>CM062818.1:490750080-493150080 GCA_031772625.1 Pinus tabuliformis
CCACCATCAAAGGGATAAGCTCCTTCTTCAAAGGGATAGCTCCCCTCTTCATGGGATAAGTTCCTCTTTCATTGGGATGCATGAACCATATGGAGGCACTCAATCCACGTCAAACCATCTTCTAGAATGCTCTAGAATTGACCACAAGTAAGTTTTTTGAAGTAAAACTTGCGCCTTTTGACCTTTACAGGAGTACACACCCACCCCTTTACAGACAGATCGTACAAGTACGCAGGTGTTATGAACTTGAGGTGCGTACACGCAGGTAAGGGTAAGAGAAACTGCGTAACCAGAGTTATATTGACTTATAAAGACTTTCTCTCTTTTTTGGAGTTTGACATGAGGAGCAGAGGTATAAGACTTGCCAAGGAGGACAGTATGACTATTGATGGAGCCATACTGACTGCAAATAGTCATGGCGACAAATTTTAGTGTAACACAATCAAATAGTCTTCCTTGGGAAAATTGCGCAATTTGGCCTAGCACTGCAGCTCAGCTCAAAAATTGCGCAATTCTAGGTAGCAAACACCAGCTCCTCCCATAAATTGTGCAAAATCCTCTCTCATTCAAGCATGCTATTACATGTGCCTTCAAGTTGACCAGTTCCACCCGAGACCCACCAAACTTGATTTGCATGCATGGGCTGCTTTTTCCTGAAATGGAAAAAAGAAACATGAAAAAAGCATCCCTAAATTTTAGGGATCTATTTTTAGCAGTTGAAGGTTACATGCAAAGATTGTTTTAGAAACTTTCCTCCAAGGGTTGCTTTTTCCTAGATTTGTGGCATGCACGTCATGAGCCTCAAACTTATTTATTCGTCGCTTCAGAGCTCATTCTTGACATCAATATTAGAGCTCTGACATCCCACAATACATCTAGGAGTCTTCGGCACATCCAACTCAGCTATTTTTGGGTAAGTCCGCTTTACTTGACTTTTGCAGCATTTCTGTCGCTTTTTGTGTTTTGGCTTGTGTGACTGCTATCTGCTTTATTTCTTTGAATTCTTGTTGTCATTTGCATGCATGTTATTATGTACAAGCACCGTTTTAGCTATCATTTGCATTTCACTATTGTCACATGCATGACACTATTTTGCACGAATGGTCGCCGATTCGACAACTCATTTCACACACATGCATGTTTTCCTTTTTTTTAAATCTTGCATTCATTGTTTGCATGCATGCTCATTCACTCCTTACACGCAATTTCTCCATACATTCATATCTTCATATGTTTTCAGTCACCTATCGGTAGGTCTGGGAAACCTTGGCTCAGACTCTACCTTGCCCAGACATATTTGTGCATTTATGAGAGGGAAGGCTTTGCCTTCCTCCCAGAAATTGTGCAATTCTGAGAGGCGGTTTCTACTAGCCCAGAAAATTGTGCAATGCAGTCCCTGGCCCTGCATGACTTGCTAGCTGAAATTTCGCATTGCACAATCTCAGCACCCAGCAAGCTAGTCTGGATTGCACATTATGCAATTCCAACAGCAAACCATCCTCTCGATAGTCTGAACTTCTTTTGCGCAATTCCGACAGCCAGTCTCCTGCCCTCCCAGTGAAAATTGTGCAATCCTTGGCAGCAGTCTCCCAGGTATGTTGCATGTCAGTCCTCAAGTTTTCTTTGGTTTTAACTAACAAATTTCTTGCCATGCATGTCACCATGTCTCTAGATATAGCAGGTGTTCATCCATCTCTCAGCAGTTCAAGATCAATGGCCTCCAAGAGAGCAGGGTCAAAGGACACCGATGGAAGTGCAACTGGAGAAGCAGTTGAGCGAGTGTCTATGAGTTTGCCGATTTACGAAGACACCAAGCTGATCGTAGACAAAGACATCAAGTTGAAATGGTAGGAGGTCAATGATGCATTCTCAGGCACATTTGGGGAAGATCTTGAAGACCGCCAAGTCTATGTGAACATTCACAAGTCTGGCTTGTTTCGGATTGAATGCAGGTATCCTGCATTTCCATGCATAGACATGATACATTGGATCATCTCACACACTGATCCTAATACGATGGTGTTAAGCAGTGTCAGTGGTATAGAGATTGATACCTTCTAGGCACAAGACTATTAGCAGATGTACCACTTTCTGAAGCCAGTGATCACCATGGAGACACCCTTCAGCATACCCAGCAACAATGCAAGCTCCAGGGATATCTTGAAGAACTGGGCGAAGGAGCCATCAAAGTTCAGGATGAAACCAAACCATGTTTACAAGAAAATGATACTGCAGAAGGTGTATCAGTACTTGGTCATCTTTTCATGTCGATTGTATGGCCAAGAGAGCATGGAGACCTTCTCGAAGAGTCATGTGATCATGTTGGACCAACTGGCCAGTGAAGGTAAAGCAGGCAACTGGTCCGACATGTTGGCTCACAGGCTAAAGGAACAGGTAACAGGAGCTTGGCAGCTGCCCAAAGGTCAACAATAAGAAATCTAGATGTCCGCATACATCTTGGATGCAATTTGTGCCTGTCATCATTTCCCGGGCTTCAAGTGGGCATGGACATCAATGGAAACCCCTATGAATACTTATTGCAAACTATTTTCTGAATGCAACTTCTATGGAGTCATCACATAGTTGTTAGATCATTTTGTCACCATGGTATACAAAATGATATTTGAGCAGGATCCACCTTGCATGTTGAAGGCAATAATGGAGGCACTAATCAACATATAATATTAGTATGCCTCACCTTTTGGCACCTTCATACGGATGTACAACGCGGAGAAGCCTCTGCATGTTTTGCCAAAGTTTGCTATGGACAAGCTCGTCATGCAAGAAGTATCGTACCACATCTTGGCAGGACTGTTAGCTATACTGCACTGGAAGAAGAAGACTACCTGGGCCACTCTTCCATTGTAGATAAGGTTGTATGAGATACAAAATCTCAAGCATGTGGATGCCAAAACAGAAGAATTCAAAAGATTTACTTTCAGCACCAGAAGCTTCAATCCATACGACCTGCATTGCTTTGTGAAGGATCACTGTGCAAGAGTACATTTTCCGTGGATCCACGTGGCATGTCATTGGACTGAGGAAGACCCATGCAAATATTTTCATGGCTACTCCAAGCCCAATGAACTAGTCGAGATCACTATGGAATGGTTAGCAAAGCAGCATCTAGGAGAGCACCAGCAGTAGAAGTAGCAGAGGGAAACATACCTGCGCATGACAAAGGCAAAAGAAAGATTGTTGACAATGGAGAGGCAGAAAAAAGCTACAAGTTAAGAGTAGATCCACTGGTGGAGAAAGAAACTTTGGAGATAGAGGCAAAGAGGCAACCACGCGACAAGAGGACCGCGCAAAGGAAAAGAGAAAAACATAGGATGGAGGAAACAGTGAAGGAGTTGCATGAGTTGAAGGAGAAACTTCAGAAAGAACAAGAGTTGTGCAGATAGGAGAAGGAAACATAGCAAGGACTAACACAGCAGGGGGCACAACATGCACAGATAGATGAGAATGCTCCCATATAGGTATTAGACTCATCCGAGCAGCTGGCACAAAGCAAACAGGGTGAGCAGTCGCAGGAGCAAGACTTCGCTCAAGAGATTGAATGAGTACTTGAGAAGATGGATACAGAGATGGAGCAGCTAGAGTTAGAGCAAGACATCAACCTCATGCCTTGCCACCAAGAGTTCGACCCACCAGCTTCATCGAATCTGGAAGCATAGCATCTCCCAAGTGACCAAGGAGACATTGATATCCTTGGAGACAATATGGAAGAAGAGATGCACAACATATCATTCGACGAGTCATAACATAGAGTTTTTCAATCAAGCAGAGCGTCCACTCCATATGTCCACACATCTCCTACGCAGCTTTAGGAACGAGTGATCGTATCCGATGTGTGCAAGCATCTAGCTGCATTGGCCGATGCTACCAAAGCATATGCCAAAGCCACTAGCTCGAGTGTTCACTTCTTGATAGCAGAGAAAAAGTGAATGGCTAAGGAGTTACAGATGGTCAAGTAGGGAGGAGAACTGGTTACAGCATCTGCCTGAGCCTAGTTGAAGAAGGCGATACTAGTTGAGGTATCGTACCTTGAGACAGTCATGCGGGTGTTGTATCCTAGATTTGGTACCGTGCATAAGGCAGTTGTCCATCTCAACAGTTGGCAACACCGTTGTGCTAGGAGAGCACGTATCTTCTCAAAATTGCATACTATTTTTGACCACATTCAAACATGGACAATGATATACAAGGGAGCCTTGTTACACTTGCCCAAGATGATGAAGCCCAGGGCAGTTGAGTTGAAGGCATGCATCTGGAGTCAGATCCGGAACTATGAGAAACACCTACAAATCATCACTAGTTTGAAGGCTTCCCATGCATGCGTATTCAGAAGAATGGATGTTGTTGTGCATTCACATGCAATCCCATCTATTGTGACACTCACTGAGGAAAAGACAAAGGGTTAAGTCCAACAGGAGCTAGACTCGTACTTTGACGAGTTTATGTGCATAGCCACCAGCATAGACTTGGCGATCAGTGTAGACAACATGCATCAGTATGTCATTGGTCTGGCTGCACTCAAGAAAATGATGTGCATATTATCAGATGAGTTGGACAGAGGAGCCAAAGTAGTGTACATGGATTCAACAAAGGCAAGAGTTCGTTTCCAAAAATATGTCACCGTAGAGTACACGGACACCATCACAAACTACCAAGCTTGGCATTAGTTCACCACATCAACCATCATGAGGATGTCGAAGAGTTGGTCTTCCCACAGTTGTTTGAGTCATAGTGATGTCTTGCATGGCTTGCTCAAGCCTATTTTGTCTCACATGTGTACATGTGCAGATTGTATGTAAGATCTTGTCAAGTGGAAGTTCAAGTGTCGATAGTTGAATGTAACATTCATAGAGTAGTTGAAGAGTCATGAGGGTAGGTGAATAGTCACAAAGGGGAATGCAAAGGGTCACCCCACCCTTTTCTCTATATAGTACCTCATAACTCATTGTAGAGGCTTTTGGTCAGCCAAGATTTCGATAGGAGTATCTTAGAGAAATCTTGGAGAGTATTGTAACGAGCCTTGGCTTCTCCACAGTGCAGAGCTAGTACATCTCTTTGGAGGAGCAGACGGCAGTGACTGTAACATTCTGTTATCGAGACTAGTGGTTGGTCATGGTTGTACTGTATTATTGGAACTTTCACTTCTTAATATAACATAGCCAACATGTTTCATGCATATGTTTTTATTGTATTTCAGTTAACTTATTTACTCTAATGATATATGTATCTGCTTTCTTACGCATGTATGTATAGACTCTTTCTGTATATGTATGTATGAATCTTACTAAAATGTGTTGTTGGTTTAACCATCACTTTGGATTGTTGGTTCACCTTCCTTCTAGCTTGTGATGCATCTTTGTTCATGTGTTCCCTTCCAAGTTGCGTGTTTACATAGGTTTCCAAGGGGTGCACTCATTCCACCTTTAGTGTGTTAGAACCATTCATGCACCCTCCTTGGCTTGCTACGCATGTCACACCCTTGCTACCAACAAGGACATCTTACTTTCCTCTTCCCACAACCGCGGTCAAGGCGATACTGTACAACCCACTATTGGGACTCCTACACCAAAAAGTCTGAGGTCTAGTTGGGACTTATTACTGGGGAGATCCCCTAACATGTTGGTGGGTCTAGCACCATCAACATTTTTGGCACTAGAAGGAGTGCTAGATGACAAGTTTTGTCCTCTCATCCAGTTTTCAATATTTTCACACCTATCATGGATACTGTCACACTCATCCCTCCATGATGATTTTTGCATGTTGAACCTCTCGACATCACGAGGGAGTTTTCTAATCTGTTTTCTGAATTCATGTATGATGGTGAAGTAAAAGTGGCCTGGCTTGCATACTTACAAGACTTATTTTCCATGCTAGACAAGGCAAATGAATGCGCTAATGAAGAGGCCAACCTGCTGCTTGCATACACACTTTGCGAATCCCCACAACATTGGTGCTGGAGTCTGCCCCCCAGCAGCATGCACTCACTTGAGTAGTTTTTTGATCTCGTTGAATCTACTTTCCATCATTTTTATCCAGAACCTCTTTACAAAAGATTGTAATAACAACGGAAGACCCCAGAAAAATTGCCTATGGAATTTTGGGACCGCTTACGTGTATTGTAGTTTTAGGCTTCGAAAAGTCAGTTGAAATTCCAGTATGTCATGGACAAATTTGAATATTTTCTTACCAAATATGTCAATCCTAAGAAGAATTTCAATCCCAAGCCCTGCTCAACATACTTCAATGATGGAGCAGCACAATCACAAATGGACACGGTCACTGTCACAAGTGATTGTCCGTGGTTCCCTCATCAAACAGCTCCACCACTGCAGAGTGATGTGGGAGAAAATACACACACATTTGTTCAACTGTCACATCCTCATAAAATTAATTCTCTCAATTGTTGCACAGATTTGCTTGCGAATCCCATGAGTTGTTAGATGTATTTCATACCTCAACCTCCGTCTTCGTATTCTGATGATCCTCCGGATTGCACTGTCTTGTGTTCTTCCATTCCGAAATCTTGTTGTGAACAAGGATCAAGCTAGCAATGGAGTTGGTGTTGCACAACCAACCTGCATTTTCATTCATGAAGAGTATGGCTAGGATCCTAAACATCAACCTGCGGTGAAGGATGATTTCCTTCTATCCGTGCCTCCTCCGTTTTTCCCTGACATGTGTATCTCCATCTATGGATGCACCCATTGTTGATCATTCGCAGAACACACTGGATGTCAGTCCATCATCCAAAAATGGAGAGGAGAAATCATTCATTGAAGATCCACTTGATTTTTCATCTGCTTTTTGCGGAAATGCAAAGGGTGAACAGTCTTGCCTCATCTACCCCTCTGTGTGATTCATCAAATCATGAGGATGTCGATGAACATCCTAAATTTTCTAATATTGGTTGTCATGATCTCTCTACTTCTTCATTCAATCATGATGTTGATTCAATCATTATTAATCTATCTAAGACACGCATCTACGATGATCTATCTGTCGATGAAGTCGAAACCCCACAAATTATCGAGGAACCTCAACCAAAATGATGGTTATGTCAGGTCCTCATTGTCTTGAGGTTGGTTTCACTTCTAATTAGGAAATTGTTGAAACACCCAAGGCTCCTCATCACTCATCTGTATGCATGGCATATCAATCTCATACATAGATTATGCTTCCTCCACTAGAACTACGCGATCCCATCGCTCATGCATTGGAGGAATCTTACATAGCAAGCACACGTGCACAACTCAAGTTGTCTTTGTTTCTTTCATTTTCTTGCATGTCACAGTTAAGAGTATGTATGTGCTTAATTGATGCATAGAGTATCACACAACACCATGGTAAGTCCAAGGAATGCATGTCATGCACTTGCACTCACTTATGTTCTATGGACGCATTTAAACTCGGAGTGTGTTTGTCTTCATTGTTATATCTTTCATGTTTTCTGGTTCACACAGCTGTGTTGTTCGTGAACCATGCCTTCACCAACATGGGTCAACCAATGTATCAGTGGCTGCATTGGAAGTATCACTTCACATGAGCAGACCCATGCACTGTTAGCTTAGGAGTAGGAGTAGTGTTTGCTTTGGGTTTGTTTGCTTGCATGCATGTTTGCTTCTTACTTTTCTCATTTGCTTGCTTGCCTACTTGTTTGCTTACTCTCTTGGTTGATTCATTTTCTTCTACTTTTGCTATGTTTTGTTGTTTGTTTGCTTGTTTATGTTCATAGGTTAGTTTCACATGAAACCGTGTGTGACTCTTGAAACAAGTAGGGTAAAGTACATGAGGACTTGTGTAGTTATCAATACTTGGTTATATCTCATCCTTCCTCTGCATGAAGAACTTGTTGTCTTCAGTCCATGATAAATCAATGGAAAATATGTACTGTTCAAAGTGAACCTTGGTGAAAACACAACGCTTGCGTGCTAACTAGTGTCACCTACTCTAGTCGGTTGTTTTTGGGTTAATCCTTTTCAACTTAGTCAAGTAGAGTAAGGTGAGGGGGAAAAAGTTAAAAAGCACGTCAGAGGTATATATAGATACTACTTCTCTGAAGGAACAACCTTTTCTTCTCTCAATAAGTCAGGATCCATCTTCCACCTTTGAAATGAATAAGTGCTATGCACAGTTATGAAAATGAAAAATGAATAAGGTGAAAGAAGAGAAAGGCTTCCTTCGCAGGGAGGTGATGCAAGTAACTCCCATGGGGTACTAACCAAGCTCGCTGGCAGCAAAGCAATGCTTGTTTTCTTGCGTGACTCTACCAGGGTACTATTTAGGACTACTAGCAGAAGAGAAACACCAGAGATGAAACTAAAACTTTAATGACCATACGACTTGTGCACCAATATACCCCTCATCCCCAATAAAAGAAATTGTGTTGGTTTGGCTTGGAATGTGTGTCAACCAACCAAGAGCTTGGCAGATGCTCCATCTTGCTATCAAGCAAGTGAGGAAACCAAGACGAACAGAGAACTGAACAATACTTCCAGAAGTGTTATACTTGCTTTTCACAAACAAGGTCCTTTTAAAGGCCTGGAGTTCTACCAATGCGTCACCAAGTGTTGTAGCGGCTATAACCACCCTCCAAATTTTTTCCTTAGCTTTGTTTTGGAGCCTCCCTACCGACCATCCTTAGCAGCATGTCTTTCACTATCAAATACATTGGCTTCATTGGTTTTTCAGCAGCTTGTCAGTGTGTGCATGTCAGTTTTCTCCACTCCCCTCACATGCTTCCATTTCAGACTTGGGCTAGGTTCTATCTGAGCATCTCCCTCTCAAAATTGCACAATTCTTGAGGGGAACCAGCCTTCCCTCCAGAAATTGTGCAAATATGTTGGGCAGCCTGTTGGGCTCAGAAATTCTGCAATGCAGTCAGACAGTCTTCCTTAGAAAAATTATGCAATCTGGCCCAGCACTGTAGCTCAGCATAGAAATTGTGCAATTATGGGCAGTAGTCACCTGCTCCTCCTAGAAATTGTGCAAAATTTTCTCTCAGTCAAGTAAGTTGTTGCATGTGCCTTCAAGTTGACCGGTTCCACCCGGTACCCAGCAAACTTGATTTGCATGCATGTGCTACTTTTTCACGAAATAGGAAAAAGAAACATTCAAAAAGCATCCCTAAATTTTAGGGATCTATTTTTAGTAGCTGGAGGTTACATGCAAAGATCGTTTTAGAAACTTTCCTCCAAGTGTCACTTTTTCCTAGATTTGTGGCATGCACGTCATGAGCCTCAAACTTATTTATTCGATGCTTCAAAGCTCATTCTTCACATCGATCTTGGAGCTTTGACATCCCACATAACATCTAGGAGTCTTTGACACATCCAGCTCAGTTATTTCTTAGTAAGTCCGCTTTACTTGTCTTTTGTAGCATTTCTGTTGCTTTTTGTGTTTTGTCTTGTGTGAATGTTATCTGCTTGATTTCTGTGAATGCTTTATGTCATTTGCATGCATGTTATCTTCTATAAGCAATTTTTCAATTTTAGTTTGCATCTCACTATTGTCACAGGCATGACACTGTTTTGTACGAACGGTCATTAATTCAGTGACTCGTTTCACACACATGCATGTTTCCCTATTTTCTGAATCTTGCATTCATTGTTTGCATGCATGATTGTTCACACCTACCTACACTCATTTTCACCATGCGTTCACATCTTCATATGTTTTTAGTCGCCCGTCAGCGCATCTTGGCAACCTTGGCCTGGACAACATTGTGCATTTCTGAGAAGGAAGGCTTAGCCTTCCTCCCAAAAAATGCACACATCTGGCCAGATAGTGTCCTCCAAACTTGCTTTGTGCAATTCTAAGAGGCAGTTTCTGTTGGCCCAGAAAATTGCACAATGCAGTCCCCTGGCCTGCATTACTTTCCAGCTAAAATTGTGCATTACGCAATATTAGCACCCAGTAGGCCAGTCTATATTGCGCAATGTGCAATTCCAGTAGTCAACTAGCCTCTTGACAGTCTGGGCTACCTTTTGCGCAGTTCCGGCAATTAGTCTCCGAGCCTTGCAGTGAAAATTGTGCAATCCTTGCCAACGGTCTCCTAGGTATGTTTCATGTCACTCCTCAAGTTTGCTTTTGGTTTTAACTAATAGATTACTAGCCATGCATGTCGCCATGTCTCCAGATATAGTAGGTGTTCGTCTGTCTCCCAGCAGTTTAGGATCAATGGCCTCGAACAGTGCAGGGTCAAAGGACACCAACGGAAGCACAACTAGAGAAGTCGTTGAGCGAGTGTCTATGAGTTTTCCAATTTACGAAGACACCAAGATAATCGTAGGCAAAGACATCAAGCTGAAATGGTAGGAGGTAAATGATGCATTCTCATGCACATTTAGGGATGATCTTGAATACCGCAAAGTATATGTGAACATTCACAAGTCCGGCTTGTACCAAATTGCATGCAGGTATCTCGTGTTTCCATGCACGGACATGATACATTGGATTGTCTCGCACACTGATCCTGAGACGATGTTGTTAAGTTGTGTTAGCAGGACAGAGATTGCTACCTTGAGGGAGCAGGACTACTAGCAGATGTACCACTTGCCAAAGCCAGTGATCACCCTTCAGCATACCCAACAACAATGAAAACTCCAAGGATATCTTGAAGAACTGGGTGAAGGAGCCAACAAAGTTTAGGATGACACCAACCAGATTTACAAGAAGAAGATATTGTGGAAGTTGTATCAGTACTTGGTCATCTTTTCATGTCGATTGTATGACCAAGAGAGCACAGGGACCTTCTCGCAAAGTTGGGTGATCGTGTTGGACCAACTAGCCAGTGAAGGTAAAGCAGGAAACTAGTTCAACATGTTGGCTCACAGGCTGAAGGAAAATGTAATAGGAGCTCGGTAGCCACCCAAAGGTCAGAAAGCAGAAATCTACACGTTCGCATACATCTTGGATGCAATTTGTGCCCGTTGTTAGTTCCTAGGCTTGAAGTGGGCATGGAAATCAGCGTAAACCTTTATGAATACTTATTGCAAATGGTTTTCCAAATGCAGCTTCCACGGAGTCATCACACAATTGTTAGATCATTTTTTCACCCCGATATACAAGAGGATATTTTAGCAGGATCCAGCTTGCATGTCGAAGGTAGCAATGGAGGCACTAATCGACATAGCAGATTGGTATGCCTCACCTTTTGGTACCTTCATACGGATGTAAAGTGAAGAGAAGCCTATGTATGTTTTGCCAAAGTTTTCCATTTTCAAGCTCGTCGTGCAAGAAGTATTGTACCACATCTTAGCAGGACTATTAGGTAGACTGCACCAGAAGAAGAAGGCACCTTGTCCCACTCTTCCATTGCGGATCGGGTTGTACGAGATACAGAATCTCAAGCATGCAAATGTTGAAATAGAAGAATTCAAAACATTTACTTTTAGAACCGGAAGCTCCAATCTGTATGACCCATATTGCTTTGTGAAGGATCACTATGCAAGAGTACAATTTCCTTGGATACACGGGGCATGTCATTGGGCTGAGGAAGACCCATGGAGATATTGTCATAGCTTCTCCAGGCCCAATGAATTGGTCAGCATTGTTTCTGAATGGTTAGCAAAGCAGCTTGAAGTAGCATCTAGGAGAGCACCAACAAAGGGAAACATACCTGCGCCTGACAAAGGCAAGAGAAAGATTGTTGACAACACAGAGGTAGAACAAAGTTGCAAGTTTAGAGCAGATCCACTAGTGGATAAAATAGCTTTGGAGATAGAGGCAATGAGGTGATAGCAACAAGAGGACCGTGCAAAGGTAGAGAGAAAAATAAAAGATGGAGGAAACAGTGAAGGAGTTGCATGAGTTGAAGGAGCGACTCCAAAAATAATAGGAGATGCATAGACATGAGAAGGAATAACAATAGGGAAAAATACAGCAAGGGGTGCAACATGCACAGACTGATGAAACTACACCCATACATGTAGTATACTTACCCAAGAAGCTAGCACAAAGTAGATAGGGTGAGCAGTCGCAGGAGCAGGACTTTGCTCAAGATATTGAACGAGTACTTGAACAGATGGATACGAAGATGGAGCAGCTAGAGTTAGAGAAAGACATCAACCTCATGCCTTACTACCAAGAGGTCGACCCGCCAACTTCACTGGATCCAGTTTTAGAACATGTCCCAAGAGACCAAGGAGACACTAAGATCCTTGGAGACAATCCGAAAGAAGAGATGCACAACATATCATTCAACGAATCGCAACATAGAGTTGTGCAATCATGCAGAGTGTCCACTCTGTATGTCCACACATCTCCTGTGTAATTTGAGGAATCAGTGATCATATCTGATGTGTGTAAGCATTAATCAGCATTGGCTAATGCTACTAGAGCATATGTCGAAGCCACTAGCTTGAGTGTTCACTTCTTGATAGCATAGAATGAGCGAATGGCTAAGGAGTTACAAACGGCAAGGCAGGGAGGAGAGCTAGTTACAGCATCCGCCCAAGTAGAGTTGAAGAAGGCGATACTAGATGAAGTATCATCCCTTGAAAGAGTCATGCAGGTGTTGTATTCCAAATTTGGTATCGTGCATAAGGTAGTTGTCCATGTCAACGGTTGGCAGCAGTGTTGTGCTAGGAGAGCACATATATTGTCAAGCTTGCATACTATTGTCGAACACATTCAAACTCGACAATGAGACACAAGAGAGCTCCGTTATACTTCCCGAAGATGTTGAAGCTCAGGGTAGTTAAGTTGAAGGCACGCATCCAGATTCAGATCCAGAACTATGAGGAACTCCTGCAGCTCATCACTAGTTTGCAAGCTTCCCATGCATGGGTGTTCAAAAGCATGGATTTTTTTTTGCACTCACATGTGATCCCATCTATTGGGACACTCATCGAGGAAAAGACAAAGGGTCAAGTTCGATAGTAGTTGGACTTGTACTTTGATGAGTTGATGCGCATAACCACCAGCGCAGACTTGGCGATCAGTGCAGGCACCATGCATCGGTATGTCGGTGGTACAACCGCACTCAAGACAATGATGTGCATGTTATCAGGCGAGTTGGAAAAAGGAGTGAAAGTAGTGTACTCATATGCAACAGAGGCAAGAGTTCATTTCCAGAAATATGTCACCACAGAGTACACAGAGACCATTGCGAACTACCAAGCTTGGCATCAGTTCACCACCATTGACCATCATGACGATGTCGAAGAGTTTGTCTTCCCACAGTTGTCTAGGTCATAGTGATGTCTTGCATGGCTTTCTCAAGCCTATTTTGTCTTACATGGGTACATGTGCAAATTGTATGTAACATCTTGTCAAGTGGAAGTTCAAGTGTCAATAGTTGAATGTAACAATCATAGAGTAGTTGAAGAGTCATGAGGGTAGGTGAACAATCACAAAGGGGAATTTCAAGGGTCACCCCATCCTTCGCTATATATAGTACCTCATAACTCATTGTAGAGGCTTTTGGTTAGTCAAGCTTCTGATAGGAGTGTCTTAGAGAAATCTTCGAGAGTATTGTAACGATCCTTGGCTTCTACACAGTGCAGAGCTTGTACATCTCTTTGGAGGAGTAGGAGGCAATGACTGTAATGTTTCGTTATCAGGACTAGTGGTTGGTCATGGTTGTACTGTATTATTGGAACTTTCACTTCTTAATATAACAAAGCCAACACGTTTCATGCATATGTTGTTATTGTATTTCAGTTAACTTGTTTACTCTAATGATATATGTATCTATTTGCTTACGCATGTATATATAGACTCTTTCTGTATATGTATGTATGAATCTTACTTAAATGTGTTGTTGGTTTAACCATCACTTTGGATTGTTGGTTCACTTTCCTTCCATCTTGTGATGCATATTTGCTCATGTGTTCCCTTCCAAGCTACGTGTTTACACATGTTTCCAAGGGGTGCACTCATTCCACCTTTAGTGTGTTAGAACCATCCATGCACCTTCCTTTTCTTGTTGCACATGTCACACCCTTGCTACCTACAAGGACATCTTACTTGCCTCTGCCCGCAACTGTGGTCAAGGCGATACCATACGACCCACTGTTGGGACTCCTACACCAAACGGTCTAAGGTCTAGTCGGGACTTCTTACCGAAGGGATCCCCTGACATGTTGGCGGGTCCAGCACTGTCAACATGACACCATGAGAAGGCTTACATTGCGGTTGATATTTGTTACTTGTTGTTCCAACTGCATAAACCTCACCTCTGTAAGATCACAGGGTTTGTTTACATATTTGCTGGCCATGATTAGGGTTTTACGATTTTCGGACTCGCCAATCTAGATCCTTACAATCTCCACCAAATACCCAAAGAAACCTACTGCGATACCAAATGATATATAAACTAAAGTGTATATTCCATTGGCGGTTCGTCACGACAAAACTGATAATATTATATTAAAAAACTCGAATTCTACACTATTACGGTTTTATTAAACTTTAAGATCTATAGATTTAACTATAATTAGTGCATGCATGCGAATGGAAATTATGAAAAAAAATAGAGAATGAAAAAATAATCACACACACAAAAGACACAAGATATGCTCTCTAGGCAAACCTTTCAAGAGAAAATCCAATTGGAAAGTGAGGCTACTTCACTCTCTTTCTCTGTCTGGAAAGATAGCTGCAGGTACAAAGAAGTAATTCTTATGGCCCATGGACTGCTACAGATCATAGATCCTCTCTTTGTGCTCTACCTCCTATCTCTCCTGGCTATCATTTCTCAACCATGGAACATAATTCTCTCGAAAGAATGGAATGCCTCTTGCTCCTAGTGGCCCAGATATAACACAGCCCAATAACCTACTAGTGGTTTTTTTACTACATCAACTCTTAATTAGAGTTACAATATAGACTCTTCTAGATTATTTTACATCATAATCACATGGCTAGCCCCTTTTCCATGAATAATGGTGGTTGACACAACATCCTTCCGAACTATAGGTGTGAAAACAGGAAGGTCAACTTCTAAGTGGCATAACTTTTGCATACGAACTCCGATTGATGCACTTCTTGCACAATTGGAAATATGTTTGTGTGTAAAATAGTATGAAATGGTTCCACACAAAAATGGTAAATTTTTACCCCCAAAAAATATCATTTGATGCCTCAAAACGCTCCCAGAAGGTTTCATACTACATTTTTCCAAACTGGGTATTGCTGGTAAAAACGGTCCCATGAGCTGATTCCTCCACTTTTTCCACTCCAAATGCATCAAGATGGATGAAAAAAATATAATGATCCAATCTTGATCATTATACTAGCATTAATTTTCAATTCTTTCGATGATTGCTTTGCTTGTATAGTTTGTCACCAATTACAAGAAAACAGTTTATCACATTTGACATGTGAGGAAGTTGATTATATCATTCAGAGAATTTGCAGAGTTGTTCATTTTGATTTATCTTTATTAACTACAAATCAGGAATCTGATGTTTTAATCAGTCCATCTGATCATGATTCTATCTCTGATTATTGTCATTCAACTTACTATTTTCTCATCATCACATCCAATGATAGTTGTTTTACATCCTTTGATCTTCATGGTTTAACATCTCATCCTTCGAGTACTAGTCAAATGGTTAAGGCACTTCAACCTTCAATGATAGTCATGGAAGGTCCTCACTTTCTTGACAATCTGACTAAACATGATTAGATCAATTGTCTCTCTCAAGATTCTCATTTGGACCCTATGCTTCTAATTGAAAAATTATCTTTTCAAGGATTGTGGGGTTTTCAAGAGGATTGTTTTGAATTTCACGATCCAATCTATGATTTCCTGGAAGTATATTTCTTAGCAAGCCCTTTGGCTAATAGCAAGTTTTGGTATTTTCTCATCCTTTCTAAGAAGGATGACACAAATGGAGGTGGATTCACAAGAATCTTTCATGGTTTTTCTTCTTATAATGGTCATCGAAAAGGTAATAATGTTAATTGGTTAGAAGTAGTGGCTATGGCCTATCTTTCTGCTAATAGGAAAGACCTTCAAATTTTTGTGTAAGTAATTCAATCCCTTATCCTTTCCATTGCACATTGTTTTATATTTTTTTCTAATTGATCATATCTTTGTGATTGTAGGTCAGGAACAACTACGGTGGCTACATTGGAAATTTCATTATACGTGACCCTAACCTTCTATTTGTTTAGGTTAGGAGTAGGACTAGATGCATTCTAATTCCCCTCTCTTGCACTCATTCTACACCTATTCTCCTTATTATTTCTTGTGTTTTCTTACTTTTGTCTTGCATCATGTTTTGGTTTAGCTTCCTTTTGCTTGTCTTTTGGTTTTTCTTTCTTGTTGTGTCATGTATTTTCTTTTATGTTATGTTAATAAGACATTGCATGAAGGGTGTCCCATTTGGGCTTGAAAGACAATGTGGCCAAATAAAAAAGGGCTTTGTGACACTGCAACATTTGGCTAACCTTTAGTCCTTCTTCTCCGCCCTGGTTACACCTTTTATTTGATGATGTTCTGACAGAAAATACGATCCTTGCGTAAGGAAAGGTTTGTGTCGAACCATGATATTCATGTATATTCTAGAAACCTTACACCTTCACTCGGTTCTTTATGTTTTAGTGGTTCCCATGCTTGACAAGAAAAATTAATGCTCTGATGAAGAGGCCAACCTACTGCTTGCATACACACTTCGTGAATCCCACAACGGTGGTGCTGGAGTTTGCCCCCAGCAACATGCACTCACTTGAGCAGTTTTGCGATCTCATTGAATCTACTTTCCATCATTTTGATGTAGAACCTCTTGAAAAAAAATTGTTAGAACAATGAAAGACCCTGTAAGAATTGCCTATGGAATTTTGGGACCACTTACGTGTATTGTAGTTTCATGCTCTAAAAAGTCAGATGAAATTCCAGTATGTCATGGACATATTTGAATATTGTCTTACTAAATATGTCAATCCTAAGAAGAAGTTCAATCCCAAGCCCCACTCATCATACTTCGGTGATGGAGCTGTGTAATCACAGATGGACACAGTCACTGTCACAAGTGACTGTCCGTTGTCCCTTGATCAAACAGCTCCACCACTGCAGAGTGATGTGGGAGAACATGCACACACATTTGTTCAACTGTCACATCCACCCAACATTACTTCTCTTAATTGTCACGCAGATTTGGTTGTGAATCCCATGAGTTGTCACATGTATTCATACCACAACCTCTGTCTTCGTATTCTGATGATCCTACAGATTTCACTGTCTTGTGTTCTTCCATTTCGGACTCTACACTTGTTGTGAACGAGGATCAAGCTAGCGAAGGAGTTTTTGTTGCACAACCAACCTGCATTTTCATTCATGAAGAGTATGGCTGGGAGCCTGAACATCAACCCGCAGTGAAGGATGATTTCCTTATGTCCGCGCTTCCTCCGTTTTTCCCTGACATCCTTGGTGATTCTTCCATCCCTGATTTCGCATGTGTATCTTCATCTACGGATGCACCCATTGTTGATTATTTGCATAACACACCAGATGTTAGTCCATGATCCAAAAATAGAGAGGAGAAATCGTTCATTGAAGATCCACTTGAATTTTCATCTGATTCTTGTGGAAACGTAGAGGGTGAACATTCTTGCTTCTCACCTACCCCTCTGTGTGATTCATGAAATCATGAGGATGTCGATGAACATCTTGAATTTTATAATCTTGGTTGTCTTGATCTCTCTACTTCTTCATTTGATCATGATGTTGATTCAATCGTTGTTAATCTGTCTAAGACACTAGTCTACGATGATCTATCTGTTGATGAAGTCGAAACCCCACAGGCTATCGAGGCACTTCAGTCAGGATGATGGCTATGTCAGGTCCTCGTTGTCCTGAGGTTGGTTTCACTTCTGATCAGGAAATTGTTGAAACACCCGAGGCTCCTTGTCACTCATTTGTATCCATTGAAGATCAATCTCACACACAGATTATGCTTCCTCCACTCGAACTATGCAATCCCATCACTCATGCATTGGAGGAATCTTACATAGTAAGCACATGTGCACGACGCAAGTTTTCCTTGTTTCTTTCATTTGCTTGCATGTCACAATCAAGAGTATGCATATGCTTAATAGTTGCATGTAGTATCACATAGCACCATGGTAAGTCCACGGAACACATGTCATGCGCTTACACTCACTTATGTTCTGTGGATGCATTTAAAATCGTAGTGTGTTTGTATTCATTGTTATATCTTTTAGGTTTTATAGTTCACATAGTTGTGTTGTTCGCGAACCATGCCTTCACTAACATGGGTCGACCAATGTGTTGGTGGCCGCATTGGAAGTATCACTTCACATGAGCAGACCCATGCATCATTAGCTTAGGAGAAGGAATAGTGTTTGCTTTGGCTTTGTTTGCTTGCATGCATGTTTTCTTCTTACTTTTCTCGTTTTCTTGCTTGCCTGCTTGTTTTCTTACTCACCTTGCTTACGCATTTTATTATGCTTTTTCTTTGTTTTGTTGTTTGTTTTCATGTTTACGTTCATAGGTTAGTTTCACATGAAACCATGTGCAACTCTTGAAACAAGTTGGGTAAAGTAAAAGAGGACTTGTGAAGTTATCAATACTTGGTTATCTATCATCCTTCCTCTGCATGAAGAACTTGTTGTCTTTAGTCTGTGATACATCAATGGAAAATACGTAGTGCTCAAAGTGAGCCTTGGTGAAAAGACAATGCTTGCGCGTTAACTAGTGTCACCTACTATAGTCGGTTGTTTTTGGGTTAATCCTTGTCAACTCAGTCAAGTAGAGTAAGGTGAGGGGGAAAACCTTAACAAGCACATCAGAGGTATATATATAAAATAATTCTCTGAAGGAAAAACCTCTTCTGCTCTCAATAAGTCGGTATCCCTCTTCCCCCTCTGAAATGAATAAGTGCTATGCACAATTATGAAAATGAAAAATGAAAATGTGAAAAATTTCGAAAAAATGAAAAATGAATAAGGCGAAAGAAGAAAAAGGATTCTTGAACAAAGAGGTGATGCAAGTAACTTTTCTGGGGTACTGACCAGGCTCGCTGGCAACGGGGAGATGCTTGTGTTCTTGCGTGACTTTGTCAAGGTACTATTCAGGCCTGCTGGCAGTGGAGCAACACCAGAGATGAAACTAAAACTCTAACGACCATATGGCTTGTGCACCAATATACCCCTCATCCCCAATCGAAAAAACTATGTTGGCTTGGCTTGGAATGTGTGTCGACTGACCAAGACCTTGGCAGATGCTACATCTTACTATCAAGCAAGTGTGGAAACCGAGATGAACAAAGAACTAAATAATACTTCAAGAGGTGTTATACTTGCTTTTCACGAACAAGGTCCATTCAGAGAGATGTAGATCTACCAATGTGTTGCCAAGTGTTGTAGTGGCTACAACCACCCTCCAAAATTTTTCCTTAGTTTCGTTTTGGAGCCTTCCTACCGACCATTCTTAGCTGCAGTCTTACACTATCAAGTACATAGGCTTCATTGGTTTTTCAGTAGCTTGTCAGCCTGTGCATGTCAGTTTGCTCCACTCCCCTCACATGCTGCCATTCTAGAAATGGGCTACTTACTGGATGAGAAGCTCCCTCATAAAATTGTGCAATTTTGGAGGGGAACCAACCTTCCATCCAGAAATTGCGCAAATATGTTGGGCATCTTGTTGGGCTCATAAATTGTGCAATGTAGTCAGACAATCTTCCTTAGGAAAATTGTGTAATCTGGCCCAACACTACATCTCAGCCCATAAATTGCACAATTCTAGGTAGCAGTCACCTGCTCCTCCCAAAAATTGTGCAATCCCTCTGGGATAGCCAGCCCAACTCCTCCCAGAAATTGTGCAAAAAGCATCCCTAAATTTTAGGGATTTTTTTTTAGAAGCTGGAGGTTACATGCAAATATCATTTTAGAAGATTTCCTCCAAGTGTTTCTTTTTCCTAGATTTCTTGCATGCACATCATGAGTCTCAAACTTATTTATTCGATGCTTTAAAGCTCATTCTTCACATTGATCTTGGAGCTCTTACATCCCATAGAACATCTAGGAGTCTTTGTCACATCTAGCTCAGATATTTCTGGGTAAGTCTGCTTTACTTTTCTTTTGCAACATTTCTGTCGCTTTTTGTGTTTTGGCTTTTGTGAGTGTTGTCTTATTGATTTATATGAACACTTGTTATTGTTTTCATGCATGTTAGCATGTACAATCATAGTTTCAATTTTCATTTGCATCTCATTGTTGTTGCATGCATGACACTGTTTTGCACAAACAGTCGCCGATTCGGCGACTCGTTTCACACACATGCATGCTTTCCCATTTTTTGAATCGTGCATTCATTGTTTGCATGCATGATCATTCACTTCTGCTTACACTCAATTTTTCCATGCATTCACATCTTCATATGCTTTCAGTTGCCCATCGGTGGGCCTGGGCAACCTCGGCTTAGACTCTGCCTTTGCCCGGACAACATTGCGCATTTCTAAGTGGGAAGACTCTACCTTCCTCCCAGAAAATGCGCAAATATGGCCTGATAGTGTCCTTCAGACTTGATTTGTGCAATTATGAGAGGCAGTGTCTACTGGCCTAGAAAATTGCGCAATGCAGTCCCTGGGCCTACATGACTTGCCAGCTGAAATTGTGCATTGCACAATCTCAACACCCAACAGGCCAGTCTGGATTGCACATTGCACAATTCTAGCAGTCAACTAGCCTCTTGATAGTCTAGACTACCTTTTGCACAGTTTCGGTAGTCAGTCTGCTAGTCTCCCAGTGAAAATTGTGCAATCCTTGCCAACAGTCTCCGGGTATGTTGTATGTTAGTCCTCAAGTTTTCTTTGGTTTTAAATGATATATTAATTGCCATGCATGTCGCCATGTCTCCAAATATAGCAGGTGTTCATCCGTCTCTTAGTAATTCAAGATCAATGGCCTCCAAGAGAGAAGGGTCAAAGGACACCGACGGAAGCACAACTAGAGAAGCAGTTGAGTGAGTGTCTATTAGTTTGCTGATTTATGAAGATACCAAGATGGTTGTAGACAAATACATCAAGCTAAAATGGTAGGAGGCCAATGACGCATTCTCAAGCACATTTGGGGAAGATCTTGAAGACCACTAAGTCTATGTGAACATTCACAAGTCCGGCTTGTACTGGATTGCATGCAGGTATCCCGTGTTTCCATGTGCGGACTTGATACATTGCATCGTCTCACACACTGATCACGAGACGGTGGTGTTAATCAGTGTCAGCGGGAAAGAGATTGCTACCTTCAAGGCATAGGACTATCAACATATGTACCACTTTCCAAAGCCAGTGATCACCATGGAGACACCCTTCAGCATACCCAGCAGCAATGCAAACTCCAAGGATATCTTGAATAACTTGCTGAAGTAGCCAACAAAGTTCAAGATGATACCCAACCATATTTACAAGATGAATATACTGTGGAATATGTATCAATACTTGGTCATCTTTGCATATTGACTATACGGCCAAGAGAGCACAGAGACCTTCCCACAAAGTTGGGTGATTTCATTGGACCAACTCACCAGTGAAGGTAAAGCAGGAAACTGTTTGACATGTTGGCTCACAGGCCCAAGGAATAGGTAACAGGAGTTTGACAACCACCCAAAGGTCAGCAAGAAAAAATCTACATGTTCGCATACATCTTGGATGCAATTTGTACCCAATAGCAGTTCCTGGGCTTGAAGTGGGCATGGACATCAATGTAAACCTCTATGATTACTTATTGCAAACTGTTTTTCGAATGCAGCTTCCGTGGAGTCATCACACAATTATTAGATCATTTTTTCACCCCGATATACAAGATGATATTTGAGTAGGATCCACCTTGCATGTTGAAGGCAACAATGGAGGCATTGATCGACATAGCATATTGGTATGCCTCACCTTTTGGCAGCTTCATATGCATGTACAGCACGGAGAATCCTCCACATGTTTTGTCAAAGTTTACCATGGAAAATCTCTTCATGTAAGAAGTATCGTACCACATCTCAGCAGGACTGTCAGCTAGACTGCACCAGAAGAAGAAGGCACCCTGGCCCACTCTTCCATTGTGGATTGGGTTGTACGAGATACAGAATCTCAAGCATGTGGATGTCGAAACAAAAGGATTCAAAATATTTACTTTTGGCACCAGAAGCTTCAATCCTTACGACTTGCATTCCTTTGTGAATGATCACTGCACCAGAGTACAATTTACATGGATCCACGGGCGTGTCATTTTGATGAGGAAGACCCATGGAGATATTATTAGTATAGCTTCTCCAGGCCCAAGGAACCATTCGAAATCATTGTGGAATGGTTACCGAAGTAGCATCTAGGAGAGCACCAACTGCAGCAACAACAATAGAGGGAAACATACCTGCTTGTGACAAAGGCAAGAGAAATATTGTTGACAGTGCAAAGGCAGAACAAAGCTGCAAGTTTAGAGCAGATCCACTTGTGGAGAGAGTAGCTTCGACAATAGAGGCAAAGAGGTGATAGCGTGACAAGAGGACCATGCAAAGGCAAAGAGAAAAACAAAGGATGAAGGAAATAGTGAAGGAGTTGCATGAGTTGAAGGAGCAACTCCGGAAAGAACAAGACCTACGCAAACAGGAGAAGGAAGTGTAGCAAGGATAGACACAATAGGGGGTGCAACATGTAGAGATAGATGAAATTCCACCCATACAGGTAGTAGACTCATCCGAGCAACTGACACAAAGCAGACAGGGTGAGAAGTCGCAGGCGTAGGACTTTGCTCAAGAGATTGAACGAGTACTTGAGGAGATGAAGCAGCTAGAGTTAGAGAAAGACATCAACCTCATGCCCTACCATGAAGAGGTAAACCCACTAGCTTCATCGGATCCGGAAGTAGAGCATGTCCCAAGCGACCAAGGAGACACTGAAATCCTTGGAGACAATCCAGAAGAAGAGATGCACAACATATCATTCAACAAGTCACAGCATAGAGTTGTGCAATCACGCAGAGTGTCCACTCCAGATGTCCACACATATCTTGCAAATTTTGAGGAATAAATGATCGTATCTGATGTGTGCAAGCATCCAACAACATACCAGAGAATATGTCAAAGCCACTAGCTCAAGTGTTCGCTTCTTGATAGCAAAGAACAAGCGAATGGTTAAGGAGTTACAAATGGCTAAATAGGGAGGCGAATTGGTTACATCATCCCCCGAGCAGAGTTGAAGATGGCGATACTGGATGAAGAATCATCCATTGAGATAGCCATGTGGGCATTGTATTCGAGATTTGGTAGTGTGCATAAGGCAGTTGTCCATCTCAACGGTTGGCAGTAGCGTTGTGCTAGGAGAGCATGTATCTTGTCAAACTTTCATACTGTTGTCAACCACATACAAACATGGACAGTGAGATATAAGGGAGCCCTGTTACACTTGCCCAAGATGATGAAGTGCAGGGCGGTTGAGTTGAAGGCACGCATCTGGAGTCAGATCCGGAACTATGAGGAACTCCTGCAGCTTATCACCAGTTTGCAGGCTTCCCATGCAAGGGTGTTCAGAAGCATGGATGTTGTTGTGTGCTCACATGTGATCCCATCCATTGGGACATTGATCCAGGTGGATGTTGGTGGCCACCCACCTATCCCTCGTGGACCCCCACAACTATCTCTTTCAGTTTCCATGATTGTAGCAAAATTTACTATTTTTAGCATTTTTTCGGCCCCTAAACTTCCGGAGCCGTTTTGAGGCCCTAAACAACGTTTTTTGGGAAATTTGGGAGCAACATGGGTCCATGGATTGATTTTTCTCTTCCCAAAGTTGTATTTCTCAGATAGATCTTTCTAACGAGCTATTGTACATGTCAAACGAAGATCGGGTGCCAAAGTTACGACCTCAGGAAGTTGATGTACCAACTTACCCAAAATGGGGCCCACAATTTGGCGTTTCATCTTCTAGGGTTAGGTTTTTGGATGTTAAGGGTTTTCCATTATTTCTCAACAATAAATAGGCCTTCGAGCCTCATTGTAAAACAATTCAAAGGCATGTAGCCACCACATCTCTTCTCAGAGATAAGCTACTATCACCCTAGCAGGTTTATTTCCATTTCTGTTTGTAAGCATATTTCAGTATTTTACATTAATGAAATGAAGTATTATTTCCACTGCATCTCTGTGTTTATGGTTATCTCTATAATTTGTTGCATTCTTGTTTAAATCTGGATCATTGGTATCAGAGCAGTCTGCTTTTTCTCTGTTTTTCTTTGCATGCCCCCAATGAGGTCAGGATATAAGGAGTTAGGGCTTGAACTGGTCGAACCTTTGCAAGACCAGCCTCGCAAATCCCGATGACCTCCCATGGCGGAAGAGAAGAAAGACGAGGGGGTAGGAGATTTTATCAAAATCTTGCTCTAAGAATCCCTCGAATGACAAAGGAACGCGATGATGGATAGCTTTGCTCAGATCCTTCAGCAGCCACCTAGAGGCAATGTATCGGCTTCCAACAACTACTCTGGAAACGCCACACTGTTTAAGGTACAAGTTAATTTTGAAATTCCCATATTCGAGGGTCAGATAGATGTAGATGCTAAAGATAAATGGTTAAATCTGCTAGAAGGGTATTTTTCTATTCATGAATTTTTAAGTCGGGAAAAAATTGTTTTTGCTCTTCCCAAAGCAGCCCCCCACGTCAAGGACTAGTGGGAAACCTACTGCGAGTAGAAGGATGAAAGTACGAGCTCACTATTTTCAGCTGCACCCACTTGGAATTCATTTCAGGATGACATTAAGGAGCAGTATTACCCTATCAAAAGCTATGAGGAAAAATACATAAATTGGACCACGCTGCGGCAGGGAAGGGACCAAGATGTGCTGGAGTTCACCAACAATTTTCATACCCTTCGTACACAGTTGGGTATCAAAGAGCCTAAGCTGCATCTGGTACTCAAATACCACGGCTGCCTACACAGGTACATCCAAGAAGAGATTGAGTTCCTGAACATCTCCTCACTCAACAAGACGTACCAATACGTTGTCAAAATTGAGCAGAAGTTGAAACAAAAGAAGCGAGACTTTGGATCTGCTAATCGGAAGACCAAAGGACAAAGCCAAGGTGGGGTGACCCAAGACAAGCCATCGAAGCCACAAGAGAAAAAAAACACCACAAAGTCGAAGAAGGACACAGGAAAGTGGTGTGAGTTCCATAAGAGTCCCACTCATAACACAAGTGAGTGTTAGACCAAGCAGTCGCTGGTGGCCGAGTTGAAGGCTTCTGAATCAGATGCATGTTTTGACCCTGAGTCAGAACCCAACAAGGGGAATGGCAAAGGGAAGCAAATCATTGACGCAGAGCCCGACACCATTGTTGCCACCACCAAGATCAAAAAGAATGAGCCTGAAGATCCAGAGGAGGGGGAGCGTCTTTTACACTCAAAAATGTGGGTGAAGGGTTCACCATTGCAATTCCTTGTCGACAGTGGCAGCCAAAAGAACCTTATTTCAGCAAAGGTCGTGAAGCGGTTGGGCCTACCGGCTACACCACACCCGCAGCTGTATAGTATCGGGTGGCTCCACCAAGGACCAGATCTTCGAGTTCGCTAGCCGTGCCGCCTTCCCTACAACATCAAACCCTTCACAAACGAGGTATTGTGTGATGTTACACCTCTGGATGTTTGTGATGTATTATTAGGCCAACCATACTTGTGGAGGCGACATGTTATGTATGAGTCAAGGCCTCACGTTGTTATTATTTATTTGGGTAACTCATTATATAGGATACCGAAGGTAGCCCTACCTACCGCCACCTCTTTGATCGCTACTAAGAAAGGCAGCAAGCTCATCTCACAGACTAGGAAATTTATTTTCTGTCTGGTTCACTCCCAAAGTAAGGTGAATATTGTCACCACATCCATGACCCCCACGAAGGGTTCCTCCACGTAGTAGTAGTAGCAGAGGGATACAGTCATGAAAGAACATAGGAACAACTTCTCCTCACCCACGAGACCACCACACAAGTTTTAGGTGGGCGACAAAGTTTGGTTACATATGCAGAAAGAACGCCTTATAGGATCCCATCAGAAGCTCAGACCACTCCGACATGGTCCTTACAGCATTACCAAGGTTGTGGGAAACAATGTGTTGGAGCATAGTATTCCTCCATTCCTTCGCCTGCACAAAGTGTTCAATGTGTACCACCCTCGACCATGCTTCCCACCATTACTGGACACATCCGAGATTGCAGAACAACTCACCAAGGACCAAGTTCAACAGATGGAGGAACTCAACGCAATGGGGACCATTGCTTCCTAAGGGGGAAGGAATGATCCAGGTGGATGTTGGTGGCCACCCACCTATCCCACTTGGACCCCCACAACTGTCTCTTTCAGTTTTTCAGTTTCCGTAATTGTAGCACAATTTACTATTTTTAGCAGTTTTTTGGGTCCTGAACTTCTGGAGCCGTTTTGAGGCCCTAAATGACGTTTTTTGGGAAATTTGGGAGCAACATGGATCCATAGACCGATGTTTCTCTTCCCAAAGTTGTATTTCTCGAATAGGTCTTTCTAACGAGCTATTGTACATGTCAAACGAAGATCGGGTTCCAAAGTTACGACCCTGGGAAGTTGATGTACCAACTTACCCAAAATAGGGCCAACAATTTGCTGTTTCATCTTCTAGGGTTAGGTTTTGGGATGTTAAGGGTTTTCCATTGTTTCTCAACAATAAATAGGCCTTCGAACCTCATTGTAACATAGTTCAGAGGCATGTAGCCACCACATCTCTTCTCAGAGATAAGCTACCATTGCCCTAGCTGGTTTATTTCCATTTTTGTTTGTAAGCATATTTCAGTACTTTACATTAATGAAATGAAGTATTATTTCCACTACATCTCTGTGTTTATGGTTATCTCTATAATTTGTTTCATTCCTGTTTAAATCCGGATCAATCACTCACTGAGGCAAAGACAAAGGGTCAAGTCCGATGGGAGCTGGACTCGTACTTTGATGAGTTGATGCGCATAGCCACCAGCACAGACTTGGCGATCAGTGCAGAAACCATGCATCAGTATGTCATTGGTACGACCACACTCAAGACAATGATGTGCATGTTATCAAATGAGTTGGACAGAGGAGCCAAAGCAGTGTATCTAGATGCAACAGAGGCAAGCGTTCGTTTCTAGAAATATGTCACCATAGAGTACACGGACACCATCGCAAACTACCAAGCTCGGCATCAGTTCACCACCGTCGACCATCATAAGGATATCGAAGAGTTGGTCTTCCCACAATTGTCTCACTCATAGTGATGTCTTGCATGGCTTGCTCAAGCCCATTTTGTATTACATGGGTACATGTGCAGATCGTATGTAACATCTTGTCAAGTGGAAGTTCAAGTGTCAATAGTTGAATGTAACAATCATAGAGTAGTTGAAGAGTCATGAGGGTAGGTGAACAGTCACAAAGGGGAATTTCAAGGGTCACCCCACCCTTTGCTATATATAGTACCTCATAACTCATTGCAGAGGATTTTGTTTAGCCAAGCTTCCAATAGGAGTATCTTAGAGAAAGCTTGGAGAGTATTGTAATGAGCCTTGGCTTCTCCACAGTGTAGAGCTAGTACATCTCTTTGGAGGAGCAGGCGGTAGTGACTGTAATGTTCTGTTATCGGGACTAGTGGTTGGTCATGGTTGTACTGTATGATTGGAACTTTCACTTCTTAATATAACAGAGCCAACACGTTTCATGCATATGTTGTTATTGTATTTTAGTTAACTTGTTTACTCTAATGATATATGTATCTATTTGCTTACACATGTATGTATAGACTATTTCTATATATGTATGTATGAATCTTACTGAAGTGTGTTGTTGGCTTTACCATCACTTTGGATTGTTGGTTCACCTTCCTTCCAGCTTGTGATGCATCTTTTCTTGTGTGTTCCCTTCCAAGATACGTGTTTACACAGGTTTCCATGGGGCACACTCATTCCAACTTCCGTGTGTTAGAACCATTCATGCACCTTACTTGGCTTGTTGCGCATGTCACACCCTTGCTACCAACAGGGACATCTTACTTGCCTCTACGCACAACCGCGGTCAAGGGGATACCATACGACCCACTTCTGGGACTTCTTACCAGGGAGATCCCCTGACATGTTGGTGGGTCCAACACCATCAACAGGACGCCATGAGAAGGCTTACATTGCAGTTGATATTTGCGACTTTTTGTTCTAGCCATATAAACCTCACCTCTGCAGGATCACACAGTTTGTTTACATGTTCATTGGCCCTGATTAGGGTTTTACGATTTTGGGCCTCATTGATCTAGATCCTTACAATCTCCACCAAATACCCTGATACCAAATGATATATAAACTGAAGTCGATATTCCATTGGACAGTTCCTCACAATAGATCTGATAATATTATATTAAAAAACTAGGATTCTACACTATTACAGTTTTATTAACCTTTAAGATATGTAGATTTAACTGTAATTAGTGCATGCATGTGAATGGAAATTATGAAAAAAAATAGAGAAAAAAAATAATCTCACACACACACACAAAAGACACAAGATATGCTCTTTGGGAAACCCTTTCGAGAGAAAACCCAATTGGAAGGTGACGTTGCTTCGCTTTCTTTCTCTGTCTGGAAAGATAGTTGCAGGTACAAAGAAGTAATTCTTGTGGCCCCATAGTGCACAGATCCTCTCTTTGTGCTCTACATCCTATCTCTCCTGGCTATCATTCCTCAACCATGGAACAGAATTCTCTCGAAAGAATGGAATGCCTCTTGCTCCTAGTGGCCCAAATATAACACAACTTGATAGCCTACTAGTGGTGTTTTTACTACATCAACTCTTAATTAGAGTTACAATATAGCTTATGAGGCTTAAAACGGCAAGGGTCGCCTATTGCACTGTGTTTAACCAGTGATGGCATCGCTCTATTCCATTGCATACCCACGATGATCCCAAAAAGGTAATTTTCCCAAAGGAGATGAGAAGCTTCATGATCTAGAAGCTTGTAGAGCGACAAGCTGGAGGTGGTTTCACGTAGAGGAGGTCGAATCCTCCTAACTTGACCTCTTTGTATTATCCATATGAGCTACCTCCTTGAGATGTGGGCCTAATACTATCTTTGGAGAAGTACTAACCCCCTCTCCCAACCTATAAATTCCTCTTCTCCCATTCCAAAATGGTTGGTCTATGTCTATTTGCACCTGTATGCTAAGCTTGTGCCTAGAGGTTATTCATTAGACTTGGAGAAGCAGTGTGTGCAGAGTTTCTTGGCTTGGACTTGGATTACCACTCAAGGAGATCCTTTTAACATCAAGGCTTTGGCTGTAAGCTTCCATTTATTTCCTAATAATATATAACTGTTGGTTCATCTTCCCAAAATATATATGTTCATGTATTTATTTTGCTTGACATTACCTTATTAGTTAAGTAGGTTGTTATTGGATTTGCTATTGGTTTTTGTTATAGACATTTTTGGGCACTGCAACCCCAATCAAACATGTCCATAAACCAAGGGCTCCTAAGTCCCTAAAAGTGTTGTTCCATACCCTAAAAGAACAAGGTCATCTGATTACATCATCTCCCAGAAGTTCTCCATGAAAAACTGCTCAGAACTAGTCAAAACTGGACCATTTCACCTACTCCATGGTGAAAGTGTGATGCATCCCACCTAATGCACACGGGAGGTGCGATGCATACTGAAAATCCCTTCTATGGGGTGCGATGGGCGAGAGTGGACAAATGGCAGAGACAGTTTGCGAGGTGGATGATCATGGAATCTTCCAGAAACTTCTCCTGTGACACTTGCCTCTCTGAATTTGCCCAGGGATGAGTAAGAGATCATCAATCTCCAAGTGGAATCAAGAACTATTAGAGAGAGGACACTAATCAAAATCCTAGAAGCTGACTCACCCCCCTGCAATCATCTATATATGGATCCCTCATCCCAAAGATCCAAAGGCTGGAATTTTGTATCTTGTAAGGAAGTGTTGTTGGTTTCTTGTTGGAATATCATAGTGTTGGGTGATCTAAGCTTTTCATGAGGTGAAATAAGGGCTTTCATGCCGAAGGGTGACACTGGGTCAGAACAATTGGTTGTAATCCTCTTTGCTTATTCTTGATATTAATAAAGCTATTCAAGTTTTCCTCCACATTCTTGTATGTTTAATGATATATGCATTTGTGTGGTCAATATACATCTGGTCCTATATTGTTTATGATGGTAGATCTTTGTTCTTCAATAGTATTATGCTACTTTGATTCCACAACTACTCTTTGAAGCTGGGTAGATGAAGGAGAAGTGGCAAGGATCTGTCAGAAGGGAGAGGAATCGAGCAAGGAACCAAGCACAAGACTGAGGTTGGTGTCCTTCATTCCACTCTTATCTACTTCTCATAAAGGGAAACGAAAGTAGTTTTAGTTTGTTTCTTTCTAAGATAGCTACCAATCTTAGTGGGACTAGCAGCTCCGAGTGGACACTAGATTTCCTGATAACAAAATGGTGACTCCACTGGGGATTGGATAGATTGTTTGTTTGTCTATATTTGTTTGTTTTATAAACTTACAGATGGAGCCTGAAGTCAAGCCAGCTAGCCTTCGAACTGCATTTGCTATGCAAGTGCAAAGTAGATCAATGTGGCTTCAGTCTATCTCCGGGGATTTTTTATAAACTGAACAATCGATTTGCAAAATTTCTAATTGCCCTAGTGGTGGCTCTAGTAACCTCATTAGATCAGCCCCTGTGATTTCTATTTACTGTACATCACTTGCCCGGCCTAAATCCCTGAACTAAGCTGCAAACTGTGACCCGAAACCCAGTTGAAGTCTCGTCCTTGGACCATCGCACCTTTTACTCTTGGGAATCTAGATGCATCACACTTCTCGTGTGCAGTAGGTGCGCTGCATCGCACTTTCCCTGTGTTACAGGTGCGCTGATCAGACAAGACCTCTTCTGCTCTCAGATTTTGGTTTCTGTGTTCACTCTCTTCAACTCTATTCAGGAGTTTTGTTGTCTGTGATCAGTATACCACTGTGGAAACCCCCTTCCTTTCCATTATTCCACCTCCATTGTGCAAATAACTGTGAATTTTTTTATGTATTTTCCACCATTTTCAGTTCTCTTTTACAAAGTAGTAGCATAGACAAATTGTCGTCTTTTGATTTGAAAGTGTCACAAGTGTCGTTTTCAGTCAAAGAAAGGAATTCTGTTTTTCTTGATGGTCGATTATATAGTTACTCTTGTATTTGATTTGAATTAGTAGTTTTTCAAGTGTCGAAAGTAGTTTTCAATTCAAAATAGTAAAGTGTCGTCATTATCTTCCTTTCGTTTTTGAAGAGAAAATTGTTAGTACTGTCGCTTTGAAAAGATAATTCATATTTGTACTTAGCATTCTTCTTGTCATTCACACATTAAGAAAGATGAAAACAAATACATGCACGTGCATTTGCATTTAGACTGCTTGTTGGTTTGATTTAGGACAACATCTAGTGAGTGCTCTCTGCTCTACGTTGAAAGAATATCATCTCTCTTTCTTTAGTAGCTAGGATTTTCATTGCAAAAAGAAGATTAAACGATTGTTTATCATCTTAGATTGCATTTTAGGAATTGTACATCTACATCACGTGGTGAACCTGAAAGGAAAATTTCTTAAGAAAGATCAACTATAAAATAAATTTAATGAACCTAAAAATACTTTGGAACCTAACGCACAACATCTAGAAGTCTAGGCTAGAGACGTATTCCGGCGTTGTAAAGCCTGGTAACTGTCGCTTTCACTGTTGGTTGGGTGATTCCTCCTCTTTGAGACGACAAGTGCAAGTACGGACTTGTTCTCCGACGTACCATCGAATATATATTGAAATACCATAATAGGCTATATCCTTTATCCATAGGAAGCCGTGTCTGCCACCCTATCGATCGCAATGCACTGAACACAGCATTCGGGAAGATTGATTGCCGTACCGTAAAAATTATTCTGCAGTTTTGCAATTGGTTTGGTAATCCCTCTGTCTAGATTTCCAAAGTAGTCTCTTTCGTTCCTTTTCAGACTCCTTAAAGGAAAAGGTCCATCTGAGCACTTGTCACTTCGGGCTCATTAAAAATTGAAGGCGACTAGAGTCATCTTTTGTTTTTTCTCGACTCTTAAAAATTGAAAAAACAAGTTGTGTCAAAGAGTCTAAAATTTATTTTAATCGAAATAACATCACTGTTCCCTCGTTGGTCTTAGGTTGAGAAAATGGAGCCCACCAACCAAGGATTTCCCCTTGGAGGAAATCCTAGTCCTTTCTCCTCTTGGGGAGATGTTGGTGCACCCCATATGGCCACATTGTCGCTTCCAGGATTGACAATTGGCTTGCCCGTATGGCTCTTCTCGACCTCCGTCATTCAGAATACCACGATTCCTGAACAATCAAGTCAGCAACTAGATGATACTAGAGTTACCCCCCAATCTCCTACTTTGTCCGTTTCTCCTTCTCCTCCTTCCTCTTCGCTTGATGAAGCTGCTAAAGCTAAAAACCAAATAAATAAAAAGAAGAAGGAGAAGAAGAAGGAGTCAAAGGTGAAAAGGGGCAACCATGCATCATCTAGTGAAAATCCACACACTGCACCGTCCAGGCCTAAATCGCCATGTGTCATTTGCAAAGGAGACCACTATCATCAAGATTGTCCTTGCATCCCTTGGATCTTAAGGGATTGGTCTCCCCATTTTCACAATCTGGTGTCATCGACCTCTGACGATCATGTTGAGAGTACACTGTCAACTAGTGAAAATGAAGTCCCTGGATAAAAAGGAAAATGCAAATTCCCTTGTAGACTGTGTGAAGGCGATCATTCCCTCCACCATTGTCCCTTCTTGGACGAAGCTAAAAGAGTTTTGGATGACCGTCCGGCTTCACCATTACGGCTTCCTCCTGGATATAAGAAACTCTTGCCAAGTCTGTCACTGGTTGAAAATCCGACTGACACGCCATTGTGGTCGGTCAAAGCATCTATCATTGAAGATAAACCCACTGAACCCATACCAGATGAAAGTCAAAAGGTTGAGGCGGCAGTCGACCTGGTCTTGTCTTCGGAAGGTCCATCTTCAGATGACACAATCACTGAAGAGAATGAGAACGACACCGTCCAAATTCTTTTCGTAAACACAAACTCCGATGAACATGGGCGCAGTCTACCCATTCCTTTACCGCAGGAAGAAAGTTTGTCAGAGTCATATCCGGCCATCTATTCGGTCCCACCTCCAAGCAACCTAGTCGTTTCTTTCGATTGGAATCTACTAGGCAGACCCTGGGTACCGGCCAATGTACCATTCCGAATCATTGTACAGGATTACAAAATGATCATGGTCGGTACCATCATAGATGAAGGGGCTTTTGTGAGTATCCTTTCCTCAATTTCTTGGGAAGCACTTGGTTCGCCATCGCTTCTGCCTGAGATGAGAAATCTGACAGGCTTCGACAAAGGAACCAGTCGACCGTTAGGGATCCTTCCCAATGTGCCCATAACGTTGAGAAGGAAAACCGTTTACATGAATGTAATGGTAGTCCGAGGACCTCTAGATTATAATCTACTCCTTGGACGCGACTATATTTATAAAATGGGAGCCATTGTCTCCTTTCTCTTTAGAGTAATGTGTTTTCCGCATGAAGGCAGAGTGGTCAAGCTTGTAGACCAGCTGTCGTTTCCTGGCTCACACATAGCTAATAGTCAAATACCATCCCTAAATGGTCTTTTCACGCAAGGAATGTCTCATCAATCTCCAATCCGTCCACCTGATGAGCGCAAGTGATTCAGGAGGACATGACTGAATCCCAGGGGGCATGCACCCTGGCCTGCTCTGACAGGGAAACTCTAGATATAGAGTAGGTTTCAGCGAAGGAAAATGACTGAACTGATACCCGTCCAAATTGGACCGGAATAAGATTCCTTCATCAAGGTTAGGAGGTTGGGATTTAGAACCACCCTGGTCTAGATGGACTAAGCCAGGAAGTGTTTCTATCTGCAGTGTGGATGGAAACTATCTTGCGAAAGCAGGAACTTCTATATGGTAACCTAGAAATTTTTCACTATACCTGGGGGCATGCAAACTTTTTTGCATGCAAGTGAAGAGCGACCATTTATTTTCTTAGTTTGTAGATTCTCAAACCCTTTAAACTCATAGGATTGGTCGTTCCTAACTTGCATAAAGAAAGGATCCGAGGCAAAGCTTTGAAAGGTGCAAGCTCCATAAAAAATGGCATCTTAGATGAGATATCCTTATTATACGACTGGCACGAGAAGTTTTTATGTGGAGTTCAAGCTCGTTAAAAATTAAACATAATCAATGAGCAAACGTTCCCCCAGAGTTTAAGCTCATTAAAAAATGAACCAATTTCCAGTAAATAACCATTGTGAATGCATTATCATCAGCTTTTGAGCCCTGGTCGTGTTCTCATCATCACCTCCACTCTGTTTTAGCTGATCATTCACCTCCATTTGATTGTTTACCCCTTTTTGAGGAACAGCTGCAAAGAGTGATCCTGTTAGCCATCCTTGTGACACTACCGTGACTGGAAAATTCCAAACCGTACCTGGAATCAGCTGCTACCCGAAATTATCACTCGTTCCTCAAAAGTGAGTCTCCTTTAAGCTCTTTTCACCTGACTCGTAAAATATGAAAAGATTGCCTAGCGATTGGCCTCTCCAGCTCGTTAAAGTGATGGAAGTGCTATCCCTCCTCTAGATTTTAATGTTTTTGGACCTGAGGGATTATTACACAAAAAGATCGAGCGCTTGTCTTGTTCGGCTCGCTAAAATTATCGAAAATTCATCCCTTTCATATTATTTTATACTTTTTCAGACTTAAGGGATTATATGACGAAAAAGGATTATTGGAGTTTCCTTTACGTCCCTTTCAGACTCTCTAAAATTGAAAAGGACCGAGTTATCTTTGTTGTTGAACTCGTTAAAACCAAATAGCGACAAACTTGTCTATACAGACAAGAACGAGTTTCACTGTCACTAGGCTCGTTAAAATATAGTGATGGGTTTGCCCGAAGGGCAAATTATAGAACAAGCATATGTTATCCTCCTCAAGATTGAAAAAAATAAAGAGTTATTGGTCGGCAATGACTGGGGAAAAATTGGGAAGAAAACTTGAAGAAACTTTATTGGTAGCAAGTCGCTCTTGAACATGACACTTTCACTCCGCATCCGAGTCGGGTTGGGTTGTTCCGTTCACTGGTCATATCACCATTGGTCCATCACACCATCCATATTTTGGGTTAACGCTACCAATCCATGTCAGTGTCACCGGTATGTTCAAGAGAAGTCGCTCAGAGAATTCACCTGTGTCTCATCCGCTGCAATACATTCACGCTCCATTCTTTCATGACCGCCACCCTGAACCTTGTATCATCAGATCATTTTCACCTCCAAAATCATTTACTCCATTCTGTGTTGTAGATGTGGGATTCATTAAGGCCCTCCTATGGCAGGTCACTTCTTGTCGACATCAACTCATTATCCAAGAAGTCGACTTAGGAACAACCCTTTCAGTACTTTGAAGCTTGCATGCCTCAATGGCAAGTTTCTCATTTCCAGCGACAGGTTTACATCAATGGCCTTCGACCGAAAGATTTTGCGCAGTGTTCAATGCCAAGTCCCTTATTCACACCACGCGAATTGTACTGTAGTACCTTCAGGGTCATCATCATTATCGGTGATTCCTCTCGCACCTGTTAACAGCTTACATCATTGGCTGGTAATTAGGCGATGTCTTTCCATGTTCGACTCCAGAACATCTTTCACATGGATCGACTTGTACTCCGAGTGAAGATTGAACAACTTTGAAGACCCCGGATCTATTTTCATCCATCCGGGCTGCGATATATTCAGGAAAATAAAGATATCAAATGTACATTGTTGCTGCACAGATGATCATCCGAATCAAAGGATGATGACTCTATTAGAATCATCAGTCTCCTGCACAAACGGTTATCGGTCTTATGTACATGGAAATGAATTTATAAAGTTGAGCATGGGAATACTGGCCTCAGCTAGATCATGAAAAATATTATGAAGATAATGTATTGTATTGTATCTTATTACAGGTCGCCTTCCAGCTCGAAAAAACTTCGGATCCTCATGATAAAGCATTTCACTCAACATCAAAAGATTAATGACCTCGTGCTTTAGGGGGCAACTGTTATAGAAATTTTTGGGCACTGCAACCCCAATCAAACATGTCCATAAACCAAGGGCTCCTAAGTCCCTAAAAGTGTTGTTCCATACCCAAAAAGTACAAGGTCAGCTGATTACATCATCTCCCAGAATTTCTCCATGAAAAACTGCTCAAAACTGGTCAAAACTGGACCATTTCACCTGCTCCATGGTCAAAGTGTGATGCATCCCACCTAATGCACATAGGAGGTGCGATGCATACTGAAAATCCCTTCTATGGGGTGCGATGGGCGAGAGTGGACAAATGGCAGAGACAGTTTGCGAGGTGGATGATCATGGAATCTTCTAGAAACTTCTCCTGTGACACTTGCCTCTCTGAATTCGCCCAGGGATGAGTAAGAGATCATCAATCTCCAAGTGGAATCAAGAACTATTAGAGAGAGGACACTAATCAAAATCCCAGAAGCTGACTCACCCCTCTGCAATCATCTATATATGGATCCCTCATCCCAGAGATCCAAAGGCTGGAATTTTGTATCTTGTAAGGAAGTGTTGTTGGTTTCTTGTTGGAATATCATAGTGTTGGGTGATCTAAGCTTTTCATGAGGTGAAAGAAGGGCTTTCATGCTGGAGGGTGATGCTAGGTCAGAACAATTGGTTGTAATCCTCTTTACTTATTCTTGATATTAATAAATCTATTCAAGTTTTCCTCCACATTCTTGTATGTTTGATGATATATGCATTTGTGTGGTCAATATACATCTGGTCCTATATTGTTTATGATGGTAGATCTTTGTTCTTCGATAGTATTATGCTGCTTTGATTCCATAGGTGCTCTTTGAAGCTGGGTAGATGAAGGAGAAGCAGCAAGGATCTGTCAGAAGGGAGAGGAATAGAGCAAGGAAACAAGTGCAAGACTGAGGTTGGTGTCCTTCATTCCACTCTTATCTACTTCTCATAAAGGGAAACGAAAGTAGTTTTAGTTTGTTTGTTTCTAAGATAGCTACCAGTCTTAGTGGGATTAGCAGCTCTGAGTGGACACTAGATTTCTTGATAACAGTTTTGGTATGCTTTGTTGTCTTTTGATCACTTGTGAAGGTGTATAAATGCTGAGAGAAGCAAGAACAAGTCCGTGACACAAGCGGTTTGAGGCCCTCAACAAATGAAATCGGAATAGCATCAGAACAAGGTAGGTCATCTCTTTCGTTCTACTTTTCAATTATAACCTAGGAAGATGTCTATTTGATTGTCACTTCAGTTGCTAGACCCACTCATTGGGCTAGAGCGATTGTCTCTATCTGCAGAGAGGATTAACCTTGTCAACAAAATGGTGACTCCACTAGGGAGCCTATGAACCTTTCCTTCCCTTTCTTCACCTTGTCTTTTGATGAGTTTGATCAACCATTCATTTTTAGACTTCATTGCTTGTCTGTAGTCAATCTCACTTTATGGTAGATTCTTGAAGGTTGTTGATTCGAGTTGTTCTTTAAGATTTTGTGTTTTTTCTTTGCTTTTCTTGACCATCGCATTTTTTAGCCTGACAGTTGCGATGATATCGCAGGTTTGTTGATTACAGTAGTGACGATCACTACTTTCCTCTTAACCAGTGAGATGATTGTAGAAGATTAAGAAATTTAGGGTTTGTCTTCTTAGTTTCAGTTATGTCGGCCTTCTCCCAGTGATTTACCAGTGTGATCTTGGTTGACTCTCTTATTGTCTAATTTCAATCACCTTTTAACTCAGTTTGAGTGTGCCTGAGGTTTGATTAGCCTTTTACGGTTTCTAGGTCTTCTAGGTCAACCTTCGTCCATTTATTTGTCTTCTCATCAGAGATCAGAGATCAATTACTTGTGTTAAAGAGTCTTTGTGTGTTCAGACATCCTTTGTAGATCACTTTTGCTTCTTTTGTATTAAGTTGTTTTCATTAGTAGATACTGTGAAAGTTTCTTAAGTTCTCCATTTTACAAACAATAGATTACAAATTGATTGTCTCATTTGAATCAAAAGGAAGTGCTTGCTTTGAATTTTGTGTTTAGAAAAGTGAAAGTGAAAGTGAAAGTGTTTATCTTTTCATAATTTTAGAAGCATTTTGAGTTGCATTCAAATCATTAATGTGAAAGAGATTTTCATATTTGTTGACTTGCTTGCATTCTCTTTTATTTTTGCACTAGATTACGTTGGTTGCATTTTGAAAAAGAGAAAAAATCATCATCATATCTTAAGGAAATTTTTCTTTAAGGTTTGTTTTGGCATTGCATTTGCTTATCATATGAAAGATTAGATTTCATATGTTGTATTTAACGTTTGAAGATTGTCATGGATGAACTTTTGCATTTGGTTTGATGCATGATTTGAGTGATCTTCTTCCCTACATAGATAGCTCTCATCGAATTGAAAGATTTTAATTTCATCATCTAGTTTGCATTTTAGTAACCGGTAACATCGTTAAGGCCTTAAAATCGAAACATAATTCTAAGATCAACTTTAAAATCTATCAATTAATCCAAGGAGATTTTGAAACATTAACGTTCATATTTAGTGGTCTAGGCTAGAGACGTGTTCTGACGTCTTTAAAACTTAGAAGTTGTTGTTTGATTCAACATTAGACAGTGCTAGCATGGACTTTTTCTCCCTGTACCATTGTGTATATAAAGGGATAACCCCATAGGTTGCAAACCTTTATCCATAGGAAGTTGAGTCTGCTACCTTGTAAATGTGATACACCGAACACAACATTCAGGGAGATTTCCAACACATACGTCAAGTCCTTGGAAAATTTATTTGTTGAGGTGTATATTGCAGTTCACGGTTACTTGGTACTCACTTTACCTAGATTCACCTAAGCAGTCATTTCGATCTTTTCTAACTCTTTAAATTTGAAAATATCATTGAGCAACTTGTCCTTTCAAGCTCACTAAACCATCGAAAGTGACTAGAGTCACCTTTTCATCCTTTTCTCGACTCTTAAAAGATGAAAAGGAAAAGTTTTTGTTTCTAAAAATAACTACCCACGATAAACATGTCGAACCCAAGCAGTTGCTTCTTAGACCAATATTGAGTAATTCCCTATTAATTTCAAGATTGTTAAAAACCCTAAACGAATCTCCTTTCCATTTTTCTTTTGAGAGGAAGTCATCATGGCTAAACCATTGAGTTCATCTCATAGTTCTCCTTCATTGTCTAATACTGAAGGGTCCTCCCAAGGAGTTCATCCGGAGATTCCTCAGTCACTTGAGGATCAATATTTTGAACTTGGGATTATTCCAAGTATCCAACCTTTCTCTTCTCATCCACCTCCATCAAATTCCTGGTCACCTCAAGAATTTGATCCAGATACCTCTGATAATCCTATTCAGACCCCTGAGAGTCTGCAGACTCCTAAGAGTCCATGGAGGCTTGTTGTCTATTCGTCGAATCTTTTGTTTGATTCTGTTGTGATATCTTCCCAACATCCTTACAGTCCTTACAATCGGCCTAGTATTCCCTTGGAGCTATCTCCTCATACATCTCGGGTTCCTCGTCACCATTTGTTTCCATCTATGGAGTCAGAAGGTGAAATCCCAACATCTTCTCTGGGTCATTCAGAAGTTTCTTCTACCCATACTCCCCATATTGATGATGAGGAAGGGTATGAATTTCCTCCATAGGATTTCCTTATATAGGAGAGTCTCATCTCTCACATTCCTTGAAACTAGTGGACCCCTGTTGCCACATTGTTATACCACTTTAGCTCAGTTAGTTTCAGGTACTACTAGGCCTTGCCATTATATCAAAACCCCATTTGGTCTTCAAATTTTATGCCTACATCAGGTCCATTCATTCCAAACACGACCTCTCGAACTTCTGTACAAACTGCTATCACCTCAGTTCCTATTCAACCTACCATTCCATCATAGCATTTCTTTTCGTTTCAACCGACCCTTCCGATACAACCGACTATTTCAGGTTAGGTTTCAGTAAGTTCTTCTACCCCTCCATCAAGTGGGAAAAATGTGCCACCGCCTAGGGGGAAGATCTGAATACTCCTCTTGTGTCAGGCGGAACCAATGTGAGTGGAATACAAACTCACATGGTTGGAGTTAATCAACCTTTTTATGGTAGTATTCCTAACCCTGTTGGTCCATTCGGGTCAAGTAATGTCTAATATCAGCAGCCTTATATGGCTCAAGTTCCACTCCAACAGGCTTATGTCCCATATGGTTCGCAAGCCTTGGTTAATCCACCTTACAATCCTCAAGCAGGAGCTTATGTCCAGCCTGGTCAATCCACTATTCCTCATGGATATGGTCAAATTCAATTCGGGAACTATCAATACCTTCAAGGTATATCCCAAGGGACTGTCCAGCTACCCTTGCAGCAGCAAGGACAACCTTTGCAGTAGTAAGGGAAACCTTCGCAGCAGCAAGGGAAATCTTTATAGCAGCAAGGGCAAGCATTGCAGTAGCAAGGGAAACTTTTACAGCAACAGGGGCAACCTTTACAGCAGTTGCAACAACCTTTGCAGCCACACACTCAGTTTGTTCAACAGTCTACCCAACCTTTGTCTTCGCAAGGCCAACCTTTGTAGTAGCAAGGTCAACCTATACAACAACAAAGTCAACCTTTGCAGCAAAAAGGTCAACCTTGGTAGCAGTAAGCTTTATATGCGTATCAACAAGGTCAGACCCTGAAAGTGTAAGGTCAACCCCTGTAGTAGTAGGGTCAATCTCCTTACGTCCAGGGTCAACAGGTTCCACAAACTTATAACCCGTATGCCACATACAATGCTTATCAACGGCCTATGGTAGGACAATATCAAGCCTACCCTGGACCAAATCCACCTTACGGTTAAGGTAACCCTCAGTGGGGACAAAATCAGGTCCCGTATGGACAAAATCCTCCACTATGGGGGAAAAATCCTTACCAGCAAGGATGGACTTTGCAGTTTGGGTCTCCTCAAAGGCCCTATATGTCGTTTAACACACAATTGCCTTTCTTGGCTACGTTGGAGCTACTCGATGTCTCGAGGCTCATGAATGATCCCATTCTTCATTCACATTACTGGCCTCTAGTTCCAATGAAAATTCCAAGTGATTGCCCCAAATTCGAGGGAAAAGCTAAGGAGGACCCACAGGCCCATGTGATGACATATCACCTATGGTGCTCCTCCAATTCATATGTCGATGATTCTATCCGTCTTCGACTCTTTCAGAGAACTCTCACAGGTGCTTCCACTAAATGGTATATCGAGTTGCCTCAAGGTACCTATGGTGACTTCAACTCTCTGGCTATGGCTTTCCTCACTCATTTCCAATTGCCAGTTCAATATGAAACTAGCACTCATTTTCTTACATCCCTTAAGCAAGACACCGCGACCCACATTTCTGATCATATCCATGAATGGAGATGTCGGCGTCGCCTCATCAAATTTGAGATTGTTGATGAGTTGTTGACAGAATGGTTCACAAAATAATTTGTTAATAATATTTTTAAGGACATAGCTATGGGTAGATGTGTTACTAAAGAGCAATCTATCGCTCGTGCCCAGTATCTAGACTTATTCTATTCGCAATATGGCACATTATACGAGATGTTACCTGATGCTCCGAGACCATCATTAGATCTGACAGCATTAAAATTTCCTAATACACCACCTATTGATGGTGTGATTTGTTTCATGTCTCAGAATTCCACAAAAGCTTATTCGAAGCAGAAATTTGTCTCAATCACTGGGCCCAATAATCCCTCAAAAAATTCATCCAATCCTATTAAAACCTCTGAGGTACATGTTGTTCAGCCTACTATAGTACATAAGGCCTCTAAAGGTAAGAAGAAGGGAAAAGTTAAATCCAAAGTCGATGACCCAAAATAGGACCCTCCTAAATCATCTGCTAATGATGCTTCTAAGAGAAAGACAAAATATACTCGCCTCATTTGTGAGGAGGATCATTACACCAAGGATTGTCCCCGACATTCTGAATTTAATCGCTTTTTGAAAGGGACTCTGACTATCTTAAAAGAACCATTTCCATCTCAGCAGATGCAATTGGTAGACCAACTGCAGTCCTCTGCTTCCTTTGGTTCCTAAGTGTTCATGATGCAAGGTTCATTACCTATCTCAATCGCTACTCAAACTAAGGACTATCAAACAATGCCTAAGTAGACGATGGAGAAAGAAGTTACTGATATTCCTTCTACTTCTACTCCATCTAATTCTAGTCCGCTCCAAATTGAGCGCCCTAACAGTGAGTTCGTAATCCGACCACCTCCCAAAGGTGTTCTTTAGAAATCATCTTTTAATCCGAATGCTAGATTTGCACAACATTACAATATTTTTTAGGATTTAGGTCAGGAACCTTTGATGATGTCTACCTTAGAGGTTCTCCAATCCTGTCCAATGCAGTGGAAGTCATTGTTGTCTTCTATAGGTGCTATTGATCCTTCTGATTCAAGTCTGATTACCTTAGATCTTGAAAACCGCGTGCCTCGTCTTCCTCATCATATTGATTTTTTGATATGGGTTCTTATCAATGGAAATATGATCCATCTGACTGTTATTGATGAAGGTGTCTCTACCTGCATCATGTATGTTTCATGTTGGAAGGCCATTGACTCTCCTACCCTTAACCAGTCCCCGAACATCTTGAAAACCTTTAATGGAAGAGGCTCATGTCCTTACGGTATTCTCACGAACTTGCCAATTACCTTAGAATAAAGATTGTTGAATTAGAAGTAGAAGTTGTAGATGAAAATATCAACTACAACCTTCTTCTCAGGCGAAGATGGACCCACGCTATGTTTTGTGTAGTGTCTTCTTTGTTCTGTGTGCTTCATTTTCCTTATGAAGGAAAAATTGTCAAATTTAATCAATTGTCCTTCTTTTCTTCTGATTCATCAAACGACAATGTTCCTTACGTGGGAAATATTGAGATTCCTTACGAGAGTGTGGGGGAAGGTCTATTCAAACACTCTGCTTTAATGGGTACTTTTACCCTCCCACCTCCGAATGTTCATTCAATCAATATGATCTTGGTCTCTATGGATCCTTGGATTATCCCTACCCCGAATAAAATTGATTTATTTGGCGATGATATGCCTTTAATTCCATTGGAGTAAAATTGTCAAGAAATTGTCTTGGCTTCGATGGCCACTTCAAAAATTCATATTGTTTTCAGCATGAACCTGGACACTTATTTACCATCTCCTTAGCTTGGTTCTTGGGATTCTCTGGATCCTTTGAACGAGACATTCCCCACCGACAAGAGTATTGTTGAAGTCATGTCTCTGGATGAAACTCCATGGAACGGTCTACATCATCGTTCTTGATTTCTTCCTAGCCTTGATGAGATGCCCTCCTATCTTGAACTGTTTGTTCCTCATTGTCCTATGCCTCCACTTCAAACACCTACCCTAGTGCATGAAGTCTTGTCAGAGGGTAATATGGGGAATATCACTGCATCCCTGATTATTAATATTTCAGTTCACCCAGAAATCATCAAAATCTTTCAATTGGGGGCACCTTTTCCTCATCATGAGTTCAAGTTTTTCTTGCCTCCTTTCCGGAAATTTTTTCCCCGAGTCTTTATCATTTTCCCATTATTGCAATGGGGTTTTATGAGTTGTACTCTATTATTTGGCCAAGTTGATGCTTACACATCATGTCAACGGTGAAACTCCAGTTTTATTCTCTGCTGATCGATTACCCGAGTCTGAAAATGGACTCCATCTGAACATTTTATGTGAAGTCATCAGTGTAAATTTACCTTTTGTACATTAGTGTGTTAATTCATTAGTGTGCAATTTTTTATTTTTTGTGTGTTTGTTTTCTTTGTAGACATGTGTTTTTCTACTTACCCTATGTTCCACTCAGTTTGCAAATGTCGTCAAGCCATTACGTTGGTTTTGCTGATGGTGCTTGTTGTAGCACATGGAATTTGTCTTCCGCAGCATGGGTACTCTATGACCCTAATGGCAAGTTGATTAACTTACAATGTATCTGTCTTGGTTGAACAACCAATAATATTGCTGAATACACTGTAGTTATTGAACTCGTGTTAGAAGCAGTTGCTCTTGCCATTAGGGATTTAGTTGTCAAGTTGGATTCACATCTTGTTGTGTTACAATTAAAAAATCATTACTCAATGAGAAATCCACAAATATTGCATATGTATCTATGTGTTAGATTGCTGGAAAGAAATTTTGATTTCATTACATATCAACATATTCCACGTAATTTAAATACATTAAAAAATGCATTAGCAAATTTTGTTCTTGATAGACATTTGCATCATTTATAAAACTGATCATGTTATGGACACATAAGTAGGAAATAAAACATATATATATATATATATATATATATATATATATATATATATATATATATATATATATATATATATATATATATATATATAGATATAGATATATATATATATATCGCATCTATCGGAGTGTTTACATCAAAAAATAAAGTGTTCTGGGACACTTGGCTTTCCAAGCCTACAAAATGTGTAAAAGGAGTAGATAAACTATTAGCCTCCACGGTGCTTATGATAGCACGAGACCGCTCTAATCACTTGGCCTAACAGCTAACACAGTTTCGTAGAGACTCTCACTATGTGTCTCTGCCAACGCAGTGGAACATCATCAATAGTGGCATACTCTGGGACTCCATGAGTTATCGCCTCCAAATTGCGCTCCATCTCAGCTAAGGGGTCTGCCCCTTCTTCATAGTCTGCGCCCACTATCTGATGTGCAAATCGTCGTGCTATTGGTGATATGCCTGGTGGTCTCTCCGATCCCACATCTACACATTTATCACAAGTTGAGTCTCAATTTACGCTTTTACAAAAAATCATAAAACTTGAAAAAATCCAAAAACTAAGCTTTCACCTACATCAATCCATTGTTCTCCTGGTGGCAAAGCCAGATCTGGATCCCACATGAAACCTGAGCCATCATAAGCATAGTCGTCCACCATGAGTAGTTGGCATTATAGCCAAATGAAAAATTGTGGTGGGTAATGCATATGCTGACCCGTTCCTCCTCCAGGCATGAGTTGAATCCATCACACGAGTCTCGGATCTTAGGGGGCAAGATTTAGTACCTCTGCCCACTAATACCAGAATATGGGTACTCGCTCTAAAAAGAAGGTCACCAAAATAGAACCGAACCCAAATTGCTTCAAGTGTCCATGATTCTCCTTGATCAGTTGTCGTTTCATGTTTTCCAAAAGGCCTCCACACCATTTGAATACGGTGGGGGTCAAACATGCGATAGCATATTGGAACTGGGATTTTGAAGCCGCATGCAAGTCTTGTGTGTCGGTTACACACGCGATAGTGAACAAAAATCATTCTCAAGACGAGGTTTTTTGTGATTGTCACTATCTTCACCTTCCCTCCATTGGTCATTTCAGCACCGGGACAATGTACTTTCACCTCCTTGGCGTGATCCAAAGAGTTGGATAGCTTCCCCTCGTCGGGACATCACATGATGAAGTAGATATCCATCTCCTCAAGTTATAGTTCCTGGCCTTTATGATGAACATCTCTTGATATACATCCTAGAGATTGATCAAATAGGGAAGCATTTCCATCTAAGCCCTTAAACCTGTGGCCCTGAAGAATTTTAGCAACACGCAATTCCTTAGAGTGTTTATGCATTCAGGATCCTGAGCTGCTTGTAAGTCTTCAACCTCATGGCCTCTTTCTTTCCACTCCAAGACCATGATCTGTTGTGTGTGGAGCATGATTGTTCAAAGGTCTTTGTTTCAGCCGAATGTATACCCCAAGAATTTTTGTACACCCCTCCATGCGGGGGGTGCGCGGGGGACTTGTCCCCCCTCGGGGGTCCGGGGGGGCCCATCCCCCCCAGCTGGGGGGTCCGGGGGCCAGCGGTCCCCCGGCGGGGGCTCAGTGGCAGTGCCCCCGAAGCCAAAAATAAATGTAAAATCGCCTTGTAAAAGTATAGTAATTTCTAGTCAATCTGGGTCGTTCATTAGACGGATGATCTGACAGTAGAACTTATGTTTAGTTTAGGGTTTTTTGCCCTAGAAGGCAACCCCTCTCTTTGTATGAGGGCATTGTATTTGAGGCTGTGTGATAGATGTGTATTCTGTGAACGAGAAACAGAGAGGTGAGACTGTGAGAGAAAACAGAGGATATTACAGCAGATTTGCTGTAGGTTGTGTCTCTTCATTTTGCTGGATAATAGAAAGGAAGGACTGGCTGTTCGGGGTGGACGTAGCCCAAACTGGGTGAACCACGTATATCTGCATCTCTCTTGTTTTTTGCATTTTCTGTGTTTATATTTCTGCAATATTTTATGTGTTCCATTGCTCCGTAATATATAATTTTCTAACATGATCTCCTGCAAAACTTCAGTTAACACCTATTAATGTTTTTTCCATGGATTAAAATCATCAATTTTTGCTTTAAAAGGGATTTTTCTTTCCAAAAAATTTGCCTCGGTGCCATCGCACCTGTAGAGTCTCCAAAATGTCTTCAAAATATCATCCACCTTCGCCTTTATCGCCACCATTTCACTCACATGTCATAACTCCATATCCATGTAATCTTTCATTAGCCTCCATTTTCATGATTACATGGGGTTACCTTTGTGTTTTCCAAAAGTTAATTATTTCTAGTGTTATAAGTGAATTGAATGGTTAAAACTTAGAAAAAAGATATATACTTGCTAATACTTAAAAGTGGCTTGAGTTTCATGACATGTGTAGGTCATTTGGAAGCTTCCAAGGCACCCTTATGTGGCCTCCAATGCTCAAATTCGAATTCCCTTCAAGATATGGAAGAAGATTTGGATAAAGGTCAAAGAGGATATGTGTCTCATCATTATCTATTTGAGTTGTAACTCTATGAGATTTTCTAGGGATCTAGGGAGAGAATAATGGACCTCCATTAATGAGGTAGCTTCTTATGTTTTTGTATAAATAGGAGAGCCTCCTCCTTTCAAAGGCATGTGTAAAGTTGGGGAAATGCTCATGTTTTGAATATAGAATTTGGATTTGGCACCATGCTCATGAGTGATATTCACTTTTATTTGGTTATGCTTGTATTTGGAGCCTCTCAACTTTCCATCCCTCATGCTTTTGGATTGGCCACCTAGAATGTGTGAGATTTATTGTTTTTCATAGATTAAGATTTATTGCTTTCATAGATTAAGATTTATTTCTTTCATATCTAGAGGTTAAGAATGATTGTTTTTTCTTTCATTTCATATCATGTGGTTTTGATTATTCATTTCATAGGATCCTAATTTGATAATGCACACATGATCCCTTAGAGTAGATTTCATTTCATGCAATTCCATTTCTGAAAGTGTGGTAGATCAAGATTTCAATTCCTGCAAGTTTGATAGATTAAGATTTCAATTCCACACACTGTATTATAATTTCTTTTGAATTGATTGTTGAATTGGAATAGGTGAATTTGGTTTGTCGTTATTTGGTTTTGTGGTTAGATTGATCTAAATTGGAAGTTAATTTCTAGCATATACAGTGTGTGCATGCTTCGCAAGTTTTACGAAACCCCATGGTTGACAATTAAATGATAGGTAATTAACTTGCCTCAACATTTTGGCGTCATTGTCGAGGAAGTGTGCATAGGAACTAGCTTTCATTTTAGAGTTCATTTCTTTCATGTTTTTTTCTAGATGCATGATTAAAGTATGTAGATGCATAAATCATTTAGCTACATATCATTTTTATATTAAAAAAAAAAAAAAAAAAAAACCTTAAACTTCAATCACCTACCACTTCCACCATATCACGTGGTGCAGTAAGAGCCACACATCCACATCATGAATTCTTATTTTTGCAAGTAGAAGAGATGACAAAGGAGAATGAAGAAATGGATGGAGATCCTTTTGGATTTCCCATTCAAGAAACCGATGTCAATGTTCAAATGAAGAACATCCCTCCATCCGTACTTCCTAAATTCATAGGTATGAGATCAGAAGACCCGGAAACTTTTCTTTTTGAATTTGAAATCATTTGTAGATATTATGGCTACTTATTACACCTTCAAAAATTCAATTTGTTTCCAATAAATTTGAACGATAAAGCTCTTAGATAGTTCATGACTTTAGGAACAAATTATATAAGGACATGGGATGATATGAAAAGAGTGTTTTTGGAAAAATATAAAAATCATTACAAACACCATGACCTTAGAAATGAAGTCTTTAAGATGAATCAAAAAGAGGATGAAAATATAGAAGACCTAGTGGAGAGATTTACTTATAATATCGAAAGATCTAAAATGCATAATCTAGGATCAGACATATTAAAAACTCTCCTACTAAATTCTATAAAGGATGAATATATTGATCTTCTTAACCTGGTGGGAAAAGGAGATGTTTATCAATTGTCATTTCAAGAGATTTGTGAACTATGCAAGAACATATCAAGAGGAAAAGCAAAGTATGGAAGATCTCCTCAAGATCTAGTTACAGCAAGGGAAAGTAAGTTGACAACGGGATTGGTAAGTCAAACTGAACTTAACAGTTTCCTAACTTTATTGGTAATTTAAATGAACAAATTGAGATCCTAAGAATGCAAAACAAGCAAAAAGTTGAGAATGTTGCTTTGAATGAATGTCCAGTAGATAACATTAAAATTTGTAAAATTTGTGCAAGATCACATACTACTAAAGATTGCCCATATTTACCAGGGCTAAAGGCAGTTTAACAAAAGGATAATGGAGTGAATCAAGCTCCAAGAGGACCATGGCAACCTCATCAACCCAATATGATGCAATATTCTTGTGCAAAATTTCAGGGTTATGCACAATGATCTCAAAGTAATTGGAAAACACCTTTGCCTTGGCAACCTTGGCCATCTCGATCTCAATCTCAAAACCAATCTTGGAAACAGGGTTGGGAAGAGCCTTACAGAGTAAATCCACCATATATTCAATCTTTCCCTCACCATCCTCAATAAAAATATCAATGTTATCCATACCATTCACCTCCACCACAACATCAGTTTCACCCTCAGTTAATCTCAATTCGACCTTTCCCATTACCACACACACAAACACCCCAAAGATCCATTCCCACTCCACTACCTGCACAGCCATTTCGAATCCCCAACAATAAAACACCTCAATACACTTACAATGTTGAGGTATTGCAAAATTATTTACCAGCTTCCATTGAAGAACAACAAGTAGAAGAATAAGATTCAGATAAGGTCCAAGAATCATGCATTCCTGTCAATAAGGAACAGTTGTTGGAACCTAAGATTGAAATGTTTCATGCATGCCTCTCACCAGATTCTATAAATGGAAATTACATATGTGAGGAATTGCATGGAATGATAGAAGGAATCCAAGGAAGACAAGATTATATCGAATCTTGGTTCAAGATAGTCATTGGATCCCAGTATTGCATTCTTCAGTATCTTCTGACATCATCTCAATCAAGACAGTTGGTCTCTCATACACGGGTACGTATCAAGGAATATATTTCAAACCTGCATATGAGTATATCTATCATTTTGTTACATACATGGCTCCATTGGAAACATTCATATACTTAAAAATAAAATAAAAATCAAGTAGATAAATTAGGAAAAATAAAATCAAGCTTGATTGCATTTTTTTAAAGCTTGATTGCATTTTTTTCTTAATTGCATTTTTTTTTAGAACTTTAAATATTTAGATTTTTATTTATTTTCTTGCATTTTTTCATTAACATCATAAATATTTTCAATAAATTGATGTTTTGATTTAAAAAAAAAAAAAAAAAAATCATGTTTTTGAATAAGGGAAATGTAAATTTTTAAATAAAAATTATCAATTCTTTTTTAAGAGAATTGAGAAATTGACTATTTAGGCTCTCATGCAACCTGTAAAAAAATTGCGTTAGCTTAGTATCCATCATAATAAAAAAAATTCATATATAAATCTTGCTTCAAATTGCTGCATATTTATTCCTTTTTTGAGGAGCTGCAGAAACGAGTCATTTCTGCAATCGAACTTGATTTGATTCTGCAGCCATCATAAAAATCTTTTGTGTTGAAAGACTTGGCATAGACCGATTTTTAAATCCAATTATCATAAGTCTCTAACCCAAATGATCCATATTGGTCCCTCGAGAGTGGACTCCCTGTCCATGTAATTCTTGCATAACATTTCAATGCACTTACTCTATTTTCTTGGAGCCCTTAACTTTCCTCCTTTGTCGCCATCCATTATTTCTCAGATCAATCGAATTATTCAACACGAACTTCAACCCAAAATGAAGCCCTTGATTATTGAACATTTTTGTGATCTTATCGAGTCCATGTATCATGGAGCTGGCAGGATTTGCTTCTCATAAGATAGCTTTATTGTTGTCATTAGGTGTTGTTGTGTGAATGCATTGGCACAATTGCTGGCATCCTGCTGATAGATTGATCAGGAAGGAAGATATTGGGGGTGCCACCTTTTTCATCTACTGAGGAGTATTCATTTCATACCAAATCTCTAGATCTAGCAGTCGCTCTAGAAGAAATCCTAAATGCAATACTTACAAAGGAAATGCATAGCAACTTAAAAATGTCCGTTTTAAAACATGATTTTTGGCCAAATGAAAATGTATTTTGAAAAACTAAAACGTGGGTTTTTCTTAGAACAACGTCATTTATAAAACCCAGGGATGATTTTAATAAGTTCATAACCGATTTGGATATATTTGGGGTTCTCTGGAGCCTTACTTGGAAAATTGTGTGAGAAAAAAACGGTTTGCAATTAATGCACAGAGGCAGTTGTGGCCTTGATCTGATCTCCCTGATCTATAGGAGGTAGATCCACCATGGAGATGTTGAGCAGTACCATATTAATTATCGACTTGGTGAGCTTGAGAAGGATTGAATTGTATTTGCGTCCAAAAGCAAAATTGACCAACAATTTTGTATGTTCAGACTCAATGAATTGAGTACAATTGAAGATATTTCATTATTTAGAAAGACGGTATTCTAGTTGATCATTATTGTGTTGAATTGTATTTGCGTCAACTGAATCACATCATGTAGCTATTCAGTTGAATTGTATTTTCCTCTAGAAGCGGAATTGTCCAAGGATTCTGACTGTTGAATGTTCAGACTCAATGACTTGGGTACATTTGAATGTGCAGACACAATGAGTTGGATACAGTTGAATTTAAGGCTTCATTGGGATTTACATTTCCAACAATGATAGGCAACCAAAAACCAGTCATGGGTGCAATACATGCAGTTGGGAAATCATTTTCAACTCAAAAAGCACAGATTTGCTGGAGATTTTATGGCCAGGCCAAAATCAACACCATTTATCCAATGTTATTCCTTCAACAATCAACTCCTAAAGGGATTACGATTTTCACTCCCAGTAGTTATGATTGAATTGAGGTCATGAATCAGGTTGCTTTGATGGTGTCGTATGGTACAAGGATGACAGAGTGTGGCTGATTTTAAAAAAAACAGAGGTTGTCTGTGGTACAGTCGGTTTTAGGCTCAAGACGACGATATCTAAAGTATATCGGATGGAATTCAATGCTGATCCGACTTCTTTCAGGAATTCTCCCACTTCGCATTTACCTTAGTGGCCATTGATTTTTGGTGTGCCTTGCTTTTCACTCATGACAAATTTCGTATTAATTTTGATATTATGTGTTTTTCGTATATGTATATTTTGATGTTAGTGGAATGTTGTTTTAATGTTTTATATGTATAATGTTTGTTATGTTTTGTTTTTAAAGTGCATATATATGTTTTGTATAATATTTTTTTTAAGAAGTGTTTTTTATAATGTTTGTATTTTTGTTTTATATATGTCATGTTGTATATATATTCATTTTTTTTTCATTTTGTAAATATTTCTTTAATTTTTTTTTGTATATTTTATTGTTTTCCAAGAAAATTGTCGAAAAATTTTGATGCGAAACTTGGAGCAAATTGAGAAAAATATTGTTGTGATGGTCCACTCAAACACACCTGTCAAAGCAAGAAATAAAAATAATAATAATTAAAAACAAAAAACAAAAATGCAAAAAAAAATTGTTCTATTTGCTAATTTTTCTGGAAGAGGTATTGACCAATTTGAAGATTGGATTGGTTATTTGTTCATAACAAAAATGCATAGTTGTGTGTACTTAATTATCTGTTCAGGATTTTAGCTACAGAAATTGCACAGCTGAACCACAATTCTGCAGCTATGTATTTAACTCAATGATATACTTGTCAACAATGCATTTTAATCAGAAAATCATGATCAAAATTTATTGGTTTTGTCTAATGATTATGTTTTCAAGCATGATGCAGGAAATAAGAAGAACTATGAACGCACTTTATCGGCAAGATCAATTGACGAATTTTTTTATTGAGGATTGTTTTGTAGGAATCATTAAGAATTTGCAAATAATATTTCTTTATCTTTATGAAATGCTATGATTCAAACAAAAATTGAGGAAATTGTTTTCTTTTAGAAATTGGATTTATTATCACAATTGTGAAATCGGACTAAATATTTGAAATAAAAACACGTCATGAACCTATCAATTATGAAAATTTTTCATATGTACCTAGAGAAATTGATAACTTCTCTTTGAACACGCTCACGTTTGTTGCATTGTTAGTGCCATGTTTGGTTTTAGGTTCCAGGGCAATCGAAGAATTGAAGGAAGCCAATTTATGCATGGTTTGTTTTCTATGACCAATTTCAAGAAACATAAACCAATTGAATCCATTTCTATCATCCATAAATGCCATCATTTTTCCTCTCCAAACTCACAAGCTATCCAAGCATTTTCGCTAAGCATCGTCATCACCATTTTCCTTGCAAAGAGTCGCATGTTTCCTTCACATTTTCCATTCACATTTTCCATAATTTCCATTCATTAACCCATTAATAGAGACATTCAACTTGCTTACATGTTGATTTGTCATTTTTCTTTCTGTTCGCTTGTTTACCCTCTTGTCATTTTCCTTTCCATTAAATAAACCTTGATCCACTGCAAAAATTTTCATCCATAGTCCTTAAAAATTATTGTTTTATGCTCGCGTTAGATGATGGAGGATTCATTAAGGCCTCCCTTCTAACAAGTCTTGGCCTATTGACATCAGCACATTATCTAGGTTCAGGGCTAGAGTCCTTATTAGTACCTTGAGGCTTGTATGCATCAATGACAAGTTCTCTCGCTGACAATCATGGGAATACATCAATGTCCCTTGATCGTTAGATCTTGCAAGTGGCTCGACATCAGCTCATTTATTCGCACTTTGCAAGATGTACTTAGGTACCTTGGCACTCGTTGACATTAATGGCGAGTTTGCCTCACATTGGTTAATGACATTCATCAATGGCCGATAATCCAATGACTTCTCTTCATGCTCGACAACAACACATTTATTCGCATGACTAGAATTGTACCATCGGGGTTTGAAGCAGGTGAAGACTATATCATTTCAGCATTTTGCAGTAGATACAACAGATTTAGCAACAGAAATAAAGAATCCACTTTCACCACCTCATCCACTATTTATGCAACCAAGAAGCAGATGGAATTCTACATTCTATTCCATGATCCAGCAGTAATTAAAACTTCTCTACATATGCACAGTTTGTTCACTTCCTAAGTAAGTAAAGGTATGTTCTTTTCTAGCTTTTAATCATAGAATTCCTTGAATACTGAAGTTATAATTTTTGGAAAATACTTCACCATATTTCCTTTCTCATTTGAAAAAAAAAAACATAAACACCTTTAGTTGGGGGGAAGGGACATCCATTTATGATCACTCTTCATATCACTCCATTTCATCTCACTTCATTTCATCCTAACATACTTGTCCTAATCATTAAGATTGCATTATGGTTCAAAAGTTATGTGATTTGCAAATAAAGACTAAATGATGAGCATATTATATGGCTGATTTAAAGATGCATTCTTAAATATGTTCAATGAACCTTGTTGCAACAAAATGAAACAAGGTATTGAAACACAAGAACCAATACCAATTAAGATTTGGTTGTCACACAAGAACCAACCAAACATGTTGCAATTCAATGTATGACAAGGAATACTTTGCAAAATGAAATAAAATTGTCAAATACTATCAAATGCAAAGTTTAAGGACATATGATATAAGCCAAGCTAATTCAAAAGCAAATCATTATTAAACAATGCAGTAGATTGCATGAGGACAAGCGATAACGTCAGTTGGGGGGTATGTAGAGTCTCCAAATTGTCTTCAAAATATCATCCACTTTCACCTTTATTGCCACCATTTCACTCACATGTCGCAAGTCCATAGCCATATAGTCTTTCATTAGCCTCCATTTTCATGATTACATGGAGTTACCTTTGTGTTTTCCAAAAGTTCATGATTTCTAGTATTATAGGTGAATTAAATGGTTAAAACTTAGAAAAAATACATATTCTTGCTAATACTTAAAAGTGGCTTGAGTTTCATGACATGTGTAGGTCATTTGGAAGCTTCCAAGGCACCCTTATGTGGCCTCCAATGCTCGAATATCCCTTCAAGATATGGAAGAAGATTTGGATAAAAGTCAAAGAGGATATGTGTCTCATCATTATCTATTTGAGTTGTAACTCTTTGAGATTTTCTAGGGATCTAAGGAGAGAATAATGGACCTCCATTAATGAGGTAGCTTCTTATGTTTTTGTATAACTAGGAGAGCCTCCTCCTTTCAAAGGCATGTGTAAAGTTGGGGAAATGCTCATGTTTTGAATATAGAATGTGGATTTGGCACCATGCTCATGAGTGATATTCACTTTTATTTGGTTATGCTTGTATTTGGAGCCTCTCAACATTCCATCCCTCATGCTTTTGGATTGGCCATCTAGAATGTGTGAGATTTATTGTTTTTCATATATTAAGATTTATTGATTTCATAGATTAAGATTTATTTCTTTCATATCTAGAGGTTAAGAATGATTGTTTTTTGTTTCATTTCATATCATGTGGTTTTGATTATTCATTTCATAGGATCCTGATTTGATAATGCACACATGATCCCTTAAAGTAGATTTCATTTCATGCAATTCCATTTCTGAAAGTGTGGTAGATCAAGTTTTCAATTCCTACAAGTGTGATAGATTAAGACATCAATTCCACAAATTGTACTATAAGTTCTTTTGAATTGATTGTTGAATTAGAATAGGTGAATTTGTTTTGTCATTATTTGGTTTCGTAGTTAGATTGATCTAAATTGGAGTTAATTTCTAGCATATACAGTGCATGCATGTTTCATAAGTTTTAGGAAACCCCTGGGTTGACAATTAAATGATAGGTAATTAATTTGCCTCCACAGTGCCTGCTTTTACAAATAGAGCGATGGCATCGTGTGAGCCTTTGGGCTCAAGCGCAATCATCACGGGCCCGATGACCATACCCACGATTTTCGTCAGCGCCATAAAATTTTAAAATCCTCCCTTATAGAATAAAATTTACTGTTTATGCAAGAGCATGGATGAGCCTCTTACTTGTTGTAGATGGTTCGTGAAATGGTACCCTAGATCTCCCGTAATAGCCACTGGAAAATCAAGAGAATTAGGGCACAAAATGAACTTTTAGAGTTTACTGTGGTAAAATGGTAAAAAATAAAATTACTTTTGGCTATTTATAAGTTTTGTAAGTCATTTTTGTCAATATTTTCGTAATATTTTAATATTTTTCTCGATATCAGTGATGGGTGTGTTTCTTGTGCAGTTACAGGTACCTTCAAAGTGAATAGTGATCATTATTGATTGATTCTTGCGAGTTTTATTTTATCTCTTTTTAGGACTCATTAAACAAACAAAAAAGGAACCCCCCTAGAGTCATCTTTGAGCTCTTTTCTGACTCTCGAAAACTGAAAAGATTGTCAAGTAATTTTCGTTTCGAACTCATTAAAGTAAATGAATCAACGTCACCTTAGTATACGTTTACCCCTTTTCCGGGATGAGATTGACTATTTACAAAAAAGGTATACCTTTGTCGACATGGTAAAGAGGTTCCCTTGGATATTGTTTTCTACCTTTTCAGATTCGAGGGACAAATTATGAAAAGGGACATGATGGAGTTTTCTTTTTCATTCTTTTTCAAGCTCTATAAATATGAAAAATATACCGAGTTATTCTTACGTCAAACTCGTTAAAACTCTATGAGGAAAGACTCGTCACCATGATGAGACCGAGCATCTCCTTCCTAGGGCTTGTAAAACTTACTAGGATGGATTCATTCAAAGAATTAACTTATATGACAAGCATATGCTATCCCTTTCAAGCTTGTGATAAAAATAATTGGGGTACTCGCTAGAAATAGCGGGGGAAAATGAATATGAGACAACCTTTGTATAGGAAGCATGTCACTCCTGAACATGAAACTCTTCTTCTCTCATGTCGGGTTTCGGATATCCTCACTCAATCACTTTTCCTCCTAGGTTTGGGTGATCCATTTTTCCTCTCATTTGACTATTCCATCTTTTTATCATGACCTTTATTCCTATGTCAAGTCAAATGCTTCCACAATCCAAAGTCATGTCACTAATGTTCAAGAGAAGTCCAATATGTAGTTATTTACCTATAAATTGTTTGAGCCATTATCACAGTCTTGACAATTATTCCACTTTATTCCTTGTTTCGTGTCGATGATGGGGGATTCATCATTTCCCTCCTTCGATACATCCTGTTGACTTCAACTCATTATCCAGGATGATGACTTAGAAACTTCCTTTCAGTACCTTAGATCTAGCATGCTAGCCATTTTCATTATTGATGGTTTCTCTCATACCTATTAATAGTCCACATCATTGGATGGTATCAAGTGGTTTTCTAGGATGTTCGACTTCAACACATTTATTTGCATGTTATGATTCATACATTGATTGGGTCAGGATGGAGCGCAAGACCCTGAGGCTTTTCTATTATGAATCATGTTGCATGGAGTTATATGTCATTCATGATTGTACACATGTTTCCACTATACGGATGGCTGTGACCATACCGTGAGACTTTATATTTATGACAATCCTCGTTATCTGGATGGTTGGGCCCATACCATGGATATTTTCATATAGTCTTCATCATCCGGATGGTTGCGTACATGCCATGGATTCATGTCTTGATCTCACATATGTATATGTATATGCGTCCTTGATTTGCAAGTCTCCTGACAGTGTGTGTCCTCGCCCTTGCAAGAGCTCGTAAAGCATCTCATCCATCACTCCTTGTTTTTCCTTCATGCTTTAGGGGGCATCTATTACGCAGTATTTTGTCATGCTTCCTGTGCTTCCCTATGACATACCCCGAAGTTCCTGAAACATGATCAATATACAGTACACTCATCCATCTATACAACTCAAATCCCTCCTAAGACTTTGTTTGGAAAATATATTGAGCTTTCCCTGAAGAAATAGCTCTTAAAACCCTAAAATGAGAGCCATCACTCTTATGAGGCTTAAAACAGTGATGGTCACCTATTACACTGTGTTTGACCAGTGATGGCATTGCTTTGTTCCCTTGCATACCCATGATGATCCCAATAAGGTAATTTTCACAAAGTAAATGAGAAGCTTTGTGATCTAGAAGCTTCCAAAGTGGCGACCTAGAGGTGGTTTCACATAGATGAGGTCAAATCCTCCTAACTTGACCTCTTTGTCTTATCCCTATGAGCTACCTCCTTGAGATGTGGGCCTAATCCTATCTTTGGAGAAGTCTTAACTCCCTCTCCCAGTGTATAAATTCCTCTTCTCCCATTCCCAAATGGTTGGTCTATGTTTATTTTCACCCTTATGCTAAGCTTGTGCCTAGATTCTATTCATTAGACTTGGAGAAGGAGTGCTTGGAGAGTTTCTTGGCTTCGACTTGGATTACCACTCAAGGAGAGCCTTTCAACATCAAGGCTTTGGTTGTAAGTTTCCCTTTATTTCCTAATAATGTACAACTATTGGTTCATCTTCCCAAAATATATATGTTCATGTGTTTATTTAGCTTGAAATTCCTTGATCAGTTAAGTAGGTTGTTATTAGATTTTCTATTGGTTTTGGCATGCTTTGTTGTCTCTTGATCACTTGTGCAGATGTATAAATGCTGAGAGAAGAAGGAACAAGTCCATGACACAAGAGGTTTGAGGCCCTTAACAAAGAAAATCAGAATAACATTAGAACGAGGTAGGTCATCCCTTTTGTTCTACTTTTCAATTATAACCTAGGAAGATGTCTAGTTGATTTTCACTTCATTTGCTAGACCCACTCATTGGGCTAGAGGGATCGTCTTTGTCCGAAGAGATCATTAACCTTGTCAAAAAAATGGCGACTCCACTGGGGAGCCTATGACCCTTTCCTTCTCTTTCTTCTTCTTGTCTTTTGACAAGTTTGATCAACCATTCATTTTTAGACTTCATTGCTTGTCTGTAGTCAATCTCACTTTCTGGTAGATGCTTGAAGGTTGTTGATTTGAGCTGTTCTTGAAGATTTTGTGTTTTTTCTTTTCTTTTATCGATCATCGCATTTTTGACCCTGACAATCGCGATGATATCGTGGGTTTTTTTATTACAGTAGCAATTATCACTACTTTCCTCTTAACAGGTGCAATGATTGCAGAAGATTAAGAAATTTAGGGTTTGTCTTCTTATTTTCAGTTATGTTGGCCTTCTCCCAGTGATTTACTAGTGTGATCTTGGTTGACTCTCTTATTGTCTGATTGCAATCACCTTTTAACTCGATTTGAGTGTGCTTGAGTTTTGATTAGTCTTTTAGGGTTTCTAGGTCTTCTAGGTCAACCTTCATCCATTCGTTTGTCTTCTCATCAGAGATCAGAAATCATTTACCTGTGTTAAAAAGTCTTTGTGTGTTCAGACATCTTGTGTAGATAAATTTTGCTTCTTGTGTCTTAAGTTTTTTTCATTAGTAGATACTGTGAAGGTTGCTTAAGTTCTCCATTTGAAAAACAATAGATTATAAATTGATTGTCTTATTTGAATCAAAAGGAAGTGTTTTTTTTGAATTTTGTGTTTTGAAAAGTGAAAGTGAAAGTGTTTATCTTTTAATAATTTTCGAAGAATTTTGAGTTGCATTCAAATCATTAATGTGAAAGAGATTTTCATATTTGTTGACTTGCTTGCATTCTCTTTTACTTTTGCACTAGATTACATTGGTTTCATTTTGAAAAAGAGAAAAATCATCATTATATCTTAAGGAAATTTTGCTTTAAGGTTTGTTTTGGCATTGCATTTGCTTATCATATGAAAGATTAGATTTCATATTTTGCATTTAGCATTTGAAGATTGTCATGGATGAACTTTTGCATTTGGTTTGATGCATGATTTGAGTGATATTCTTCCCTACATAGATAGCTTTCATTGAATTGAAAGATTTTCATTTCATCATCTAGTTTTCATTTTAGGAATAGGTAACATCGTTAAGTCCTTGAAATTGAAACATAATTCTAAGATCAAATTTAAAATCTATCAATTAATCTAAGGAGCATTTGAAACATTAACGTTCATATTTAGTGGTCTAGGCTAGATACGTGTTCCAACGTGTTTAAAACTTAGAAGTTTTCGTTCTCTTCGGCATTAGACGGTGCTAGCACGAACTTGTACTCCCCGTACTGTTTCATATATAAAGGGAGACCCCCATAGGTTGCAAACCTTTATCCATATGAAGTTGAGTCTTCCACCCTGTAAACCTGATACACCGAACACATCATTGAGGGAGATTTCCTGCACGTACGTCAAGTCCTTGGTAAATTTATTTTTTGAGGTGTATATTGCATTTTACGGTTACCTGGTACTCCTTTTACCTGGATTCACCTGAGCAATCATTTCGATATTTTCTAACTCTTTAAATTTGAAAAGATCATCGAGTAACTTGTCCTTTCAAGCTCGCTAAACCATCGAAAGTGACTAGAGTCACCTTTTCATCCTTTTCTTGACTCTTAAAAGATGAAAAGGAAAAGTTTTTGTTTCTAAAAATAACTTCCCATGATAAACATGCCGAACCCAAGCAATTGCTTCTTGGACCAATATTGAGTAATTCCCTGTTAATTTCAAGATTGTTAAAAAACATAAACGAATTTCCTTTCCTTTTTTGCTTTTGAGAGGAAGTCATTGTGGCTTAGCCATTGAGTTCATCTCATAGTTCCCCTTCATTGTCTAATACTGAAGGTTCCTCCCAAGGCATTCATCTACAGCTTCCTCAATCACTTGAGGATCAAGTTTTTGAGCTTGGGATTATTCCAAGTATCCAAACTTTATCTTCTTGTCCACCTCCATTAGATTCCTGGTCACCTCAAGAATCTGGTCCAAATACCTCGGATAATCCTATTCAGACCCCTGAGAGTTTGCAAACTCATGAGAGTCCGCAGAGGCTTTTTCTCTATTCGTCGAATTCGTTGTTCGATTCTGTTGTGATATCTCCTCAACGTCCTTACAGTCCTTACGATTGTCCTGGTATTCATTTGGAGTTCTCTCCTTGTACATCTCGAGTTCCTCGTCACCAGCTATTTCCATATATGGAGTCAGAAGTTAAAATCCCAACCTCTTCTCCAGGTCATTCAGAAGTTTTCACTACCCATACTCCCCATGTCGTTGATGAGCAAGGGTATGAATTTCCTCCAGAAGGCTTTCCTTATACAGGGAGAGTCCTGTCTCTCACATTCCCTGAAACTAGTGGACCCATGTTGCCACATGGTTATACCACTTTAGCTCAGTTAGTTTTAGGTACTCCTAGTGCCTCGTCATTATATCAAAACCCCATTTGGTCTTCAAATTCTATGCCTACATCAGGTCCGTTCATTCTGAACACGACCTCTCGAACTTCTGTACAAACTATTGTCACCTCAGTTCCTGTTCAACCTACCATTCCATCACAGCCTATCTTGTCATTTCAATTGACCCTTCCGGTACAACCAACTATTTCAAGCCAGGTTTTGGTAAGTTTTTCTACCCCTCCGTCAAGTGGACAGAATGTGCCACCACCTAGTGGGCAAGATCTGAATACTCCTCTTGTGTGAGGCAGAAGCAATGTGAGTGGATTACAAACTCACATGGTTGGAGTTAATTAACCTTATTATGGTAGTATCTGTAACCCTGCTAGTCCATCCCGGTCAGGTAATGTCCAATATTAGCAGCCTTATATGGCTCGGGTTCCACTCTAACAAGCTTATGTCCCATATGGTTCGCAAGCCTTGGATAATCTATCTTACATTCCTCAAGTAGGAGCTTATGTCTAGCATGGTCAATCCGCTATTCCTAGTGGATATGTTCAAATTCAATTCATGAACTATCAATACCCTGAGGGTATATCCCAAGGGACTGTCTAGCCACCCTTGGAGCAGTAAGGACAACCTTTGCAGCAGCAAGGGAAACCTTCGTTGCAGTAAGGGAAATCTTTGTAGCATCAAGGGAAAGAATTGCAGTAGTAAGGGAAACTGTTACAATAGTAGGGGAAATGTTTACCGTAGTTGCAGCAAACTTTACAGTCACACACTCAGTTTGTTCAGCATTCTACCCAACCTTTGTCTTCACAAGGCCAAAATTTGTAGCAGCAAGGTCAACCTTTACAGTAGCAAAGTCATCCTGTGCAACAACAAGGTCAACCTTGGCAACAACAATCTTTATATGTGTATCAACAAGGTCAACCCTTGCAAGCCCCAGGTCAACCCCTACAGTAGCAAGGGTCAATCTCCTTACGTCCATGGTCAACAGGTTCAACAACCTTATAACCTGTATGTCATGTACAATTTTTATTAGTGGCATATGGTAGGATAATATCAAGCCTACCCTAGACTGAATCCACCTTATGGTCAAGGTAACCCTCAGTGGGGACAAAATCAAGTCTCGTATCGACAAAATCCTCCACTATGGGGGAAAATCCTTACCAACAATGATGGACTCCACAGTTTGGGTCTCCTCAAAGGCCCTATATGGCGTTTAACATGCAATTGCCTTTCTTGGCTACGTTGGAGTTGCCCGATGTCTCGAGGCTCATGAATGATCCCATTCTTCATTCACCTTACTGACCTCTAGTTCCAATGAAAATTCCAAGTGATTGCCCCAAATTCGAGGGAGAAGCTAAGGAGGACCCACAAGCCCATGTGATGACATATCACCTCTGGTGCTCCTCCAATTCATATGTCGATGATTTTATCCGTCTTCACCTATTTCAGAGAACTCTCATGGTGACTTCATCTCTCTAAATATGGCTTTCCTCACTCATTTCCAATTTCCAATTCGATATGAAACTGGCACTCATTTGCTTACATCCCTTAAGCAAGACACCGTGACCCACATTTTCAATCATATCCATGAATGGAGACGTAGGCGTCACCTCATCAAATTTGAGATTGTGGATGAGTTGTTGACCAAATGGTTCACAAAATCATTTGTTAACAATATTGCGAAGGACATAGCTATGGGTATATGTGATACTGAAGAACAAGCTATCGCTCGTGCCCCATATCTAGACTTAGTCTATTCGGAATCTAGCACATTGTACGAGATGTTACCTGATGCTCCAAGACCATCATCGGATCTGGCAGCATCAAAATCTCTTGATACACCACTTGTTGATGGTGTGATTGGTTCCATGTCTCAAAATTCCACGAAAGCTTCTTCGAAGCAAAAATCTGTCTCAATCACTAGATCCAATAATCCCTCAAAAAATTCATCCAGTCCTAGTAAAACCTCTGACGTACATGTTGTTCAGTCTACTGTAGTAGATGAGGCCTTTAAAGGTAAGCTGATCCAAATTTAAACAGGAATGCAACAAATTACATAGATAACCATAAATTCAAAGATGCAGCAGAAATAATACTTCATTCCATTAATATCAAACACTGAAATATGCTTACAAACAGAAATGGAAATAAACTAGCTAGGGCAATGGTAGCTTTTCTCTGATAAGAGATGTGGCGACTACATTCCTTTGAACTATGTTACAATGAGGCTCAAAGGCCTATTTATTATCGAGAAACAATAGAAAACCCTAAACATCCAAAAACCTAACCCTAGGAGATCAAGCCCCAAAACTGTGGGCCCTATTTGGGTAAATTGGTACATCAACTTCCCGGGGTCATAACTTTGGCATATGATCTTCGTTTGGCTATCATAATACCTCATTTCGGAGAAGTCGAAGAGAAGGCTGAAAACAAACTGACAAGTTGATTTGGGAAGATTCTAGTCTCTCTGTTTTCCCTAAAAATGTTATTTAGGGCCTCAAAACGGCTCCAGAAGTTCAGGACCCGAAAAACTGCCAAAAATAGTAAATTGTGCTACAATTAAGGAAATCAAAAAATTGAAAGAGACAGTGTCACGGGTCCAAGTGGAATAGGCAGGTGGCCACCAATATCCACTTGGATCATTCCTCCCACCTTAGGAAGCAATGGTCCCCATTGCGTTGAGTGCCTCCATGAGATGGGGAAACTTCTGTTGTACTTGGTCCCTGGTGAGCCACTTACCCTGGTGAAGGAGTTGTCCTACTTTGAAAACTCGATATAGTTGGATCCTTTGTTGTCGGTTATTTTTTATCTATGTGTCCATGATCTGATCATTTGTGGCTTGTTCCATCCAATCTAGATTTAACTCTATAGGTGTGAGCTATTCTGTAATGTCTGATGTGTCTAGTAATGGTGGGAAGTATGGTCCAAGGCAATCCACATTGAATACTAAGTGCAGGCCAAGGAATGGGGGAATGTTGAGCTCAAATGCATTATCTCCCACAACCTTGGTAATGGTGTAAGGACTATATCAGAGTGGTTTGAGTTTCTGATAGGCTCCAGTAAGGTGTTCCTTTTACAAATGCAACCAGACTTTGTCACCCACCTAAAACTTGTGGAGCACCCGATGTTGATCATGTCGTCGCTTGTACTTGGCATTTGATTTCTCCAAAATGTCATGGACATGCTGGCGAATATGTTGGATGTGCTCAATGAAGTTGTTTGCCTTATCGGTTTCGGACTGAACATGAGCCGAATCAGCCTGAGTAGCTGCAAATGGCATGGCCACATCAATGGGACATAGTGGCTCGAATCCCAAGCCCACCTGAAAAGGGTTGTGTCCAGTCGAGTTGTGGAGAGCCTGGTTATAGCTATGCTAGACATAGGGGAGGCTCTCATCCCATGTGCGTGGATGCTTTGAGTTGTACATGTGTAGAATGTGTACGATCATCCTGTTGACGACCTCTGTTTGACCATTAGTTTGGGGATGGAAAGTTGTGGACTTAGTGAGCTTGGTGTCCAGCATCGACCAGAGATTAGACCAAAATGTCCTGAGGAACCTTCTATCCTGATCTATGATGATAGATTGTGGGATCCCAAAGTGCACCCACACTCATTCAAAGAAGAGTTTAGTAGTGGCTTCCACTGTGATATTCTTCTTGTTGGCCGCCATAACGGCCATCTTCGAGAATCTATCGACAACCACAAAAACACAGTCATTGCCATGCTTAGTAGAAGGAAGGCTTGACATGTAATCCATGGAGATGGATTCCCGAGGTCAACTAGGGGTAGGTAGCGGAGTGTAGAGGCCTTGCTTCTTGATGGTTGGTTTGGCAATAGCACAAGAAATGCAGGATCTCATGTACTTCACGACATCCTATCGAAGATTTGGTCAATAGAAATATTTTTGCAGTAGTGCCACTGTTTTCTCAACCCTGAAATGCCCAACGGCCTGACTGTAGTGTGCTTCCAAAATCATCTTGGCATGCTCGCTTGAAGGAACACAAAGGTGTCCTAGGTGGCATAATAGGGCATCCTGGAGGTGAAAATCTGGAACTTGTTAACCCTCCAAGAGCGTCTGGTATGTGTGGCCGAATTCTGGGTCGCTTTTGTAGAGAAGTGGCCAATCAAAAGTCTCGTGCCCACAAGAGTTGAGCACGATGGTTAATGCCATGATCGGTGGTCGACTGAGGCAATCTGCAACATTATTGGTGTTGCCCTTCTTATACTTGATATTCAAATGGAACTGTTGCAGGTATGTGGACCACTTCTGATAGCGATCATTATGCAACTTCCCTTGCATCTCTATGAACTGCAGGGGTTAGTGGTCTTTGTGGATGACAGTTTCCTTCCCCAAAATGCAATTCTTCCATTGTCGGCAGGTTTGCATAATGGAATACATCTCTTTTTCATAAGTGGGATAATTTCAGACTGCGTCTGAAAGAGTCTCACTGTGATATGCCACTGGATGCCCCTGTTGAGTAAATACTACCCAATAGCATAGTTAGAGGCATCTGTCTCGATCTTAAATGGTTGTTGCAAGTCTGGTAATGTGAGCACTAGTGCCGAGGAGAGGTAATGTTTCAACTTTGTGAATGCCTTCTGTTGAGATTCAGACCAAAAGAATTTTGATTTCGCTCCTCCCTTGGTGACTTGACTTAAGGGCCAAGTGATATGAGAGAATCCCAGCATGAACCTACAGTAGAAATTGGTAAGACCCAGAAAGTTGCAGAGCTCTCTTAGAGTGGTTGTAGCTAGCCCATCTTGATTGACATGGATCTTGGCTGGATCCACATGCACCCCTTGTTCATCAACAATGTATCCCAAATACTGAACTTGGGTTATGCCAAAAGTGAATTTCTCCAAATTGGCACATAGCTTGTGTTGCCGCAGTGTTTGGAGAACTTGTTGGATGTGGTGGAGGTGCTCTTCCCAACTCTGGTTGAAGATCAGGATGTCATCCAAGTATACCACTATAAATGAGTTGGTGAATGGCCGCAAGATGTCATCCATTAGCCTCATGAATATTGTGGGAGCATTTATCAACCCGAAAGGCATAACCAACCATTTGAAAAGGCCCTCCTTGGCTTTGAAGGAAGTCTTCCACACATTGGAGGGTTCGATTGGTACATGGTGATATCTTGATTTCAAGTCGATCTTGCTGAAATATTTTTCCCCCTTCAATTGGTCCATAAGGTCATCAATTTGTGGGATCGGGTACCTATTCCAGACAGTGATCTTGTTCAGCGCCCGATAGTCAATACAAAGTATCCAAGTCCCATCCTTCTTCTGTACCAACACGATCAGGCTCCCACAGGGCGATGAACTCGACCGGATGTGACCCTTCTGCAGCAGCTCCTAAACCTGCCTCTTGATTTCATTGTTCTCTACAATGGAGCTTCGATAGATTGGTCCATTGGGCAGCGGAGCACCTGGGTTCAAATCGATGGAGTGCTTGACCTGACAGTGTAGAGGCACCCCTGCGGGGGAGGTGAAGATGTCCCCGTACTCCTCCACGACCTTGTCCATCTGTTGGTGTCGTGCGGAGGGGCCCTGTCTAGAGGTCGCGACCACCATCTTCTTCTTTCCCTCAGGGTGCATCATCAAGAAAACAAATTTCTTGGTTTGGAAATGAGCTTACTACATTGTTTTGCAGTAACCAAAGAGATGGCGGTAGATGGGGCTGCCTCGAGTATCCTGTACAAATTATTTCTCAAAGTAACAATAACAACACGAGGCCTTGGCTCATACACAACATGTCACTTCCATAAGTATGGTTGGCCTAATAATACATCATAAACATCAAGGGGAGCAACGTCACATAATGCCTCATCTGTGAAGGGCGTGATGTTGTATGGAAGTCAGCACTGCTGGCTCACACGAAGATCCTGTCCTTGGTGAAGCCACCCGATGGTGTACGGTTGTGGATGTGTTGTGGTTGGTAACGCCAACCGCTTCATGACCTCTGCTGAAATGAGTTTCTTTTGGCTCCTGCTATCGACAATGAATTGTAGCGGGGAACCCTTTACCCACATTTGGGAGTGGAAGAGGTGCTCCTCCTCCTCTGGATCTTCAGGTTCCTCCTTCTGGATCTTCATGGTGGCAATGGTGGTGTTGGGCTCTGCATCGATAATCTATTTCCCTTTATCATTCCCCTTGTCGGGTTCTGACTCAGATTCGGAACATGCATCTGATTCTAAAGCCTTTAGCTCGGCCACCATTCACTACTTGGCCCATCACTCACTTGTGTTGTGAGTGGAGCTCTTATGGAACTCACACCACTTTCCCGTGTCCTTCCTCGACTTCGCGATGTTTTTCTTTGCTTGTGGCTTTGGCGGGTTGTCCTGGGCTGCCCCGCCTTGGCTTTGCCCTTTGTTCTGCGGTTTGGGGGCACCTTTCCTTGCTTCGGATTCGTAGATCCAAAGTCTCACTTCTTCTATTTAAACTTTTGCTTGATTTTGACAGCATATTGGTATGGCATGCCAAGCAAGGAATTTCTAGGAACTCCATCTCATCTTGGATGTACCTGTGTAGGCAGCTGTGGTACTTGCGAACCAAATTATTTTATGAATCCTTGATACCCAACTTCGTGTGAAGGGTATGAAAAACATTGGTAAACTCCGACACATCTTGGTCGCTTCGTTGTCGCAACATTGTCCACTTTATGTATTTAACCTCATAGCTCCCGATAGGGTAGTACTACTCCTTGATGGCATCTCGGAATGAGTTCCAGGTGGGTGCGACTAAAAACAGTGAGTTCGTACTTTCATCCTTCTTCTCACAATAGGTTTCCCACCAGTCCTTGATGTGGGGGGCTGCTTTGAGAAGTGCAAAAGTGATCTTTTCCTAGCTGGAAAAATCATGAACCAAAAAATATCCTTCTAGTAGATTGAACCATTTATCTATAGCATCTTCATCTATCTGACCCTCAAATATGGGAATGTCAAAGTTAACTTGTATCTTAAAGGGTGTGGCACTTCCAGAGTAGATGCATCGCCCCTGGGTAGTGTTGAAGGATCTGGGAAAAGTTGTCCATCATCGCGTTCCTTTGTTGCTCGAGGGCTTCTTCGAGCAAGATTTTGATAGGATCTCATGCCCCCTCGTCTTTCTTTTCATCGTCCATGGGAGGCCATCAGGATTTGTGAGGCTTGTCTTACAAAGGTTCGACCAGTGCAAGCCCTAACTCCTTATATCCCGACCTCGTTGGGGACATGCAAAGAAAAATAGAGAAAGAGTAGACCACCCTGATACCACTGATCCATATTTAAACAGAAATGCAACAAATTACAGAGATAACCATAAATAGAAATATGCAGCAAAAGTAATACTTCATTCCATTAATATCAAATATTGAAATATGCTTACAAACAAAAATGGAAATAAACTAGCTAGGGTGATGGTAGCTTATATCTGAGAAGAGATGTGGTGGCTACATGCCTCTGAACTGTGTTACAAAGAGGCTCAAATGCCTATTTATTAGCGAGAAACAATGGAAAACCCTAAACATCCAAAAACCTAACCCTAGGAGATGAAGTGCCAAAACTGTGGGCCCCGTTTTGGTAAATTGGTACATCAACTTCCCGGGGTTATAACTTTGGCATACGATCTCCATTTGGCTATCATAATACCTCATTTCGAATATCTCAAAGAGAAGACCAAAAAAAAATTGGCAAGCTAGTTTGGGACATTTTCGGTCTCTCTATTTTCCCTAAAAGCATCGTTTATGGCCTTAAAACAGTGCTGAAAGTTCAGGACCCGAAAAATTGCCAAAAATAGTAAATGGTGCTACAATTAAGGAAACCGAAAAACTGAAAGAGACAGTATCAGGGATCCAAGTGGAATAGGCAGGTGGCCACAATATCCACCTGGATCATAAGAGGAAGGGCAAAGGTAAATCCAAAGCTGATGCCCCAAAATAGGATGCTACTAAATCATCTGCTGATGATGCTTCTAAGAGAAAGCTGAAATATCCTTGCCTCATCTGTGAGGAGAATCATTAAACCAAGGATTGTCCCCAATGTTTTGAAGTTAATCGCTTGTTGAAAGGTACTTCGACTATCTTAAAATAACCTTTTCCATATCAGAAGAGGCAGTTTGTAGATTAACTACAGTCCTCTGCTTCCTCTGTTTTGCAAGTGTTCATGATGCAAGGTTCATCACCTATCTTGATCGCTACTCAAACTAAGGACTATCAAGCCATGACAAAGTAGATGGTGGAGAAAGAAGATATCAATATTCCTTCTACTTCTATTCCATCCAGTTCTGGTCCGCTCCATATTGAGCACCCTAACAGTGAGTCCATAATCTGACCACCTCCCAAAGGTTTTCTTCGAAAATCATCTTTTAATCTGAATGCTAGAGCTGCGAAAAATTACAACATTGTTAAGGATTTAGCTCAGGCACCTTCAGCGATGTCTGCCTTGGAGGTTCTCCAATCCTATCCAATGCAACGGAAGTCACTGTTGTCTACTATATATGCTATTGATCCTTCTAATTTGAGTCTGATTCCATTTGATCTTGAAAACCATGTGAGTCATCTTCCTCATCATATTTCTTTTCTGATACAGGTTCTTATCAGAGGAAAGACAATCCATCGAACTGTTATTGATGAAGGTGCCTCTACCTACATCATGTATGTTTCATGTTGGAAGGCCATTGTCTCTCCTACTCTTAACTAGTCCCTGAACACCTTGAAAGCCTTTAATGGCAGAGCCTCATGTACTTATGGTATTCTCACGAACTTGTTGATTACATTAGAAGTAAAGACTGTTGAATTAGAAGTAGAAGTTGTAGATGAAAATCTCAACTACAACCTTCTTCTCAGGTGAAGATGGACCCACACTATGTTTTGTGTGGTGTCTTATTTATTCCGTGTGCTTCGTTTTCCTCATGAAGGAAAAATTGTCACTATTGATCAACTATCCTTCTTTTCTTCTGGTTCATCAAATGGCAATGTCCCTTACATGGGAAATACTGAGATTCCTTAAGAGAGTGTGGGGGAAGGTCTCTTTAAAGACTCTACTTTAATGGGTACTTTTACCCTCCCAGCTTTGAATGTTCATTCAATCAATATTGATCAAATTGATTTATTTAGCGATGCTATGCCTTTAAGTCCATTGGAGCAAAATTATCAAGAAATTGTCTTGGCTTCGGTGGCCGCTTCAGAAAGTCATATTGTTTTCAGCATGAACTTGGACACTTATGTATCATCTCCTTGGCTTGGTTCTTGGGATTCTCTAGATCTTTTTAATGATACATTCCCCACCAACGAGAGTATCGTTGAAGTCATGTCTCTGGCAAAACTCCATGGAACGGTCTAAATCATTGTTCTTCATTTCTTCCCAACCTCAATGAGATTCCTTCCTATCTTGAAGCATTTGTTCCTCATTGTCCTGCGCCTCCACTTCAAACACCTGTCCCGGTGCATGAAGTCTTGTTGGAGGGTAATATGGGGAATATCACTACATCCCTGGTTGTTGACATTCCAGTTCACCCTGAAATCGTCAAAATATTTCAACTAGGGGCACCTTTTCCTCATCATGACTTCAAGTTTTTCTTGCCTCCTTTCCAGAGATTTTTTCCCTGAGTCTCTATTGTTTCCCCATTATCGCAATGGGGTTTTCGTCTTATGACTCGTAACCCTCACTTGCCCCTGGGGCATGGGGGCAGAGCCTTTTATGAGTTGTACTCTATTATTTGGCTGAGTCGATGCTTACACATCATGTCAACGGTGAAACTACAGTTTTATTCTCTGTTGATCGATTACCCAAGTCCGAAAATGGACTCCACCTAAACTTTTTACGTGAAGTCATCCTTGTAAATTTACCTTTTGTACATTAGTGTGTTAATTCATTAGTGTGAATTTTTTCATTTTGTTGTGTTTGTTTGCTTTGCAGACATGTGTTTTTATTCTTACTCTATGTTCCAATTGGTTTGCAGATGTCGTCGAGCCATTACATTGGTTTTGTTGATGGTGCTTGTCATAACACACGAAATCTGTTTTCTGCAGCATGGGTACTCTATGACCCTAATGGCAAGTTGATTAACTTAAAAGGTATCTGCCTTAGTCGAACAACCAATAATATTGTTGAATAGAGTGAAGTTATTGAACTCTTGTCAGAAGCAGTTTCTCTTGGCATTAGGGATTTAGTTGTCAAGTTGGATTCACAGCTCATTGTGTTACAATTAAACAATCATTACTCAGTGAGAAATCCACAAATATTGTGTATGTATCTACGTGTTAGATTGTTGGAAAGAAATTTTGATTTCATTACATATCAACATATTCCACATAATTTAAATACATTAATAGATGCATTAGCAAATTTGTTCTTGATAGACATTTGCATCATTTATAAAATTGATCATGTTATGGACACATAAGGAGGAAATAAAACATATATATATATATATATATATATATATAGATATATATATATATATATATATATATATATATATATATAATATATATATATATATATATATATATATATATATATATATATCGCATCTATCTGAGTGTTTACATCAAAATATCAAAAAATAAAGTGTTCTGGGACACTTGGCTTTCTAAGCCTAAAAAATGTATAAAAGGACTAGATAAATTATTAGTCTACATGGTTCTCATGATAGCATGAGACCACTCTAATCACTCGGCCTAACACCCGATGCAGTCTCGTAGAGACTCCCACTATGGATCTCTACCAACGTGGTGGAACATCATCAATATTGGAATACTCTGGGACTCCACAAGTTATTGCCGCCAAATTGTGCTCCATCTCAGATAAGGGGTCAACCCCTTCTTCATAGTTTGCGCCCACTATCTGATGTGCAACTCGCCATGCTATTGGAGACATGCCTGGTGGTCTCTCTGGTCCCACATCTACACATTTATCACAAGTTGAGCCTCAGTTTAAACTTTTACAAAAAAACATAAAACTTGAAAAAATCCAAAAAACAAGTTTTCACTTGCATTAGTCCATTGTTCTACTGGCGGCAGAGGCAGATCTGGGTCCCACCTGAAATGCGTGCCATCATAAGTGTAGTTGTCCAACATGAGTAGTTGGCATTCTAGCTAAATGAAAAATTGTGCTAGGTAATGCATATGTTGACCTATCCCTCACCAAGGCATGAGTTGACTCCATTGCATGAGTCTTGAATCTCGGGGGGCAGGATCTAGTACCTCTGCCCACTAATACCGGAATAAGGGCACTCGCTCTAAAAAGAAGGTCACCAAAATAGAACCGAACCCAAATTGCTTTAGGTGTCCATGCTTCCCCTTGGTCAGTTGTCATTTCATGTTTTCCAAAAGGCCTCCACACCAGTTGAATACGGTGGGGGTCAAACATGCGATAAAATATTGGAACTGGGATTTTGAAGTCTCCTGCAAGGCTTTCGTGCTAGCTACACCCACCATAGTGAACAAAATCATTCTCAAGATGAGGTTGTTGGTGATTTTCGCTATCTTCACCTTCCCTCCATTGGTCATTTTGGCACCAAGACAATGCCTCTGGACTAGAGTCCTTATACTTTCACCTCCTTGGCAAGATCCAAAGAGTTGGACCGCTTCCCCTTGTCAGGACAATCCCATGATGAAGTAGATATCCATCTCCTCAAGTTCTAGTTCTTGGCCTTTTATGATGAATATCTCTCGATCTACATCCCAGAGACTGATCAAATAGGGCAGCAATTCCATCTGAGCCCTTAACCCTATGGTCCTGAAGAATTTTAGTAACCCACAATTCCTCAGAGTGTTTATTCATTCAGGATCCTGAGCTTCTTGGAAGTCTTCGACCTCATGGCCTCTTTCTTTCCACTCCAAGACCATGATCTCCAGCAAAACATCAGTTAACACCTGTTAATGCTTTTTTTATGGATTAAAATCACCAATTTTTGCTTTAAAAGGGAGTTTTCTTTCCAAAAAACCTACCTCGGTGCCATCGCGCGAGCCTTTCAACTCAAGTGCGTTCATCGCGGGTCCAATGAACATACCTGCGATGATCATCATCGCCATAAAAATTTAAAATCCTCCCTTATAGCATAAAATTACCGTTTAAAATGCATAAGAAGTGGTAAAATGCAAGAGCAGGGATGAGCCTCTTACCTATTGCAGACGATTCATGAAAGGGTACCCTAGATCTCCCGTAATAGCCACTGGAAAATCAAGAGAATTAGGGCACAAAATGCACTTTCAAAGCTTACTGTGGTAAAATGTTAAAAGATAAAATTACTTTTGGCTATTTATAAGTTTTGTAAGTCATTTTTGTCAATATTTTTGTAATATTTTAATATTTTTCTCGATATGAGTGATGGGTGCATTTCTTGTGAAGTTACAGGTACCTTCAAAGTGAATAGTGATCATTATTGATTGATTCTTGTGAATTTTATTTTATCTCCTTTTCGGACTCATTAAATAAATGAAAAAGGAACCTTCCTGGAATCATCTTTGAGCTCTTTTCTGACTCTCGAAAACTAAAAAGATTGCTGAGTACTTGTCGTTTTGAACTCGTTAAAGTAAATGAATCGACGTCACCTTAGTATATGTTTACCCCTTTTTTGGGCTAAGATTGACTATTTACGAAAAAGGTACACCTTGGTCGACATGGTCAAGAGGTTCCCTCAGATATTGTTTTCTACCTTTTCGGATTCGAGGGACAAATTACGAAAAGGGACATGATGGAGTTTTTTTTCGTTTCTTTTTCAAACTCTCTAAATATGAAAAAGATACCGAGTTATTCTTATGTCGAACTCATTAAAACTCTACGATGAAAGACTCGTCACCATGATGAGACCAAGCTTCTCCTTCCTAGGGCTCGTAAAACTTACTAGGATGGATTCATTCGAAGAATGAACTTACATGACAAGCATATGATATCCCCTTCAATCTTGTGATAAAAATAATTGGGGTACTCGCTAGAAATAGCAAGGGAAAATGAAGATGAGACAACCTTTTTATAGGTAGCATGTCACTCTTGAACACAACACTCTTCTACTCACGTGTCAGGTTTGGGATATCCTCACTCAGTCACTTGTCCTCCCAAGTTTGGGTGATCCATTTTTCCTCTCATTTGACTATTACATTCTTTCATCATGACCTTTAGTCCTATGTTGAGTCAAATGCTGCCACAATATGGAGTGGTGTTGCTAATGTTCAAGAGAAGTCCAATCTCCAGTTATTTACCTATACATTGTTTGAGTCGTTGTTACAATCTTGACAATTATTCCACTTTATTCCTTGTTTCATGTCAATGATGGGGGATTCATCATTGCCCTCCTTTGAAGGGTTGCTTCCTGTCAGCTTCAGCGCATTATCCAGGAAGATTACATAGAAACTCCCTTTCAATACCTTAGAGTTGGCATGCCATAATGGCTAGTTCTTCGCATCCGATGACAAGTCTTCATCATTGGCTTTCGATCGGATGATTCCAAAAGTGTTTGACCTCGACTTCATTATCACATTCATAGATTGTATTGTTGTACCTTGAGAGACATTTTCATTATTGGTGGTTTCTCTCATACTTGTTAACGGTCCACATCATTGGCCAGTAATCAGGTGGTTTTCTAGCATGTTCAACTTCAACACATTTATTTGCATGTTAGGATTTGTACATTGATCAGTTAGGATGGAGTGCAAGACCTTTAGTCTTGTCTATTATGACTCAGGCTGTGTGGAGTTATATTTCATTCATGATTGTACACATGTTTCCACTATACGGATGATTGTGACCATACTATGAGACTTTATATTTATGACGATCCTCGTTATCTGGATGGTTGAGCCCATACCATGGATCTTTTAATATAGTCCTCATCAACCGGATGGTTGCGTCCATGCCGTGGATTCATGTCTTGATCTCATATATGTATTTGTATATGCATCCTTGATTTTTAGGTCTCTTGACAGTGCGTGTCCTCGTCCTTGCAAGAGCTTGTAAAGCATCTCATCCATCACTCCTTATTTTTCCTTCATGCTTTAGGGGGCATCTGTTATGCAATATTTTGTCACACCTCATACACTTCCCTGTGACATACCTCAAAGTTCCCAAAACATGACCAATATATAGTATACTCATCCATGTATAGAGCTTGGATCCCTCCTAAGGCTTTATTTGGAAAATTTCTTGAGCTTTCCCTAAAGAAATAGCTCTTAAAACCCTAAAATGAGAGTCATCACTCTTATGAGGCTTAAAACAGCAATGGTTGCATGTTGCACTGTGTTTGACCAGAGATGGATCGCTTTGTTCCCTTGCATACCCGCGATGATCCCAAAAATGTAATTTTCCCAGAGGAGATGAGAAGCTTCGTGATCTAGAAGCTTCTAGAGCGGCAAGCTAGAGGTGGTTTCACATAGATGAGGTTGAAGCCTCCTAACTTGACCTCTTTGTCTTATCCCTATGAGCTACCTCTTTGTAATGTGGACCTTATCCTATCTTTGGAGAAGCCCTAACTCCCTATCCCAGCCTATAAATTCCTCTTCTCCCATTCCCAAATGGTTGGTCTATGTCAATGTTATGAAACCAACTCAAGAAAAGATAGAAAAGATAGATCAACACCTTAGAATTCAGCCTCTTCGAGGGGGCAACCTCCTTTACATTACATAAATGAACAATTCTTGGATGATTCAAATGACAAAACCTCCTTTCTATATATAGGAGTCTAAGGAGTCACAATATAATCCAGCCGACCTAACAATAATAATATAAAGCCACAATAATAACAATAGTGGGCTTCTATGGGGCACAATAGTAATAATATGGGCACTACACGGGTACAAGAACATAATAAGTGGGTTATACTAATAACAATAAGGGGTTACACTAGTAGTATAGGGGCCTAACATGCCCCTCTCCTTCAAAAAGCGTTGTCCTCAACGCTTGAGTAGTTCTTGATGCTTCTGTATAAAATTCTTGTCCTCCCATGTGGAATCTTCAGCAGGTAAGTTCTTCCACTTGATGAGATACTCTGAAATTGATCGATTTCGTAGCTGTCAGGTTCTTGTTTCTGTGATTGCTCCAGGTTCCAATATGATTTTTCCTTCCTCTTCAATTTCTGGCAATATTATTTCAATTGGTATCTTTTGCAACTTTTGAATAAGTGGCCATACTTCTTCGTCCTTCTTCCATTCATCCCTTGCTTCATTTATCCAATCTGGTTGGATAATATAAATAGCACAAAACAATGCTTCCACATCCTCATCCCTGAAGAGTTTTCCCATTCGGTAAGGTCACCAATTTTTAAGTGCATGTAGTATTGCCAACATTTCCTTCTCATAAATAGCTTGCTTGAGATGTAGCAGTAAAAATACCCAATCGCCTACATCAAAACATTTTTCATTACAATTTTTATCTACCTGTTGTTTCATTTGATTTTGCACCGAAGTGGCGTTATCCTTTAAAAGTTGGAGAACTTGTTGTTAATGCTCGATGTGATCTTTCACTACTTCAACCTTTTTCTTCTTGATATGTCCTCCTATCTCTAGAGTTTGAGGAGTGGTAATTTCTTCCAATCCTTTACAAGATATGGTCGGATTCATTTCTTCATGCTCGATGTGATCTTTCACTTCTTGATATGTCCTTCTGTCTTGATAGTTTGAGGAGTGGTAATTTCGAACAATGAATTACAAGATATGGTTGGATTCATTTCTTCTTTCTCGATGTGAACTTTCACTTCTTGCACATTTTTCTTCTTGATATGTCCTTCTATCTTGAGAGCTTGAGGAGTGGTAATTCTTTCCAATGCTTTACAAGATATGGTCTGATTCATTTCTTCTTTCTCTGGGGTGGGGTCCTGACGTATATCTTCTTCTTTTGATGTTTCTTGATCCTTTTCTTCCTCCTCTTCATATTCTATGTAAAATAATTTCTTCTCAGCACACTTATGACCTTTAGTGCATTTGCTATCACAATTGTAACAAAGCCCTTTTTCTCTTTTTTCTTCCAATTGTTGTGGTGTAACCCTTGTAGGTTGTGGAAGGCTAGGAGAAACAACACTTCCATCTTTATAGTTGTGAGGGGTATGCTTCCTGGTTTCCATAATTTTTCTTTCCACTATGTCACAAAGCCCTTTTACTCTTTCCAATTGTTGTGGTGTTGCTCTAAAGAATGTGTTGCTCTTTGTATCCTCATAATGTGCTATCATTTCCTCCGTGAAAATTGACCACGTAACAAGTTGTTTACGAGAACAAAGCCCTTTGTACCATAAAAATTGATTTGGTTCTAAATATGAAGATGCAATACATACCTTTTGTAACAGTTTTACACCATGTAGATCAAAATATTGCTCCATATGAAGTATCCAATTTACCGGATCCTTGCCATCAAACTTCCTCATCTTGCTTTTTCTTGATTTTAGGAGCTCGACCTTGAAATGACTGTAACTCTGTACTTTTCGATATTTAAATTCTGAAATTGCAACCTATAGTAGCCTTCTGTGTCCCCTTTCCAATGCCACTAGTCTGATCCAAATTGGATTCTCCAAGAAAGAGTTATACACAATCTCCCTCAGTGACCTGATTGTAGACTAGTTCAGTAGAGAGAAATTGTATGAAGTGCCACGTGTCACTGTTTCAAGATTTGACTCTGAAAAATATATAAAAGAAAACTACAGTCTGTCCTCTTTTTGTACCTTCTTGCGAAATTCCAATCCGATGCTCAGAAAGAAAGTTATGACGATTTTCCCCAGGTCACCTGTTTTGAATGTAATTCAGGAGTCTGCAAAAAGACCAACTTCCTCAGATCATATCTCCGCAAATATCACGCGAAAAGATCTGAAATTCGGACCCAAGGTTCAGTGCGGTTTCTTCTCAAATGGGTTTTTTTTTAGACTTCTGAAACGTCACAAAAAAAAAAGTTATAGCGAAAATGCCACGATGACCTGTTTGGAGCAGCGAAACCCTAGAATCCAAAGCTCTGATACCAAATGTTATGAAACCAGCTCAAGAAAAGATAGAAAAGATAGATCAACGCCTTAGAAGTCAGCCTCTTCGAGGGGGAAACCTCCTTTACATTACATAAATGAACAATTCTTGGATGATTCAAATGACAAAACCTCCTTTCTATATATAGGAGTCTAAGGAGTCACAATATAATCCAGCCGACCTAACAATAATAATATAAAGCCACAATAATAACAATAGTGGGCTTCTATGGGGCACAATAGTAACAATATGGGCACTACATGGGTACAAGAACATAATAAGTGGGTTATACTAATAACAATAAGGGGTTACACTAGTAGTATAGGGGCCTAACAGTCAATTTGCACCCTTATGCTAAGCTTGTGACTAGAGGCTATTCATTAGACTTGGAGAAGGAGTGCTTGGAGATTTTATTGGCTTGGACTTGGATTACCACTCAAGGACAGACTTTCAACATAAAGGATTTGGTTGTAATCTTCCCTTTAATTCCTAATAATGTACAATTGTTGGTTCATCTTCCCAAAATATATATGTTCATGTATTTATTTAGCTTGACATTCCTTGATCAGTTAAGCAGGTTGTTATTGGATTTGCTATTGGTTTTGGCATGCTTTGTTGTCTCTTGATCACTTTTACTGGTGTATAAACACTGAGAGAAGTAGGAACAATTCCATGACACAAGCGGTTTGAGGCTCGCAACAAAGGAAATCAGAATAGCATCAAACAGAGGTAGGTCATCTCTTTCGTTCTACTTTTCAATTATAACCTAGGAAGATATCTAGTTGATTGTCACTTCAGTTTCTAGACCCACTCATTGGGCTAGAGGGGTTGTCTCTATCCACAGAGAGGATTAACCTTGTCAACACCCCTTTTCCATGAATAATGGGGGTTGACACAGCATCCTCCTGAACTATAGGTGTGAAAATAGCAAGGTCAACTTTTGAGTGGCATAACTTTTGTATACGAACTCCGATTGATGCACTTATTGCACGGTTGGAAAGATATTTGTGTGTAAAATAGTATGAAATGGTTCCACACAAAAGTGGTAAATTTATACCCCCAAAAAATATCCTTTGATGCCCCAAAATGCTCTCGAAAGGTTTCATACTCCATTTTGCCAAATTGGGTATTGTTGGTGAAAATGGTCACGTGAACTGATTCCTCCCCTTTTTCCACTCCAAATGCATCAAGATGGATGAAAAAATATAATGATCCAATCTAGATCACTATACTAACATTACTTTTACATTCTTTCGATGATTGTGTTTCTTGTATAGTTTGTCACCAGTTACAGGAAAACAGTTTATCACATTTGGCATGCGAGGACGTTGATTATATCATTCAGAGAATTTGCAGAGTTGTTCATTTTGATTTATCTTTATTAACTATAAATTAGAATCTGATGTTTTAATCAGTCCATCTGATCATGATTCCATCTCTGATTATTATCATTCAACTTACTATTTTATCATCATCACATCCAATGATAGTTGTTTAACATCCTTTGGTCTTCATGGTTTAACATCTTATCCTTTGAGTACTTTTCAAATGGTTGAGGCACTTCAACCTTCAATGATATTCATGTCAATTCCTCACTATCTTGACAAGCTGACTGAACATGATCAGAACAATTGTCTCTCTCAAGATTCTCATATGGACCCTATTCTTCTAATTGAAAAATTATCTTTTCAAGGATTGTGGTTTTTAAGAGGATTGTTTTGAATTTCACAAACCAATCTATGATTTACTGGAAGTATATTTATAAGCAAGCCCTTTGGCTAATAGAAAATTTTGGTATTTTCTCATCCTTTCAAAGAAGGATGACACAAATGGATGTGCTTTCACAAGAAGCTTTCATGGTTTTTCTTCTTATAATGTTCATCGAAAAGGTAAGAATGTGAATTGGTTAGAAGTAGTGGCTATGGCCTATCTTTTTGCTGATAGGAAAGACCTTCAAATTTTTGTGCAAGTCATTCAATCCCTTATCCTTTCCATTGCACATTGTTTTACATTTTTTCTAATTGATCATATCTTTTTTATTGTAGGTCGGGAACAACTACAATGGCTACATTGGAAATTTCATTGTACGTGACCCTAACCTTCTATTTGTTTAGGTTAGGAGTAGGACTAGTTGCATTCTAATTCCCCTCTCTTGCACTCATTCTGCACCTATTCTCCTTAGTCTTTCTTTTGTTTTCTTACTTTTGTCTCGCATCATGTTTTGGTTTAGATTCATTTTGCTTGTCTTTTGTTTTTTCTTTCTTGTTGTGTTGTGTATTTTCTTCTATGTTATGTTAATAAGACATTTCATGAAGGGTGTCCCATTTGGCCTTAAAAGACAATGTGGCCAAAAAGGGCTTTATGACACTACAACATTTGGCTAACCTTTAGTCCTTCTTATCCTCCCTAGTTACACCTTTTCGTTGATGATGTTTTGATGGAAAATATGATCCTTGCATAAGGAAAGGTTTGTGTCAAACCATGATATTCATGTCTATTCTAGAAACCTTACGCCTTCACTCGGTTCTTTATGTTTTAGTGTTTTCCATGCTTATCCAATTAAGTAGATAAGGATAAAGGGAAAAATATAAACGATCAAACCAAAATCAGAGGTATTATATGCTTCTCTAAAGGAACAACCTCTTCTGCTCTCAATAAGTCAGGATCCCTCTTCCACCCATGAAATGAATAAGTGTCTATGCACAATCCTCTATAAAATACATAAATAAAGGTGAAAGAAGAGAAAGGCTTCCTGCGTAGAGAGGTGAAGTAAGAAACTCCACTAGGGTATTATCAAGGCTCGTTGTGAGTGGAGCAATGTTTGTGTTCCTGTAGTCACTCTGTCGAGGTACTATCTAGGACTTCTGGCAGCGAAGCAACACCAAAGATGAAAAACAATACTCTGAAAATATAAAGCTCATGAACTATACTACTCTTCTTTGATTCAAAACATTGTGATATTTTTGATCTTATATTTATGCTCAACCAAGAAGGGGCAAAGAGGACTAAGCTTATTTTTTGGGTAAGTGGGGAGACGAAAGTGATCTGCACAATGAATCAATACTCCTCGAAGAAGCAGAACCTGCACAAAAGAATCAACCTAGACAGAGATGATGGAGTTCTACCAATTTGTCACCAAGTGTTGTCACTGTGACAAACACCCTCCAAAATTTTTCCAATACTTGAATTTTGGAGCCTACTCTGGATATCGTGATCAGTCGTTCTATAGTCACTTCTTGGTCAATTGATACTTTGTTAATTCTTTGATCCTGATTTTGGATCGTAAGTGTCGAAGTCACCTGCTCACACATGCTTATTTCATAATGCATTCATGAAAGCATTCCTTCACGCAATCTTGAACAAGCGTGGCACAGTCCACTAAGACAATTCCGGTACAATTTTCAACTTTTTTCAATGGTCAGTGCACATGCCATTGACAGTTCCTCATGTAGTCTGTGATCGTACTTCTTTTTCGATGAGCTTCTTCAACTCTCACCTTTTGTGCACTTTCATCTATGCAAGTGTCATTTTCATGCTTATGATTGTCATTTTTTCTTGCGTTCACTTTAATGAGTGTCGTTTTCATGTTATCTTCACTCTGGAAAGTGTCTCTTTCACTGCTGTTCACGTATTTCAAGTGTCATTCGCACTTTTCTCTTCGTATAGTAAATGTCGTCCTTTGGCATGTGGAGTGTCACACAATGCACAAAAGCTAGTTTTGGTGTGTTTCAAGGGGTAATATCACTGTGATCCATATTGGATAATTATATTTTTTACCATCCATATTGATGCATTTGGAGTGGAAAAAGTGGAGGAATAAGCTCATGGGACTGTTTTTACCGACAGGACCCAGTTTGGCAAAACGAGGTCTAAAACCTTCCAGGAGCATTTTAAGGCATCAAATGACATTTTTTGGGGTTAAAAATTTTCCACTTTATGTGAAATGATTTCATGCTATTTTACAGACAAATATCTTTCCAACGGTGCAAAAATCACATCAATCGAAGTAAGTATGCAAAATTTATGCCACTTAGAAGTTGACCTTCCTGTTTTCACACCTATAGTTCGAGAGGATGTCGCATCAACCCCCATTATTCATGGAAAATGGGATAGCAACATGTTTGTGATATAAATGACTCTATAAGAGTCTATATTGTAACTCTAGTTAATATTTGATGTAGTCAAAATTAACCACTATTAGGATATTAGGTTGTGTCATAACCAGGCCACTAGGGGGAATAGGCATCCCATTCTTTTGAAAGTGTTTTTTTTCCATACATGAGAAAATATATCCAGGAGAGATAGGAGGTATAGCATACATAGAGGATCTATGCATTGTAGCATCCCACGGGCCACATGCTTTACTTCTTTGTACCTGCAGCCATATTTCCAAATAGAGAAAGAGAGCAAAGCGACCTCGCCTTCCATATGGATTTTCTCCCAAAAGGGTTTCCCAGAGCATATTTTTTTTTTATGTGTGTGTGTGAGATTATTTTTCATTCTCTACTTTTTTGCATAATTTCTATTCGCATGCATGCACCAATTACAGTTAAATTTACAAATATTAAAGATTAATAAAATTGTAATAGTGTAGAATCTCATATTTTTAATATAATATTATCAGATATGTTGTGAAAAATTGTCTAGTGGAATATCCACGGAAGTTTATGGATCATTGTGTTAATGAGTTTTACTCATCATGTAAACATGTATCACATTCATTTCCAAAGTTTTAAGCATTGTCACACAAGTGTCATCATGGTCATCACAAAGTGTATCTTCTGTGTCCCACTTGTCATCACAAAGTTGTCGCACTAAGGGAAGTTTTTTGTGCATGTGTTTTAGATGATATATGTTGTTTCATAAAGTGTTCTAAGTGTGTAATCACAATCAAGTCCTATCACTGCTCACATCAGCTTCATTGATCCCACACTTAGCTAAATTCATAAAAACTTTTGACCAAGCAATTTAGCCTCATCCGGCCCTCCTGAACTGCACATTGTGCAGTCTTAGACCTCAAGATACAACCCTACCTCTTGACATGGAGAAATGTGTAGTTCCTACCTCCCAATACTTTGTGCTACTCATTATCAATGCTCAAGCCTAGACCTTGACATCCAAAAATGCGCACTCATGCCCTCCAACCAGGCTTAAACTATGTATTACATAGACTCAGTCCTCAAGCCTCATCCTTGAGCTCCTAAACTACACAATTGAGAAATCACGTGGCCTCCCTACCTCCCAAAAATACACAGTGGGAAAACTCAAAGCTCAAGCCTCCATCCTGAGTCCTTGAGTTCCTCAACTGCGCAGTTCCTCTGCCTAGGCCTCCAGAACTGTGCATTGCATAGTCTCAAGGCTTAAGCCTCCATCCTAAGTCCTTGAGTCCCTCAACTGTGTAATTCCTTGGCCTTTGTCCTCCCATAACTACATAGTGAACATCTTCAAGCCTCAAGCCCTAGCCATGAACTCTTAAGCCTCTCAACTATGCAATTTCTTGAACCTGGCCATCTTGAACTACACATTGCATAATCCCAAGCCATAGTACTGGACCTTGACCTCTGGAACTACGGAATCCCTTATCTAGTCACTCAATCAGTCACCAATTCTAGCCCTAACAAGTGAGTTCATGAAACATGTTAGGTTAGAGGTTTTTCAAACTAATTTCGACTTGTCATGAATGGTTTTCAATCACAGGTACTCTATCTTATCATGATAGGATTATGAGGGAGGAAAAGGAGAAGGGGACCATGTTAGAAGACACATATGGAGCTAAAGAGAGAAGATGATCATTAGGTGAGAAGATGAAGGAACACTAGATTACAATAGAAGATCAAATATGAAGGCAGTATGAAGAATCCATCTGATTCACAACCCTTTGGAGGGTGGACATGAAGAACAAAGCATATCTATCATTAAGATGAAGTATTACACATCTCTTATTGAAGACAAAGGAGCGACAAGAATGGCTTGGCATTGCCATGTCATCAAGAAGTCCTTGTCAGCAGTGTCATGCCATGGGTCGTCATATGCCACATTATTCTTGTGGATTATGTAATTTCTTATTCGAAAATGTATTGTAAAGTGGAAGTCCAAAAGACATGAATAGAAGATGAATATTCATGTAAAGTTGAAAAGTTGTAAGAAGTCAAACAGTCATGAGGGTAGTCAAAGAGTCACAAGGGAGGTAAAGCATCACCCCATTGGTTATATATGCACCCTCATTGTATGAGCAAAGGAATTTTCACCTTAGCTTCTCCCATAAGGCATCAAAGAGACAAATTTAGTACTTTTGGGGAGCAAGTCATGCCTCCATTTCTCCACTATTGGAGCTAGTTATGCTCGTTGCATTCATGTATCTTGGGACTTTTACTTAATACTTGAAGCTTGATGGCCGACATGTTTTCATGCATGGATTGTGGATATTTGTAAGATTTTTCTGTGAATATTTATGATATGATTCATGTTTTCTTTCACTTGTACTAAAATAGCTGAACTATTTTGGTTATTTTATTGCTTATCTAACTGAAGATGTGTTGTAATGGTTATAACAATTGTCACATCTATGTGGACTATTTTGTTGGATTTTAGGTGGTTATATTTTCATTTTTGTGCGCCTCTGCTAAGGTGGTACTATTACATATATCTTAGAAGCTCACTTTTCCTCCATCTGCAATAGAAGAACCTGGATACACCTGCGACTGAACATTCACCAGACACACTTACTTTCTTTTCACAAAGGCACATATACGTTTCTCTCTCTTGCCGATAGTTAAAGCTAAGGAAAAGCTATAAAAAAATATGGCAACTGGGCCGACACTCCAGATGGGGTTCCTATTCCACACAATGTGAGGTCTAATTTGGAATTCACATTGGGGAGACCCCCTTGGTTGACATATTTCCAACACCATCTACAACTTTTTTAATAGATTGAAGAGCAGATATTAGCCTAGGACATGGAGATAGAAAAAGGGGAAATGAACCAAGATATTGACCTTATGCCTAGTACAGGACATATCATCAGTCAGCCTCCACCTTCCCCTACAGATGGGCAAGCCCTTTGTGAAGAAGAAGAAATATCTCCTCTAGATGATGACCCTCCACTTTCCCATTATCCTGAGAGTGACAAGGAGTGGTCTTTCGATGATCGTCCAAACATCCAAACATGATCTAGAAGAATTTGTTGATCGGTCTAAACGAGGAGTTGAGATTTTTATCAACCCTTTATCTTGTCCATTTAATCCTCTTGTTGATAAATAAGTTGAAAATAATGAAGGATCTACATATTGAGAAAAAAAAATGCTAGTAGAAAGATAAGAGAAACCTAGGATTGTTAAGATCCCCAATCAGGAAACCAAAAAAGAAATAAGGATGAAGAATATTAACTATTATTCTCTTTAATTTCCATTACTTTACTACAAACCTTGACACTTTTCTCTCTGATTTTAGTGTTTTTTGTATGACACATGACTATGCTTCAGGTGTTTAAAAGCTCAAATTTTCACATTGCCTTGAAATATTTATCCTTAAGGTCCTTTATGAGTTTGGAAGGAAATAGTGTTACTATTTGGAGCATTTGAAGAAACCCTTCAAGGAAATCATAGGAATTACTGCAAATGTAAAGATAATAGAGATGAGATCTTTAGAATGATACAAGGAGATAATGAATTCCTAGAGAGTTATGAACAGATATTTCAACTTAGTTATAAGAGGAATCATATTTGCATGCTAGATGAGGAATATCTCAAACTTGTGCTTCTCAAAGGAGTGAAAGAAGAGTTAATGGAGACTTTAAACCTCCTTTCCAATGGAGAAATATTCTAGTTTGAATATGATAACATCAATAAGGTTAAAAAAATTGTTCTAGATATACAAGTAAAAGAAATCAGGGTGACAAAAACTTCACCCCACAATCTTCAAAACAAGTAGCTAAAAATACCACAAAAAATGAAGAGGAAGTTTGTTCGAGATATGAAACTAATATTACATTCATTGGCTATGCATATGGACATTATATGATAAAGATGAAGCAAGAGGAGGATTATAGAGTCTTGGATGATTTCTACCCAAAATGAAAAAAGAAACATGCCAAGAATGAATAACAAATAAATAAATAAAGTGGAAAGCTATGGCATTTATGAAGAAGATCATTAAACAAGCAAATGTCCTTCATTAGTTAGCTAGAAAATATTGTATGAAGGCACAGTATACAACATGAAGTAGTTATGATTCATTAATCAAAGGAGGAAAGGAACATTGGTTCCATTCAATATATGCCATACAACCATCCTCAATGTTTTTTAATCCTTATTATGGAAATTAAATGTATAATTTATTTGACAAAACAAGGTATTCCACAAAGGAAAACACATTAAGTAACCACTCACACAAATAGATCAAATATCATAATACAAATTCTTTTACATTGTTAATACCATGTAAGAGGGAAACAGTTCATAACCCCAACGAAAGTGGCCACTTGAGATAATTTATTAATGAAAAAGAAAATGTTTTACATAAGAAAGTTTTTCACAATTGATCATTCGCAAATAAACCTCCAAGCTATTTAAATATAAATCATGGACTAATTTGATGTTAGTCCATGGACCAATAGAAATTAGTATTAAAGAGAATATGAGACATTCCATCATTCTATGTCTAGAACATGTCATGGTCATTGGGTTACATAACTACTACAAATGCATATTTATGCATACTACAAAAAAACAATTTTACCTAGAACATTAGACTAAGTTGATATTAATATTCTCCCCATGTGTCTAAATATTCTAACGTCCCTTCTTAAGAGTAACTTGGTATGGAATTGAAGGATTTACAAAAGTGACGCAATAGGAGAAGGAAGACATTATATATTAGAGTTTATCCCCCCTTGATGGAAATTTCTTGAACTCCTAACGTAGATCGAAGTTTATGAAATTGGTTTTTGTAAAAGAATTTGTGAAAATGTCTACAAATTTATCATCGATGGAGAGAAGAGAACTTTAGTAACCTAATCATGAATTATCTTTCTAATGAAGTGTTTATTGCACTAAAGGGTTGTTACATGTCGCTATTGGAATACAAACTCTAAAAGGATATAATGAAGTAACAAGGATTCTGTTGGGTCCCTATAATACTAGTGATTACCCCATTACTATTGTAGTTATACCCCTTATTTATATTGTTGTGCCCCCATTACCCCCATATTGTTATTAATGTGCCCATAGAATCCCTCTATTGTTATTTTTGTGGCTTTATATTATTATTGTTAGGTCAGCTGGATTATATTGTGACTCCATAGACTCCTATATATAGAAAGGAGGTTTTGTCATTTGAATCATCGAAGAATTGTTCATTTATGTAATGTAAAGGAGGTTTCCCCCTCGAAGAGGCTGAATTCTAAGGCGTGGATCTCTCTTTTCTATCTTTTTGTGATCTGGTTTCATAACATTTGGTATCAGAGCTTTGGATTCTAGGGTTTCGCTGCTCCAAACAAGTCATCGTGGCATTTTCGCTATAACTTTTTTTCTGTGACGTTTCAGAAGTCTAAAAAAAAAACAATTTGAGAAGCAATCGTGTTGAACCTTGGGTCCGAATTTCAAAGCTTTTCGCGCGATATTTTCGGAGATATGATCTCAGGAAGTTGGTCTTTTTGCAGACTCCTGAATTACACTCAAAACAGGTGACCTGGGGAAAATCGTCATAACTTTCTTTCTGAGCATCGGATTGAAATTTCGTAAGAAGTTACAGAAAGAGGACAGACTGTAGTTTTCTTTTATATATTTTTCAAAGTCAAAGGTTGAAACAGTGACACGTGGCACTTCATACAAGTTCGCTCTACTGAACTAGTCTATAATCAGGTCACTGCGGGAGATTGTGCATAACTCTTTCTTGGAGAATCCAATTTGGTTCAGACTAGTGGCATTGGAAAGAGGACACAGAAGGGTACTACAGGTCACAATTTCAGAACTGGATGATTCGAAATTACAGAGATACATCAGATTCAATATCAGGCTTCTACAAAGAAAAAAAAAGGTGTGTAGTTTTTAATTTTTAAGCTTGGTTTGAAGGAATTCAAAGGGCATAGTAAAGCATTATTATCGGTAACTGATGCCCCGAGGAAAGAAAATGCAAACACCTAGTAAGGAACCTGAAAGCTCTAGCATGACTCATGAAGAAGAGGAAGAAATGCTACATGATATATCAAAATTACAAGAACAAGTGCAACAAATGTCACGCTCACAAAAGCTAACAGATGCTAAGATAAATGGCGTGGAATCTAAGATAAAGGGCATGGAAGCTAAGATGGACGATTTGAAGATAGATTTGAAGACAGATTTGAAGAAAGACATGGCAAATTTGAAGACATATTTGAAGACAGACATGGCAGATTTGAAGACAGATTTGACAAATTTTCTACAAGAAATACTTACTAATGGTGAAAAGGTTGTAAAGGAAACTCATGATGTGAACAAAAGAAATGTTAATCATGATTCCATAGACTCTAATGTTGGATCGAAGACCCACCATATTCCAAAAATCGATATGAGGAAGTTTGATGGCAAGGATCCCGCCACATGGATATTACAGATGGAGCAATTCTTCGATCTCAATAATGTGCAAAACACACAAAAGGTACGTATGGAAACTTTATATTTGGAACCAAATCAGTTTGTATGGTATCAATGGCTTTTCTCTCGTAAACAATTTATCACTTGGGCAATTTTTACGGAAGAATTGATAGCACATTATGAGGATACAAAAAGCAACACTTTTTTTAGCCAATTGATAAGTCTCAAACAAAAGGGTTCAATAATGGAGCACATTGAGGAGTTCCAAAAATTGAACATAAGGGTAAAAGATATTCCAGAGGAGCATAGGATTGATGTGTTCATAGGGTCTTTAAAGGATAATATCCAACATGATGTTCGCCTTTGGGAACCTGATTCATTAGAGAAGGCATTCAGGTTAGCAAGAAAAATGGAAAGCAAAATTATGGCAACCAGGAAGCATACCACTCACAACTATAAAGACGGAAGTGTTGTTGCCCCTAGTCTTCCACAACCTATAAGGTTGACACCACAACAATTGGAAGAAAAAAGAGCAAAAGGGCTTTGTTACAGTTGTGATAGCAAATACACTAAAGGTCATAAGTGTGCTGAGAAGAAATTATTCTACATAGATTGTGAAGAGGAAGAAGAAAAGGAGCAAGAAAGGTCAAAAGAAGAAGATATACTCCAGGAACAAAGCCTAGATGAAGAACAAATAAATCCGACCATATCTTGTAATGCATTGGCGGGAATTACCACTCCTCAAACCATCAAGATAGAAGGACAAATCAAGAAGAAAAAGGTAATAGTGTTGATTGATTCAGGAAGCACCCACAATTTTATTCATTGTAGGGTAGCAAAAGAATTGAATTGCTTCCTATATCCAGCACCAGAGTGTCAAGTGATGATTGCAAATGGAGGAACAATAAATTGCTCTGGAAAGTGCCATAATATCAAGCTATCCATGGGAGAATATGTATTGACTAGCCCAATGCTTTCCATTCCAATGGGAGGTGCTGATGTTGTACTAGGAGTCCAATGGCTACAATCCTTGGGTACAATAGCTTTTAATTTTCAAGAACTTTTCATCAAATTTTCTGTGGAAGGAAAGGAAGTTGAATTAAGGGGTATTGCAGGGAAACCAGGAAAGATAATCAGCTCTAATGGTATGACAAAGCTTCTAAAAAAGGAGCAAAGAGGTGTAATTGCACAATTATGTTCGCTAGATGTTTCCACATTGGAATCATCTATTTCTCCAGATCTCCAAAAAGTCCTGGACAATCATTCCAAGGTATTTGAGACTCCCAAAGGTCTCCCACCTATGCGTGATCATGATCATGCTATTCATCTGATTCCAGGAAGTGTTCCTCCAAACATCAGGCCGTACAGATATCCCTATGTCCAAAAAAGTGAAATTGAACGTATGGTTGCAGAAATGCTAGAGGCTGGTATAATTCAACCGAGTCAAAGTTCTTTCTCTGCTCCAGTAGTATTGGTGCACAAGAAGGATGGATCATGGCGCATGTGTCCGGATTATAGGGAGCTCAACAAGCTCACTATTAAAGATAAGTTCCCCATTCCTGTCATTGATGAATTACTGGATGAATTGCATGGATCAATTTACTTCACCAAGTTGGATCTTCGTTCAGGATATCATCAAATCAGAATGAAGATTGAAGACATTCCGAAAACGGCATTTAGAACTCATGAGGGTCATTATGAATTTTTGGTCATGCCTTTTGGCCTTACCAATGCACCTTCAACATTTCAAGGTTTGATGAATTCAATTTTCAAACCATTCCTTAGAAAATTTGTGTTAGTATTTTTTGATGATATACTAATCTACAGCAAGTCTTGGAAGGATCATGTTGAACATGTTGACAGGGTGCTACAACTATTGGAGGAGAAACAATTATATGCAAAAAGATCCAAATGTTTCTTTGGAGTCCAGGAGGTGGAATATTTGGGTCATATTGTATCTCATGAAGGAGTTAAGGTAGACCCTAGCAAAATTAAAGCCATTAAGGAATGGAAAATCCCCACATCCATAAAGCATCTGCGAGGATTTCTTGGGTTGACAGGGTATTATCGCAAGTTTGTTAAGAATTATGGGAGAATAGCAGCACCTCTAACAACATTATTGAAGAAAGATGCATTTTCATGGACTCCGGAAGCAACAAAGGCCTTTGAACATCTTAAAGAGGCAATGTGCCAAGCACCGGTCTTAGCTACACCGGACTTCACAAAAACCTTTATTGTGGAATGTGATGCTTCAGGAAATGGAATTGGTGCTGTTCTAATGCAAGATGAAAGACCCATTGCTTTTGAAAGTCGTCCAATCAAGGGAAAGTTTTTAAGCAAAGCTATTTATGAGAAGGAAATGTTGGCAATACTCCATGCACTTAAGAAATGGCGACCCTACCTAATGGGAAGACACTTCAAGGTAAAAACGGATCATGATAGCCTTAAATACTTTTTAGAACAAAGATTATCCTCTGAAGAGCAACAAAAGTGGGTCACAAAGATGTTGGGTTATGACTTTGAAATCATCTACAAAAAAGGGAAGCAAAATGTGGTGGCAGATGCACTCTCAAGAAAGGATGAGGATGTGGAAGCATTGTTGTGCGCCATTTCTATTATCCAACCAGATTGGATAAATGAAGCAAGGGAGGAATGGAAGAATGACGAAGAAGTGTGGGCACTTATTCGAAAGCTACAACAAGATTCCAGTACGTCTGATACATTTAGCTGGAAAAATGATTCGTTATGGTACAAAGATCGCTTATACCTCTGTAAGAATTCCCAGCTAAAACAAAAGATTCTTATGGAATTGCACACTTCTCCCTTAGGAGGGCACTCAGGATTTTTAAAAACTTACCACAGGGTTAAGAAGGAATTTTTTTGGGATGGCCTTAAATCAGATATTCAAAAGTTTGTGGCAGAATGTTTGGTTTGCCAACAAAATAAAGTTGAAACAATTAAGACACCGGGTCTATTACAACCTTTATCCATTCCAAGCCAACGTTGGGAGGAGGTTTCAATGGATTTTATCACAGGTTTACCCAAGTCTGAGGGAAAGAGTGTCATCATGGTGGTAGTTGACAGACTTACCAAGTATGCACACTTTTGTGCATTATCACATCCATTTAAAGCCAGTACAGTTTCTACTGCATTTATGGAAACAATTCAAAAGCTACATGGAAACCCAAAGATTATTGTAAGTGACAGAGATCCCATTTTCACTGGAAATTTTTGGACAGAATTATTTTCTTGTCTTGGTACTCAGTTAGCTCATAGCTCATCTTATCATCCTCAATCTGATGGGCAAACTGAGATAGTAAACAAATGTTTGGAAGGATATCTTCGTTGCTTTGTATCTGATAAACAGACACAATGGGTCAAATGGTTGCCTCTGGCTGAATGGTGGTATAACACTTCCTTTCATACAGCAACAAAAATGACCCCATTTATGGCACTTTATGGGTATCAACCACCATCCATCACATCATATTTAAGAGAAAATTCTAAGGTTCAGGCAGTGGAACATCACATCGAACATCAACAACAAGTCCTCCAACTCTTAAAGGATAACCTCGTGTTGGCACAGAATAGAATGAAACAACAGGCAGATCAACATCGCAGTGAAAGAAGTTTTGATGTAGGTGATTGGGTATTCCTACGGCTACAACCATATAAGCAAATGTCCCTCAAGCAAGCTAAGAAGGATAATAAATTATCACCAAAGTATTATGGTCCGTACAAGGTGTTGCAAAAGATTGGTACTATGGCATACAAATTGGAGCTTCCTGCAGCTTCTCGATTGCACCCAGTTTTCCATGTTTCATGTTTAAAGAAGGTTATAGGCGACAAGCTCCCAATTCAAACAATATTGCCAGAACTTGACGAGGAAGGAAAAATTATATTGGAACCAGAAGCAGTCACAGAAACAAGAACTCGACAGCTACGAAATCGATCAATTTCAGAGTATCTTATCAAGTGGAAGAACTTATCCGCTGAAGATTCCACATGGGAGGATGAGAATTTTATGCAGAAGTATCCAGAACTACTCAAGCGTTGAGGACAACACTTTTTTGAAGGAGAGGGGCATGTTGGGTCCCTATAATACTAGTGATTACCCCATTACTATTGTAGTTATACCCCTTATTTATATTGTTGTGCCCCCATTACCCCCATATTGTTATTAATGTGCCCATAGAATCCCTCTATTGTTATTTTTGTGGCTTTATATTATTATTGTTAGGTCGGCTGGATTATATTGTGACTCCTTAGACTCCTATATATAGAAAGGAGGTTTTGTCATTTGAATCATCGAAGAATTGTTCATTTATGTAATGTAAAGGAGGTTGGCCCCTCGAAGAGGCTGAATTCTAAGGCGTGGATCTCTCTTTTCTATCTTTTTGTGATCTGGTTTCATAACAGATTCTTGAATTTCATTAACCACTACTTAGTACTCTACTTATGTCCAAGAAAGAACAATAACTTGTTGTTTCTTACAATCCAAAGTGACAGGTCTAGAAGCGAGACTAAAAACATAGCATAACATTGAGATGTTTATATCTCAAAGTATTTATTTCACTAATGTTGGATTGGATACTTGGTAAGCTTGATGATACTCTAATTATTGCACTAAATGGTGGTTAGATGTTGATATTGGAATCCAAAATCTAAAAGGATATAATGAAGAAATAAGGATTATTGACTTGCATTAATCACTACTTAATACTCTTTGTTTTTCCAAGAAATAACAATAGCTTGTTTCTTCTTACAAGCCCAAGTGACAGATATAGAATCGATACTAAAAACAAAACCTATAGTAGACTTCTAAATCAAAATAACCATCCTAATTTGAATTAGTGAAACAAACTGACAAATGAGTCGCTCTTGAAATATAATGTATCTTAAATTAAATTGTACCCCAGATATACCAAAGTATCATTTTTACTACTTTTTAATGGATTGCATGGGTTGTTTGCATATATTGGGAATCAATACCAATAGAAAACGAAAAATTAGGATAGGCATGAGTTGTTAAGATATGAAATTGCAGTCAAATTCCACTTTGTAAAACTCATTTTATGTAGATAATGATTGCATTTAATTCCTCTTTTCGAGAGGACCAAAATCGACCTAATTATCACTCAAATCAGATAAGGGAAAGTGTACTTATGAAGGAGATGCCACATGTGCACATTCGATAAGGTTGAACCTAAATAAAATTGGACACCCTTGGAAGGCTATAAATACAAGTGACCTCAAACTCATTTGGACATCATCATGAGACATTCTTCTATTCCCTTTCTTATTTTTTGGCTCACACAGGTTTGAGGCACGTCTGCGAAGGAATGGATTTGCTTGAAGACGAAATTGCAGGGTCTAAAGCTTTCATATTTCTTTTTAGGGTTTTGGGCCTCATTCACAAGAATGACATAAGAAGAACTAGACCACAGTCACACAGTATTCAGATCATCTGTGCGACTAAAGCTTTTTATTCACACATTCAGCATCTCCTCCATGTGACCGACATCTAGGGTTTCTGAGTCTTAGTTGCAGACTACATTCCCTGGCTTATATGCTCCAGGAAGTGACTGGAACCTTCCCAATCGCACACATGACTCCTCCTCCATGCTATCGGGACCTAAATGATGAAATTTTAGTTTTCTGAATATTTCACTCAATGACCGCAGTGTTTGGAAATTGACCGCAAACAAGGACAATTCATTACAGGCTTCGGAATCATAATTTTAAGTATAAGCATTCTTGGGTTCACATTGTTCCTTTATGTTTAGTTGCATTGTTGATGATCATATTTTTCTTTCTATATAGTTTTATATGTTGTTTAATAATTATGTAAATCTGAATAATGTTATGATGTTATGGGGTGAACTTAATATGTTAATGAAGAAATTCAATTATCAAAGCAAAGAAGAATATAGCCCTAGGAAAAATTAGCATGGTATCATGGTTGGGCTGAAGAAAATTCATGGAGATAACCCCTATGATGACACCATTAATAGAAGCAAGAGAGGATGGAGGAGACCTAAAAGGATTCTAGGGTTTGAAGGAAACCCTAGGCAATTTGTATTAGGGTTTGATGGATATTATAAGGGTTTGAGAGAAACCCTGGTTTGTGGCAAATAATTGAGATATGAAATCTAGAAACCCTAGCAGGTTCAATGTGAATATTCTCAAGCACTTGTATCAGAATTAATGAAGCCCTAGATGGGATAGTCTCTATTAGTCCTGGTTGCTCATAAATTTGGTTAAAAAAATGAAAGAAATATTGTCATATGGATAATAGAAAATGATGGCTCTTGAAGGTTGGTTCAAGAGGAAGATGACCACCTCTCAATGAAGATAAGTACTTTATGACTTATGGTTCTCCTTTCTATCTTTACTTTTGACTTATGGATCTAATTATTGTTTTTACTTATTCTTCTTGGATGTATATTTGAGTGTTTGGATGCTTCTAACCTCCTAGTGAGTTGTTATAATTGGATCCCTCTTCAGGATCATGGCTAATGCAAGAAGAGAAGAACTCACGTCGGAAAAAAGTAAAGAGGCACCTAATGAAAAGGTGACAAAGTGTTTCTAGCTAATAAGGTGCACAGGTATCTAAACACTACAAGGTATGTAAGGCATCATGTTTCAGTTTCAATATTGATGACAAGGTAAGCCCTAATGAGAATGTCTCCTTCACAAATGGTTCAAGCATATGAAAGTGATTTGGATTCATGGTTCTTATAATGAAATGGTGCACTTGGTAGTAAACAAGTATCTTACCTTTTAGACATGATGAAATTCTTGATTCTATAAAACTACTTAATATTGATCTTTGATATAGTGGTATACTTGATGTTTGGATAACATCTATCATTTTGAACCCATAAGGAAGGCTAGCACCTTGATTCTAGTAGATGGTAACTTAACACTATTGATATTGTTTGTGAAAATCATGGTAGCCATGATGATAGAAGTATAACACTGAGATTGATATTCAGGATCTTTTGTTGACCATGGTTATGTTTTGATGTGTTTAGTGATTATGGCATATAGTAAAATTGAATGTCCTAACCTGATTTATTGGGTTTTGTGACAAAGAAGTAATGTTGTGATCATGACTCTTGAATTATATTCCTATTAGCTATTTGACACTAACCCTTGATGAAAGGTTGATGTCATGATGTAATGGTGAATTAGATGATTCTAACATGATAGGATCATGATAAATATATGATATAATCTAACTTTACAACTTTATAGACATGTTGATTTCATGAATGAAGATGAATGAAGTGGATTCCAATTCAGAGGGAGAATTTCTCCATAATATTATTACTCCCATTATTATTTGCATTATATGTATACTCTTTACTATTGAAGTATGATTTATGGGCATGAATAGACAAATATCTAATATTGTTGGTCTGCAAAAAAGTTTTGATATGGGAAGAGAGAGCTTTTCGTTACTCTAAGCCTCGATCACAGAAAAGCAAGCTTATAGATGTGATTGTAGCCTCTCAATCATGTGTAATTAAGGTAAAGGTGGTGAATGTAGCCTCTCAACCACACAAAACAAGTCATATGGCTGCAGTTATGCCTGTAGGACACAAAAATGAATTTTTGTACATGAAATCAAATGTTCACTTGAAGGATGTCAATCCTATAGACATGGAGCAGACAACAGAAATTTATATGAGCATGGAATTTTGAATGCTTTACTATTATGTGAATTTGTTGACTAAAATTGTGTTTGCAAGTGACTGTGATATGCATATTGTGATTTATCTAGTGAGGCTAGTGTATGAAAATATTTGATAATAGTTGCAAGAGTTTGACATGATTTGGCTTATTGATATAGATGAGCAGTGTTTGGAGTTTTGACATGATACTTGATAATGATTTAGAACTTTGACTTTATATGTTTTGGGGTATGGATCTCACTGTGATAGCAAATGTATGATTTGACCTGATGACTTATTTGACGATTGATGATTTTCCTTGATGATAATGCTATATGGGCATAGTGACTTTCAGTGATTTATATTTGTATTATGTGTTGACATCATTAGTTGTGACACATTGGTTGAAGTATAAACAATTGTGATTCAATATGAAGTAATCTCACAATAAATGGATGGAGCCTGCATGAATTATTCTTGGTGTATGCATTTGCATCTAGTGACTTATATTATGCTCATAAGGATGAATTGATAACATCTTGTTGACATGATTAAAAATAAAAGCTCTACCTATCACCTAGTCTAAATAATTGATATTGTGATATTGATGATTTTGATATTAGTTCTGATCTGGCATCTAAACTTTGATAAGTTGACGTAGTTGATTTGATTGCACAATATTGATTTGTGTAAGGCTAAACATATTTCTTTGGTCAAGCATTATGATTTCAGAAAGCATTGTATGAAACAAGCCCCCTAATCCTGATATGTCTGCATTGACAGTTATCTAGTGAAGCCATGATGATGTGTCGATCCAAACATCTACTTCAAAAGTGGTCCAAGGTAAGAATTTGATTTTAATTTTATATATTGATGGTCTACTCTTGACAGGTAATGAGACTTTGATGATCAAAGTAAGATGGAGTTGGATTCTGAAGCTCGAAATAATTAATCATGACATGATGAATCGATTTTTGAAATTGGGAAAATAAAATATATATTGCGAAGCTATTAAAGAATTGCTGGAAAGTGGAAATTCAAATCCCTGGACACTTCGATTAAATTTTAAGAAGTTATGAAAAGGTATTTTTGAACCTGACTTGGAAACTGACAGTTGATTTAAGCATTGATGTTCTATTTGAACACCCATCCGCATATGTTGAATCATTCAACCTGAGTGAATTCATGATTAAGCCACTTCATATGCATTGAGTTGTTGTCGAGCACCCTTCGAGATATTTGCATGGGATGAACAATTTATGATCTGAGATATTCTTCTTATGATATGTGACTGCATGGATGTATTGATGATGATTGGGATCGTTATTGTTGAGCACATTCGGATGCTACCTTAGTATGATATCTTCCATGATGTTTTGGATGAGAAGTTTGTAGCTTTAAGTATGACCAAGGTTGAGTATGATGTGGCTAACATGACCAATTGTGAGGCAAGATAAAAAGTCTCCTTAGAAAGTTGTTTGGGCAAGTTCTGAATATGTCAGGGATACATTGTGATAATAATGAGTGGATCCGATTGGCAGAGAATCCCATATATAGTTGGGATAGATATTCCTTCATATATTGAGATAGTGTTATTGTACAAGACAAGCTCATGTTTGTGGTTGGAACCTCCTTGAGAGGGAGGAACACTATGGTATCATTTTTATGATATATATATATATATATATATATATATATATATATATATATATATATATATATATATATATATATATATATATATATATATATATATATATATTTTCTAATACGATATTTGATTTGATGTCCTATATGAATAGGATACAACTGTTATTGAGACATGATGATTACCAAATATGAGCACGATGATTTGTTGTTGATCTACAAAGAGCATTACTAATCAAGGGCACTGAGCCAACTCTTTCCCACTATTCAAGCTCCTAGGGTGTGGAATTGAGATGGAGGGCTCTTAGGGTTGAGGGATCTCTAGACAATAGGGTATAACCGTTATCTATTACCCATAGGGTTGGAGTAGGAGCTCCCCTATCCTGGTCTTTGCAGAGTATAACCCAATTGGAATCATACCCACAAGTTTGGCCTGTTGGGATTGTCCCACCCCATCTAGACAATGGGTTGAGGAGGCTTGGGGGCATGTGATCCTTACCTTTGGTAAGTCGGGTATCTCACCCAATCTCGAATTATGATTTAAGTGTTCTACCACATGACTCTTGAGGGTCATTACTAGGAAGATTGGTAGGCAATAGGATGGGTTGAGTAGTAGCTCCCCTATATAACCTATTTCTCGATATGGGGTCATAGATGTTTAGCTCCACCATGAGACTATGGGTTGAGATATGTTCCCTAATATGGTTCCAAGTTGATATGTTCTCCTTGATGATATTCTCTCCGATTTTGTTTCGGATTGAGCTAAGTTCTCTGATGTTGATGTGGGTCATAGATCTGACTCCCCATCGATGTTCTTGGGTAGTATAATTAGGCTCCCTACTGACAAAGATTCTAGGTGGTAACAATGGCTCCCCGATGAATAGAGGGTGGTATGTTAGGCTGCCCTCCTATGACAAATTATTCTTCTTTTAGATACAAGAATATTCAGCATATGAGGAGGGACAATCAAGAGATAAGAAGGAAAAAGAAAGAGATGAATCGAGATGAACAGTAATGATACGAGATGATGAGATACTTGAGATTGGATATGATTTAATGACAAGATACACATGACATTATGCAGGTGGAATTCTCCCTAGTTGAGAGGGAGTGTTAAAATATGAAATTATGGTCAAATTCCACTTCATAAAACTCATTTGATGGAGATAATGATTGCATTGAATTTCTCTTTTCGAGAGGACCAAAATTTACCTAAAGAAAACTCAAATCGGATGAGGGAAAGTGTACTTATTATGGAAATCCCACATGTGCATATTTGATAAGGTTGGACCTAAAGTAAATTGGACACCGTTGGAAGGCTATAAATACAAGTGACTTCAACCTCATTTGGAGATCATCATGAGACATTATTCTATTCAATTTATTTGTTTTTGGCTTGCACAGGTCTGAGGCACATCTGCAGAGGCATGGGTTCGCTTGAAGACGAAATTGCAGGGTCCGAAGCTCACATTTATGTTTTAGGGTTTTGGGCCTCAATCACAGGAATGACACAAGAAGAAATTTCCCACAGTCACACACTAACTAGCTCATCCATGTAACGGAATATTTTCAGTCGCACGCTTGATACCTCCCCCATGCAATCGACGTCTAGGGTTTCTGAACCTCGGTTACATATTGCAGTTGCTGGCTTATAGGCTCCAAGGAGCGACTGGAACCTTCCCAGTCGCACACATGACCCTTTCTCCATGAGACTGGGACCTAGATGATGAAATTTCAGTTGTCCAAATATTTCTCTCGATGATCACAGTGTTCGACAGTTAACCACAAGCATGGAGAGTTTATTAGAGGCTTCAGAATCAAAATTTTGAGTATAAGCATTGTTAGGTTCATTTCATGGATACTGTGTAGTTGTTTTTGTTGGATAGTTGTATGGATGAATATATCGATCACTTTGCTCTCTTTTGTTAAATCATTCGATGAAAATATAATAAGAAGAAGAATTTGAAAGGGTTTCCCCATAGTGTGATTTTCCCTAGTCTCCGACCAATCTTGGTGTCTCTATATGTGAATGATTTGCTTCTATTGTTTCTTTACGTTTCGCTAGATTTATGATGATGATATTGTTCTTTATATGTAGTTTCAGATGTTACTGAATAATGATGTAAAACTGAAAAATATTATGATGTTATGGGGTGAACTTAATGTGTTAATGAAGAAATGCAATTATCAAAGCAAAGAACAGTATAACCCTAAGAAAAAATAACATGAGTAAAATATGAGAGACTACCATCGAAATAACAATACAAAGTGGAATTGATCCTAGGAGAAACACAGGTGGTAATAAGTTTGAATCTAGACTAGAAGGGGATTATTTTCAATCTTCCATGTGAATGTAGCAAAAGATTTCACATGCATGCTTATATTGATGAAGATAAATTCCTTGTTTTGAAATATTTGGAGGCCAACAAAATAATGTAAATAGCCTAAGTGTATCATTTCAAATTTCTTCTTAGGGTTGGATTTCACATAGGTTAAAATTTTAGGGTCACTAAAAATGAGGATAAGGTCATAAACATAAAGAATAAGGATTATGAGATGGATTCCTAATTTACTTGTGTAGACATTGGGGTTAGAATGAAATCTAAAAAAACTTGTCTTAAGAAGAAATCTATCCTTTTTTCATACCAAGCTCAAGAAACTTGCTTAATACCATAGAGTGATTTGTGGAAGTGGCAAACAAGGTTGGAATCATTCTAAACATAACTAGGAGGTTGTTCCACATAGATTTTCTCTCAAAAATTATTGTGCAAGAAGGAAAATTTTACATTCATCTAATGTACCTCCCATCTATGTGAGGCAATAAGGGAGAGAATAAAGTGGATGGGATTCATTTTAGCTATAGGGGAAAATCTTTTACTATATTCAATGCTTTCAACTTGAGAAAATCCTTTGGAAACTAATTGGACCTTTTGTATTTCAACACTTCCATTTGATGCATACTTAGTTTTATACAACCATTCACATCTAAAAAGTTTTATATATTTCAAAATATATACAATATACCAAGTATCATTCACCACTGAGAAATGATATTATTCATTCATTGCTATATACCAATTTGGATGGACAAAATATTTTGTAAATATTTTTTGGATCATAAGTCTGTGAATCTTGAGTCAAAAGAGAAGCCTAGCTTGAGGCAAAAGAGAATCCTAGCTCACTAGAAATATGAATGTGTATGATGTTGATTTATAAGATCATTAGCGTGTTGACGATGTTGGACCCTCCAACATGTCAAGGGGATCTGTCCAGTAAGAAGTACCAACTAGACCTCAAATCGTTTGCAGTAGGAGTCTCAACAATGGGTATTAAGGTAGTGCCATGACCGCGGTAGCGCGCAGAGGTAAGTATGATAGCTTTGATCGGAAGAAATTCTGTGACATTACAGCAAGTCAAGTGAGATGCATGGGGTTATAACACAGAGGGTAAAAGGAACTGTGCCCCTTCGAAGCATGTAACAGTATGCAGCCTAAAATGAACACAAGAGTGGAGTGAAATCACAAAATGGAAGCAGAATAGTCCACAATCCAAAGTGACGGGTTAATCCAACAACACATCTTCAACAAGATTCATACAATTGCATGCGAAATAGTTCATACACAAATGCATAAGTTAAATAACATACATTTCTAAAGCAACCATAATAGTCCAACTACAATAACAACATATGCATGAAAATGTGTTGGCTTAGTTATATTATTAAGTGAAAGTTCCATCCATACATACACCATTTACAGCCACTAGCCCCAATAGTGGAACATTACAATCAACACTGCATGCTCCTCCAAGATGTACTCGCTCTACCCTGTGGAGAAGCCAAGGCTCATCACAATACTCTCCAAGCATTCTCTAAGAAATGCCTAGCCAAAAGCTTGGCTCCCAAAATCTTATACTATGAGTTATGAGATTCTATATATAACAAAGGGTGGGGTGACCCTTGACATTCCCCTTTGACTCTTTGACTACCCTCCTGACTCTTCAACTCCTTTACAAATAACTCTTTACATTATATAGTGATTGTTGATATTCCATTAATGATACTTGGAATTTCACTTACAATATATTTACAAATAATCATACAATTTCCACATATACCCATGTGGGACAAAATAGCCTTGAGTCAGCCTAACAAGTCAAACATCATCACTCGGAAGCTTGGGGAAAGACCAACTTGGCAACATCCTCTTGACGGTCTTCGGCGACGAACTGATACCAAGCTTAGCACTACGCTACTATGTCCCCGTACTGTTTGGTGATGTCTTTTGGGAAAGAGACTCTTACCTCCATGGATTCTGGGTATATGGTTATGGAACCTTTTTCCAACTCATCTTGAAGCATGTGCAGCATTGTTCTGAGTGTGGTTGGACCACCGATGTACTTCTACATGTTTTCTGCGCTCATGTGCAAGTCATCATTGGTGGCCTCTCGCATCAACTACTCCATGTACCTGTCGACCTCCAACAGGACTTGTTTCTTCTTCATGGATCGAGTGAGGGATCTTATTGAAGGGATCCTATGTGTCCTCACTATGACATCCAAACTCTTGAACAACCGTGCATAGGAAGCCTCAATGCTAGTGATGAGTAGAGGAAGCTTTTCATAATTCCAAATCAATATTTGAATCCATGCTTTGTCTAGATCTGTCTATGGCTTCATTATCTTCAGCAAGTAAAGGAGGGCTTCCTTCTCCCTCATTATCCATTCATGTACATGTGTAATAGTAGCATGGATGTATTTGAGAGTTTGGGAAATCTTCATGCACTGCTGCTGAAAACCATATATATGGAAAATCACCTTGTGCACAGTGAAAAATATGTCATACAGTTTCTGCATGGTAGTCTCAAGAGTGACAGGTCTAGAAGCAAGACTAAAAACATAGCATAACATTGAGATGTTTATATCTCAAATTTTTTATTGCACTAATTTTGGATTGGATACTTGGTAAGCTTGATGATAATATGATTATTTCACTAAATGGTGGTTAGATGTTGATATTGGAATCCAAAATCTAAAAGGATATAATGAAGAAATAAGGATTATTGACTTGCATTAATCACTACTTAATACTCTCTCTTTTTCCAAGAAATAACAATAGCTTGTTTCTTCTTACAAGCCCAAGTGACAGATATAGAATCAATACTAAAAACATAACCTATAGTAGACTTCTAAATCAAAATAACCATCCTAATTTGAATTTGCGAAACCAACTAACAAATGAGTCGCTCTAGAACTATAATGTATCTTAAATTAAATTGTACCCCAGATATACCAAAGTATCATTTTTACAACTTTTTAATGGATTTCATGGGTTGTTTGCATATATTGGGAATCAATACCAATAGAAAAGGAAAAATTAGGATAGGCATGAGTTGTTAAAATATGAAATTGCAGTCAAATTCCACTTTGTAAAACTCATTTGATGTAGATAATGATTGCATTTAATTCCTCTTTTCGAGAGGACCACAATTGACCTAAATATCACTCAAATCGGATAAGGTAAAGTGTACTTATGAAGAAAATGCCACATGTGCACATTCGATAAGGTCGGCCCTAAAGAAAATTGGACACCCTTGGAAGGTTATAAATACAAGTGACCTCAACCTCATTTGGACATCATCATGAGACATTCTTCTATTCTCTTTCTTGGTTTTTGGTTCGCATAGGTTTGAGGCACGTCTGCGAAGGAATGGGTTTACTCGAAGACGAAATTGCAGGGTCTAAAGCTTGCATATTTTTTTTATGGTTTTGGGCCTCATTTACAAGAATGACATAAGAAGAACTAGATCACAATCACACACTATTCAGATCATCTATGCGACTGAAGCTTTTTATTCACACACTCAACACCTCCTCCATGTGACCGACATCTAGGGTTTCTGAGTCTTAGTTGTAGACTACATTCCCTGGCTTATATGCTCCAGGGAGCGACTGGAACCTTCCCAATCGCACATATGACTCCTCCTCCATGATACTGTGACCTAAATGATGAAATTTCAGTTTTCTAAATATTTCACTCAATGACCGTAGTGTTTGGAAATTAACCACAGACAAGGACAATTCATTACAGGCTTCAAAATCATAATTTTAAGTATAAGCATTGTTGGGTTCATATTGTTCCTTTATGTTTAGTTGCATTGTTGATGATCATATTGTTCTTTCTATATAGTTTTATATGTTTAATAATGATGTAAATCTGAATAATGTTATGATGTTATGGGGTGAACTTAATATGTTAATGAAGAAATTCAATTATCAAAGCAAAGAAGAATATAACCCTAAGAAAAATTAACATGGTATTAGAGTTGGGCTGAAGAAAAGTCATGGAGATCACCCCTATGATGACACCATTAATGGAAGCAAGAGAGGATGGAGGAGACCTAAAAGAATTCTAGGGTTTGAAGGAAACCATAGGCAATTTGTGTATTAGGGTTTGATGGATATTATAAGGGTTTGAGAGAAACCCTAGTTTATGGAAAATATTTGAGATATGAAATCTAGAAACCCTAGCAGGTTCAATGTGAAGATGCTCAAGCACTTGTGTCAAAATTGATGAAGCCCTAGATGGGATAGTCTCTATTAGTCCTAGTTGCTCATAAATTTGGTTAAAATAATGAAAGAAATATTGTCATATGGACAATAGAAAATTATGGCTCTTGAAGGTTGGTTCAAGAGGGAGATGATCACCTCTCATTGAAGATAAGTACTTTATGACTTATGATTCTCCTTTATTCCTTTACTTTTGACTTATGGATCTAATTATTGTTTTTACTTATTCTTCTTGCATGCATATTTGAGTATTTGGATGCTTCTAACCTCCTAGTGAGTTGTTGTAATTGGATCCATCTTTAGGATCATGGCTAATGCAAGAAGATAAGAACTCACGTTGGAAAAAAGTAAAGAGGCGCCTAATGAAAAGGTGACAAAGTGGTTCTAGCTAAGAAGGTGCATAGGTATCTAAACACTACAAGGTATGTAAGGCATCATGTTTCAGTTTCAATATTGATGACAAGGTAAGCCCTAAGGTATGATGAGAATGTCTGCTTCACAAACGGTTCAAGCATATGAAATTGATTTGGATTCATGGTTCTTATAATGAAATAGTGCACTTGGTAGTAAACAAGTATCTTACCTTTTAGACATGATGAAGTTCTTGATTCTATAAAACTACTTAATATTGATCTTTGATATAGTGGTATACTTGATGTTTGGATAACATCTATCATTTTGAACCCATAAGGAAGGCTAGCACCTTGATTCTAGAAGATGGTAACTTAACACTATTGATATTGTTTGTGAAAAGCATGGTAACCATGATGATAGAAGTATAACACTGAGATTGATATTCAGGATCTTTTGTTGACCATGGTTATGTTTTGATATGTTTAGTGATTATGGCACATAGTAAAATTGAATGTCCTAACCTGATTTATTGGGTTTTGTGACAAAGAAGTAATGTTGTGATCATGACTCTTGAATTATACTCCTATTAGCTATTTGACACTAACCCTTGATGAAAGGTTGATGTCATGATGTAATGGTGAATTAGATAATGCTAACATGATATGATCATGATAAATATATGATATGGTATAACTTTACAACTTTATAGACATGTTGATTGCATGAATGAAGATAAATGAAGTGGATTCCCATTTAGAGGGAGAATCTCTCCATAAGATTATTACTCCCATTATCATTTGCATTATATGTATATTCTTTATTGTTGAAGTATGATTTATGGACATGAATAGACAAATATCTAATATTGTTGGTCTGCAACAAATTTTTGATATGAGAAGAGAGAGTTTTTCGTTACTCTAAGCCTCGGTCACAGAAAAGAAAGCTTACAGATGTGATTGTAGCCTCTCAATCGCACGTAATTAAGGTAAAGTTTTCGAATGTAGCCTTTCAACCACACAAAATAAGTCATATGGCTGCAGTTATGCCTGTAGGACACAAAAATGAATTTTTGTAAATGAAATCAAATGTTCACATGAAGGGTGTCAATCCTATAGACATGGAGTAGACAACATAAATTTATATGAGCATGGAAGTTTGAATGTTTTACTATAATGTGAATATGTTGACTAAAATTGTGTTTGTAGGTGACTGGGATATGCATATTGTGATTTATCCATTGAGGCTAGTGTATGACAGTATTTGATAATAGTTGCAAGAGTTTGACATGATTTGGCTGATTGATATAGATGAGCAGTGTTTGGAGTTTTGACATGATACTTGATAATGATTTAGAACTTTGACTTGATATGTTTTGGGCTATAGATCTCACTGTGATAGCAAATGTAGGATTTGACCTGATGACTAATTTGACGACTGATGATTTTCCTTGATGACAATGCTATATGGGCATAGTGACTTTCAGTGATTTATATTGGTATTCTGTGTTGACATCATTAGTTGTGACACATTGGTTGAAGTATAAACAATTGTGATTCAATATGAAGCAATCTCACAATAAATGGATGGAACCTACATGAATTATTCTTGGTGTATGCATTTGCATCTAGTGACTTATATTATGCTCATAAGGAAGAATTGATAACATCTTGTTGACATGATTAAAAATAAAAGCTCTGACTGTCACCTAGTATAAATAATTGATATTGTGATATTGATGATTTTGATATTAGTTCTAATCTAGCATCTAAACTTTGATAAGTTGATGTAGTTGATTTGATTGCACAATATTGATTTGTAGGCTAAACATATTTCTTTGGTCAAGTGTTATGATTTCGGAAAGCATTTTATGAAGCAAGCTCCCTAATCCTTATATGTCTACTTTGACAGATATCTAGTGAAGCCATGATGATGTGTCGATCCAAACATCTACTTCAAAAGTGTTCCAAGGTACGACTTTGATTTTAATTTTAAATATTGATGGTCTACTCTTGACATGTAGTGAGACTTTGATGCTCAAAGTAAGATGGAGTTGGATTCTAAAACTCGAAATAATTAATCATGACATGATGAATCGATTTTGGAAATTGGGAAAATAAAATATATATTGCGAAGCTATTAAAGAATTGCTAGAAAGTGGAAATTCAAATCCCTGGACATTTCGATTAAATTTTAAGAAGTTATGAAAAGGTACTTTTGAACCTGACTTGGAAACTGCCAATTGATTTAAACATTGATGTTCTATTTGAACAAATATCCACATTTGTTGAATCATTCGACCTGAGTGAATTCATGATTGAGCCGCTTCATGTGCATTGAGTTGTCATCAAGCACCCTTCGAGCTATTTGCATGGGATGAACAATTTATGATCTGAGATATTCTTCCTATTATATGTGACGGAATGGATGTATTGATGATGATTGGGATCGTTATTGTCGAGCACATTCGGATGCTACCTTAGTATGATATCTTCCATGATGTTTTGGATGAGAATTTTGTAGCTTTAAGTACGACCAAGGTTGAGTATGATGTGTCTAACATGACCAATTGTGAGAAAAATTAAAAAGTCTCCTTAGAAAGTTGTTTGGACAAGTTCTAAATATGACAGGGATACATTGTGATAATAATGAGTGGATTCGATTGGTATAGAATCCCATATATAAATGGGACTGATATTCCTTCATACATTGAGACAGTGTTGTTGTACGAGACAGGATCATGTTTGTGGTTGGAACCTCCTTGAGAGGGAGGATGACTATGGTATCATTTTTATGATATATATATTTTTTTCTAATATGATATTTGATTTGATGTCCTGTATGAATAGGATACAACTGTTATTGAGACATGATGATTACCAAATATGAGCATGATGATATGTTGTTGATCTACAAAGAACATTGCTAATCAAGGGCACTGATCCAACTCTTCCCCCCTATTCAAGCTCCGAGGGTGTGGAATTGAGATGGAGGGCTCTTGGGGTTGAGGGATCTCTAGACAATAGGGTATAACCCTTATCTATTACCCATAGGGTTGGAGTAGGAGCTCCCCTATCTTGGTCTTTGCAGAGTATAACCTAGTTGGAATCATACCCACAAGTTTGGCTTGTTGGGATCATCCCTCCCCATCTAGAAAATGGGTTGAGGATGCTTGGGGGCATGTGATCCTTACCTTTGGTAAGTCAGGTATCTCACCCAATATCGAATTATGATTCAAGTGTTCTACCACATGACCCTTGAGGGTCATTACTAGGAAGATTGGTAGGCAATAGGATGGGTTGAGTAGTAGCTCCCCTATATCACCTATTTCTCGATATGGGGTCATATATGTTTAGCTCCCCCATGAGATTATGTATTAAGATGTGCTCCCCAATATGGTTCCAAGTTGTTATGTTCTCCCTGATGATATTCTCTCTGATTTTGTTTTGGATTGAGCTAAGTTCTTTGATGTTGATGCAGGTCATAGATCTGACTCCCCATCGATGTTCCTAGGTGATAGAATTAAGCTCCCTACTGACAGAGATTCTAGGTGGTAAAAATGGCTCCCCAATGAATAGAGGGTGGTATGGTAGGCTACCCTCCGATGAAAAATTATTCTTCTTTTAGATACGATAATATTCAGCATATGAGGAGGGACAATCAAGAGTTAAGAAGGAATAAGCAAGAGATGAATCGAGATGAACAATGATGATACGAGGTGATGAGATACTTGAGATTGGATATGATTTAATGACAAGATACACATGACATTATGTAGGTGGAATTCTCCCTAGTTGAGAGGGAGTGTTAAAATATGAAACTATGGTAAAATTCCACTTCATAAAACTCAGTTGATGGAGATAATTATTGCGTTGAATTTCTCTTTTCGAGAGGACCAAAATTGACCTAAAGATCACTCAAATTGGATGAGGAAAGTGTACTTATTAAGGAAATCCCACATGTGCATATTTGATAAGGTTGGACCTAAAGTAAATTGGACACCCTTGGAAGGCTATAAATACAAGTGACTTCAACCTCATTTGGAGATCATCATGAGACATTATTCTGTTCGCTTTCTTTGTTTTTGGCTCACAGAGTTCTGAGGCACATCTGCAAAGGATTGGGTCCGCTCGAAGATGAAATTGCAGAGTCCGAAGCTCGCATATATGTTTTAGGGTTTTGGGCCTCAATCACAGGAATGACACAGGAACAAATTTCCCACAGTTGCACACTAACCAGCTCGTCCATGTAATGGAATCTTTTCAGTCGCACGCTCAATGCGTCCTCCATGCAACTGACATCTAGGGTTTCTGAATCTGAGTTGCAAACTACAGTCGTTGGCTTATAGGCTCCAAGGAGTGACTAGAACCTTCCCAGTCACACACATGACCCTTCCTCCATGAGACCAGGACCTAAATGATGAAATTTCAGCTGTCCAAATATTTCTCTCGGTGATCACAGTGTTCGACAGTTAACCACAGACATAGAGAGTTTATTAGAGGCTTCAAAATCAAACTTTTGAGTATAAGCATTGTTGGGCTCATTTCATGGATATTGTATAGTTGTTTTTGCTGGATAGTTGTATGGATGAATATATGGATCACTTTACTCTCTTTTTTTAAATCATTCTATGAAAATATAATAAGAAGAAGAATTTGAAATGGTTTTCCCCATAGTGGGTTTTTCCCTAGTCTCTGACCAATCCTGGTGTCTCTATATGTGAATGATTTGCTTCTATTGTTTATTTATGTTTCACTGCATTTATGATGATGATATTGTTCTTTTTATGTAGTTGCATATGTTACTGAATAATTATGTAAAACTGAATAATGTTATGATGTTATGGGGTGAACTTAATATGTTAATGAAGAAATGCAATTACTAAAGCAAAGAACAATATAATCCTAAGAAAAAATAACATGAGTAAAATATGAGAGACTACCATTGAAATAACAATACAAAGTGGCATTGATCCTAGGAGAAACACAGGTGGTAATAAGTTTGAATCTAGACTAGAAGGGGATTATTTTCAATCTTCCATGTGAATGTGGCAAAAGATTTCACATGCATACTTATATTGATGAAGATAAATTCCTTGTTTTGAAATATTTGGAGGCCAATAAAATAATGCAAATAGCCTAAGTGTATCATTTCAAATTTCTTCTTAGGGTTGGATTTCACATAGGTTAAAATTTTAGGGTCACTAAAAATGAGGATAAGGTCAACAACATAAAGAATAAGGAGTATGAGATGGACTCCTAATTTACTTGTGTAGACATTGGGGTTAGAATGAAATCTAAAAAAACTTGTGTTAAGAAAAAATCTATCCATTTTTTCATACCAAGCTTAAGAAACTTGCTTAATACCATAGAGTGATTTGTGGAAGTGGCAAACAAGGTTGGAATCATTCTAAACATAACTAGGAGGTTGTTCCACATAGATTTTCTCTCACAGATTATTGTGCAAGAAGGAAAATTTTACATTCATCTAATGTACCTCCCATCTATGTGATGAAATAAGGGAGCGAATAAAGTGGATGGGATTCAGTTTAGCCGTAGGGGAAATTTTTTTACTATTTTCATTGCTTTCAACATGAGAAAATCCTTTGGAAACTAATTGGACCTTTTGTATTTCAACACTTCCATTTGATGCATACTTAGTTTTATACAATGATTCACATGTAAAAAGTTTTATTTATTTCAAAATATATACAAGATACCAAGTATCATTCACCACTGAGGAATGATATTATTCATTCATTGTTATATCCCAATTTGGATGACCAAAATATTTTGTAAATTTTTTTTGGATCATAAGTCTGTGAATCTTGAGTCAAAAGAGAAGCCTAGCTTGAGGCAAAAGAGAAGCCTAGCTCACTAGAAATATGAATGTGTATGATGTTGATTTATAAGACCATTAGCGTGTTGATGGTGCTAGACCCTCCAACATGTCAAGGGGATCTCCCGTGTAAGAATTACCAACTAGACCTCAATTTGTTTGGAGTAGGAGTCTCAAAAATGGGTATTAAAGTAGTGCCCTGACTGCAGTAGCACGCAGAGGTAAGTATGATAGTTTTGGTCGGAAGCAAGTGTGTGACATTGCAGCGAGTCAAGTGAGATGCATGGATTATAACACACAAAGGGGAAAAGGAAGTGTGCCCCTTCAAAGCATGTAATAGTATGCAGCCTGAAAGGAACAAACGAGTGGAATGACGTCACAAGATGGAAGCAGAATAGTCCACAATCCAAAGTGACGAGTTAATCCAACAACACGTCTTCAACAAGATTCATACAATTGCATACAAAATAGTTCATACACAAATGAATAATTTAAATAACATACATTTCTAAAGAAACTAGAATAGTCCAATTACAATAACAACATATGCATGAAAATGTGTTGGCTCAGTTATATTATTAAGTGAAAGTTCCATCCATACATACACCATTTACAGCCACTAGCCCCAATTTTGGAACATTACAATCAACACTACATGCTCCTCCAATGAGATGTACTCGCTCTACGCTGTGGAGAAGCCAAGGCTCATCACAATACTCTCCAAGCATTCTCTAAGCAATGCCTAGCCAAAAGCTTGGCTCCCAAAATCCTCTACTATGAGTTATGAGATTCTATATATAAAAAAGGGTGGGGTGACCCTTGACATTCCCCTTTGACTCTTTGACTACCCTCATAACTCTTCAACTCCTTTACAAATAACTCTTTACATTACATAGTGATTGTTGACATTCCATTAATGATACTTGGAATTTCACTTACAATATATTTACAAATAATCATACAATTTTCACATATACCCATGTGGGAAAAAATAGGATTGAGTCAGCCTAACAAGACAAACATCATCACTTGGAAGCTTCGGGAGAGGCCAACTTGGCAACATCCTCTTGATGGTCTTCAGTGACGAACTGATACCAAGCTTGGCACTACACTATTATTTCCCTGTACTATTTGGTGATGTCTTTTGGGAAAGAGACTCTTGCCTCCATGGCTTCTGGGTATATGGTTATGGAACCTTTTTCCAGCTCATCTTGAAGCATGTGCAGCATTGGTCTGAGTGTGGTTGGACCGCCTATGTACTTCTGCATGTTTTTTGCGCTCATGTGCAAGTCATCGTTGGTGGCTTCTTGCATCAACTACTCCATGTACCTGTCGACCTCCAACAAGACTTGGTTCTTCTTCATGGTTTGAGTGAGGTATATTATTGAAGGGATCCTATGTGTCCTCACTATGACATCCAAACTCTTGAACAACCGTGCATAGGAAGCCTTAATGCTAGTGATGAGCAGAGGGAGCTTTTCATAATTCTAGATCAACATTTGAATCCATGCTTTGTCTAGCTCTATCTATGGCTTCATTATCTTCAGCAAGTAAAGGAGGGCTTCCTTGTCCGTCATTATCCATTCCCATACATGCGTAATAGTAGCGTGGATGTATTTGAGAGTTTGGGAAATCTTCATGAACTACTGTTGAAAACCATATATATGGACAATCGCCTTGTGCACAGTGAAAAATATGTCATAGAGTTTCTGCATGGTGGTCTTAATAGTCGATACTTCAGTAAGTATCTCTTTTCTCATCTCTGCCATATCGGATCCTAGATAGTTTTCTATCCTCTGCCTAGCCTCTTGTAATTCCTTTGCCATCCGATCATTCTATGCTAACAAGAACTTGATAGTTGAACTCGTGGCTTCTACATAATCCTTAGAATCATCGATTATGGCAACTAGATGTCTTCTCACATCTGACACAATCACCCTTTCCTCTACATGTGCAAGTGACACGTGATCATCTAGGAGCTGCTTTCTTCGTGCTTTTACTATCCTTTGTTGTCACTCATCAAATGATAGATTGTACACATCTATCACCGGATCATCATCAAGGAGGACAACCTCTCCTTGTTCTCTCGGGACTGGTTCTGATTCTGGACGTGGCAGAGACTGAGGTGTGACCTTGGATGTTCTCAGCAAGAGGTTGGTATCTTGATCCTATGGCTCCCGTTCCAACTCCATGTTCGTTGCTTACACCATCTTTTCAATCTGTTGAGTAAGTTCCCAAACCTACACCTACTCACCCTCTTCTTCATCTACTGGCTACTCTGACTCGTCAACCTGTATAGGCGCAGTTTGCTTTGTCATTGCACCTTGCCTTTCTTCCTTTCCCTGTTTCTGCATATGTTCCCTTTCTCTCCTTCTTAGCTCATGCTCTTCTTTCAGCTTCTTTTTTGTTTCCTGCAACTTCCTCTCATCATCCTCAACCCTTTTCTTCTCTATCTTCCTTTGTTCTACTCTCTTATTCGTTTTTGCTTCTTCTCCTCTATTTCCAAATCTACTCTCTCAACGAGAGGATCTTCTCTGAACTTGTAGCTTTTCTTAGCATCTAGGTTCTCAAAAACATTTTTTTTCCTTTGTCCTACATTAGTTTGTTGCTCACTATTGTTTTTGTTGATGCTTCCTACAGTGTTGCTGCCTACAGAGCTACTTTCCATTCTATATCCATGTTGACCAGTTCATTGAGCTTAGAGGAGTTATAACAATACCTCCAAGGGTCCTCCTCTACCCAATGACATGCCCCATGGATCCATGGATAATATACCTTTGTATAGTGGTTCTTGCATATGCATTTGGGATCATACTGATTGAAATCCTTGGTGCCGAACTCAAAATTCTCTAAGTGCTTGACCTCGGCATCCACATCGTACAATCCAATCCGAAATGGAAGAGTAGGCCATGGTGCCTCCTTCCTCCTATGCAGTCATGTTGATAACCCTATGGAGATGTGATATGCAACCTATCGGATGACCAGCTTATCATGGAAAACCTTGGTAGCACATGCGAAGGATTCTCCCCACCAAACATCTTGATGAAGGTGCCACCGGGTGAGGCATACCAATTTGCAATGTTAAGCAATGCCTGCATCGCTTCTTGGGACATGAAAGGTGGATCCTACTCAAATATCATCTTGTACACTGGGGTGATGAAATGGTCAGATAGCCTTGCCATGACTCCTCAATAACTGCACTCAGACAGCAACTTGCAATAAATGCTCACAGCATTCTCTGATGGTGTCCATGTCCAACCCATGCCAAGAAACTAATGTTGGGCACCGATTGCATTAAGTAGGTACGCAAACATATAGAATCTCACTTTCTTATCCTTAGGCAGATTTTGGGCATTAGTCACATGAAATTTTAGCTAAAGAGCCAACATATCTGACCAGTTGAATGGACTTCCTTCATTTTCCAACTAATCCATAACAACCACCCAATTCTACGGAAGGTCTTCGTGCTCTCTTGACGGCACAAGTGACATGAAAATATGATCAAGGGTTGGTAGGCCTTCCTGAGTGACTTTGTCTTGTAGACCTGATTGGGTGTCAACCTAAGCTTCGATGGCTCTTTTAACCAATCCTTCATGATGTCTCTAGTGTTCACATTGTGGTTGGGGGTATAGAAGAGTGCATCCATGTGGTTCACCGGTTGTGGTAAGTGATACATCTGATGATATTTTTCCATCCTGAAGGTGGAAAATTGTGTTCCATTGGCACTACTCAATGTCATCATCTCAGGATCTGCATGTGAAAAAATCCAGTGAATGATGTCTACACATGGGAAGGTTGGGTACCTGCATGCAACCTTATACAAGATTGACTTGTGGATGTTGACATAGACCTTTCGATCTTCCATATCTTCCTTGAAGCTACCTGCGAATGTGTCCTTAATTTCCTACCATGTTATCTTCATGCCCTTCTCTATGAACAACTATGTGTCTGCATAGACTGGCAAGTTCATTGACACTTCTTCAACTACATCCCCAGTGTTGGTCTCAACATTATCCTTTGATCAAGCTCTATTGGAAGCCATGTTACCTGTACTGTTGAAAATTTGTTCTACAAATGATGTACCTAGAGATAGAGAGGACACTCACGGCATGCAAATGTTAGTTTGAAATTGAAAAACACTTCAAGGGTAGATCATGTAACAAACTGGGAAACTACTGGGCAAGATTGCATAATTCTATGTTTCAAAGGTGAGGGATTATCAGTTGGATCTACGCATTGTGTAGTCCCAGCTTCCAGTGATAAGTAATGATGACTGGAATTGCACAATGCGCAGTATAGTGTGGCTTATTGATGACTATAATTGTGGAATACACAGTTCGGCATGGCTTTAATGTTGGTTGGGACTGTGCATTGTGCAATCCTAGTGGGCAAGGCTCTAGGACTAGCTCCTAGAACTGCGTAGTGCACAGTTAGAGCCAGTCACTGATAGCCTCTGCGCAATTCCTAGAGCCAAGGTAGAGCCTTGAGATCTAGAAATGTGCAGTGCATGTTGGGAAGAGCTAGATTCGGGCCAAGGAAGCCTAGATATGCCCAAGGGAAACATGAAAATGAGCATATATGAATGTGTGAGTGAAGGTTGGTGTAGATATGAGTGAATGGTGATGCATGAGATAACAAAAAAATGTCAGAATTAGTCAAACTAAAGAACAATGAAGCTTGTGAGGAAAGTCATCGCAACGACGACCATTAGTGCAAAAATTGGGTTATGCATGCAACGCTTAGGAAAGGCAATGAAAAATTTAAAACAACACTTCTACAAGTTAAAAAAAACAAAACAAAACGCCAGTGATCATTCAATAAAATAGGTAAAATAACACTCTCACAAGCCAATGAAACAAAAGTGATAGAAAAAGCAACAAAAGACAAGAAAATCAAGACTTACCTGGAAAAGTTGTGCCGACTGTGCCAAAGGTTCCTAGATCTCCTCGAGAATGCCAGAGCTCCAAGATCGAATGTGAAAATGAGCTCTGGTGGTCCCCAATAAATAGATTTGATCAATTTAGGGTTTATGACGTGAAGGCCAAAAATCTAGGAAAAAATGACACATGACAACAGTTTCTAAAATTAACTCTCGTGTAACTCCAATAGCTAAAACTAGATCCCTAAATTTTAGGGATTCTTTTTCGCTTTTTTCTTTTTTCTTTTTAGGAAAATTTTCCATGCATGCATGGATAAATTGCATAGTTCTGGCAAGAACTAGGCAACTGATCAGCACATGCCTTAGGCAGCTACTGAGGGAATGCTTCTGCGCAATTCTTGGGCTTAGTGGCTCTCACTGGCTCTCATTCTTTGTGCAATTTCCCAGCTAAAGACAAGTTGCTAGCTGAGTCTTCGCAATTCTGGAGTCAAAGCTCACTACTAGGCTAAACTGTGCATTTCCTGAGAGCAAGGTTGGTTTCCCTCTAGGATTGTGCAGATCATCAAGGCAGTGCTAGAACCAAATGCAACCAAGTGAAGAAGTCAGCTTGTGGTTAGAAAATAAAGCAAGTAAGAAAACATAAGTTATAAAGAAAAAGATAAAACTCAAATGAAAGCACAAGTTCCTGGGTAGTGTAAGATAAGCTGCTGGGAATTTAGTAGGGAGGCTCCAAAACGAAGTGTAGGCAAAATTTTGGAGGGTGGTGTAGCTACTACAACATAGCATTATCACCAATGGCTTATCATGTTGAATGGACCCATATGGGAAAATATTATACTAATGCATATTATGTTCAATAAAATCATGTAGAGGAAGGTGAGTATGTGCAGGTGTATTTTTATCCTTGCTATCATCTAAAGAAGGACCACAATAGGAATAGAATATGGAAAAATACCAAAAATGATGCATAGCCCAAAGATGGAACAAGTGTTAAATCAGGCTCAAAGACCATGATATTTTCATCAATTTTAACATCTCTTCTAATAATTATTTCGATGGAATGAGGTTGAAAATTCGTATAACCTTTATATATTTAGAATCTTCAACAAAATTTCATTTCTCACTTTTAGAATATAATGCTTTCCTTTTCTTATTAGGAATGCAAGCCCTCGCTTCACTGTCAAATCAAAAAAGTGGCTTACATCTTATCCTGTGCTTCTTCTAGTGTAATTTTTTAAAAATCCTTTGTGGGAGTTTAGTTTACTATGTAATTGGAACAATTGATGGCTTTCACCCACCAATGAAGACTTGGTCCCTTAAATTGGATCATACAATTTTCCATTTCTTTTAGTATGTGCTTCTTTCTCTTAGGAAAATCATTTTTTTTTCATGTATATGAAATAGTATGTTGCATTTGAATGATCTATGTAATGAAATAAGTCGTGAATTCGTTGTTAACATATTCTCCTCCATTATTTGGTCTTAGCCTCAACATTTGATGTCTATATTGTTTTTCTATAAGGACCTTATATGCCAAAAACATGTCAAAAAGTTCTCTTAAGTTTTAGGAAATAACCGAAGTGCATATAAAGAATTCATCAATGAATGTTAAGTAGTACTTGAACCTAGAAAATAAAGGAGAAGGAAGTGGACCACACAAATCACCATAAAAAATATATAAGGAAGCCGAGGTGTGCTAAAAGGTGTGTTTGTCAATACTATCTCAATGATGTTTATCAATAAATAGCTAGAACAAAAACCATCTCTACAAGAAACTAGACAAAGACCACTTATCATATTTTGATTATATATTTCCTAGAATGAGCAATAGTTAAGTGACCAAAATTCTCATGCCAATTTTTCTTAAGTCATTTCTATGAATAATAATAAGATGTTTAAAAGGATGATGACCTAAAGTTATTAAACTTGTAAAGCATAATAATCTCATAAAAAATCATAATGACAAGGAGATGCATAGGATATTTTAAGTCCTTGATTACAACATTATAAGGTGAAAATGCTAATGTCTTACCTTCAACTGAATGAGTGATCTAATATATCGATAGAAGTTTGTAGGAAAAACCTGGACCACATAATACATCAATTAAATGGCCATTATCTACCCAAATTGTTGGAGTCCCTAAAACACTAAGAGATCTATCATCACCAAAAAGAAATATTTATTTGGTGTTACAATCATTAATTGAATGAAAATTTGCTTTATCCTTGGCCATATGATATGATGATATAGAATCAATAAGCTGCTAATCAAAAGAAGTAGATGTTGCATTAAATGAGAAAGTAGAAGTAGAAATTGCATTTCCATGATAAAAATAGTTAGAAGAAGAAGAATCAATATTTATGTTGTGCTTCTTAAATGCTTCTTCTAAGGCTTTCATGTTTTTGAAACATATATACTTTAGATGACCATCTTTCCCACAAAAATTCCAATGCCTATTAGTCTTCTTACCTTTATATTTTGGCCCTTTGTCAACATTGCAAGTAAAGGGTGGTTGAGAGGGTTTAAGACCCTTGCTTTGCCTATTTTTGTGAGGATGTGTCTTATTTATATGCTTGGTTTTATCTTTCTGGAGGGCCACTATGGCTTTGTTAGATATACCTACAATGTTAAGCACTCCATGAAGCAAGATCTTGTCTTGTTCTCTAATTAGTGATGCAAAAAAAGACTCAAGAGAGTTCTTTATGTATGAATCCCGTAGAGATTTTCTATTGGCATAAAATATAGATAACATTGGATATGTAGTACCAAGCTTAGAGAAAACAACATATATGCATAATTCATCCTTCACAACCATTTTAGGTAAAATTCTAAGTGTTTTGAACTTAAATAAATAATCTTTAATGCAATGGAAATTATCATGACATAAAGGCGTTATCTAATTTTCGAGTAAGTGGGCTCAAATTACATTGTGTTAGCCAAATACTTTATTCAATTTTTCCTAGGCTTCACTTGGGTCAAAATTCTTAACAAATAATAATTTTGATTAGTCCATGTGATTTTTCATTCTTACTATCTCATTCGGGTTTATTTTCAACATTAGTGGAGCCTTTTTATTTTTCCAATGTAAATCCTTTACTTATTAGTACATCCTCCACATGGATTTCCATGAGAAGTAGATAGTATTGGTAAGAAAAGAAAACTTAGAGTATAAATATTAAAATATACAAGTAATATGGTTTAGAAAGGTGAAATTTGATTGTATATCTGGAAATCTCTTGAAAAAATAGAATGTTTAAAAAATTCAACACTAAAATTGGACTTTGACTGTGAAAGTTATGTCATTTTTTCAAAAACACATAAAAGGTGACCAAAGTTTGAATGTGACAGGTAGAAGTTAACCTATGTGGTGATAAATTCACAATGAGGTTGCTACGTAAACAAAATTTCATTCGTTCTCGATCTTTTTTCTATAATCTCACCTTTACAAATAAGTTATGTATGGAGTGGCCCTCTTTTATAAAATAAGTGAGAATCACATTTACAATGAAGTTAATTTATAAATTAAAATTACATTCAAATTTATATTTTTAAATGAATATTAAAGTTACGTTATAGTTACTCTCACTTTTATAATTTAAATGAATTGTGTTTTACAATAGATATGAAATAAGTCAAGTTTGCATGAACTTTTTCAAAAGGTAACTTAAAACATAAATACGTGAACTCAATACTACTTATAAATAAAGTATCTTTAAACCAAGTGAGCTAATACTTAATGTATCAAAAAAATGATGAACGGTGAGGATGTTATTTTTATTTTTTCAACTATTTTCCTTGAAGTTTTTGCTTACCCATAAAACCTTTTTTTCCCAGTGAAAATTTTCAACATGACTACATACAAAAGTAAGTGAAATTTGGAAAACAATTTTTTTGAATCTCAATAATAATGGGTTTAGATCTTATTTAGCTTATCTAGAAAATGCATTTTTTCTCTCTATTTCTTAATTGTTAAAATCACATAGAACACACGACAAAGAGCATATGTAGAAAATAACATAGTTTCCACTCTATTTCTGATTTTCCAATATCGCATTGAGCATAGAAAAGGAGCATAAACAAACTGGAAAGAGTAGAAAACTAGGAATAAAGATAGAAAAACTAATATTACTAGCTCACGAAAAATAAAAATAAAAAATAGAAAAGGAACATACTCAAATTTTATACTTTTGGGTCTTACAAAAAAGTTTGCATCTTAGGAAAATGAAAAACCTTTTAGAGTGAAATAAATTAAAAAATCCAACTGAAAGAAACATTTTAGACGCCATGGAGTTATCCACTTAACCTAGAAATGCACAAAAATAGTAAAACCTAAAAATGCAACTAACATGGGTTCAATATGTCAACCACAATAAGAGGAGGTCCTCAAATGGGTTCTAATACCATGTTTGACAAAATAGGGTATTCCACAAAGATGGACACCTTAAGTAACCACTCACGCAACCAAATGAAATATCATAATGCTAGTGTATTGACATGGTTAAAATTTTGTAAGAGGGAAATAGTCCATGGCCCTAAGAAACACGACAACTTGAGGCAATTTATTAATGTAAAAGAAATTTCTATAAATGAGGGAGTTCCTTATTATCAATCATTGAAAAATGAATTCCATGCTCTTTAAATAGAGATCGTGGACCAAATAGATGTTAATTCATAGACCAATAGTTGTTAGTAGGAGAATATAAATTATTAGGTCACTTAATGTCTAGAATATATCCTCACCATTAGATTACATAATTGCAAACACATACTAATTCATACTAAATATATAAAATTTTACATGAAGACACATTAGAACAAATTGATCTTAACTAACTCCTAAGTGTCTAAATATCTTAACATAATCCATCTCCAAATTGGTACCTTGATAACTTGTGTAATACACAAATGTATAATCAATGGAAATATCCTCAAAATCAACTCTTTCCATTTCTACCCTCATAGCAACCTCAAAACTAGTGGAATAATCCTTCATCTTCTTTGGGACCTCAAGGAAAACAATCATAATCTTTACTACCAACTCCTAAAATTCATGTACAAAATATTATTCAACAAACTACTAAGAAGCTATAAATACCTATCCAACCTACACCAAATCATGATACTAGACCATTTTAATCCATCTACAATAATGAGATAACCAATCATCAACCTTACTCATTGAATTTTATAGAAACTAATGAATTAAACTTGTGTTAAATTGGAGCTCTCTTTTGTTCACTCATTCTCTCTTACTCTTGTACACTTAGAGAATTCTTGGAACATGCTTGGAGCACTCTTGTAGTGATTATGATTCATGCATACTTGTAGTGATTATGTTGGAGATATTATGGTTGAGATGCCATGGTTCCTATGTTGGTTATTTGTTGGTTACATGATGTATGTTATTTCATACATCATACCTACTATGTTGTTCATCAGATCTATGTTGGTTATTTGTTGGTTACATGATGAACAACATGGTGATGAGTACTCCCCTGACATAGTAGGTATATTGAGAAGTTTGAAAGAAGAGTACTCATCACCATGTTGTTCATCATGTAACCAACAAATAACCAACATAGATCTGATGAACAACATGGTGATGAGTACTCCCCTGACATAGTAGGTATATTGAGAAGTTTGAAAGAAGAGATCAAAAATTGTAAGGAGGAAAATGACAATACCATTCAGTCATAGGAAAGACTTGTCAGGGAACAAGAGAAGCAAGTAGAAATTAAATGAAGTCGTACATTAGAGTCTACCAGATTTGCAGAGACAAATATCACTAAGGATCAGTCATTGGCAAGAGGAAATGACCAATGGGGAATATGGAAACAAGTCTCAATTAGGATACAGGTTTGAAACGGATGACACAGTCAAAGATGGTAGGTTCTTGGATACACCTGATAAGGGGGGTAATGACTATGGGTTCTATTCTTGTTCTGGTTCAAATATACAACATGGTCGTCATTGTTATCATCATTACAAAAGGAACAAGGAGTAGTACTTTCTAGATGAGTTCAAGAAATCCAAACCTCCTACCTTTGATGGAGAGCTAAAGAAACCGGAAGATGTCGAAGCATGGTTTCTTAGGATGAATAATTTCTTTGAGTTGCATTATTACATGGAGAATATTAAGGCTAGGATATTTATCTTCAGTCTCAAGGGAAAAGCAGACATTTGGTGGGAAGACGTAAATCATGTAATAGGCATCAAGACAGAGAAATTGAGTTGGCATGAGTTCAAAATACTCTTCAAAAATAAGTACTTATCAGAGAGATACTATGATGGTAAGGCTAAGGAGTTCTACAAATTGAAGATGGGATCTATGATAGTCGAGGAGTATGCAACTAAGTTTGTGGAGCTATTGAGGTATGTAGTGTATCTAGAGGATGTGTTATCCATGATAACTCATAAAAATATTTTTAGTTTTATTAGTCAAGGTTTTCCACCAATGATATTTTCATCTATCTGTTGTTTTTCTAAAAGAGGTTGTTGAGATTTATATTTGGAGATTATGGAGGAAGAATAGATCCATTCTAATTTTTTTGGAGAAATTCCCATATTCTCTAAAACCCATTTCTCTCACTCATCCCATTTCGTCCACATTCACCCATTCCAACTCTAACTGTAACCCATTCCAACTCTAACCGTAACTCATTCCAACTCTAGACGTGTTTCCCCATTTCTAACTCTAACTGCATTCACCCTTTCCAAACTCTAGTCATGACCCATTCCCCTTTGAAATACTTTATAATATGTTGCAGTCCTTTTAATAAAGTTGAGACCCACAGAATGCATCGCTATCGACCCTTCCCTTTTTCCTTTGCATACATCTCTGCCCATCCCCTTTCCTGATTGTGATTGCTATATTGTATATCACAATATACCTCTGATCACCGATTTTGATATCGCTTCAATCACCAATTGCAATATTCCCTTCGACGTCGATATCGCATATCGCTTAAATCTTCGTCGATATCGCATATCGCTCATTTCTTTGTCGATATTGCATATCACATAATCTCGCTGATTTGTGATATTTGTTCTCCTGCTGATTGCGATAGCCCTTCTCCCACCGATTGCGACAGCCCTTCTCCCATCGATTGCGATACCGCAATCGAAAATCGCATAGTCAAAGTTCTTATTCCCTGAAATCCTTTCCGACTTGCGATTTCAATGTGCGAGAACCTCCCGAATGTGATATTTTATGTTATACATCCTATAAAACCACCACATCCGGAAAATCATGGAATTATCATAAATCAATGTTAAAGGGACCCTCTCTTGTATTGTGATTGTGATGTCAACATGCCCAGATCAACGGCCCAAATTGAATCAACCGCCTAGATCAACGGCCCAGATAAACGAACGTTGAAGTTTATATTATGCTTCCGCTTCGTGAGACAGTGAGGGCGTTTTTTGGCATATATCCAGCAGCATGGTCATCAAACATAAGGCATGGAAACAAAGAGATAGAAAGACATAGAGACAGCGAGGCATTTTTAGCACGTTTCAACAACAAATAGCACAGAATATTCGAAGAGCCAGATGTTCGATTTTCCACCAATACAATGCCGCGCTTTAAATTATTGTAACAATTCATTTGACTCCCATTTGTATTCGAATGCTATTGTAACAGAAAATCTCTTAGAAGGTTCAAGGTTTTATTAGATCTCATAGTTGTTGATTGAATCTTGCCCAGGTGGCAGATTATGTAAAGAGATATTTCTCTATAAATAGGTAGATTTTTTACTCTGCAATGGGATCGATGATGTGAGAACCACTATTGTATTTTTTTCAATTAATAGAAAATATAGTTGCAACATACTCTGTTTTAACCTGAGATTCATTCTGGTTTCAGTCCTATCCTATCATGCTCCTTTGTTATTAGTTTTCAGAGCTTATTTGATTACTTGGAATTCAATGTTACATTGCTCCAACTTCCTTCAATTTGTTGTGATTACTGTGAATGTCCATTTCCACATTAGTAAACCAAATATGCCTCAACTTCCATAAAACAATGTTGTTTGTTGTTGTTTTTCTTTAATTGACTTCATGCCCAATGGTGGTTGTCCTCACACTCTTTTACCTGAAAAATCACATTGAAAACCAGAGTTAGCAATCTGTATTTTTTTTTTTAAATATTGAGAGAGCCCTCTCATATTGGAAGGGCCAACTTCCAATCAAAATATGGTTTAAAATAGTTACATTGGGTTGAAGGGTTGACACAACCCAACCCCCACCAGCCCAGTTGATAACATTTTTTTTGTGCGTCTACCAGGAGCCAAAAAGCTCCTTTTTCTAGGATTCTCTTCAAGTCTCTTCTTTCCAATTCCTGAGGGTAACAAGAAATCAAAAGTACTGAAGGTTGTGATATTACCCTGGCGAATCCACTATTTAAATATACTGAAGATCGAAGCTTCATGGTGACTCCACTATTTACAGATCAATAGCTTGAAGATTTTCAAGATGAGTTCTACCGCAAGTCTATTCCAGTAATCAATGAAGGTGAAGTTTCTTTCATTTGTAAGCTTAAGTGATGGATTTAGTTTTTATTCTGAGTTTCCCATATAAGATCCACTATTGATTTTTTCTCAAGCATAGTCGAGAATCCTAGGTGTTGGATCAGCTCTTTGTCTAGTTATACTGAAGATTTTATATTACTTGAATTAAGCAGGTGGAGTTTCAAATGTTAGATTAGGACAAAAATAAGCTTGTTGAAAAAGAATTTCCTTCAAGTTTAGATTACATGTTGTAGTTTTCTTTTCTATTTGGTGAAGTGGGTTTGATGTAGTCTTTAGATTGGGATCAGCCCAATGGTCAGGCAACTAGTCTGTTGGTTCTTTGTTGCACCACAAGGGCTCATCATCCCCATTGGAGCCAATGTTATCCATGATAACTCTGTTGAGCCTCCATTTTGTCCAAATTTTCATGATTTAACTGAATAATTTTATGCCTATACTAAGTGTCTATAATCATTATTATTCGTTTTGCGCATTATTAAGTTATTATCTAGAGGCATTTAGAGCTTATAGTTGTTGATCTATGAACTCTTCTTGTTTTGTTAATTTAATGTGAAAATGTCATTAATGTAAAGCTCTTTTGTGGCAGGTGATAACATTCCTATAGTAGCAATTCCTATACCAGTTGTGCCTGCGCTAGCTCTGCCTGCACCAACATGCCTCCACCAACATGCCTGCACTAATTTGAGGCTTTCATACATTGACACATCTCTAGGAAAATATGAAAGAGGCTTTTGTTCAAAATATTGTTTGAACACTTCCACATAAGCTAAGATACACCTAGGTCGTACGGATTTATGTTTAGGCAATAATTAATGCCTCAGCCCCAAATTTGCAGCAGTTTCCAAACTACCAACTTCTGCCTTGTTTTCTGTGCAAGAGAAGGCGAATGGAGAAATTCTAGAACATGGGTTTTGGTACCAATATAGCAATTTGAAAAATCCTCAAACCGATTTCTAAAATTCGTAATGGTCTAAAAGTTACATAATGGTCTTTGAGGCAATTTTCTAAAAATAGATTGCTTTTCCATAATCTTAGCCTCTCAGATTTCAAACAGTCATTTTCGATGATGATTTCTGAGGCAATGGATCTGAACCAAAAAATTATGAGAGAGGTTATTGTTTAAAATATAACAAGCTATATTTCCTCCAAACATTTTTCTGAAATTTGTAATGGTTAAGGAAATACGCAGAGTTCTTTGGAGGCATTTTGTTAAAAAAAACCTATTTTTCCATAATTGTAGAAAACGTCCAGATTTGGGAAATCTGTGCCAGAACTTCATTCCTTTAATGGTTAAATTGTTGTATTGATATTATATTGATGAATATCAGTTGGGATTCAATACCCATGTTGTTTGCTAAGGAATAGAGCCAAAATTATCATGAAAGAATATTATAAAAGGAAGGAGTCACGTAGGTGGGAAGGCTGGAGGGGTTTTGTATATGGCAGATTGTATTATGTAAATCATATTTGTTTGCAGGAGGAGGGAATCGATCTTGTTGTGCAGGAAGGGAGGAGTTGCGCACTAGTGGGATGATCCTTGAGGGGACCACTAGAACCAACGCAACATTATTTTATGAATTTCTAACAAGACTTCTGAAATGAATTTCTTTGGCATTAAATTCTGAATTCTGGTTTCTACTCTAAAATGAGTTTATTTGGCAATCACTTCTAAGTAATTTTGTTTCTCCATATTGTTCTAAAGATTGTGACTTAATCCCTACAAGGGCAACGAGCTGGATGGTTGGGCCCACCAACCAATCTGTTGCCCCAAACCTCTTAACTTTATTTTGATACATTTTAGTTTGCTTGGTGTGAGTGTGATCTTAGATAATTTCACAATTTCATTTCATAGCTCTTCTTTCAGTCATTTCATTTTCAATTTCATTCCAAAAGCTTTATTTTACTGCTTTGGTTATTTAAGTTTAATATCAATGCTTTTGGATGTATTTTCATAAAGGTTGAACTAAAGTAAATGGTGAATGTTTTAACTGCGTCTCTTATTTATTCTTACAAATATTTACCCTGATCTCATTGCTGCATGACAAAGTTTATTTCCAGAATGCAATGGTGAAATAATTATTGAGCAAGAATTCTGGTTAACTTAACTTAACATGTATTCATGATTTCCTTTGAATATTATATGAGACAGATTCCTACACTTTTGCAGAAAAACATTTATTCCTGCACTTTTGCAAGCAAATGCTAGGATCAGTGTAAGGAAAGATTGTGAATCTTGTTGACAAAATGCTCACATAATTCTTCATTATAATTAAATTCTGCATATATTATAAGCAAGTATTTAATAAGATCAGGGTAAACAACATGAATTATATATTTCTTCTTATTGCATATTTCTCTTACAACTAAAGCATTGAATTGTATTTAAGAGAAGCAGTGCATTATTATCTTGATTCTTTCCTTAGATTAGTTGGAATGAAGTTGTTGTGTGATTTCTAGTTTCATGCTTGCAACATAGCAGTAATTTTTAAGAGGTTTTGCATTCTTTATTTCTTGAATCGCTTTCTTTTGAATGGGGCCTACATTCCTTTGTCCCCTGGACAACTGAGGAAGACTTACTGCAGGAGTCAACTCAACCCAGAAGAGGAGCCAGAAGTAGATTCCCGGAGTGTGTTTACTTTGCTTTGAAGAGTCTTGTTTATTTTTCCTGAATGATGCTCCTTTTGAATTTCTTAAAAGAGTTTGGTTTTTATTTAATAGATCCCTCAGGTTGTATTCTGGCATATATTGTGCTATGCATCTAAGTTGACTTACCCAAATTGACAAATTAAATGTTGGTGTAAATCTTTCCTTTATACCGGCCGAAATTTTGGCGTCGTTGTCGGGGAGGCATTGTAGGATAAGGCCTCAACGATTTGTCATGCTTTTCCCTTTCCTTCGCAATTGAATTTCTAGATTAACGAGATTCTTCCTTTCTGCAAATGAGTGATTTTCTTACTGCAAAGTGTGATGCATGATTTGCTTCTTTTACTTCAATTTAGTTTTTTTATGAGTAATTTTTCTTTTACTGCAAAGTGTGTTACTTTTTTTTTGCAATAGAGGTTATTTAATTTATGCAAGTGTGATTTCCTTAGTTTACAATATTGGTTTGTTTTTTTTACTACAATTGATATTTTGAGTTTTTCCCAGGTGCTAAAAGAACCCCCCACTCTCAATCCAGGTGCTTATAAAGACTTTCCAGCTAGCAAGAAAATGCAAGGAAGTGTGATTTTATTCAAAGAACTATCTCAAATTCTCGCAGAATCTAGGGTCTCTGCTTCACAGAAAGAACACATCTTGGCATCAATTAGAAATCAGTCTACTCCTCTGGAAGAAGAGAATCATGAAGAACCAGAAGATCTTCCTAGGGAGGTTGAGAAGCTATGGATCATTCTTGATGAGGAGAAGCCATCAGAAGCATAGATTGAAGAACACCAACCTGATCCAGCCTGCACTTTAGAGGATGAACAAAGAAAATTGGAGGATTTGCATGATACACCAGATGTTTCCCATGAATCCAATGACCAAGAGTATATGGATCCCATAGAATATGGGTTTTAGATGAATGTCATTCATCCCTCCCTTATCATTCAACAATTTGTAGCATCACATCAGTTAATGCAGCTGGTACCTCATGTCCTAGTATTTTCTCGCATATACTTTCTAAATTTGAAAATGAATTTGATTATCTTCTTGTTGCGCACTTGGTTGCACTAGAAGTCCTCCTATACTTAAAAGGGAGTCTTCATCTTCTTAGGGTAGAATAGGGCAGAAGAATAAATAAATTCCATGAATAAAGTTGTTACAACAATTCAATTGGTGTTTTGACCTTCAAATCATAGCCACCGGAACTGCTTTTGATCCACATTGGTTGTTAACACACACATATATGACAAATCTTGTTGAGCATGATTCTCTTTAATACCTCATGATTTTTCAAAAGTAACCATGATTAACAACTCTAATGAAGTTGTCATCTGAGATATATATTTTCAATTTCCCTTAGAAGGTACTATTGGAGAGCCCCTTATGGTGGACCACTCTTGTAAAGATCATAATAAGCTATTCATGAGAACATTAGCATTATTAACTTAAAGAATATTTCAGTCATTATTTGGGATATTTTTAATAAGGCTTTAGGGGAGGAACTAGCCAGTAATGATTTGTCATTAAAAAAATTTCACGCCATCCTGTACAATTAAGGAGTAGATCTGCCTCCCCACTTATTAAGTAACATTTGAAGTTAGCTACAATCATAATTTATAAAAGGTTTAGGGGAGGATAGGAAGTATCGTGATGAGCCAACCTACCACGATCATGGGACCTAACATGCATGACATTACTGTTCTGGTCACCAAGCCAGAGTAATAGCTTTCGGCTAAAAAGCTGGAAGACAGGAGGTCTCATCACAAGCTGGCCTGTTCATCCATGTTACTTCTTATGGGTGGCACTGCCATTAGCTGGTTACCAAGCCAAGACAATGGCCTTCACCTAATTTTTAAATTAAATAAGATAACTATGAATCTATATCTAGTAAGTGGGACACAGGCATTTCACTGGGTTAAAAGACATCCCTGCCAAGGTTATAGACACATGCGGTCAGCAGGGCCATGTCTATGGTATTAAAGTTAATTTCATACTATGATTTACTCAGTTATCTTTCTCTTTCCATAAAACTCATCATTTTATTTCTTGGATAATGGTTTTAAGATGATTTGAGCATGATGCTTTGAGTTCTATCTTTCAAAAATTAGGAATAGTTAATGATGTGGTACCCTTAGTGAAGGTAATTCTTTGTACTGAATTAAGAAGAAATTCATTTTTTTGCATCCAGATGACAACAAAATTTAGAGTGTTCAATTTGCTGATTGGTCTAGGAAGGTGTCATTTTTCTCTATTTTTATCTCCCTTTTTTGGTATCATAACTCACTTAATTTTTATGGTATTTAGAGTGATGAATTACTCAGCGATGATTACTCACTAGGTGTTGATGGACAAAAATGTGTGTTGATTATGGTTGCCTCTAAATAAGCACTACATGACCTAGGTACATGATTGTTGTATTAGGTGCAGGAATCTTATGGTAATTTTCTTGAAATTGCACCTTTTCAACAAAGATTTGATTTTTTATCATAAGTGTTAATAAGACTCTGGACAGAAATAAGAGCTCTGAAATCTATGACAAGCAGGGAATTCAATTGAAACAAGACAGCAGGTATGTGATGTCTATCATAAAGGTGCAGTATTCTTTTTCCATAATGTATGGTACAAAGCATTGCTTTCCTATACTTGATCTTGTTGTAATTTTATCATTCCTGCACTCGATACTTTCATAAGGGATGTAACATGGTTTTAGTTGGCACTGTAATAGTGATGTTGTAGACTTAATGAATTCTTTAAAAATGATGACATACCATGATATCTTAATATTTCCTTGTGAAGATTTTTGCTGACACTTTTATCAGGAAGCATAGTATGATCTTTAAACATTCCCCCTACCTTCTTCCATGATTTTATAATCCTATGGTTTGGCTTGCATGAGGACATGCAAGAAGGTCAACGTGGGGGAGTGTTGAGCCTCCATTTTTTCCAAATTTTCATGATTTAACTGAATAATTTTATGCTTGTATTAAGTGTCTATAATCATTATTATTCGTTTTGCGCATTATTAAGTCATTATCTAGAGGTATTTAGAGCATACAGTTGTTGATCTATGAACTCTTCTTGTTTTGTAAATTTAATGTAAAAATGTCATTAATGTCAAGCTATTTTGTTCCAAGTGCTAACATTCCTATAGTAGCAGTTCCTATACCAGTTGTGCATGCACCAGCTCTGCCTCCACCAACATGCTTGCACTAATTTGGGGCTTTCATACATTGACACATCTCTAGGGAAATATGAAAGAGTTTTTTGTTCAAAATATTGTTTGAACACTTCCACATAAGCTAAGATGCACCTAGTTTGTATGGATTTATGTTGAGGCAATAATTAATGCCTCAACCCCAAATTGGCAGCAGTTTCCAAACTGCCAACTTTTACATCGTTTTCTGTGCAGGTGAAGGCGAATGGAGAAATTATAGAACATGGGTTTTGGTTCTAGTATAGAAAATTGAAAAATCCTCAAACCGATTTCTAAAATTCATAATAGTATAAAAGTTACATAACGGTCTTTGAGGCATTTTTCTAAAAATAGAAGTTTTTCCAAAATCTTAGCATCTCAGATTTCAAATAGTCATTTTCGGGCATGATTTTTGAGGCAGTGGATCTGAACCAGAAAATTATGAGAGAGATTATTGTTGGAAATATAACAAGCTATATTGCCTCTAAACAATTTTCCAAAATTCATAATGGTTAAGGAGATACGCAGAGTTATTTGGAGGAATTTTGTGAAAAAAACCGATTTTTCCATAATTGTAGAAAATGTCCAGATTTGAGAAATTCGTGCTAGATCTTCATTCCTTCAATGGGTAAATGGTTGTGCTGATATTCTTTTGATGAATATCAGTTGGGATTCAATCCCCATGTTGTTTGCTAAGGAATAGAGCCAAAAGAACATTATAAAAGGAAGGAGTCACGTAGGTGGGAAGGCTGGGGGGTTTTTGTATATGGCAGATTGTATTATGTAAATCATATTTGTTTTCAAGAGGAGGGAATCGATCTTGCTATGTAGGAAAGTAGGAGCTATGCACTAGTGGGATGATCCCTCGAGGGGACCACTAGAACCAATGCAACATTGTTTTATGAATTTGTAACAAGACTTCTGAAATGAATTTCTTTGGCATTAAATTCTGAATTATGGTTTCTACTCTGAAATGAGTTTATTTGGAAATCACTTCTGAGTAATTTTGTTTCTCCATACTGTTATAAATATTGTGACTTAATCATTGCAAGGGAAACGAGCTGGATGGTTGGGCCCACCAGCCAGTCCGTTGCCCCAAACCTCTTAACTTTCTTTTGTTGCATTTTAGTTTTCTTGGTGTGAGTGTGATCTTAGATAATTTTGCAATTTCATTTCATAGCTCTTCTTTCAGTCATTTCATTTTCAATTTCATTCCAAAAGCTTTATTTTACTGTTGGTTATTTAAGTTTAATATCAATGCTTTTAGATGTATTTTCATAAAGGCTGAACTAAAGTAAACGATGAATGTTTTAACTACGTCTCTTATTTATTCTTACAAATATTTACCCTGATCTCATTGTTGCATAAAAAAGTTTATTTCCATATCGCAATGGTGAAATAATTGTTGAGCAAGAATTCTAGTTAACTTAACTTAACATGTATTCATGATTGCCTTTGAATATTATATGAGACGAATTCCTGCACTTTTGCAAAAAAAACATTTATTCCTGCACTTTTGCAAGCAGATGCTAGGATCAGCATAAGGAAAGATTGTGAATCTTGTTGACAAAACGCTCACATAATTCTTCATTATAATTAAATGTTTCATATATTATAAGGAAGTATTTAATAAGATCGTGGTAAACAACACGAATTATATATTGGTTCTTATTGCATATTTCTCTTACAACTAAAGTACTAAATTGTCTTTAAGAGAAGCAGTGCATTATTATCTTGATTCTTTCCTTAGATTAGTTGGAATGAAGTTGTCATGTGATTTCTAGTTTCATGCTTGCAATATAGCAGTAATTTTTAAGAGGTTTTGCATTCTTTTTTTCATGAATCACTTTATTTTGAATGGGGCCTACATTCCTTTGTCCCCTAGACAACTGAGGAAGACTTACTGCAGGAGTCAACTCAACCCAGAAGAGGAGCTAGAAGTAGATTCTCAAAGTGTGTTTACTTTTCTTTGAAGAGTTTTGTTTATTTTTCTTGAATGATGCTCCTTTTGAATTTCTTGCAAGAGTTTGGTTTTTATTTAACAGATCCCTGAGGTCGTATTCTGGCATATATTATGCTATGCCTCTAAGTTTACTTACCTGGATTGACAAATTAAATGTTGGTGTAAATCTTGGATTTATACCACTCGACAAACTCATAAAAATATTTTTAGTTTTATTAGTCAAGGTTTTCCAATAGTGGTATTTTCATCTATCTGTTGTTTTATGAAAGAGGTTGTTGTGCTTTATATTTGGATATTAAGGAGGAAGAACATATCCATTCTAATTGTTTTGGAGAAATTCCCATATTCTCTAAAACCCATTTCTCTCACTCATCCCATTTCATCCACGTTCACCCATTCCAACTCTAATCATAACCAATTCCACTCTAACCATAACTCATTCCAAGTTTAGTTGTGTTTCCCAATTTCTAACTCTAACCATATTCACCCTTTCCAAACTCTAGTCGTGACCGATTCCCCTTTGAAATACTTTATAATATGCCGCAGTCCTTTTTATAAAGTTGAGACCCACAGAATACATCGTTATCGGCCCTTCCCTTTTTCCTTTGCATACATCTCCTCTTGTCCCCTTTCTCGATTACGATTTTGATATTGTATATCGCAAGATCCCTTCGATCGTTGATTGTGATAATCCCTTCACCATCGATATCACATATCGTTTAAATCTCTGTCGATATCGCATATTGATCATTTCTCTACCGATATTGCATATTTCATAATCTCGTCGATTTGTGATATATGTTCCGTTGTCGATTGTGATATCCCTTCTCCTTCTGATTGCGATATCGCAATCAACGATTGCATAGTTAAAGTTCTTGTTCCCTGAAATCCTTTATGACTTGTGATTATGATGTGCAAGAACCTCCTGGATGCGATATTCTATGTGATACGTCCTATAAAACTGCCACGTCTGGAAAATCATAGAATTATCATAAATAAATGTTAAAGGGGTCGTCTCCTGTATTTTTATTGTGATTTCAACAAGCCCGGATCAACGGACGAGATTGAATTAGCCACTCAGATCAACGTCCCAGATCAACAAACGTTAATGTATCTATTCTGCTTCTACTCTATGAGACAGTGAGGGTATTTTTAGCATATTTCCAGCATCATGGTCATCAGATAGAAGGTAGCAAAAGAAAGAGATAGCAAGGCATTTTCAGCACATTTCAATAGCAAACAGCATAGCAAATTCGAAGAGCCAGATGTTCTAGTTTCCACCAATACAGTGTCGCACTTTAAATTATTGTAACATTTCATATGACTCCCATTTGTATTCAAACTCTGTTGTAACAGAAAATCCCTTAGAAGCTTCAAGGTTTTATTAGATCTCATAGTTGTTGATTGAATCTAGCCCAGGTGGTAGATTATGTAAAGATATCTTTCTATATAAATAGGTAGATTTTCGACTCTACAATGTGATCGATGATGTGAGAACCACTGTTGTATTGTTTTCAATTAATATAAAATACAGTTGCAGCATACTCTGTTTTAACCTGAGATTCATTCCAGTTTCAGTCCTATCCTATCATGCTCCTTTGTTATTAGTTTTCAGAGCTTATTTGATTACTTGGAATTCAATGTTGCATTGCTCCAACTTCCTTCAATTTGTTGTGATTACTGTGAATGTCCATTTCCACATTAGTAAACCAAAGATGCCTCAGCTTCCATAAAATAGTGTTGTTTGTTGTTGTTTTTCTTTAATTGACTCCATGCCCAATGGTGGTTGTCCTCACACTCTTTCACCTGAAAAATCACATAGAAAACTAGAGTTAGCCATCTGTATTTTTTTTTTAATATTGAGAGAGCCCTCTCAGATTGGAAGGGCTAACTTCCAATCAAAAGATGGTTTGAAATAGTTACGCTGGGTTGACACATCCCAACCCCTACCAGCCCGGTTGATAATAGGACGAGAAGATGAGGTTTAAAATATTTTGTTAGTGGATTGCCTTTAGAATTTAAGGATTAGATTGAGTATGATGAGCCTTGGAAATTTAAGGAAGTAATTGGGAAGTTGAGGCATTGTTATGAGCAATCTAAGCGTAATTCAGAGCCTAAGAAGGGTTGGAAAGGTAATGACAAGACTAAAGGAAAGTGGGATAAGAAGTGAGGAAGACCACATGATGCAGGTAATAAGGAGAATGCAACACAATACAAGAAATTTGATGTAGTTGATAGAGGACATGGATTTCAGTATGAGGAGTAGAACAAGGGTGATGCCAGGAAGCCTTCGCAATGTTGGACGTGTCGTGAAGTGCATCGTAGGAGAGATTGTCCACAACATCAGGGTGGAAGACCACAGATTTGCAGTGCTCATGAGGCACAAATAGTTGGGGATGTTGGTCAGAGTATTCCTCATATTTATGCAGCATTAGATAATAGGCAAGTTGATCATTAGGCATTTATTATCGAGATGGAAGGTAAGCTTTGTGATTAATTTATTTCTATTTTGATTGACCCTGGATCTAACTATAGTTATATTAGTCCTAACCTGGTGGATAAGTGTTGCTTGAATAAATAAGTGCATGCAGAATCTTGGTTAGTGTAGTTGGCTACAAGTACTAAGAAAAGAGTTCATCATTGGGTAATATCTTATGCATTTGAGCTTAACGATATGTCTACATCAGCACACCTAAATTTTCTTCCATTGGGATCATATATGTTGTGGGTATGGATTAGTTGTACATTCACAGAAACTATGGTAGATTGCTTTCATAAGGCTATCAAGTGTCTAGATGATGATGGAGAAAGGAAAATCTTATAGGGTAAAAATAAGCCTACGTCAGTGAGAATGGTTACATCTATGCAAGAAAAGAGCAGTAGCAGGAAAAAATGTGTATTTTTTGTAGTTCATTTTTCTAGTGACAAAGGGAAGGATGTTGAGGATGTTAAAGTCTTGAAAAGGTATATGATTTTGTAGCAGTTTCAGGATGTATTCCCAGCAGAGATTTCAAATTTATTTCCTCATAGGGAAGTGGACTTTTCTATTGAGTTGATGCCAGAAGTAGCACTAACATCTAAGGAACCTTACTGGATGAACACTATAGAATCAGTGGAACTGAAGTTGTAGCTTAAGGAAATGTTTCATAAGAGATACATTAGGTCAAGTGTGTCACCTTGGGGTTCACCAGTATTGTTTTTGAAGAAGAAGGATGGTACTCTCAGGTTGTGCATTGATTACAGGCAGTTGAATAAGGTGACTATCAAGAATAGGTATCCTTTGTTGCAGATTGATGACTTGTTTGATCAGTTGAAGGGATCAATAGTGTTCTTGAAGATTGATTTGAGATCGGGATATCATCAGGTATGCATAAAAGAAGAGTACATCTACAAAACTTCATTCCGGACCAAGAGTGGGCATTATGAGTTTGTTTTGGTTCCTTTCCAGCTACTTTCATGTGTTTGATGAAAGTGTGTTACATCCTTATTTGGACAAGTTTGTGATAGACTTATTCATTCGTGACATATTGATATTTTCTAAGAATGAGGAAGAGTATGCAGAACACTTAGCCATAGTGTTAAGACTGCTAAGAAAGCATCAGTTGTATGCCAAGCTTCTTTCAGACAACATTTCATTACTTGGGGCATGTTGTTTCCAAGGAAGGTATAGTAGTGGACCCAGAAAAGATTAGAGCTATCATGGAGTGGGAAACTCCTAGGAATGTAGATGAGGTCAGATCATTTATAGGACTAGCAGGTTATTATGAGCGGTTCATCAGGAAATTCTCATGGATTGCCTATCCTATTACATCTTTGCAGTGAAAAGGGAAGAAGTTTGAATACATTGAGGAGTGTGCAACTAATTTTGAGCAGTTGAAGCAATTGCTTACAAATTTTCTAGTCTTGAAGATTGTTGATCCAAATAAATAATTTGTAGTATGTACAAATTCTTGCAGGAGGGGACTTGGTGGAGTTCTAATGCAAGAAGGATAGGTAGTATGTTATGAGTCAAGGAAGTTAAATGAGCACGAGTAGAACTATGCGACTCATGATTTCAAATTGACAGGTATCATTCATGTATTGAAGATGTGGAGACACTATCGTTTTCGCGGGTGGTTCATTTTTATGAGTGATCATAGTTTATTGAAGTACTTGTTTGACCAACCTAATATGAATTCCAAAAACTCTAAATGGTTAGCCACCCTTAGTGAGTTTGAATTCAAGATTAGGTACATTAAGGGAAAGGAAAATAGGGTTTCAAATGCTCTTAGTAGAAGGGTACAGGTGAATCACATCACGATAGATAGTTCTTATGAGGCAGACTTGCATGAGTGAATCTTGCAGGTGAGACAATAGGATGACAAGTACCAACAGCTTAAGCACAGGCTATAGCAGTAGGGTATAGATGATTAGGATGTGGATTATCATCTCACAATCGACATTTTGGTTAGATTTAGAGACAGGATATATATGTTGGAGAAAATCCAACACAAGAAGATTATCTTGAGGGAATTTCATGTTAAGCCATATTCAATTCACCTAGGATATCAAAAGACAATGATAGTGATTAAGAACTTCTATCATTGGAAGAACTTGAAGAATGAGGTGGCTGAGTATGTTGTGAAATGTTTGGATTTTTAGCATGTAAAAGTAGAGTGTAAGCATCTAGGTGGTTTATTGCAGTTGATTCCAATTCTAGAGTGGAAATGGGAGGTCATTTCCATGAACATTATAGGTTTGTTGAGGACATCGAAGCAGCATGATTAAATTATTGTTGTGGTTGATATGTTGACCAAGGTAGCTCATTTCATTGCAGTTGAGTCTTTGAATTCATCTAGTGACATAGCTCAAATTTTCATCAAGGAGATAATGACGTTGCATGGTATTCTTGAGAAGATTGTGTGAGACAAATATGCCAAGTTCACTTCCAAGTTTTGGAAAGAGTTGTTTGCAGGTTTTGGGATGGAGTTAACTTTCAGTACAACTTATCATTCACAAACGAATAGAAAGACAGAGAAGCTTAATAGGATCCTTGAGGGCATCCTAAGAATGTATTTCATGCATCAACAAAGGAAGTAGGAGTTTCTTCCACTGGAAGAATTTTCATATAATAATGGGTATCAGGAGCCCCTGAAGAGGAGTCCATTTGAGGCACTTTATGGGTGGAGTTGTAATTCTCCCATCAGCTAGAGTGATCTAGTGAATTAGGTACTGATTGGACCGGATATATTGGCAGAGATGGAACATGAAATGTAGGTTATCAAGAAGAATCTAAAGGAAACCCAAGATAGGCAGAAGAGCTATGAAGATTAGCACAGGGTATTTAAGGAGTTTCAGGTTGGGGAGCACGTGGACTTGTGCATCAAGCCCAAGTGGAGAGCCTTGAGGATTGGATCATGCGCCAAGATGGCACCTCAATACTGCGGACCTTTCGAGATCCTTGAGAGGATTGGACCAGTGGCCTACCGACTTGCACTACCTCTGACATTGAAATTCCATGATGTTTTTTGTGTTTCAATGCTTAAAATATATGTGAAGGATGTTGATCATGTGATTGATTGGTTTGTATTATAAGTGGAAACATGAGAATTCCAGCTAGAACCTCAGTGAATTTTGCAGTGAAATATGCTCATGATCTGGAATCAAGAAACTCAGCAAGTTAAAGTGCAGTGGAAGCACTTTGGGCCCAATGAAGCTACATGGGAGATGGCTAATCATATGCAGGTTATGTAGAATTTCCCACTGTAGATCACCTGATAATGCAATATACTAAAGCAAAATACTTGATCTACTTCTACAAACAAACTTGCGAAAGCTTAATCGATTTTGAGCGAGATCAAATAGAACACATATAACAGAGAATGAGAAATCAATCACATGAACACAGAAGAATACTCTGGGGAAAGCCTTAGCTAAGAATCTCGATCTCTGTATTGTCATACAAGTGGAAATATGTCTGGATTACACAAAGATTTAGCTCACAAGCTATCTAGTCCTCAGTACAATCCCTCACTGTTGCTCATAGACAAAATAGACACAGCATATGCTTTCCCTCGGTCCTCCAAGCCTCCTATTTCCTTTCACAGTTTCTCCTAGGTCCTCTGGCTACCACCTGTGTGAATTGACCTCTCACACAACTCACCAAACTCAAAAGTAACTACGCAATCTCGAAGGAATGAATTCCTTCTGCATGCAAGAGATATCCTCAATGGAATATTCCTGTAACTTATAGTACGTTGTCCCATCATCTGATATCAACTGGGTCTCTGACTGGATTAACATGCATGAGTTATTTATGAGAGAATATTCAATTATCTGAAGTGCAGCAGTTACAAGCATGCATGCATTAACTAACTGAACTCACAATCAGTTCCACAAACTATTGGAACTAATCTAACTGGACTTAACTTAGTTAACAAAGCTAACTAATTAGAACTCAAAGTACAACTCATCATGATCTCCTTAATCAAGGGATAACTTCCACAATCAAAGGGAAAACTGTTGCAAGTCTTCACATAGACTTCATGTTTGATTTTCTACAACTAATTAACTGAAGATGAATTAATTAATTATTTTACAAATAGCTGCTAAGATCAAATTCAAATTTTAATTCTCAATTTTAGTTCAGGGACTAACTAAAATTGGAATGTATCCTGAAATGCTATTTATAGTAGTGCTATTTTTAGCACTTCTATTTTTATCATTTCTTGTTGCTATTTTCAACACTCCCTCTCAACAAGAAAGGGATTATCAGTCACCCCAATCTTGTCTCTATGGAACTCGAACTTGCATTTTGACAATGCCTTAGTCAAAATATCTGCATCTTGTTCCTCGGTTGAAACATACAGCAACAACATGATCCTCTTCACCACACAGTCTCGAAGATGATGATACCGGATATCGATGTGCTTGGACCTGTCATGAAATACTGGATTCTCAGAGAGTTTGATACAACTCTGATTATCGCAATAGATCACAGTTGGATCCATCCTCTGACCAAACAATCCAACTAGAATCTTTCGCATCCAAATGGCCTCACATGTTGCCTGACTGGCAGCCATGTATTCAGCCTCTTTTGAGCTAAGTGAAATTGACCTCTGTTTCCTATTGTACCAATAAACTACAGCTGAACCAAGGTTGAAGATTCCTCCTAAAGTGCTCTTCCGGTCTGATGGACTCCCTACCCAATTTGCATCTGTGAAGCCCTGAAGCCTCACTCCCTTTGTCTGTCTATAGCATAATCCATACTAATATGTGCCTCTGAGGTATCTCAGCACATGCTTCGCCGCCTTCCAAAACAGCTGGGTAGGCTGAACCATAGCTTGACTCAACTGGTTCACCGCAAAGCACAAATCTAGTCGTGTGTTCACTAGATACATCAATGAACCCACAAGCTACCAATAAACAGTAGCAGCTACTACCTCACCTGAAGTAGCATCCTCCTTCCTCCAGTTACTAGCTAGAGGAGTCTACATGGGCTTGCACTTCTCCATGTGGAATCGCCTAAGTATGTCATTGGCATACTTGCCTTGAGATAAAAACATTTCCCCATCCTTCTGCCACACTTCCATGCCTAGAAAGTAGTGCATAAGACCCATGTCTTTCATCTCGAACTCTCTTTCAAGGTCCTCCTTGCAAGACTTGATCAACTGATCATCACCTATCAATATCAGATCATCAACATAAAGAACAATGATCAATGCCTTACCTTCTACCATGATGTGGTAAAGGTTCGCATCCGCTTCACTCTTGGTGAAGCCTAACCCGGTGAAATAGTTGTCGATCCTGGTGTACCAAGCACCAGGTGCTTGCTTCAGCCCATACAAAGCCCTCTTGAGTCGGTACACATGCGACTCATGATCAAAGGTCTCAAAACCTTCAGGCTGCTCAATGTACACCTCTTCCTCAATCTTCCCATTGAGGAATGCAGTCTTCATATCCATCTGATGGATCTTCCAACCCATCTGAGCTGATAGTGCCAACATCGATCTGATAGATGAGTACCTTGCTACAGGAGCAAAAGTTTCATCTTAGTCAATCCCCTCAACCTGTGAGAAACCACGGGTAAGAAACCTTGCCTTATGTTTCTCAACACTGCCATTGACTGCTTGCTTTACCTTCTAAAGCCATCGGGAAATCACCACTGAATTGTCCTCCAGTCTTGGGAAAACATCCCAAACATAGTTCCGAACAATGGAGTCGTACTCCTCCACCATTGCATCAACCTAGATTGGTTGCTGCACTGCTTCCTCAAAAGAAGAAGGTTCGGTCTCTACACACTCCCCAACCAGGGCCATGTAACCAATGTACTGCTTGGGTGACATCCTCTATCTGTGCTGAGAAGATGGTTGGCCCACATTCTCTCGCGCATCCATCATCAACCTTTCAGCTTCCCTTGACTGTTTCCACCCATCTCTGGAAGACTCAGCATGAGTGTATGTCTCCACTCCCAGATCCTCTGCATGTGGCTACTTTGCATTAGTATGAGGCTCCTCCTCCTTAGGAACTATAAGTTCCTCCTCTGCATGCAACTTGAGCTCCCTCTCAAGTGATACTCGCATGGCATTCTACTCGTCGAACTTCAGATCTCTATGTACCACTGTCCTCTGACTGGTAGGCAGGTACACCCGATAATTGTGGGGTGTATCAGTGTATTCCACAAGTATCCCCAACTCAACTGTTGGATCTAGCTTCTTTCGAGAATCTTTGGTCACATGGAAATAAACCGATAATCCAAATATCCTGAAGTGACTCACATCTGGTCTCTTCTCGAAAAATGCCTCCATAGGTGTCTTCATTCCCAGTATACGATGCGGGCTTCTATTCTGCAAGTATACTGTTGTATTGCATGCCTCAGCCCACAAATGAAGTGGTAGGCTTTGGTCATGCAGCACCGCTCGAGCTGCTCCCACAATCAATATGTTCTTCCTTTCAGCCACCCCATTTTGTTGTGGGTTATGGGGCGCCATCAAATCCCATTTAATTCCTTCTACTACGCAGAAGTCCTTAAACTGTTGGGAGACATACTCTCCACCATTGTCACTATGCAAGGCCCTTATTTTCTTTCCAAATTCTTTCTCTGCCAAGGCTTTAAACTCGCAAAACCTTGAGAAGGTTTGATCCTTCTTTTGCATAAAGTAGATCCAACATCTACAAGAAAAAACATCAATAAAAATAACATACTACCTTTGTTTAGCGGTGGAGGTTGTAGAGAATGGTCCACACACATCTGTATGAACTCGCTCCAAGATTTCTCAAGCTCTACTGTCTCAATCCTAAAAGGAAGATTTCGCATACTTACCTAAGGTACAACCTTTGCATGTATCCATTTGCTCTAGTTTTCCCTTGGGAAGTCCGGTAGAAATCTACTGCATGATCTTCAAAGCCCCATGGTGCAAGTGGCCCAGTCTTCTATGCCATAGCTCGCCAACATATTGGCTCTGCACCAACTCTGCTTTGGAACTCAATGCAGCACATTCGTCTACCTCCAGCTTGTAGAGATTCTTTGCTCGAATCCCAATACTCTTGGTCTGTCCAATGCCAATATGCCTCAGGACTACCTTTCCTTTACTAAAGTCTACATCAGAGCCTTTGTCTTCTAGCATAGTAATGTACACAAGATTCTTCTTCAGACTCAGCACATACTTTACATCAGTCAGGGTGAGAGGATCTCCATGCTCCCTCTAAAACACAATTGTACCTTCACCTAAAACATGGTACTTTCCATTATTTCCCATCTCGATCTGCATCAGGAGGTCCTTCTCCTCCAAGGTACTGAAAAGATTCTTGTCGCCAGTCACGTGGAATGAAGCTCCAATGTCCAGGTACCAAAGGATGAGCCTCATAAATGGGTAATTATATGGGCTCATTTTACCTCCTAACCTAGTCAAATCAACTATTCTCTTAGCTTATTGTATGATTTTATGATTATATTTATGCTTATAGAATGAGTTGAATTAGTTATTGTGCCATGTGGTCTAACATGTATTTAATGCAGATTATTAATGGATTTCGAGGTCAAAGTCAAGGATCTAGTGGAAAAATTGCAGCAATAACTCGAAGTGGATAGAGGAGAGGACTTATAGGAGGGAATCCTCCTCATTTATTACTCCTCACTTCGAATTCCCCTTCATTTAGCTCGGAGTACAAGCAGTCGAATCATGCACTAGAAGGCAGCCAAGCAAGTGGAGGATGACTGATGATTATCTCGAGTTTTTGGAGCCAAACCTCCTTGATTTTAAGGAAGTTGTTGGTAGCTTCATTTGTAAAAGTAGAGAAGCATAGGGCCTCACTAGGGTCAGATTTTTTCTTATGTAAACTCTACTCAAATTTCGAGCTTATTATTTTTGTGACAGTTTCATGTAATCTTGCTATTGTTTTAAAAATAAAGATGGAATCCTTTTTGAGCTAGCATTGAGTTACCTCAGAGGGATGAAGCTCTTGGGTTAGGGCCCAATCCAAGTAGCCAAGCTCCTCTTTACTTGTATTTGTATGCTTTGTTTCAGTTTGTAGATTAGTTTGTTGTTAGATGTATTTCTCTTATGGTTAAGAATAGGTTGTTTTTGATGATTTAGTAGTTTGCTTCCATTTGTGCTTTTTGTAGCAAGTTAAGCAGTGATAAAGAGAAGATTCAAAAGGATAGCAATAGTGCCTTGGCCTCTCTTCCTCCCTCTGGGACCATGATTTGAGGAAAAGACTCTCTTGCTGCCCCAAAAACACAGATTTTCCTCATTCATAGGACTTCTAGTGTTTGCAGCTTTTTAGTAGGTTAATAGTCCAACTTTACTTTGCTCTAGGTCTTCTTCATCATGCTCACTTCCTGATTTGAAATAGTCTTCTTTCATTCTTTCCTTTCCTACAGTATTCCTCAGTATTTCCTTCCATAGATCATAGTTTAGACTATTTTGATGCAAAACTTTGTTTTTCTAGATGCACTCATTTCATTGTTTGCTTGATCTTTTTGGTTGACTATTAGTTCCTTTGTAGCAGATCTCTTCTAATAGTAGGCCAACTTATCAGCATTCACACCCTCCATCTGATCCATTCCCTATAAGTCTTCCAAATCTCACCTCAATTCTGCCCTAGTTTCCTACATTTTTCCATAGAACTTCTTCCTCTCTCCTTGAGCAAACCCAATCATCTTTCTCTCTCCTGGTGATCCATGGTAGACCTTAGGATCCCTAACACTTCATTACAACATTCATCCACCGTTTTCACCCACTCTCACACCCTCAAAATAGTGAAAACTGGTCTCGGCCTCCTCCTATAGGCCTCTTGTAGTTTCCATTTTTTCCTCCTGTAGATTTCCTGTGTCCTCCTGTAGATTTCCCTATAGGCTTTCTTTTGAAGTCCGAGTGTGGGAAAAGCTTCCAGAAGGCCACCTGAGACCTCCTAGGACCCATCCACACCATCCTACATCCTCTCAAGTCCCAAAACCACCCTTCAATGCCACCCATTCGCTACCACATTCACACATAATAAAGTACATGTATGCCAAATTCACATAAAAATACATAAAAATCCAAAAATATGTTTTTTGCTTATTTACTTCTAGAAATAGCTTAGTTAGATGTTGTTGACTTCCTTGAGTAAGTAATGGCATTCCTTTCATGGTTTTCATAGTGCTTTCTGCAAAAGTAGAATTAGCTAGTTAATTAGGGTTCACTAGGTTTGCTTTACATTTCTGTCTTTATCCTTTCTGATGTTAGATTAGCATCTATAGAGTAATATTTCTCTCCTTTCATCACGTATAGAGCTTCTTCTGGAATCCATAGAAGTTGGATTGAGCTCCTAGTGATCTTGCACCGGCTGACCAAGTGACAACCTGCAGTGAGAACTAGTACTTGTGCATACAGCACCAATGCTTCCAAGTTTGTTACGAACTACCGAGTTGATAAGAGTAAAGTAGGCAGCCCAAGAGTTGCAGCATTATTGCTGCAATACTGGTGCTCACCACTTTTTGGCACCATTGCCAGGGAAGCGTCAAAGTATTCTGTGATTACTGCTTTCTTCTATTTCCTATTGCAACATTCTGCTAATAGTTTATTTCCGCAAAAGTAGAACTAGTCATTTCCTTTCTTTCAAGTTCTGCATTTCCTTGCTTTCCTTTTCAATTCTGCAAATTTCATTTCAGCAAGTTCATTTCAGCTAGTTGGAATTTGTTTTGTTCAAATCACAATTTCAGTTTTTGCAGGTACTATCAGTGTGGGGAAAGAAAAACCGACCAAAAAGATTTCCTTTCATGCCTCGTAGGAATAGAGATAACTCAAGAAATTTTTTTCCCAACACCCCCACTGCTTGACACAGCCAACCTTCTCTCTTCTTCGGTGGCTACGATCAAGAAGAACCCTTAGGTGAATAGCTAGACATATTTGAAGAACCTATAGGGGAAGAAGAAGAAGAAAACATTCCTTTGGAGCCAATGGCTGAAAACAGAAATGCTAGGGGGAATGGAGAGAGAATAGAGGGTACCTTTCCCATTCAGGAGACCAATGGGGACACCAAAATGAAGAATATAAGCCCTTCCGCCCTACCTCATTTCCATGGTCTAACTATAGAAGATCCTGACACCTTCTTGTTTAAGTTTGTTGTCATCTGTCGAACTTATGACTATGCAGAAGATGAGCAAAAGTTGAAATTGTTCCCTTCTACTCTCAAGGATGTAGCACTACATTGGTTCATGGGATTACCTGGCAATATCATCACATCTTGGGCTCAAATGCAGCAAGCCTTTAACAACAAGTATCGAGACTATTGTAGGTCAAAAAGATACTAAAGAAGAAATCTTCTGAATGACCATAGGAAGTGATGAGTCCCTGGAAGACTATGAAGAGAGGTTCCAGCTTAGTTACAAAAGGGTTGGGTGTGTTAGCCTCCTATTGCAACAGGGTATCATTTTTCATGATTGACATTTTTACATGCCAAATATGTCATACTTTGCAAGCTGCAGTGTTCCATATTTCCAGAACAGACCAAAGAAAAAGCCATGAAATGTGCTAGTCCAAAGGCCACTGCTGTGTTCCAGTTTTGGAGAGTTTTAGAGGGAGGTCCAAACAGTCCAATCTTGGTCTCCCTAGGTTTCAATTTCCTGTTGTAGAATATAGAGAATGATATCTGTCCAAACAGTTTAATCTTGGCAGATTTTGTAGATAGGTAGAGAATCAAAGGGACCCAACTGGTTAATCTGGTTCCTAGCAGAAATAAGTGTAGATTTAGATAGGAAATCAGAAAAAAGAAAATAAAAATTGTAAATATGGGTCTGCAAGTCTAAGTGCACCCAAATCAAAAGAAGAAAAAATGTTAGGAAGTAGGCTGGGTAGGTAGCTGTGGTTGCAGAATGGTGATTCATGATCAATTTTGTGTTTCAAAATGTTTATCTTTTCAGATCACAGTGCAGGCAGTTTTGCATTCAGAAGAGCTCAGAGCTGGACATCACTAACTCCCCCTTCTTCTAATTCCCCAAAGTCACTTACTAACTCCCCAAAGAGGTCAAGATCTGCTTGAGCCTCTTAGTCTCATCATACTCCATATCAGTTGCCTTGGTGAAAGATCTGCTTCACTCAAGGATTTCATTTCTCTACAGGTTCTTTTCCCCAAATTTAGCCTAAGGTCCCTGACCTTAGCGCTTGTTGGTCACCTTCATATTAACTACTAACAGTATTATGTAACTCCCTATCAGTTATTCCCTTCCCCTACTAAAACTATGTATATATAACTCCCCTATGTAAATATCCCCTCCCTGGCAATATAGCCATATTTTTCAAAGTCCGGGGAAAAAATAGTCCATATGGGGCTGTTTTTAGCCCATCCGTGTCATAACAGGGGTTAGATGGCACCCGGTCATGCTAACAACCTATTCCCTAGCCCTAAAACCCTCAAAAACCCCTATTTCGCCCCCTAACCAAAGTTTTGTACATAAAATCCTAAACCCGCGCGCATTTAACCCATATTTTACCCCTTACCCTAAGTCCCAACTGTAAATATTAATCGCACCCATTTTAAAACCCCAAACCCACTTTCCCTAAGACACAACCCACCCGCGCGCATATTAAAAAAGGTATATTCTTCGCATATTCCCCATCCTTTATCCCACCATCACCTCGCACCGACCACCAACCATTGGATCGCCCGCCCCACAGATCAACGGTGGGCAGGCCGCCCCATCTCCGAACCGCCCGAGCTTTAGCATCCGGGACATGGGCGATATTACCGCCGTACCTCCCGCCACGCGTCAACTCCTGAGCTGTGGCGGAGCCCCCTCTGAAAAAACTGCTCCCCCCCCAAAGGTGGTGCGCCACAAAACCACTTACCGTCACCCCCTGCACAGTCACCGCTTACGGCACCCCCCTCTGCCCAGTCACATGTCGAGTCATCTGCCTGCGTGGCCCCTTGCCACATGTCATGCCACATCACCGTCTGTACATGATGACGTCATGTTGACGTCATCCCACCACATCATCATGCTGATGTCATCGCTGACGTCACCCGCAGTACAATGTCACATCATGCTGACATCATGCTAACGTCATCAGCACTTTTTTGGCGCGAAGGGCAAAAAATCGCACTTCGGAGCCCCGGAATCAGATTCTGAGGCAGTTTTTGATGAGTGATTTGCGCATCGCTCATCGCTAGATTTTTTGGGCCTGAATGGGGAATCTTCAGGGAATCTTTTCATTCTGCGGCCCCCAGCAAGCCCGAAAGGCGCCGAAAGACCCATTTTTCTTCGCAAAGCTTGCCGGAAGGAGCAGATAATAGTTTTGAAGGAAGCAGAGGCCGAACAGCGGCCATTAATTTGTGAATAAGACCCACGGCACATCAAAAAAGCATCAATTTATTGCCAAAGAGTATCAGAGGAAGAAGAAGAACCAAAGAGTATCAGTGAAGATCTTTTAGGGGCTCGAAGAACCTGAACATTGATGAGGCCCCCCAGAAAGTCAAATCAGGAGGCGTAAGCCCATCCTTGCCCTCAAATCACAGTTAAAGCTTTAAATGCATACAGACAGCAGAGATGCAGAAGCCCATACACATTTATTTCAGAAAACACTGCAGCAAGCCACCAAGGACAGCATCATTTATTCAGTTTTGATACGGCGGCCCTGAGCGCAGCCCGAGATATTTTTTGCATTTATTTCTGGATAGAATTAGGTTAAGTAGTCATTTTTCTTTATGACCTAATTAGGTCAAGATGTAATAAAGGAACTCTGCAGAGAGTTTTTTCCCTATATATACCACCCTCTGTATAGTTTTAAGGGTTGGTCAATTGAGAATTTCACTAGAGACTCGCTGTGTATACCTAAGTTTTTCCATAATCAAAGATTGCCGAAAGCTTGGAGAGCAAACTGTCTGTTGTGAATGAATGTTTATGGAGATATGAAGATGGAATTCTTGTGCTGCAGCCTGAAGCAATAAGTGCATCTTACCTCTGTTTATTGTTTACCACTATCTAAATAGCAGGAAGAAAGAATAGCCTAGAATTAGTTTAAATACTCTCTATGCTCAATTTCTGCTATTTCTTTATGTTTTCTTCTGATTGAATTGGTTATGAATATGAATTCCTTCTGGCTCATGTTTACCCCGATTCACCTGTGTTTGCCAATTATCTAGGGATTCTTAACTGCCCCTAGGTAGCGCCCTATTATCTTCCCTTGTTAAGCATAATTGAGAGATTCTTAACTGCCTCTCATTACTTAGCACTTCTTTCCATCCCTTAATCCTGAAACATTGTTTCATGCTCAGCTATCTTGCTCCATTTTCCCTCACTGTTATTAAGGAAAAGCGCCAGCAGTTTTTCTCCTCGACTCCACCCCCAATGGTTCGAAACCCTTAGACTATGCTCTGCCTCTCTACCTAAAAAATCAATTTTCCCACCAAAAACAAACAAAAACCCTCTGAACTCGAGACCTAGCCTAAAATCCTTTTCAAACAAAGCTAAATCATAAAGAGAGAGCCCTCTCTAATTGTAGGTTGGCTAGAACCTGCAGTCCAAAGTTGGTTTGTGGTTACCTCGGACGTATCCTTTTCCGGAGCTTAAGGACAACCTGAGTGATAACATAATGGCGACTCCGCTGGGGACTTTCCTCAGATAGTTTCAAGAAGAAGGTAAGAAAGCTCCACTGAGAGAAACAGACCTTCAGAACTGCTTTTTCAAAGTTTAGTTCTGATCTTTGATGGTGGACAGAGATCAGACACTCCAAAGTTGATATTCCACCTGGCGACTCCACATCATCCTCATAATAAAGACTCCACTAGAGAGATGAACCCAAAAGAAATTTATGAGCAGATCAGGCTTTTGACCTGGATTATGATCCAAGAGGTCATGTTCTTTCTCTTCAAAAAAATTTTGTTGTACATATTGTTTAAATTTAACTTTTATGATTTTCCTTTTGAAAATGTTGAAGAAAGCCCTCCTTGTACATCAGAGCAGCATCTTTTAAATGCTGCTGATGCTCACCTTATAGTCAAGGGGGACTCTACTGTCAAAGTAAATCATCCTATCCCTGTTCATACCAAACCCAATCATTTAGCCCCTGTACACAATCCCCTGCCTCGTAAGGTTCCTGATAGATATAAGCCACTCATTCTGCCTCCCGTGCTTAATCCTTTACCCAAAAATCATCCCATGTGTCTCCCAAGATTTGATGGAGAGAAAGGAGTGACTGCCCAAAAGCACATTCAGGATTTTGAAGATTATTTGAACATTTTTGAAGTGGAGGATGAGGATGTTAGTGTTAGGTTGTTTGCCCTTTCTTTACAAAGTGAAGTTAGGACTTGGTTTAAAGCATTGCCTGATGCAAGCATCTCAAATCTCCAGCAGTTATTCAAACTCTTCCTTGATAGATGGATGATCAAAGTCAATTTCCTCGTGCTCATAGAAGAATATAATCAGTTAAAAAGGATTCCAAATGAATCTGTTCAGCAATTTTCTGACCGATTCAATCAAGTTTATCATTCTATACCATTGAATATAAGACCTCCCCCTGATTTGGCTCTATTGTATTATCCAACAGCTTTTGATCCAGAAATAGAATTTCATCTGAGAGAAAGGAGCCCCTCTACTATGCAACAGATGCAGAACATGGCAGTAGATGTAGAGGTCAATCTGAAAATTAGGGAGAGGAGGTTAAAAGCAGAAAAAGGGGATGAACTTGATATCTTTGTAAAGAAAGCAGAGGTGCACAATAGAAGTTGAATGTTTAGAGCACCAGAACAGATCTGTTTTGCAAAAGGAAAGCAATGATATTCATGAACAAACCTGCCACAAAACAGATGACATATTCATACCACCATACATGATGGAGCAGTCTCCTGATATAATGTATGAATATAATAGCTTCTCTTCTTTCAACGGTCTGCCCAAATATGATCAGTATGATGATGATTGTGAGCCTAATGACCAAATCAGTCTTGCAGATGAGTTGCACCTTCTTTTTGCAGAGAGCACAGTTCAGGATCAGCTGCCTGAACACAATGATCAGAATGCCCATCTCAGCTATGAAGAAAAGGAAGAAAACGCAGAGTGTGTTGATTTCAGTGAAGGAACTTTACCTTTCTGCTTTGAATCTTTTCAAATTATTAAAGAGAACTATCATGCAATTAATAAGCAAGTATCAGCAAGGGTTAATATTGACCGTCTGGAGGATGATCAAATCATTGTTCAAAATGTATTGCCTCTAATTTTGCAACCCCAAAGAGCTATCGAATATCAGATTAAGACTTAGAAGCAGCAGCATATGATCAAATGATCCAAGTGGATCCCCTGCCTCTTTGTTTTCAGCCATCTGAGTTATTCAAAGAAGAAGAAGAGGAGCAGCCTGCACAAATCAGTCAAGTCCTATTCGAGCCAGATTGTAAATTGCAAGCACCTCTGCAAGTTTTGAATGACCTGTTTGCTGGTAGGAAAAATGATGAAAGAGATCAGCGCTTTTCTCCATTAGCAAGCTGCAAAGCTCAAAATCAAGTTGTTGATGATTCCCCAATTTCAAAGCATGATAGCTATCCCAAACTTTCGTATAGTTCTTCAAGTCAGTCCAACAATAATGTATATATGCTACAAGACCCTTTTGTACAATTTCTTGTTTCAGCAAAGAAGGTCAACAGCTTCCTGATCTTCTCAAAGATTAATAAAGCCATATCAAATTGCAAGATCTCCATTTCAGGTAACAGCAAGCACAAGCAGCAGGGGCCATTCATGTTTATAATGCTTAAGTGGCTGCATTGGCTGTTTCATTTCACCTAACGGCAAAGTAAGTGCTGGTTAGGGTAGGTAGGTAGGATTAATAAGGCAACCAGCCAAGCAAATTTTGCAGAATACAGCAGCAATTGAATACAAGGCAGTCTGACCTGCTGTTCTTGGCTTTTCACAAGGAAAAGCCATCCCCAAGTGGAGCCAATATTAGCCTCCTGTTGCAACAGGGTATCATTTTTCATGATTGACATTTTTACATGCCAAATATGTCATACTTTGCAAGCTGCAGTGTTCCATATTTCCAGAACAGACCAAAGAAAAAGCCATGAAATGTGTTAGTCCAAAGGCCACTGTTGTGTTCCAGTTTTGGAGAGTTTTAGAGGGAGGTCCAAACAGTCCAATCTTGGTCTCCCTAGGTTTCAATTTCCTGTTGTAGAATATAGAGAATGATATCTGTCCAAACAGTTTAATCTTGGCAGATTTTGTAGATAGGTAGAGAATTAAAGGGACCCAACTGGTTAATCTGGGCCCTGGCAGAAATAAGTGTAGATTTAGATAGGAAATCAGAAAAAAGAAAATAAAAATTGTAAATATGGGTCTGCAAGTCTAAGTGCACCCAAATCAAAAGAAGAAAAAATGTTAGGAAGTAGGCTGGGTAGGTAGCTGTGGTTGCAAAATGGTGATTCATGATCAATTTTGTGTTTCAAAATGTTTATCTTTTCAGATCACAGTGCAGGCAGTTTCGCATTCAGAAGAGCTTAGAGCTGGACATCACTAACTCCCCCTTCTTCTAATTCCCCAAAGTCACTTACTAACTCCCCAAAGAGGTCAAGATCTGCTTGAGCCTCTTAGTCTCATCATACTCCATATCAGTTGCCTTGGTGAAAGATCTGCTTCACTCAAGGATTTCATTTCTCTACAGGTTCTTTTCCCCAAATTTAGCCTAAGGTCCCTGACCTTAGCACTTGCTGGTCACCTTCATATTAACTACTAACAGTATTATGTAACTCTCTATCAGTTATTCCCTTCCCCTACTAAAACTATGTATATATAACTCCCCTATGTAAATATCCCCTCCCTGGCAATATAGCCATATTTTTCAAAATCCGGGGAAAAGATAGTCCATCTGGGGTTTTTTTTAGCCCATCCGTGTCATAACAGGGGTTAGATGGCACCTGGTCATGCTAACAACCTATTCCCTAGCCCTAAAACCCTCAAAAAACCCCTATTTCGCCCCCTAACCAAAGTTTTGTACATAAAATCCTAAACCCGCGCGCATTTAACCCATATTTTACCCCTTACCCTAAGTCCCAACTGTAAATATTAATCGCGCCCGTTTTAAAACCCCAAACCCACTTTCCCTAAGTCATAACCCACCCGCGCACATATTAAAAAAGGTATATTCTTCGCATATTCCCCGTCCTTTATCCTGCCATCACCTCGCACTGACCGCCAACCGTTGGATCACCCGCCCCATAGATCAACGGTGGGCGGGCCGCCCCATCTCTGAACCGCCCGAGCTTTAGCGTCCGGGAGATGGGCGGTATTACCGCCGTACCTCCCGCCACGCGTCAGCTCCTGAGCTGTGGCGGAGCCCCCTCTGACAAAACCGCTCCCCCCCCAAAGGTGGTGCGCCACAAAACCACTTACCGTCACCCCCTGCACAGTCACCGCTTACGGCACCCCCCTCTGCCCAGTCACATGTCGAGTCATTTGCCTGCGTGGCCCCTTGCCACATGTCATGCCATGTCACCGTCTGTACATGATGACATCATGCTGACATCATCCTGCCACATCATCATGCTGACGTCATCGCTGACGTCACCTGCCGTACAATGTCACATCATGCTGACGTCATCAGCACTTTTTTGGCGCGAAGGGCAAAAAATCGCACTTCGGAGCCCCGAAATCAAATTCTGAGGCAGTTTTTGAGATTTTTTGGGCCTGAATGGGGAATCTTCAGGGAATCTTTTCATTCTGCGGCCCCCAGCAAGCCCGAAAGGCACCGAAAGACCCATTTTTCTTTGCAAAGCTTGCCGGAAGGAGCAGATAATAGTTTTGAAGGAAGCAGAGGCCGAACAGCGACCATTAATTTGTGAATAAGACCCACAGCACGTCAGAACAGCATCAATTTATTGCCAAAGAGTATTAGAGGAAGAAGAAGAGCCAAAGAGTATCAGTGAAGATTTTTTAGGGGCTCGAAGCACCTGAACATTGATGAGGCCCCCCAGAAAGTCAAATCCGGAGGCGTAAGCCCATCCTTGCCCTCAAATCACAGTTAAAGCTTTAAATGCATACAGACAGCGGAGATGCAGAAGCCCATACACATTTATTTCAGAAAACACTGCAGCAAGCCACCAAGGACAACATCATTTATTCGATTTTGATACGGCCGCCCTGAGCGCAGCCCGAGATATTTTTTGCATTTATTTCTGGATAGAATTAGGTTAAGTAGTCATTTTTTTATGACCTAATTAGGTCAAGATGTAATAAAGGAACTCTGCAGAGAGTTTTTGCCCTATATATACCACCCTCTGTATAGTTTTAAGGGTTGGTCAATTGAGAATTTCACTAGAGACTTGCTGTGTATACCTAAGTTTTTCCATAATCAAAGATTGCCGAAAGCTTGGAGAGCAAACTGTCTGTTGTGAATGAATGTTTATGGAGATATGAAGATGGAATTCTTGTGCTGCAGCCTGAAGCAATAAGTGTATCTTACCTCTGTTTATTATTTACCACTATCTAAATAGCAGGAAGAAAGAATAGCCTAGAATTAGTTTAAATACTCTCTATGCTCAATTTCTGCTATTTCTTTATGTTTTCTTCTGATTGAATTGGTTATGAATATGAATTCCTTCTGGCTCATGTTTACCCCGATTCACCTGTGTTTGCCAATTATCTAGGGATTCTTAACTGCCCCTAGGTAGCGCCCTGTTATCTTCCCTTGTTAAGCATAATTGAGAGATTCTTAACTGCCTCTCATTACTTAGCACTTCTTTCCATCCCTTAATCCTGAAACATTGTTTCATGCTCAGCTATCTTGCTCCATTTTCCCTCACTGTTATTAAGGAAAAGCGCCAGCAGTTTTTCTCCTCGACTCCACGCCCAATGGTTCGAAACCCTTAGACTATGCTCTGCCTCTCTACCTGAAAAATCAATTTTCCCACCAAAAACAAACAAAAACCCTCTGAACTCGAGACCTAGCCTAAAATCCTTTTCAAACAAAGCTAAATCATAAAGAGAGATCCCTCTCTGATTGCAGGTTGGCTAGAACCTGCAGTCCAAAGTTGGTCTGTGGTTACCTCGGCCGTATCCTTTTCCAGAGCTTAAGGACAACCTGAGTGATAACAGGGTGTACACTTGACCCTGAGTCTCTGAAATTGGTCCTGCTCAGGGGAATTCAGGAAGATCTTTTAGACACCCTCCATCTACTGGCCGGGGGAGACATCTAACAACTATCCTATGAGGACATAAAGTTTGTTTTTAGAAACCATTCTAGAGCAGCCAGAAAGAAAGGTAGGGGGAGTCAACCCATAACCAGTACCTCTTCCTCCAACTCATCCATTAAAGGAGAAATTGGAAACATGCTGGAAGACTTCAAGAGTGAGATGATGTAGACCCTTGCCATGCAAATGGATACCTTACATATCAAAAGATACAAGAGGAAGCAGAGCGATCTTTGGCCATTTTTTGCCCTAGATGCACCAGGAGGCATCCTAGGAATGAATGCCCATTGAACTCTATAGAGGTTTGTTCAGTCTGTGAAGAAAATCATTCTACAGATAAGTGCCCTTCCTTGCCCAGACTAAAAGCTGTATATCAAGGGGCTGAGGGAGTCACTGAACAGCTCTATTACATAAACCAAAGGAGGCCGCATGGACCTAGACCATACCAGCATGGGATGCAAGGGACATCTCAGGCATACTACAACCCCAACCAAGTCACCTCCATACCTTCTTGGGGCATGTTGAGCAGTAAAAAGGGTCTTTTTAACCTCTATTTACCCTACATTAATTATCAATCTAGGTACGATTTTTTATCTCAAGAGTGTACTCAGTCTAAGGTGGTCACTTGTTCAAGAGTAATGCTAGCATTATAGTGCTTTACAAAAGTAAATAAATGCTAGAAACAAACTCTAAAGGTAATGGCAAGAAACTTAAATGCTTTGTAACTAAATCGAGAAACTACAGCAATCATCAGTCAAGGATGCAGTAATGATAACTCTTTCCCCTATAAATTTATGTAAATGAAAATCAATCAAAGACAAGATCTCCAATCTGGGAACTAGACAACAGTAGTCAATGTTCGCTATAGTTGTAGATCTTTCTATTCACACCAAATCAAATACTTGAAATGACAATTCAATTAATAGAAAAGGAACAACAACTAATCTATTGAAAATATCGAATAGCAAAGCTTAATCTACAAGAATGAATTAAGCAGCAATCTTAACCGAAAGGAATTGAACAGCAATCTTTAACTAATAAAGGAATTGAGTAGCAATCTAAGAAAGGAACAGAAAACCTAAGTAAGTCTACGAAATATTGAACAACAAACTTAATCAAATGTAAACACATAGCGACTATGAAATCAGTAATCTTATTCTAACATAGGGAGTATTAACCACAATTATAAAGGAACGACAATTGCAGTTGTAATGGAATAGTAATAGAATGAACAACAATCACAATTGTAATTAAACCGTAGCTAAATGAACAGAAATATCAATCTGTAAATGAACAGCAATGTCAATCTGTAAATGAACAGCAATATCAATCTGTAAATGAACAGCAATATCCAAATTAGACAATGCGATACTATTTCAGAATGAATAGCATAACATTTCCAATTGCAAATAATAGTCTTGCTATTTCAATTACAAATTCGACATAACAGAGCAAGTCAATGAAATGTTAAGGAATAGAAAATTACTGAATAAAGCGAATTTAAAGGAAAGCAAAGGAAATCAAACTACACATGACTGTAATCGGAAAATATTGATACAGAAAGCAAGTGATCCACTAGGGTCGGGCCCTTAGCCATTAGGGACGCACTGCTGCGGTTACTCCAGGATCAGATAACAAAACAACAATGAAGTTATGTATTAATCATAAAAGCAAGGTTACAGCTATCGCTCTTTAAAGAGAGTCGATGATCAAAGTTTAGATTACAACAATAATTTCTACAAATCAACAACAATATATTCGCCCCTTGGGCTAGCAGCATTGTCCCTTTTTATAATGGCTAGGTGGAAATACCAAAAATATAGATAGCCTTGATGTAGCAATCCCTCAGGATCAAAGGATTCTGAGGGATTCGCCATATCTTTCATCTTCGGTTATCGTTTCGTCCGCTTGTGCTAATACTACTTTTCTTCTTCCTTTTCCTGGTCCATGCGCTTCGATCTTGATTTCCTCATCTGGATGCGGTTTCCTGTCAAAGGGACAGCAGTTGGTTTTGCCTTGTCTTTTCCTCCAGAAAGGCAATTTTCCTTTCTCTTCACTTTCTACATAGAAAAAGACAATAATTAATCATTTTACATCAATCACAAATCCCCTTAATTCTATCATAATCCTTTAACATATGACCATCTTAGAATGTAAAGAAGTTATGAATTAAAGGAAAAGATAAAGAAATAAGTGGTAATTACATACATTTTCCAATTCTCAATACACCCGCCTACTTACCCTTTTTCATGCCCTCATGAAAACATTGTAATTGATATGCGAGGTAGTTAGGGAATAGGCTGGAGAAGGATTTTCACGTAGTGGTCTAAAACCATGATTTCTAGCTAAGACTTCAAAAATATGCCCTGTCTAACCTTCAGGCAATTCATATAGGGCTCTATATCCTGGTGCAGGATACCAGATGATTAGACTTCGAAACCTACAGCCTAACCAGGACGGGCCTTCTCTCAAGATGAGGTCACCATAGGTAACCAAGCGATCAACAGCTAGCTTAAAATTTTCATAATTGAATGGCTCTCTGTTTTGGATATTCCAATTGGAAGTCTGGTATCAGAATTTGGCTGCTACTATGGCAAGGTCTTTGATGGTTAGGAAGTATTCTACCCCTTGCCGGACAACTGCTGTGTGAATAGGTCCCAATTTCTAGATCACACCCTTCGTTCTCATTAAGCTTCTATGCTTATTCCACAGTTGCAATGGGTTTCTAGGTTCACCCCTTACCCATAGATCTAACCCGTTCTCCTGTCTCTGGAAGGTATTGTAGGCTTTAAGCCACTTTATCTGGTTAACAGCAAAAGAGATAAATGCTTGAAGCTGGATATCACCCACAAAAGGGCTAGGGTTCTTTTCTGTTTCACCGTCCAACACAAGATTATGCAAATAAAACTCACATAGCAATCGCTGGACTTTCACCCCGTAATGCTTACAACAGTTTATGAAATCATCAATGGTTTTTATCTCTATAGGCACCCCTGCCTTGACAGCCTTAATTTTCAATTGTAAATACCTTTCCATCAAAAACAAAGCATAGTTTTTGGCAGGTGCCCTACATGCTAGAACATCAGTATATAGAGAACATAAGGTATCCATTTGATTCATAACTGTGTCTAGTCTATTGGTTACCTTTTTAACTTTTTCCTCTGCCCTTTGCCATCCATCGAAGGCCTCACTCTCCGATGCATTGATGTTCTTTACCTGCTATTGTAACTTCTGATATTTCTCTTGAGGAACAGTTTCCTCTGTGAGCTTTTCTATCGTTTGTTGGGCCTGTGCCAAATCTTTTTGAAGTTTCACTATCCTCGAGTCATTATCCATCATGACATTTTTGGGCTGGAGATCTACCTGGATCTCCTTATTGCGACATCTAGTTTTTATAGTCTGTGTTTCCTTCTCATGAACTGTCTGGTTGGTCATGATGCTAGAGGACAATGCCTCTGTCTGGACTTCCTTATCACAGACTGGTGTGTTTTTTGTTTGGGCTTCTGCATTTGTAATAGCCACATGTTGTTCCTTGCGGTCCTAAATAATAATAGGTTTGACTTGAGTCCTTTTGATCTTCTTTTTATGGGATTTCACCTTGGTGGCTGCATCCTTTGCTCCAAGGGTTCTTTTTGAGTTTTTCCCCATTTTTAGGACCCTTATTTGTTGTCGAAGTTGTTTAATTACATTAAGCAGTCTCTGTTGTTCCTTTCGCAACTTTTTGATTTCATTAGTTTTCTTCGAAGGAACAGCTGTTACTTTTCTTGGGCTTGGGTTTTGTTCTTCAGGGATTGTTCCCTCGCCCTGGCTTATTTCCATGTTTTCTGCCTGGAACACTTCTTTAGTGTTTCCATCCTCCTGATTAGGTTTTTTAGGGGAGGAAACCCTGGTTTGTTCTGTTGTTTCCCAGGGCAGCTTCTTCTTCTACTTATTCTTCATCATTCATTTCTTCAAGTGTACTCGACTGTGAGTAGAGGGTTCCTGAGATTGTCCTTCTTCTTCCTCCTCATCACCCATCTCCCTAGATGCACTCTTATCATGAGCAGAGTGTTCCTGGGATTGTCCTTCTTCTTCCTCCTCATCACACATCTCCTCAGATGCACTCTTATCATGAGCAGAGTGTTCCTGCGGCCCTTCTTTGGTATCGGGGTTGAGTGGGCTGTGAGGTTGGACATACTCACCCATATTGGCCAAAATTTGGGCCAATTCGTCTTCTTGCAGAGGGTTTTGCAATGGGCTTTCACTGGGTTGCTCTGCTTCCTCCCCTTCTTCCTGACCAGATTGCTCAGTTTCCTCTTCTGGTTCCTCTTCTTCATTTTCTTCTAATTCTTCTTCATTTTCCCCTCCTTCAAGTTGTGGGGGTTGCTCGTCCTCTGAGTCATGTATTTCTACAGGCTGGCTACTGTTTCCTTGGGAATTTCCTAGCATTCCTTTGCTTCTTCCCAATCTGATAGATTTTCTTTGTTTCTGTGGTCTAATTGATGTGCTAGCAATGTTTTTTCGTTTTGGGGTTGGTAAGGCCAATCCCCCATCTATTGAGAAAATCAATTCTTCCCAACTACTCTGTTGTTGGCGAGACTGTAACTAACTATTATCCGAATTAAACCATGATGACTTACTACTGATTCTACATGACGAGATTTTCTTATACTTCGGGCAACATCATGCAATAAAAAATTTAAGTATGCAGGCAAATTCACAACACATTTTTGTTTTAATACAACTAACAGTTTGAGATGGCGTGGTCTTACCATGTCTTTTCTACCATCACAAGTGATGTAGCTTTGGACAATTCTGGCCAATTCTGCCCAAGGTTCTCCCAGGGTTGCCGGCGGGACACTTTTCCTTTGATAGTAAGGTTCTATCCTTCGTCCCGAAAGATGGTTATAGCATCTTCCAGTCTCATCTTTTTCAGGGTCCATACTATTCCAACAGCTGGCAATCCCGAAACTTCAGCAATTATCTCATCTGTTACTGCTATTTGTCTCCCCCTCACCATGGAATGATCTTCCTGCAGAAATTCAATGGCCACTGTCTCGTTAGACTATTGTAGATAGTTAAGGTAGGCAATCCATCCTGCTCTTACTAAGATTTCGCGTGCAGTGTCAGATACCATTAACACCTACGGTTCGTTGCGAATTGATCTGCCTCCCATTTTGTTCAAGCTTAACACATTGTTAAACAAACACATAGATGATGATGGAACAGCAAGTTGTTCAAACTTTAGCTCACTGTAAAAAACACAGAGATGACGATGGAATGTGAAGTTGTTCAAACTTTAGCTCACTGTTAATTTTTACAGAGTCAAAACACAAAAATGGCGTTGGAAAAGCAAGCCATGCATATTGGGAAATACAATACCATTAAACTTGTTATTCTTGAGTTTTGATGGAGTCATAATACCTCCAAATAATGAGTTGACACATATGCCAGTGAATTATGGAGATCACCCGTGCCCCCCTGAAATGTGATAGGCCATCCTTGGCCAGCAAATAAAGGAGCAGCATGCTAAACTGCAATTGTACAGTAGAATAAAGGAACGGCGTATAGATCCATGACATGTTTACAAAAATGAGCGGATTACTGAAATCGAGGCTTATGATGGAAATCACTAATAAATATGGAAATGTCGTGATATGATGCGAAAAATAGAGGATAGGACAGCTGACGTAAGTAAAAGTCCTTATGCAATAATTATCTACTTTAACCATTATGATTGATTTATAAATGATTTTCATGTATAAAAGGTCTGAAAGGGTTATATAACATAATATCCTTTGAAATCAATATAAAGATATAAGAAGAAGGGTTTATAATGACTATTGTTGTATGAAAAATATGACCTCAATACCATCAGCAGAGCTCTGTTTCCCACAGGTGTCCATAACCTTGACAGAGTTGTTTATTTCACCCTTGGAACCATAATCCTTTGTGTATGCTTAGGAAAGTGATGTGCGATGTCAGAATGGAGGCCATTGTGCTGGCTTGGTAACCAGATGAATCACAATGCCATTCACCAGGAAGGAGTGAAAGGTGGGCAGGCCAGCTTGTGATGAGACCTCCTGTTCCAAGGACTTTTTATTTTTCTAATGTGCCTCTTGGATCATATCCCTGGTGTGGTGGCCATAGTGAGAATGCCACTTCACTTTATTCCTTATGATCATGGTAGGCTGGCTCTTGATGAGACCCCCTATCCTTCATCTGACAAATCATGTTAGTAATCATATAGATATGTATTTTTCTTTTTTCTTTTCTTTTATATAGCACTTTCCCATTTATATACAGAGGGTGGCTCAACACTCCTTAAAGGTAGGGATGGTGGAAGAAGTCTGAACATCTCAATAGAAGAAAATATGCCCTTATTCTTATTCAATAATAATGATCAAAGAGGATTATGAAGTTTTAAGAAAGAACCACATGATAAAAATAATCAATCAAATTGGTTTTAGTGACAATAAAGAAAACAAAGTAATATAAATAGTTGTGTCCTTTCCTCTTTTCTCTTATCGATTCAAAGCAATTTCTCTAAAGATAACGATTTTTCTTTGGTTTACTAATTTCAATATACTCTAGTTTTTGTATTCTTGCATAAATGTATAGTTGTGCCTTAAATGACCATCATTCATAAAAATCCTTGAAATGATGAAACACACACACACACACAAAAGAAGAAAAATGCACTCAAAAAGTGTTGTTCTTTAGATTGAACAGTTGCTATTTCCTTAGAGGGAAAGCAAAAGAACATCTGCACGCAAAAACCATGGTTCCTTTAAGAGGAACAGCAAGCGAAAGAAAAAATACACTCGAAATTGTTGTTCCTTAAGAGGAACAACAATTGTTCCTTAATCGGAACAGCAAATAAAGCAAGCGCGAAATAAAATACCACTTCCTTTAGAGGAACAGCCTAAGATCATTCGAAATCGAAACTACTGTTCCTTCGGAAGGAACGGCAGAAAGGAAAAAAAATGTAAGGGTTGTTCCTTTAAAAGAAACGGCAAAACAATCTAGCGGAAGTGTTGTTCCTTCGGAAAGGAACAGCAAAAATTTGGAGATGTTGTTCCTTCAGAAAGGAACAGCAAAAAAACGAAAGTGTTGTTCCTTCGGAAAGGAATGGCAAAAAACGAAAGTGTTGTTCCTTTGGAAAGGAACAACAAAGAACAAAAGTGTTGTTCCTTCGGAAAGGAACAACAAAAAGGCGGAAATGTTGTTCCTTCAGAAAGGAACAACAAAATGCAAAAGTGTTGTTCCTTCAGAAAGGAACAACAAAACGGTGGAAATGTTGTTCCTTCGGAAATGAACAACAAAATGCAAAAGTGTTGTTCCTTCGAAAAGGAACAGAAAAACGGTGAAAATGTTGTTCCTTCGGAAAGGAACAACAAAATGCAAAAGTGTTGTTCCTTTGAAAAGGAACAGCAAAACGGCAAAAATGTTGTTCCTTTAGAAAGGAACAGCAAAATGCAAAAGTGTTGTTCCTTCGAAAAGGAACAGAAAAACGGCGAAAATGTTGTTCCTTCGGAAAGGAACAGCAAAATGAAAAAGTGTTGTTCCTTCGAAAAGGAACAACAAAATGGCGAAAATGTTGTTCCTTTGGAAAGGAACAACAAAATGTAAAAAAAATGCAAAAAAAAATTGTACAGAAAGTAATTTATATAGGCTGTAAAGAAAAACTTATGTACAGAGTTTAAAAACAATGAAGTTATTTAGTGAACCAATTCCAAGGAAAAGTTATTTTCCTCAGCAATAATTTGCATATCAGAATCTTCCCGGAGCTATTGGTAGAAGGATTCTCGAGTAAGCCGTTTATGGTATAGTCGCACTCGGTGGCCATTTGCTTTAAAGGTATGTCCAGATCCGTCAATAGTAGTCAAAGTAATAGTGTCATTGTCATGCACTTTCTGGATTTCATACGGTCCAAGCCATTGAGTCTGAAGTTTTCCTGGAAAATCCTGAAACCTGGAATCGTATAGGAGTGCCCAATCTCGTTCGTTGAAGATTTTCTTTTTGATCAGCGCATCATGCCATTTTGCTCTTTGCTATTAGATTAATGCAGTGTGTTGAAGAGTCGAGAGCCTAATTTCATCTAGCTCGTTAATTTGTTGTATTCTATTAGTCTGGGCGTCATTTAAATTCAGACTGACCTCCTGTGCTGTTCTTAATGTTTGTATTTCGAACTCTATTGGAAAGATGGGTTCCTTTCCAAATACTAGCTGATATGGTGAATAACCAGTGGTGTTTCTCCACGTTGTTTGGTATGCCCACAAGGCTTCCAGTAATCTTGAAGCCCAATCATGCCTGTGTGATGTAATGGTTTTTGTCAATATTGCCTCTATCACTTTATTCGTGCTCTCTACTTGGCCATTTGCCTGTGGGTGATACGGAGTGGTAATTTTGTGCTAAATGTGATAATTCTTTAATGTTGTAGTGATTTTATTACCTACAAATTGTGGTCCTCCGTCCGTGATTATGTCCCTTGGGAGGCCATATCGCACAAATATTTGGAACAGGAAATGAATCACAGAGTCCTCTGTAGCTCTTGGAAGTGCCTCTGCTTCAACCCATTTGGTAACATACTCTGTTGCTACTAGAATATATGTTTTCTGATTTGATGATGGGTTGATCGAACCAACAAAATCAAGCGCCCAACGCTCAAATGGTTCGATTACTAGCTATGGGTTTAAAGGCATTTTGTCGGACTGTCCAGGGCGTCGTGCTCTTTGGTAACTGTCACAGGCTTGCACAAACTTCTTAGCGTCTTTGAAGATTGTGGGCCAGTAATAACCTGTTTGCAAAACCTTGTGACCAGTCTTTCGATATGTGAAATGTCTGCCACATGGTCTGTCATGACAGGCTTTCAGGATGTTAAATATTTCGTCTTCACGAACACATCTTCTGATGTGCATATCTACCCCTATATGAAATAGGTAGCCCCGAATCCAAGAGAATCGATTACTACATTGCACAATCTATTTTCATTCATTGGGGGTCAGATGCTTTGGTAATTTTCCTACTGCTAAATAATTTGCAACATCAGCATACCAGGGTGTCTTGATAGTAACAGCAAATAAATGTTCATCTGGGAATTGATCTTCGACTGTTGTTGCATCCACTAGCTTCGACATTCGTGAGAAAAAATCAGCTGCAGGATTTTCTTTCCCTGGTCGATATTTTATTGTGATGTAAAATTCCTGCAATAAAATCAACCATATTGTAACTCTGCCATTTGTAATAGGTTTATTTGCTAAATATTTTATGGTAGAGTGATCTATATATAAAACAACAGGATATCCAGTGATATAATGCTTAATTTTATTTACAGCATGTATTACAGCTAAAAATTCTTTTTCAGTAACAGTATAGTTTAGCTCAGCAAGAGACAAATTCTTGCTGATATAATAGATTGCATATGGTTTTTTGTCTTCTTCCTGCCCAAGGACTGCTCCAATAGCTATGTCTGAAGCATTTGATGAAATTTGAAATGGCAGGTCCTAATTTGGGCCTCTGAGCACTGGGGCTGTTGACACAAGCTTTTTCAGATCCTCAAAAGCACGGTCGCATTTATCTATCCAAACAAAATCAACATTCCCTGTCAGTGCGTATAGAGGTGCAGCTATTTGAGAAAAATGTTCTATGAATCTCCTATAATAACCAGAAAATCCTAGAAAACTGCGTACCTCTATCTGTGTGGTAGGAGTAGGTATTAACAAAATTATTTGAATTTTGGCTGGATCTACCTGTATTCCATCCGCTGAGATATAATGACCTAGGATGAGCCCTTCAGTCATCATCATATAGTACTTTTCGTGGCTCAAGCAGAGCTTGGTGGCAATACATCATTGCAGCACCTTTTCTAATGTGTCTAGTGCTGGCTCAAAATCATCTCCATATGGTGTGAAATCATCCATATATACTTCGATCCCTTCATTTATTAAATCTGAAAAGATGTTGAGGATGGCCATGTGAAAAGTGGCAGGGGCATTGCATAGGCCAAAGGGTAGGACTCTGTAGGCAAATGTTCCCCAAGGACAGGTAAAAGTAGTTTTGTCCTGGTCTTCAGGGGCAATCTGAATTTGATTGTATCCACTGAAGCCATCCAAGAAAGAAAAGCATTTCTTTCCTACTAATGTATCTAATACCTGATAAATGAATGGAAGGGGAAAGATTCCTTTCTGGGTTACTTTGTTTAATTCTCCGTAATCTACACAAATCCTCCACTTTCCATTCTTCTTTGGCACCACTACTAGTGGAGAGACCCACTTGCTATCAGAGATTTGATAAATAAAGTTTACATCCAAAAGTTTTTGTAACTAAGCTTTCACAATATCTTTCAAGTGAGGGTTTAGTCTCCGTTGGGGTTGGCGAATGGGTCTAACATCCTTTTCTGTATAAATGTGTGTGTACACAGCTGGGCATCAATTCCCTTCATGTTCGGATAATCCCATGAAAAAGCATCCTTATATTTTCTCAGTAGTTGGACCAGCTTTTTTTCTTGTTCAGGAGTCAGGTTTTTGTTAATGTTCAAGGTTTTTCCTAGCTCAATCTCTATAGTTTTTCTGTTCAAAACAGAGGTAGTGGGTATTGTTTGATCATGAGTGTCTTTGAGAGGATCTTCTTCTAGTTCATTGTCAAATGCTGCCTCTATCATGTGACATTGTACATGGGATCTGGATTCAAATTGGTTAATGAAGTTGTTAATAACATCATCCTCTGTTTGATCTTTAAAATTGAGGGCATCTTCTATAGTTAATGGGGATCTAATGTTTTCTGTGAGCTATGATACAAGATGTTTGTTAGTTTTTATTATTGTTACATTTGGCTACGCTACAGGGTATACAGCTAGATTCTTGATATTACTCCCTCTAGTTATGGTCATACTGCCTTGTCGGCAGCCAATGTAAGTATCAACAATCGCAAGCCAAGGTCTACCTAAAATTAACGGGTGTCCATCGAGTCGGTTTTTGGGGTTTATTATCAGAAATTTGGTAGGATATTCCCAGGAATCTACGGCTACCATTACATCGTGAAGTGTACCTTCTAGTCTAACCACTGATCGGTCAGCCAATTCTAATAAGGTGGAGGTTGGTTCCATTGATGTGATGCCCAGTTTTTGACAAGTGGTGGTTGTTAAAATATTAATTGCAGCCCCTAAATCAACTAGGGCATTTGAGAAGGTTTGTCCATTGATTTGCACTGTCACTATTGGATTCCCTGGGTCTTCATATTTGACAGGTGCTTCTCTTCCTGATAACAAATCAGATAGGGTGCCAACTACTTGGACAGTTGGGTTATTTGTTATTCTCCTCGGTTTTTTTATACATAATTCTTTGATGGTTTTTACATATATCAGGATATCTTGGATAGCTTGGAGGAGTGGGATCTTTATATACAAATTCTTTAGTTCTCCCAGAATATCAAAGTCAGGATGTTCTATAGGGCACAGTATGATTAATCGTTCTGGGAATGGGGGAGAAGATGTGGTTGCTTGGTCATGAGTCTGTTGTCTGACCACATCTTCTTCTTGTAATGGTTGTTCTGCGGGTAACTGATTTTCAAATTGAACATTTTTATCTCCCTCGGTTTCTATAATGCGCCCAAACCTTAATTGAAGGTCATTGCACTCCCTTAGATCGGTTTCTAGTTCTGGTGTTTCAATTATTTGAATGGATTGAACCGGTCTATTATTTGGGTTCGGGTTGGGTTGGGCTGGGAGTTGCGGTCTTAAGTTGGACTGGGGATTTTGTTGTAGTGCATATGGCATTGGCAGTGTAGGTTGAGGGAGTGGAATGGTTCCTGTTGGCTGATTCATCGGTCTTTGCCAGTTTGTCTGCCAAGCTTGACTCTGCGAAGTGGGAGGGGACCATTGTGTTGGATATGCATTGTTTTGCCAATATGGTGGAACATAGGGAAAATTAGGCCAATTAGATTAGCTTGTTTGATTCGGCCATGGAGATGATGAAGGAAATGGTTGTTGTATTATATTGCTAGGCATGATATTGCGGAGGCTAGAAAGAAGAAGACAGATTGGAGAACATACCTGATTGTTGCGGCTGCCATTGACAGCGCTGATTAAGTAGGTACACCGGTTTTTATTCTTCTTCCACTTCTTTGTATACTGCTTTCAAACCAGGAAGTGAGGGACAATTCTCTGTGGAGTGATCTTTTGTACAGATAGTGCAGACCTGAACTGCATCTAGTGGACACTCTTTGTGGTTGTGTTTCTTTCTGCATCTGGGGCAGAATATTGCCATATTTTGCTTTGCTTCTGCTTGTTTCTGTTTCGCTTGCATAATATTGAGCTGTGTTGTCAGAGTCCCCAATATATTAGTTTTGAAATTCTCCAGTAAATTTCTGATTTCTGCGTGGGTTACTCCTTCTCCAAAGATTTTGTTGTCTCTTGTGAATCTGTCATGTTCCACTAGTTTTAGCCTTGTGCTGCCTCGTGAACTCCTGATACATAAGTCAATAATGTCAGCAAAATTTTCTTGATAAATGTCTCCTTTTCCCATAATATTTAGTGTTTCAACCCATTGTTCCTTCATGCCTTTAATTAATGTCATTTTTAATACATTGTCAGGTAAGGGTAATGATGCATAAGGAGATTTTTGAAGATTATACTGAAAACGTTCAACATATTCTTCTAGTGTCTCATTAGGTCTAGCTACCATCTGAAATATTTCATCCTTTAACTCTCTAGACCTACAATAATCCTGATATTTCTTCAGGAAAGCCTCTTTCATCTGATCCCAGTTGTTTATGACACCTCCACCTAACCCCATAAACCATCGTAAAGCAGCCCCTTTTAATGTAGAGGGAAACAATTTTAGCTTTTGGGGATCAGTGGTATAGTCATACCCCCTGCATAGCACATCGAATTCAAACAAAAATGCATCTGGATCTTCCGATGTTAGGCCATGGAATGTAGGGATATGCTGGAGAGGAATGGCCTTCATAGGTGCATTAGCTGCAGTATCTACAATGGGATATTGCAGTGTGGAGGTTTGGGGGGTTTGTTGGTTCTGGGCCATTTGGTCAAATATGTGCCAATATCCTTCTGGGATTTCTAGGAGTGTATTCCTAGGCTATTTAGGAGGAGCAGGAATGGCCTTAATAGCACTTCCTTTATCTGGGATGATGAGAGTTCCTTACTAAACTAATGTCTGGGGGGATTTTAGCTCTTCAGGTTCTTCAGCTTCGTTCTGGGTGATTTTTACAGCACTTCCCTTATCTAGGCTGCTTAATGGCTGAACTATTCCAAGAGGAGATCTTAGTTCTTCAGTTTCCCCTATTTCTCCTCTTCCTTCACAGAGATTACTAAAGTTCCCTTCTTGTAATGATTTTGGGCTAGAATTCTCAATTTCTTGAAAATCTTGCTCCTTTTTTTGGCTGTGCACCTCAGCAAAGGCTACAGATGGTGATTTTGTGGCTCGAAGGGAACTAGTAGGTTGTCTAGAAGAAGCTTTTCTAGGTCCTACTAAAGGTTGAGATTCTGCTTTTTTAAGGATTTCATCTATAAAGGTCGATCAGCCAAGGGTCACCGGCCCCTTAGCTTTATCAAGCTTGGGTAGAGGTTTAAGATTATTTTCAGGCTTTTTCTGCTTAGTCATGCACACAAATCAAATACTTATTTCTACCCAAAATAACAACAAATCTGTAGGAAAGCAGGTGGGGGAGCAGGGCTGTTACATGTTCCGTACACAGGTTCTTACCTTCTGTTTTTAAAACCAACCTCTCTCCTAGTAGGTACTTACACTACTCTCTTTTCAAAAGAAACAAATGGCTACACTCTCCCCGACAACGGTGCCAAAATGTTGAGCAGTAAAAAGGGTCTTTTTAACCTCTATTTACCCTACATTAATTATCAATCCAGGTATGATTTTTTATCTCAAGAGTGTACTCAGTCTGAGGCGTTCACTTGTTCAAGAGTAATGCTAGCAGTATAGTGCTTTGCAAAAGTAAATAAATGCTAGAAACAAACTCTAAAGGTAATGGCAAGAAACTTAAATGCTTTGTAACTAAATCGAGAAACTACAGCAATCATCAGTCAAGGATGTAGTAATGATAACTCTTTCCCCTGTAAACTGATGTAAATGAAAATCAATCAAAGACAAGATCTCCAATCTAGGAACTAGACAGCAGTAGTCAATGTTTGCTACAGTTGTAGATCTTTCTATTCACACCAAAGCAAATACTTGAAATGACAATTCAATTAATAGAAAAGGAACAACAACTAATCTATTGAAAAGATCGAACAGCAAAGCTTAATCTACAGGAATGAATTAAGCAACAATCTTAACCAAAAGGAATTGAACAACAATCTTTAACTAATAAAGGAATTGAGCAGCAATCTAAGAAAGGAACAACAAACCTAAGTAAGTCTACAAAATATTGAACAGCAAACTTAATCAAATGTAAACACACAGCGACTATGAAATCAGTAATCTTATTCTAACATAAGGAGTATTAACCATAGTTATAAAGGAATGGCAATTGCAGTTGTAATGGAATAGTAATCGGATGAACAGCGATCACAATTGTAAGTAAACCGTAGCTAAATGAACAACAATATCAATCTGTAAATGAACAACAATGTCAATCTGTAAATGAACAGCAATATCCAAATTAGACAATGCGATACTATTTTAGAATGAATAGCATAACATTTCCAGTTGCAAATAATAGTCTTGCTATTTCAATTATGAATTCGACATAACAGAGCAAGTCAATGAAATGTTAAGAAACATAAGATTACTTAATAAAACAAATTTAAAGGAATGCAAAGGAAATCAAACCACACATGACTGTAATCAGAAAATATTGATACAGAAAGCAAGTGATCCACTAGGGCCGGGCCCTTAGCCACCAGGGACACACTGCTGTGGTTACTCCAGGATCAGATAACGAAACAGCAACGAAGTTATCTATTAATCATAAAAGCAGGGTTATAGCTATCGCTCTTTAAAGAGAATCGATGATCAAAGTTTAGATTACAACAGTAATTTCTGCAAATCAACAACAAAATATTCGCCCCTTGGGCTAGCAGTGTTGTCCCTTTTTATAATGGCCAGGTGGAAATACCAAAAATACAGATAGCCTTGAGGTAGCGATCTTTGATCCTGAGGGATTTGCCATATCTTTCATCTTCAGTTATTGTTTCGTCCTCTTGCGCTGATACTGTGTTTCTTCTTCCTTTTCCTGGTCCATGCGCTCTGATCTTGATTTCCTCATTTGGATGCGGTTTCCTGTCAAAGGGACAGTAGTTGGTTTTGCCTTGTCTTTTCCTCCGAAATGGAGATTTTCCATTTTCTTCACTTTCTGCATAGAAAAAGACAATAATTAATCATTTTACATAAATCAAAAATCCCCTTAATTCTATCATAATCCTTTAACATATGACCATCTTAGAATGTAAAGAAGTTATGAATTAAAGGAAAAGATAAAGAAATAAGTGGTAATTACATACCTTTTCCAATGCTCAACAGGGCCCTCCTGCTCATCCTTCCTAGTCCACGCCTCCTCCTTGGTCCTTCACATCCCAATGTCATGCCCAACTAGCCACCCATTCATTTCAACCCTATGCTTAGCCACAACCTCAGTGGAATGCATCTCATCAAGGATGGAGGCCCCAATACAACCCTCTTCCTACTCTTTTGACTCCACCACCTGCCCAACCACAACCGTTACCTTCTACTCCACCAAAGAAACCCCAAATGCATGCCCAGACAAATCCGAACCCGAACAATAGACAGGCTCGTGACAGTCCAGCCTACCAAAAGCAAATCTAAAGAAAATCCACCCTTTCCTGAGAGAATATTCATGACAATCTAGCCTACCCCAGAAGAGACTAAACTCCTAGGGGAATTGAAACATTTATGTGTAAAGATACCACTTCTCCAAGCCATAAAATATGTGCCTATCTACAATAGGTTGATCAAAGAGAAGTGCTTTAGGCATCTAGGAAGGCGCAAGAGAGAAGCCCCAACCATCAATTTCATAGGACAACTGTTCGACCTGATGTTGGGGAAAGTAATCTGTCCAAAATATCTAGACCCTGGAAGCCCAGTAGTTGATGTCCATATTAATGGCACAATGATCCCGCATACCTTGATTGATCTGGGAGCTGCCATTAATGTGATGACAAAGGACACAATGCTCAAACTTAACCTCCAAGGCTCCTTGAGGAAGAACACAACAGTGCTACAGCTAGCAAACCGCTCCACAGTGACCCCTGAGGGTATTGTGGAAGACGTGATGGTCTCCATTGATTCTTGGGAGTACCCTGCTGATTTCATAGTTCTCCGGCCAAAGGAAAAGCTCACTGGGTATCCTCTCATTCTGGGAAGACCCTGGTTGGCTACAGTCAATGCCTACAACAACTGTCGAGCTGGTAACATGACCATAAAGAATGGGCACATGTCCATGCAGTTAACCTTATATCCTCCTGCCCAACCCTTTCTAGAACAGGATCTACCTCTCTGGTTGGAGGAGGAGGATGAGGATGAAGTTTATTCTGCACCGCTTTGTGCATTAGAAATCGCCATGGGGGGGAACAACAAGATGAGGATGATATGATTGAAAATTTGATTCAGAATCCACCTCCCATTGTATCACCATTAGAGGAAATAGTAAGAGAAACCCAAAACAACCCCTCAACTGATCTCTGTGCGGCCAACTCCACTTCTCTTCGTATTAAGAATATAGAGTTTGACCTAGAAAGAACATTGAAAATCAATCCATCCTTATCCACTTCCCAGGAAAAGGAACTGTGCAGCCTCCTAAGAAAACATCTAGATGCCTTCGCCTGGAGTTATAAGGAGATGAAGGGAGTGCACCCTTCAATATGTACTCATCATATATACATCAAGGAAGATTGCAAACCAGTCAGGCAGCCTTAAAGGAGGATGAATCCAACACTTAAAGATATTGTTAAGGAAGAACTGCAGAAATTGCTTGATGTAGGATTCATCTATCCCATCTCCAATAGTGAATGGGTCTCTCCTTTGGTGCCAGTGCCAAATAAAAATGATAAGTGGAGAATCTTTGTCGACTATCGGGAATTGAACAAAGCCACTAAAAAGGACCATTTTCCTGTACCTTTCATAGATCAAGTGTTAGATGATCTGGCAGGGAAAAAGTCTTTCTCCTTCCTAGATGGGTTTAGCAAGTACAATCAAATTCAAATCAGGTCAGAATACCAAGATAAGACCACTTTCACTTGTCCTTGGGGTACCTTTGTATACTGGGTCCTTCCTTTTGGTTTGTGCAACGCTCCAGCCACTTTCCAAAGAGTGGTATTGAGTATATTTTCTGAACTGGTTCATGATGCAGTAGAAATATACATGGATGATTTTACTCCTTATGGCTCTGACTTTCAGGAAGCTTTATCTAACTTAGGAAAAGTTTTGGTTAAGTGTATTGAGATGAACTTGTCCCTCAATCCGAAGAAATCTGAATTCTTGATGATTGAAGGGACCGTGCTAGGTCATGCAATATCTCAGCAAGGACTACAGGTGGACCCTAACAAAATTGCCATCATCCAAAGGGTCCCACCTCCTTAAAAAGTGAGGGATGTCAGAATTTTCCTAGGCTTAGCCGAATATTACAGGAGATTCATTAAAGACTTTAGCAAGATAGCCTCTCCTTTGTTTAGCCTCCTAGGTAAAGATGTTGAGTTCATATGGTCAGAAAACTATCAAGGAGCCCTAGATACCTTGAAGAGCCAGCTCGTGACTGCCTCAATTCTAAGAGACCCAAACTGGGCCCTACCATTTCACATTCACACAGATTCTTCGAACAAAGTGATAGGAGCAGCCTTAGGACAAGTTGATGAAAAGTTACCTTATGCCATATACTTTATAAGCAAAAAATTGTCAAAGGTAGAGTTAAACTATATAGAGACTAAGAAGGAACTCCTAGCTATCGTGCATTCCTTAAACAAATTCAAACATTATATCACAGGCTATCAAACCTTCATGCATACTGATCATGCTGCAACTAGATATTTAATAAACAAACTAGATGTAAATGCTCACATTATTAGATGGTTGCTTTTACTGTAACAGTTTGACTTGATAATTATTGATAAGCATGGTAAAGAGAATGTTGTTGCTGACTTTTTGTCTAGAGTGAATTTGCCTACAGGTGAAGAAGGAATGGTGGATGACCAAATTCCAGATGAGCACCTCTTTGCTATAGCAGTACTCTCTCCCTGGTTTGTTGATATAGAAAACTGCTTGGTTTGGTCATAGTTCCCACCACACTTGTCCTCAAAGGAGAAAAGTAAGATAGTAAGGAAAAGTGCCCCTTTCACCTGGATTGGGGGCAATCTCTTCAAACTTGGCCCAGATTAGATCTTGAGAAGATGTGTCAGGGAGGAGGAAGTCTTTGACATCCTCTTGACCTATCATGATGGGCCTTGTGGAGGTCATTTTACAACAAAAAGAACCACCTTCAAGATATTGCAAGCAGGCTACTACTGGCCCACTCTTCATCAGGATGTGAGGAGATATACAAGCCAGTGTGATCGGTGTCAGAGGATGGGGAAACCTACTCCAAAGGATGAGATGCCCATGCAACCTCAAGTGACCTTTGAGCCATTTGAGAAGTGGGGCATGGACTTTGTGGGGCCTATCAGCCCTCCTTCAAAGTAGAAACAATACATCATTGTGTGCATCGACTACCTGACAAAGTGGGCAGAGACAAAAGCAATCAAAGCAGTGACAGAGGAAAAGGTAGCTGAGTTTTTGAGAGAAAACATATTCTACAAGTTCGAGTATCCGAGATAGTTGGCCACAGATCAAGGCAGTCAATTCACTTCCAACTTGATCGAAAACCTGCTCACACATCATAAGATCAAGCACGAGACTTCCACCCCTTACCATCCATAAGCCAATGGGCAAGTGGAGGTCACTAATAGAGCTTTGGAAGGGATCCTAACCAAGGTAGTGAGCAGCAACAGAAAAGACTGGGCGGACAGATTAGTTGAGGCCACTTGGGCCTACAGCACAACATGGAAGACCACCATAGGGTTCACACCCCATGAATTGGTCTATGGGAAGAAGGCTCTACTGTCAATAGAGTTTGAATTCAATACCCTAAGGATGGCATCTCAGCTGGACCTAGACCTCATCCATGCACAGAAGGAGAGATTACTTCAGCTCAATGGATTGGATGAATACAGATTGCAAGCCCTTCTCCATACATAGGTAGTTTAGCTTCAAAGAAATATATGGCATGACAAAAATATTAAGGAGAAGTAATTCCAAGAGGGATATTGGGCACTACTATATGATTCAAGATACAAATATTTCAAAGGCAAGCTGAGGACAAGATGGCTGGGACCCTACACTGTGGAGAAATGCAATGACAATGGTTCAGTTCTGATTAGAACCATTGATGATGAAGCCATCCCCATGCTTGTCAATGGACATCGGTTGAAAGTCTACAAGAAACCCCTCTCTAAGCGAGATTTTACTGAAGATTTGAATAAAACAATGATGGTAGTGGAGCATGTCTTAGCCTCCACTTACTAAAAGAAAAGAATAAATAATAAATAATAAGGACTCAAGTGAAAACCTCCATGAGGCGCTTGAGTCCCATCATTGGGTTGAAAACCTCTTTTGAGGCGGCCTAGTGATGTCAAAAAAAAGGGAAAAAGAATAAGATCCCTAGGTGAAAACCTCCTTTGGAGGCACCCAGGGCAGGAAATTAGGGTGAAAACCTCTCTGAGGCACCCTGGTTGTTTTCAAAAAAAAAAGAGAGAGAGAGAGAAAAAGAAAATGATTTTTTGTTGTATTGCAGGTTTGCAGGAGGACTACAGGGAGCAAAAGAAGGTGCCAAGGGGACCCTGACATTCATACCAGCACCCATCTCATCTTCTCCACACCTTCCTCCATCATTTTTGGCATTTCTTTCACCCCATTGTACCTCTTTTTCAAAAATTGTGTTTTCTACAGGAGGCTCCTGTAGGAATTACAGAGAGCCAAAAATGTCTGCAGAAGGCAATTTGAGGGACCAGGAGAGCTTCATGAGGAACTTATCATCCCTCTTACCACCTTCAAGCCTCCTTGCTATCATTTCCAAGCCTGCATCACACCCCCAAGCATCATTTCTTTTCCTATCCAAGAAAAACACAGAAAAAATAGTTTTCCAATATGAAAAAAAAAACAAAAAAAAGAGGAAAAAGGCACCAATAACCATACCTGAAGCTTACTTATTTTCCCTCCATCATGAATGACACCTTTTGCATCATCCTTGAGCTCCAAGCATAGGAAGAAGCTGAAGTTTCCAGGGGAGAAGCAACTACAGGAGCTCCTGTAGAAATTCCTATAGCAACTGATCCCATAGAAATCCAACACCAACAGCAAGAGAGTGCAAACATGAAGGTTGAAGAGGCACCTGAATTTCAGATCCAGCTAGAGAATAACCTACACAAGCACACAACCACACATCAACAAGCAGAGACAGCATGGAAGAAGGGAAATAAAGGCATGTAGCAGAGAAAGCCACAGCACCTCACAACCAATACACTCGGATCACAAGTAAGTAACTAAGTCACTCCTCTGTTTGCATTTGTGTAACTAGAAGTCATGCAAGAGAAACGAGATGGTTGAGGTTGAATTAGGGAAAGGTGGCCAGTTAACTTGGCCATCTTCATCTAGTTGACTCCACTCATTCGAGATGTCACCCACACATGCGCACAGTCAACTCCAACACAAGATGCCAAGGACAGGTGGTGGAGGAAGTGTGAACTCCGATGCAATAATGAGGGATGATTATGAGGAGGGGGCATGATGAAAAAGCATGTTGGGACCAATGGTCCGAATATGGCCAACATATACCTTTCCAGCTCAGCACTCCTCACCAAAAATATCCATAAAGGGTAATAAGTACTCCTCCCCGAGCGTTCTCACCACCTTTTCCTTCATTCTCTCCTCGTAACTCAGCTACAACAGTCTCCTTGTGCCCCCATAGCCTTATAACCACCATCCTCCATCAATTTCTCCCATATTCTTACTCTTGGCATTTTCTACAGGAGCACCTACAAGAAATCTACAGGAGAGACAGCAGGCTTCTACAGGAGGCGCAATGAGTTGTTTTGAAGGGAGAAAACACGATTTTTAGCACAATTTTTAGTCTGAAGAGGTAGGGTTCATGAAAACCCCCTGTTGAGTATCAATATATAAAAGAAGTGGTTTCAGTTTGAGGAGGAAATAATTCTTTAGGAGAGGAGAAAATACATTAAAAAAATTCTGCTTATTTAAAAAAAAACAGTCTCCCCTGTTTCTCTGTTTTTCTCAAAATTCTTTGTCTCCACCTCCATATTTGATTTTCCAAAAGAGTATAGAAAATATGACAGGAGGTTTTATGAGAAAGGAGCCCACTAACTCCACTAGGCTCCAATGCACATCCCCAAGTAGTGGACATATGCACAAGAGCAAATTGGATGAAATTTTTTGAGAAATTCCAAGGGTTTGATGAGGAGATTGCCCAAGAATTTTCCCTCTCTTTGGTCCCTCACACAAGAACACATGTCACTGTCACCATTAGAGGTCTTTCCATGGAGATAACCCCTAAATTTATCAGTAGGGTCACTACCCTTCCTCTTGGGCTGCCTTGGAGTAAAGATGAAAAACCAATTGGTCAGGCTGCCAAGAAGAACTTTTTCCAAAATCATGAAACCCCTGTTGAAGATAAAAATGGCATTAGAAGTGTAGAAATTTTGAATAATATGACACTTATTCACAGAGATTATCCTGATTATACACTATTGCGGAATGCATGCATAATACATAACCTCCTCTACGTTGATCATCAATTTTTTGGTCTTAAAAACAATGAAACATCAATCGCATGCCCACATTAACACAGTATGTAATCTAGGGAAAGAATACAGCTAAAAACCCCCAAATATATGTATATTATAATGATTGAGAACATGTAACAATACATAGTACAATACTCCTCACAAGTACTCAGTACTATCTCCACCTGTTACACACAAACTAGCTCAGATCTGAATCAATCACAGGTTCAAATCTCCTTCCGCTGCTTGCCTGCCTCCACTGCGCAATCCTGCATGAGAATAATGATGAACGGCTGAAGAAAACTTGTATTTCCTTGGCTGAACCACGCAATCCTCATTGGCATTACTCAATCCATTGATTGTGCAAGATCTCATGCACAACTGACAGCTGTCTTTCCCTTTCACTCGCCTCTAACACTTGTCTCCACTGAACTGTCCATGCACTGAGTTAACTGATGTATTCTTTAGTTGCTTTATGAGTTAATAATTAGTGAATTAATTAATATTTAATTCACACAACTCATCACTAGTGTATTCTTTAGTTAGACTAAAATACAACTAGTTCAACCAAATCAAACTGAACACAACTCCATCAACTCCTCAATCAACTCCACTGAAACTCAACCACATGAGTTCTAACTGAAGTCCTACATGCAATAGCTCAACTGACCCACAAAGAAAGCATATTTCCTTCTGACAGCTGCATGTGCCACATCTGTAGCTCAAACTGAAGTGCTCCGAGAGGATAAGATAATGTTTATAGTCCAAATATTATTATGAGACAATAATATTCGACTGTTCTATTTTTAGCCTAGCAGTCTAAAAATAGAAACCACCCATATGTCTAAAAATAGAAGTCCATCTATTTTTACCAACATGACCAATCATCCACAAATAGCATCCTGCAACTCATAGAACATGATCCATATGTCTAAAAATAGACATAGTCTAAAAACAGACTTTGCGCCAAAAATAGCCTGCGGGCCCACTTAGTGAAGGCGACTCCTTTCCACTAAGCTCCATAATCTTGTTGCATTTTCAACACTCCCTCTCAACAAGATATGGATTATCTACGACCCCTATCCTACCTCGGAATGTTCTGCATGCAACACATTTTCCCGGTACACTTGCTCCAACAACACTAAGAACAAAAACACTCCCAATTGACCACTCTGTTGGGCTAGGAACATGCTCTGATGCTAAAGCTCTACCTGCTGCTGACAAGTGCTCCCTCTCTGACATCTACGCTACTGCAACATCTCCATGCATCTCGCACCATTGCACACTTCTCTGTGCCACCTAGCACTGTGCAAAACACTTGTGCCTCTCGCATTGCTGCAGCCTGCTAGCTATGTGCTATCCTGGGATTCCCTACACTATCGCTCTCTCAGTCGCTCCATCTGCATCTGTCTCTACCCAATCAGTCAGTTCCTGCTACTCCACATCGGGGCTCCTATAGCAAGGTCTCATCCAAGAGGTTGGGTACTTCAAGGATCCTGCCCCTCCTCCTTGGGATGATCAATACATCACCCAACCTCCTACTTGGAGGTATGGCTGCATGCAATCCCTCTGCCCACCTGGATCAAAGTTTCCCCCTACTAGAGGTCTCTACATGAGTAGATGTCTCTGCTCGATCTCCTCTCAACTTCCCTTGTTGTTGCTACTCCACAACCTCCTGAAGCTGCTACACCAATTGTGGCTCCTCCACAATCATATGAGACTTCTTCTGGCTCTGCATGTTGAGAGGTAATATACGCTCCCTCTCAACCACCAAGTCTCCATTAGTTTCCTCGCTACTCAAGGCTTTGCATGCATATTGAACCTCAAGAGCATACAGGTTCTTGACCCGTGAACCAATCTGCTTCACCTGTCTAGTGATGATGTGTCTAAGGAAAACCTTTCCCTTACTGAAGATTAAATCACAGCCTCTGTCTTCCAGCATCGCAATCGACACCAAGTTTCTCTCTAGTCCTGGTACATACTTGACATCGGTCAAGGTAAGGCGAGCTCCATGCTCCCTCTGAAAAATAACCGTGCCTACACCTGAGACACTATACTTCTCATCATTACCCATCACTATGAGTATCTGGAGATCTTTCTCCTCCAAAGTACTAAACAAACTTTTGTCATCGGTCATGTGGAAAGAAGCTCCACTTTCAAGAAACCAACCACTTCCCACCATGGATGAAACCATGCATGCGAAGAGTGTGAAGTCCAACTCGAACTATGAAGAAAGTGCCTCACCTTCAGATCCTTCCCCGGATCCCTTCTTGGATTTCCTCCGTGGACAATTTGCAGCATAATGGCCCACCTCATGACAACGAAAGCATCTCACTTTCAATTTTTCAACCTTCTTCCCATCATTGGAAGAACTAGATTCGAAAAGAGAACCATTCTCCTTCCCCTTCTTTGCCTTGGCAGCCAAAGTGCAATCTTCTTCATCAGATGCCTTTGATGAAGATCTGTCCCTGGTATTCCGCCTGATCTTCTCTTGCACAAGATCTGACCAAAGTCTCTCCCATCTTGGCAATTTCTCCCGACCATTGATAGAGTCCTGATAGGAATGCCAACTCTTCGGAAGACCAAGGAGAGCCAAGCTCACCAAGTCCTCATCATCAACAGTCACCCCCACACTTCCCAACTCATCCCTGCATTGGGTGAACTTCGTGAGATACCTGGGCATACTGTCTCCATTCTCACACTTAATGTTTCTGAGTTTATCCTTGAGCGCCAACTTCCTCTGGTCGCTCTTGCTTTGGAATAGATCTGTCAATGCTTTCCACATCAAGTATGGAGAAGCCTTTCCATGCAGGCTGGATACAATGTGATCCTTCATGCCCTCCAACAAAATCCTTCGACACTTTGTTGTCTTCTTTTGCCAAGCATCAACTTGCGCAGTATCAGTAGGCTTTGGGACTTCAGCCTCTATGAACTCCTTTAGCCCATTATCATCTAACACTGCCTCCATCCTGTCCTTCCATGCAATATAGTTCGAGTTTCCCTCAAGTGCATACTCCAATCGCAATCCGTTGAAAGACATTGCAACGTTGACACCAAGAAAACACTGTTGCAAATTCGAATTCCACCAACTCAAAGCTCAACTGCTTCTGATCTAAGATTCGTGAGAACAAAGTATTTCTCGTACAGAGATTGACTATATGGGCTTTTACCGGATATCTCACCTTCCAAAATAAGGATGAATCCAGAGGCTACCTAGCCCGATTACAGACTCTGCCTGAAGAAATAAAATGTAAACACTTTCTAAATAATAGATCTGATGATCAACTCTACTCTGATACCATGTAGAAATTTTGAATAATATGACACTTATTCACAGAGATTATCTTGATTATACACTATTGCGGAATGCATGCATAATACATAACCTCCTCTACGTTGATCATCAATTTTGTGGAATTAAAAACAATGAAACATCAATCGCATGCGCACATTAACACAGTATGTAATCTGGGGAAAGCATACAGCTGAAAACCCCCAACTATCTGTATATTATAATGATTGAGAACATGTAACAATACATAGTACAATACTCCTCACAAGTACTCAGTACTATCTCCACCTGTTACACACAAACTAGCTCAGATCTGAATCAATCACAGGTTCAAATCTCCTTATGTTGCTTGCCTGCCTCCACTGCGCAATCCTACATGAGAATAATGATGAATGGCTGAAGCAAACTCGTATTTCCTTGGCTGAACCACGCAATCCTCATTGGCATTACTCAATCCATTGATTGTGCAAGATCTCATGCACAACTATAGTCACAATTGACAGCTGTCTTGCCCTTTCACTCACCTCTAACACTTGTCTCCACTGAACTTTCCATGCACTGAGTTAACTGATGTATTCTTTAGTTTCTTTATGAGTTAATAATTAGTGAATTAATTAATATTTAATTCACACAACTCATCACTAGTGTATTCTTTAGTTAGACTAAAATACAACTAGTTCAACCAAGTCAAACTGAACACAACTCCATCAACTCCTCAATCAACTCCACCGAAACTCAACCACATGAGTTCTAACTGAAGTCCTGCATGCAATAGTTCAACTGACCCACAAAGAAAGCGTATTTCCTTCTGACAGCTGCATGTGCCACATCTGTAGCTCAAACTGAAGTGCTCCAAGAGGATAAGATAATGTTTATAGTCCAAATATTATTATGAGACAATAATATTCGACTGTTCTATTTTTAGCCTCGCAGTCTAAAAATAGAAACCGCCCATATGTCTAAAAATAGAAGTCCATCTATTTTTACCAACATGACCAATCATCCAAAAATAGCATCCTGCAACTCATAGACCATGATCCATATGTCTAAAAATAGACTTTGCACCAAAAATATCCTACGGGCCCACTTAGTGAAGGCGACTCCTTTCCACTAAGTTCCATCATCTTGTTGCATTTTCAACAAGAAGGGCTAGCATACCATACCCATGGGATGTGGTTAGCTATAAAATAATCAAATACACTTCCTGTGAGGGGAGGTACATCATTTTTTATGGTTATCACTTTAGAATCCTCCAAGAATTAAGGTATGGCATGGACACTCCAGCACCTCAGAAGCTAAGCATCCCTTACTTCCTCCTGCAGTCCCTCATTGACCCCAGCACCAAGGTATAAGCAGGAAATTCAGAGCAGCTAGCTCACCGTGACTTAATCAAAATCTTAGTAGAGGAAGCCCTCCATACCTTTACACTCCCTATAGCATGGGAAGTTTTCCAAAACATGACAGTTGAGGATGACATAAAGGCCTTAACCTATGATGTCATCCCTACTGGCAGTGAGGAGGAAGAACAGCAAGGGGGAGAAAGTGGAGCCAGGGGTGACATAGTAGAACAAGAAAGGAAGGAACTGAAATAGAGAAGGAGAGAGCTGAAGAAACAGAGCAGGAAGAGACAGAAAAAGAGACAGAAGAAGGAGAAAAAGAGGCAGAGAAGGAAGAACAAGGAGAAGAGTCCCCTGAGACTTTGGAAAGGGAGGCAGCAGCTGCCCTCACTGCCCTCAGTACACCAATCAAGCCAAAGAAAAAGAGGAAAAGACATACCTCCATGTATTTTAGGGCTAGGAAGAGCACAAGAATTAAAACAGGCAAACCTCAGCCCTCTTCAAAAGTGCCAATTACCATTGAAGATTCACCCTCTGCCAAAGGGAAAGAATCTCCTTCCAAGACACCTATAACATATGAAAGGGGGACTCCTAGATCTTCCACATGGAAGGAAAAGGAAATACTACAGGACCCAAAAACAGTCCTACAAGAGGCTAAGACAGTTCTACAGGAGACACTGTCAAAACTACAGGAGACCCAAAAACTTGAGAAAAGGATAGAAGGACAACCACAGGTGAAGGAGGAAGCACAAGAGATAAAAGATCCTAACCCCCAGCCTAGTCTTGCCTCCTATTACAACCTACTTGAGGGAGGCAAAATAATTCCACAAAAATTTGCAATCCCACTATTTTTCGAATTGGAGAAAGAAAGAGTGAGAACACATAGGTGGATGCAAATATCCAAATCCAAAGGGGTTGAGGATGTTGGCCATATGGAAAACAAACTCAGGGAAATGGGCAAAGAGTTGAGTGCTCTCAGAGATAGGGAAGCAATTACAAGAAGCCACCTTGAAACTGAAAATGAATTGCTAAGGAGGCAGCTGCAAGAGAAAGAGACCCAGCTGGCATGCATGGCCAGCTTATCCATGGAGGCATTGCAATGCAGAACACCAGCCAAATCCTATGGCCTCTATCTAAAGGACCAATGGTTACAATTCCAAATAAAGACTTTGGCACAAAGAGGCACAATGCCTTTCCAAGACTACAGGAAGTTCATGGACTTGTGTGACCAAAGCACCTCAGAGGATAAAGCAAAGATGGTAGAATTCTACTTACACAACATGGCCCTCACAGACATGAATGTGTGGGATCCCAATGCCAAGCTAGGGGACTTGCAATTAATGGCCATGGCCTCATGGATGAACCATGAAGAATTGAGGGCAACAGAAATAAAAATATTGATGATAAAGGAGCATAATGAGCCATTAATGATAAGAGTTGAGCCATCAGATCCTATGGCACTCATCAGCATACACAACCTGCTTGCCAATGATCCTCGGATTGCCCCTAGATATCTCACCAATCAGGAACAAGCCATTGCACACTTTGAGGATATGCAAAGGCTACTTGGGGATGACTATGTGCATGCATGCATGATGAGATGGAACACCTTACCACACAGTTTGCAGATCAGGGAATATCATTCCCCCATGAAGCTGAAGGAGGCATTGAGAAGAGTGCCAATGTACAAGAGCTCCATGCAGAGGCTGAAGGTCAACTAGATTGGCCTCAAACTGAGTCCCCCACTGCTGTTAGGCATGCTGGAAGGCAGAAGAGAAGAAGAAGAGGAGGAGTAGTGGAAGGAAATAGACAGGAAGGAAGGATTCTATGGTGAAGAAGAACATACCACATCAGAAGCTTGGGATACTAGGGAGACGACCAGGGCCATAAAATATGAGGAGATTGACTAGGTTGCTCAGAGGATGAGCAACACCTTCAGTAGGGGGGTGATGATGAGCGTCATAAATGGGTAATTATATGGTCTCATTTTACCTCCTAACCTATTCAAATCAACCATTCTCTTAGCTTATTGTATGATTTTCTTATTATATTTATGCTTATAGAGTGAGTTGAATTAGTTATTGTGCCATGTGGTCTAACATGTATTTAATGTAGATTATTGATGGATTTCGAGGTCAAAGTAAAGGATCCAATGGAAAAATGGCAGCAATAACTCGAAGTGGACAGAGGAGAGGACTTATAGGAGGGAATCCCCCTCATTTATTACTCCTCACTTTGAATTCCCCTTCATTTAGCTTGAAGTACAAGCAGCCGAATCATGCACTAGAAGGCAACCGAACAAGTGGAGGATGATTGATGATTATCTCGAGTTTTGGGAGCCAAGACTCCCTGATTTTAAGGAAGTTGTTGGTAGCTTCATTTGTATAAGTAGAGAGGCCTAGGGCCTCACTAGGGTTGGATTTTTGCTTATGTAAACTCTGCTCAAATTTCGAGCTTATTATTTTTGTGACAGTTTCATGTAATCTTGCTATTGTTTTGAAAATAAAGATGGAATCCTTTTTGAGCTAGCACTGAGTTACCTCAGAGGGATGAAGCTCTTGGGTTAGGGCCCAATCCAAGCAGCCAAGCTCCTCTTTACTTGTATTTGTATGCTTTGTTTCATTTTGTAGATTAGTTTGTTGTTAGATGTATTTCTCTTATGGTTAAGAATAGGTTGCTTTTGATGATTTAGTAGTTTGCTTCCATTTGTGCTTTCTGTAGCAGGTTAAGCAATGATAAAGAGAAGATTCAAAAGGCTAGCAATAGTGCCTTGGCCTCTCTTCCTCCCTCTGGGACCATGATTTGAGGCAAAGACTCTCTTGCTGCCCCAAAAACACAGATTTTCCTCATTCATAGGACTTCTAGTGTTTGCAGCTTTTTAGTAGGTTAATAGTCTAGATTTGCTTTACTCTAGGTCTTCTTCATCATGCTCACTTCCTGATTTGAAATAGTCTTCTTTCATGCTTTCCTTTCCTGCATCATTCCTTAGTATTTCCTTCCATATATCATAGTTTAGACTATTTTGATGCAAAACTCTATTTTTCTAGATGCACTCATTTCATTGTTTGCTTGATCTTTTTGGTTGACTGTCAGTTCCTTTGCAGTAGATCTCTTCCAGCAGTAGGCCATCTTATCAACAATCACACCCTCCATCTGATCCATGCCCTATAGGTCTCCCAAATCTCACCTCAATTCTGCCCTAGTTTCCTACATTTTTCCATAGAACTTCTTCCTCTCTCCTTGAGCAAACCCAATCATCATTCTCTCTCTTGGTGATCCATTGTAGACTTTAGGTGCCCTAACACCTCATTCCAACCTTCACCCACCATTTTCATCCACTCTCACACCCTCAAAATAGTGAAAACTGCTCTCGACCTCCTCCTATAGGCCTCTTGTAGTTTCCCTGTTTTCCTCCTGTAGATTTTCCTATAGGCTTCTTTTGAAGGTCGAGTGTGGGAAAAGCCTCCAAAATGCCACCTGAGACCTCCTAGGACCCATGCACACCATCCTACATCCTCTCAAGTCCCAAAACCACCCTTCACCGCCACCTATTTGCTGCCACATTCACACACAATAAAGTACATGCATGTCAATTTCACATAAAAATCCAAAAATATGTTTTTTGCTTATTTACTTCTAAAAATAGCTTAGTTATATGCTTTTTACTTCCTTGAGTAGGTAATGGCATTCGTTTCATGGTTTTCATAGTTCTTTCTACAAAAGTAGAATTAGCTGGTTAATTATTGTTCACTAGGTTTGCTTTACATTTTAGTCTTTCTCCTTTCTGTCGTTAGATTAGCATCTGTAGAGTAATATTTCTCTCCTTTCATCACGTATAGAGCTTCTTTTGGAAGCCATAGAAGTTGGCTTGAGCTCCTAGTGATCGTGCACTGACTGACCAAGTGAAAACCTGTAGTGAGAACTAGTACTTGTGCATACAGCACCGACACTTCCAAGTTTGTTATGAACTATCGAGTTGATAAGAGTAAAGTAGGCAGCCCAAGAGTTGCAGCATTATTGCTGCAATACTGGTGCTCACCACCAAACAAACCCTACCATCGATGAAACCATACATGCGATGAGGGTGAAATCCAATTCGAACTGTGAGGCTAGTGCCTCACCATCTGATCCCTTCGAGGATTCCTTCTTGGATTTCTTCTGTGGACAATTCGTAGCATAATGGCCCACCTCATGACAATGAAAGCATCTCACTTTCGATTTGTCAATCTTCTTCCCACCATGGGAAGAACTGGATTTGGAATGGGACGCCTTCCCTTTCCCTTTCCTCACCTTACTCACTAAGGTTAGATTTTCTTCATCATCTTGCTTTGATGAAGATCCATCTCTGGTGCTTCTTCTTATCTCCTCCTACATTAGATCCAACCAAAGTCGTTCCCAATTTGGCAGTTTCTCTCTTCCATTTACCAAATCTTGGTAGTTATACCATCTCTTAGGAAGACCAAGGAGAGCAAGACTCACCATGTCATCATCGGCTGTCATGATCCCTACACTTCCAAGCTCATCCCTGTAGGTGGTGAGCTTGTTCAGATATGTAGAGATCGTGTCACCCTTTTCAAACTTGATTTTCTAAAGCTTGTCTTTCAATGCCAGCTTCCTCTGATCGTTGTTGTTCTGATATAGATCCTTTATGATTTTGCACATTGAAAACGGTGTCTCCTTCCCATGGAGACTCGAGACAATGTGGTCTCGAACTCCCTCCAGAAGGATTCTCCTCGCTCTAGCCACACATTTCTTCCATTCCACCAATTCTTGGGCATTAGCAGCTACTGGCTTGGGGACTTCTTGATCAATGAATTCCTTCAAACCGTTGTCCTCTAATACCGCTTCCATGCGATCCTTCAAGGCTATATAATTCAAGCTGCCATCAAGGGCATACTCAAGTCTCAAACCGTTGAACATCATTGGTGAAATTTGAGATGTGATAAGAATTTGAATTCTATAATCAGGAACTTCAAACTTCGAACTTATCCCTTCTTTGTATATTGTTCTTCGCTTTGATCACCTTTTCTCCAATACCATGTAGAATTTCCCACTATAGATCACCTGATAATGCAATATACTAAAGCAAAATACTTGATCTACTTCTACAAACAAACTTGCGGAAGCTTAATCGATTTTGAGCAAGATCAAATAGAACACATATAACAGAGAATGAGAAATAAATCACACATGAACACAAAAGAATACTCTGGGGAAAGTCTCAGCTAAAAACCCTGATCTCTGTATTATCATACAAGTGGAAATATGTTTGGATTACGCAAAGCTTTAGCTCACAAGCTATCCAGCTCTCAGTACAATCCCTCACTACTGCTCATAGACAGAATAGACACAACGTATTCCTTCCCTCAGTCCTCCAAGCCTCCTATTTCCTTGCGCAGTTTCTCCTGGGTCCTTTGGCTACCACATGTGTGAATTGACCTCTCACACAACTCACCAAACTCAGAAGTAATTGTGCAATCTCCAAGGAATGAATTCCTTATGCATACAAGATATATCCTCAATGGAATATTCCTGCAACTGATAGTACACTATCCCATCATCTGATGTCAACTGGGTCTCTGACTGAACTAACATGCATGAGTTATTTATGAGAGAATATTCAATTATCTGAAGTGCAGTAGTTACATGCATGCATGCATTAACTAACGGAACTCTCAATCAGTTCCACAAACTGTTGGAACTAATCTAACTGGACTTAACTCAGTTAACTGAGCTAACCAATTACAACTCATCCTGATCTCCTTAATCAAGGGATAACTTCCTCAATCAAAGGGGAAACTGTCACATGTCTTCACATAGACTTCATGTTCGATTTTCTACAACTAATTAACTCAATATGAATTAATTAATTATTTTACAAACAGCTGCTAAGATCAAATTCAAATTTTAATTCTCAATTTTAGTTCAGCGACTAACTAAAATTGTAATGTATCCCGAAATGCTATTTATAGTAGTGCTATTTTTAGCATTTCTTGTTGCTATTTTCAACAAGTTATGTATCCTTCTCTATTTGTTGGTTGAGAGGATGTATTCTTATATATGTGTTTGATGTTTTGCTTTGGTTATGTATATATATATATATATGTATATGTATATGTATATGTATATGTATATGTATATGTATATGTATATGTATATGTATATGTATATGTATATGTATGTAAATATTGCATCAAGTTGTGTTATAAAGCTCCAATAAGTGGTATGGTCTTCATGGTATGATGGTCATGGTCTTAGCAGCGTGATATGATGTAAATTTTGCATTGAGTTATGTTATAAATCTCCATGGGAAACATGTGTTTTACTGGTTTATAAGTGTCATTGAACACCAAGAATGGTGTTCCCCCAAGGGGGAGGGGTTTGTAATAACTCCTGGTTGATTTCCTATGTAAATAAAAATAAGACCAAGGTAATGGGACACGTATTCCAAGTTGAATGTTGGGTAAAACATAGCGATGGGTATCACTAGTGATTAATAAATGGATATGGAAATTGGAAAAGGCATTGGAAAAGGTAAAGAGGCATTAATTGGCATTTATTTATGAAAATAAAGGAAAATAGGAGAAAAGGGAGATGAAGGGTCATAGATTTGTATGAGGAGGAAATTGAAGAGAAAATAGAGAAAAATGAAGAAAATAGAGGTCTCAATGATAAAAATGCATAAGACGGTCAATTTGTAGCTTTTTGTTAGTTCATTTTTGGAGATATATTTTATTCACTCATTCTCTCTTACTCTTGCACACATAGAGAATTCTCGGAGCATGCTTGGAGCACTCTAGTTTTCACTTGGATTGGACAAAAAAGGAAAATGAAAGCAGGAAAGCACAAGGGAATAGTTGTATCAATAGCTACAGTCGGTTTGCTTTATAGGTAACAGGTTTCATGTGTGATTTCCTTGTTGATTTATGGATGCATGGTATTGCATGTGATTTTCTAGTTATATGATGTCAATGGCACGAAGTATTTCCTGAATTAACAGTGGTTATATCCTTGCCTTTCCATTTCCAGGATAGCCATGGTGTTGTGGGTTTTTCCACTTGATTTTTTTTTTCTTTTTCTTTTTCTAATTGGTGCTCATAATTCCTTATGGTTGTGGGTTGGAACAAATGCTCTGGAACCCTTATAACAACTTGGGTTGAGTTGCTAATCTTGGAGCCTAGGTTGGGAAAAATGCTCTGGATCCCTTGGTGGGTTGAGTTAATATTCCCTAGAGTTGGGTTGGACAAATTCTCTGGAGCCCTGGAAGGTTGTGGGTTGAGTTACTGGTTCTTGGAGCCCTAGACAGTTTAGGTAGATATCAATTTGGTTGGTTTTAGTGATGTTTGAACGTAGAGGTGGAATCATTGTGGTTGAGCGTTGAGGTGGTTTGGCCTCTAGAATCCCTATTTGGTTTTGTCTTTGTTCATTGGTGAGCACCAGTATTACAGCAATAATGTTGCAACTCCCGGGGCTTCCTACTTTACTTTTATCAACCCAATAGTTCGTAACAAACTTGGAAGCGACGGTGTTGTATGCACAAGTACTAGTTCTTACTGCAGGCTATCACTTGGTCAGTTGGCGCAAGATCATTAGGAGCTCAAGCCAACTTCTATGAATTCTAGAAGAAGCTCTAAATGTGATGAAAGAAAGGAAAGCTTACTCTACAGAGGCTATTCTACTTGCAGAAAGAGAAAGAAGACTGAAATGTGAGGTAAACCTAGCAAACCCTAATTTACCGACTAACCCTACTTTTGCAAGAAGAGAGGTGAAAATCTAGGAAAGGAGTGTCATTACCTACTGAGGAAGTAAAATACACCTATTCAAGCTATTTCTAGAAGGAAATAAGAAAAAACATCTTTTTTTGGATTTTTGTGTATTTTATGTGAAATTGTTATGCATGTAATTTATTTGTTTATGGATGTGGCAACGATTAGGTGGCGATGGAGGGAAACTTTGGGATTTTCAGAGGTGTAGGAAGGTGTGGAGGGGTCCTAGGAGACCTCTGGTAACCTTCTGGAGGCTTTCCTTGCAATCAGACTTCAAAAAGCCATGTACAGGAAATTCTACAGGAGGCTGCAGGGGATCTACAGGAGGATCTACAGGAGGATGCTGAGAGCTATTTTAGAGGGTTTAAAGGTGAAAAAATGGTGGGAAAAGGTAGCTGAAGACTAGAGGGATGTGTGAAGGGGTCTAAAGTTCATCAAGGATGATTAGGAAAGAAAATGATGGTTGGATTTGTTCAAGAGACAAGAGGAAAGCTTATGAGAAAAGTGCAGGAATTAGGGCAGATTTGTGAAGGGCTGTGAATGACCTATGAAACACCGAATCTGAGAAAGAAAAGAACTAGTTGTACCAAAAAAACAGAACTATATCTCATGTTAACCTAAATTCTGATCTAGGAAAATAAAATGTTGAACAGTGCTATATGGAAAGGAAAGCATGGAAAGAGATTTATTGCAGAAATAGAAATAAGTATGGCAAAATGGATCTGAAGCAAAGCATTAACCTCTAAATCAAATTGTAACACTAGAAATTGCATGGGGAAAGCAAAACTGTGTTTTTATGGCAGCAAGCAGATCTTGACCTCAATTCATGGTCCCCAAAGGAGGAAAGGAGGTCAAGCTCTGTTGATGGCCTTTTTGTATCTTTCTCTTACCCCTATTTAACCTACTTCAGCAACTGAAATGGAAACAACTATGTAAACCACCAAAAGCAACCTATTCTACTAAGGAAGAAATCTATCTAACAGCAACTAATTCATGAACTGAAGCAAAACATATAAATACAAAACAAGAGGTTTTAGGCAGCTTGGGTTGGGCCCTAACCCAAGAGATTCAGCCCCCTGAAAGAACTCAGTGTTGGCTCAGAAAATATTTCATCTCCATTATCAAAATAATAGTCACATTACATAAAATTGTTCACAAAAGTAAGCTCGAAATGAGCTGAGCAAAAGCTGCAACAAAAGTGTGAAAATTTGACTAACATCCAACTAAACTACTGAGAACCTAAGCCCTCCTATTTATACAACTGGAGCCTCCAACAGCTCTCCTAAAATCAAGGAGGCTTGGCTCCCAAGACTAGAGATAGACAGCAGTTCTTCTTCACTTGCTCAGCTGCCCCTTTGATGCATTGATGTGGTTGCTTGTGCTCCAAGCTTTCTGAAGGAGGATTCGAGGTAGGGGGTCATAAATGAGGGGGACACCCTCCTACAAACCCTCTCCCTTGTTTTCCTCGAATATTGGCTGCCAAATGCTCATTAAACCTTTGACTTTGTCTCAAAATTGACCAAAAATTTGCATAAAGCACACATTAGACTTCATGGCATAATGACTAAACCAATTCACTCTATTAGCTCAAAAACATGCAATAAACTAATGAGAATGGTGGATTAAGCTGAGTTAGGAGGCCAAATGAGCCCATATAATTACCCATTTATGGGGCTCATCATCACCCCCCTACTGAATGTGTTGCTCATCCTCTGAGCAACTAGTCTATCTCCTCATCCTTGATGGCCCTGATGGACTCCCTAACATCCCATGCTTCTGATGTGACATCCTCCTCCTTATCATGGAATCCTGCCTTTCTATCCACCTCTTCCCACTGTTGTTGTTCTTCTTCTTCTTTTACACCTTCTAGTAGGCCTAGCAGCAGTGGAGGACTCAATTTGAGGCCAATCCAATTGGCCTTCAAACTCTGCATAGAGCACTTGTACAGAGGCACTCTCCTCAATGCTTCTTTCATCCTATTTGGGGAGTGATACTCCCTGATCTGTAGGCTGTGTGGCAATGTGTTCCACCTTCTCATACAGGCATGAATGCAGTCATCTCCAAGCAATCTTTCCATGTCCTCAAAATGTGCAATAGCCTGGGCCTACTCATTGATATACTTAGGGGAACTTTGAGGATTATCTGCAAGCTGCTGGTGGACACTAATGAGAGCCATGGGGTCTGCTGGCTCAGCTCGGATCATTAAGGGTTCATTTTTCTCTTTTTCCATCAACTTCTTGATTTTTGCCGCCCTTTTCTCCTCATGATTCATCCATGATGCCATGGCCATCAGCTGCAAGTCCCCCAGCCTAGCATTGGGGTCCCATAGGTTCATATCAGTGAGGGCCAAGTTATGAAAATAAAACTCTGCTATCTTTGCCTTGTCTTCTGCTGAACTTTGGTCACATAGGTCTGTAAACTGTTTATAATCTAAAAAGGCATTCTACCTCTCTGTGCCAAGGTCTTGATTTGAAACTGTAGCCACTGGTTTTTGAGGTATACTCCATATGATTTGGTTGGTTGCCTGCATTGTAGTGCCTCCATAGACTAGCTGGCCATGCATGCCAATTATGTGTCCTTTTCTTGTAGTTGTTTTCTTAACATTTCATTTTCTGCTTCCAAGTGAGATCTTTTGTTTGCTTCTATATGTCTTATAGTGCTCAACTCCTGACCCATTTCTCTCAGCTTGTTCTCCATGTGGCTAATGTCTTCCACCCCTTTTGACTTGGAAATTTGCATCCATCTATGGCTCCTTACCCTTTCTTTTTCCAGCTCAAAGAAAAGTGGGACTGCAAATTTCTGTGGAATAATTTTTCCCCCTTCAAGAAGGTTGTAGTAAGAGCCTAAACTAGGCTAGGGGTCAGGTTCTAGAATCTTTGTTGTTTCATCCTTCCCTTTGGTCTGCTCTTCTGCCCTTTTCTCAAGTTTCTCAGTCTCCTGTAGCTTTGTTAGGGTCTCCTGTAGAGCAATTTGTGCCTCCTGTAGGACTGTTTTTGAGTCTTGCAGTTTTACTCTTTCCTTCCAAGTGGAAGATCTAGGACTTCCTCTTTCATAAGTAATGGGGGTTTTGGAGGGAGATTCTTCCCTTTTGATAGTAGGGGAATCTTCAATTATGATAGGCTCTTTTGAGGATGGCTGTGGCTTCCCTATTTTTATTCTTGTGCTTTTTCGAGCCCTGAAATACATTGATGGTGGCCTTTTCCTCTTTTGTTTGGGTTTAACTGGGGTGCTGAGGGCAGCAAGAACAGTTGTTGCTTCCCTTTCTAGTGTCTCAGGAGACACTTCTGTCTTCTTTTCCCCTTTTTCCTCTTCTTTTGTCTTCTCTGCCTCTGCTAGCTTTGTTTCCTCTAGCTCTATTTTGGTTTCCTTCTCATCTTGTTTAGTTTTTGCCTTCTCTACTTTAGTCTTTTTCTTCTTTGGTTTAGTCTTTTTCCTTTCTGTTTTAGTCTTTTTCTCTTCTGTCCTAGGTTCCTTCTTCTCTTCTCTGGTCTTTTTCTTCTCTGTTTCAGGTTCTTCCTTCTCATCTTCTGTTTTGGTTTCCTCCTCATCTTCCCCTTTTTGTTCTTCCCCCTCACTTTCAGAAGGACTAAGGTCATATGTGAGGGCTTTTATATCATCTTCTCTTGTCATATTTCTGAAGATCTCCCAGGCTATGGGGATTGTGAAGGTGTGGAGGGCTTCTTCCACCATCAGTTTAATTAGTCCATGGTCATCCAGTTGATCTGGACCTCATGCTTTCAATTTAATGTTGGAATTTATAAGGGACTGTAGGAGAAAATAGGGGATGCTGAGTTTTTGGGGTGTGGGAATATCCATGCCATATCTCAGCTCATGCAGAAGTCTGAAATGATAACCATAAACTATGTTATACCTCCCTTCATAGGAAATGTACTTGATAATTTGGTAACTGACCTCATCCCAAGGGTAAGGTATGCTTGTTCTCCTGATGCCATTTTTGTCCTCTACAGGATGCTCATTTGGCTGGAAGAAGGTTTTCTTGGCAACTTGACCCAGTGGCTTTTCTTCTTTGCTCCAGGGTAGTCCAAGTGGAAGATTGGTAACCCTACTGATAAACTCTGGGGTGATTTCCATGGTGAGACCTCTAAAAGTAACAGTGGCATGGGTCTTTGAGTGAGGTACCAAGGAAAGTGAAAACTCCTGAGTCACTTCTTCATCATACCCTCGAAGTTTTTCGAAAAATGGCATCCAATTGGCTCTGGTAAAAATGGCTACTACCTTAGGATGTTCATGGAGCCTGACTAAATTTAGGGGTTCCTTCCTCATGAATCCCCCTGTCATTATGTTTATAATCCTTTGGAATACCTCAGGTGGAGAAGGAGACAACAATTTTTTCAAAAACAGGAAACAGAGAAAAAAACTGTGTTTTTCTTTAAGAAACAGGCAGACTTTTTTAATGCAATTTCTCTTCTCTTTAGGCTTAATTCTTCCCTAAAATTGCATCACTCCTTGTATATGTGAGTGCCCAAGGTGGAGAAGGAGACAACACTTCTTTTGCAGAAACAGGAAACAGATAAAAACTGTGTTTTTCTCTTAAGAAATAGGCAGAACTTTTGAATGCAATTCCTCTTCTTTTTCAGGCTTAATCCTTCCTTAAAATTGCATCACCCCTTGTATATATGAATATGCAAAGTGGGTTTGTACCGAGCCTACCTCTTCAAGTCTGAATTTGAATGAAAACCCTATGTTCTCTTCTATAAAACTGCTTATTGGCCCTCCTGTAGAAATAGATGGAGGTTCTCTTGTAGAACTGTTACTGCTCCTGTAGAACCCGATAATGCTCCTGTAGAACCCGATAAGAGGAGGAGGACTGAAAACAATAGAGAATGGTGGTTTCGAGGTTATGGAGGTGGTATGGAGCTTTCTGCAGCTGCGGGGACGATGATAAAATGGAAACAAAGGTGGTGAATGAGTTCGAGGCAGAGTACTTATGTTTATTGGAGATATTTCTAGCGATTATGTGAGGTGAAAAAAAGGGTACGTTGTCATTATTCGAACTGTTGGCCCCTACTAGTGTGTCATCATGAGTCTTCATGCCTTCTGCCTGCAATCACTTCCCATCATTTGCTTTGGAGTTTAAACATCTGCCACTACGTGTCTTTTGGATTTTTCATGAGTTGACTAGACACACATGTCTTTTGGATCTCTGGATGAGCGCAATCAAACTAGACGAGGGTGGCCAGTTAACTGGCCACCTTTCTGGTTTAATCCCAACCATCTCATTCGTTCATGCATTTTTTGAATTATATAGATGCAATAGAGGAGAGGGTTAGACACTTACCTGCAGGTCGAATGCTCATGCTATGGTGCTGCTAGGTTCTGTTGTTGCTGCATGCTCAAATTTCAGTGTTGCATGCTTGTATCCCTTCTGCTATATGCTTTTTTCTTCTTGATATGTGCTCGGTTGCTTTGGTATAGGTTCCCTTTAACTGAATCTTGCTTCTGACATCCCCTATATTCCTGTGGCTGCACCTATTTTGCTACTGGAGCTTGATTTTAAGGGGATCAGCTGCTACAGGAAATCCTACAAGAGCTCTTGTAGCTGCTTCTCCCTCTAAAATCTTTAGCTGATGCTTGTGTTGGGAGCTGTGAGGATGCTACTAAGGATTCTGATGGAAATGGAGAGGGATTGGGTAAGCTGCAGGTGAGTTGCGGAGGTGCTGTTCTTTTTTGTTTCCTTAACTTTTTTTAAAAAACTGGTTTCTGTGTTTTTTCTTTTTTGCAAGAAGGAAAGAATCAAATGGAAATGAGGTGATGCAGGTGTGGGATGGAGGGCTAGGATGGTGGATAGTTGTAGGATGGCCTACATGCCTTCTAGGAAAATCCTCAGCTCCTCAAACTATTTGTAAAAGCTATTTCAGGCTCTCTGTGATTTCTACAGGAGCCTCTTGTAGAACACACAGGGTCTCCTATAGGATGCACAGTCTTCAGAAAAAAACATAGAGAGGTGGAAAAAAAATCAGAAATGATGGAGAAGAGTATAGAGGATGTGTAATAGGCTTTGTGGCATGTCCCCTTGCTTCCTGTGGTCCATCTGTAACCTGCAATGCATTTGAAAAGTCAATTTTCTCTTTTCTTTTTTCTGTTTTTTTTTTTTTTTTGAAAAGACAACCAGGGCACCTCCAGGAGGTTTTCACCCTACTTGCCTGCCTTGGATGCCTCCAATGGAGGTTTTCACCCAGGGATCTTATTCTCTCTCTTTTTTTTTTGTTTTTGTCATCACTGGGCCGCCTCTAGAGAGGTTTTCAACCCAATGATGGGACTCAAGCACCTCATAGAGGTTTTCACTTGAGTCCTTATTATTTTTTCTTTTTTTACCTCAGTGAGTGGGTGGAGTGGAGGATGAGACCTGTTCCACTACCAACACTATCTTGTTCAGATCTTCAATGAATTCTTGCTTGGAGAGGGGATTCCTGTAAATTTTCAATCTATGCCTATTAACAAGCATGGGGATGGCTTCCTCATCAACGATTTTGATCAGGACTGAACCATTGTCATTGCATTTTTCTACAGTGTAGGGTCCTAGCCATCTTTTCCTTAGCTTACCTTTGAAATCTTTATACCTTGATTCATAGAGAAGCACCTAATCTCCTTCTTGAAATTTCTTCTCCCTGATATTTTTGTCGTGCCATATCTTCCTCTGAAGATGGATTACTTCTATGTGCAGAACGGCCTGCAATCTTTGTTCATCCAATCCGTTGAGCTGGAGTAGTCTTTCCTTTTGTGCATGGCTGAGATCTAGGTCTAGCTGAGCTGACAACCTTAGTGTATTGTATTCAAATTCTATTGACAGCAAAGCCTTCTTCCCATAAACCAATTCATAGTGTGTGAACCCTGTGGTGGTCTTCCATGTGGTGTTGTAGGCCCAGGTGACCTCAACCAATCTATTTGCCCAATATTTTCTGCTGCTACTCACTACCTTGGTCAGAATTCCTTCCAAAGCTCTGTTAGTGACTTCCACCAGTCCATTGGCTTGTGGATGGTAAGAGGTGGAAGTCTTGCGCTTGATTTGATGATGTGTGAGCAAGTCTTCAATCAAATTGGAAGTGAACTGACTGTCTTGATCTGTAACTAGTTCTCTTGAATACCCAAACTTTTAGAAGATGTTCTCTCTTAAAAACTCAGCTACTTTTTCTTCTGTTGCTGCCTTGATTGCCTTTGTCTCTGCCCATTTTGTCAGATAATCGGTGCACACAATCATGTATTGTTTCTGTTTTGAAGGAGGGTTGATAGGACCCACAAAGTCCATGCCCCACTTCTAAAATGGCTCAAAAGTCACTTGAGGTTGCATGGGCATCTCATTCTTTGGAGTAGGTTTCCCCATCCTTTGGCACCGATCACAATGGCTGATATATATCTTCATATCTTGATGAAGAGTGGGCCAAAAGTAACCTACTTACAGAATTTTGAAGGTAGTCCTTTTTTCTGCAAAATGGTCTCCACAAATCCCATCATGACAGGTCGGGAGAATGTCAATAACTTCATCCTCCCTAACATATCTTCTCAAAATCTGATCTGGGCCAAGTTTGAAGAGATTGCCCCCAATCCAAGTGAAAGGGGCACTTTTCTCACAATCTTGCTCTTCTCTTTTGAGGATAGGTGTGGTGGGAACTGTGTTGAAACCAAGTAATTTGCTATATCAGCAAACCATGGGGAGAGTACTGAGATAGCAAATAGGTGTTCATCCGGCATTTGATCATCCACCATTCCTTCCTCACCTACAGGAAAATTTACTCTAGACAAAAAGTCAGCAACAACATTTTCCTTACCAAGCTTATCAACAATGGTTAAATCAAACTGCTGCAATAAAAGCAACCATCTAATAATGCGAGCATTTACATTTGGTTTATTCATTAAATACCTAATTGCAGCATAATCGGTGTGTACAAAATTTTGATAGCCTACGATGTAATGTCTAAACTTATTTAAGGAATTCACTATAGCTAGGAGTTCCTTCTCGATGACCGTGTAGTTTAACTCTACCTTGGACAAATTTTTACTTATGAAGTATATGGCATAAGGTAACTTTTCATCAATTTGCCCCAAGGCTGCTCCTATTGCTTTGTTCGAGGCATCTGTGTGAATGTGGAAAGGTAGGGCCCAGTTTGGACCTCTCAAAATTGGGGCAGTCACAAGTTTATTTTTCAAGATATCTAGGGCTTCTTGACAGTTGTCAGTCCATATGAACTCAACATCTTTTCCCAAAAGACCAAACAATGGAGAGGCTAACTTACTGAAATCTTTAATGAATCTTCTGTAATATCCTGCTAAACCTAGGAAACTTCGGACATCTCTCACCTTTTGAGGAGGTGGGACCCTTTGGATGATGGCAATTTTGTTGGGGTCCACCTGCAATCCTTGTTGAGATATTGCATGACCTAGCACGGTCCCTTCAGTCATCAAGAATTCACATTTTTCCAGACTGAGGGACAGGTTCATTTCAATACACTTGTCCAAAACTTTTCCTAGGTTAGACAAAGCTTCCTGGAAGTTAGAACCATAAGGAGTAAAATCATCCATATATATTTCCACTACATCATGAACCAGCTTAGAGAATATACTCAATACTGCTATGGAAAGTGGCGGGATCATTGCACAAACCAAAAGGAAGGGCCCGATAGGCAAAGGTAACCCAAGGAAAAGTGAAAGTGGTCTTATCTTGGTCTTCCAGGCTGATTTGGATCTAGTTGTACCCACTGAACCCATCTAGGAAGGAGAAAAACTTTTTCCCCGCTAGACCATCTAACACTTGATCTATGAAAGGAAAAGGAAAATGGTCCTTTTTGGTGGCCTTGTTCAGTTCTCGATAATCAACACAGATCCTCCACTTATCATTTTTCTTTGGCACTAGCACCAAAGGAGAGACCCATTCACTGTTGGAGATGGGGTAGATGAATCCTGCATCCAGTAACTTTTACAATTCTTCCTTGACAATGTCCTTAAGGGCTGGATTCATCCTCCTTTGAGGCTGCCTGACTAGTTTGCAATCTTCCTTCATGTAAATGTGATGAGTACAGACTGAAGGGTGCACTCCCTTCATCTCCTTATAGCTCCAAGTGAAGGCATCTAAATGTTTTCTCAATAGGCTACACAGTTCCTTCTCCTGGGAGGTGGATAGGGATGAGTTGATTTTCAAGGTTCTTTCAGGGCCGAACTCTATATTCTTAACATGGAGAGAGGTTGGGTCAGCCACACAGAGATCAGTTAAGGGATTGTCTTGGGTGTCTTTCACTAGATCTTCTAATGGCAAAATACTGGGGGGTGGATTCTGAATTAGATTTTCAATGATATCATCCTCATTTTGTGGTTGCCCCCTCATAATAGTTTCTACTACACACAGTGGTGCAAAATAGACTTCATCCTCATCCTCCTCCTCCAACCAGAGAGGTAGATCATGTTCTAGCAAGGGTTTGACAGGAGGGTATAAGATTCATTGCTTGGACATATGCCAATTCTTAATTGTCATGTTCCCAGCTCGATAGCTAATGTAGGCATCTGCAGTAGCCAACCAGGGTCTTCCCAGGATGAGAGGATACCCAGTGAGCTTTTCTTTCAGCTGGAGAACTAGGAAATCAGCAGGGTACTCCCAAGAATCAATGGAGACCATCACATCCTCCACAATCCCCTCAGGGGTCACGGTGGAGCAGTTTGCTAGTTGCAGTACAGTCGTGGTCTTTCTCAAGGAGCCCTGGAGTTTGAGCTTGAGCATGGTGTCCTTGGTCATCACATTAATGGCAACCCCTAGATCGATCAAGGTATGGGGGATCATGGTGCCATTGATGTGGACATCAACTACTAGGCTTCCAGGGTCTAGATATTTTGGACAGATTACCTGCCCCAACATCAGGTCGAACAGTTGTCCTATGACATTGATGGTTGGGGCATCTCTCTTGCGCCTGCCTGGATGCCTGAAGCACTTCTCTTTGATCATCTTATTGTATATAGGCACATCCTTTATGGCTTGGAGAAGTGGTATCTTTACACATAGTTGTTTCAATTCTCCTAGAAGTTCAGTTTCTTCTGGGGTGGGCTGTGTTGTCCCGGATAGTCTCTCAGGAAAGGGTGGATTTGCTTTTGGTTCACTTTCCTCTTTATCTTCCTCAACCTCCTGAGGGGGAGGTTGGCTATTTGGGAGGACCTTCCCAGATCGTAGGTTAATCTCCTGAATCTCCATAGCATAGGTTGGGCATGATGGTTCCCCACTGTATACTTGTTGAGCATGTCTGTTGTTCAGGTTCAGGTTCGGTCAAGTAGGAATTTGGGGTTGCCTTGGTGGAGCAGGAGGAAATTGTTGTGGTTGAGCAGGTGGTAGAGGAAAAAGAGCGGGAGGAGAGTTGTACTGGGGCCTACACCCCTGATGAGATGCATTCCACTGAGGTTGTGGCTGAGTATATAAATGAAATGAATGAGCAGCTGGTTGGGCATGATATTGAGATGGATATGAGTAAGGAGGAGGTGTGGACAAGGAAGGATGAGTAAGGGGACCCCAAGAAGGTATGGAAGTGGCTTGACTGGGGTTGTAGTATGCATGAGATATCCCTTGCATTCCCTGCTGGTATGGTCTAGGTCCATGCGGTCTCCTTTGGTTCATGAAATAGAGTGGTTCAGTGACTCCTTCGGCCCCTTAGTATACAGCTTTAAGTCCGAGCAAGGAAGGGAACTTATCTATAGAATGATCTTCTTCACAGACTGAACAAACTTCTATAGAGTTCAATGGACATTCATTCCTAGGATGCCTTCTGGTGCACCTAGGACAAAAAATGGCCAAAGCCCTCTCTGCTTCCTCTTGTTTCCTTTGATATGCAAGGTATCCATTTGCATGGCAAGAGTCTACAACATCTCACTCTTGAAGTCTTCCAGCATGTTTCCAAGTTCACCTTTAAGGGATGAATTAGATGAGGAGGTATTGGATGTAGGTTGACTCCCCCTACCTCTCTTTCTGGCTGCCCTAAAATGGTTTCTAAAAACAATATTTATGTCTTCATAAGGTAGTTGATAGATGTCTCCCCGGGCCAGTAAATGGAGGGTGTCTAGAAGGTTTTCTGGAATTCCTCTGAGCAAGACGAACTTTAGAGATTCGGGGTCAAGTGTGCACCTGGCCCTTTTATAACTAGGCTAGAACCTCTCTTCATAATCTTCCAAGGATTCATCACTTCCCATGGTCATTCGAAAGATTTCTTCCTTGGTATCTTTTGACCTACAGTAGTCCCGGTATTTGTTATTAAAGGCTTGTTGCATCTGAGCCCAAGTTGTGATGTTGTTGCCAGGTAACCCCATGAACCAGCGCAATGTTGAATCCTTGAGGGTAGAATGAAACAGTTTCAACTTCTTCTCATCTTCTACATAGTCATAGGTTCGACAAATGACAGCAAACTCAAACAGGAAGGTGTCAGGATCTTCTGTAGTCAATCCATGGAAGTGAGGTAGGGATGAAGGGCTTATGTTCTTCATTTTAGTGTCCCCATTGGTCTCTCAGATGGGAAAGGTACCCTTTACTCTTTCTCCATTCCCCATAGCATTTCTGTTTTCAACCATTGTCTCACGAGGGATGTTTTCTTCCTCTTCTTCTCCTATAGGTTCTTTAAATATCTCAAGTTGTTCTCCTAAAGGTTCTTCTATATCACTACCACCGAAGAAGAGAGAAGGGTGGCTTTGTGATGTGGTGGGGGTGTTGGGTAAGAATTTCCCCGAGTTATCTCTGTTCCTACGAGGCATGAAAGGAAATCTCTTTTTGGGCAATTTTTGTTTTTTTCCTGCTTGTACTTGCAAAACTAAAATTGATTGAACAACAAATTGCAACTATTGAAATGAACTTGCTGAAAGGAAATTGCAGAATTGAAATGAAAGCAAGGAAATGACTAATCTGGAATGAAAATTGCAGAATTGAAAGGACTAATCTACTTTTACTGAAATGGAAATTGTAGAATTGAAAGGACTAATCTACTTTTGCTGAAATGGAAATTGCAAAATTGAAAGGGCTAATCTACTTTTGTTGAAATGGAAATTGCAGAATTGAAATGAAAGCAAGGAAATGCAGAAATTGAGAGAAACAACTACTCTACTTTTGCTAAAATGAACTACTTAGCAGAATGTTGCAGTAGAAAATAGAAGAAAAGCAGTAATCACAAAATACTCTGACGCTTCCCCGGCAACGACGCCAAAAAGTGGTGAGCACCAGTATTGCAGCAATAATGTTGCAACTCCTGGGGCTTCCTACTTTACTTTTATCAACCTAGTAGTTCGTAACAAACTTGGAAGTGACGGTGTTGTATGCACAAGTACTAGTTCTTACTGCAGGCTGTCACTTGGTTAGCTGGCACAAGATCACTAGGAGCTCAAGCAAACTTCTGTGAATTCCATAAGAAGCTCTAAATGTGATGAAAGAAAGGAAATCTTACTCTACAGAGGCTATTCTACTTGCAGAAAGATAAAGAAGACTGAAATGTGAGGTAAACCTAGCAAACCCTAATTTATCGACTAACCCTACTTTTGCAAGAAGAGAGGTGAAAATCTAGGAAAAGAGTGCCATTACCTACTGAGGAAGTAAACTACACCTATTCAAGTTGTTTCTAGAAGGAAATAAGAAAAAAAACATCCTTTTTTGGATTTTTTTCTATTTTATGTGAAATTGTTATGCATGTAATTCATTTGTTTATGGATGTGGCAGCGATTAGGTGGTGATGGAGGGCGAATTTTGGATTTGTAGAGGTGTAGGAAGGTGTGGAGGGGTCCTAGGAGACCTCTGGTAACCTTCTGGAGGCTTTCCTTGCAATCGGACTTCAAAAAGCCACGTACAGGAAATTCTACAGGAGGTTGTAGGGGATCTACAGGAGGATCTATAGGAGGATGCCGAGAGCTGTTTTAGAGGGTTTAAAGGTGAAAAAATGGTGGGAAAGGGTAGCTGAAGACTAGAGGGATGTGTGAAGGGTCTGAAGTTCATCAAGGATGATTAGGAAAGAAAATTATGATTGGATTTTTTCAAAAGACGAGAGGAAAGCTTATGAGAAAAGTGTGGGAATTAGGGTAGATTTGTGAAGGGCTATGAAAGACCTGTGAAACATGTGGCAAAAGATATGGTGATGGCAACTTTATTGACTTATTATGAGCAGAGATGTACTATAAGAGAGCTGCAAATCAAAACACCAAATCTGAGCAAGAAAAGAACTAGCTGTACCAAAAAAAAAAAACTATATCTCATGTTAACCTAAATTCTGATCTAGGAAAATAAAATGTTGAACAGTGCTAGATGGAAAGGAAAGCATGGAAAGAGATTTATTGTAGAAATAGAAATAAGTATGGCAAAATGGATCTAAAGCAAAGCATTAACCTCTAAATCAAATTATAACACTAGAAATTGCATGGGGAAAGCAAAACTATGTTTTTATGGCAGCAAGTAGATCTTGACCTCAATTCATGGTCCCCAAAGGAGGAAAGGAGGTCAGACTCTGTTGATGGCCTTTTTGTATCTTTCTCTTACCCCTATTTAACCTACTTCAACAACTGAAATGGAAACAGCTATGTAAACCACCAAAAGCAACCTATTCTACTAAGGAAGAAATCTATCTAACAGCAACTAATTCATGAACTGAAGCAAAACATATAAATACAAAAAAAGAGGTGTTGGGCAGCTTGGGTTGGGCCCTAACCCAAGAGCTTCAGCCCCCTGAAAGAACTCAGTGTTGGCTCAGAAAATATTTCATCTCCATTATCAAAATAATAGTCACATTACATAAAACTGTTCACAAAAGTAAGCTCGAAATGAGCTGAGAAAAAGCTACAACAAAAGTGCAAAAATTTGACTAACATCCAACTAAACTACTGAGCACATAAGCCCTCTTATTTATACAATTGAGCCTCCAATAGCTCTCCTAAAATCAAGGAGGCTTGGCTCCCAAGACTAGAGATAGACAGCAATTCTTCTTCACTTGCTCGGCTGCCTCTTTGATGCATTGATGTGGTTGCTTGTGCTTCAAGCTTTCTGAGGAGGATTTGAGGTAGGGGGTCATAAATGAGGGGGAAACCCTCCTACAAACCCTCTCCCTTGTTTTCCTCGAATATTGGCTGCCAAAATGCTCATTAAACCTTTGACTTTGTCTCAAAATTGACCAAAACTCTGCATAAAGCACACATTAAACTTCATGGCATAATGACTAACCCAATTCACTCTATTAGCATAAATATAATAAAAAACGTGCAATAAACTAATGAGAATGGTGGATTAAGCTGAGTTAGGAGGCCAAATGAGCCCATATAATTACCCATTTATGGGGCTCATCATTCATTCCATGAGATCCCATATTCATGCTTGGAATATGGAGCGGGGTTGATTCGTTGAAAGATAGATTTGGTCCAACCCAATCAATGTTCGTGTGGTATGTGTAAATCCTTGACTTGGTATTTTCATATATTAATTAGAGTTATTCTTATACTGTCATTCATGCATACTTGTGATTATGTTGGAGATATTATGGTTGAGATGCCATGGTTCCTATACTGGTTATTTGTTGGTTACATGATCTATTTTATTTATGGCTATTGTCATGAATGGTTTAGTTATTGATTGGTTGATGAATGTATAGACTAATAAGTGTTATTTCAGCTATATGAATAAGGCATAGGGCCTTCTTGTTGATTATCATATGAATCTCTGACTATTATGATTAGATATGCATTCATGACCTATAGCTTCTATGTTTTCCATGTGTTTGAAAAAATGCCTAGTGTGTTCTAGGAAGTCTAGGTCAAGTGTTTGGTTTGAGTTTAAATGTTTAGCTTTGTCCTCATGTCAATAGTGATTCTAGAAAGTCTCAGACATTTCTAGGTAGTGGTATGGAGGCTAGTCTAGAATTGTGGCTTAGATTTCGGGATAGTACCCTATGAACTAGAAATTTTGGGCTATAACCGCATGGAAACAGTGTCATGTGTGCGGTTGGAGCCCTATAATCGCGCCCTTGTAGACTTGTGCATGAACTTGAGCTATTAAGTTAGAGAAAAGCATCCCCAACTCATGGTTTTGTCACCTGGGATGGTTATTTGGCCCCTAAGTGTCTTGTAAAGCCTTGAGGAATGTTTTTGAGTTATCATCCATCGGCCCCACTTTCATAACTGAAGCTTGGAGGTTGGGTCATGTCATAGAAACTCTTCGTCTCATGTTTACCAAGGAAAGCCGATGAAATTAGGTAAATGTGGGAGGGGTGGTTACAGGAACCATGCTAATATTGAACTTAAGAAAATGGTTATGACAAACACCTATTACCCTTAAACTTGCAAGTATATTAACCATTACTCTAGAAGAGTTTTAGAGGATATCACTATATCAATTGACTCATAAGAGTGCCCAAAATACCTCATTTTGCTATAGACTAAAGCTAAACTTAATGGTTATTGACTTACCAAAGGTAGAGAATATGTTCATCACAAATGACCAAAATAAGAAAAACTTAATCATTTATCCCCTTGCCATACTTTTCATTGGTACATAAAGACCTCTATGAGTAGAAGAAGATGAATATATGTTCCAAACCATCCATCCAATCCTCACCATATAAATTGCTCTTAGACTAAGGGACCTTGTTGAGGACATAATAATTTACAATTATGTGCAAAACTCGATAATGTAGTTCATTTGCATCCAATAATAAGAAGGTAGAATATGATGATGAAAATTCTGATAATCTAGATTGAACCTACTAGCATAATTTAATTTAGTCTGGTAAACAACAATGAATAGTTAATACAATAGAAATTTCACCCAACAAAACCTTAAAAATTAATAGCTATTTAAATTCTATCAAATAAAACAAAGTTACCAACTTAACAAGAATTGTAACCTCAAAATGAGAACTCTAACAAAAAACACTCCTATTTTTGCACAAAAAAAGAAAAAAAATAGCCTAAAAATGAAAAGTGTTGATGTTGCACCAACATCTTTTTGGGGTTAAAATTCCAAATTTTTATAGCAATGACAATAAAAACAAAAAAAAAATTGTAATAAACATGAAAAAAGCCACGAAAATGAAAAGTGTTAATGTTGCATCAACACCCTTTTTTTGGGTCAAAAATAAATAAATAATTAATTAATTAAATTAAAAACTAAAAATGACATTAAAAACTAAAATTTGTGCAATAAACATGGAAAAACACCTTGAAATAGAAAAGTTTTGATGTTGCATCAACGTTTTTTTTGTAAACATTTCAACAGTTTTTAGCAATGGCATTAAAAATAAAATATCATGACTCGAATAAACTTTAAAATTTCAACAGTTTTCAATAATAACATTAAACATAAAATATAATGGCTCCAAAAACCCTAAAAATTACAGCAATTTTCAACCATGGCGATAAAGATAAAATATCACAACTTCAAAAAATCTTAAATTTTCGAAAATTTCCAGCTATTGAATTAAGATCAAATATCATGAAAAAAAATCCTAAAAATTGAATACGTAAATCAAAGACTCATTATACCAAGAGTATTATTTTTAAATGCTAAAAGTATAGCTCTTTAATAATCTTAGCCTAAGACAACTTGACACATTGCAATGAAAACTTAAAAATTAACCATCAAACTAACATATAGTGGAGGCGGACTTGAACCATTACAAGGAAAACCTAAAAATCAACCATGAAATAGACACACAATGGGAGCCAACTTGATCCACTGTAACGAAAACTTAAAAATCAATTGACAAATTAACACACAGTGGGGTTGGTGTACTAGTCAAACATCGACACATCTCTTATAACAAAACAAAAAATTAAAGAAATGAAAAAATAGACAAATAACTAAAAATGAAAAAGTAAAACAAAAACAATTAATTAATTTAAAAAAATAATAATAAAAAATATGAATATATTTAGGAAAAAAACAAAACAAAACCTTAAAAATAATAATAAAAAATATGAATATATTTAGGAAAAAAACAAAACAAAACCTTAAAAAAAAATTAGAAGAAAATAAAACGAAAATAAAAAATCAAAATCAAAATCAAACATAAGAAAAATAAAAATAAAAAATCAAATAATAATAATAATAAAAAAAAATTAAATAATAATAATAACATTTTTCAAAAAAAAACAAAAAATTATAGGGAAAAAAAAATTGATTTTCTATTTATAATCCTTGTTGGTCAAAAAATCAAAACAAAAAATTAACGATGTGTATTTATTATTTGTTTTCTTTTAATATTTTCTTAAAAACTCTTTCTAATATTTCATATTTTTAAAATTAATTATTATTATTATGTTTTAGTTTTTTACATAGTTTAAAATTTATTTTTCCAATTAATTTTTATTATTTTTTTTTATTTTTTCAATATGTTTGCTATGTTATTTATTTCTCAATTTTTGTTTTTTATTATTATGTTATTTATTTTTCATTTTTATTATTATTATGGTGTTGTTTTTTTTCTATATTTTTTACATAGGTTTTTATTTTAATTTTTCTCTTTTCAATTTTTGTTGTTTTTAATTTTTCAATCATGTTTTTTTTCAATGTGTTTTTAAAGCTATTTATTTCTCAATAATAATAATAATATTATTATTATTATTATTATTATTATATTCCTTTTTCTTTTCAAATTTTTGTTTTGAATGTTTTATATTTTTTAAATTATTTTACATTATTTTTTAATTGTTTTTAGTTTCATGTTTAATTTTTTTAAACAATTTATTTCTATTATAATCTATTGATATTTTTAGTTTTTTAATTAAAGGAATTTTCTATTTTATTTTTATTATTTTTACTTGATGTTTTATTTGAATCAATTTTTTTGGAAAATAAATCAATAAATATTATCATCTTTGGACATAAAATTCATAAAAAAATTATTAGGTTTGTAAATTTTTCAACTTTTTATGTTCAATTTTTTCCATAATTTTTTTTTTTTAATATATTACTTTAAGCGAAAAGGTCTCGAAAAGTGTGTTTTTTTGTAATTATATTTATATGCAAAATGTGTATTTTTTGTAAGTGTTAAAATTATTATTTTTTTAGTGACAATTATTTTACGTGTATTGAAGCATTAATTAATAGTACATAAATATATAAAAAAATCATACCTTAAAAATATTATTATTATTATTATTTAACTTTGCAAAAAAAAATGAAAACTTCATTACAAAAAAATATTGCAAAGAAAACAAAAAATACAAACTTGAAAAGCTCTTAAAAAACAAATATCTTGGGAAGAAGAAGAAAAAGACAACTTGAAAAATGGTTAAATAACCAACATTTAAAAAAAATGGATACACAAGACATAAGAAAATTTTAAGTGTCAAAAATATGCCTCCACCAATGAATAAAAAAAACAACAACAATAACAAAAAATGTTGATGCTACATCAACCCCTTTTTGGGGGGCTTAATTTTAACACTTTAAATTTTTTAATGTATTAAGTGTGGATATATTTTTTAAAATGTTGTTGATTATCAACACTTTTCGAAATTGACATGAAAATCACTCACAATTAAAAAATATGTTCTTACTTAATACATAAGAAAATTTATAGTGTCAAAAATATGCTCCAATTTACAGTGTCAAAAATATGCTCCAAAAAAATGTTCAAGCTACATCAACACTTTTCAAAATCAGCATGAAAATAATGATTTTTTTTACCTCTAAAATGAGAACTCAATACAATTCTCATTAAATAGGTAATTTTGTTATAATAACAATCATTAAAAAACCCCGGATGCGGGTGTCAGTACGTCTGCAAGTGAAGGGCCACATGGCCAACATGTGCCGCCTCGTGACCTTCAGCGGAATTCATTACCGATTGCCGCCGAGGAATAAAGTTCTGAAACGATTGCACAGGGCCTTCAATGCAACACAAGGTGAATTGGTTTGGTTGCAGAGAGCATTTATGGCGTCCAGGAATCGAGAGAATGTTGAGAAGCTTAAATTGGGAGAAAGAATGGGGCAGGTCCATACTCAGAGTAAGGAGCACGCCGCGAAGGTTTGTGTTGGCTATCTCTTCCTCCAGGAAGCAGCCTCGGCTGTTACAGCCAGTTTACAAGAGGTCAAGGGACATTTCGAGCTCGTATGCCCTGTTGATAGCGGTGTGGGTGATACTGTGCTTCGTTCAAGATCTGGTGGGAGAGAACTATTCTCCGTCAAGCGGGGGAAACCTTCAATTGACGCTCTGTTTCACTCCGCCAGCATCACTGCAAATATGGCCAGACCAAGGGAAAGGATGCCTTGTAGACGCAGCACAAGTCGAGGAGGCTCATCACGCCATCCCGCTGCGGATTCCCACCACCATTGCTGTTGTTGTTACTGCCACAGAAGGGCAGGGGCTACTCCCATACAGGCTGCTCAATTCATGGACACGGGCGGCCCCAATGCAGGACCACCCTCTCTTCCAGCGTTTGGAACTGCCGTTTTCACCCTCGGCAGCTCGAGGAATAATTCATGCATCAATGCACACATCTCAGTCCTATTCATTGAGGACACTCAGGAAGGTGAGGGCGGTTCGGGCAGCAAGGAGGCGCTATCAGATGAGCAACCAGAAATCGTCGAGGAAAAGACAGAGGAAATCCCTGAGCAGACTCCCATCCAACCTCAGAAGCAGGAGGCGTCGACCTCCAAGAAAGCTGCAATGGAAGAAAAGGAAGGCCTCCCTGAACATTACGGATGGTGTCCGATCATCGAGGAGAAGCCCGAGGAGTAGAACTCTGTGGCAAGCTCCGACGTCCTTCACTTTTGTTCAGGTCTGGTTTAAGTCCTCTGTCTCGGTCTCTGTCCGTGTCTGGGTCTGGTATAGGGTATACGTTTATGTTGGTGTCTCTCAAGTTCATATACAGGTCTATATTTGCTATGGCTCTGATAGTAGGATTCGTAAAGGCGCTGTCATAGGTCCTCTGTCGCCCCTGCGAGGGAAGTTTTTGAGTTTTACAGCCCCTGCGTGGGTTATTTTTGCTTGGATTGAAAACAATGTTGTGGTTTGTGGCGTTCTGGATGACATTCTGGTTGGAAATGCTGCCCATGCGTGGGCTAATATGGAGTTGCGAGCTGATAACCCACAGAGCTACAGTCGGCCTTGGGCAACCTGACTTTTTGTTTGTAATGTTTTCCTGTACATAATATAATAGAATAGCATAGATTTACTGAGAAAAAAACAATCATTAGAAAACATTAGACAACATAGGGTGTCATTTGTTTAAAGACTATGAGGACATCCAAGGAATCCATCTCAGCATTTTTACCCATTACATATACATCAAAGAAAATTCCTTGCTTATGATACAACCTCAAATGGGAATGAATCCACCATTAAAGTAACCAATGAAAATAACATTGCAAAATATTTTAATTGTAAATTTCATCTATTTTATCTCTAACAGTGAGTTGGTGTCACCTTTGTTCATAGTTCCAAAAGGGAGGAAATAGAGGATATGTATAGCTTATAGAGAACTCAATAAAGTCACAAGAAAATACTATTTTCCTTTACCCTTAATTGAGCTCCAGCAACATTGTCCGCGGCCCTTTGGTGCCTAGGCTCAGTGGGCCAGGAAAAACAAAAACAAATTTTATAGAAATAAATAGATGAATAATTTTTTTAAGTTATTATTATTATTATTATTGTGTGTGTTTTCATCATATTTTGTAATTTTCTTTTTTCTTTAAATAGTTTAAAAAAAAAATCTTTCAATTTTTTTTTTTAATATTTTCAATTATGTTTTCTTCAATATGGTTAGTATGTTATTTTTTTTCAATTTTTTAAATTTATTTTAATTTTAATTTTTAATTTTTATAATGTTTAATTTCTTTTATATCTTTTTTCCAATTTTTGAATTATTTTTTAATATATATATATATATATGGGGTTTACAATTTTAATTTTTCCTTTTTTCAAATTTTTGTTTTAAATGTTTTATATTTTTTAAAATTTATTTTAAATTACTTTTTCCTTTTTTTATCTCCTTTTAAACAAATTATTTCTACTTTGTTTTTTTTTTAATAATTAAAGTTGTTTTTTAAACTTTTGTGGTTATCTTTTGGAGAATGATAGTTTGGATTTTCCAGAGTGTTACATGATTCTTGTCAACATTTTGAATCCCAAAGGGGATCTATCATCAAGACACTGAATGAAAGAAAAGTCAAAGAGAGGATGAATAAATAATAAATGAACAAAATTAAAATCCAAAAGGGCCGACTAAAATCCTAAAAATAATAATTTAAATTATAAAACTTAAACCTAAATTAAAATTATATTCAATTTTTCCATAAAAACCCTTTTTTTAATATGTGACATTAAGTGAAAGGTCTCGAAATATGTATTTTTTTAATTATATTTATATGCAAAACATGTATTTTTTTTGTCAAGTGTAATATCCCACAAAAGTAATAATATTTACTTCTAAAATGGAAAATCAAGAATTAGTTACAAAAGTAATTGTAATTTACTTGAATCGGTTATGAGTTAGGGAATTAGTTCCAAAAATTAATTGTAAAAGAATTCGTGCAACTAAAAGACAGGAGGAAGAAGGCATTCGGGGGGTGGTAGGATTTTAGCTTTACAGAGTGGACGTTTTTGCTGGAAGTGATAGGACAGGTGTGCATATGATATCAGTGAACTCCATGTTCAATCTCACGCTCAAGAATCATTCCAAACATTACAAGATGCAGCTTGGCTATTTTGTGTTTATACTCTACTACAACCAAGTCTGTATTGCTTAGGGACAGTTACCATGGAAAAGTGAGGGAATGCAAACTCAGTGACGCGGTTATGATCAAAATCAGAGAGGTCAAGATTTTATTTAATGTTGATATTGTGTTGGACATGGGGGATAATGGAAAAGATCGCCTCAGAGATGGTGGGAGCATACTAGTTGGCTGCCATTCGAAGGAAAACTCCATGTGATGCAACAATGTACATTGGCCATGGATGTCACGCAAACAGAGCAAATGATGTACGCCAAAAAAAGATAAGTATATCTTTGTTAATTTCATTAAAATAAAATTGAAATATCCTTGTAAGTCCATGTTTTCTTGAAGAAATCCACCCACATAATGTTAATGCTTAAAGAGTGGTTAGTATTTTTTTTGAAAAGATTCATAAATTTTTGTGTTCAGAAATTTAGGTTGAATATGTGTTTAATGCACACAAATGACACTAAATGGGATAGATTTTCTTGGTAAAGAAAATATATTACTGCATGTAGATAAAGATTGTTATTATATATTTTTCTTGGTAAAAAAAATATATTACTGCATGTAGATAAAGATTGTGATCATATATTTTTCTTAGTAAAGAAAATATATTACTACATGTAGATAAAGATTGTTTTTAATTTATTTTCTTGGTAAAGAAAATATATCACTTCATGTAGATAAAGATTGTGATTATATATTTTTCTTGGTAAAGAAAATATATTACTGCATGTAGATAAAGATTGTGATTATATATTTTTCTTGGTAAAGAAAACATAATATTGCATGTAGATAAAAATTGTTATTATATATTTTTCTTGGTAAAGAAAATATATTACTACATGTAGATAAAGATTGTTATTATATATTTTCCTTGGTAAAGAAAATATATTACTACATGTAGATGAAGATTGTTATTATATATTTTTCTTAGTAAAGAAAATATATTACTACATATAGATAAATATTGTTATTATATAATTGCATCATTAAAAGATAAGCAACCTTGTTTGTCTATATATAACATTGCATATTCTTTTTATGTAAGAAAAGATAGGATGCTTGCTCTTTTCTTAAAAGGGATTTCGTACTGGTGTATGAAATAATAACAAATCCAAGTTATTTTCTTGGAAGTGAATATAGATTAAAGAGGGTAATTGTGAAATATTTTCATAGGTGGTGAAAAAAATAAAAGAGAAACATGGATTGTAGAGCTATTGTGTTAGATCTTTTAAAGAGAAACATGGATTTGTGTGCAGAAAAGAATAAGCATTATGTTAGATCTTGGAAAGTAAAACAAGTAATTACTTGCAATAAATGCACTAGCTTTCCTTTGTAAGATACATATATCCGCATGCAAGAAATAATGACTAACACAATAGTTTTGTTTTAGAGATGCATGTCTTTGTGCATACAATAGATTTTGTAAATAGCTCTATATTGAGAAAGATATTTTTCGAAAAGGGACTTGGATTTGATTTCACGATGATGATGTCTATCATGTTAGCCTTACCTTAGAAGGGGGCATGCATTTTTATAATATATATTGTATTGGAAAGATTACTTAGTTGCATGCTCAAAAAAAAGCTAAGGAGCTAGCTCTCTTTGAATAAGTTTTTATCTAATTACACGCACGAAAAGAAAATATAAGTTGCTAGTATCCTTTAAATGAAATGAATGGTTGCAGTGGTTTCCTTTGGATATGAACATGTGCTGGTGTGAGAATGATCATAGTAACGTGGTAATTATTTTGACATGCTTGATAATTATCGATTTAAACATGTACAATGTTGTTAGAAGAAGCATGTTGTGATATTTTATTTACATCTCATGTATGCACATGAATAGATATTAAATGATCTCTTTTAAAGACTAATTGTTGATTGATTAATACTCTATCTAATCATGCTACCAAATCCCATTGACGACAGCAATGACAGGAAAGGATGGTGACTTGTGTAAAGGATAAATTATGTTTAACATGGTGGCAAGTAAAGAATTAATGGTCCATGCAGATGAGTGGGAGCTGCAGGATGGTCCACTAATGGAACAATCATGGAAAAAGCATATAAAGAGTGGTCATTTGTGGTAAATGGTTTCATGATCATTATAATAGCTTTTAGCTAGGTATGTTGGATTTTAATGATATTTCATTGTAATATTTTGTGACAATGGTTAAGGGATGGACTCCGTTATAAGCCATTGAGTGAGGGGTGAACACCCTCACGAGCGTTTAATAATAAAATTAAATGTTTGTTGGTTTTCACCCTATGGGGTTTCCAAGGTATTTCGGTATTCAATGATGTGATTTCTTGGGTGATGTTGATTCCTTGCATAATGTGATGTTGATAATATTAAGTATGTGATTAATTAATGTGGTTAAATGAACCATGAAATGGATGCAAGGTTACATCATGCAGTTTATGTTAATATACTACAAGAGTGGTTGTTAATGGTTATGCAACTTACTATTCCTCTACTAAAGTTACTTTATGTACTAATGAACATTCTATCTAATGGTTAATGAGGAATCTAGAATAGTGATTTGGATAATTACCTGTGGGTAATTTGTGTAAAAAATTTCTAACTCCCTGCATTTTCATGTGAGGTTACCGGGGTATGTTACAAGTGGTATCAGAGCTAAAGGTTGTAGCACTAGCGCCTTTGGGAATTTTTAAGCAAAAAGGAAATTGAGGTATGCTACTAGTGAGCATCAACTCAGGTATGAGTCTAACAACCTACATATTGATATATGCAGTAGACTACTTTTGACATGATATGTGTGATTCATGTTTATAACTACAATGAGTAGTAAGTAATAAAGTCTGTTGCAAAACTATGTTCATGACATTTGAATCTTGATGAGGATAAAACAATAAAAACTTTGTCACACTTATGAACAATCTTGAACACTCACTAAGGAAAGTGACAATTAACTACCAACTTTTTCAAATATGGAAATATTAATGATACATTTAATGAACATGAATGAAGTTACAATGCACTACTTTTAATGAGTGAATGCATGAATGTAAAATATGGGGAATTTCCTTGAATAGGACGATAGATTGTTTTAAAAGGACACTAGAAGAACTCCTTTAGATATTGAAAATAAACAATGAGTCAAGTAGTGAGACTTGATTGTAATAACTAATTGTTGATTAAGTCTTGCCATGACTACATTAAGATGGTTGGTAGTTGTGATTGGTTAATGTTGCATGACTAACTAATAAAACTTATATGCATGAATTGAATTTAATTTAAGATTATTACAATTTGTAAACAAGTGATTATGGTAGTTACTTCATATATTGGTCTATTGATGACAATACACTATGGAAATTGGAAATGATTTGGAAAGTGAATACTTGTTAAATGATGCATATTTATGACTAACTTTGTTGATGGGATTAGCTAGTGGTAGCTTAATGGCAACAAGAAAACCTGTCAAGGTAAAACGTTTCAATGTGAATTGCAATCATAAATGAGAAAGTATAATTTTATATGATGTGCATAATTGTGTTACTTCGAAAATCAAAATTCATACAACATGTATGTTAGTTATGTTTCCTGTCAATCTAGATATTGTGGACCCATGTTGAGGGTTAAGTGTAAATGCATGGTGTACATGCATGTTTATTTTGTTAATGATAATATGGTTCATTATGTAAATTTTTGTGGGAAAGAGTTCTAAAAGAGAAATTTAACATGTCAGACAGTTGTGGATAGTTGTGAAAGGCCAGAAGGTCTTGGGTTGATGGTGGTTGCCTGCCTAGAGGGGTTGATGGCACTTGTCTACGCGTATTTCCTCTCCCTAGAGATAAATGATCTGAGTAGTGAGGGAAAAGAGTTGGCCAAGATGGTGAAGAGGGTAAAGATACTGAGGCAACTCTGTTGATTTGGAGCCTGTTAGAGGAGGCCCAAAATTCCTCATAGATGGGGCATTGTCAAAGGAATAGGCAAGGCACTGCCAAGAGGAATCCTATATTGGACCCTATGTAGTCATTGCAATTCTTGAGCTGGTTGGCTAGTGGAATTATGTACTAGACCTAGTATGGTCTCTATCAAAGAACTATCTGGATGCGAAAATGACTAGATCTGGCTGTGGAAACCAGTTCCCATGGGTTGGGAGGAGCATTCTTTTGCCATTGTGGTTCTTGTAGGAAAAAAAATTAATTAATTAGTTATGTGTTGTGTTAAAAATGAATTTATGTATAATCGTGTAAAGATTTTATGCACACCTTGACAGAAAAGGAACATAATGCTCAGTAAGGAGTTATTGGAATTTTAGTTCCTTTATTGTATTACCAATCTTGTGATCGTCTTAGTAGGGGCTAAGGCAATTTGCACTTGATGCAATTATTGACTATTTTGATGATTAGAGAGTTAGGTGCTCTTTGGGTACTTTTAGAAGTATTGTGTGGATGTCTTTAGCGGGAGCTAAGACAGTGTGCATGTGGTGCAGTGATTTATCATTTTGATGATTAGAGTGTTAGTGCTCTCTAAGTACTTGTAAAAGCACTAAGATTTAAATATCACCTAACATTGCATAATTGATTGATAGTTAAAAGTATTTCATTTGATTAAAAATGTTGTGACTAATGTGATTGAATTTGTTAGTCATACATTATAGGTTACTTGCCATGAAGTGTTGATGGTTCATCCAATCACTATTGAAGTGTTTGCATAAAAGTGACCATGACTTGTAAGAGTAATTGGTAAGTAATGGTAAGTTGGTATACAAATTTTGTTTTGTTTCCATATAAATGAATAGTGGCTAAGTTATGGAAAGTAGAAATTGCTTAGTTTTTCAGTTATAAATTCTTATGACTATAGATCAACATTATTTCTTTTTCTTATTGGTATTCCTTGGAAATGGAATCCTTCATTTTGAAGGGAAAAGATCTCGTTTTCAATTGTTTGGATTCTTATATAATGAGTAGAAATTAAGTCCCTGTGATAGATGAACACCGGGGATGGTGTTCTCTTTAAGGGGGGGAGTATGTAATATCCCACCAAAGTAATAATATTTACTTCTAAAATGGAAAATCAAGAATTAGTTACAAAATTAATTTTAATTTACTTGAACCGGTTATGGGTTAGGGAATGAATTCCAAAAAATAATTGTAAAAGAATTCGGGCAATGAAAAGACGGGAGGAAGAAGGCATTCGTGGGGTGGTGGGATTTTAGCTTTACAGAGTGGACGTTTTTGCTGGAAGTGATAAGATAGGTGTGCATATGATATCATTGAACCCCATGTTCAATCTCAAGCTTAATAATCGTTCCAAACGTTACAAGATGCAGCTTGGCTATTTTGTGTTTATACTCCACTACAACCAAGTTTGTATTGCTTAGGGACAGTTACCATGAAAAAGTGAGGGAATGCAAACTCAGTGACATGGTTATGATCAGAATCAGAGCGGTCAATATTTTATTTAATGTTGATATTGTGTTGGACATGGGAGATAATGAAAAAAATTGCCTCAAAGATGGCAGGAGCATACTATTTGGATGCCATTCGAAGGAAAACTCCATGCAATGCAACAATGTACACTGGCCATAGATGTCACACAAACAAAGAGAATGATGTATGCCAAGAAAAGATAAGTATATCTTTGTTAATTTCATTAAAATAAAATTGAAATATCCTTGTAAGTCCATGTTTTCTTGAAGAAATCCACCCACAAAATGTTAATGCTTAAAGAGTAGTTAGTATTTTTTTGAAAAGATTCATAAATTTCTGTGTTCAGAAATTTAGGTTGAATATGTGTTTAATGCACACAAATGACACTAAATGGGATAGATTTTCTTGGTAAAGAAAATATATTATTGCATGTAGATAAATATTTCTATTATATATTTTTCTTGGTAAAGAAAATATATTACTACATGTAGATAAAGATTGTGATCATATATTTTTCTTAGTAAAGAAAATATATCACTACATGTAGATAAAGATTGTTATGATATATTTTTCTTGGTAAAGAAAATATATTACTCCATGTAGGTAAAGATTGTGGTTATATATTTTTCTTGGTAAAGAAAATATATTACTACATGTAGGTAAAGATTGTGATTATATATTTTTCTTGGTAAAGAAAACATAATACTGCATGTAGATAAAAATTGTTAATATATAATTTTTCTTGGTAAAGAAAATATATTACTACATGTAGATAAAGATTGTTATTATTTTCTTTAGTAAAGAAAATATAGTACTACATGTAGATCAAGATTGTTATTATATTTATTTTTTTCTTCACGATTGTGGACAGAGGATGCGGACGAAGAGCTAGGGTTTCAGGTTTCTAAACTCCATGGAGGCGCGCAAAGGGGGGAGCTCCACTCCCTCCTACAGGCAGGTAGTGGCCAGCCGAGGTAAGAAACCAATAGAATCTGTCAGAGGTCCTTCAGGAGAAGGGAAAAGGAACATGGAAGAGGATCAAGATTTAACCAAACCAAGGGAGGATAACAACACAAAAGATAATGAGGAAGAAGACAAGAAACAGGGAGAAGAAAACAAGGTGCAAAAGGGGCCATGTAAACCCAAGGCTGAGGTCACTCCCAGAGTAGTTTTAAATGATCCTGCTCTGCAGGTACACAGGGACCACATGCGGACCTATGCTATCATTTGTAAATTCATGGGATTATGGCCCACTGAAAAGGCATTACAAGCATGGATTAAATACCACTAGAAACCAAAAGGAAGCATAGACCTACATCTTGGGTCAAAGGGTTTCTTCACTGTGGTCTTTACAAATATTGAGGACAAAGACAGGGTGTTTGAAGGAGGACCCTACTTCTACGCTGCAGCAGGCCTCTACATGCGGTCGTGGATGATGAATTTTGTCCCAGAGCGAGAGACTTTCACTCGGTCTCGGTCTAGGTAAGACTCTACTCCCTACCTCTTGATTAGTGGAAAATGAAATCGTTATCTACCATAGGAAATAAACTAGGGCATTTTGTCAAAGCCTCTGAGGCCACCAGAAGGGGAAAATACACTTCCTTCACATGAATATGTGTGGAGATGGATCTCTATGGAGCTCTACCGGATGAGGTCATCTTGGAAGTTTTTTATGAAGAATGGGTGCAAACAGTAGATTATGAACATATTCCCTTCAGATGTCGTAGGTGCCATGAGCATGGGCACCTATTTAGAGACTACCCTCTCAGTAAAATAGAGAACAGAAGTAAAGCAACCACAATGAAAGATACTGAAAACTTTCACAAAGTGGGATATAGAGGAAAAGGGGGCAAAAGGGGGCAAAAGCAACAGCAAACAGGAGGGCAACAGGCCAGTCTGAACAGGTTCCAAGTTCTCGAAGAAGAGGAAGAGATAACAAAAGTAGATCAGGTAATGGAAGGAAGCCCAAGGGAGAAGGAGAAAGAAGAAGATAGGGAACAAACACAGGATAGTAATAAACAGAAAGAGACTATGCTGAGCGATGGAGAACTTGAGATGGACCAAGAAATGACCCAGAGTGAGATGGAAATGGAGGATCATGAACTGTAGGAGATTCTTGATAGAGAACACCTAGATCTGGAAGGGTTCTTGAAACAGGGAACCATGGGAGGGGTAGACTCATTACCTCAAGAAGAGTTCAACAAAGTACAGTAGTTGTTCCTATGGAAAACGTAGGCTAAAGGGTTGGAAAGGAAAAGAAATAATGAAAGGCAGGGCAACGAAGGTGTGAAAACTATGAAAGCCACACCAGGATTAGCTCCTAGAAACCCAGGAAAGAAAAGAGGCAGAAAAAAGCAGAACAAGTTATTGATGGAATGTGGAAAGCTAATGATAGATTCAGGTAAGATGAAAGACCTAACTAGTTACTCCTTTACAAATCTTTAATAATGAAGTTCACATCTTGGAATATCAGAGGTCTAGGTAGTAAAAGAAAACAAAGAATACTTAGCAATAGAATGAAACAAGAAGCTCCGGATATGATCTTTATCCAGGAAACTAAATGTTCCATTCAAAAAATAAAAGAAATTCACAGCAAATGGCTCAATAGATTTGAGTTTCTAGAAGTTAAAGTAGATAATACAGCAGGAGGCATACTCACTCTTTGGAACCCCCAAAAGCTTGGCATAATAGATGTTAAGGCATCTAGGAATTATTTATCAGTGGTTATTCAACCTGTGGGAGATAGGGAGACTTATCTGGTCACAAATGTTTATGGCCCTCAAAGAATGGATGATAAACTCAGGTTTCTAGATTCTCTTGTGGATCTAAGAGATAGACATGTAGGAGTACCATGGATCATGGGTGGGGACTTCAACATGATCAAATCACTTTTAGAGAAAAAAGGAGGAACCAAAACTTTAAGCAAAGACTCCATAGCATTTCAAACTTTTATAGATAATATGAAGCTAGTTGACACTGATATGAGTAATGGCCTCTTTACTTGGAACAATAAAAGAGGAGGAGAGTCTCAAGTAGCCTCAAAGTTAGACAAATTCATAATCTCAGAGGACCTTATGCTCACCAACAAGGAAATGATAGCGAGAATTCTCCCCTTTGGAGGCTCAGACCATTGGCCTATACAACTTGAGGTTCAGGGCATTGGTACCCCCAAGAACAGACCTTTTAGATTTGAGAACATCTGGCTCACCCACCCAGATTTCATCAGCAACATTGCAAAATGGTGGACAGAAGATTTGCATATTTAGGGTACAAGAATGTTTCTACTACACAAAAGACTAAAACACATCAAGCTCAGACTTAAAGACTAGAACAAGAATGAATTTGGCAATATTTTTGAAGCGAAAAAAGTTGTTGAAGACAAAATGCAGGAACTCAATCAAGCCCTTATCACGGATGGCTTTGACAAAATCAGAAATGATCAAGTTACCAAACATCATCAAGACTGGGAGAATTTATGTAAACAAGAGGAAATATTTTGGAGACAAAAATCTAGAGTTCAATGGCTAAAAGAAGGGGAGCGAAACACTAGATTTTTCCACAGATCCACCATGGCAAACAGATCTCATAATAGGATCTCTTCGATCAAGGATGAGGGAGGTCATCTTCTTAATTCCCATGAAGATATAGAAACTGTGTTAGTCCAACACTTTCGAGGTATAGCAAAGGAAACCATTTCAGACAGAGATCATTCTATCAGGGACTTAACAAGGCATATACCTAGGCTTGTAACAAGAGAGGATAACTTCAATCTTAACAAGCCAGTGACTGAAGAGGAGGTTAGTGAGGTCATCAAAGAAATGCAAAATGGTAAAGTGCCAGGCCCTGATGGTTTCAGTGTGGATTTCTTTAAAGCTTGCTGGAACATTGTTAAACAAGACATTCTGAATGTGGTGGAGGATTCCAGAATGAATAGAACCATTTTGAAGGTTCTCAATACTTCCTTCATCTCCTTGATCCCAAAACAGGACAATGCTCAGACTCCAGACAGGTTTAGACCCATAGCTTTGTGCAATGTGGTGTACAAGATAATCTCCAAGGTTGTTGCCAATAGACTCAAACCACTTCTTCCTACCCTAGTTTCCATGGAGCAATCTAGTTATGTGGAGGGTAGACAAATTCTCAATAACATCATTCAAGCACTTGATGTGGTGCACTCATTGTTAAGCAACAGGAAGGCTGGCATGATCATGCAATTGGACCTAGCCAAAGCTTACGATAAGTTGAATTGGACCTATATCAGGAAGGTCCTTATAGCTTTTGGGTTTGATCATAACTGGGTAAGATGGGTCATGGCCCTGGTGACTTCTTCTAGCTTTTCAATTCTAGTTAATGGTTCTCCTTCCAAGACTTTTACTCCTTCAAGAGGCCTCAGGCAGGGAGATCCGCTCTCTCCCTTTCTCTTTATCCTCATGATGGAAGGACTTGGTCGGTCAATCAAGCATGCGAAAGAAGTTGGCAACATCAAGGGGCTCCAACTTTCTGAGACTGGACAGGCTTTGACCCATCAACAATTTGTTGATGATACCATGCTGCAGGGAATCCCCACGGTCAAAGAAGCTCTAGCTTATAAACAAATCCTGTGTGACTTTGCCATGGCTACAGGTATGGAAGTTAATCTCTCCAAATCTAAGATTTTTTCTTTAATACCAATATTGCTATTGAGAGAAATATCTCTAGAATTTTGGGCTTTCAAAGGGATGTCCTTCCCTCCAAATACTTGGGAGTTCCTCTAACTATTAAACCTATGCACAAGAGCTTTTGGGAGCCAGTGATTAATAAGATGCAGAATAAAATCAGGAAATGGACTATTAGATCTTTAAACTTGGCTGGTCAGTTAGTGCTTACAAAATTTGTTCTTCAATCTATCCCCATCTTCATGCTATCAGCCCTTCCAGCTCCAAAAGGAGTTTTGCAATAATTTAGAACCATTCAAAGAAACTTTCTTTGGGGTAAGGGGGAGCAGAGAAAGAAATAGGTCTTGGTAGCCTGGGATAAGATTTGCAAACCTAAAAACCATGGGGGTCTTGGATTGGATGATCCGGAAGTACTAAGCAAAGTTTTAGGGGCCAAATTGTTGTGGCGTTGGGTAAAAGATCCAAAGGCTCAGTGGGCTAGTATCTAGAAAGAAACGTATGCCAGAACTTGGCAATATAATGATCACATACGGATGAATGGCATCATAAAAGGCTCACACATCTAGAATAAGGCCTAGGAGAATAGAGGCTTAGTACAAAAAAATAGCTTCTGGGAAATCAGAGAGGGAGATCTGGCTTTGTTTTGGGAGGATAAATGGCAACAAGAACCTACACTGTTAAGAGAGGATTTTCTGGACGTCAAGAAAGAAACTGATACCAAAGGGTTACTTAGGGTAAAATACTTTTGGGATCAAACCAATAGTGAAGGAAAATGGAGAACCTAGAAGAATATAGATTACAGGGATGATAGCCCCTTGAAAGCAAAAGCTGAGGCACTTCTGAAAATGTTGGACCAAAGGAAAATTTTAGTGACAGGGGGGCATGACCAACTTAGATGGGGTAACAATAATGAAGGTACCTTCAATCTTAAGGAGGAAAAACACAAACTCCTTGAGCTGGACTCCAATGTACCAGACAGGGTTTGGCAGAACCTATGGAGGCATCAAGGATGGATGAAGATCAAACTCTTCATGTGGTTGGTTCATCATAAGAAAAATTTGACTTGGGAAAACATTCGGAAGAGGGGTGTTCTGGGTCCTTCCAGATGCCAGCTCTGTGTGGCCCAGGAGGAAACAATGGAGCACCTTCTCAATAACTTTATTTTCACCTCCAGCTTGTGGGATACTTTTGCCACTATTTTCCAACAGACAAACAAGGATAAAGGAAGCATTATCAACACCCTAAATAACTGGAGACGAAACTTCTCTGATTATGAATTTCTTTGCTCAACTTGGGCTTTAACGCCAAGCTTCATAATATGGAATGTCTGGAAATAAAGGAACAACAGAATCTTAAAAAATGAAAAAAGTTTCTCCCAACGCATATTTGAGTAGATCTTAAGACAGCTTAAGGAGACGGTAGGTACTATTGTGAGAACTTCCCCAAAGAATCCACCTTCAAAAGCTGAAATGCAGATACTTCTTCAATTGGATATGTAGGGACTTATACCACAGGGCTTGGATAGGAAGGTAATGAAACTGGACACTAAGCAAGATTACTGGCATCCCCCCCCGCAGGGTTTTTTGAAATACAACATTAATGGGGCCTCAAAAGGAAACCCGGGTATTGCTGGCTTTGGAGGGGTGTTAAGGGATGAAAATGGCTGCATCCTTTTTATTTTCCATTGCCATTTGGGAAGAGCCACGAATAATATGGTTGAATTAATGGCTCTTGAGAATTGTTTAGAATTTCTAAAGCAGAATATAATAGTTGAAGCTGGTTCTGAGTTAATATTAACTTGGTTAAGAGAATTAGCTATGGCATAGAGCCAGAAAAAGTCTCAAAACACTGGAGATTGTTTCAGGTCTTTCAACGGATTCAGCTTCACCTCCTGGGCTTATGCACCGTGAGTTTTACCCATGTGCTACGGACAACAAATAAATTGGTGAACATCCTGGCCAATCAAGGGGTGCTCTGCACCAAAAGTAGGGTCAAGCTGAGTTGGCAAGAGATGCCTCGAAATATATTAAAGGCGTTATGTCAAGATCAGGCGGATGAGGACAGAATGGTGTTTCTTATCAGAGCCACAGAGATGGGGTCTAATTGATTTGGTCTATTGATGAAGTGTTTTGGTTTATTTATGAAGTGTTATTTCCGAAGTGAGGTCATTTTTGGGATGCAGGTAATGGTTGGCCTCCTCAACCCTAGCAAGAACAAACATAGAAGTCTCTGGGGGAGGTTGCTCGATAGACGTTGTTTCTTGGTTAGATGGCTGGATGGAGGAATTTTCAGCTTCCTTTGGTTCAATCGCCCGAGGAGATGGGTTGGGGCGAGGGGCCAGATTCCTGGCTTTCTCGACAGACTCAAAACCCCAGTTTTTCTTTCTGTGGTGGCAATACCACTCGCAAGGTGGTTTTTGGATTATCGCAGGGCCTTCAAGCTGAAAGTGGTTTTTCAGAGTTGGGAGAGATTCCACTCACAAAGCAACACATGGCTAAGGGAAAGGAAGGAATATCACCCTCATCGCGTGGTAATTATCTTTGCTTTTGGTGCGTGCGATATGCTCCATAGCCGTTGGATCAAGCACGACGAATTTACAGTCAAGATTAAGCGAGCATGTTGGTGGGTCCAAGGTGTTTATCGCGCAGACTCAAAAACCCCAGTTTTTCTTTCTGTGGTGGCAATACCGCTCACAGGGTGGTTTCTGGTTTATCACAGGGCCTTCAAGCTAAAAGTGGTTTTTTGGAGTTGGGAGTGATTCCACTCACAAAGCAACACGTGGCCAAGGGACGGGAAGGAATACCACCCTCATCACGCGGTAATTCTTGGTGCTTTTGGTGCATGCGATATGTTCCACAGCCATTGGATCAAGCACAATGAATCCACGGTCAAGATTAAGCGAGCATGTTGGTGGGTCCAGGGCATTTATCGTGCGGTCATTCTCCATGCTTTTAGGTATTGCAATTGTATCCTCCGCCATTGGATCTGGCGAGGAGATTCGACAATTGAGGAAAAGTATGCAGGTCTGGGTGAGAGTTATCTTCTGTGATTGTTGCGCTTCATGATGGGAATCAGTGGATTTCGAGTGGACTACATGCTCGAGGGTTATCCCCCCATTCAAATGCGAAATCCTTTTATAATGGTCCTTATTTCCTCATCGGGTCCGATTCTAATTTTGTGGATGCATGTTCTTGCTCCAATTTGAGCCTCAGTCGTCAGATCTCTAAGGGGGGATTGAACAGTCTCGGCTTTTGTTTGTTTTTCGTGGGTTTTGTAGTTTTGTTTGTGGGACCTTGGCTCGGCTTTTAAGCCTTTAGCTCGATGACCTAGGCCTTAAGTGGTTTGATATTTCTTTGGCCCATAGTTCCTTTGGGACTATTGTATTTTATGTAATTTGTTTTCCGATTTAATGAAATAGAAGGTACCACTCTTGCTTTAGAAAGAAAGAAAAAAAAAGATCGTTATTGTATATTTCTCTTAGTAAAGAAAATATATTACTACAACTACATATAGATAAAGATTGTTATTATATAATTGCATCATTAAAAGATAAGCAACTTTTTTTGTCTATATATGACATTGCATATTCTTTTTATGAAAGAAAAGATAGGATGCTTTCTCTTTTCTTAAAGGGGATTTCATACTGGCGTATGAATAATAACAAATCCAAGTTATTTTCTTCGAAGTGAATATAGATTAAAGAGGGTAATTGTGAAATATTTTTATAGGTGGTGAAAAAAATAAAAGAGAAACATGGATTATAGAGCTATTGTGTTAGATATTTTAAAGAGAAACATGGATTTGTGTGCAGAAAAGAATGAGAATTATGTTAGATCTTGGAAAGTAGAACAAGTAATTACTTGCAATAAATGCACTAGCTTTCCTTTGTAAGACATGTATATCCGCATGCAAGAAATAATGACTAACACAATAGTTTTGTTTTAGAGTAACGCGTGTCTTTATACATACAATAGATTTTGTAAATAGCTCTATCTTGGGAAAGATGATTTTCGAAAAGGGACTTGCATTTTCTTGCACGATGATGATGTCTATCATGTTAGCCTTCCCTTAGAAGGGGGCATGTATTTTTATAATATCTATTGTATTGGAAAGATTACTTAGTTACATGCACAAAGAAAAGCTAAGGGGATAGCTCTCTTTGAATAAGTTTTTATCTAATTACATGCACGAAAAGAAAAGATAAGTTGCTAGTATCCTTTAAATGAAATGAATGGTTGCAGTGGTTTCCTTTGGATATGAACATGTGCTGGTGTGAGAATGATCATAGTAACATGGTAATTATTTTGACATGCTTGATAATTATTGGTTTAAACATGTACAATGTTGTTAGAAGAAGCATGTTGTGATATTTTATTTACATCTCATGTATGCACATGAATAGATGTTAAAGGATCACTTTTAAAGACTAATTGTTGATTGATTAATACTCTATCTAATCATGTTACCAAAGCCTATTGACGACAACAATGACAGGAAAGGATGGTGACTTGTGCAAAGGATAGATTATGTTTAACATGGTGGCAGGTAAAGAATTAATGGTCCATGCAGATGAGTGTGAGTTGCAGGATGGTCCACTGATGGAACAATCATGGCACAAGCATATAAAGAGTGGTCATTTGTAGGTAAATGGTTTCATGATCATTGCAATAGCTTGACAATAATTAAGGGATGGACTCCCTTATAAGCCATTGAGTGAGGGGTGAACACCCTCACGAGTGTTTAATAATAAAATTAAACGTTTTCTAGTTTTCACCCTACGGGGTTTCCAAGGTATATCAATGTTCAATGATGTGATTTCTTTGGTGATGTTTATTCCTTTCATAATGTGATGTTGATAATGTCAAGTATGTGATTAATTAATGTGGTTAAAGGAATCATGAAATGGATGCAAGGTTACATCATACAATTTATGCTAATATACTACAAGAGTGGTTGTTAATGGTTATGCAACTTACTATTCCTCTATTAAAGTTACTTTATGTACTAGTGAACATTCTATCTAATGGTTAATGATGAATCTGGAATAGTGATTTGGATAATTATCTGTGGGTAATTTGTGTAAAAAATTTCTAACTCCTTGGATTTTCATGCTAGGGTATGTTACAAGTGTTAAAATTATTACTTTTTTGTGGAAATTATTTTATATGTATTGAAGTATTAATTAATGATATATAAATATATATATAATCCTAACTTCAAAATATTAATTTTATTATTATTATTATTATTAACTTTGCAAAAAACAAAAACAAAAATCATTACCAAAAACACATTGCAAAGAAAAACAAAAAATACAAACTTGAAAAACCCTTGAAAAACAAACATCTCAGGAAAAAGAAGAAGAAGAAGACAACTTGAAAAATAGTTAAATAACCAACATTTAAAAAAAAAAAATTGTGCATACTTAAGACATAAGAAAATTTAAAGTGTCAAAAATATGTCCCCACCAAAAAAAAAAGGTTGATGTTGCATCAATGCCTTTTTTTTGGGTTTAATTTTGACACTTTAAATTTTCTAATGTATTAAGTATTGATAATTTTTTTAAAATGTTGGTGATTGTCAACATTTTTTGAAATCAACATGAAAATTACTAACATTTAAAAAAAATGTTCTTACTTAATACATAAGAAAATTTAAAGTGTCAAAAATATGCTCCAAAAAAACATGTTGATGTTACATCAACACTTTTCAAAATCGGCGTGAAAATAATGTTTTCTTGTGACCTCTAAAAAAACAAGAACTCGATACAATTCTTGTTAAGTTGGTAACTTTTTTATAATAACAGTCATTAAAAATCACTTAGAAAACATAGATCTTCATTTGTTTAAAGGCTACAAAGACATCCAAGGAATCCATCTTGACATTTTTACGCATTACATATACATTAAAGATGATTCCTTGTTTGTGATACTACCTCAAATGAGAATGAATCCAGCATTGAAGGAATCAATGAAAGTAATATTCCAAAATATTTTAAATTTGAATTTCATCTATCATATCTCTAACAACGAGTTGGTGTCACCTTTGTTCATAGTTCCAAAAGGGAGGAAAATGGAGGGTATGTATAGATTATAGAGAGCTCAATAAAGCCACAAGGAAATATCATTTTCCTTTCCCCTCCATTGAGCAAGTGTGAGATTATTTATTTGGAAAATTGTATGTTTTCCTTTCTAAATGGATTTAATGGGTATGACTAGATTCAAATCTAACCAACAAACCAAGGAAATAAATCCCTCCCCTATTCTTTTGGAACCTTTTTCCCATAGTGTCTTACCCTTTGGCTTATCCAATGCCTTTGAAATTTTTCAAAGGGTTGTATTGAGTATATTTTCAAATCTAGTTCAAGGCATGCCCAGATTTATATGGATGAATTTACTAACTATGGAAATACATTTGAAGAACGTTGGTCAACTTGCAAAATATATTGAAAAGATGCAAAGAAATCAAGTTGTCTTTAAGCAATAAAAAGTGCCCCATGCTTATGAGGGAAGGCATAGTATTAGGCCATTGCATGTCTCATAATGGCATTGAGTTTGACCCATCCAATGTAAACATCATCCAAAACCTACCAATCCCGAAAATTAGAAAGACCTTATAAGCTTCTAGGGGCATGCAGGTTCCTACAAGGGATTCATAAAAGACTTTAGCAAGCAAGTTGCACCATTTTTTACCTTGCTTTCAAAGATTGTAGATTTATGTTGGTCAATAGATTGTCAAAAATCCTTTGACAATATTAATAAGAAGCTAATGAAAACCCATTTTTTGCAAGGACCTTAGTGGGATGTTCCATTATGCATTCATATATATGCTTTTGATAAGGCCTTAGGGGCAGTTCTTAGACAACAAGAATACAAGGATCCATTTGTTATTTATTATGTAAGTAAAATCATGTTAGGAGATGTGACTCACAAGGTCCTAAAAAAATTATCACTTATAAGATAATGTAGACGATGTGAACCACAAGCTCTTAGAAAATACTCCACCTGTAACATACTATAGAAAATGTGTTCTACGTGCACTTATAAAAGAATCCACCTACGGGATAATATTGGAGATGATAATATATATGATACTGTACAAATAGAAGTTTCTTCAAGCTCTATGAAAGGATAGAAGAAAATGATAATGATATGAGAAGAGAAATCATTCCCAAGCCTTGGGATGAGATAACCTTATATCTAACAAAATATATATAACATATGAGAAAAAAAGTAATATGGTCCACACTACCAATTTTGAATGCTACACCAACTAAGGAATTTCTACTATCAACATCTTGAGAATAACATGAGAATCCCATACTATTCCTTATGCCCTCTCAAAGAATCAAGTGCTAAAGTGCAAGAAGAGTGTGTGCCTTGTCCCATCATGGGATAATCAAACTCATTATTTTTTATTATTAAATGAAGAAATTTATTAAGATAATTAGAACAAGTTTGTGTCCATGAACAAAGAAGAAACTCTAGCCTTGCAATTTAGTGAAAGCTAAAAAGAAGCAATAATATACTTAAGGAATAACAAGGATAGAGGTTAGACATGCATGAGTGAGAAAATAATGATAGAAAAGAAAACAAGCCAGGAAGAGGAAGAGAATGAAGAAGTAGTAGAACGAATGAAATAGAAAGAGATATTGTAGCCACCTTATCCTATATGGGAACCCCTCAAGATTTCCCCAATAAAAATTAATATCCCTTAAAGAAGCCCTTTAGGAAGGTATAAAAGTACAATCACAAGGGTAAGAACCAAGTATGAAGCAACAAATATTGTGGCCATGGATCTTGAGAAAGATTCCCCACCTTCTACCATAGCAAATAATCTTAGGAAATCCTATGAGGGGATTAAAACCAATAAGAATGAACCTTTCATGGAATAACTCATAACCCAACTAGAAGAATCTAGGGAAACAACCCTAAAATGGAATCAAATTTCAATAGAGAGACAAGACAAGGAGATTAAAATTATAGTTGATTTCAAGGCACAATTTAAGTAGTATATGTTAAAATTACAAGGAAAATTTGAGATCTTCAAGATGTAGAATTTGGATGATAAGAAGTAGTTAAAGGAAGAGAATGAATAATTAAGGGCTACATTAGAAAATATTCAAGGGATGTTGAGAACAAGCTAGGAAAAATTGAGGATCTAGGGGTAACTTTCCATCTTGCCATAGAAGTAGAAAAATAAATTCTCTCTTCAAGACCCTCTATGAGGAAACACACTTTGTTCCTGATGAAACAATGGCTCAACTTCCAATGAAGGTAGATTGCTAATCACCTACCTCATTATCTATAAAATCAAGAGGAGTTCAGAAAGACTACCAACAAAACTATGAAATAGGTAAGGAATAGCTTTGTGAAATCTATATTCATAATTTTGCAATGGCACATTATTAGAAGTGGTCCCCTAATCCTTACATGGTGGATGTTTAATTGAGGAAAATTTTATTTTATGTTCACAATGAAGAAGAAAGAGTTGCAAAAATACAAAAATAGAAGGAATATGAAGTATGTGACCATCTATGGATTATAGTAGAGGAAGTAAAGGTGGAGTACTAAAAACTGAAAAGAGGTATATTGTCCACTATTAAACAATGCCCTATTACCCGTAATTTTGTGAAAAAATATGAGTAAGAAAAGGAGAAAATTTTGTTATATATTTCTATGTTGCTTCTTTGACAAGGGCTCTAGTAGCATCATTAAGTAGATCCCACTCAAGGAGAGGATTGACAACCCTTATATGCATCTCTTCTTATCTCTCAATTCTATTTTAGTGTTGATTACAAAATTCTGTAATAGGATTACAAACTCTTGAGTATACTAAATTGTTAATTAACTCATGTTTCTTCCAACATTTATGTGTTTTTATTCATGTATTTTAACAAAACTTGTGTGATCTATATTACATGTACTTCATTTCTATAATTTACTTTATCATGTTCAGTACTTGAAGCATTCTTGATGAGAAATATGAGATTGCTAAAAGCTATAAGGATTGAATTAGTCTTTCATTCCATAAAAAATGATATGGGACCTATATCTGCCATTGCACATTATCAATGGAATTAGAATGAATACCATAGGGTTTGTAGTATCAAGCACACAGGAATGATTTTTCAAAGTTGAGAATTTCATTCATGCATTTTTTTATAGTACTAATTTGATATTAAAACCTTTGTAGTAGCATATATAATGGATACAATTTGATAAGTTTGCACAAACCTAAATTTCACATTTAAAATGGAGTTAGAATGAATATCATATGGTTGATAGCATCAAGGGCCTCAAGTGAATATTTAAAAATTTTACTTATTTTTTATATTTAAATATATTAGTACACTGGGTCTTGGATAGATTGTGATCGGGTGCTCGGTTAAGGCATTCCTTGATGTGAAGTCACCAGTTCAATTCCCAGCCCCAATTAGGGTGATATATTGGACACGATGAAGATGTAGTCCTACCAAGCTTACAAAAAAAAAATATTTAAATCTATTAATTGTTTTTTTTTGTAAGATCAGATGATTTCTATTACTTTCAAAAAGATACACATAAAAAATATCACTAGCTACTGATATGCCACTTGGGAAACCATACAAAAAGAATAAGTTCAAAATTTTATGATTGTTAATGTTATATGTTATTTGATTGTCTTTCAAAATGAAAATTGAACTAGTAAAGAAACTAAACCAAAGATTGATACGCATTCCAATGACATTTCCAATATAAAAACATTACTTAAGATAATTATCTCACTTGATTATCATTTAGCTAGACAATCTACTTGGACTGATGGTTGTGGTTCACTATCATTGTTTGAGGGGGAGAAGTCAAGGTTTGTCAAGTTCTTGGCTAGAGCTGAGACTTTCCTATTAAACTTGTCAACTTTATCCATTAATTCTGAGATGCATATTATCAATTCTTCTTGAGTGTTAGATCTTCCAATAAGAACTCTACCCATGAGAGTTTTGATATGCTAGTACAAATTAATGGTTTTCATATATGAGGAGGTTCTATCTATGGAAGAGTTCCCCGCATTTGGAATCCATTCCCTAGTGTCCTGGTCAACCTGCCTATTAGGAATGTATCACCTCTTTTGTCTGAATTTCTCTTAAACATCCAAAATTGTTCTTTGGACCATTGCAGGGATAATACCCTTGTATTTATCCATTACTGCTTAAGATTCTTCCTAATCCTGGGTTTGATTGGAAGAGAATTTGGAAGGGTTAGAGGTAGTGGAGAGACCTAAGAATTCTCTCCTTCCACCTCAAGAAAAATAAAATATTCAATCTTTGTCCATTATACTAGAGTCTAGGAGTGGGAGAGAACAAAGGGTGGTATCACATAAATGAAAAAATAGATTTAAATATTAGCATGGGCAAGGAAAATAGGTGAACGAAAAATAAGAATATTTATTAGAGGGCATGCAACTAGGATACAAGGTTAACATGGGAATAAGAGGTGGAGCCTTCTCAAACTAAAATGAGAAAGGTAAAGGGTAAAGAACACATAAAGAGGAAAGAGAGGCATCCAAAATAGTCATTGGGGGCATTAAAAATAACCTTCCTAGAATTATCAACCCGGGGGAGGGGATATACAACCAAAAAACCACCAACCCAATTCTTATACTCAAAATCAAAAACAAGAAATTCAGAATTGTGATACAATTCTAAATAGGGATCACATAAGATTGAACTTGAGATGCCTTAGCCAAATTTGTAGCATATCAGTGGTGGTGCTTCCTCTGTTGGTTAATTTCCAGTTGATAATCATTTTTAACTTGGAATGCACTAAATACTCCATTGTTATTCCCACATTGAACCTCTTTCATTTTTCCCAATTACTCTCTAGGAATAACAACCCCATAAAATACCTTGAAAACCCACAAATATTGGTCATTTATTGAGCTTAAGGAAATAGAGAGGGTGTATTTATCTATATCTACCCATATTGTGCCATGATATATATCAAATATCCCATTAATTCTCATGATAACCTCTAAAGTATTATTGCAAGATGGATACATGACAAATCATCTTCACCTGACTCCCACATGACCTAAGTCATGAGCACAGTAGCCTCCCACAAGTTGACCAACATTCTTCCCCAAGTGCCTTGTACCATATTACATGTAGGCTACAATTTGGATGGCAGCCTGCCATCCTCATTTATATGTGTGGCCCTCATATTGAGTCTAGGAGGTTCTCCCCCATGCAATCACCCGCCATGGGGAGCACTATCTTGTTTTGTAATTTGTTGACAAGTTATTCTTAGTTTTGTCTAGAACTTCCTCATATTTTGATCCTTTCTAGTCCAATTTTTCCACCAATTTATTCTTCATTTCACAGGACATCCATTGGTATAAAAGCTACAATTGTGGCTAAAAAATCCCTAATTCTCCCTAAACTTGCAATGAGTCTCCAGCTATTGGTAACTTTGGTTAGGCTTGAGATATTTTGAAGTGTTTTTAATCACTCAAATGATGTTTTTAGAATCCACTTAAATTATTAAATTTTGTAAATTAAACCTATTGGCTATGATCAAACCTTGCTCCAGAGCATGAAGTTTTGTTGCATTATTAGTGCTAATTCCAAGAGATTCTACATAAATGTGGGAAATTTGATCCTTTTCATCTCTAAATACTACCCATAACTGGCAAGGCCTGGATTACCCTTGGCAGCTCCATCAAAGTTGAGCTTCAGAAAGCCCTCAGGAGGAGGGCCCCATTTGTCTGGACTTGAGGGGTTGGGATGAAGATGGGGTGATTGAAAGATTAAATTTGATTTATTAAGTCCTAGGAAGGAGAGACTGTGATTCCTTAAAGTTACATTCCCAATCTTGGGATGTTCGGGGAGTTATAAGAACTGTTTCTCTCACTTTCCCCATAATGATGTGAAAATTTTTATCAAATCCAATGATTTTTTAAGAATTATTTTATTGCGTTGCTTCCATATTTCCCATAGTATAAATCCTAAGAAATTAAGTCATGCTCTATTTAGTATTACATTGGAAGAAGGCTCTAGAGTCCTGCCTTCAATTGTAGAGAATACATCGTCCCTTTTTCCATCAATTTGTCTAAAATTATGGCCAAATGATACCATAAAATTGTTGCAAATTTTTAGTTGTTTATAGGTTCTTAATTGTTTTTATGTTTGCTAGGAATAAGTGGAATCTAACTAGTCCATGAATTCATTTTATTTGGATATTTCCCCAGGTAAGGATCTTGGTTTGCATAAGAAGCTAGAGAAAGAGGGTTAATTTTGGCCATAATTTTGAGATCTAAAGCTTCTTCCATTTATTTAAAATATTTTTCCCTTTGGTGCCCATAAAATATATTATGGGCTTATTTTAAATTAAATGATCCTTTAGTGAAGGCCCCCATAAAAGAATGTCATTCCCAATTTGAATTTTAATTTCCCTAGAATCCAATTCTTTTGTTAAGGTTTCCTGAGTTTCCAAGATTATGTTTGATAGCCATTGTGTACACCTCTTTTGTTGTCTCCATTGACTTTGGCTTTGAAATTGTCCCCAACACTACTTGACCAGGGTTTTACCTTAGGATTCTAGACTAGTTTTTATGGCATTCAATTCCCCTTCTTATTCTATCTTAGGCCATTGTTCGAGGAATCCTCCCCAAAAAGGGCTATATTTTCATCCAAAATCTCCACAAAACTATGGTTTTAAATAAGGTGTTTATCTTCCAAGTCATTTTCTAGAGTCATGATCCTTTAATTTCTCCTTTTAGTTAATTCTCATTTATTTCTGGAACATATTTATCTTTCCATATTTTACTCGATAGATATCCTAGGTTATTGAGCCATCTCTAACATGTTTTGGCTCCAAGAACTTGGCTAAGGATTTTTGGGTATCTCATTCCTAAACCCCCTAATAACTTTGGTTTTCTTAGTTTTTCCAAGCCATAAGGGGCCATTTCTTTTCCTATTTTTCCCCTCCCCACACGAAGGTTCCCTAAATGTTTCTTATTTTTTGAAGCTTAGCTTTAGGGACAACTAGTTCCATGAAAAGGTAAATGTGGATAGATTGGAGTATATATTTGATCAGTGTGAGCCTACCAAATAGATTGGACATTCTAAATACCCAATAAGAAATATTATTTTTCATGCTTTCTAGGAGCTCCTCCCATACTTCAAACCTGGTGGGATTTTTGACAAGTAGGGCCCCAAGATATTTGGATTGAAGGGAGCTCTTTTGTATACCCAATAATACAGAAATATTAACTTGAATGGTTGTGGGTGTGTTGGAAAAAAAAATATTTATGATTTGGCCAAATTAATGTAAGCGCCTAAGGCATGAACTTCTTTGCTTCCTTAATAGTTAGTTGACCCATGAGAAGGGTGTCATCTACAAATTGTTAATGAATGGAAGGTGAGTTGGAAGTACCAAAAGGGAGCCATTTTAGGGATTTGTGAATGACAATGACTTGTATTTCTCTACCTAAGCCTTCTGCCATGAGAAGGAAAAGATCATGGGAGATGGGATCACCTTGTCTTAAGCCAAGAGATGGAAAAAAAGGTAGTGGAAGGGGAACCATTAACTAGAATGGAGAATAATGCATTTGTGATCAACTAAATAACATATAGAACCCATGTTTCAGCAAAACCATAGGCTTTGAGCATGTGATGTATGAACTGCTTGCTGAGGTGATTAAAAGCTTTTTAAATATCGAGTTTGATAAGCATACCTAGAGCCTTGGAGGAAGTAAGGGTGTCAATGTGTTCATGGGCAATAAGAATACTATCAAGTATTTTCCTTCCTTCAACTTATTTGGTTTTCTTTGGGGAGATTAATGAAGGAAGGAGATGTTTTAGCCTATTAGTAATGACTTCAGAAATTACTTTTATAGATGACATTGTAGAGTGATGGGTATAAAGTGAGTAGGGAATTGAGAGTGGGATTTTTTTGTAACTAAGTTTAGGATTGTCACATCCAAAGTAGTGAGAAATGAAGTTGATTTCTTGGTAGTATTATATAAGTTTTAAAACATTTTTCCAATGATCTACCAGCATTCCTAAAAGAATTCAATAGTGAATACATCTAGACTAGGGACCCATTTTATGGGAATCCTCATTACTATCTCTTCCACCTTCAATAGTGTGACTTTCCTAAAGATCATTTCATTTTGTGTAGTGGTTACCAAATTGGGCATATGCTTTTGATCCTATGAATTACAAGTCTTTTGTCCCTCACTAGTTCCATGATAAATCTCATGGAAGTGATTCACAAGTTCCTATATAATTTCCTCATGACTCTCAATTTTTTTTATTTTGGGAGTTATTGAGACTCAAAATTATGTTTTGTAGATTATTTTGAATCATTGAAAAATGGAAGAGTTTGGTGTTTTTCTTTCCTTATTTAAACCATTGTATTCTAGATTTTGTATTACATAGGATTTCCTCCTAGTCGAGGCGCTCTTCCAATTGGATTTGAGAGATAGATTTTTTGTGATTTAATTCTTCTGTCCTTTAATAATATATGATTGTATGCTAGATGTTATCCATTTTTTGTTCCATTTTTTGTCTCCCTTCGTGGATATTACCAAATTATAGGATATTCCACTCCTTTAGTTTTTTTCTTAATTAACTTTAGCCTCTGTTGAAATTGATACATAATATTTCCTTCTATGGTAGTTTCTTCCTTCCACCAGTTTTCAATGTTTCTTTTGAAGGAGAGATGTCTCATCCAGAAGACCTCAAAGTGGAAAAGGCTTGTTTTTAGGACTTCCTTTCTAATCATGAAAAGTTTTATAGGCCAGTGGTATGAACCATGGCAAGGAAAAATGGAGGCCTCAAAGTTGAGCCTAGAGAGAATAAATCTATCAAATTGGGATGAAACTTGTGATTATCCTCCTCTCTTAGTGTTCCATGTGAATATACTATTGATGGTTTATCGATCCACTAGTTTTTATTTTTGCATGAAGTTTGTAAAGATGTTAGTATCTTTGTCTAGTCTTATGATTTATCCTTTTATTTTTCTGTATGGATCTAATCATATTAAAATCTCCCTGTATACTATAGTAATTGTTTGCAATAATGTTGGATATGCTTTGAAGATTTTTAGTGTGAAATATTTTTTGGTTGCCATAGAGATAGGACCATAAACATTGGTGATAAAACTAGGTTTTGAGGAGCATAGTGGATGAAATTGTGCAGTTAAAGTTCTAGTGGTGGCAAAGGAGTCCAACAAGCCTATGTTTTCAGGATTCCACAAAATGGCAGTACCTCCTAATACGCATCGAGCATCAATAGCTAAAATTTGGTATTTTTTTCCATATGGTAATGGAAATTGTTTAAAGGGTTTCAATAGAGCACTTGGTTTTCTATAGCATTAGGATATCAAGGTTTCCATGCCTAAGGTTTTTTTTTATGAGTCTTTGTTTGGGTTTACTATTGATACCCCTTATATTCCATGAGATGAATTTCATTGATGATTTGGTGGGGAAGTCTAGAAGGCCTCTATCATCAACACCAGTCTTCCTATATTGACTAAGAATTCCCCCATTTTCTATATGAGTTGCTTGTTTCTCTTCCTACCTTTTTTAGTGCCTTCTTTTTTTGACCTAGAATGGTATTTATTGATATTGCTCTTAACTCCTAAAGACATAGAAGAGGGATTAGGAAAATATTTATCTAATTTTTTTTTGTGCAACCACTCTTGAGATTTTATGTATGCTCTAGCTATAAGTTTTACCTGATCTTCTAGTACAACCACTAGGTATTTTGTCTTCCATTCTATTTTTAATGTTTGAATATCCACATTACTTAGATCTATATCCTCTATCTCTTTTGCATTCAATTCCTCCTACCTATCCTCCATCATCATTGTTTCCTCTATATTGATGCCCTACTCCAAATTGTCTTATTCATATTCCTCATATTCTTGTTTAATTTTTTGAGTATTTATATTTTCACTTTTTCTTGGCTTTTTTCCCCACTTCCTTGAGGGGTCTCCTTGAATTGTAGAATTGTATATTGATTATTGGTTCCCAGCCCCCCGTCCCCCTTCCCCCCTCCCCCGATGTTATGCGTTCTTGGGTTCCCTTTCTTGTATTTTTCCTCATGTTTGTGACCTCACAAATCCCTCTTGATCTGTTTGATGATCAACTTGTAAAGGTGTACAACTTTGTTTTAAAGGACATTCCCTAAATAGGTTGTCATATTCATGACATTTCTTGAACTAGAAAGAAATCTAATCATAATCAATGGATTGGTCCTAAATGTCATCCTGATAGCTTATTTGAATCCTTGTTGGGAGGGGCTTGGTCAAGTATACGTAAACACATAATATTGTTTATGAGGTGTATCTACCTAGCTTGGTGGCTTCTAATACCATGATGAATGATCCAATGGAATTGCTAATGCCCCTAGTGTGTCTTGATCCCAAAATTCCTGTACCAATGAATAGATTCAGATCCATATTATTTCCGAGTTAAAATATTCTTTATTAGGGTTGAATCTCTCCACTTAGGGCTTCATGTACAACCCTATGGAGTTTAGAAAATATGGCCCTATAGGAAATTTCCTGTCTCTAGAAAATAACAGTGAAAAATCCCTTTGAACCCAATTTGAGCTTGATATCCCCCTTTAGCTACCTATACTTCCTGACCCACCCTATAAGTATTATTTTCGAAGGCCAAATGCCGACAAAATTAGAAATTAACACATGGCCTTTCATGTATTAGATCTTTTCTCCAACTTTGTCTAAGATGATTTCATATAATTGGGGTTTAGCCATTTGAGGGAGATAGGTGCCCACATTTTTGTCTTCTTTTACCTACCAATTTTCTTTTCCAAACTCTACATGGCCTTCCTTAGGCGAGATTTGAGGTTTCGTTGATGGTTGAGCAACATTCTTACTCGCACTAGAATTGATGGGCTTGTGAGGAGCTTGTTTTGATATTCGTCCCAATTCCTTGCTAATAATAGGGGCCACCTCCTCCCCCTCATGGAGGAGCCATGCATATTTAGAGAGGCTATATACCGGAAAAACCCCTAATTATATTGATTAGAATCGAAGTTCATAATTTCTAAATTTTATATAATATATATTTTATAAAGTTTTTAAATTTATATATATATATATATATATATATATAATTGTTAATTTTATTTCCAAATTGTTACTCTAATTTTTTATTTTTATATGTAAATATCTCAGTTTACATATTTTTCGTCATTAAATTAAATCCCTTTATAATGATATAACTATATATTATGTTACAACAACTCTCCTATATGTTTGTTTCTCAAGTAGGATTTCCAAAATTTTGATTTAATTATCAATAATTATTAGGTGGATGAGAGAGATTGAAATATTTTGGAACATTTTTATAGCCATAGATCAAAGGTTGAGATTTATCTCAAAAATGGTTATGACCATTCTACCATTTTAATAAAATTGATTAATTAAAAAAAAAAGTCATAGAAACAAGTGTCATAGAAATTAGTTATGGTTTTGTGGACATATGGTATTCATAAGCCATGGTATTATAACAAAACCTATTTATAGGTTAAAAAACTTCATAATAAAGTAGGGTGAATCTCCATGATTAATAATCTTCTTACATGTTATTTTAAATGTACGATATATTTAATTCATATGTTAATTCATTTATAATTAACAATAATAATAATTGAAAATAAAACTATAATTTAGTTAAATTTTATGTTGTTTTTCCTTTTGTCTTGCTAATGTGAATTGTCTAATAAAGTATTGTGATACTTATCATGAATTCATATCTATTAACATTTACCAACTCTTTAAATTTTATAATTAAATTATGACTATTCTAATAATTTACAAAAATATATTTCAATACCATACATTTCTATTTAAAAATAAATTTAAAAAATTAGTTTACTTTAAACTTTGAAATAAAATTTATAAATATACGTAAAACTTTAACAATGAAAAATAAAATAATTATTGAAAAACATAGGCTAGAATTTATAAATATACATAAAACATAACCCAAATTTTAATACCCAAAGTTCCAAACATGACGTCATCGGCATTCATGGGTGGTCCATTGTGAAAAGTCAAAGGACACTGTTGAGCTTGACCTTCAAATAGGGAAATTGCTTCTCGTAGATGACCCTTTTCCACCTGAAATAAAGCATGTGGCCTGGGCACGTAAATCAAGGCCACGGCTCTCGTGATATAAATTTATTCATTTAAGAAACCTAGACTGATTGTCTATTTCACTCTGGACTGTATTGCTTTGCTCTCATGGCTGCAATCTCAGTCTCCTCTCCTTTCCCCTTCATTCGTTTTGTGCTCATATTGTTCAACCTTTCTCGTCTTAATGCATTAAGCAATCGGAAGCTTGAAACCGCCAATCCATTGAATGTGAGTCGCTTCTTCAATTTCCATCCAAATGCAACGTACCAACACCAGGGCGAGGGCCATGGATTTCCTTTATTCTCCATATCTGCGACGACTGCTGCTGCTCGGCCTTCATTTCTCATAAATGCTCTCAGTAAAACAACGAAGAGCCATGGTAACGCGAATCTGTCAGCGTCCAAGGTTGCAGCCACGGCCAGTGTGCCTTTCCACTACAGCGATACTCTCATGGTCGAAGTCCTGGTGGGGACTCCTCCCCAAAAGCAACGGATGGTGCTCGACACAGGCAGCGAGCTCTCGTGGCTCCACTGCGCTCACAAGGATTCGAATCCCCCTCCATTTGATCCCACGCTCTCGCCTTCTTACACCACAGTACCCTGCAACTCCACCGTCTGCAGTCAAAAAACAATCGACTTCCCTATTCCCGCCAGCTGCGACGCCAAGCGTCTCTGCTCTTTCACATACACGTATGCCGACGGCACAGACGTGGAGGGAAACCTAGGCAGCGATGTGGTGAGTCTTCAATCTTCAAATCCCACGGCATCGCCTCTCCGAATTCCCGGCATGGTGCTCGGTTGCGCATCCTCCGCGCTGCCAGGCACGCCGGGTCTGATGGGTCTCAATCGTGGGGCATTATCCTTTGTTTCTCAACTGCAAACCCTTAACATTGCGAGCAAATTCTCATACTGTATCAGCGATCGTTTCCTTTCTGCGGATTCTCCCGGAGTCCTTTACTTCGGAAATTCTCCTTTTGCCCAATATTTACATTACACGAAGCTGTTTACAATATCACTTCCGCTACCGTATTTCAACAGAGCTGCCTACAGCGTGAAGTTACAAGGCATCAAGGTTGGAAACAAGCTTCTCCCCATCCCCAAATCCGTGTTCCTGCCAGACCACACAGGCGCTGGGCAGACCATGATCGATTCTGGCACGCAGTTCACATTCATTCTGGGGGAGGCATATACGCCACTCAAGCAGGAGTTCATGCTGCAGAACCGCGGCGTCCTCATGAACGCCATGGGTGGGGATTTTGTGTTCCAAGGAGCTATGGATCTCTGCTACCAGCAACCTGCTAACGCGCCATTCCCGCAGATGCTGAGCCCGGTGACTCTTCTGTTCGATTCTGCAGACATTACGCTGGATGGTCATCAGCTGCTCTATCAAATACCCGACAGTAGCGCCGCTGGCAATAATGTTACAAAAGGCAATGTAATCTACTGTTTCACATTCGGAAATTCGGATTTGGTACCCGTCGAGGCAAATATTATTGGTAATCACCAGCTGCAGAATCTGTGGATAGAATATGATTTACAGAACTCACGCATTGGATTTGCTAAGGCTAGCTGTAATTTCAATTGACTGTGAGATGTATCGTTTTTGTATATTGAAGTGTTAAGGAAATAGAATGTATTTTTTTTTTCATTTTTCATTTTAGAATAGGAAGTTTTCTTGTTCTTCATTTTCATTTTAGAATAAGAAGTATTTAAAGATAATAAGGAAAGTTATGCAGATATTCGAGATAATCTATTTAACTAAAAATTTATCTAGAAACTAAAAAGTCTTCAAAATTTATTGTGAAAGAAATCTAATACACTAAGAAGCAATGTATCCCCTAAATTATTTTCTTCCCTATTTTCTTCCATAATGTTGCCGACCATTGTTACCGGACATTGTCACATCATGCTCAATATACAAACAGGCTCTTCAAATGCATTTCCTCAAATTACAGATATTCAATATTAGAACGTTTTATTCTTAAACTTTTACACATCAAAAAAAATTAACATGTCAATGGTTAACAATATTTTATAGCTGTCATCAATAACAATTCACACTGTTTGATTGAGATTTCTGCAATTTCTTTTCCTGTGGCGTGGTTCCTATCACGTTGGATTAGGTAATATTCAGATAGGTTGACAGTAGACAAGACAAATTGCACTTGAGTTAACTAGGTATTTAATTTGATGAATTTGGTTTTCAAATTGCACTTGAGTTAACTAGGTATTTAATTTGATGAATTTGGTTTTCCATAGGTATTTAATTTGATGAATTTGGTTTTCCATAATTGATGTTGTTTGTGTTTTAAAATCGGTTAAAGATTATTTTTTTTCAACAGAAAAAGCATAATATTTTTATATCAGAAATATAAAAGAGTCCAAATATACAATAAAGGAAATGTTCCAATGATCTGTAACAACAGAGAAGCCATGAGCTGGTTAAAAACTACCTTATGATCTCTACTGGACAAAGTTACAACTTACAGATAATCCAATAAATATAATAATAAAATGGTGGACAACTCACATGAAAGTTCAATATGGTTTGGTTGTCAAGCTTGAAAATTCAAAAGTTACCTAAAAAGAATTGAAACCCATTGTTTGCTGGCCAAAATTGAAAAGCAAGAAAAACCATTTACACAGAAGAGATCTTAAATTCCAGGGTCCCGGGCCGACTGCATCCCCAAGCATAAATCATTTAATGCTGTACAATGACGAGTGGATTTCATAAAATTCAAAAACTTGTTTTCAAAGCACTTTGAAACACGATGATTTTTCTCCTTCTACTCACACGAAAATATTTATTCATGGCGCGCCGATGACAGTTGATTGACTCTCGAATGCCATTATAGTAATTTTTAATTCAATTGTTTTGGAATATTATAGAAATTTGATAGTAATTTTTAATTCAATTGCTTTGAAATATAGTAATTTTTAATTCAATTGTTTTGGAATATTATAGAAATTTGATAGTAATTTTTAATTCAATTGCTTTGAAATATTATAAAAAGTTAATGGTTTGATTTTGTTTAAGTAAATTAGGTTTTTGAAACACACTGAAATTTATAACTGAATATTTTAGAATCTACAATCTATATTTTAGAATCTACAATCTAATTAGTAATAGCTCAAAAAAACAAAATTATTAAAAAACTAATTAAATTAATACAATTGATAGTTTATATTAAACGTTAACATAACTAAATATTTTAGAATCTACGATCTAATTAATGATGGCCCAAAAAACAAAATTATAAAAAAACTGATTAAAGTAATACAATTTATAGTTTATACTAAATTTTAACAGAAATTAACCAAAAAAAAATTATTATTTTAAGTTAATTGTAAATTTTAGAATATTAAAGTTAAGTTATATTTTTTATATTTTTAAGTTAATTATAGATTTTTTGTCAGTAGATTTTGGATATTTTGGATAGACAGTGATTGGGTGTTTTGTTAAGGCACTCCTTCATGTGAAATTAGTTGGTTCAATACATTGCCAGGGTAATACATTGGACATAATGAAAATATAGTCCACCAAGCTTACAAAAAAAAGTTAACTATAAATTTTAAAATATTTATCATTTTTAAATTAATTATAAATTTTAGAATATTTCAAAATTCTAACTATAAATTAAGTTAACTATCGGACTTATTCATATCAATCAAATTTCTAAAATATTCAATCAAATTTCTAAAATATTCTGAAATTCGCAAATAAAAAAGAAAGATTAAATCAGAAAATTTGAATGTTTTTCGTGACAAAAATCAAATCAGAAAATTTGAATGCTTTTCATGATTAAATCAGAAAATTTGAATGTTTTTCATGACAAAAAATAAATCAGAAAATTTGAATGTTTTTCATGCCAATTTATTGAGCCTAGAAGCTCATTCTACAGCCCAGTATGATGTGTAAGCCTATTTGTCCATCATCAAATTTGAAATTTTGCTAAAAAATAAATAAATAAATAAATAAAGTAAATAACTATACAAAACATTTAAATAATGTCTTCTCATAATAAAATTTGCATGGATCTCTCTCCATTAAATAGAAAAATAATGTCAACTATAATAATAAAAAAATGAATATGTTGTAAAGTAATTAGAAGTAAAAAAATGTGTGAGTAAGATATTTAAATCATTTGAAGATATATGTTAACTAATTTATGTCAATATAAACTTGATGTATATCTTAAGAAAAAAAAAAATTGTTAAAATAAAATATTTTAATACAAATTCATATTGACATATATTTAAAAATATATTAATAATAATAAATCATCTTAATTTGCCTTCATAAAATGTTTGGATGCACATGTTATATAAAATATTTTAACGTCAATATATTATATATTTTATATATATTGTATGTATTATATATCATTTTAAAAAATTATGTATATATCCCTAAAAAAAATGTTTTCAAATATCAAATATTGATTTGGTTCTATATATATTTTAAATATCATTAAAACTACAATTTAAGTAATGAAAAAATAAATATTATATTTCCTATTCTAAAAAAATTTACATGTGAAAAAAATAATTTTTTACTCATGTTAAATCTCTATTTTAAGATAAATATATACTAATCTAATATTTCATACCAAACTTGAACCACCCCACAAACATAGTTTAGTATGTAGAGCACCTGCTCTTCTTATGTAATAGGTTCGTCTTTTCAAGCTGGTAGGTCACACTATGCAGACGAAGTGTCCATACAAGGTGACGCTGCTTTAAAATTGAATAAGCCGAAAGTGGTTTCGCAGTAGCCATCACAGCTCTTTGGACAATGACACGCAATTCAACATTTCAGGAATTAATTAATTTCATCACAGTGATTGCCTATCTGCTCCAAGATAAAACAAATAAAAGACGAGTTTGAATTAATCTCAATTATTGAATATCGCCCTATATAAAACAAAACAAAAGGACGACAACCAGCTCATGAATTGCTGGATTAACCAAGTTGACCTTCGGTTTAAATTGTGGCCATGAGATCGGAGGGATAGAATCTGATGTACAGGTAATTTCTCCATTAAATATGTATTATTTTTTTTTAAATAATGATTATTGTTTTTTAAACTACTAAAATTATTAATATAACTATTAAAATTTTCATTTTTATATTTCAATCTTTAAAAAAGTATTTATCACATCACATTTCAATCCTTAAAAAAGTATTAATCACATCATTTTTTTAAATAATGATTAGTGTTATTTATTAAACTATTAAAATTATTAACTTAGCTATTGAAATGGTTAAAAAAATAATTCATTTTTATATTTCAATCTTTAAAAAGTATTTATCACACCACATTTCAATCTTTAAAAAGTATTAATCACATCACATTTTTGTACTGGTTGTTTTTAACAATCAAATAGTATGCATTATTCATTACAAAGTATTTATCACACCACATTTCAATCTTTAAAAAGTATTAATCACATCACATTTTTGTACTGGTTGTTTTTAAAAATCAAATAGTATGCATTATTCATTACATTTGTATACTCTTATTTTTTAGATTTCAAATGTGAACTATATAGGTTAAGTTTGATGAATTATTTTATTGTTAAATTTTAATTTTTTATATATATCTATTATATTTTTAAATTTGATGAATTTGAAGAATAGTTCTTGTTTTTTTCTTTGAAAATCATGGAAATTTTGGTAAGAATTTGATAAAATCCGGTAAGGATTTTTGTAAATCTAGGTTACACTTGTCAAATTTCAAGATTTTGGGTGGCCTAGAGGTTTTCTATGGTGCTGAATCTATTTCCACTATTAAAAATATGATTCAAACACTATTATTGCAAGATTTCTTGAAATCCTTTTGGCTTGATTCCGATAACTTTTGGCAGTCCAAACATTGGTGCCCGGAGGTTTTCTATAGTGCTGAATCCATTTCCACCATCAAAAACATGATTCAAATACTGCTATTGCAAGATTTCTTGAAACCTTTTTTACCAAATTCCAATCACTTTTAACCATTCAAACAATTCCTCCTCCTCCATAAATAATGCTATTGTTTTATTTTCAAATTCCAACCTTCCATATGCATCCATCACACCCTTGGACTGTTAATTATGTGATTGCTATTTATTAAAAAGTTATGCAGTATGTGTATTGTAAAAAGAAATCATTGACAATTCCAAAAAAATCCCTCTGTTACGATAAGAGAGATCCATAAAAATCCAGATAATATAATGATATTGATATGTGAGTTTAAAGGTAACTATTGCAATCCGCATAATAATAATGATAGCGAAATGTATATGTTTTACAACCATATGGTGGGTATTTTATACGTTTGACCAACACCATTTTTTTGCGCTAGCCGCCATTTCTCATAATGAAGCGTGCTCTTGCTTTTTTTAATGATAGAGATATATACTCTTTAGTGGGTCAAGGATTTATGAAGGTGCAACAAAGCCCAATTATGTTTTTACACATTAACAAGTGATTACATTTAAGTGTCTTAATCAATTACTTTCATCTATTTAATAATTTGACCCAAGAAGTGGCACATAGTTGGGAATAGTCTTATAGTTAGAAACTTGGACATGTATTATAGGAAAATATGTGTGAAAATATTATCATAATATACTTTATATGACTTGTGTTCTAGTACATTAATATGTCAAACTCATTAGAATTTTTACACATAAGTGTTAGGTATTATTTATGACATGACTAAAGAAGTGGGACATAGTTGTGAATTTGGATATATGTGATAGGCCAATCAAACTCACATAGTAACCTATTTTGAAAACAAGTGCTCTTTATCATTTAATGACATGACTAAAGAGGTGGCACTTAGTTGTGAACTTGTACATATACCATAGGCCCATCGTGGTACAAAATTTATGAAAATATTGTATCCTTATCTTCTCATATGCTTTATTGAGTGATTAATCCCAAGGTAATTTATATGATTCGTTTTAACTTATATGTCAAACTCATAACTATCATATTATACTAAGTTCTTGCTTGGGTAACGTACATGATAGTATGTGAACAGAAATCATAAACCTCAAACATATATGTAGACACTTCAATCATACATACATCACTTTTTGACAAATTACATGTAACTGTACAATAAGTGAGAGTTATTCATCACTTTGATATTTATGAGAAGTTGCTAAGAATCTATAACCTCTTCATGTGGTACAATTAGGTTATCCTTGTACTACATACTTGCTTTTACAAGGGTTGAAATCATCTCACTATCTTGTGTGGTTTTTTCATAATAGAATCCTAACACATCACCTAAAGTACATCTATTTTCCACTTTTAATGCCAATATAATATGGTTTATTCTTTTAAGTGTTTGCCACTTTATCATAAGTGGATGGACTCCTCTAATGGGTCTACACAACAACAAAAACATCACTTTGGCATCAATACCTCAAGTTACCTAGGTGCACTTCCAACCCATGAAGTCTTATTTCTAAACACACAAGTAACTAAGCTCATAAGACTAGTGAACATAGCTGAACTAATCCCTCTCAACCTGAAATTTGCATATTATCAAAATCCAACCCACAACAATAAAACCAAACAAGTAATTAAATATGTAATTAAGAGGTTTACATGTCTTGCTAGGATTAAAAACATGTATTATTTTACAACATTAATATAACTCCATAAATTAATGTCACAATTATATAATAAGCATTTAATATACCCTAACAAATATATTAACAATTGGCTTTCACTTGCTGAATTGGACTTATTTAAACATTCACCCCGCAAGATATCATCTACCTACAAACATCTCACTATAACTTATGTAGTCAATTTCTCTTTTGTATGGTACATTATGAGTACCATCACAAAACTACATTGTATGCACCATTTCCAGTAGTTTATGTCTTCAATGATTGTGTAAGGGTCCCTCTATGACAATCACACAAGCTTGTATCTCTATTATTTTTCAACCATCCTACTATGACTAAGAATGGATCACTATATGTTTTGATACTTTGTGTTGAAGAAAAATATGTTTTGATACTTTACGAAGTGGAAAAATATAGTCTTAGCATTGTCAATTCCATTTTTAAGGGTAGGTCATATTTTGGTGATTTACAATGATAAATTTTGTGGAGCTTGTTTTGAGATTTAATTGGTTTCTTTGGTGTCAAAACTTTGTAAGTAAAGTTCATGTCATACTCGTCAAATATTTCCAATCGTTCAAAGAGCACATCAATTGGAAGAAGTTATGCCTCACATAAATTGACCTATGATTTGACCACCACTATACCAAGTGTATACCATATTAAATATTATTACTTTAAAGTCATGTGGAGTTAGTGACATGTGGACTTCCATGAAGATTTTTAGGGATTCAAAAGACTTAACCTTAATTGGGAGTTAGGGCATGCAAAATATCTAACCCTAACCTGATACGAATAAACATGTTGAAAATTAAGTCGTAAAGAAAGGAAGGGGTCCTATTCCAATTATAATGAATTATTTTTCCAACGATGAGATGAGAAGAAGAGTGGAACTATTACAAGAACAAAGGAAGAAGACCCTATGAACAACTATTCACATGCTACAATGGATATAGTAACTATGTAGTGATTCCATCTTTCTTTTTATATTATATTAAATTACTAAGAAGAAAAGAACGAGGAACATCTATCTTCTTCTTGTTGGGATTTCTCAAATCAAGTTTTGCACAATACATTGTGTTAATTTTGTTAATGGTATTTTTGTTTTTATACTATAGTTTCACTTATATTATTTATTCATTTCAATATAAAGGGTGATATGCTTATAATATTGTATTCTGATCGTAATAAAATTATGCATTATAGAGTATAATATCATCATCTTTTGTAGTATAAATTAAGATACGTTGGGATGAAATATCTAGTGGAATTTCCAAAAAAGGTTTATGTTGGTTGTGGAGCATGATTATCTTCTTGATATAGAGGCCTTGTTTCTTATTGCATTTGGATCTCAATTCCTAATTAGGGCGGGGCTGTGGAGGTGTTTTCCCCCTCTAATATTGTTTCTAGGGAGTTTATGGGGGTTGCGAAAATACTTTGTAGCCCCCTAGCAGGGCCTTAGGGCATTTCCTTGAAAAGGGATTTTTTTATAATAATAAAATCCTTGCAAAATATTTCAAATTTGTAGTCAATCTGGATTGTTCATCATTAGGTCACAAATATAATAGTAAAAGTTATGTTAGGGGTTTTTTTTACCTGTAAGGAAACCCTCTTTTTATGAGAAAATTGCATTGTGGCTATGTATTATTGAGAGAGCATTGAAATTGAGGCAAAAGAGACCACTAAGAGAGTGAAAAGGAGGTTGTGGTCGATAATTTATTAATGGGTTGGGACGGAGAGGGGTAGGAGAACCATTCATGATGGGATGCTTGAATCCAATCTGGTATGGGAAGAAAGAGGATAATAGGGTTCCCTCTTCCTCAAATTGGCGCAATAAGGCATCGACCACTACATTGTCACACCCCTTCTTCTAAATTATCTCATAATCATATCCAAACATTTTGGTGAGCCATTTATTTTGTTGTGGTGACGATAGACACTGCTCTAGGAAATATTTTATGCTATGATGGTCAATGCGGATTTGGAAACAACACCCCAATAAGTATGGTTGCCAAGTGTCTATTGCATGTAATATGGCCATCATTTCTTTCTCATATGTAGATTGACCCAGATGTTTTCCACTGAGTTATTAACTAGTTAAATCCAATGCTCTAGCTTCCTACATTAATACTACGCCAATGCCCATACCTGAAGCATCACATTCAATCACAAAAGGTTTTGTGAATTCTGGTATATCCAATACTAGAGTGGAGCACATGGCTTGTTTAAGAACCAAGAAACCCTATTGAGTTGTGTTAGTCCAGAGAAATGATTTTTTCTTGAGAATATTAGTGAGGAGTTGGGCAATGCGTTCATAATAGATGACAAATTTGTGATATTAGTCCATAAGACCCAAGAATCCCCTCAAACTCTTCAAGGCGTGTGGTTGTGGCCAATCTTTCATTGCCTGAATATTTTTTGGATGAACCGTCACTCCTTTATGACCCACAATGTGTCACAAATACTCTACTTCTTCTATGCCAAAGGAACACTTGGATAATTTGACAAATGATTTGTGATCTTGGAGTTGTTGCAATACCTAGTCAATATGTTGAAGGTGTGTGTCCCATGTTATGTTGTAGATGATAATGTCATAAAAAATGAGGAGGACGAATTTTCTAAGATATGGTTTTAGAAGGTGGTTCATGAGGCTCTAGAAAGTGGATGGGGCATTACAGAGACCAAATGGCATGACCAGGAATTCAAAATGGCCTTAATGAGTTTGGAAGGTTGTCTTAGGAATTTCAACTTCCTTCATTTGTATTTAGTGATAGCCTAAAAGGAGGTCCAGCTTGGTAAAAAATTTGGCACCATGCAGTTCATCAAATAGATCATCAACTACTAGAATAGGAAATTTTTCCATAATAATGAGCTTGTTAAGGGCCCTTAATTTGGGACACATGTGACATTCACCATTTTTCTTTAAAATCATGACTATAGGAGATGAATAAGGGTTGTCGTTGGGATGAATAACATCGGCTTCGAGGAGTTCCTTGATGATTTTTTCAATTCATTATTTTGTGCAAAAGGATATCAATAGGGGTGGACATTTGGCGGTTGGTTACCGAGGAGCAAAGGGATGTTATGATCATGTTCACCCATAAAGGGTGGGAGCTCCTTAGGTTTGTCAAATACTCATTGGTGAAAATCTAATACGTGCTTCATATCGGGATGGATGTTAGGAGGAGTGGATTCAATGGCATGGATAGCATTAAATTGTGTTACTATCACATGATGGCCCTTTTTTAAAAGCTTCCCCATTTGATACAATTTTATGGTAGTGGGAGCACCTGCCTAGAGTCCCCATAGTGTATGAGCATGGTCATTCTACTTAAAGCTCATATATAACTCCTGGAAGTCCATTGTGATAGGGCCTAGTGTGCAGATTCATTCAGCACCAAGGAAAATGTCACAACTACCCATTTAAATGGAAAATATGCGCGTTTTGAGGTGATAATCCTCTATTTGAGGCTTAATATTTTCACAGTGTCCTTCACATTTCATGGTCCCCCCATCAGTGATAAGGACTTGGAAATTAGATACCTCCTTGACAAAACAATGAATGACATCTTCTACTCTCTTATGGACAAAATTATTCTTGTCGCTATCAATCAATACCATTGTTGGTCGATGTTTAATAAAACCTCAGATTTTGAGAGTCTGGGGAGAAGAAATGTTGATATAGGCATGGAGTGAGATAACCAACTCATTTGGCATAGTTGTAGTATCAATTTCTTGGGCTATTAGGGGTTAACCCTCTTCCTCCTCAAACACTTCAATGGATGGAGCTTCATCGGTGGAGCTATTTTTGTCATCATAGTAGTAGTAGAGTTTTTGTTTCCATCTTTTGGCCATTTCTACTGGCGACACCTTTTGAACCTTACGTGTTTGGGTGGAGCCCAAAGCCAAGGTGGTTCGTACCTGTGAGACGAAATTTGGATTACTGGATTGGGTATTTAAAGCGAATTTTACCTTTAAGGCCTTACTGCATGCTTCCAACCAAGTATTTGGGTGATGCATTTGGACATGGGCTTGGATACCTTCCTTTAGGCCACATATGAAACATTCCAAGTAAAATTTATCTCCTAGTCCTTCAGTCTGGATGGCTAATTTTTTAAAGGTTGAAATGTAGTCTCGTACTGTACATGTTTGCCTAAGTTTAGTGAGACAGCACAGAAAGTGAGATTCCCAATCAAAGTGGTCATAAATGGATTTTGAGAACATGTTCCAAGTTGACCTTTGATGCTGCTACCATCACTGCCATAGCTCTTGTTCCAAGTAAAGAGATCTCACATGTAGTTTAGTGTTATCATCCTAGATATTATTAAGGCAGAAATATTGTTCCATTTGTTCCACCCATATTGTCGGGTTAGATCCATCAAATTTGTACATGTCCATCTTGGGTGTCTGGTGGCTCGAATATTGGTGACTTCCATGGAAATGAATGTGATGGTTGGATTTTCCTTCTACGTGTGCATCAACGTTGTGTTCTTACCTCATGGGTTTATGAGACGTCCTCAAGGCTTCCAATACTTTGGCGAGTTTGTCATTAAAGGATGCCTGGAAGTCATTAAATTTTTTCTCGAGGGCTTCAACTTTCTCTGCAGACTACTCCACAGCCATAACTTGAGACTTGGTACCGTGCATACACTAGCCCCAGTCAAATTTTGAGCTTACTTAGGAGTAGTATGGTTGGAAATATGGAAATATTAGGAATCCAGTGATGTGGGTCACTTGAAGTCATGTCAGGAAGAATTTGGACTGCAATAAAATTAGGGGCTTACAGGTGAATGGTACCACTGTGATTAACTCATCATCCTGAATCTTATGGGCTAGGTATCTTTCAAGCATCCTATGATGGCCCCAGACTTCTTCTTTTTTAATCTAAAAAGAGTTTTACTCCTAGTTAATCAATACTACGGTGGCAGAAATCCAAAATGTTTGATATTGCAAAATATCCTGCGAAAATCAAGGTTGGACTGTAGTAGTAAAAAACCCAAAGTCTCAACACTTCAAAATTTTCTACGACAATCTGATATGGAATATAGTGGCCAAAATCCCCCCTGCAAAAAGAGTTTGATTTGTGTTGTGAAAACCCCAACTACTAAATTTGATATGTATGGCAGTGGTAGAACCCCAACTATTGGATCTGATATGTACAGTGGCAGTCAAACCCCAACTGTTGGATCTAATCTAGATGAAAAGGCAGGGGCGATCCTCATATAGCTGAGGGAACTTTAGTCACAAATGAGTGTCAGGTGCTACAAATTTTGATATACGCAGGGGTCTAACGGTAGTACTCAACCCAATCTTTTAGAGTGCTAACTAAGGAGGATTGATCATACCCTTAGACGTACTATCTGACTACCCTATTGTACATGTGAGTAATCTCCCTGAGTGTTGTTTTTAGTGTACTATAGCAGCAAGATGATCGATGACTTATCTAAGGTTAGGTTTTAGGTTACCCAAGGGGGGATTCCAATATACCCAAGGGTACGTGGAAGTGCAGTCTATGTGTGGTTTTGTCTAATGCACTACTACTCAAAGGAGTACCCGTAGGGTTACAAGGTAGTCCAACAAGTGTCAACAACTCTTGTAGTTCCTGTGTGCATGCCTCCCCAAATATGTAGCTTTATGTGCTCAACGACATATCATGTGGTTTAAAGACATCATAACACATCTCTAGCCGAAAATAAATAAATAATAATAATAAATAAATAAAAATGAATAAATAAATAAATAAATATAAATATAAATATAAATAAAATAATAAAATAATAATAAAAATAATAAATAAAATAAATAAATAAATAAATCTGCCAAAATTGGATGTACAGTTGGCTCTATAAAGTGCTATAATACCACTTGTTATGCATTTGACCCGTGAGAATAACAAAATTCCTTAAATACGAAACAATATTTCTAGAATCATAGAAATATCACATGAATTGTGCCAAGTTGCAAAGATATTTTATTATTCAAGAGAAAAATACAATGTTTAATTGCCTCTTCGAGGGGGCAGCCTCCAACAGAGCATAGTTCAATTACAATAAAACTTGATGCTTCTTCCCTTGCTATATAAGACTATTTATAACTTTATGGCATCCAAAACCATAACTATTGGTGGTCCCTTGCATAATATGGGTTAACCACTTTATTTATTAACTATGGCCAATTTACAGCTAATTGTAGTCCCTTTTCTATAATGCAGGTCAACCACTTACAATTATTATTAATGTGGATAACTTCTTACAGGATTTATTGACTCAACTAACTATGACTCCAATGAGGCCCCTTGGTCTTATTACATAAATAAAGGGGTTAGGGTTGGACCCTAACATAATCGATGTGCTATAAGTTGTATCCAATCATTTTGTTAGACATAATAAAAGAAAATAATGGTTATTTCATCATTGATGTAAGCCCAAATTAGGTGAACTACTTACGTTGGTGTATCTTCTGTATTATATCATTTTATTTTTTATATATGCATTATTTTTTGTTATTGCTCTATGATCTTATTCCTAGCAATTTGAGCCAGAGGAGTTCTGGGATGGGTGACCTCTTGGGAAGTCCTGGTTACCGGGTGCAAGCCCCGGAAGTGATGATTGATGCTATGTGATTCGTTCTCCACATTTCACTAGTTTCAATCCCACTTCTTCACCCCTGTGAGCATCACCCGATGCAATGAGTGCTAAGTGAACTATTCAAAAATCATGAGAAATTAGTCAGTTACGACTACCTCTCATGGAAATGGTCATACGTGAATGATCTTACTTAACGCAGTTGAATCCCAAAATGATATCTAATATAATGCACTGCGTAAAACCCCCATACTTAAATATCATATTAGTGTTAGTTTTTTGTTCTTTCACTTTTTTTGGAATAGGGCAAAATAAATAGATCAACATAAACAAAAAAATATCATATGAGTATAGTGTATCACAAAGAATAATTTTAAGTATAATTTTACAACACTAGAAGCACAAGTATTTTGCATCTCCAACAACAAATGGTGATATTAATGTCAACACAAGAAAGAAAGATCTAACCTTTTATGGACCTCTTCAACTCTAACTCTAATAATAGTTCTCAAAGAAAACTCGAATAGTTAGAGAAGGTGTTGGAGAGGGACATACTGAGTTCTAATATCCCATCTTCCCAACCTTTATCCAAAGTCAAAGCACAAGTGGACACCCAACCCTCCCTAGGTGAGATCAAAGTTATGAATTTGAATCAATGGTGGTTTAAAATAACACTCTACATTGGTGTTTATAGCATAGAATAAGAGCTAAAATTATTCTTGAATAGAGCTAGAACATCATGCCAAATTTAGTAAGAAAGTTATATTGAGATAGTTAAACTTGGTATGAATGACAAACTAAAAAGTCAAAATAATCCAAGTCAAGGATTGACATGATCATTTAATTAGGGGGTTGGCATTTAATAAGTTGGAGGGTTGGTATAATTTATTTCTTTTAGGGAAGAAAAAAACATAGGTTATCTATTAACATATTAAAACTAGTTACATACAATATATGTTCATATATCATTCCAACTTGTCCAGAAACAGGGTAATAAGACAGCTAGCCTTCCATTGGAGATGGCCCAACATTATATATCTAACAAAATTATACAAAAAAATAATATCCAATATTTAGTTCATACCACCTATATTATCTTACTGGCATAAAAGATATAACATAAAGTGCAATATGAAAAAAATGATATACTCATGAGAAATGTGATCTAGGATAGGTCCAGTAGCATAAGGGGTTAAGAAAAGAGATTGATAGTTCATACTAGTGGGAATGAACCTTCCTACCTCATAACAACATGACGTAGAATGCATAAATGGATTCTACCAGGTGTCAACAAGAGGCCCCTTTTAGAAATTGCATCTGCACTCATATTATATTCCCTATAAACATGTTTGGAAGTTAAAACCTAAAAAGATGCCTTCAAAACATTAATCTTGTGAATCCAATTGGATAGACAAGGAGCTTCCAGGGAGGCATTTTATTGATCCAATTAATGAAAACCTAGGAATCACCAAACATGTGTATAGGATCGATAGAAATCCTCTTAGCACAATATAACATCCCCCAGAGAGCAACCACCTCGGCTCCTATGTTTGTCTTCCACCACAACTCCAAAAAAAGTGGTACTGGAGAAACCATGAGAGTTTGACCAATACCCCACAACCACAATGTCCACCTTGTGTAGCCCTATCAAAGTAACCATCTGGAAAAAATTCATTTAGACCACCATCTACTATTCTCTGTGGTTTTTCTTGAGTCTCTTACATCCGTGTTCATTCTATAGTGCACATATCTTTTTAAAAATATGACCAATGTTAAAAGGTTGATCCTTAACAATAAATGAATTCCTACCATTCCATATGACCCACAGAATGAGGAAAGGAAGAGTGTGTTGTTCTTTGCACTAAGTCTACCACCATTTACAACATTCCTCCAAAGAGATAAAATACCATCGTGCTTTTACATTTAAGCATTGTAACACACATATCTAACAAGCAATGGTCAAAGGACATTGGAAAAAAAGATGTAGAGAATTTTCAAAGGCTCCCTTGCATAGGCAGCATCTCTCAAGACCCTCAAAACCTCTTTTACACAAGTTCTCCCAAGTGAGAATATTGTTTCTCAAAACAAGCCAACAAAAATTTCAATATTTAATGGCATATACAAATACCATACATAGTTGAACCAGTAGAGTTCCTTCCTAACCAGATTGCAGAGAGTGATATGATTATAAACCTCTGAGACCAAAAGTTTTCATTAACGAAGGCTACCATTCAAGCGAAGGTTATCATTCCTATTTGCATGATAGATCCCCACCATTTATAGATCCTGAATATATTGATTCCATATCACAGCATATTCACCGAACATACCCACAGCATTGGCATCTTTCCAAATGGGATATAACTGCAATAAGTCATAACTTTCCTTTATCCAGGATATGAAAAATACCCATTCCGTGTAATTTTTTAATAATCTCTTCCATTAGGGTGTGGACTCCATGTATACCATGGACGGGGCCAATCCCTACTAAAATATAGATCCAAACTCAATCTCCCATTGTAGATTCCCAATTAGACATTGCTTAGACTTCATAAAGTTGTTCCATATGATTGAGCCAATATGTTTTGGAAATCACCCAAACCTATACAAATCCATGAAAGACATGTGGTTCATATATTTTTCCTTTATAATTGTCTGCCAAATACCAACTCTGGAAATGGCTCTCCAAAAAATCTTGGTCAAAAGAGCCAACCCAAATGTATTGATATATTTAAGTCTTCATCCACCATAATCCTTCAACATCATAATTTCTTCCAAGCAAGCTAAATGAAAATATTTCCCCCCTTATCCCAAAACCAAATGAAGTTCGTAATAATGGCTTTAATCTTCTGGATGATTTGGTGGAGCAGTGTCAATAAATGCATCCAATATATTGAGATGTTTTATAGAACTAATTGCTCAAGGATAAATCTGCCACCCATAAAAATCCTTTTGTGTACCCAAAGAGATAACCTGCATTCAAATTTGTTAATAGGCCACTTCTAATCCATAATATGGTAGTTGTTTGGCTTCAATATGAAACCCATATAAGAGAGCCTTGTTTAAAGAGTGGACATTCCAACATCAAATATGTTTGCAATCTTAGCTAGAATGTCGCTTTTATTGAAAGCATGTAGAAGAAGGGACTTAATATTATTCTATTGTAGCAACTACAACCACCCTCCAAAATTTTCCCTTAACCTGTTTTGGAGCCTCCCTACTAACCTTTCACAACACTTTGTCTTTCTTCATCAAGTACTCAAGCTTCAGTGTTTTCCTCGCACAAAGGCAGCCTGTCGATCACAGTCGATCCACTCCCCTCACAGGTTGTTCACCCGGACTTGGTCTAGCTGCAGGATGAGCAGCTTCCCCTTGAAAATTGTGCATTTCTAGAGGGAAGCCAGCCTTCCCTCCAGAAATTGCGCAATCCTCTATGGCAGCCTACTGGGCTCCAGGATTGCGCAATCCTACCAACCAACACTCCGAGCAGGATTTGCACAAATTTCCCCAGCAGGGCTACTCAGCCTAGGATTTGCACAAATTTGGGTAGTAGTCAGCTGCTCTACCCAGAAATTGTGCAATCCTCCTGGGCAGTCAGCCCATCTCCCAGCCAGGAATGCACATTTTTTCTAAGCAGTTGAGCAACTACATGCATGAACACTCTGGTTGACCATCTCTACCCGGGACCAAGGAAACTTGACTTGCATGCATGCATGACTTTCTCTTCCCAGAATAGCAAGAGACAACATTCAAAAGGCATCCCATGATTCAGGGAGCTATTTTTAGCAGCCGGGGGTTACATGCAAAGTTGTTTTAGAAGTTTCCCTCCAAGTGTCGCTTTTTCCTAGATTTGTGGCATGCGCATCATGAGACCAAAATTATTTATTCGACGCATCAGAGCTCATTCATTCACATCGATCTTGGATCTCTGACATCCCACAGCACATCTAGGAATCCTTGACACATCTGTCTCAGCTATTCATGGGTAAGTGGACTCAAATTGTCTTTTTCATAATTTTTGTCGCTTTTTGTGTATTCGCTTGTGTGAGTGTTGTTTGCTTGATTTCTTTGAATTCTTGTTGTCGTTTACATGTATACTAACTTGTCCTAGCTCCATTTCATTTTTCGTTGCTATCTCACTGTTTTCGCATGCATGAAACTGTTTTGCACATACGTTCGCTCAACCAACGAACTGTCTCACCCACATGCATGTGGATTTGTTTGTTGAATTTGTCATTCATGTTTTTCATGCATAGTTAATCACTTATGCTATCACTTAGTGTCGCCATGCATTCACTGTCTTATTTGCTTTCAGTTGCACGTCGATGAGTTGGGCCAACCTTGGCCCAGACTTTGCTTTCACCAAGGCTGCATTGCACAATCTAGGGAAGGAAGGCTCACCTTCCTCTCCAAAAATGTGCATTCCTACCCAGCACTGGCCTCTAGGACTGTTTTTCACATTTCTGGATGATAGTGGCTACTTGGCCCAAGAAATTACAAAAATCTGTCTCTCAGCCAACAACCCTTCCCAACTAGAATTTCTTATTGCGTAATCCCAACAGCCAGTTGCCTAACTGGATTGCGCATTTCACAGATCCAGCAACTAGTCCTACCTCCCAGATAGCCCAGACTGCCTTTTGCGCAGTTCTGGTAGCCAGTCACCCAGCCTCCCAGTAAAATTTGCGCAATCTTGCTCATCCATTTCCCAGGTATGTGTTGTGTCCTTCCCCGAATTTGCTTTGTTTCCACTGACATATTTCTTGCCATGCATGTTGCTTGTTTCCAGATCTTTCAGGTGTTTATCTGTCTCAATGGCTTCCAAGAGAACAGGATCATAAGACACTGATGGAAATATTGGGTTTGAGGAGGTAGCAGCATTTGAGCAAGTGTCCTCTAGTCTACCGATCTATGAAGATATGAAGATGTATCTAGACAAGGACATCAAACTGAAGTGGAAAGAGGTTAATGAAACATTCGTAGGAACTTTTGGGGAAGACCTCAAAGACTTTCAGGTGTACGTGAACATTCAAAAGTCCGACTTGTACCTGATTTCATGGAGATACCCTGCATTCTGATGCGCAGACATGATTCACTGGATCACCTCTCACATTGATCTCGAGACAATGACCTTGAGCAGTGTCAGTGGGATGAAGCTTGCAACCTTCTGGGCACAATATTATGATGAGATTTATCAAATTTTATAGCTTGTGGTTGTCATGAGTCCTCCATTCATCTTGCCCACCAGCAGAGATAACTCCAGAGACATTCTGAAGGATTGGGTAAAGGAACTAGCTCGTTTCAGGATGACACCCAACCAGATCTACAAGACGAAGATATTGAGGAAGGCATACCAATACTTGGTCATATTCGCGTGTCGATTGAGTGGAAAAGCGAGCACTGAAACCTTTCCTCAAAGTTGGGTGATCACATTGGACCAACTGGCTAGAGAAAGAAGACCATGAAATGGGTCCGACATACTGGCTCATTAGCTAAAGGAACAAGTCACGAAGGCTCGGCAATCACCCAAGGGTATGCATGCAGATATTTACATGTTTGCCTACATCCTGGATGCAGTCTGTGCCCGGCATGAGTTCCCAAGCTTGGAGTAAAAATGTTCATCGGCGGAGACTTTTGTGAACACATATTTCAAGTTGTTGTCCAAATGCAGCTTCAGGGGAGTAATCATACAGCTTTCTGACCATTTTTTCATCTCAGTATACAGGATGATATTCGAACAAGATCCACCCTGCATGCCAAAGGAACCAATGGAGGCATTGTTAGGCATTGCAGATTGGTATGCCTCACCGTCCAGCACTTTCATCTGAATGTTCAGTGCGGAGAAGCCTCCGCATGTTCTGCCAAATTTTTCCTTGGACGTACTTGTCATGCAGGAAGTAGCGTATCACATCTCAGCAGGATTGACAGCTAGACTGCAGCGGAAGAAGAAGGCACATTGGCCCACTCTTCTATTGCAGATTGGGTTATATGAGATTCGTAGTATCAAGCAAGAGAATGTCGAAGAAGAACAGATGAAGAAGTACCCATTCGAACTCCGAAGCTTCAAACCGTATGACCCATATTGCATTGTGAAGGATCACTGCCTGAGAGTTCAGTACAACTAGATCTATGGGGCATTTCATTGGGCCAAAGAAGACTCATGGAGGTTGTTGTTCCTTAAGAAACCAATTTCCTGGTTGTAGTGAAATTGTGCTTAAGACATTGATAAAGATTATTTACTATCACTTATTGTTTATTAGATTACCAAATGAAGGACTTGGAAAACTTGGCCTTAGACTCTTAATACATGTATGATCATAACTTCTCAGAATGCCATTTGCTGCTAAATATAAATGATGAATGAGGAAAGTTTGAAAGGGAAGTTAAAGACAATATGTTGATCTCTCACAGGAACTATTATCTGTAACTTAGAGGAATTATGATCATGAGGAATAAATCATAGACAATATGCTGGTCTTTCACAGAAACTACTATCTATAACTTAGAAAGGAAATGAGGACTTTAAGTATAGGAGCGCTCTTTAAGGGATTTTACCCTGCAGCTTCATTACTACACTTAAAAAGAAGAAAACATTGCATGACACATGATAGTGAGACTCATAAATTATATGTAACAACTCCTGGAAACTTATGGTTGTTTTATTAATCAATGATGTTATAAGAAATACAACGGCCTGGCTCTCCAAAATTCCAACCCTTTCTCTATAAATTTTCTTCCTTTTATACATTTATGAAATAGTTTTGAAACTGTTAAACTACTAAATTGTTTCTCTAACTATCCGAATTTAAAAACCATTATAGAATTTACAGAGGTTAAAAGATACCTCAAAGAACATAACATAACAAAAAACAACTAAATTCACAAGAAGACAATAATCACTTATTGCTCTGTTAATCGACTGTTGTTTGCCTTAATCTGCTTAAATCATACTGCTCTGTGTTAGATATTATTTAAACCTGGGCTTACACATATATCGGATGCCTTTTAATCAACCAAAACACCAACAAACCCAACCATTGCCTTTTCCTTTAAATTTAATTTTAACGCCAATTTTCCATTTACACAGCAAAACTGATGCAAAACTCGTGAAGCGGAACTGAAAAGGAAACAATCATATTTAATAAACTTATTGAGTCTACTTGTTCAATGCTACATTGAATTTCCATTATAAATTGCAATTGGCGCTTATTAAACGGTGTATCAGATCCAGTCTTAACAATTCTACGATATGGTGGACCCGACGGTAGTATAAAACATGTGACATAAAGTATCGAGTCTGACCATCGTAATCGCAAGCAGCCCTTTATGCACCTTTAAAAATATTAAACTTTTATATAAGCCCTTTGTATCTACGCTTTCGAAAATATAATGTAAGACGTGCTTTTTACACTTTTAACATTGCTCGCATGACTGTCGAGGCATACCCCTCATCGCAATTGGTAGTCGGTGCTTTCCATATATACATATATTATGTCATTAATGTGACGGACCTGCCGTAGTCATGAAACGTAATACATAAGATTTCAGGTCCGGCTTACCCATATCGCAATCGATGATCATTGAATGCACCAACCTCTATATTCATTGTTTTACAGACCCGCTGGGCTGTTAAATATAACGTAGATATATTTCGGGTCTGCCATCATTTATCGCAATTGGAGGATCTGTATACATATACATACACATAATTGTGGATCCGCTAATTTTATAAAACATAGCTTATAATGTTTCAAGTCTAGTGTTAACAACTTCAACACTTGTTCCCTTTGTAAATCCAACATTTTCCTTTATTTCTTTCATGTATTGGATTTTGGTATATATCTTATTGCCCCTCCTTCTTGCCTTATTTTTTAAAAAAAATTTCAAGTGATTTTCAAATGAAATAATAAATGAAACAAACAACAAAATACAAGTCACAACATCTAGCTCCTCCTGGGGATAGTGCTTTTGCCACAAAAGCACTAATAACCACAGATTAGTGCCTTCACCTCAGGCATGGAGTCATATATTTCTCTACATAAAATGAAATACTATGGCATTTGTACAATGACTTCACTCCGGTATTCACAATGAAATGATGCTTGATCTTTAGAACTGGAAGTAGTGTTTTAAATATTTCCCATTAACAGGCAGTTGTAGAGTTTCACCATCAAGATTTTCAAGGTTGAAGGTATTATTGGATCTCACTTCAGAGATTCTAAAAGGGCCATACTAGAGAGGATCGAACTTCCCATGCTTATCCTTATCCTCTCTTCTAGTATCCCATCTCAATACTAAGTCTGCAACTTTGAAATCGATTTCTCTGGCTTTTCTATCAAAAATAGTTTTCATCTTAGACTGATATGTAATCAAATTGTCCCTTACCTTGTCTCTGTTTTTGCTAAGCTCCACCGCTTTGTTCATTCTTCTTACCAAAGCATTTGGCTCTTCTTTCGCCTCCTGAATCATCACAATCACTGGTTTCACAAGTTGACTTGGAAACAGAGCCTGAGTTCCATATACTAATTCAAAAGGTGATTTCCCTGTGGATCTCCTTGTAGTTACTCTAGCAGCCCACAAAGAAAATTTTAACTTAGCATCCCAATCTCTCTGATTTTCAGCAATGGTTTTCTTTAGGATCTTCATCAAAATCTTGTTAGTGGATTCAACTAGTCCATCTCCTTGAGGGTGGTAAGTTGTCGAATGAGACAAAATAAAATTATATTTTTGACAAAAAGCAATGAACTTACTTGAGTTGAATACTTGTGCGTTGTCTGCTATAATTTTAATGGGACATCCAAATATGCTGAAAATATTTTCTTCCAGGAATTTCATCACTATCTGATCATTTGCTCTCTTAGTAGGAATTGCCTCTACCCATTTGGTGAAGTAATCTGTTGCTGTGAGAACCCATCTGTGTTGTCTGCTTGAAGGTGGATTGATTTCTCCAACAAAGTCCAATCCCCATTGTCTAAATGGCTCCTCTATGAAAACTGGAATTAAAGGTAAAGGAGCTAATCTCTTCTTCTCAACAAAAAGATGACATTTTTGACAACTTCTAACAAACTTATAGGTATCACCAAATAAGGAAGGCCAATAAAATCCAGCCTGAAGGATCTTGTGTGCAGTTACTTTCCAACTGTAATGCCCCCCACAAAACCCCTCATGATAATATTTGATTGTTTCTGTAAATTCATCTTCTGTTAAGCATAGTAATAGAATTCCAGTAGGATCCTTCCAGTACAATCTGCCTTCTACAATCACATATGGTTGTGCCTTGATCTTTAGCACCCTATACTTTGTTCTGTCTAAGGATTGAGGACAAGAAAGAAAGAACAAATAATGAATTATATGTTTATACCATTCTGAACATAAGAATTTATACCTAATTTTCATTCCTGGGTCTTGCTCTCCTTCATTTTCTTCAGCTGCTTTTCATTTACAGGTGCAAATAAGTTAATTCCCAATGCCTGAAAATTTGATTCTATTAAAATTTTTGATAGTCCTTGTCCTTTTACAACCTTTGTGGGTTTTATATCCAAATCATATTCTTGGATCTTGGCAATCCACTTTCCTCTCCTACCTTCTACATCTCCTTGTAATAATATGTCTTTCACTACAACATTTAGGCACATAAGCAACGATTTGGGACTGCAACACATAAGTTCTAAAAGATTTTAGGGCTTTTACCAAGGCATACACCTGCTTCTTGAGAATATTATATTTCAGCTCAGAATCTCTAAGAATCTTACTGAAGAATGCAACTGGCTTCTCTCTCCCTTCATCATTCTTCTGTAGTAAGACAGTTGCTATCGAACTTGATGAGGCAAATGAAAAAACTTGGAAAGGATTCTGATAATCAAGGCTGATTAAGACTGGAGCTACCTACAATGCCTCTTTAATTCTGGAAAATGATTCTTTAGCTTCCTTAGTCCAGCGTACTTCATTCTCCTTCTTCAACATGTTAGTGATTTCTTTCAAGATTTCTGCATAATTAGATACAAATCTTCTCAGGAAGTTTATCTTTCCCAGAAACTTTTGAATATCGTTTTCACTTTTGGGCAATGGTATTTTCTGTACATCTTGTACTCTGGCTGGATCTATTTTCACTCCTTCTCTGGAAATAATGTGTCCCAACAATTTTCCTTCCTCCAAAGCAAAAATTGATTTCTTGGGATTTAAAGAAAGTCCAAATATTCTACATTTATCAAAAGTCCTTTTCAAATGATCTAAATGTTCTTCATCAGACTTAGAAAAAATAGTAATATCATCCAAATATATTACTACAAACTTATCTCCAACAAAAGCAATGTCCATAGCCCTTTGAAATGTAGCTCCGGCATTCATCAATCCGAAAGGCATTCTGGCATACATAAATGTTCCCCAAGGAGTTGTGAACATTGTTTTCTTTTGATCCTCCTTGTCCACAGCCACCTGGTTATAACCAAAAAATCCATCTAGCATTGACATTCTAAAAGATCTTGTTACCTTTTGCAGCACATGGTCCATTTTAGGCAAAGGATAATTATCTTTCAAAGAAGCTCTATTTAGATTTCTGAAGTCAACACACAACCTTATTTCTCCATTTTTCTTTCTCACAGGTACCAGATTAGCCACCCAATCAGAATATCTGAGTGGGACTATGATTTTAGCATCAAGCAACTTCTTGACCTCCTTTTCAATTGATGGTAGAAGCAAAGGATTTATCTACCTAAGCTTTTGTTTGTAGGGTTTAACCCCCTCCTTCAAAGGAATTTTATGTTGAATAATATTTACATCATAAGTTTTGAGATCTTCGTAGGACCATGCAAAGACATCAACATAATTCTTGAAAAGTTTAATATATCTTTCTTGAAAATTAGGTGGAACTCCAGCATATAATTTGACTAACCTGGGATTCTCCTGAGTGCCAATGTTGTGATCTTGAATATGTTCTTCCTGTGATATTTTCCTTGAGTCCACAGCCACATCATTTGAATTAAAAATCCTTTCAAGAGGAACAAGTCCCTTTGGCAGAAAATTGTCTTTTAATTGAAAGATCTTCTGATTTGCTATTGAATCTCTAAAACCACTAGCTCTTGCAATTTCTGTTGTCTCTTCTTCGTCCTGATCAATTTTTGTACCCTGAAATTCTTCAACCATAGTCAAAAACTCCTTAATCTACTAGTCATCTTCAAAAACTTGCCAATTCTTAACATTATTAGGAACAAAAGGTCTGTGTCTCATTTCTACCTCATATCTTAATCTTGGATTAATAGGAGGCTTGAAAGTGCTAGCAGCCACAGCCAATGAATCTGCCAATCTATTCTCATCCCTTGGAATGAACTGAATGTTAAAAGCTTCAAAGAAATTTTCAATCAAATCCCATACCTCATTTCTGTATGCCCGGAGTCTAGGATGCTTTGTTTGGCAGTGATCTTTTATTTGCTTAATAATTAGCTCTGAATCTCCAAAAGCAGAAATTGATTTGACTCCCATCTGTTTGGTTGTTTGTAGTGCAATAATCAAAGACTCATATTCTACCACATTGTTAGTTGCCTCGAACTCTAATTTGAAAGAAAAAGGAAATAGATTACCTCCAGGTGCAATTAGAAGAAAACCAGCACCTGTTCCTTCTTTTGAATAAGCTCCATCAAAGAAACATTTCCACACTTCTTCCATTTGCAGCTTTGTAATTACATTGGCTGAAGCAAGCTTCTTCTGATTGTCTTCAGCCAGCTCTGCATTATCATGCAGTGTGAAACAAGCAAAATCATCCTTCTCCTGACTATACACAAGTGAGTTGCTTGCTCCATTTTTCATAATAGTTTTTACAAACCTAGTTTCTCTGTACAATCTCCTCTCCTGCACACCAAAAACTAGTATAACAACATATGTAAAATCCAACTTCAAAACACCTCCCAATTTAGCCCCCCAGGACCTAGACAGAAGCATTCCAAATATAGCAAGAATATCTGCTACTACAACGTCCATGACCAAACTTCTATATGGAATTTGGGCTAGTGACACTGACAAATCTTTAATAACCCCCAGACACTTGACCTTGTTTGAATCAAAAGAATACAAATCTCTGTAAGGTTTGGTCACTTGCAGATTTAATTGCTTCATCACTGACAAAGGCATAAGATTATGTGAATCTCTTGAATCAAACATGTAGTTATGTAGAAGGAAATAATGAACCAATAGGGAAATATAAAAAGGAGGTATTGAAGAATCTACTTCCTCTACATGCGGGCCAAAAACCGCTATTGGTTTATCTTCCTGCAGATTTACAGTATCACTCTCACTTTCTTTTAATTTTTATTTTTTTTCTCAATCTGTCTACTTCTATTATTAGACAAAAAGATTCAAAATGTTACAGCAAGGCCGTAGCCTTGAAAATCTTGCCATGAGATTGACAATTAGCACAGCTGAACACCTTCCAAAAATGGTGGACTTCCATCTGTTATATCTTCTCCTAAGACTCTAAACATTGCGAAACAGACAAGCTAATACAAACAACTATTGCACTGTTGTGCAGCGCTGAACAAGGACAAATAGACATAGATCCAAACAGTAGACACAAAGACATATAGGCACATACTATGACTTGACATAGGCAGAATTGCGAGTTCCAAAAACAGAGTAATGCGCCTACTTCTTAGGCTGCCGAGAGCAGAGTGCCATCCAAGATCAGTCGTCATCCGTAGTGTAGGGTTCCTCCACTACCCTGCACCAAAATTGCAAAGAGTCTTCCGAGTCTGAGCGAAGGACCACCGAGCCGGTTGGGACTCCCGGAGCAGGCTCACTTGGACCATCAGGTGCGGCTTGAGTTGCCAAGGAGGAACTTCCCGTGACCGGGCGTTGAGTGTCAATTGGAGGCGTTGTTCCTTGTTTTGGCGGAATTTCCTGATGAGCTGTTGCCTGGACACTGAGATTTGCACAATTTTCTATAGTAACAGAGACTAAGAAAGTGGAATTGGCTAGAGTGCATGGGATACGATAGCGGACTGTTGGATGCGTCGCATGCTCACATTCAACTAGCCTTTCGCACCCGTGACCTCTGCCTCTTCCAGCCCTAGAAACTTGAGGGCGATTTTTCTCAGGTGCCAACTCAACCGAGGAGGAGGGAGAGATGGGGGCAGACCTCTGTGAGGTGGCGCGTCCATGGGAGCCTCCCCGTCTGCTACCCATTCTTGGACGCTCTCTCGACATTGCAGTATACAGTGGATTGACCAGCGCACAAATACACGAAGGGGAGCAACTAACCAGAACGTGAGCTCGTTGAACTAGAGCTAAATTCCTGTGAAGCACTCTCGAGCCTGAGATGGAGACGGAGTTGGGCACAGAGAGTGAATGCCCCTGAGCTACCAACAGCACCACAGAGGAGTGCGAAGTGGCAGCAGAGGGATGCGAAGAGGCCACCGAAGAATGCCAAGAAACCACAGAGGAATGCGAGGAGGCCGCGGGAGCACAAACATTATGAAGCGCCATTGCACAATTTACCAAGAGGTAGATGGAGGAGTAAACGAACCACATTAATAACCGTGCGTGAGACCAGCTCACTTGATCTACATGGTTCCTCGTGGCGCGCATGGGCTGACACCTGCCCATGTGAAGTGCCACCTTCGTACCCTTACGCTGATTGAACACCCGCATCCGAGACACTTTCTTTTAAATTAATAAACTCAGCAATTTCCTTTTGATAAGTAGGTGTTCTTGCCAATTCTGTAAGGGGAACCTGTATTCTTACCTTTTCCAAGTCCTTGGTAAGACTAAACAAGTGACCCTGTTTAGCAATCCTTTCATTCTCATCTTCACCTTTCTTATTGACTAGAATTGTTTGAGGAATTGAAACAAGCTTCTCCAAATGAATTTTTTCAGCTTGATTTTGAGAAGACTCACCTCGAAGTATCTATGATTTGCTATTCATATTTTGTTGTTGTTTTCCTTTATCTACTTGTTTTGCAAACTGAGATTCTTGTGGAGTCGCCTTTGATGAGGAAGTTGAAACTTGTTACTCACCTTCATTTTCTTGATTTCTCGATCTTTTCCTAGATCTCAGGTCATATTTTTTATGTAATTCAACCTGCATAAAATCAGAAAATTGTTTCCAATATTCATCAATTTCATTTTCATTATGAATAGCATCTGCTTCATCATACACATATTCTTCTCCTTCAATGCCAAGTTCATCTTCATCAACTGCATATAATGTAGAAATTTGATCTTCAGACTGTTCTTCACCAGGATCTGCTTCTATGTACAATGGTGCTTGAATTTGATTTTGATCTTTTCTTTCCTTTTGCAAGATTTTCAAATGTTGTCTTCTGAATTAGGGATTAAAATTCTTATTATATTGTGTTTTTCTCTGAGATTTCTTATTCTCTAACTCTAACCTATTTAACTTATTTAACTTATCTTTGCTTTTCCCTTGTCTTGGGAAAGTTGTGTCTCTGGTGATTTTCCTGCAACCACCAGATTCGCTTCTATCTCTAAAGCATCTGTTTGGATTTGATCAAGGGTTGGAGCTCTCCTTTCCCTTAATGTAAATCCAAAATTTGATTCAAAAGCACTTGCAAAAGTGATTTTTTCACCAGCATGAGGAGGCTTTATCTCTTCTGGTAGACTATTGTACAATTTGTTGAATCTTCTGACAAATTCAGCCATGGTTTCATCATACTTCTTCTTTATGGCATTAAATTCTGTTAATGAATATCCGTGGTCTCTTTTTTCTCCCCACCTCAGAATAAACACATGTTCCATCTCTTCCCACGAAGGAATAGAATTATTGGGAAGTCCTCTGAACCATTTCCTTGCTTCTCCATCCAGGGACTGAACAAAAAGTCGTAGAACGACATCTAAATGTTCAACATTTAGGCTTTCTGCAAAATTACAAAATACTACTACATGATTCTCTGATGTTTGTGTATCTTCTCCTGAAAAATGAGGAAGAATTTTGAGGTAATCCCCTGGCATTTGATTGTAAGGTTGTGGTAGTTGAAGAGGTGCATACCTATTAACTAGGAATGCAGGGGCTGCCATGTTTACTAAACTTTGATTACCTACAGATGTGGAACTTGATTGAAATTCAAATGGACTATGCAAAGGAGGTAATGTGGTTATTGGTTGAGGTTGAATAATTAAAGCAGGTAAATGGAAAGTAACAGACTCAAAATATTGGTCTTGACAACTAGGTTCCTGAAATCCAGATGATGAAAAATATGACTCTATATCAGATGAATGTTTGGATAAGTTGCTGCTTGATGCAGACAATATAGAAATTTGTCTATTTGAGGTCCTAGAATTCCTAGCCCTCCTTGAAAACAGCCTTTCAGGATCTGAAAAAGCTTGAGACTTATTTTGTGAAGTGTCTAATCTTGTATGGGGCCTTCTTGAATCCAGAATTATTGTTTTGATTCAAAATAGCCAAATATTTCCTCCTCACTAAACAACCAAAGGAAAATATTGAAACCCAGGGAAAAACCTTCTTCTCTTATCTCCCCGTCGACAACGCCAATTAATGTTGTTCCTTAAGAAATCAATTTCCTAGCTATAGGGAAATTGTGCTTAAGACATTGATAAAGATTATTTACTGTCACTTATTGTTTATTAGATTACCGAATGAAGGACTTGGAAAAATTGGCCTTAGACTCTTAATACATGTATGATCAGAACTTCTCAAAATTACATTTGCTGCTAAATATAAATGATGAATGAGGAAAGTTTGAAAGGGAAGTTAAAGACAATATGTTGATCACGCACAGAAACTATTATCTATAACTTAGAGGAATTATGATCATGAGGAATAAATCATAGACAATATTCTGGTCTTTCACAGAAACTACTATCTATAACTTAGAAAGGAAATGAGGACTTTAAGTATAGGAGCACTCTTTAAGGGATTTTACCCTGCAGCGTCATTACTACACTTAAAAAGAAGAAAACATTGCATAACACATGATAGTCAAACTTACAAATTATATGTAACAACTCCTGGAAACTTCTCGTTGTTTTATTAATCAATAATGTTATAAGAAATATAGTGGCCTCGTTCTCCAAAATTCCAACCCTTTCTCTGTAAATTTTCTTCCCTTTATACATTTATGAAACAGTTTTGAAACTGTTAAACTGCTAAATTGTTTCTCTAACTATCCGAATTTAAAAACCATTACAGAATTTACAGAGGTTAAAAGATACCTCAAATAACATAACATAACAAAAAACAACTAAATACACAAGAAGACAATAATCGCTGACTGCTCCGTTAATCGGCTATCGAATGCCTTAATCTGCTGAAATCATACTGCTCTGTGTTAGATTTTATTTAAACCTGGGCTTACGCATATATCGGATGCCTTTTAATCAGCCAAAACACCAACAAACCCAACCATTTCCTTTTCCTTTAAATTTAATTTTAATGCCATTTTTCCATTTACACAGCAAAACTGGTGCAAAACGCGTGAAGCAAAACTGAAAAGGAAACAATCTAATTTAATAAACTTATCGGGTCTGCCTATTCAATGCTGCATTGACTTTCCATTATGAATCGCAATCGGCGTTTATTAAATGATGTATCAGATCCAATCTTAACGATTCTGCGATATGGTGGACCCGACGGTAGTATAAAACATGTGACATAAAGTATCGGGTCCGTCCATCATAATCGCAAGCGGCCCTTTATGCACCTTTAAAGATATTGAACTTGTATATAAACCCTTTGTATCTACGCTTTCGAAAATATAATGTGAGACGCACTTTTTCCACTTTTAACACTACTCACATGACTATCGAGGCATACCCCTCATCGCAATTGGCAGTCGGTGTTTTCCATATATACATATATTATGTCATTGATGTGATGGACCTGCCGCAGTCATGAAACGTAATACATAAGCTTTCAGGTCCGGCTTACCCATATCGTAATCGGGAATCATTAAATGCACCAACCTCTATATTCATTGTTTTACGGACCCACCGGGCTGTTAAATATAACGTAGATATATTTCGGGTCCGCCATCATTTATCGCAATCGATAGATCTATATACATATACATACACATAATTGCAGATCTGCTAATTTTATAAAACACAGCTTATAATGTTTCAAGTCCAGTGTTAACAACTTCAACACTTGTTCCCTTTGTAAACCCAACATTTTCCTTTATTTATTTCATGTATTGGATTCTGGTATATATCTTATTGCCCCTCCTTCTTGCTTTATTTTTTAAAATGCTTTTCAAGTGATTTTCAAATGAAATAATAAATGAAACAAACAACAAAATACAAGTCACAATAGAGGTATTGCTTCAATTCCTCCGGACCCAATGAGCAGGTCAGGTTCGTCGTAGAGTAGTTAGCAAAGCAGCATGAAGTAGAATCACAGAGAGCACCAATAGTAGTAGCATTAGCAGTAGCAGCAGAGATAGTAGAGCCAAGCATACCTATGCACAAAAAAGGGAAGAGGAAGATTTTCGACCGCATGGAGGAGGAGCAAAGCTGTAAGTTTCGAGCAGATCCACTTCTAGAACAAGCAGCTATGGCTATTTAGGAAAAGAGGCAGCAAGGCTAAAAATGCATCGCGCGAAGGCAGAGGGATAAGAAGAGAATGGAAGAAGCAGAAAAAGAGTTGCATGAGTTGAGGGAGCAACTCCAGAAAGAACAAGAGCTATGACAACGGGAGAAGGAAGCGCGGCAGTAGTAAATACAGCAAGGGGCGCATCATGTGTAGACAGATGTAGCAGCGCCCGTACAAGTAGTTAATTCATCTGAACAGCTGGAATCAGGTGAGCAGGGTGAACCATCGTAGGGGAAAGACTTTGCTCATGAGATAGAATAAGCACTTGAACAGTTGGATGCAGACATGGAGCAGCAGGAGTTAGAATAGGAAACCAACCACATGCCTCACCACAAAGAGTTCAACTCATCAGCTTCAATGCATCTAGATGATGAGAAAGTCTCGAATGACAAAGTAGGCACTGAGATCCTTGGTGGTCAGCCAGAAGCAGAGGTGCAAAATATCTCCTTTGACGAATATCATCACAGATTTGTGCAGTCTCACAGAGTACCGACTCCGGAGGACCAAACATCTCTTGCGCAAGTTGAAGAAGAAGTGATCGTGACTGATGTACACAAGCATCCAGCTGTCTTGGCTGATACAACTAGAGTATACGTCAAATCCACTAGCTCAAGTGTTCATTTCCTCATAGCTGAGAATGAGCGAATGGTGAAGGAAGTATAGGTGGCCAAGAAAGGAGGATACTTGATCCGGATTTAAACAGGAACACAACAAATTACAGAGATAACCATAAACACGGATATGCAGCAGAAATAATACTTCATTTCATTAATGTGAAATACTGAAATGTGCTTACAAACAGTAATGGAAATAAACCAGCTAGGGCGATGGTAGCTTATCTCTGAGAAGAGATGTGGCGGCTACATGCCTCTGAACTGTGTTACAATGAGGCTCGAAGGCCTATTTATTATTAAGAAACAATGGGAAACCATTAACATCCCAAAACCTAACCCTAGAAGATGAAACGGCAAATTGTGGGCCCCGTTTGGGTAAATTGGTACATCAATTTCCCGAGGTCGTAACTTTGGCATACAATCTCCATTTGACGCGTACAATAGCTCGTTAGAAAGATCTATATAAGAACTACCATTTTTGGAAAAGCATGGACTCATGTTACCCCCAGATTTCCCAAAAAACGTCGTTTAGGGCCTCAAAATGGCTACGGAAGTTTAGGACCTGAAAAATAGCTAAAAATAGTAAACTATGCTACAATTTAGGAAACTGAAAAAACTGAAAGAGACAATTATGAGGGTCCAAATAGGATAGGTGGGTGGCCACTAACATCCACTGGGATAATTCCTCCCCCCTTTAGGAAGCAATGGTCCCCATTGCATTGAGTTCCTCCCTGAGAGGAGGAAGCTTCTACTAAGCTGGGTCTCTAGTGAGCTATTCTGCAATCCCTGATGTGTCCAGAAATGGTGGGAAGCATGGTCGATGACGGTCCACATTGAACACTCGGTGGAAGCAAAGGAGTGGAGGAATGTTGTGCTTCAAAGAATTGTTGCCCGTAGCCTTGGTACTGGTGTAAGGACCATGTCGAAGTGGTCTGAGTTTATGATGGGTTCTAGTAAGGCGTTCTCTCTGCAGATGTAACCAAACTTTGTTGCCCACCTGAAACTTGTACGGTACCCTTGTGGGTGAGGAGAAGTTGTTCCTGTGTTCTGTCATGACCGTATCCCTTTGCTGTTGCTGCTGCGTGGAGGAACCCTTTGCGGGGGTCATGGATGTAGCAACGATCTTCCCCTTACTTTGGGAGCAAAAGGACAAGAAATAAATTTCCTAGTCTGTGAGATGAGCTTGCTGCCTTTCTTAGCAATGATCAAAGAGGTGGTGGTAGGTGGGGCTACCTTCGATATCCTGTATAATGAATTATCCAAAGAAAAAATGAAGACAGAGGTGTAGCATCACACAATACCTCGTCTGTGAAGGGCTTGATGCTGTAGGGAAGGCAGCACTGCTGGTGAACTTTGAGATCTCGTCCTTCATGAAGCCACCAGATACTATACAGCTACGGGTGTGGTGTAGTCGGTAGGCCCAACCGCTTCACGACCTCTGCTAAAACGAGGTTCTTTTGGCTGCCACTGTCGACAATGAATTGCAGTGGCGAACCCTTCACCCACATCTGTGAGTGGAAAAGACGCTCCCCCTCCTCTGGGTCTTCGGGCTCATTCTTCTGGATCTTGGCGGTGGCAACAGTGATGTTGGGCTCTGCATCAATGATCTGCTTCCCTTTTCCATTCCCCTTGTCGGGTTCTAACTCAAGGTCGAAACATGCATCTGATTCTAAAGCCTTCAACTCGGCCACCAGTGACTGCTTGGTCCGACACTCACTTGTGTTATGAGTGGAACTCACACCACTTTCCTGTGTCCTTCTTTAGCTTCATGGTGTTGTGCTTTTCTTGCGGCTTTGACGGTTTGTCTTAGGTCACCCCGCCTTGGCTTTGTCCTTTGGGCTTAGGATTTGTAGATCCAAAGTCTCGCTTTTTCTGTTTGAACTTTTGCTTGATTTTGACAGTGTATCGGTACGCCATGCCAAGCGAGGAGATGTTCAGGAACTCCATCTCTTCCTGGATGTATCTATGTAGGCAGCTACGGCATTGAGCACCAGATGCAGATCAGAATCTTTGATACCCAACTATGTACGAAGGGTATGAAAAATGTTTGTGAACATTTGCACACCTTGGTCCCTTCCCTGCTGCAGCGTGGTCCACTTTATGTATTTGTCCTCATAGCTTTTGACAGGGTAGTACTGCTCCTTGACGGCATCCCGGAATGAATTCCAGGTGGGTGCAGCTGAAAATAGTGAACCTGTATTTTCATCCTTTTGCTCGTAGTAGGTTTCCCACCAGTCCTTGACGTGGGGGGCTGCTTTGAGAAGAGTGAAAACAATATTTTCCCGACTTGAAAATTCATGAACAGAAAAATAACCCTCTAGTAGATTTAACCATTTATCTACGGCATCTGCATCTATCTGACCCTCGAATATGGGGATTTCAAATTAACTTGTACCTTAAAGGGTGTGGCATTTCCAGAGTAGCTGCTGGAAGCCGATGCGTCGCTTCTGAGTAGCCGCTGAAGGATCTGGGCAAAGCTGTCCATCATAGCATTCCCTTGTCGCTCAAGGGCTTCTTTGAGCAAGATTTTGATAGGATCTCCTGCCCCCTCATATTTCTTCTCATTCGCCATGGGAGGCCGTCGGGATTTGCGAGGCTGGTCTTGCAAACGTTCGACCAATTCAAGCCCTAACTCCATATATCCTGACCTCGTTGGGGACATGCAAAGAAAAACAGAGAAAAAATCAAACCGCTCTGATACACTGATCCGGATTTAAACAGGAACGCAACAAATTACAGAGATAACTATAAACACAGATATCCAGCGGAAATAATACTTCATTTCATTATACTGAAATATGCTTACAAACAGTAATGGAAATAAACCAGCTAGGGCGATGGTAGCTTATCTCTGAGAAGAGATGTGGCAGCTACATGCCTCTTAACTATGTTACAATGAGGCTTGAAGGCCTATTTATTGTTGAGAAACAATGGAAAACCCTTAACATCCCAAAACCTAACCCTAGAAGATGAAACGCCAAATTATGGGCCCCGTTTGGGTAAATTGGTACATCAATTTCCCGGGGTCGTAACTTTGGCATACGATCTCCGTTTGATGGGTACAATAGCTCGTTAGAAAGATCTATCCGAGAACTACCACTTTGGGAAGGGAAACATTGGTCCATGGACTCATGTGGCCCCTAGATTTCCCAAAAATCATCGTTTAGGGCCTCAAAATGGCTTCGGAAGTTCAAGACCTGAAAAATGGTAAAAATAGTAAACTGTGCTACAATTTAGGAAACTGAAAAAACTGAAAGAGACAATTATGGGGGTCTAAATGGGATAGGTGGGTGGCCACCAACATCCACCTGGATCAAGACTTGCTGGCAATTTCTGCCCGAGCTGAACTGAAGAAGGAAATACTAGATGAAGTATTGTCCCTCAACACAGTTATGCGACCATTGTACTCCAAGTTTGGTACCATTCACCAAGCATTTGTCCATCTCTGCAGATGGCAGCAGCAATGTGTGAGAAAAGCACGCATCTTGAAGAAAATACATGTTGTTGATAACATGCAAGCATGGATGATGAAGTATAAGGGATCCCCTCTTCACTTTCCAAAGATGATGAGGGCCAATGTGGTCGAGCTACAAGCACGTATCCGGAGTCAGATCTGGAACTATGAAGACCTACCGCAGCTCATCACTAGCATATAGGTTTCCCATGCATGAGTATTCAAGAGCATGGATGTTATACTGCACACTTATGTGATCCCATCACTTGGGACTCTCACCCAGGAGAAGACGAAGAAGCAGGTCCAACAAGAGCTTGACTCGTACTTCAACGAGTTGATGCACACTGCCACCAGCCCAGACTTGCCTATTAGTGCAGGCATCATGCACAAGTACATTTTTGGTTCGGCCACATTGAATACAATGATGTGCGTGCTCTCAAATGAGTTTGACAGAGGAGCCTAAGTAGTGTACCTGAATGTTATGGAGGCAAGGTTCGGGTTTCAAACAGATGTCACAGTGGAACACATGAACACTATCAAGGAATGCCAATCTTGGCATCAATATGTTACTTTTGATCAACATGAGGATGTCAAGCAGTTGGACTTCTATAGTTGTCTAAGTCAGAATGATGCCTAGTTTGGCTTGTTCAAGCCATCATTCACATGGGTACATGTGCATTGTAATGTTGAGTCATGTCAAGTGTAAGTCAATTCTCAATAGTGGATGTAACAGTCATAGAGTAGGTGAAGAGTCATGAGGGTAGTTGAATGGTCACAAAGGGGAATGTCAAGGGTCACCCCACCCTTTGCTATAAATAGTCTCTCATAACTCATTGTATAGGCTTTTGGTCAGCCAAGATTCTATTAAGACTACCTTGAAGAAAGCTTGGACAGTATTGTAATGCACCTTGGCTTCTCCACTGCACAGAGCTAGTACATCTCTTTGGAGGAGCAGGCGGATGTGGTTGTAACGTTTCACTGATGGGGCTAGAAGGTTTACATGGATGTATTGTATGATTGGAACTTACACTTATTTATATAATAATAGCCAACACATTTTCATCCATATGTTGTTATTGTAGTTGGACTATTCCGGTTGCCTTAATGATATATTTTGTTTAACTTGCGTATTTGTGTATGAACTGATTTGTATGAAATTATAAGAATCTTGTTGCAAATTTTTTTTTGGTTTAACCATCACTTTGGATTGTCGATTGTTCTTCTTTCCAGCTTGTGATGTATCTTCACTCATGTGTTCCCTTCTCAGCTGAGTACTAATACAGGTTGTCAAGGGGCGCACTCATCTCACCTCTTTGTGTTAGAACCTTTCATGCATCTTCCCTGAATCACTATAGCGGTCACACCCTTGCTACTAACAAAGTTATCTTACTTGCCTCTGTGGGACAACGCAGTCAAGGCATTACCTTACGACCCACTGCTGGGACTCCTACACCAAACGGTCTGAGGTCTAATTGGGACTTCTTACCGAGGAGATCCCCTTGACATGTTGGCAGGTCCAGCACCATCAACATATTCATAAATAAACTTGAAGCATCCCTAAACTTAGAAATGATGTGAAAGAGATTCCTCCATTGACACATTGATACCTATCCAAAAATAAGTACACTATCGAAAAACATTAAATGGGAAACAACAACATTCCTGGTGACCTGTAAACCTATGAATCATCCATCTATATTGGCCTCTGATATTTTCCTACTAATACCAGCAAGAATAGTAAAGGATATAGAAACAACCCTATCTCAATCCTCTATAAGCCTTGAAAAATTAGATGGCACTCCATTGACCAAAATTTCATAATTAACTATGGTCACACAGGCCATAATCCAGTCAACCAAACCAATAAATAGCCCTTTCTTGAACAAAATAATTCGAAGGAAGTTCAAGTCTTCACAGTCATAGGACTTATGTAGATCCACTTTTAATACAATGACTTCTTTTCTAAAATATTTTTGAGTGAATTCACTCTTGAGCGATAGCGACAACATCTTGTATTTGGCAGCTCCATAAGAATCCAAACTTCTTGATAGAAATATATGTGGATAGCTTTCCTTTCAACCAATTCAAGAATAACTTAGGATATCATTTTGTATGTAATATTACATATAGGTATGGGGCGGAAATCCATGAAGGAGGAGGGACAATACGATTTAGGAATAGGTGTTGAACCACTGAATTGTCCTCATTTTGACACCTTTTTCCCTTTCCTTTCACCTATTCCATACATGTTTTTGCTAAATTTACAATTTTTAAGGTCATCCAAATCATCCTCAATTATAACATAAGGTATCATTCATTCATAACTCGTAATCTATAATTTATTTTTGAAATTGATTAAAATATTGCTATGGCTATCGAAATGTACATATTTCCTAGCTGATCATAATTTCTGCAGCTAATTCCAAGACTGAATAGGTTCCTGAGAATCTGAAGATGAACAGTATACATGAATGAGTGCCAAATGTCAAGTGCAAGGATATCCACCTATCACACTTACCTAGAAGATCATAGAATTCGAGAATCTAATTGATTAAAGAAAAATTCAAAGTTGGTTATAAAAGTATGTTCTCATGTAAAATTTCAAGAGAGACAGTTTCATCATCAGGAAAGGGTGGAATCAAGCGAGCAAGATTTCAGATTTAAAGTTGATAATGTGTTAATCAAAAATCCTCATGATTTTCTCTTATCGTAGAAAATCATGAAAAATAGATTTCATGTTTTAATTCAAAAACCTAGATGTCAATTGAAGAACTTTCTTATCAACATTTATTTCTTAAAAGTTATTAGTTTAGAAATAATATCAATTGATTTGACCTAGAAGAAAATACATCAAGTTTTCTATCTGTAATTATTATTACTCTCTGAGACTTTATTTACAGTGAATGCAACCACTCTATTCATGACATAAGTGTGAATGTGTGGGTGATTTAATTCAGTGATTTGATTTTATGTTTTCTCGCGCTCAACGGGAGGGGCCCCCTGAAGATTTGTGAGATAGTGTAGTTGTCTTTTATATTTTATTCCTTTCATCATTCATTTCCTTTCAGTTCTTAATAGTTAGATGTTTTATGCTATGTTTTCAAAACATAGTTCACTCATTCGATTTTTTCTTGTTATAGGTTGAGGGCTCCATAATAAAATAAAAACACCAAAAACAATGCTTTCATAGTTTGTTCATTTAGATTTATTTCTTAATGAAGTCAAGACAATATTCAAGAATCATTCTAGGGCAAACAATGGTACTAATGTAAAAATTATGTTCTTTGAATTTCTCCCCTTTTTAAGATTTTCGATCAATAGTATTGATGCAAAAACAGACAAAATCTAAGTAGAAACAATACCTACTTGTACACCTACCCAACAATGGCACAAAAAAGTGATGATCCCTAGTATTGCATCAAGGATGTTGCAACTCCCAAGACCCCCAACTTAAATTATCAACCTGGGGTTCGTACAAAGTTAGAGGCGACAATGTTATATGCACAATAGGTCAAGCTCTACCCATGTCACCCTCAGTCATTGAATTAGATCAAGGTATGTAGAGACCACTCCTTTAGCTAACTACAAAGAGAATTTGTATGAAAATATAGAAGCCTACCCTAATTGCAAGTAAGTGAACATTATCCTAATTGCAGAAATGAAAGTGCCATTCATTAGATGTAAAGACTAACTGTAATTGCAGGAAGGAAAATGACTATACTAGTTGCAAAAATGAACCATATTACTCTACTTTCAAACCAATCAAGTCAACACTCTACTTACAGAATGTAAATCATTAATATATTTGCAAATTTCTTTGAAAGAGGAAAATTGACCTACAACACATGACTAGAAAATCCAAGAGTGTAACTTTAAAAAACTATGTCTAATCTATTTGCATTGAAGAATTTCCCTTTATATCATTGAGTGTAACATGGTTTTAGATTTTGTAGTAGGATCCTTAATCATTGCATAAAATAATACTCATTTTGATCCAAATGTAGAAATCTACCTCTTAATTCTAATTGTTGTATTGTACTTGCAGTGAAGAAAGGATGGGTCTAGAGTCGTCCTTGGGTCTCCTCAATCATGGATTCAAAACCTCAAGGTCATTATTCAATCCCACAATTCAAAAATCAAGATATTAGAGAAAATATGGCCAAGTTTAGGCAGTGCTACAGAACCACTACGAGATCGTTATAGGATGCTAGGGGATACCCTATTTTGCTAGAGGATTGCCCTATTTTGCTACAAGATTGTGTTCGAGAGCATCTTGAGGGTAAGAAATGTTTTCTTAAGGTAAAGTAAGGTGGATAATGGTGTATGAAAGATGTTCTAAGCCTTTTTTCCAAGCTTATCACCCCTCAGAGGCCTATATTGCACAAAAATACATGCTCACGGTGTGCTTCAATGACCCTGCAAAGATGATCTTGGTGGCAGAATTTTTTAGTAGTATGAGGTGTCTGAGAGGAGGATAGTAATGATAAAGTGGATGTAGGATGAATGTGCCAATCCCTGCAAGTCATTGGTAGTACCTGCAAACTAACAATCAACCTCTTTTACTCTTGGGAAGAACATACATCTAATGATCAAGTTGCAGCAAAATAAATCAAGGTGGAAAGGATGAGTTGAATTTTATTTCATAAATAGCTATTCTATCCTACAAAATGCATCTAATGCGTTCACAAAAACATGGTTTTAACTTCTAGGGTGCAGAAACAAAGTATGCTAGAGAATTACAAACCAAAGCCTAGCAACTTTCAAAGAAACATAAACACATATTTTTGGCTTGTTGTTGTAGACTCTTCAACCACACTTCCCACAAGAGAGGTGGTGATCAGGCTTGCAACCATAATTTTTGCAATCTAACTTCTGCCTAAACAAGGAAAGAAATAAAATAACTTAAACAAGGACAAAAGAAAAATACATGAGAGGGACTAAAGCCTATGGGTTGGGCCCTAACCCAAGGGTTTCATCCCTCTAAAGTTAACTCAGCTTTAGACCAACAATGAACCTTTTATTAGTACAAAATGGAGTTCAAATACATCATCTCAAAATGGAAATAAAAGTCTCAAGTACTTGGCCCTAAATAAATCTTCCTAGCTCCAAAAGTTCGAATCCTAATGAGCCCTTAGGCCTGTTTATTTATACAAAAGGTGACTAAGGGGTAGCTCCCTTGAGAGGAGGATTGCTTCCCTCCAAAATCTCAAAATTAGTGGATCTAGTTCCCTTAGATCCTCTCATGCACTTGAGTTCATCAGTTGTCAATGGATCTCGAGCTGTAGGTGAGTGAAGATGAGTGATTTTAGGGATCACTTTGAGTCAAAGAAGATTAAATGCAGGGGACAAGCCTCCTACACTTCCTCTAGCTACCTCCAATGTGCCTTTGCATCATAAATGTACCTAAAAATGCTCTCTTTCCTACACATAAACCACATTAGGGCATGAATTATGAGAAGCACCCTTTAGTCTTCCTACTAAGCACATTATATCCAAAAATGTAAATCAATGTGGAGAAAGAAATAATTTATGCGTGGAGGATAGCAAAATGGGCCTCAAAATGTATCTATTGATGGGACCCATCAACTTGTCTATGGGAAGCAATTCTTACTTCCAATTGATTTCCAAGTGGAGACTTACAGGACAACAGTAAAGTTGGGGCTTGATCTATTTGAAACACAAAAAGAAAGAATGGCACAACTGAATGAACTTGAACAGATCTTACAAGATTCCATACAAAGAACAAACACAATCCAGCAACAAAGAACTAGATGGAAGGAATAATTCATCATAGTCAAGAACTTCAAGCCAGGTGACTAGGCTCTTCTTTTTTATTCTATTATTAAGGATTTTCAAGGAAAATTTCAGACACATTGGCTTGGTCCTGATGAAATAGATATTTTTTTTTATAATGGGGTAGTTAGAATCAGGACTATTGATGAAGAAAATATTGCCTTCCTTGTTAATGGGCACAGCCTTCAATTATATCATAAACCCTTAACAAGGGAAGAATTTGTTAAACATCTGCAAGAGAATTTTGATCTGAAGTTGGTAAGGAAGGGAGTTTCTCCTTCCTTGCCATTAGAACAATTCTAATATCTTTTTCTTTTAATATAAGAATATATATATAAGGGCATAGGTATGAAAACCAACATTTTTATCATTCCTATGTAGAAAATCCTAAATGAAAACCAAAGGATCCTTGTCAACTTATATTTTCATATTTTCCCCTTCCTTTTTCCCATTTTCTTTTGTTCCCCTTTCTTCTTTGCAAAGAATACATTTTTCAAGTTCTAATAAAATTATTGAAGAATTTGTTTCTCTTTTAAAAAGAGAAAACCCTCCAGCAATGATTAGCATCATCAAAGATTGTCAATGAACAATAGAAATAACAAGTTTCAAGCAAATAATAAAGTTAAAAACAAAGTTGCAAAATCAGCAACATTTTGTAGCCAACGACAGAACTGCAAGCATTTTCAACCAACAAGCATTTACAAGGCATCATGAACCTACAAGAAAGGGGAAGTGAGTACATCAAAAGGTATGCACATAGGATATTAAATCAATTTTCATTAAAGGAAGAAATAGATTTATGAGCTTATTGAATGTTCATGATACAATGTTTTCTAAATAATGACCCTAATTATGACCTTACTTGTAACCTTGTTCCATCATTCATACTCAAATCCCATTCCATCATGTCAAAAATAGCATCCATCGTTGGGGGTGGTGAGTCGGTGGGAATCGATTTGCCCTCAGTTGTGGCCCCAAAGGGCGTTGGCAAGCAGTAGGTCGACTGTTGCTCATACCACCCCGTCGGTAGCCTTTTGGCACCGCATTTGGAGCTAGTCGGCAGTTGTTAATTTTTTTTTAATATTTTTTTGGTTTTTTAATGGTTTTTTAAATATATGTTTTCTTATATTTTTTATATTTTATTTTTCCTTGTATTTTTTTATGTTTTTAATTTTATTTTTCAATCATTTTGTATTTTATTAAATTTTTTAAATTTTAATTTTAATATTTTGTATATTGTTTTTTTTTTGTTTTTTAATATATTTATTTCTTTATTTTCATTTCTAACTAATTTGTTTTATTTTTTTTTTTTTTTTTTTTGGGTTTATGTTTTTATTTTTTTCAATGTTTTGAAACTTTTAATTTTTGTTTTAAATTATTTTTTGCATTGTTTGTTTTATTTTAAACCAATTATTTTTATTTTGTTATTTTGAGTTTTTTTTTGTTAAAGCTAATTTTACATTTTATTTTTTATTTTTTATTTTTTTGCTAATTTTACTTAAAATTGTATGTGGATCATTATATATATACATATATAATCAAACATAAAATTGATTAAAATTTCATACATTTTGCTATTTTTTCAATTTTTTTTTTTTTTTTCCATAAAAAATTATTTTTTGACATGTCATTTTTAGCGAAAAAATACAAAAGTGTACTTTTTATTATATCTATATGCAAAATGGGTATTTTTTTCAACAATTTAAAGTTATTATTATTTTAGTGACAATTATTTTATGTGTATTGAAGTTTTTTTTTTTGTTGGTTGAATCCACGAGGAATTGAAGATTGAATCTCTTGATTTACACATGACTTCGGATATGTGTATTGAAGTATTAATTAAAAATATATAAAAAAATCATAAATTTAAAATATTTATTTTATTGTTATTTTTTAACTTTGCAAAAACATTGAAATTTTCACTACAAAAAAATATTACGAACAAAGAAAACAAAAACACAAAATTGAAAACACTTCAAAAACAAACATCACATAAAGAAAACAAAGAAGAAGAATACAACAACTTGAAAAATGGTTAAATAACTAACATTTAAAAAAAATGCACATAAGACATAAGAAATTTTAAAGCGTCAAAAATATGTCCCCATTTCCCCCAAAAAAAAAGTTGATATTATATCAACACTTTTCAATATCGTTACGAAAATCACCAAAATCAAAAAAAAAAAAAAAAAATCCTTTCTTTACACATAATAAAAGTTAAAGGGTGAAAAACAAGCCCCTACAAAAAGAGGTTGATGCTACATCAACACTTTTCAAAATAGATTTGAAAACCACTAACATTTTAAAGAAAATGTCCATACTTAATACACAAGAAAATTTAAAGTGTCAAAAATATCCTCCAAAAAAAATGTGTATTATGAATCAACACTTTTCAAAATCGGATTATTTTTGCAACCCCTAAAAAAATGGGTACTTGGTACAATTCTCGTATGAAACAAAGTAACCTATCAAACGGGAAATGTAACCTCAAAATGAGAACTCTAACTAAAAAACCCAAAAAGAACATTAAAAATAGCCCAAAAACGAAAAGTTTGTATGCTGGAACGACATTTTTTTTTCCAAGGTAAATTTTCAACACTTTTTAAAAATGACAATGAAAACCAATTTTTTTTGTACAAAAAACACCCTAAAAATGAAAAGTGTTGATGTTGGAATAACGTTTTTTTTTCAAGGTAAATTTTCAACATTTTTTAGCAATGACATTAATGACAAAATATCATGACTCTAGAGCAGGAGCGAAAGGAACAGTGATTGCGCACGTCTAGGGTTTCGCGAGTTGCAGAAGGCGCACCTCATGGAGGGTCACAGAGGAGGGAGAGCATCTCCCTCCTTCAAGGAAGTCGTTGCTAACAGAGGTAAGAAACCTCTAGAAAGTACGAAAGGAACTTCGGGAGGAGGAAAAGAAACCATGGAAGAGGAGATAGCAGGAGGCAACATCGAGGGAATCAACGACACAAAGGACAAGGAGGGTGAAGACAAAAAACAGGACACTAAAGAGAAGAAACAAAAGGGACCCTGCAAACCCAAAGCTGAGATCACTCCAAGAGTTGTTTTAAATGATCCTGCCCTGCAGGCATACAGGGATCACATGCGGACATATGCTATTATCTGTAAGTTCATGGGACTATGGCCCACTGAAAAAGCTTTACAGACTTGGATCAAATATCATTGGAAACCTAAAGGGAGCATAGACCTTCATCTTGGGTCAAAGGGTTTCTTTACGGTGGTGTTCACGAATATTGAAGACAAGGACAAAGTCTTTGAAGGTGGACCCTACTTCTTTGCGGCAGCTGGACTCTACATGAGGCCATGGATTATGAATTTTGTCCCAGAACGGGAAACTTTTACCTCTGTACCGGTCTGGGTAAGACTTTATTCCTTACCTCTTGATTACTGGCAAAATGAATCGTTAATGGCCATAGGCAATAAATTAGGACGCTTTGTCAAAATTTCCGAAGCTACAAGAAGAGGGAAATACACTTCATTTGCTAGAATATGCGTGGAAATGGATCTATCAGGAGCCTTACCAGATGAAGTGATCCTGGAAGTCTTTGATGAAGAATGGGTGCAAACAGTAGACTACGAGCATATTCCCTTCAGATGTCATAGATGTCATGAACACGGGCATCTATTTAGAGACTGTCCACAAGGGAAAGTAGGAAATAACAGCAAGGCAAATACAATGAAGGAAACGGACAGCTTTCAGAAAGTAGTCTATCGAGGAAAAGGAAGCAAGAAAGGAACAAAGCAACAGCAAGATGAAGGACTTAAAGGTAGCCAAAACAAGTTCCAAGTTCTAGAGGAAGATGAAGAAACCACAAAGGAAGATCAAGCAATAGAAGGAAAGGCTGGAGAAAAGAGAACAGAAGAGGAAGGTGACCAAAATCAGAAAACTGGGTACCAGATAGAAACCATTATGAGTGAAACAGAACTTGAGATGGATCAGGATATGACCCCGAGTGAGATGGATCTGGAAGACCATGAGTTACAGGAGATACTTGACAAAGAAAACCTAGATCTGGAAGGGTTCTTGTTCCAGGGAACCATGGGAGGAGTGGATTCGGTACCCCAAGAAGAACTTAATAAAATACAACAGTTGTTTTTATGGAAAACACAATCTAATGCGTTGGGAAAAGGAAAAAATACAGATAAACCAGAAACAGAGGAGTGAAGGCGCTAAAAGCAACCTCGGGACTAGCGACAAGAAACCCAGGTAAAAAAAGAGGCCAGAAAAAGCAGAATGAACTCTTGATGGAGTGTTGCAAGCTAATGATAGATTCAGGTAAGATGAAAGATCTTGCCAGCTACTCCTTCACAAATCTTTAATTATGAAGTTTATTTCTTGGAATATAAGAGGTCTAGGGAGTAGAAGAAAGCAAAGAATACTCAGTAATAGAATGAAACAAGAAATGTCGGACATTATCTTTATCCAAGAAACAAAAAGTTCCATTCAAAAAATCAGACAAATCCACAGTAAATGGCTCAGTAGATTTGAGTTTCTAGAAGTTAAAGCAGAGGATACTGCGGGGGGAATCCTCACTCTTTGGAACCCTCACAAATTAAGTGTTATAGATGCTGAGGCTACCAGGAATTATCTATCAGTTATCTTTCAACCGGAAGGAGACAGGCACTCCTATCTAGTAACCAATGTTTATGGTCCTCAAAGAATAGATGATAAACTCAAGTTCCTAGACTCACTGGAGGATCTCAGGGGCAGACATATAGGAATACCTTGGATCATAGGAGGGGACTTCAATATGATCAAATCTCTTTCTGAGAAAAAAGGAGGAATGAGGATCCTCAGTAAAGACTCATTGGAATTTCAAACCTTTATAGACAAGATGAACCTAGTAGAGGCTGAAATGAATACTGGCCTCTTTACTTGGAATAATAAAAGAGGGGGTGAATCTCAAGTAGCCTCTAAGTTAGACAGATTCCTGATCTCAGAGAATCTGATGCTGGCAAATAAGGAAATAACAGCTGAAGTCCTCCCCTTTGGAGGCTCAGATCACTGGCCAGTTCAAATGGAGATCAAAGGTATGGACATTCTCAGAAACAGACCATTCAGGTTTGAAAATATCTGGCTCTCCCACCCAGATTTCTTCAACAATATCAAAAATTGGTGGACAGAAGACTTACAGATTCAAGGAACAAGAATGTTTCTTCTGCATAAAAGATTAAAGCATATCAAACTCAAACTAAAAGATTGGAACATAAATGAATTTGGCAATATTTTTGTAGAGAAAAAATCAATTGAAAATAAAATTAAGGAACTCAACCAGGCTCTAATCAAGGAAGGATTTGATAAAAACAAAAGCAGTCAAGTGGATAAATATCAGCATGAGTGGGACAATCTGTGCAAACAGGAGGAAGTCTTCTGGAAACAAAAATCTAGAGTCCAATGGCTGAAGGAAGGGGAGCGTAATACAAAGTTTTTTCACAGGTCCACTATGGCAAATAGAATGCATAACAGAATATCTTCAATCAAAAACAAAGAAGGGGATATTCTTACATCCCATGAGAATATGGAAGCGGAGTTAGTTCAACACTTCCGAAGCATTACTCAGGAAAATAATTTGTACAGAGAACAATTCATTCGGGAGGTTACTAGAAATATACCAAAGATGGTATCCAAAGAGGATAATTTTAATCTAAATAGACCAGTTTCTGAAAAAGAGGTTGATGATACCCTCAAAGAAATGCAGAATGGAAAAGCACCAGGCCCAGATGGGTTCAATGTGGATTTTTTCAAGGCATGCTGGAAAATTGTTAAACAGGATATCTTGAATGTGGTGGAGGATTCCAGAGTGAATAGTACCATCTTGAAAGTGCTGAATACCTCCTTTATCTCCCTTATCCCTAAGCAGGAGGATGCTCAAACTCTGGATAAGTTCAGACCCATCGCTCTGTGCAATGTGGTCTACAAAATTATATCCAAAGTAGTGGCAAACAGACTTAAGCCTTTGCTTCCTACCCTAATTTCAGGGGAACAATCAGGATATGTGGAAGGCAGAAAAATTTTAGACAACATCATTCAAGCTCATGAGGTAGTTCACTCGCTAAAAAGCAAAAAGAAGGCCAACATGATCATGCAATTAGATATAGCCAAAGCCTATGACAAAGTAAACTGGACCTATATGAAAAGGGTTCTTAGTGCTTTTGGTTTTGATCATAAATGGGTCAGATGGGTAATGGCCCTAGTCACCTCCTCCAGCTTCTCTATTTTGGTAAATGGCTCTCCCTCTGAGATTTTCAGTCCTTCCAGAGGCCTCAGACAGGGAGACCCACTCTCTCCTTTTCTTTTCATTCTTATGATGGAAGGACTGGGCAGGGCCATCAAGCAAGCTAAAGTTGCAGGCAAGATTAAAGGCCTTCTACTTTCCGAGAATGGTCAAGCTCTTACTCATCAACAATTTGTAGATGACACAATGCTACAAGGAATCCCTACCGTCAAAGAAGCAACAACTTATAAACTTATTCTGAGCACTTTTTCCATGGCCACAGGTATGGAAGTAAACCTTTCTAAATCAAAAATCTTTTTCTTTAACACCAACTTGGCAATCCAAAGGAATATTTCCAGAATTCTTGGTTTTCAAAGGGATTCCCTTCCCTCAAAATATTTGGGTATCCCTCTAACAGATAAACCATTGCTCAAAAGCATTTGGGAACCCTTGATGAATAAGTTGCAGGACAAAGTCAGCAAATGGACCTTCAGATCTTTAAATCTTGCAAGCAGGTTGGTTCTCACCAAAGCTGTCCTGCAAGCCATCCCTATCTTTATGTTATCTACCCTCCCAGCTCCGAAAGGAGTCCTTCAGCAACTGAGAAATATACAAAGAAACTTCCTTTGGGGAAAGGAGGAGAATAAGAAGAAATGGGCTCTAGTGTCTTGGGAGAAACTTTGTAGACCCAAAGACCATGGAGGGCTTGGCTTGGACGATCAGGAAATACTCAGCAAGGCTTTAGGGGCCAAACTTTGGTGGCGCTGGGTTCATAATCCAGAGACTCTATGGGCTAATATCTGGAAGGAAAAATATGCCATATCCTGGCAAACTAATGACCTCATAAGAATGTCAGGGAACATTAAGGGCTCACACATCTGGAACAAAGCCTGGGAAAACAGAAGATTAGTTCAAGAAAATAGTTTCTGGGAAATCAGAGAAGGGAATCAAGCCCTCTTTTGGGAAGATAAATGGCAACAGGAACCAATACTGTTAAAAGAGAACTTCCTCGAGCTTAAACAGGAGACAGATTCACAAGGCTTAATTAAAGTCAGGGACTTCTGGGATAACACTCAACCAATGGGGAAATGGAGAGTCTGGAAGAATATTGAATGCAGAAATAATATCCTCTTGAAAATTAAAGCAGAGGAGCTAAAAAAAATGGTGGAACAAAGGAAAATCTTAGTTTCTGAAGGGCAAGACCAACTAAGATGGGGCAAGAATCAAGAGGGCACCTTTAATCTCAAAGAAGCCAAAGGCATTCTCCTGGAGCTGAATCCCCAGGTTCTAGATAAAATCTGGCAGAAACTTTGGAGGCACCAGGGGTGGATGAAAATCAAACTCTTCATGTGGTTGGTTTACCACAGGAAAATACTGACTTGGGACAACATTAGGAAGAGAGGTGTTCTAGGGCCTTCCAGATGCCCTCTCTGTGGAGAGCAAGAAGAAACGATGGAACATCTTCTTAACTACTGCTATTTCACCTCCTGGTTATGGGACATATTTGCTAAAAAATTTCAACAAACAGACAGGGACAGAGGAAGCATCTTCAAGACCCTCATTAGTTGGAGGGGAAATTTCTCAGAGCATGAAATTCTCAACTCAGCATGGACCCTTACACCAAGCTTTATTATATGGAATGTATGGAAGGAGAGGAACAAAAGAATATTCAAGGAGGAGAAAAATCCCCCACATGTACTGTTTGAGAAGATTTTGAAACAACTTAAGGAGACTGTAGGCTCCACTGTTTGCAACCACCATATTAATCCTCCCTCGGATCTGGAAAGTAATATTCTCAAACAATTAGGGCTGCAGGAACTTTCTCATCAAGGTCTTAACAGAAAGGTAACAGTTAGGGTCAGGGAGCAGGATTTCTGGCATCCTCCCCGGCTGGATATCTAAAATTCAACATTGATGGGGCAGCTAAAGGAAACCTGGGATTGGCTGGGTATGGGGGAGTACTCAGGGATGCCAAAGGAAGTATTATCTTCATTTTCCATTGTCATCTCGGTACAGCTACCAATAATATGGCTGAACTCATGGCTTTGGAGCATTGCCTCGATTTTCTAAGTCAGGAGAATTGTTGCAATGTGATTGTGGAAGCAGATTCAGAGATAGTCATTAACTCAGTGAAAAGAATTAGTAATGGATCAGTGCCGGAGAAAGTCTCCAAGCACTGGAAGTTAATCAGGGTTTTCCAGAGAATCGAGAATCACCTACATAACCTACACACGGTGACCTTCCAACATGTTCGCAGAAAGGCCAACAAACTGGCTGACCTGTTAGCCAATCAGGGGGTCAGCAATACAGATGTCAATGTTTCGATAGGATGGCAGGAGTTGAGACAAAGTAGTTTAAAAACTCTATGCAGTGAACAAGAGGAGGAAGACATTAGAGTCTTCAGACACAGAGTCCAGGAAGCAAGCCCTTAATCTTGAGGCCTTTGCATGGGTTTTCAGAATCTAGCTTACAGGTCCTTGAAGAAGGGTCGATCACCGAAGAGTGATAGATACCAGAGTAGTAGTAAGAGTGTTAGCATTGATCTCCAGGGAATGCATGTTCAGGCTAGAAAGACAAGCAAACTCGGTAGGGATTTCATTGGTAGCCGGAATCAGTGTTTTTTTGGGTCTTGGAGAGAAAAACCACTTCCTAAATGGTTTTTTGATGATCGCACAGCTTTGAAAGGGAAAGTGGTTTTAGAGAATTTGCAGCGATCCCATACATCTTCCCACATGTGGCAGAGGGAGGATTGGAAAACCACCCTTTTCGCGCATTATAGTATGGTTAACTCGGGCGATGCGACATTCTGGACAACCGTTGGATTTTGCGATTGGTTCAACGGTCTAGATCGGTCGAGCAGTTTTGAAGAGCGACAAGTCAAACCTAGGTCGGCTTGGTTGGGCGCTACCTTCCAGGTCTGCCGGTTTAGGGGTCAGAATACAAGGCTCCATTCAAAGAGTCTCGTCAAGGGTCTGTTGGGAGGAAGACCTTGCAGGTTTCACGATTTCTTGGATCCAGTTTTCCATTTTTCTTCCGAGCAACAGGGGCGGGGAGGACGGCTTAATGAGATTTCGGGCGGTCCTTATGTTCGAAGTTTCAACAATGAAGATGGGGGCGTCTGCATCCTGATTTATATGGCCGGGTCAAGGAGGGTTGAAGCAGCAATAGGTCGTAAGCCGGAGTCCATCGGTGGCCACGAAGATAGGGGTTTTCCAGGCTGGTCTACTAAACCACGACCCGAGCGGTTTCCAGTGATCGCGGCGCGCAAAAGTGGGAAGTGGTTTTGTCTATTTGGGAGCGATACCACTCAGTGTGCGCCACGTGGTGGTGGGGGCGGGAGGAATACCACCCTCATCGCACGCTAAAGTGCGTGAAGGTAGGTGGGTGCGATATTATTATCAGCCGTTGGATCATACAAAGCAAATCAACGTATGGGATTGGTCGTGCAAGTCTGCGGGTCCCTACGGTAAACGGCGGACTGCTTGTCACTGCAAAACGGTTCATAGCCGTTGGATCGAACTGACAGTTTTAATAGTTGAGATTAAAAAGGATGTTGGGATTTGGCAGGAAGGATTTGGCAGGAAGGATTTGGCCGGAAGGGGATGTCCTGGGTTTCTTTTGACTTTTCACTCTGGCCTTTGTGCAGCGGGTTTTGAAGATGGGGGGAATGAAACCTTTATATTTTTGACTCTGCTGTTCTTTTTGGATCCGCTTCCTTGCTCGCTCTTCTTTCTTTTGAAGCATGTAAGGTTTAGTTGTAGGAAGGAAGGCTTGTACTTTTAGCCCAGTTTTCTGGTTTTGATGGGATCTCTTCATGGTCAATGACCATGCGAGATTTCTTGTATTTTATGTTCTTTTGTTGATGATTAATGAAATTGAAGGTCCGACTCTTGCATTAGCAAAAAAAAAATATCATGACTCTAAAAACCTTGAAATTCCAACAATTTTTAGGCATGGCATTAAAGATAAAATATCACGTCTCTTAAAAGCCTTAAAAATTTCAACAATATTCAATCATTATGTTAATGATAAAATATTTATAATTGTTTTCAACCATATCATCAAAGATAAAATATCATGACTCAGAAAAACCTTAAAATTTTGACAATTTTACAACCATGTAATTAAAACCAAATATCATGACTATAGAAAACGTTAAGTTTTAAACATATTTCAACCATGGCATTTTGGAAAAAATATATGACAAAAAAACTTTAAAAATAAATACCTGAATGAAATAGTCAATATACCAAGAGTAATTTATTTTTTAAATGCTAAAGGTATAGCTATTTTAAAATCTTAGCCTAAGACAATTTGACACATTGCATCAAAAATTTAAAAATCAACCATCAAATTGACATGCAATGTAGGCGAACTCGTCTAATTACGATGAAAACTTAAAAATCAACCATGAAATTGACACATCATGGGGGCGGACTTCATCCATTATAACTAAAACTTTAAAATCAACCATCAAATTGACACAAAATGAGGTTGGTTTGCTAGTCGGTGATCGACACGGACCTTGAAGAAAAAAATAACATAAATAATAAATAAATAAAAACGAAAAATACAAAAACAAAACAAAAATTAAAATTTACAAAATAACAATAACCAGTAAATAAAAAAATATATTAAAACCTAAAAAAATGAAAAAAAAAAAATCAAACATAAAATAATCTAAAATAAAACAAAATTAACTTATAAATAATAAAGAATGAAAAATGAATTAATTATTCAAATTAAGAAACATAATAAAGAAATAAATTATTATTATTATTATTTAAAAATAATAATTTAGGAAGAAAATAAAAACCACCAAAAAACAAATAAATAAAACCAAATTAGATAATCTAAAAATAAATAAACAAATAATAATAATAATAATAAATAAATAAAACATTTAAATAAAGTTAAAATTAAATGAAAAAACATTGAGAAATTAACCATAAAACATTTTTTAAAAATCATTAAAAAATAATAATAATAATAATAAATCAAAATTTAAATTTAAATTTAAAAAGGAAAAAAATAAAATGAAAAATGAAAAAAAATAGTGAAAAAAAATTATTAAAAAAAATAAAAAATAAAAAACATTTTAAAAAAATAAAATTTAAAATAAATAAATAAACGCAATGGCCCCCACTAAAGGCCCCTTGGGTAGCCTAGGTGGTGGGTAGTCGATTCTTGGAATCAGTGGACCCCACTCAGGCCGCAACCCTTCCCCCCCCGGCCCTGGCCTGTGGCCCCCCCCCGGTGGGCTAGGTAGGGCTAGCCAATTCCTGGAATTAGCCAGCCCTACCCAAGCGAGCAGATGGGATTTGGGTGGGGGGCATTGTGTTTATTTATTTTTTAAATTTTAATTTTAATTTTTTTATGTTTTCTTAATATTTTTATTTTTATTTTAATGTGTTTTTTTCAATTTATTTGTTTCAATGTTTTTTTTATTATTTTATTTAAAAGTTTTAATGTTTTATTTTTAATTTTATTTTTTATATTTTTAAAATGTCATTATCTTTGGATATAAAATTTGTTATTTTTTCAACATTTATTATTCAATTTTTTCATAAAAGCCTTTTATTTAAGATGTCATTTTTAGCGAAAGGGTCCCGAAATACATATTGTTTTAGTTATATCTAAATGAAAAATGTGTATTCTTTGTCAAGTGTTTAAAATTATAATTTTTAGTGACAATTATTTTATGTGCATTGAAATATTAATTAAAAAATCAAACTTTTAAATATTAATTTTATTATGTTTTTAACTTTGCAAAAAATTAAAAATTTCATTATAAAAAATATTTCAAAGAAAATCAAAAAACACAAGTTTGGAAAACCCTTAAAAAATAAATACCTTAGGACGAAAAACAAGAGGAATAAGACAACTTGAAAAATGGTTAAAAAATCAATATATAAAAATAAATTGTGCATACTTAGGACATAAGAAAATATAACGTGTCAAAAATTTGCCTAAAAAAATGTTGGCGCTTTTCAAAATGCGCAAGAAAATCACCAACATTTTAAAAAAATATCCACACTTAATATATCAAAAAATTCAAAGTGTCAAAAATAAACCCAAAAAATAGGGTTGATGTTGCATCAACACTTTTCAACTTGACATGAAAATCACTAACATTTAAAAAAAATGTGCATACTTAATAAAATTTAAAGTCTCAAAAATATGCTCCAAAAAAAGGTGTATTATGAATCAACACTTTTCAAAATCAAATGATTATTTGCTACCTCTAAAAATTGAGAACTCGGTTCAGTACCACTTGATAGACTACCATGTTTTGATTGCTAACTTTGTTTATGTACAAGTTCATAACGATGTTTGAAATTTTTTCTTGATCTATGTATTACCTAAAATGGTTCAACACATAAAAATTTGGTGAATAAAAATAGGGAATTTGGTAAATAAAAATTCCCTATTTTTAAACAATCCATAATAAGCACTACAATTTGATGTTATGGATCAAAAAAGAGATCCCGAAATTTCCTTCGGGCTCAGTTCTCATGAAGTGAGAATGAATCACAGTTTCAAAATTTGAGCAAAATACGAATTAGGAAAATCGTAACAATATGAACATGAATTTTCACTAATAAATGAAGTGTTTTAGTTGATGCTTAGTTCACACCCAAAGAAATCATGTAAACCAATACAGGGAGTTGAATTGGGACAAATCCATGTACAAGGAATATTCAATTCACCATAGATGGAGTAACTCTTGGATTTATGATTAGGCAGGAGTAGAGAAATTATGAGATCATCGGTTTATGCATGAGATTGTAATTGGCATGATTTTGAACATTGTGGAATGGTGAGTTGTGTTACTATGACGTAATTGGTACGACGTCCGACTTAGAAGATCTGACATAGAGAAATGTCAGTGATAAATCCCATGCATGGTGTTCTAAATGCAATCCTATCTCAAATTACTATCATGATAGAAGGTAACTTGGCTCTTGTTAGAGTAACATAACAGTGGGATGATCATGATAACTAATCAAGGTCAGGGTGAGTTGGTTGTTCTTAGAGCAACATAGTGTTGAGATGATGACGTTGACTATCTTATGAGACAACATGTTTTTCAAATAAAATACACCTAGTAATCACAGACTACATTAGAGCATCTGACATGGGCTTACTCCCCTTGTTTAGTATTCAAAACCAAGTTACTCGCATAGGTCAGCACAAACAATGCCAAATGGTTTCTCAACTCTTGTCAAAACTTGCTCTGAGATAAATTCTTTGAGATGTCTTTGCTATGACATATTCAACTTGAATAATTACACTGTTGGGTGCAGAATCCCCCAAGGGAATTTTTGGGGCTTAGAGCCCAGATTTTGGTCAAAAGTTGTAACCCCGATGTAAAGATTGCATTTTGTGGGCGCAGAGTGCGTAGTTTGTAAAAGAGTCATAGGGTTGTCCACCCTCAATTTTGTTAATGTAATGTCAGCTATAGATATCTACCCATGGTCCACGGACCATGGGATTGTATAAATAGAGCGAGGCTCTAAGTAGATAAAGACATCATCTGATCATATTATCTAATCATGGAATAGAAGCATAGTGGAGGAACAGAAGTGTAGAGTCTAGTTTGGGTTGTAGAGTAGGAGAAGGCTCTGCAGCTGAGTGCGCAAAGGCCTAGTAGTCCGCAGCTGAGTGCACAGACCCCTGCAGCTGAGTGCACAGGGTGAGTCGAGTCTGTAACAGTTGGAGCATTAATAAAGAGAAGTTTCATATCCATTCTGCGTATTTATTTCCTGTTTTATGCATCTGTTACATTGAATATACATTGCACTGTTAATGCTTATATGATGTACGAATATGTATGAATGTGTTGATTAAGTGAATGCAAGGTAGAATATCTGTTTACGCAAAGTTAACTAAGATCTTTAAGAAGATAAGTAATATTCGCAATGTAGTTTGGGGAAATAGTGCAATTTGCTACCATAGCAACGCGAAAGCATCTCAGCCCTTGGTTAGGGCTACATGAAAGGCGATTATAAAAGATTGCGGGGATATTGAAGGTTAGAACAGTGTGTGAAGCAACCTATGTGAAGATAAGAATAGTTGGACTAAATCGACACCTCAAGCATCTCAAGGGTGTGGAAACTTGGTTCCAACATCCCCCCATACTGCTTTGGGTGAGACTTCAGTCCGTGCTCCATGGGTTGATGCCGAAATGGCTAGTAGCGTAGGGATTTGTTTGGCTAAATAACTCCAAACCTGGGTCAGGCCCCCCTCAAGCCAACAAATGGTTCTATTGTCGAGACCAGAATCTACATAGAGATGTCTGATGTCGTATCATTAGAATCCAACTAAGAAGGAAATTGAAGGTTGGTTGGACAGAAGAATTCACGAGTTCGCAGTGCAGGAGAACAGCAACCCGTAACTATCAAAAGAAGAGTGGTTGGACTACTACCTGTACATGGAGATCCATGAAATCTTCTTCACGTACTTCCCTACTGAGCTATACAAGTGGATTACAAAGCTAGAAGATAACCAAGGAAGGTGGAAACTTGACGATCCTATTGTGTGGACCCCAGAGCTAGTGCGAATATTGGAAGCATCAGAGGATAAGATCGTGCGTGTTGTTGATCATTAGCTCGATCGTATTATAGGAGGATTCATTACTGAGTTCGCGGTTGACACCTCAGTTAGCTACAGCGAGGCAGAGCGACGCTTTATCAAAGGACCGCGAGGTAAGTACATAAAGTCTTTGAATACTTGGATTAAAATGCTATTGTGAGAAAAGAGAGTTATGTAGTTACCTTGATGTTTAGGGCTACGTGAAGTGGAAAAGCTTACAGGAACGAGGGCAGTAAGGGACCAAAAACTAGCTCCTTGATTTCATCTCCGTGAGGGGACAAGGAAGAGCTTGTGAAGGTCTCACCGTGAAGTGCGATCTATCTAATAAGGCAAAAAATTTCGCGAATACCACCTCCACCCATACCACCACCAGTTTCATCACCGTCACCTCCACCTTCACCCGTACCACCTCCACCACCACCATGATTCAATATGGCAAGCACAGTGAAGTTGCTTGTGTTCAAAGGTTTGGGAAATGAGGATCCAGACCAATTTTGGTTCATGGTAAGGGTTGTATGGGAAGTGCAAGGAGTTACAGATGACAATATAAAGAAAGCGACACTGGTTAGCACCCTGCAGGACCGTGCGCTGACCTGGTATATTAAGCACTCCAATGATAATCCAAATGCGGGAATCGTGGATATCCAAGCAGCGCTAAACAGAGAATTTAGCAGGCCGAAGTCTAAAGCACAGTCGATCATTGGATTCAAAGAGATCACGATGCTACCAGGCGAGACTCCTTGGGAGTTGGATCAGAGGCTAAAATGTATGATTCGCGAAGCTAATATGAATGTGACAGATGGACAACATCGCGAGTGGTTTGTAGCTTCGCTAATGCCACATTTAAGAAGTGTGATATCGTAGCAGAAGATAACGACTCAAGCAGAGGCCTTAGAGATTGCTATGAGGCTACATGAGACCCCGATGCATGATCTTAACTTAGGAATTCAGTAGATCCATGCGCAGCTAAAGAATTTATGCCTTGAGATGCAGAGTTTGAAACAAGACAAGACAACTCGACTAGAAGAGCGCGAAGAGGTATGGTGCGTAAAATGCAAGGGTCAAGGTCATGAAAAGGACCACTGCCCAGTTTTCGTAAATTACCTTTCAGGAGGAGGACTGATGCCCTTAAGACCAGAAGCGCAAGAAAGACCTAGCGCGGAACCTACTTTGTGGTGCGCGATTTGTCAAATAGCAGGAAAACATGCCACAGACAATTGTCATTTGTTACAAAAGTATACACAAAATTCACAATAGTTGTTCTGCAACTTTTGTAGGTCAGTGGGACACGATGAGTGCACTTGTAGAAGCTATGAGTTAATGATGGATAGAACTCCCACCTACAGATTTCAGGCCAAAATGCGGCCCCTAGACCAGAATGCAGGAATGGCGTGAACAGGATGTCAGGGGCGCAAACGAGGCCTAGGCAGAGGAGGATCGGGAAGAGGTTGCGGACAGTTGATATGTTACAATTGCGGAGGGCTAGGGCATTATGCCCACCATTGCATGAATCCAACGCACCCATCATGTTTGTATTGCAACTTGTTTGATCATGAGACAAAATATTTTCCTACACTGATAGCTAGGATATGCAACAAAGGAGCGTTACCGCCTCCCCTGACTCTGAACCTACAGATGATGAGGTCTAAGCCGCACGAGGAAGATCCAAATGTGAACATTGTGCTCCGAGTTGGAATCGAGGCGGGAGATGACAAAGGCAAACAACCAGAAGACAGTACTTGGGTTCGCAAAGCTCCGGCGAAGGAAGCAGAGTTTGATTTGGAGCACACTCGGGGAACCTTCATGGATGCCAAGAAGAGCTTTGCTGATGCCTCCACTTCCTAAATCAAAGATAAACCGAAGCCAGAGATGGACCCATATATGCTCACGAAGTTCCTGGAAACATGTATGAAGCTACTGCACGATAGTAAGGCGGTGAGAGGGTTACACGAACTCATTAACAGACGCACTGGGACTGCACTAGGAGAACCGCGCATAGTCAGGAATATCAAAAAACATAAGACAAGGATGAGAAGAGAAATGAGACTAACCACGCAGACTGGAGAATATGAGATTGATCAAGTCATCCTAGATTTAGGATCGGATGCGAATATTTTTCTGAAATAGACATGGGAGTGAATGGGGCGATCTGCGCTGCAATGGTCTCCAATTCAGCTGCGAATGATGAACCAACAGAAAATAATACCCATGGGGCGATTACTGGGAATAACCATGGATATTGAGGGAGCGAGCGCGCTGGCAGACTTTGAAGTGATAGAGATTGTTGATGATAGCAATCCCTACCCCGCGCTCTTAGGAATTGATTGGGCCACTAACATGAACAAGGTGATTAATCTAAAAAAGTGGAAAATGACTTTTGAAAATAAGTCACTACGCGTAATTATACCCCTGGGCCCTGCTGAAGGATCACACTATACAGAGCCGATGCGCGACTATGAAAGTGATGATGATTTGGACTGCATCTATAAGATAACAGCGCGAAACCAGGACTAGGTGAATCCCACCATGGATGGGCGGATTGCATGGGAGTGCGAAAGCTCTTGTACTTCGGATTCGAATGAGGAAATGGAGTGATGGCAGAATCGGTTACATGAGGTAACTACACTGAATTGTAATATGATGACAAGGTCGTTGCACTGCGTATCGACAGAAGTAAGAGACCTTCCTACTTATGATGGTCTAAGTGAGGTAGATACCTTCTTGAATAAATTTGAAAGGGAGGTGCCGGAAAAGCAACGCTTCTAGGCCTTGGACTAGGTACTGCGTGCTGCGCCCGCGAGATGGTGGGGTACACTAAGGGAGATTTAACGACTGGCGCAAATTTAGAAGGATGATGTGCACACGATTTGGGAAGCCTAGGGTGCGACTGACAGACAAGTACAATGGACAGGGTGATCTGTACATGCATTTGGCTAGGTGGGCGCAGGCATATGGAACACAACCTACGTGGATGCACATGAACTTTGCGCTAAAATGTGTGGTCAATAAGCATGTGTTGGAGGGGAAAATGTGCAAATGGATCTTAATGTTGGGGAAACATTATGTAGGAAGAACAATTGCGTAGAAGGTTATCCACGCAGAAGCATTCAACAAGGTATGCAACGCACTGAACAAGGTATGCAATGCGCAGTGAAGTGATTGGGACCTGTGCATACCTGCAGTATTATGGGCTTATAAGACGACATGCAAGAAACTGACGGGATAGACACCTTTTAGGCTTGTCTATGGAGTGGAAGCTGTAATGCCTATGGAATACATTGTGCCTAGTCTGCGCATAGCAGCACTCACAGGTATGACGGATCGCGGAGCCCTAGAGGAGAGGCTCGCACAGTTGGAGGAGCTCGAAGAAGAACGATTTTTAGTTGGATTTCACCAACAGGTCCAAAAGCAGCGCAAAAAGGCTTGGCTCAATCGACATATTAAGTTGCGCACATTCAAGACGAATGATTTGGTATTTTTGTATGATAGTAAGTTTGATAAATTCCCAGGGAAGCTTAGAATGCATTGGCTGGGACCATACATTATTAAGGAGATCACAAATGGTGGCACGGTACAGTTGGTAAAGTTAAATGGAGAACTCTTCCCAGGAAAAGTCAATGGCAGTTATTTGAAGGTGTACACAGTGGGCTCGCCCATCTGACTAGCCAACAGAAGCACAGCCTTAGCGCTCCAGGAAAATGAAAGGAGGCGTGGGACTATAAACTACTCTGTCTAGGAGCTACATGATGTCAGGACCGCATGCAGTAGCGAAGTGTCACAGGGTCCGTGACAGCACGATGGTAGCTGCACTACCGCATAGGTAGGCTAGAAAGTGACCATTACAGTCACTATTCACGATGTGATGCTTGGTTTGAGACCAAATGGAGCGGGCAGCAAGTATTTAAGGCGAACTTTATGGGCTGGATTCTTGAAAATCTGCCGCCAATCGAGCATTAATGGACCGAATGTGGGGGAACAATCGAATTCAAATTCAAAAGGCGCTATAAATTACAAAGGGTTGTCCAGCAAACAACAATTGGAAATTTTAGAACTGAGCTGTTGCGTGCCTAGACACTCATGAACCTAGATTTCTTTGATCTTTTGAAGGTGAAGTCATTTTTTGAGCACTTACCTGAGCCGTTGAGAGAATTGTGGAACATCACTATGGCAGCGCCTGAGGAAGTCATGGATACTGGAGCAATGATTATTGAGGAAGCTGTGCAAGCCATAACAAAAGTAGAAGCCCCAGAAAGTGTCGGGATAGTCGCAGAAATCCCTAAATCACTGCACATGCCGAGACCTAAGAAAGACAAGAAAGCTATGATACCAGTGCACGTATCCCCTAGGAATCTGCTAAGGACTAGGCTTACCATGGAAGAAAAATGGAAGGCTATCAATTTGGAGGCCGATGAGGAGGAAGAATTTGAGGAGATCCTAGTAGAGGAGGAGGAGGATGTAGAAATGGAGGTGGAAACCCAGGGTGCGGACCCTCTGACCAAGCTGCTCGCATATGTTCCTCCGCGGAAGGGGAAAGCAAAGGTGCCCAAAGACCTAGATGAGAGCAAGAGCTCTCTGTAGACTCCACTGCTCCCAGACGACATCATTTTCGACAAAGCGCACTTGGGGCGAGTGCCTGTACTCAAATTTGAAGACTGGGATCTCGCAAACCATGAGAAGTTCCCACATTTGGCAACCGTGCATCTCATGCAGTAGAAGAAATACGCACCGACGGGAGTTATAGAGTTTGAGTCGTGTAAGTGGCTGAGAGGTGTATAAAAGGCAGGATTGTTAAACCTACTCTAGGTGTCGCATTACCATCACACCCGAGTGACTATTTTCGTCATCAGGCATCTGCTCTGCCTAGTGCATGATGAGTGCTTGTGGCTGGAAGAGCACATCCCCATCACGGACCACTTGATTCACAAAATTACCTGGCTCCCTTACAAAGGGGAGGACCCAGCGAACATCTCAGAGGGTAAGAGTGATGATTTGGCCATCGCGGAGGCCATGAAGAAAAATTTCAAGCTAGAGAAGAAGAAGAGAGGGTACGCGATTTCCAACATCAATAACCCTGCGGTCAAAGTCGCGATGTGGACATTGGTAGGGAAGGTTATGTGGAAGTTCTGCGTGGATGAGGTTCCTGCGCCAGTGGTTATAATTGCATTGCAATGCGTAGAAGGGGTCCAGTTTAACTGGGTGAACTACTTATGCCGAGAGTTCCTTGAGAACTTTTGTGAGGCATAAGAGCAAGGGAAGACTTTTCACTATGCCTGGCTTCTGTTGTCCATAGTACTGATGGCATGGGAATTGCCTGAAGACAGCCAGTTCCTGGTGATCGCATAGATCTTCCTGAGGCAGTGAAGTACGCTTCATTGTGGGTAACCCGAGATGCGCAGAGGATAAGGGACAGTAAAATCTTCTGGGTGTTCATGGAGATGAACATCAGAATGGGGATTAATCGCAAGCCACGTTATCGCCCACGATCTACAACAGCCTGCAGAGCTTCATGGAGTTCAAGGCATATTTCCATCATGTTTACATCAAAGCGCGGAAGGACCCCACGAAGACATGGAATGAGCTACCCTACCTGGTGACAGACGACATCATCTTCGTAGTCCTTAAGTCGTGGCCGCGAGAGTGGCGCGCTCCGGCCAGCTCCACGGTGGAAGTAGAAAAGTCTGCCGCCCAAAGGAAAAAGGATGAGGTGAAACTGCGGATAGTTCAGTTGGCAGAGAAACATATGAACGAAGCAGCAGCATCTAAGGCCCAGGCAGTGCGGGACACTGCAAAGGTGGCGGAAGAGCAGCAGAAGGCAGTAGAGGAAGAGCGCGAAGGACAAAAGTCACCTTCGCCTGAATAGGAAATAGATACAGAGCAAGGTGGTGTGGACCCATAGACAATGTCCACACAACTGAAATGACAGCGCCCAAGAGAGCAGGTAGGGCCGCAGAAGAAATTTAAGGCTTCCAAGACTTCTTTCGATCCGATCACCCTCACTGAGGGGGATCTGCATGACATTGGGGAGACAGTGAGGGACGTCACCACGGAGACCCTCCAACAGTTCGCGGAGGAACACCAAATGGTGTTGGGGACTCTCCGAGCACAGATACAGGAGTTGTAGGTGTGCACTCCACAGGCTGGCACTATGTTAACCAGCCTCGTAGTAGGCATGACCGCGGACGAGGAGATGCTGCGTGCATGGAAAACTAACACAATAGTGCTGCCATAAGTAGCACTGGTTATAGAAAATGAGGCTAACATGCCTATGGTCAGCGGGATGAAGGGAATCGAGATAAATATGGTTTTTCTCCCTCGGGAGATGCTTTATGTTTTGCAGGATGGAGTTACTGCAAAACAGAGAGCCAGGAAGGGCCACGCACTCTAGTTCATGAGCGAGCAGCGCATCAACATTGAACAGTTGAGCCTGTAGCACATCGAGGTAGTGGCATAGAATAGATAGCTCGTACAGGTGGTAGAGGAAGCCTACCAGATGGTCCCGGAGTTGGCCATCCAAGCAGAGGAACCAGTGGAGTTGCGCGTCTGAAAATTAGCAGCATGGATGCGCAAGCCAAAGGAAGAGATGGCTAGGGTTCAGCTCGAACTAAACCTCTAGATAGTCAAATTGTAATTGAAGGCACAACCTTCGACTCCACCTAAAGTTAAGGAACAACGTGCCATCATGATTATAATAGCCAGACCGGAGGTTAACAGTGCAGTGATAGACTACACAAAGTTGTTCAACGTTCTCACCACTCTACAGGAGGACCCGAACATACAATGCCTAGAAACAGAGGCGCACGAGCTACAGCAAAAGTACGACGATGTAAAAGGGACCACGCAGATGGTTTCCCTTACACAGAGGCTTGCATGAATGCAGTAGGTGAAAGTTCTTAAGGAGCAGGTGGATGCTGCTTGACATAAGGAAATAGTTTTGAAGGCACACTTATAGCCATGGATTGATGAGGTGTATGTCATTACAACCTCCATTGAAGCAAAGCTCACGCAAATGCAAGGAACATAGGAACAGGTTCAGGGAAGTAGTATAGCCACAGCAGTCTCTGAACAACATGTCCAAGAAGTACAACAGGCAACCACTCAGTGTGATGCCAATCTTGTAGCGATCCAGGCAGAGTTAGGAGGTCTTTGCGCAAAGATCTCCGCACCGACAGAGTGACTCGAGGGCAAGTCATGATGTTTATGTTGGGGGCCTGTTGGGCACGGGATCCCCCAAGGGAAGTTTTGGGGCTTAGAGCACAGATTTTGGTCAAAAGTTGTAACCTCGATGTAAAGAATCCGCATTTTGTGGGTGCAGAGCGTGTAGTTTGTAAAAGAGTCAAAGGGTTTTCCACCCTCAATTCTGTTAATGTAATGTCAGCTGTAGAGATCTACCCATGGTCTGCGGACCATGGGATTGTATAAAGAGAGTGAGGCTCTAAGTAGATAAAGACAACATCTGATCAACTAATCTAATCATGGAATAGAAGCATAGTGGAAGAATGAAAGTGTAGATTCAAGTTTGAGTCATAGAGTAGGAGAAGGCTCTGCAACTGAGTGCGTAGAGACCTACTAGTCCGCAGCTGAGTGCGCATACCCCTGTAGCTGAGTGCGCAGGGTGAGTCGAGTCTGTAATAGTTGGAGAATTAATAAAGATATTTTTCATATCCATTCTACGTATTTATTTCATGTTTTATGCATCTATTACATTGAATATGTGTTACACTAAAAAATGTCACCATGACTATTTGCAGTTAGTATGGCTCCATCCACTGTCATACTATCCTCCTTGGCAATTCTCATGCTTCTGCTCTTCATGTCAAACTTCAAGAAAGAGAGAAAAGTCATTTAAAGTCAATTATCTCTGGTACGCAGTTTCTCTTAGCCTTACCTACGTGTACACAACCCAAGTTCACAATACCTGCGTACTTGTACGCTCTGTATGTAAAGGGGTGGGTGCGTACCCCTGTAAAGGTCAAAAGGCGCAAGTTTCATCTTAAAAAAGTTACTTGTGGTCATTTCTAGAGTCTTCTAGAAGCTTGTTTGACGTGTATGAAGCGCCTCCAGATGGTTCATGTATCCCTACCAAAGAGGAACTTATCCCATCAAGAGGGGAGCTATCCCATCCAAAGAGGGGCTTATCCCATTGATGGTGGACCTGAATAACTTCCTCTAGAGCACTATAAATACAGGCATTGGGCCAAAGGGAGGAGAGGTTGAAAGCTGAACATTCCTAAGGGTAGATGCTGTTGGAATTAGGACTTCCTTGTAGAAGCTTGTGAGGAGAGATTACCATCTTTGCTTGTTTCATTTGGAAGTGGGTGAGCTGATCAGAGTAAAGGAGAACTCTTGTGGACCCTGGGAAGGACCTGCACAACACCAAGGCTCAGGTTGTAATGGTTCCTTTTGTTACCTTTTAATACAAATAAGTCCATTCTTCTCAACAATTTGTTATTTATGAGTTGTTTCATATACTCCTTGGTCTATATGTTAAATATGTTTTATTTTATGTGATATTCAGGTGCTATTTAATCGTTTGATTGTTAGTGAATGCAGGTTTCGAAGGGAAGGAGGAGCTCATCCGGATCAACGAAGCTGGACTACTACAACAGCGTTGGGTTACAGGTAGGATCTAAACACTTGATTTCTCATATTGTAAAGGCATATTTAGTGAAGGATTGCTCTTATTTGTCTTGTTTGTCACTACAAAGTCTTAGGCTTCTAGGGAGGTCGGTTGTGTCCGCACTAACGACTCTTTCCATGTGACAAAATGGTGAATCCGCTGGGGAATCCATGAATGTGTTTGAGTTCTTTTTGATTTGATATTTTGGTCTGAGAAAAATTGCTTGTTTTCTGATTTTTGGCTGTCTAACTATGTATTTGGGTGGGTTAGCTTAGAGTCAAATTAGATTTTTATTTTTCTTAGCTTTGCCAGCAGTACACAGCCTCAGAGTTAGGCACAGTGCATACTTGTACGCACTGCGTCTTTGTGCACAGGGCGTCCCCGCACCTGTGTAAACTGATCACCTGCGTACCCCTGTCAAATTTGAGAAAATTTCATTTTTCCTCTTTTTGCTCTTTAGATTTTGTTTTTAAATTGTTTTTACTGCCCAGATCCATTGGTTTACTGTCAGAGATCTTCACCTGAACTTGTCCCGTTAGTGTCGAGGGTTTTGGTGGAATTCATAGGGATTTTGCCTTAGGGTTTGATTTTTAACTGGTCCTGTAGTGACTTTGGCGTTAGAGGTTGTGAAACTTTGGATCTCCCTGGTTTTGATCAGTCCTCTTAGGAGTCGGGCCTGTCATAGAAGTCACCCTTCTGAGAGACCTACCTTTGTGTCTTCTCTTTGCAAATCTCGAAAAGTTTGTTGGTTAAATCCTTGAATTTCATTCTTGAGGAAAAAGAACAAAAAGATTTCGATTTTGTTTTTTGATTAGTTTATGATTCTGCATGAACTGATCCTTAGTTGCATTTTGACTAAGTAAAACATCCGGGAATTATCCTTGTAGGCTTTTGTCCTCATTATTTTTGCTTTTAGGTAAATTTCCTTTTAGTTTGCTTTTGAGTGAATTTGATTTGATTGTCTTAGATTTGTTAAATTTGATTTGATAAATAGTTTTACATGCTTTATTAATATAGAAAAAACACAAAAATTCTTTTGGAAAAAGTTTGCTTTGGTAGCATTTGTAGTCTTTTGGGAGAGAAAAGAAAATCTCGTGAGGTAATTAGTTGTCATGAGTTATATGTTTTGAAAAGATAAAGAAATTGTTTCTTTGATTGTCTTTGCCAAGAAAGTTGTTTTCTATAAAATTTGCATTTTCCAACTCTCTTAGCTAGGAGATTCATTGAAAAAGAAAAGTAGTGTAAATCATCTTAGGTGCATTTTTGTAGTGGTTGCGAGTCGAGTCTACACACCACCAGTTTCATCTCCACTACCTTTTTGTCTTTAAGAAAAACCATAAAATTAACGCTTAAAGTAAAATCAACTTAGTAACTTTTATTTACTAGGGCTCTAAAACACCAATTTAGATCAGGCTAGTGTCTTGGAGTAGGAGAGTAATTAACTCTCCAAGACAACAAAACCAAACAATTAGCTTATCTTGTGATAGAATAAATCCAATTGTTTCATTTGTACTCTGGGAAAGCTCCTCTTAAAAGAGAAGCACGAGCTCGTGTCCGAACCAGTGAGGGGATCAATCCTCCCTCGTTGGGAACGACGCCAGACACGCACGTATTACAAACGGTAAACCTCGGATTAACCATTGTCGAGGAGCCAGGGGTCACTTGTCGGTAAACCTTGGATTATTGTCAAGGGGCCGGCAAGGGGATTGAGCTTGATACTCTGCCCTTGCATGCTGTCGGAGTGTAGACTGTTCCCCCAGGTGCATTTTTTGTTGTTGGTAACCTTAGTGACCATTATCTTTAGGATTCTACCGAGGTGACGGTGGAGGGAAGATCCCACTGTACCTGGAGCAGACGTCGGCTACACTCACTTGGATTTTCCGGGGGGTTCACTTCACTCGAGACGGTTAAAGTGGAGGAACTTGTGCCGGTCTATTCATTAAGCAGATTTCCGGGGTAACTGTTCCACCCGCCACTTCTGTACTGAATCCGGTGATGTTGGGTTTCATCTCCAACTAACGTTTTTGGTCCGGAAGGCTACTTTTTGTGCTTGGTTTGACGCCCTAGATTCTTTAGGCGTGTGATTCAAATTTGTTTGGTTCTTTAGAGACTTTAGGTGGTTTGCTTTGAGATTTTAATTTGTTTGCGTGTGCAGTAGTTAACAGTTTTTAACTGTGGCGGAATTACCGAGACAATCCCGTCGACTTCGGGGCAAGTCTCCTGAGGTTGTTTCTGTGGCCGAATTGTTGAGGAAATCCCGTAGACTTCGGGGTGAACGTCCTCAAGACGTCCCAAGTCATTACGAAGGTTTAAAGGTCCTTGTGACTCCTAGTGGCAATAAAGTAGATTCACCTGAAGAAGGAGAATCGTCATTGGTAGTCCATCCAGATTACCAAGGTCTAGAAACAGGTTATAATCCTGAGGCAGTTGCAGTTTTCGAGCTTGCTGGTAGTTTTTCATCTACTAGTGATATAGGCAAAGAACCTGAAGTATCTGAACCTGTTACTCCAACTTCTAGTGCACCAGATTCACCTAGGGTAGAAAGATTCATCACCGAAAATCTTCCTACTGGTTTGATAGCTATTGAAGAACTTGCTCCAGAGGAAGAATTAGGCGTATCTATCCTTGAAGATCAACCTACTATTGATCTAAGGGAGAGTGAATCTATCTTTTACAGTCCTCCTAGAAGTACTACTTGGTACCTTTCGTTAACCAATTATTTAGAAAACTCAGGGATAAGTTTTTCTCCACCTCGTACTCCTTTTCTACCTGGAGATATTTATACTCCTGTAAATATGTCTGGTCAGTCGTCCGTGTTCACTCAATCTCTTGAATCTTTCTTGTACGGCGGTCCTTCTGTTCCCTCCGGGTATCAGTCACTTTCTGGTACCTTTGCGGGGGCATCTCCTCAACCCATTGATCATGGGTTATTAGCTGGAAACAATGGTAATAAACCGTTGGGTGTAGGGGACATTTACATGATGTCAGGTTCAGTTCCCAGTTCTCAACCTCAAGGTGGCCAATTACCGCCTGGGGAGCAGCCTCAATTAACGCCTAGGGGGCGACCTCAAGGTACACAAATTGCGTCTGGGGGGCAACCTCAAGGACAGTATGTACCCATAGTACAATACATGCCTCAAGGTCAACCCCAGCCTCAATATGTACCCCAGGGTCAACCTCAGTATCAATATTTACATCAAGGGTATCAACCTCAAGGTCAAGGTCAACCCCAGTATCAGTATTTACCCCAAGGTTATCAACCTCAAGGTCAATACTCGAGTCAAGTTTATCAACCACCTCAAGGTCAGTCATATGTTCAAGGTATGGGAACTGTGTCTTTCAGTTATCAATCCTATCCTCAATCCAGTTATGGATCTCAGTATCCTCAACCTGTTACGGGTCAATACCCCGGAATGATAGTGTGGGATCCATCACAAGGTCAACAGGTGTTGCAGCCAAGTATACAATTGGTACCTCAAACTGGACAACCCGTAGTTTCTGGTTCACCCCAGCAACCGCAACCTGTCCAGTCAAATATTCAAACTTCTGTCACTTCGATAGTTACGCAGCCACTAATTGCACCTAGTACTCCATCTCAAACGACTGCCGCAACTACCGCAACATCTACCGCACTTACTTCTGGAGTATCAACAGCTCCGGTTTCTACTGTCTCTGCAACCACTCCTCAGACATCTTTACCGTTGTCTGGATCTACGATTCAAACCACGGTCCAGATGCCTGTAGGGTAGCCTGGTTTAAGTACTGTTGTAACAAGTCAACCTCAATTTACCTATCAATAGTACCAGGGACACTACCAATTCGGTCCTGCTGTCCAACAGTCGGTTTACCAGTATCAACCGTATCCTGGGTACACTTATCAACAACCCCAGTACGGTTCGGTTAATCCTGGTTTTCCAGGAGGATATAATATCCCGAATGCGATTCCTGTTCCAAGTTATCCTGGATATCCTCCTCCTGGGACTGGTCTTGTGACCCAAAGTTTTAGGGATCCTAATCAGCAATTACCGTTTATCGCAACTTTGGATTTACCAGACTTGACGCGCCTAACGAACGATCCAATACAATATCTTCCATTCTAGCCGCCAATGCCAAATAAGTTGCCCAGTGATATACCCAAGTTCGAAGGTAAGTCTAGAGAGGATCCGTCCAATCACGTGATGACTTACCACCTCTGGTGTGCTTCAAATTCCATCTCGGATGATTCGATCCGCTTATGTCTTTTCCAGCGTACGCTCATTGGTCTCGCGGCCAAGTGGTACATTGAGTTACCACGGGCCTCTTTTTACAATTTTAGTCAGTTAGCTACCTCGTTCCTAACTCATTTTCAGTTGCCGGTCAGATACGATAACGGCACGGAGCTATTAACTTCATTAAAACAGTCGACCTCCACTTATATTTCCAATCATATACATGAATGGAGACGTCGACGGCGATTAGTGAAAGTTTTTATTCCGGACCAAATCTTAGCTGAATGGTTTGTAAAATCATTATTACCGAAGATTACTGAAGATGTAGCTAAGGCCGGAGTAGTTACTGAGGAGCAAGTCATTGCTCAAGCCCAGTACCTTGACTTAGTTTACACTCAGTCGGGTACGTTGCACGAGAAGATCCCAGATCTTCCTAAGTCGAATCAAATCGCTGCTGCTCCTTCGGGGTCTCATGTTGTTGATGGCATGATTGGTACAGTGAATACTAAAAGTAAGAAGAAATCCTCAAAGAATTCTTCTCCAATAATAACCTTACCAGACTCCCCGACAGGAGAGTCTTCTCCTGAAATTACCGCCGACATTCACGCTGTAGAGTCATCTACGGCTAAATCAAAAAATGGTGGTAAGAAGAAAGGCAAGAAGAAGGATAAAGCAGACAAGGCTCCAAAGGAGAAAAAAGAGAAGTCGGAATCTAACGACGAAAAGCGCAAACCTCGCTATCCTTGTTTAATTTGTGAAGAAGATCATTTCACAAGAGATTGCCCTCATCGGGCGGAGGTTGTGAAAATCGTTAAAGGTTCCCCAACTCCTGCTGTTTTGAAAGATCCATTTCCAAAGCAGGAGAGTAAAATTATAGGTTCTTCCTCGAGTGCCAGTGAATAACCCATATTGATGATGTCTCATGTACGGATTGCGACTCGATCACAAGATTATGGTAGTAAAAGTCCTGTTGATGGATCGAAAGAAGCAGAATCTTCTCGTTCAAATCCATAAACCTCAGCTCCTGGTTCCGATCCACTACAGATCGAGAAATCTAACCCTGACTTAGTAATAAAACCGCCCGCCAAGGGTGTACTTCGAAGGTCTACTTTCAATCCACATGCGAGAGCGGCCCAGAACTACAACATTGTTGAGGATTTAGCTGTTTCGCCCTCAGCAATGTCAGCTTTAGAAGTGCTGCAATCATGCCCAGCACAGAGAAAATTACTTTTGTCGGCTATAGGAGCTGTTGACGTTCAGGACCCGAACCTGATAATCTTTGATCTAGAAAATAGTACACCGCGTCTCCCTCATCAGATGGCTTTCCAGATTCCAGTGATAGTCAAAAACAGGCCAATTCATCAAACTATAATTGATGAAGGAGCTTCTACGTGTATTATGTCGATTCAGTGTTGGAGATCGCTTGGCTCTCCTTCACTGAACCAATCCCCGACAATTCTTAAGGCCTTTGATGGCCGTGGGTTCCATCCGTTTGGCATTCTACAGGATTTGCCTATAGGGGTTGAAGGAAAAACCGTTAGTCTGGATGTGGAGGTGGTTGATGCCCCTCTAGACTACAACCTTCTTTTGGGTCGCAGTTGGTCTTACTCTATGCCAGCGGTCGTTTCATCGGTCTTCAGAGTTATAAAGTTTCCACACAATGGTAAAATCGTGACGATAGACCAGCTGGCTTACTTTTCATTCGACCCAGCCTCTTCAGAGAGTATCCAGCATGTCGGTAAAACGACTATCCCTTACAAGGATGTTGGTGTAGGATTAGTTAAAGATTCCGGTTTACTGGGAACTTTTCCTTTCCCTCCAATCAACGTAGACCCTTCATTCGCAACCATTCATATGATTACTTCAGACACTATTATCTATGATGATCCTTGGATTGTCCCATCTGAATCTGAGATAGACTCATTCGGTAATGCAATGCCTTTGAGTCCATATGAAATTGCTTATGAGGCCATGCAGTCTTTTTCCGACTCAAGTTCAACCCAAATCGACCAAATGAATGTGGTCCGTGAGGAATCACTTTTCACATCGACCTCAGAACGGATAACATTTCCTGAAGTTGTGTCATCTGACGAACAACTTTGCGAAATCCTAAGTGTAGACGATCTACCATGGGAAGATCTTCATCATAGATCTTCGTTTTTACCTGAGGGTGATGACTTTGAAAATGATTTTTCATCAATTTTTACAGCTGAATATGTCAAGGGCGCTCAGAATCCCATGAAACATCCTGATTTAGAGTTGAATTTGGGAAACATTTCCCAAACTATTGCCATTGACATTTCAGTCAAAACCGGAATTATTGAGAACATTCATATAGGTGCCTCGTGTACAGATGACGAAATTCAAACATACAAGGTCCTATTTCAAGAATTCTGCGACGTGTTTGCCTGGTCCTATGAGGAAATGCCAGGAATTGATCCCTCCATTGTTGTTCATGAAATCAAGACCTACCCGGACGCTAAACCCGTTCGGAATGTCTGCGTTAGATACACCCTAGGAAAGCGACTGCGATTAAAGCAGAAGTCGAGAAGCTATTGAAAGCAGGTTTCATTTATCCGATCCCGTTAACAGATTGGGTATCGAATATTGTTCCGGTTAACAAGAAACAAGGAACAATAAGAATATGCATCGACTATAGGGATATAAATCGTGCTTGTCCAAAAGACAACTATCCTACGCCCTATATCGATCAAATTTTGATGATTGTGCCGGCAGTGAAATATTTTCCTTTATGGACGGTTTTTCCGGTTACAACCAAATCAATATTCTACCTGCCGATCAACCAAAAACGGCTTTCATTTGTCCCTGGGGGACATTTGCTTACTGCAAATTACCTTTTGGACTTAAGAACGCCAAAGCCACTTTCCAACGGGCAATGTCTTACGCATTTCACGACATCAAACACATTGTGCAACCGTATCTCGATGATTTGCCTGCTCATTCTTTACATCGAGTTGATCACCTTATCCACTTACGCGCTATTTTTATGAGGTGTCGGCATTATCGAATTCGGTTGAACCCACACAAATGTGTCTTCTGCATAGAAGTGGGACGATTGCTATGATTTGTCGTTTCAAAAGCCGGTATCCGCGTCGATCCCTCAAAGGTCGAAGCTATCATCAAATTGCCTCCTCCTTCGAGTTTGCGCCAACTCCAAAGTTTGCAAGGGAAAGCAAACTTTTTACGTCGATTCATTCCTAACTACGTCGAGGTTACAAAGGGTTTCACACGGTTGTTGAAACAAAATGCACAATTCTCTTGGGATGAGATAGCTCAGAAATCTTTTGATGCACTTAAGCACGCGTTGACCCATGCACCGTTGCTGCATCCTCCCAACTACAACCAGGACTACTTTTTGTATCTGGCCGCCTCCCACTCCACCATTGGAATGGTCTTAGTTCAGGAAGACGAATTCGGAACGGAACATGTGATATATTATCTTAGTAGGACGTTAAATCCCACTGAGCTAAAATATTCGCATGTGGAGAAATTGGCCCTGGCAGCCGTTCAGGCTGTCCAACGTTTTCGTCATTACATTCTTCTCCGTAAAACTACAGTGATTTCGGATTGCAACCCTATGATCTATATTCTGACTAAACAATTGCTAGGGGGCAAGTACTCCAAATGGATTTTTATCCTGCAGGAGTTCGATTTGGAGCTCGAAAAGTCCAAGTCTAAGAAATCCTTAGTTTTTGCAGAATTGATGTGTGACTTCCCGCGTGCTGACACGGAAACTATGGCAGAGGAACCCATTGCGGACGAATCTCTGTTTCTCATCAGCACTTTAGATCCGTGGTATGGGGATATAATCGTCTATCTCCAAGCCCAATCTTTTCGGCCCGAAGCTTCAAAGTCGGAACGTCAGAAAATTCGATTCCAGTCCCAACAGTACAAAATTATTGGAGATACTCTTTATCGTCGTGGGGCAGACTTGGTTTTTCGTCGTTGCTTAACTCATGAAGAGGCAGAAAGGGTTCTAAATGACTGTCATTCTGGAGCATGTGGTGGTCATATGTCTGGGTATGCCACAGCTCAGAAGGTGTTGCGTGCTGGCTATTTCTGGCCGTCCATGTTTAAAGATTGTATCATTGCGGTCCGAAAATTCCACAACTGTCAAGTGTTTGATCGCAAGATGCGCGCACCACCTGCTCCTCTCCACCCTATAATTGTCATTGGTCCTTTTGCTAAATGGGGTATCGATTTTATTACATGTAACCCTCACTCGGCCGGGGGGGCATGCGTATATCATCCTTGCGGTTGATTATTTTACTAAGTGGGCCGAGGCGATGCCTACATTCGAGGCAGATGGCAAGACAGCTGCGATTTTCGTATTCAATCATATTATTACTAGGTTTGGTGTCCCACAAGCGATAATCACTGACCATGGACGCCATTTTCGAAACATTATGATGACAGAACTTACAAGCCAGCTTGGTTTACGCCATGATAGTTCTACTCCTTATTATCCTCAAGCAAACGGCTTGGTCGAATCCATCAACAAAGTTCTAGTTATCATGATCCGACGAATCATTGGTATTCATCGGTCGAATTGGCATAACATGTTATTTTCAGCGCTTTGGGCATACCGAACCTCAGTGAAAACATCAACAGGGTTCACTCCTTTCCAACTAGTTTATGGTTTGGAAGCAGTGTTGCCCATTGAATGCGAAATCCCATCACTTCAAATGGCTATCGAATTACTCCCAGCTACTTCCGAAGAGGAGAATCGTCTGTTATACTTAGCTAAATTAGATGAGACTCGACGTGACGCTGCTTTGGCAATCGAGACTCACGCAAAAAGGATGAAAGCTCAGTATGATCGCAATGTGACCCCTCGTAATTTTTCGGAAGGAGACCTAGTGCTATTATATGATCAAGCTAACGATAAATTAGGTGCTGGAAAATTCGTTCCTATGTGGCATGGGCCCTACATTGTCAAGCGAAAGCTAGCAAAAGGGGCCTATGAGCTGGTAGATTTTGATGGGGACTCTTTGGGTAAGCCCAAAAATGGACTTTACCTAAAGAGGTATTATGCTTAAATGGTGGGTATGGAGATTCAGTTAGGTTAGTTAGGCTAATTTTTCTTTCTAGCTGGTGTGTTTTGTCAGTTTAGACAGTGTGCTTAGCTTAGAGAGTGTGTTTTTCGTCGTTATTCTGGCTTATCTTGGTTTTACTCTTGATTTTGCAGATGTCGACGCCTCTCCAAACGTACATTGGATTTGCTGATGGTGCTTGTCGTAGTACACGGAATATCTCTTCCGCAGCTTGGGTTATCTATTCGCCCTCTGACGAGTTAGTTTCTATGCATGGGGTGAGCCTCGGTCAAACAACAAACAACATTGCAGAATACAGTGCAGTGATTGAATTATTATCTGAATCTATTTCATTTGGGATTCGGAGTTTGATAGTGAGGTTAGATTCTGAACTCGTTGTACTTCAGCTTAATAGAGTCTATGCCATTAGAAATCCAGTGTTATTAAGATTGTTTTTGAGGGTGTGTCTCTTGGAACGTGAATTTGATTACATTGAATATCAGCATATTCCAAGGTCTTTAAATACATTAGCAGATGCAATGGCGTCTCGAATGTTAAATAGACATTTGTAACAATCATAAATGTAAATTTATAAACATTTCATCACACATGTTTAACAAAATAAGCCGGCAATAATGATATGTATAGATAGGGGTGTGTCAAAAATATACATCGTCTTCGATCATAGGTTGAAAAACACCTTATGATCGACAAAAATGATAAGTACAAAAAACCAAAAATGTCACATGTGTCTACAAAAGTGACTAGCCAATCACTGGTGGTGCTCTCTATATGAGACCACTGCCCACGCTACCCTACACAGGAACCTCCTGAAAGGTCCTGGGACTGCAACCACATAGCGCTGAAGTCGGATAGGAATATCGTCTATAGTCATCTCTGGTATGCCCGCCGTGAGACGCTCTAAGTCCTGTTCTAGCTCGGCTAAGGTCTCTGCGGCCGCATCCTGTGGGGCTGGTGCTGGTGCAACTGGTACTCTTCTCTCAAAAGCTCAGAGATTGGCCGGACACCGTGGGCCTACATCTGCATTTTGAAAATTTTTGCTGTCAGTTTTGAGACGATATATTAAAAACAAAAAAAAATAGATAATTTAAAAACTTGTGAAAAATGAAGTACCTTTGTCGTCCCATTGTTCTCCCTGTGGAAGAACCATGTCCGAATCATTGCGAAAATCCATTCCGGCATAAGGAAAATCCTGTATCGCAAAGGCCTGGCTCTCCAACCAGTGAAAGTAACCCGCAGGAAATCGGACAACTCCCGCTCCCTCATCAGGATGCCGGGCCATTACCGAAACCCACCGCGTCAACTTAGGCTCCCGAGGAGGCCCAACTGAAACAGTAAGATGCTGGGGGATCAGCATTGGAACTCTCTCCAGGGAAAAGCTCACAACTAAAGGCCCATATCCAAAGGTCTTCAATTGTCCGTTCTTTGCCCTAGTCAGTTGGCCTTTCATATTGGTCAGCACAGCATCGCACCAGTTGAAAATGGTGCCTCGGAAGAAATCTATAGCCATCCGCATTTGGGAACCAGTGGCTATGTGCAAAGCGACAGCACCGCAAATTCTGGTAACTGTAAAGGAAATTACCATAATTTCAGGTCGGGATATGTATTTGATTTCTATCCCCTTCTCCTGGTTTTGATTGTTGCACCACTCTAGCCGGAGACTAGCAAGGGATTGGCCACCCGGCATAGTCCCGAATAGAGACAGTTGCTCGCCCCTGTTAGGCAAGCCAGTGAGAAAATATATGTCGAAGGACTCTATCTCGAGTTGGTGTTCTCCGATGTAGAAACATTGATCCTGAATGTTCCACCTTTCAACCAGCCACTCTAAGAATGGCACCTGGGCCCTCATGCCAGGTATGGCCCAGTACTTGTAGAGACCGCATGCCTTTAAAGAATCAATGGAAGGTTGATGACCTATTGCGGCCAAATCGACATCTTCGTGCTCTCTTTCACGCCAATCTAGCATGGTGGGCAATCTACACACCAAAAAACATTGATTAGAATTCATTAAATCAAATTTTGATGGTTAGGTTTTGAGTTTGGGTTTTGAAAATCCGCTTTGCGCGGAGTACGCACCCCGTGTTCAGAAAACAGAGCGTGGGTACGCAGCTGTTCTGAAGGTGGGCTGCGTACTCCGACCTTTTTCCCATATACGAAAATGTCGGGGTACGCAGGTCACCCATGGGGCACCTGCATACCCCGAAAAGCGGACCCTAAAACCCCAAACCCTCCAAAAAATCAAACTAAAACTTAAAATAGAATTCTAAATGGATGAAATTGAAGAGGAGGATGTTGTGAAATACCTGAAAGAGATGGCGCTCGATTCCGACGGTCGGATTCTCCGCAAAGTCCACGGGAAGTTTCTTGTCAAAAGCCCTTTTCTCACCCTCAACAGTAAAATGGTAAAAGTGACATGGTAAAAAGTCTTTTTATAGGTTTTTTGGATAAATGAATGCTAAGTTTGTTTATTTTTCACCATGAAAGGATATTTTTCAATGCATTTTTGCCCATCTTAAACAGGTATGAGTAATGTGTTGTTTTTGTGCAGGACAAAAGGACTTTAGGGTAAAATCATCATTTTTCACGAACCAAGACATCAGAGTCATCTTTTAAGCCCTTTTTTGACTCCTAAAACATGAAAAGATTGTCGAGCGTTTCTTTTACACTCGTTAAAATGGAATTAAAAGACGGTCCTCTTACAGCCCTTTTCTGACCGTAAAAAACACGAAAAGATTGCCGGATTTTTGTCGTTTCAAATTCGATACTGGAAATAAAACGACATGCCTCTGATCGCTTTTTACTTTTCAGGTCAAAGGCATTAATCATGAAAGTACTCCTTGGTCACAAGATCAAGCAGTTCTCTCAGGTATTATTTTATACTTTTTCGGGCTTGGGAGACACAAATTTACAAAAAAGTTCACCTTGGAGTCTTCTTTTGTTTTTTCAGACTCTCTAAAATTGAAAAACGCCGAGTTTCTCCTATACTGGACTCGTTAAAATTTCACAGTAAAGGACCTGTTCGATTACAAACAGGAACGGACCACTCCTTCTTAGGGTCCGAATCTAAACTAAGTTGGACTCATCCGAAGGATGAGCTTATAATCAAGCATATGTTATCCTCCTCAAGCTTGTAAAAAATAAAGAGGTACTTGCCAGAAATGGTGGGGTAAAAGAGAGAAGAATGAACCTATTTGTTATCCTTTGTTACAGAAGAACCTTATCACCACTCTTGGACACGACACGTTTCATTCACCTGGGTTGGGAAATCCTTTGCCTTAAAGCTGATGAAACCACTCTGAAAGTCTTCAACCGTTTCTGGGTATTAACTTTGGGTCAATCGTCACCAAGCCATCTGTCGTGTCGTTATGTGTTCAAGAGGTCTCTACAAATAAACCATTCATATGCAAAATACTTGTCATCCATTTGACCATCCCTGAGTCAGTCCTTACAGCAACATTTCTTCAACTTGAACAATGATTTCGTGTTGTGGGCTTGCTTGCAACGGGTCGCTTTCTATCGACATCAGCACATTATCTAGAAAGATGACTTAGAAATCGTCAGTACCTTGAAGTTTGCATGCATCAATGGCAGGTTTCTCGCCTTTGACGACAGTTTACATCATTGACTTTCGATCAAAGGATTCCGTGACGTGTTTGACATCAACCCATTCATTCACATTTCATGGATTGTACTGGGTACTTTGAGAACCATTGACATCACTGGTGGTCTCTCTCACGCTTGTTAACAGTTTACATCATTGACTGGTAATCAAGTGGTTTCTACCATGTTCGACATCAACTCATTTATTCGCATGGATAGAATCGTACCAATTCAGGAAGTAGAGATGAAGACCCTGGATCTAGTTTCCACCATCCAGGCTGCGAGGAGTTTTGTATTCATTATATAGTAGACTAACCATAAACAGATGGCTATGTCCATACTGTGTCTACAAAAGTCTACCATTGTGATGTACTGCAAAATCATTCTTGTATCGGAGCAGTAGTTAGATTGTTAGTTAAAGTTTTCAATATGAGTATGGGAATGCCTACCTCAGCGATGATATCATCTTATATATGTATTTTGTGTTGAATATTTATAGGTTCTGACCGAGCCCTCCGCAAGATACTCCTTGAAATGATAAAGTACTTCACCCTTCCTAGATCATATAAAACCCTAATCTACTACAAGCTTCGCACTTTAGGGGGCAATCTGTTACACTAAAAAATGTCACCATGACTATTTGCAGTTAGTATGGCTCCATCCACTGTCATACTATCCTCCTTGGCAAGTCTCATGCCTCTGCTCTTCATGTCAAACTTCAAGAAAGAGAGAAAAGTCATTTAAAGTCAATTATCTCTGGTACGCAGTTTCTCTTAGCCTTACCTGCGTGTACGCAACCCAAGTTCACAATACCTGCGTACTTGTACGCTCTGTATGTAAAGGGGTGGGTGTGTACCCCTGTAAAGGTCAAAAGGCGCGAGTTTCATCTTAAAAAAGTTACTTGTGGTCATTTCTAGAGTCTTCTAGAAGCTTGTTTGACGTGTATGAAGCGCCTCCAGATGGTTCATGTATCCCTACCAAAGAGGAACTTATCCCATCAAGAGGGGAGCTATCCCATCTGTTAGACTCCGTCTCATGTCAGAGATTGATTCTTCTTCAAAACCCTGTTTTGAAGAAGAAATCATTTAAATGTTGCTTTTTAGATTATGTAATTTGTTCTTCAGCTCTTCAACCGGCAGCAGAGACTTCAAACTCCTATCCCTGCACAAACAAAACAAAACATGATCAGTAATCAGAGGCAGAAAGCTATTTGGAGAAATCTCACTGCTGATGTTGATATTCCGTTTTCAGCAGTTACAGGAATGCGTCCAGATCTTATAATTAATCCACATGCGTTTCCTTCTAGAATGACTATTGGAACGCTTTTGAAGTCTATAGCTGCTAAGGGTGGTAGTCTCCAAGGAAAGTTTGTTGATGCAACTCCCTTTGCAAGATCGGTGAGGAATCAAGACAATACAACAAAACATACATCAGACTCTACTGTTGATGAATTTGGTCAAGTTTTACCTTCATATGGTTTCAAACTATCATGGCACAGAGGTTCTCTACAGTGGCACCCTTGGTATAGAGCTTACGTGTGAAATATTCATTGGTCCAGTTTACTATCAACGACTTCGTCATATGGGTTCAGAGAAATTTCATATCTTTTATCAAAGATGAACTACAGACTGTTGTGGCAACTATTGCCTTTGGCATGGACATCGACAAGCCCAACAAAAGATTTTTACACTTCGCAAGCACGCACTGGAGCCAGGCGGAAGGAGGTGATGGATTCTCTCATAGCAGCACAGAAATATTGTGGCATTACAACATGCCGCAGAAAATGTCTTTTGGAGTATTTTGGCGAGAGTGTTGCTTTTGACAATTGTGGTAATTGTGACAACTGTACAATATTAGTATCTGTTGATCAACGAGACATGGCAAAGGAGGCTTACTTGTTGCTCACTTGTATTCAATCTTGTGGAGGTCGTTGGGGCTTTAATGTTCCAATTGACGTTCTTCGCGGATCACGTACAAAGAAACTGACAGAGAATCATTTTGACAAGCTTCCTGTACATGGTTTGGGTAAAACCTATTCATCAAACTGGTGGAAGGCACTTGGTGACCAACTAATCAACCTTGGTTATTTAGAAGAAACAGTAATTGACATATTCAGGACCATCGGAGTTAGTCACCAAAGTCAGCAGTTCCTTCAATTGGCAAATCACAAAAGCCAGCCTTCACTTATATTACGACTAACTCCTGAGATGATCAGTGAGGAAAACCGCAAGAGTGGATTAAAGATTGGAAAAGTAGTAGATGGAGATACAGGAACTTTTCCTACTCTTCAAGATCAAGGGTTTTCAGAGATGGAAGGGAAACTCTACCATATGCTTTTAGACTTTAGGGCTGAGCTTGCGCAGAGGGAATCTACAGCTCCATATGCAGTTTGCAGTGAAGAGACACTTCAAAAGTTGGCAAAGATTCGACCTTCTACCAAGGCTAGGCTAGGAAACATTGATGGTGTTAATCAGCACCTCAGCACAATGCATGGTGTTCAGATTCTTGAAACAATAAAAAGCTTCTCAGAAAGTTTGGGCTTCGTCTGGATGGAGAGTTTGCAATACACACAAACATTTCAAGGACATCTGCTATGAACATAGAATGTAAAGTTAGCCCTGCAAAGATGGAAGCTTGGAAGATGTGGCAGGAGAATGGCCTTTCCATGTCCGAGATTGCTAACTTACCTGAGAGACCTGTTCCAATCAAAGAATCCACAGTGTTGGACTATATTCTTGAAGTTGCAAGGGTGGGATTTGAAGTGAATTGAGTGCGCTTTTGCAAAGAGTCTGGATTTACTTATAATATTGTAAAAGAAATTCAAGTTGGCATCAGCAAGAGTCAAGCTTCCATAAACCACAACAAACAGCCAAGGATTCTTCTAGTTGCGCAAAGGCTTTGCTACGGTTGACAAACTGGCGCATTAACAACATGGTGGCAGCATGAAAACGTATATTCGATTAATCTAAAGACACCTGTCGTGACATTTTGGGGAGGACCTCCTTTGCAGCCAAACCCACCTGCAACACCAACACAATTGCGCTGGAATCCTTTCAACATACGAAAACAAATTTCATTGATGGATCGTTCACTATAAGTCGAGCTGGTATATTTCTTGTCTATGTTATTCAAGGTTGACCAAGGAGGTTGGGTTCCACTTGTGATTGCTGTTGTGTCTCTTATTATCATGTATACCTGGCATTATGGTACAGGGAAAAAATATGAATTTGAAATAGAGACCAAGGTTTCAATGGCATGGATTCTGGGTTTAGGTCCTGGCCTTGGTTTGGTTCGAGTTCCGGGGATTGGCCTTCTGTATACAGAACTTGTGAATGGATTTCCTCGCATATTCTCACATTTCATTACTCATCTTCCTGCTATACATTCTATTGTTGTATTTGTCTGTGTAAAGCATCTACCAGTTAATACAGTTCCGCAAGCAGAGCGTTTTCTTGTTAGGCGCATTGGGCCCAAGGACTTTCACATGTTCAGATTCAGAGGATTATAGCTTATGTGAAGAGTCTCAACAGGCACCTACTTTAGACGCAGAAAATGCGAATTTGATGTCTTTAGGCATGGTCTCAGTAGAATCATCACAGAATTTAAATGTCTCCGAAGCAACTCCACAACAATCAGGTATGCCTGTCAGATTTGGTGTTTCTCAAATTCGAACTGTTGATGATGATTTACGATTTCTAAATGATTGCAGGGATGCTGGTGTGGTGCATATTCTGGGTAATACGGTAGTAAGCGCAAGAAGGGAATCTAGCTCGCTGAAGAAAATTGCAATAGATTATATCTATGCTTTCCTTCAGAGGATATGCATGGAAAATAATGTCATTTTTAATGTTCCTCATGAGAGCCTCCTAAATGTAGGCCAAGTTTTTTATGTTTAAGGGAAAAATAACACTTTTATGCCTCCAAATCTTGGAACACTGTTAGCAACGTGCACAGATGATGAGTTTCAGTAATGGGGAGCCTGCGACAGACAGGAGTTTGTTCCATGATTTCCGCTAAAGATTGTTGGGCTTCTTTGGAGATTTTGTGGGATTGCAGGCGATGTGGCTCTTAGAAGGTGGATTGTGGGCTATCGAATGCAACCAAACCACGCAAATCTCTCTCAGTACAGTTGTCACCGTGAGCTGAAAGGACAGGATTTTAGCTTAAAGTTGTTTTATTAAAATGGCAAATGCAACGTGGCAAACCGAACTTAAGTCAGGGCTATCTATCACATCCAAAGAATGCGATGTGGTTTAAGATTTCCAATCCTGGTCCTATGGAGATCTGCGCTCCAGATGTATCTCTTAATGGGCCAATTATCAAAAGATGTAGAGTAACGTTGTTCCATGTTTAGAATAGATGAAACGCCCTTTCATAATTTTATGTAATTTCAGGTGAAACAGCGTAGAGGTTTTAGGGAGTCGATTTGTTTTTCCTTAGCAGCATGTATTTATTGTATTAAAAAATTCATTTGTGAGGGAGAGAGAAGAGAGGAGAGAGAGGGAGAGTTCTGAGTGCTGAGCGCTAGAGGAGAACTGAGCTCCATTGTACAGTCTTTGACAGAGGGATTTTTAATGAAATTTCACAGCTCTTCTGAGATTCATGTGGTATGTTAATTTAGCATAGGTGTTTCCTTGTGTTTCATATGTAATCTGTTATGTTCCATTTCACTACATGATCATATCTAATTGAAAAAATGAAGTGTTAAAGTGAGAATTCATGCCTGCCATGCTCCAATTTTAAGTTTGTTCAATTCAATGTTTTCTTCTGTTTAAGGAGGATTCAAAGTTATTGTTTGCCCTCCTTAGCTCCTCACCAGTCTTGCCATCCCATTTAAAATCTAGATTTGATGCTAAATTCCTTGCCTACCTTGCCTCAGTCGTCAACCTGTGTTGTTCATTATATTTCTCTGTTTGAAGCTATGATTTTTCCCATGCAGCCCAGAAAAACCCCGTTGTTTAATTAAAAACCCCAAATCAACCTTTATAATCAGTTTACTAGCCTAATATCAGTGTTACCTTGTTGGTCATCTCATCCCATTGAAGATCTACCGAGATTGACCGGAGAGAGCCTTCTCCTGCCCCGTAGGGCTAGCTACGAGGCTGAATGGTTTGATGTTGCCTTGAGGTTTACCTTTCTCAGCCTGAGGTGAAATCTCAAGCGCTAACATACTGGCGACCATACTGGGGAGAACATTCAACTTGTTGATTGTCTTGTCCCAGTACATGCAATCAAGGTGCAGATCTGATGTTGATGGTGGACAGCAGTCAGACACTTATGCAGGCTGAACCATTCACCTGGCGACTCCAACTCGATCCAGACATTCCAACGCTTGCTGATCCATTCATGCAATGGAAGGGTATGTGGCAGACCCTGCCCTGTGTGAAGCTGTAGAAGAAATAAGAAATTTATTAGCAGCTATTAAATTGGATGAAGATGTTTACAGTACCTGGCTTCATTTGTTGAAATCTTCAAAGTCTTTCAAAATTGAATTGTGTGAGTTAATTGTTGAAAGAATTGAAGATGAGATTCAATGGTTAGATGAGCAAATCCAGTCATACGATTTCCAAGACCCTAAAAAGTTTTTGGAAATCCTTCCTCCATCGAAACAAGAAATAACAAACTTGCCCATAGATGTATACATTGACAATGTGCAGCTGGAAGTATGCATTGCAGATTTGGGACAGCCAACAGAGTCCGGCTTCCGTGATCCTATTGCGGCATACATGGACACATTTTTCACTTTGATTGACGGATCAGACTACCTTGTACATGACCAGGCTCAGTACGTGCATGAAGGGCTGCCAGCAACTGCATTGGTGTCCTGGTGGAAGCATTCTCAAGCAGCGGCATCATTTTCAGGTTTACTTGAATGGTTAATATGGCATTTTAGTATTACCTGATCTCTTGTTTATACAGCAGATTAGAGTAGATGTTGTACATAAATAAGCAGCCATAAGGGCAGCATCTTGTTTTAGTTTGCTTGAAGATTGTTTGAGTTCAGTTTTAGTTCGAAAATAAGTCAAGAGTTGTGTTGATGATGACTCCATTGCCCAATGGGTGAAGGCACTGTCTGCTCTCCCAAAGTTCTGCGGTTCTTGGCACCTCCATGGAGCGGCATCTGCCATCCCAAGTGGAGCCGATGTTAGACTCCGTCTCATGTCAAAGATTCATTCTTCTTCAAAACCCTGTTTTGAAGAAGAAATCATTTAAATGTTGCTTTTTAGATTATGTAATTTGTTCTTCAGCTCTTCAACTGGCAGCAGAGACTTCAAACTCCTATCCCTGCACAAACAAAACAAAACATGATCAGTAATCAGAGGCAGAAAGCTATTTGGAGAAATCTCACTGCTGATGTTGATATGCCGTTTTCAGCAGTTACAGGAATGCGTCCAGATCTTATAATTAATCCACATGCGTTTCCTTCTAGAATGACTATTGGAACGCTTTTGAAGTCTATAGCTGCTAAGGGTGGTAGTCTCCAGGGAAAGTTTTTTGATGCAACTCCCTTTGCAAGATCGGTGAGGAATCAAGACAATACAACAAAACATACATCAGACTCTACTGTTGATGAATTTGGTCAAGTTTTACCTTCATATGGTTTCAAACTATCATGGCACAGAGGTTCTCTACAGTGGCACCCTTGGTATAGAGCTTACGTGTGAAATATTCATTGGTCCAGTTTACTATCAACGACTTCGTCATATGGGTTCAGAGAAATTTCAGATCTTTTATCAAAGATGAACTACAGACTGTTTTGGCAACTGTTTCCTTTGGCATGGACATCGATAAGCCCAACATAAGATTTTTACACTTCGGAAGCACGCACTAGAGCCAGGCGGAAGGAGGTGATGGATTCTCTCATAGCAGCACAGAAATATTGTGGCATTACAACATGCCGCAGAAAATGTCTTTTGGAGTATTTTGGCGAGAGTGTTGCTTTTGACAATTGTGGTAATTGTGACAACTGTACAATATCAGTATCTGTTGATCAACGAGACATGGCAAAGGAGGCTTACTTGTTGCTCACTTGTATTCAATATTGTGGAGGTCGTTGGGGCTTTAATGTTCCAATTGACGTTCTTCGCGGATCACGTACAAAGAAACTGACAGAGAATCATTTTGACAAGCTTCCTGTACATGGTTTGGGTAAAACCTATTCATCAAACTGGTGGAAGGCACTTGGTGACCAACTAATCAACCTTGGTTATTTAGAAGAAACAGTAATTGACATATTCAGGACCATCGGAGTTAGTCACCAAAGTCAGCAGTTCCTTCAATTGGCAAATCACAAAAGCCAACCTTCACTTATATTACGACTAACTCCTGAGATAATCAGTGAGGAAAACCGCAAGAGTGGATTAAAGATTGGAAAAGTAGTAGATGGAGATACAGGAACGTTTCCTACTCTTCAAGATCAAGGGTTTTCAGAGATGGAAGGGAAACTCTACCATATGCTTTTAGACTATAGGGCTGAGCTTGCGCAGAGGGAATCTACAGCTCCATATGCAGTTTGCAGTGAAGAGACACTTCAAAAGTTGGCAAAGATTCGACCTTCTACCAAGGCTCGGTTAGGAAACATTGATGGTGTTAATCAGCACCTCAGCACAATGCATGGTGTTCAGATTCTTGAAACAATAAAAAGCTTCTCAGAAAGTTTGGGCTGCGTCTGGATGGAGAGTTTGCAGTACACACAAACATTTCAAGGACATCTGCTATGAACATAGAATGTAAAGTTAGCCCTGCAAAGATGGAAGCTTGGAAGATGTGGCAGGAGAATGGCCTTTCCATGTCCGAGATTGCTAACTTACCTGAGAGACCTGTTCCAATCAAAGAATCCACAGTGTTGGACTATATTCTTGAAGTTGCAAGGGTGGGATTTGAAGTGAATTGAGTGCGCTTTTGCAAAGAGTCTGGATTTACTTATAATATTGCAAAAGAAATTCAAGTTGGCATCAGCAAGAGTCAAGCTTCCATAAACCACAACAAACAGCCAAGGATTCTTCCAGTTGCGCAAAGGCTTTGCTGCGGTTGACAAACTGGCGCATTAGCGACATGGTGGCAGCATGAAAATGTATATTCGATTAATCTAAAGACACCTGTCGTGACATTTTGGGGAGGACCTCCTTTGTATCCAAACCCACCTGCAACACCAACACAATTGCGCTGGAATCCTTTCAACATACGAAAACAAATTTCATTGATGGATTGTTCACTATAAGTCGAGCTGGTATATTTCTTCTCTATGTTATTCAAGGTTGACCAAGGAGGTTGGGTTCCACTTGTGATTGCTGTTGTGTCTCTTATTATCATGTATACGTGGCATTATGGTACAGGGAAAAAATATGAATTTGAAATAGAGACCAAGGTTTCAATGGTATGGATTCTGGGTTTAGGTCCTGGCCTTGGTTTGGTTCGAGTTCCGGGGATTGTCCTTCTGTATACAGAACTTGTGAATGGAGTTCCTCGCATATTCTCACATTTCATTACTCATCTTCCTGCTATACATTCTATTGTTGTATTTGTCTGTGTAAAGCATCTACCAGTTAATACAGTTCCGCAAGCAGAGCGTTTTCTTGTTAGGCGCATTGGGCCCAAGGACTTTCACATGTTCAGATTCAGAGGATTATAGCTTATGTGAAGAGTCTCAACAGGCACCTACTTTAGACGCAAAAAATGCGAATTTGATGTCTTTAGGCATGGTCTCAGTAGAATCATCACAGAATTTAATTGTCTCTGAAGCATCTCCACAACAATCAGGTATGCCTGTCAGATTTGGTGTTTCTCAAATTCGAACTGTTGATGATGATTTACGATTTCTAAATGATTGCAGGGATGCTGGTGTGGTGCATATTCTGGGTAATACGGTAGTAAGCGCAAGAAGGGAATCTAGCTCGCTGAAGAAAATTGCAATAAATTATATCTATGCTTTCCTTCAGAGGATATGCATGGAAAATAATGTCATTTTTAATGTTCCTCATGAGAGCCTCCTAAATGTAGGCCAAGTTTTTTATGTTTAAGGAAAAAATAACACTTTTATGCCTCCAAATCTTGGAACACTGTTAGCAATGTGCACAGATGATGAGTTTCAGTAATGGGGAGCCTGCGACAGACGGGAGTTTGTTCCATGATTTCCGCTAAAGATTGTTGGGCTTCTTTGGAGATTTTGTGGGATTGCAGGCGATGTGGCTCTTAGAAGGTGGATTGTGGGCTATCGAATGCAACCAAACCACGCAAATCTCTCTCAGTACAGTTGTCACCATGAGCTGAAAGGACAGGATTTTAGCTTAAAGTTGTTTTATTAAAATGGCAAATGCAATGTGGCAAACCGAACTTAAGTCAGGGCTATCTATCACATCCAAAGAATGCGATGTGGTTTAAGATTTCCAATCCTGGTCCTATGGAGATCTGCGCTCCAGATGTATCTCTTAATGGGCCAATTATCAAAAGATGTAGAGTAACATTGTTCCATGTTTAGAATAGATGAAACGCCCTTTCATAATTTTATGTAATTTCAGGTGAAACAACGTAGAGGTTTTAGGGAGTCGATTTGTTTTTCCTTAGCAGCATGTATTTATTGTATTAAAAAATTCATTTGTGAGGGAGAGAGAAGAGAGGAGAGAGAGGGAGAGTTCTGAGTGCTGAGCGCTGGAGGAGAACTGAGCTCCATTGTACAGTCTTTGACAGAGGGATTTTTAATGAAATTTCACAGCTCTTCTGAGATTCATGTGGTATGTTAATTTAGCATAGGTGTTTCTTGTGTTTCATATGTAATCTGTTATGTTCCATTTCACTACATGATCATATCTAATTGAACAAATGAAGTGTTAAAGTGAGAATTCATGCCTGCCATGCTCCACTTTTAAGTTTGTTCAATTCAATGTTTTCTTCTGTTTAAGGAGGATTCAAAGTTATTGTTTGCCCTCCTTAGCTCCTCACCAGTCTTGCCATCCCATTTAAAATCTAGATTTGATGCTAAATTCCTTGCCTACCTTGCCTCAGTCGTCAACCTGTGTTGTTCATTATATTTCTCTGTTTGAAGCTGTGATTTTGCCCATGCAGCCCAGAAAAACCCCGTTATTTAATTAAAAACCCCAAATCAACCTTTATAATCAGTTTACTAGCCTAATATCAGTGTTACCTTGTTGGTCATCTCATCCCATTGAAGATCTACCGAGATTGACCGGAGAGAGCCTTCTCCTGCCCCGTAGGGCTAGCTATGAGGCTGAATGGTTTGATGTTGCCTTGAGGTTTACCTTTCTCAACCTGAGGTGAAATCTCAAGCGCTAACACTATCCAAAGAGGGGCTTATCCCATTGATGGTGGACCTGAATAACTTCCTCTAGAGCACTATAAATACAGGCATTGGGCCAAAGGGAGGAGAGGTTAAAAGCTGAACATTCCTAAGTGTAGATGCTGCTGGAATTAGGACTTCCTTGTAGAAGCTTGTGAGGAGAGATTACCATCTTTGCTTGTTTCATTTGGAAGTGGGTGAGCTAATCAGAGTAAATGAGAACTCTTGTGGACCCTGGGAAGGACCTGCACAACACCAAGGCTCAGGTTGTAATGGTTCCTTTTGTTACCTTTTAATACAAATAAGTCCATTCTTCTCAACAATTTGTTATTTATGAGTTGTTTCATATAATCCTTGGTCTATATGTTAAATATGTTTTATTTTATGTGATATTCAGGTGCTAAGGAGGAGCTCATCCAGATCAACGAAGCTGGACTACTACAACAGTGTTGGGTTACAGGTAGGATCTAAACACTTGATTTCTCATATTGTAAAGGCATATTTAGTGAAGGATTTCTCTTATTTGTCTTGTTTGTCACTAGAAAGTCTTAGGCTTCTAGGGAGGTCGGTTGTGTCCGCACTAACGACTCTTTCCGTGTGACAATATGTATTGCAGTGTTAATGCTTATATGATGCGTGAATATGTATGAATGTGTTGATTAAGTGAATGTAAGGTATAATATCTATTTACGCGAAGTTAACTAATATCTTTAAGAACATAAGTAAGATTCATGGTGTAGTTTGGGGAAATAGTGCGGTTCGCTGCCATAGCAGCGTGATAGCATCTCAGCCCCTGGTTAGGGTTGCGCGAAAGGCGATTATAACAGATCGTGAGGGTATTAAAGTTTAGAACAGTGTGCGAAGATAAGCACAATTGGACCAAAATCAACACCTTAGACATCTCAAGGGTGCGGAAACTTGGTTCCAGCATCCCCCCATACTACTTCGAGTGAGACTTTAGTCCATGCTTCGTGGATGATGCCAAAAGGGCCAGTAATGTAGGGATTTGTTTGGCTAAATGACTCCGAACTTGGGTCAAGCCCCCCTCAAGCCAACATACACACAAACTAGTCCCATATCACTAAAAAACAACTTTGACCAAATAAATACCCAATGAATTATAAATTGTCTTTCTTAAATAGAAAAATCTTGGCATGCAGTATAGAGAAACAAATTTACTCCTACTTCCCCCTGAAACAACGATGTAAAAATACAAACTTACTATCTCTTCTGTTTTCAAAACAAGAATGATTATGATTGAATCTAAACCATGAATGGATTAATACAAAAATAGCAATCATGTTACCCATTTTTTGGATTAGTCTCTCACTTCAAGGGGGCATTAACTTTTTTTTCTATAATGCCATGAGGCTTGAAATAACATGAAATATTCAAATCATTTATAATTTCAATTACACGCTACCCCTTTTCATTGCTTTGAGAATTTAAAAATTGATTTTGGGTAATCTTTTCAATTTTTCATAGAAGTTTATTAGAACCTATTCACATGTGAATTTGAGGGAATCAATTGTATTAATCCTCAAAATAAATCTTCTATAAATTAAACTTAAGTAAAATACCTAGTTTCCTACCCGTAGATTATAGAAGCACGGTAACCCTCAAACTCTACATAGTCGAACTTGTCACCAACAACACAACAGAAAAAAAAAAAGAAAATTGAACCTCAACGTCAACCTCCTTAATGGAAAAGTAGGTGTAGACAAATAGGCATACAAGAATTTTCCCACTACAACTAATCCATAGTGCTTCTTCACCTTTGCCTTTCTTTGTTTTCACTATCAACCATCAACTAGTGTGAGCATAGGCAGAGGCAGAGACAGCTTGAGATAGCGATAGTAAAGAGTCGAAAACTCGGACGCAGCCACACCACACCACAAGGATGGGTCCATCGGGGTAGTTTCGATAAAGTTGGTTACTAGTGTGGACTAGGAATATAACCCTTAGAATAAGAGAATATAGTAAAATGATTGTGTTTTCTTTCTTAAAAAAACATGGCTTAAAATAAGTTAACGTGGAAATAAATGATGGGACAGGATCTCCTTTTTATAAATACTATGTTCACCACAAAGTATTTATTGACATTTATATGAATATATACAAATTATAAATCTTTTGTCATCTCCACATTCAAAATGGAGTTGGTGGAAACATGAAGGTGTTCAAAGAGTTTCAAACATTAAAGGTTGAAGCATAAGGAATTTTATTCTGAATAAGCTATAAAAAATGGTTTTATATGCAAGAAGGTAGATCCACATGAACTATCCACTCCTTTACCAAATTGCATGAAGTTTTTACAAGGATTCTTACACATTAAACACTTAACAATGGAATGAGATTCAACACTTAATATGTAATGAGATTCATTTTTAACCTAGTTTATTAGGTAGTTGTCAAAATATGATTTTTTTGTGATAAATTATAGCCTATGGATCAAATTATCACGGGTAAGTTATCTAACAAATAGTAAGATTATGAAATATACCTTTATTAGTCCATGTATATGGAAAATTTGGGCCTATAGTGATCGCTTGTCATTGAATTCATATTAGTTTGCATTGACCATCCTCTTTATCAAAATTTAACAAAGCTTTTGGGTTCGCAATTTCGTTGCACCAAAATTTAACCAAACTTTTCAATTGAACCTCTTATTGGAAACTGCACATGTCTTGAGGAAAATTACAATGGATCAATGTTATTTAATCCAAATTTTTTAGATACAAATAAGAAAAGTTGTGAATTCATGACATATACAAAGTTTTTGTTACCTGTATTTCGAGCTAGAGTTTTGAATGCATGACATATCAATAGGTTTTTTTGTTGCCCTTATTCTGAGTGGTTTCCACTACATTTTTCAGCATATCCAAATTTCCTAAATGCATGATATTTTTCTTTTCTTATTTTGTGATATCCAAAGTTTTGAATTATATGGCTACCACTGCCATTTTCCCTAATCCCACATGTTCTCACTATCTGTCATGTTTCCACTACTATTTCCTTGATGCCACATGTTCTCACACATTCTTGCTTCCCTGCATGAAACCACTACTATTTTCCCTCATGCCACAAGTCCTCCACATCTTGGTGTCAACTGCTTCCCTACGATTTTGTTCTCTGATTTATGTCAGAGTGAATAGCCAAAGCACAGAGAACGGTCGTACTCTGTAGGTGCATGAGGAGCAATTGGAAAGAAGCTTTATTAGGTAGATGAAGCTAGCAACAACCTTGCAGATGGAGAAGGTTACAAAGGTTTCAATGGAGGCTACCCCTACCCATAGCACAAATAACTATCGTTCTTTGTAGGCACTTGAGGAGTAATTCAAAAGAAGTTATTTCATGTAGAATAAGCCAACAATGGTCCTGCAGATGGAAAATTTGTAACAGAAATGTATATAGTTGAATCCAACAATGACCCTATAGATGCAAAACGTGTAGCAACAATTTACAAAGTTAACGTTGATTGATGTAAATACTTGTAAAATTGTATGGCTTTATAAAAGACTTTTTAGAAATATCGATAATCTTAGAAAATATGTATAATCGTAGAATATGGTAATTTGGGATTGTGACATGTCTAATCTTTTTTTTGTAGTTAATAGTCCTATATATACAATTTGTACATGCAATTTTTGTAGTTAACAACTTTTGCAAACAATATTCTCGTATGTACAATTTATACATGAAAATTATTATGCAAGTGCAAAAATTTGAACTGGACTTAGCAAAACCTTATGAAGCTTTTGATTAAGATTAATTCCCTTAAACAAAATTCTTCTACTATAGTCATTGTGAGGAAATAGTTTAATATTTTTTGGGTAGCAGGATTACAAAAGGTCGTGACATTTTTTCAAAAATGCATAGAAACACCTATATATAGGTATAAAAATATTACAAAAATAAAATCAGATCGGTGACCAGCAGGGACAAGCGTAGAGTAAAAGGCATAGGCTGCAGCAAATATTGTTAAGAGATTGTGGAGAACGAAGTAACACCTACAACAAAGGCACCTAAATTTCTTTCAATAGTTTACTATATAACTATTTTGAAGCCAGAAAATTCCATAACGCCATCTACTAAGCTAATTCAATAAAACCATATAACTTAAGCTAGCTTTAATCAGTAAAACCCAACAGCAAAGAAAGCATCCCTACTGGCAACAGTTGATTATGTTGATCCACCAATGAAAGGAGTCGATAGGTGGAGGTCATTCAATGTTTGTTGCTCCCTTCTAAGTATTAGCAAAACTACCAGTTCAGGATGCTCATGCTCATTTTCACTGAAGAAGAAAATATTAAGATATTAAAGCCTTTAAGTACCAATTATGGGTTATCTCACTACTAGGTATTTGTTAGTGAAGGGACTACTAGAATATTCTGAGAGGATGTCTTTGCAAGAAAAATTGAATTCTGACTTCAAAACTTGAAATAAATCCTCACATAAACAAAAGGAATTTTAAAAAAGGTTTGGATCATGTACTTCTTTATAAGGGAATCATACTTCTATATAGGGGGAATGTAAACCTTTGTCTCTCATTTCATCTTTATATCAAAACCGCCTTTAGCAATATTTGTCTTCGACTAAACTAAAACATTGAATTATTCTTCTTTCACTAGCTTCTTTGTTATTTTTTGGGTCCTCTTCTCTTTTGGTTTGTCATTATTTTTGTAGTCCTCAGACTTAGGAGTTTGATACATTTGCGGGACTCTAATTTAGTGCAGAATGAATAGGTTCCTAGAGTACGAGATACCTGCTTCAGTTAGATGGATTCCATACGTTTATGAATGTGATATAGATGTTCAACTTGTGGAGTTAGTGTCATGCTCAAGATCATATTCACAACTGATGCTTCTTCTTGCTCATACAAACTAGCAGAGAAATACTTGCTTCATTTAGATGGATTCCATATGTTTTTTCATGTGCTATGGACATTCAACTACTAGAGTTAGTGTCATGATCAAGCTCATCTTCACAAATGATTCTTCTTCTTGCTCAGACAAACCTGCGGAGGAATATTTGTAGAGTATGCACGTGGCCTGCATGCAAGTCTGACATGCCTACCCAACAAAAACATTAATTGAATTTTATTTGTCCATCTCCATTTTGTTGTTGTAGGATCACCGTGCTATTTTATAGGTAACTTTAAATTAAAGTAGGTTTATGCAACATTATATGTTATGATATGTAATGGTATAAATTAATGTAACTTTTATTTTATTAAATGAAAATTTATATTAATATTTATCTACACAAACTCAAATAATTATTAAAACAAAGTCTAGCATATCACTAACATAAGTAACTAACATTATATGGAAATTTAGTGCATGCCACAAATAACCCACGTTGCCTCACCTTGATTACACTTGTTGGAAAATCCCAAGTAACTTTCACTATAGAAATACACTTGTATGTACTCTCTAAACTTTTCAATATTTTAGAGGTTTTATTATGTATTAAACTTTTCAATATTTTAGAGGTTTTACTATGTATTCAGGGGTTGTAGAACGGTGGGGAGGGAACCTTCCTAAACCCTAAACTAAAAACTTGTTTTCAAGGTTTCCCAATAATTTCACTCCAACAATTTCTCATATTCAATTTTGTATGTTGTTTTCTCAGTGCAGTTAAGGTCCAACGGGGAATCCTAGGCGTTCATATGCAAAGACTAAACTAGTAATATATTTGGGTTCTTTATTATTTTGAAATTACACACAGATTTTGGGCATATTCTACTTTAAATATTATTGTGCTTAGTCTCTCCAATCTTAAATGTTGAAAGTAAGTGGAAAGCGTACGGTGTTTCCATGATAAAGGATGCACCAACATTCATCATGGGGACTCTAATAGAAAAGATCCTATATTAGGGAGGGGGAATTGGTAAAGAGCATTTGATCTTTTTTACTATTCAATCAACCTCTATAACCTAAGAAAAGAGAATATTCCTTTCTTCATATTTGTTTCCTTCTTTTTCTTTGGAATTGCACCCAACTAGTTGTACTGCAAAGAGCATACCTGGTGACAATCCCCGAGATGCTTAGGTGGCAAGCCTACGTGGTTGTTGGCCTTCGTTCAACTTTTCCCGCGCTCGTATTTGCTTGGGGTTTTAGGTAAGGTTTTAATGGGAAATTAATTCTCCTACATCCCGAGGTGGTCTCGGTCTGTGTGACACGGCTCTAATGCGTGGCTTGTTGTGGTTGAGTTGGTTATGTTTCCGCTGGTTTTGGTTCTGCTCCCTTGAGTTCTTACTTGGTTCGTTCTACAAGGAAAGGATGGCTCTTTGCCTCCCGCTGTCTTCTAGGTCCTTCTTCGGCTCTAATCCTCTGTCATTTTGTTAACTGTGTGATGGTATTTTGTTGGACCTGGTGGTTGCTTCTTGCATGGTTTTTCGAGGAGGTTTTGGGCTCTGTGGTCACCCTGGGTATGCCTTGGCTTCTCTGTATTTGTTCACGAATATTTGATTTTACCAGGTTAACGGCACTGTTTTTAACTGTTTCAGTGGTTGCATTATTTTACCAAGCCCTCTGCCCGACTCTCCCAGCGATGGCTTGACGGCTTCTACTTGAGGTAATTCCTCTGCTCCAATTTCAATTCTTTGATTCCTTTTACTTTCATTGACAGCTTTGCTCCTGGTGAGCATATAGTGGTCTTATGGCTCTATGGCCATGGTTTATTCTTTGTTGGGTCTTCGTATTTGTTGGCCCTCTGGACATTGGTTGTGCTCTGTTGTGTCTCGGCTTTCCTTGGCTCTGGTGTCGTTGGATATGCTCTATTGGTCTCAGTTTTGTGGCGTGGCTATGGAGACCGGCCTCCTCTTCAGGTATCCGTTGTGGGTGTTCATCCTACCCTCTCTCTGTTCTTTATCATGGGTTTATGGTTATGCTGCCTCACTAATTCTTTATTTGTCTGTGCAGGTACTCGGACCTCGTCACGGTGGTTGTAAGGGTTTGGTCTTTGGGGAAAATGTTGGGGTCTTCATCCTTCTGGTCCGGATTTACACAAACTGGGTAGGGTCCTTCCTGTTTACACTGTGCGGTCATATATATTTTTTTGGTAGCAGTTAGGCTATGCCTCTGTCTGTTCTCGATCTTAGTTGGTCTGTCGATAGGTGGCCTCCTATGCACCGTGTCCTTTGCTTTAACTTTTGTTTATGAATTTGGGAAAATTTTTATCTATCCCGTCTCTGGTTATTGGTAATGCTTCGGTCTCTGCTCAATTTGGTTTGTTCTGGGTTGTGTGGAACCCTCCTTGGCTTGTGTCGATTGTATGAGGACTGTTATGGATGGTTTTTTAAGGCTCTGTGCCTCAGACCTGCATGGGGTTACAAAATGCTATCTTTTTGTGCTACTGTGGAATTTGAAAAATGTTTATACACACACACACATATATATATATATATTGTAAATTTTCACTGTTAAATCAATAGCATGCTTTTGTGAAATACCTGGATGGTTTCTTCTGTTATGTTTGGCTCCTTCAGTTTGATGCACAATTTGATTAACAGTCATTCAATTATGTCATTAATTTCTATGCACAGTACATAATTCTTGTCATTTATGGAAAACAATAATGGATACCTATAAGCTTCAATTTACTTTTTTAAAATATATTTCAGAGCTACACTCTCTGATCTCTTTTCTTTTGGATGGCAGCAACCCCACCTTTGTCTTTGGGTTACCTATTTAAGTTGTTGGTAGCCTCATTCTATTGAAGAACTACCTACAGTTACAATGTAGTTACATTCTGGTTTTTGGAAGTTTGTTTCCCAGCTTATTTAAAACTAATTTCTAATCTAACTATTGTTCAAATTAAAGGAAAACATTGGTTGTGACAGCATTATTTTAAACGTAAAATAAAATTAAACTAAAAGTGAATTTAATTTTGACAGCTTGTCCAACTATCACCTCCCTAATTGGATGCTCCTGCATCAGGCTCCCGAGGTGAATGAATCTCATGGATCCTGTCCATGAGCTCTTCAATCGAATACCCGACGCTTTGAATCTGTCCGGCATCCAACCAGGATTTGTCCTCAATTGGATGGTTCTTCCATTTAACCAAGTACTGTAAATACTCCTTCTGTCATGTCCACCTAGTTACCTGAGTATCCAATATTTGTTCGATCTCTAGAGGCTTGGCTGGGAGCATATGTCTAACCCATGTCTCTGTCTCTCCTTCTCCCTCATTGTCCCATGTGTATTCTGTTGAATTGTCCTCCACAGTAGCAGTAATGTAAGGGTACAGGTCTACCACATTGAAAATGGGTGAGATCCCGATACCCAGGGGTAGTTGTAGTTCATATTCGTTGGCAAAGAACTTTTGCAGTATCCGACAAGGCCCTATTTTTTTCAGTTTGAGATTGTTATATTTCCCTTTAGGAAACCTATCTTTCTATAGATGTGCCAATACCAGGTCTCCTACATTGAATTTCACTTCCCGTCGTTTTAAGTCTACCTTCTATTTATACCTTTCGTTGTTATCCTGCAATTTGGTTTTCAGCTGTTCATGAAGTTCGTTGATCACCTTTGCGAAATCTTCACCACCAGCACTCCTTCATTCCAACTGACCCAAATCCTGCAACTCGTGCACACCACAGGGGTGCATTCCATAAAGGATCTGGAAATGACTTATGCTCATACTCCTGTTGGGTGAATCATTATAAGTGAACTCTACCTGTGCGAGTACGTGATCCCACTGTCGGGAATTTTCACCAACCAGACTACGTAACAAATTCCCCAGACTTTAGTTCACTACCTCAGTCTGCCCATCGGTCTGTGGATGATAAGCTAAGCTGAAATTTAATTTAGTGTCTAACTTCTTCTATAAAGTCCGCCAAAAATAACCCGTGAACTTCACGTCCCTATCTGAAATAATAGACTTTGGCAAGCCATGTAGTCTGACAATTTCTGTCAAGAACAAGTGGGCTACATGCGTGGCATCGTTGGTCTTTTTACAGGGAATAAAATGCGCCATATTAATAAATCAATCCACTACTACCATGATTGAATTGTACCCCTTCTGTGTCCTTAGCAAGCCTAAGAAAAAGTCTAAACTGACTGAGTCCCATGGTCTATCTGGAATAGGTAGGGGCGTATACAATCACATATTTTGACTGTGTCCCTTTTCTAGTTGACACATATTACATCTAGCCACATATCTCTATACATCTCACCGCATATTTGGCCAATAATAGAAGTGAATTACTTGGTCCAAAGTCTTGTCTATGCAAAAATGTCCATCTAGACCCCCACTATGTTTCTCCTTAATTAAGTTTTCCCTCATTGAACATTCTAGGATACACAATTGTCCTCCCCTGAACAGCAATCCTTCATGTATATTATAGTCTAGCCATGAACAGTTGTCCCATTACAGTGGATTCTGGCAAGCTTCATATGCTTCCTTAAAGTCTACATTTGTTTCATACAAATCCTTGAGATGCTCAAAGCCTAACAATGCACTCTGCTTTCCTGTAAAATCAAACTCCTCCTGCTTAATGCATTTGCCACTTTGTTGGCATGTCCACTGATGTGTTTAAGCACAAACATAAAACTCTGGAGGTATTCCACCCACTTCGCATGTTTATGGTTCAGCTAATGCTATTGCATGACATATTGCAAAGCAAAATTGTCTGAAAACAGAACAATTTAATTTCCCATTAAGTAATGTCTCCAATGTTTCATCGCTTGTACCACTGCATAAAAATCCTTGTCGTAGGACGTATATTTCTGTCTACTCTCATTCAACTTCTCACTGAAATAGGCCACTAGTTTGTCCTCTTTGCTGAGTACTGCTCCAATGGCTATGCCACTAGCATCGCAACAAACTTGAAAAAGTTTGTTGAAATCTGGTAACCTCAAAATGGGTCTTTCAGTGATCTTCTTTTTCAGTAGTTGAAAACTCTTTTTAGCTGACTCCATCCAATGAAAAGGTTGATTTTCTTTTTTAACGGCATCCACCATGGGTGCACAAATCCCACTGAAATATTTTATAAATTTCCGATAAAAACTCGCCAACTCATGAAAACTCCGTACTTCAAACAAACTCTTGGGGGATGGCCAGCTAACTATGGCTGCAACCTTTTTCGTAGCATCTTTAATTCATTTTCTAAAATCATGAACTCCAAATAAATTAACTCCTTCTTAAATAACGTACACTTTTTCAAATTTAACAACAACTTATTATGCTGCAATTTTTCCAAGATGCACCTAACGTGTCGGAAATGTTCTTCCCTTGTCTTACTGAAAATAAGGATATCATCTAAATACACAATCACAAAATTTCCAATATATTCCTTCAGCATCTTGTTCATCAAGTGCATGAATGTGTTAGGTGTGTTGCTCAATCCAAATGGCATGACCAGCCATTCATACAGGCCTTCATTGGTCTTGAAAGCGATCTTCCACTCATCTCCTTCTCAAACCCGAATCTGATGATATTTTCTTTTTAAATCAATCTTCGAAAAATATGCCGCTCCACTCAAACAGTCCATCATATCATCCATCCGTGGTAAGGGAAACCTGTACCTAATGATAATCTTATTTATTGCTCAAGAATCAGCACACATCCGCCACTCTCGTCCTTTCTTGGGAGCTAAGACTGTCGGAACTGCACAAGGACTTAAACTCTTTCGAATCAACCCTTTGTCCAACAAATCCTGTACTACTTCCTGATCTCCTCATTTTCCATTGGACTCATTTGGTAAGCAGCTTTGTTTGGTAAACTAGCTCCTGGAATGAAATCAATATGGTGACTGATACTCCTTGGTGGTAATTTATCTGGTAAATCATCCACTACAATGTCGCTAAACTCCTGTAGCATATCTTGTATCTCCTCAGGAAAATCAGTAATCTCAGTGTGGATTAACACTGCTCTTGGCCTTCGCACAATTGCAAACTTTATTTCATCATCTCCAATCTGTTGTAGGAACTCTTTTCCTCCTAACAATAATGCTTTTGTTCCACTGTTTTTTGTTGTATCCTCCTCTTTCATGGGTACCAGTGTATGCTTGATCCCATCTTTCGCAAACTTATAACAGTTTGTCTTCCCATCGTGGACTACTTTCCTGTCATACTGCCATGGTCTACCCAGCAATATATGGCACACATCCATTGGCATAATATCACAAGTTACCTTATCCTTATACCTACCAATATGAAACTCCACTTCGCACTGCTCATCAACTAGCAGTTGATGTCCTTTTTGTAACCAAGACACCCGGTATGGGGTTGGGTGCTTCAATATTTTTAAACCCAGTTTCTCTACCATTTCAGTGGCTACCAGGTTGTCAATGCTTCCACTATCAATAATCAATTTACAGCAGTTCCCATGTGATTTACACACAGTTCGTAACAGTATTTTCCACTGTGTCTGGTCAGCTAATTCTTTAGCTGGTTTCAACAATACCTTGTTCAACACTAAGGCCTGTCCTGTCTCATGCATGTTCTCCACTTCTTGAGGTGGTGCCTCAGCTTCCTCTGGTTGAGCAACATATGCTCCTCTTTGTCTTGCTTGATCACTTTCAGGACATTCAAAAGATCGGTGTCCCCACTTGTGACACTTGTAACACTAATAGGAATTTCCTCTACCTCTGCCATTACCTCTTCCTTGCTGGTAAGGCCTTCCTCCTCTAGTGTTACCTTCTTTATCATTTGGTCCTACAATTTTTGAACTGCTACCTTCTTCATTGTTGTTGGTATTTCTGCCTCTTCCAAAAGACTGTCCTCTTCCTTGGCCAGATCCATGTCCTCTTCTGGCATTCTGCTTCCTAGTGATCTTCTCTTCTACTTTTAAAGCACTTTGATAGGCTTCCTCTATGGACTTGGTGGAGAGAATACTAATCTCATCCGATATCTCCATTCGTAATCCGTTCACAAAACTCGTTATCTTTTCTAGGGTATCTTTGACATAACTTGCTCGCAGATTCACTCTGTAGAATTCTTCTGTATATTCCTTCATAGTAATTTCCTTTGTTTCAAGTTTTATACCTATCTATATAGAGCAATCTGATAGTCTTTGGGTAAAAACTTACTTTTCATCTTGGCGATCATCATGTTCCATTTTTTAATTGGTGGCTTATTTAACCTTCTCCTTTCTGATTACACATTGTCCCACCACAGTGCTGCATGTCCCTTCAGTTTTGTGGCTAAAAACCTGACATTCTTATCCTCACTGATTTCTTCACATTTGAAGTATTTATCCAACTCGCTAATCTAGTCCAACAATACTTCTGTAGATAAACTATCATCATAGTTTGAAAGCTCTGGCTTCAGTTTGCTGCTTGCTAACAAAACAGACCTCAATAATTTTATCTCTTGCCCTTTCTCATTGGATCCATCCGTCGTAGCTACAACTTCCTCTTCACTGTTGTCACCACCTTCTGGATCCCTACGCCTCCCTGCTTCTACTGCTGCCAATCTGGCACTTAAGATCTTGATTTCTTCATGCAATCCTTCGTTGGCTACTCTCCGAATAGCTCTACCTTGACCTCTTCTTCCTACTTCCATATTTTTTCTTCCTTAAGGATAGAACTTGCTCTGATACCAAAATTTGGTGACGATCCCCAAGACGCCGAGGTGGCAAGCCTATGTGGTGGTTGGCCTGCGTTCAACTTTTCCCGCGCTCATATTTGTTTGCGGTTTTAGGTAAGGTTTTAATGGGCAATTAATTCTCCTCCGTTCTGAGGTGGTCTCGGTCTGTGTGACACGGCTCTATGGCGCGGTCTGTTGTGGTTGAGTTGGTTATGTTTCCGCTGTTTTGGTTCTGCTCCCCTGTGTTCTTACCTAGTTCATTCTGCAAGGAAAGGATGGCGCTCTGCCTCCCACTATCTTCTGGGTCCTTCTTCGGCTCTGGTCCTCTGTTGTTTTGTTAATTGTGTGATGGTGTTTCGTTGGACCTGGTGGTTGCTTCTTGCATGGTTTTTCGAGGAGGTTTTGGGCTCTGTGGTCGCCCTAGGTACGCCTTGGCTTCTCTGTATTTGTTCACGGATATTTGATTTTACTAGGTTGACGACATTATTTTTAATTGTTTCAATGGTTGCATTGTTTTACTAGGCCCTCTGCCCGACTCTCCCAACGATGGCTTGACGGCTTCTACTCGAGGTAATTCCTCTACTCCGGTTTCAATTCTTTGTTTCCTTTTACTTTCGCTGACAACTTTGCTCCTGGTGAGCAGACAGTGGTCTTGTGGCTCTGTGGCCGTGGTTTATGCTCTGTTGGGTCTCGGTATTTGCTGGCCCTCTGGCCGTTGGTTGCACTCTGTTGTGTCTCAGCTTTCCTTGGCTCTGGTGTTGTTGGCTATGCTCTATTGGTCTCAGTTTTGTGGCTCGGCTATGGAGCCTGGCCTCCTCTTCAGGTATCCATTGTGGGTATTCATCCTACCCTCTCTCTGTTCTTTATCATGGGTTTATGGTTATGTTGCCTCACTAATTCTCTGTTTTTCTATGCAAGTACTCAGCCCTCGTCATGGTGGTTGCAAGGGTTTGGTCTTTGGGGAAAATGTTGGGGTCTTCATCCTTCTGGTCCAGCTTTACGCAAATCGGGTAGGGTCCTTCCTGTTTACGCTATGCGGTCATATATATTTTGTTGGTAGAAGTTAGGCTATGCCTCTGTCTGTTCTCGGTCTTAGTTGGTCTGTTGATAGGTGGCCTCCTATGCACCGTGTCCTCTACTGTAACTTTTGTTTATGAATTTGGGAAAAAATTTATGTATCCCGTCTCTGGTTGTTGGTAATGCTTCGGTCTCTGCTCAGTTTGGTTTGTTTTGGGTTGTGTGGAACCTTTCTTGGCCTATGTCGATTGTATGGGGACTGTTATGGATGGTTTTTGAAGGCTCTATGCCTCAGACCTGCATGGGGTTACAGAATGCTATCTTTTTGTGCTACCATGGACTTTGACAAATGTTTATATCTATATATATATATATATATATATATATATATATATATATATATATATATATATATATATATATATATATATATATATATATATATATATATATATATATATATTGATATATTGTAAATTTTCACTATTAAATCAATAGCATGCTTTTGTGAAATACCTGGATGGTTTCTTCTGCTATGTTTGGCTCCTTCAGTTTGATGCACAATTTGATTAACAGTCATTCAATTCTGTCATTAATTTCTATGCACAGTATATAATTCTTGTCATTTATGGAAAACAATAATGGATACCTGTAAGCTTCAATTTACTTTTTAAAAATATATTTCAAAGCTACGCTCTCTGGTCTCTTTTCTTCTGGATGGTAGCAACCCCACCTTTGTCTTTGGGTTGCCTATTTAAGTTGCTGGTAGCCTCATTTTGTTGAGGAACTACCTACAATTACAATGTAGTTACATTCCAGTTTCTGGCAGTTTGTTTCCTAACTTATTTAAAACTAATTTCTAATCTAACTACTGTTCAAATTAAAGGAAAACACTGGCTGTGACAGCCTTCTTTTAAACGTAAAATAAAATTAAACTAAAAGTGAATTTAATTTTAATAGCTTGTCCAGTTGTCGCCTCCCTAATTGGATGCTCCTACATCAATACCTCCTTTGGTTTGGGTGCTAAGTTTGAGTGGTAATATTTTGCCAAATTTTCCAAGTACATCTACTCAACCTCATGCCATACAGGTGGCAAAGACACAACAAGAATGGAACTTTATTGACCGGATTGACAATAAGTTGGGCTTACCACTCCAATGGAATATCCTATAGTATGTGCTTTTGGAGTAAAAAGAGGTAGCTTCCTGCCAGTGAGCCCCTATAAAACAGTAACCCCATGAATCCACTTACATTAAATTCCTCCAAACATTTATATAACCATAATGGGATCTTAAAGAAAGACTAATGGCATGGTGTTTCTTTGGGTATCTATGGTGGATTTCATGGCCTTGCTTGCCTAGTACTACCAAGTAAAACCTGCCACCTCTATGGTAGATTTCCTAGTCTTGCTTGCCTGGTACTACCAAGTAAAACTCGTTGCCTCTATGGTAGATTTCATGGCCCTTCTTTCCTGACCCTACCTACCTAGTAAAATTGGCTTGCATGGATCAACCTGAAAAGAAGAAGGAAAGAATAAATGGGTTTCTATGACCTGCAAGCATTAAAAGATATAATTTCGAGTCGCTTTTCAAAGCCTATCATTTCAAGCTCCAGATTAGTTCCTTTGAATATTTTCTTTCAAAGTTATAGGAACCATAACAACAATGCTTCATTCTTATAGTGGAAAGTAGTAGTTATTTAAAGTATTTGTTCTCTTACATGAATTGAAAATTCATGTTTACAATAGTAAATAGCAAATATTATTTTAGATTGTTGGTGTTAATTGTTATTGTGTTTAGAACTATAAAATGTGAAGTGTAACGTACCGTACATTCTCTCACTAAGAAATTCCTTTCAACGTTCCTTAGGAGTTACATGAATTCAACTACCATCTACAACTATGTGTAAGTAGGCTTACAAATTTTTTGTAGTTGTTATGACTTACAACAATTCCATATTGTCTAGCCAAACGATACTCTAGAAGTAAATTTACCGATAACTCTTGAAATGAAAAATGAGTTTCATTATTTTTTCCATTGTATAAATTGCCATATGTATTTCTTGGACACATTTATGTCTTGAGCCGTGAGTAAAAGTCTCACCTTCTTTGTTGTATTCAAATCCTTTGAAAAAGTTGCCCTCATTATCTATGTAAATGAATGTTGACAATTTTAGCCGGCCATCCTCATACTTTTTAAATTTTCATACCTAGAATTATTATCTCTTCGGGTACCATTAAATATTTTAATACACATTTTTTTCCATTAAATATTTTAATATACATTTTGGTGATATCCCCTAGGAAAAGAGAACAAAAAATATAAAAATATATCAAGTGAACGAAATCAAGTAGTTGAGTTCGTTAATTTAAGATACAACATGACAATTATAAGACAACTAATGTCCATAGAGAGTACAAATAATAAAGAAGTGGCATTGGGTTAAATGAATCAATTAGCTCTGTTGTTGATTAAACGAGGTAAGTTGTGTGTGTGGAATCATTTACTGATTCAAGGCCACCAAGCAGCACGGCGTAATATTGCTTACACCTATAGATTCTGGCAGAATGAGAAAAATATTAAATTGGAAGGTGACACTAAAGGTTAGAGAGATTTAATACTTCATTGACCCGAGATTTGCAAAATCTCGTAAATTATCTTTTTTTTCCAGGTGCAATGATGAGATAAGATATGTGTGACACAAATTATACTTGTAGGTTCGTTTATTTAATATTTGAAAATTTGAGTCCCAAATTCCCAACGAGAATTAGGAATATATAATGCATTCGTCGAGATGCAAAGTTAAATTATCCATTACTAGGCACCAAAGGTCATTGATGTTATACATTGATCCCCATTTTGTGTGCGTGCATTTTGTGTGTGTGCATCACCAAGGAGGGGTATATAGCTGGGACATAGATTTTAGCATATACCTTCTTTCTCTACCTTTCCACACCAGCGCCATTTTCAAATTATAGTTCTATCAATGGGCGTTATTTTCCTTCTGTCCTCCTGACCAGCATGTAGTTTTTCTTTTTCACATGCAAAAAGAAAAGCAATAACAACATGGAAGAAAGAATGTAAATCATTTACCAAGAATTGATGCTAATTATTTAGGGGGCAAGTCCACTAAATTTCAATCTTCTTAGAATTATTAAAAATCAATAGTAGGAAATTAGCATGTATTATTAACAAAAAGACACGCTTGCATTTTGGAATACCCAATTAGATTCGAATCAAGGGATTTTCAAAATATTGGCCTTTGTATTGATAAATGAAATAAGTAGAGTAGATCCAAGCCACTTAAAAATGTTCAGTAATGACATGTGCAAGGAAAATTATTGGTTTTTCCATGATGATTAAGTAACGGATCTAAGCTCATGGAATGGATTACTCAATCCCTCCCTTGCTAACGATTAGGAGAACTTGTGACTTGCCTCATTCTATATGACCCTATTTAAACCAATTTTTAGTGGAACTCTGAATACTAGTTATTTATAGGCACTATGTAGTGGTTAAGACTAATTGATTCATTAAGGGACTGGATGGCTGGAAGTGTTACCTATTGTATTATAGATATACCTATCATTGATTGCTTAAAATGTTTTTAGCATCTATCTTCTTTCTCTACCTTTCCATACCATATAACAAACTTGCTAAATCTCCTATAAAACGGCAGGGACTGCCACTATTTGCAGGTAATTCAATGGATATCGATGTACTGGATTCATGGTTTATGGGGCAATTATCCTTGACTGATACAATGGCTAGAGTTATAAATTTTATTTTTTTCTCGATTTGAAGGACTTAATTTCCCCATTAAGTGCTCTAAGAAATATTTTTTTTCTCTGTTTACTACAACATTGATTTCCAACACATTTGCAAAATTGAAATTAATGAACAAATAATGGCTCTACATTTGAATTCCTTCCAATGTTAATGTATGGCAATGGAATCACAGTAGATAAAATAAGATCAGCATTATATTTGTATCCTTAATTCTTTCTTGAGACCAACTGGAAATTGAAATTTCCAATTTATCAAATTAAAAACGAAATAGTACTTCTCTTAAGACTTAAGCATTCTATGGCTTGCCACAACAAAGAAATATACAACATTGGTAACGTGATAATGGAAGAATCTAATCCAAAAGTGAATATATCTATATATAAATTCATTCAAGCGAGCAAAGAAAAGGCAAAAGAATGTATGCAGACAAAAAAAAGTAAATTCCTTTTTATGCTTACTTTTTGCTTGAGACGAACAAGAAATTGAAATTTCCAGTTTATCCGATGAAAATGAAATAGTACTTCACTTAAGAGTTAAAAAAATTTATGGCTTGTCACAGCAACACAGAAGTGAATATATCTATATCTAAATTCACTCGAGCGTGAAAATAGAAGGCAAAGGAAAAGTATGCAGAGCAACAAAGGCAAGGAAACATAGAGCAGTCCAGTGATGTAGCTAGTGAAACTACACTAAAGTTGGTGAAAGTATGCAGTTGAATTCCAACAAGCTTCCCAACATGAGCCATCTTCATTGACTGCCCTAGAGCTTGTATTGTATAGGTTACTCTTCTTAAACCAGAAATCTATGTGGACTCAAGCTACCATTGGGTAACAAACTAGCTTTAAGGTCCATGTTGCAGTGTTAGTTGTAAGGATTTGTCCTTAGGTACCATTTGTAACCAATTAGCTTTAAGGTCCATGTTACACTATAAGGTCTATGTGGAAATAGCAGCTGTAAGGATATGTCCTTTACGTAACAAGTTCTCAGTAACAAGGATACTTATCTATGTCTATACACCAAAAAAATTATAAACTTCAGAGTGTTGTGGCACTTTCGTTGTCTGCACGAAAAATATTATACACTTCACAGTGTAGTGTGGAAACTACGATAGAGTTTTCATTTCATACCCTATCTTGAAATTACCTTAGAGTTTTCATTTTAGACCCGAAAGGGACTACCGCTGCCTTCGGCTCTGGTTTGAAAGAATAATTTAAAAACATTTATTTTAATATCCTTCAATATCTATGTCCATTATAGTTTTATGGTTTGGATGCATGTCCCTTTTGTTTGATATGTGTTATTATTCTATTAATTGTTGTTGGGTTATTTTGAATGTTATAATTTGGTATGTGAGTGGAGATTTGATTTTCCCAAGGAAGAATATTTTAGAAAAATAATTATGTGTTTATTTTTCATTTTTTTTTTCAAGAATTGATTATTACTTAGTAATCTTCTTGTGGATGATTGGTAGTTAGTAATAGGTTTGTTAATGATATATAGTTGGTTTAACATACATATCAATATAGAGGAGGATGAGAAGAAACTCCAAATTTTTCCAAAATAAAATAATGATAAATAAATTAAAATTAAAGAATGTGAAGAAATTTCTAAATGCGAACAATGTATAAAAATGTATAGCTTAAAGAGTTTTGTAAAGGATGATCTCTCTACATAGGTATGCTAGGAGAGTATTTACAAATAAAGATCTAAAATAACTCATTTATAAGTTGTTTTTATGCTTGTTAATTTTCATGGATGTCATCACATTTAAATAAGAAGAATAGTGTGGCATATGGGTGTGTATTGGAAATTTCATAAAATGTGTATCAACAATATAGCCTTTACATAATTTGTAAATGGGTATAAGTTTGCAAGAAAGTCTTATAGATATATTCATGACTCATGTTTGAGGTTTGTTTTTTTCCCCTTTGGAAAAAACGTAATTTTCATTGATATATAAAAATTACATGTTGTATATGCATAAGCATATGCTGTAAGAGGCAGTGCCTGTCAGTTTCAAAAAGAAATCCAAAAATTTGATGCCTTTTATCCACACAGGGAGGCATCCTTTTCTGATATGATCATCATATTGTTTTTACCAAAAAAAGAGTAGCATAGAAAGGCTGGTAGTTATATAACCTGTCCATAGTTCTTGCTGGAAACTAAAAAATAAATAAAACATATGGATATTTACAGGTGGTAAGCAAAAAATTCCATGATCTAAGCTCCTTGTGAGCTTGCTGTAGCATCTATGTCCATGAAGGGCCGGTGGTAGTACTGGTAGAAATTTCCCTCTCTGTGTTCTTGGATCATCCAAGTGTCAGATGGCCTATGCACAGCTTCTTTGGATAATCTATCAGCATCTGCATTTCGCTCCCTGAAAATGTGATGACATGTAAATGAGTCAAAAGCAGTAATAAGACGATGGGCCTCTTCCAAAATGTGTAACAGAGTGTATGTTGAGCATCTAGATTTTTTGTTTATCCAATCACAAACAATTTTTGAGTCACCAAAGAGTTGAAGGTCTCAGCATTGGATTTGCAGAGCATGTTGGATGAGGAATTTTGCAGAGGATAGCTCTGTGAAATTCCTAAACCCATCTGTATATGGAGGGAATGAGAATCAGAGAGGTTAAGTATGGCCCCTCCCCCGCATCCGTCCTCCTGGGCAGACCCGTCAAAGTAAGCCCATGGCTTTGAATGATCTATGGATTCGGGAATGATGGTTCTGGTTCGGGTTTTCTCCTCGTCATCGGGTATGATGGAATAGTCAGAGATGATACGAGAAGTAATGGAGGGCCAGTGCAGCAGGGAGTTTTGGAAGATGAGGTTGTTGCGGGCTATCCACAGTCCCCAACATATAAGTAATGGCAGATTTTTGAGTTTTTGTGGGCAGGCGCTTGTCCACCAATTCGACCAAGCTTCCTTTACAGAAGCGCCATGCCACCTTGTCGGGAAAGAAATCATTGTTGAGATCGATTGCCATAGCTCTCGGGCAGCCAGACATTCAATAAAAAGATGAGTGGCAGATTCATTGTTGCATTTACATAGGTGACACCAGAAGGGGCCATGATGAGCTCGCTTGAGTAGATTATCTCCAGTGGGGATTTTGTTCTTTAGAATAGTCCACATGAGAAGTCTGCTCCTGGGGGGGATTTTAGCTTCCATAGATGCTTCCACCATGACTCTAGGACTTGTGGGCGACGATCATCAGCTAGTACTAGATATCCCTCCTTTGGTGTGTATTTTCCTGTTTTTGAAAGTGCCCAGATGACTTCATCTTCATCCTCACCAATCCTGATATGTGCCTCAGTGAGGGCCCTGATGAAGGTATTCCATTGTTGAGTCCATTGATGGGGAATGTTTAATCTCTGAGCCGATTTCCAAGCTTGCTGAAAAGGGGTGGAGCGCTCCACGTCTGCTATATGGCCAATATGGGTAATGTTGCAGTCCCTAAGGAAAGATCTGAGGTCGTCTGGCAGCCTATGTAAATTCCCGCATCCAATCCAAGGATCCCGACCAATCCTTACTTTCATTCCGGACTGAATTTTCCATGTAATGTCATCCCTGATGATGTTAAGTGATTTTGTTACCGCCTTCCATATAATTGAGACCCCTGATTGTAATCTCTGTGGTTGACTTATCCAATCCATCAGGTTTGAGGGGGCAATATATTTTGAATAGGCCACCCTAGTCCATAGGCTGTTTGTTGTAAGAAGATGCCATCCTAGTTTTGCCGCCAGAGCTGAGGAGAAGTCTTCTAATTTCTTTATGCCCCATCTGCCCCATTTCTTGGGCAAATTTAGGGCCTCCCACTTTACCCATGTGAAGATTCTTCCTGTTTGTTGTCCCTTCCAAAGGAATCTGCAACATAAGGCCTGTATTCTGGATAGAATACCCCGGGGGATCCAAGCCAGTGACATCTAGTAAACCGGGGTGGCCTCCAGGATAGCTTTAATGAGCGTAAGTCTGCCTGCCCTAGAAAGGTATTTGTGGTACCAAATGTTTAGTCTTTTCTCCATTTTGGAGATTAGCTAGGTCCAATCTGCAATCTTGTACCCCAGAGGTTTCAGCTTGTAGCCCAGATATCTGAGACCATCCTCCAGCCTAAGAAGAGTGTACTGGAATCTTTGCAGCGCATAATGGATTTCATGGGGGGAACATCCAACCTCTGTGAGGGTCGACTTGTTGCAGTTTACAATCATACCCGTGGCTGTTTGGAATAATGAAATTGTGTTCTTCATGATTGTTAAGTCTCCAATGCTTCCATTGAGGAATAGAAGAACATCGTCCACAAATAGCAGATGAGTCAAAGTGCAATCATCTGTGATTTTTATTCCCTTTAGTTTGCCTCTTCTGAATTCTTCTTTGACCAGCCTGCTGAGACCTTCCATTATCAGTAGGAACATCAAAGGGGATAGGGGGCAACCCTGTCGGAGACCTCTTTCAGAATAAAAAAAGGGGGAAGCTGCCCCGTTGATCAACACACTGAAAGGTATGTTAGTGATGCAGCTCATGATCCATTTTATGAAATCAAAAGGGAATCCTAGGTGGGTTAAGAGCATTCTAATATATAACCAGTTTTCTCTATCAAAGGCTTTTGAGAGGTCTACCTTTAGGATCATACCTTTGATTTTCTTGGAGTGCAGAGAGTGTAGAACCTCCTGGGCAGTTCCCACTACTTCATGAATTTGTCGATCTTGTAGGAAGGCAAATTTCTCCGATGAAATATACTTGGATAGTATGGGCCACATCCGATTTGCAATAATCTTTGCCATGATCTTATAGATGCAGTTACATAAAGATATAGGTCTATAGTCATCAAAGGTAGAAGGGTTGTCAGATTTTGGAATGAGGGCGATGAAAGTGGAGGTGAAGGATTCAAGAATCTTTCCACTAGTTCTGGAGTGTTCAATGACTTTTAGAAGATCCTCCCCCAGAGTATCAAAGAAAGCTGAGTAGAACTCGATCGTCCAACCGTCTGGCCCTGGGCTCTTGTCCCTCTTAAACCATTTGATCGTGGCTTCTAATTCCCCGATAGTAATCTCCTTTGTCAGTTCCTTCCTTTCCTCCTGATCCACAAATTGAGGGAATAATTGAGCTACATGAATAATTTCGGCTAGATTAGCATCATGGGGGCCCTGTAGGTCTATTTAAAGTGTGAGTTTGCTAAGGAAGCCAGTTGAGGGAAAGTATTAACAGTGTGGCCTTGCTCATTCGAGAGTTGCCAGATGGTATTGATGGCTTTCCTGCCATTTGAAAACTTGTGATAGAACTTTGTATTGTCATCTCCCTCGAGCAGCTAGATCGCCCTACTTCTCAGTCACCAAACTTCCTCATGATCCTTAAGAATTTTCCTTCTGGTGGTATATAGCTCAGTGAGTCTATTTCTTTGATCGCTCACTCTGTATGTCCCTGCCAGGTCTTTTCAATCTCAGCGATTTTGATCTAAAAATGAGATATTAAATCAATATTAAGGTATTACAGACTCATGTGCAAGAATTCCTATATTACTTAGTGCAATGGATCGAAAAGATTGTGAGTAATATAGATAATGAGCGGTTAGAAAACATAACATGCACACACACATTGACACAACAAATAATCAAGGAGTTCACCAGATTTCCTGGCTACATCTCCTGATCCAACTTTCAGTGGTGACCTCTCTATTAAGCCTTTAAGAACAGAATATTACAAGTATGAGCTCAACCCAAGTCTCAACACACAGATAGTGATATTACATAGGGATACTCAAAAACCTCAAGTCTAAAGAGTGCACAGACTCCCCCTCTTAGTGCCTCTGATCAACTGTTCTGTCTCAATCTGTCTCTGACCTCTGACTTCCTCTCTAGCTCTCTGTCTCTCTGTTCTATCATCAAATGGCCTTTAAGCCTATCGACATTGTCAGTTTGTATCCCTCTTTGGGCTCTCTGGCTCCCAACCATTGTCCGTTCAAATCCCTTTTGAGGTTAAACAATCATTGTAAAATGCTCTCAGGTATGGTGGCCACCTATTTTTAAATGGAAAGGACCACTGGCGCGGTTGAAATCCCTTGGAACACGTTTCTCTGTTTACATAGAGAAATACACTAAAAACAGTGAAAAATCTGCCAAGACGGACTTCAAAAAATATCAAGTCCGACCCATAATCCCATCGGGTCCATTGTTATATCGCTATCGCAAGTCGCAAGTCGCGGTTTCCTTTGTATTTGGGTTTATAACAGAAAAACCCCAAATACATAGAAAAACCCAACAAATGGCTTTATATCGGAACTCAAAATATATTAATTCACATCCATAAACCCTTTCAGGTCCGGCTTTATCGCATGTCGCATATCTTCCCCGATCTCTGATCGTCGATCGCTCCGATCAGCCTTATCGACTATCGGTGCATCGGCGTATTGCATGGTCACTGGTCTTTGGTATCACCCCTTATATAGTTGTGATGCGATATTGCGATGCGATATATCACAATCGCATATTGCATAGTCTTCGGGCCGCGGGTTAAGTCCTCCTTGTGTTTTAGAGATGCGATATTGCGAGTAGATCTGGATCGTTGATCTACGGGCTTCATCGACATTCCTCGTTGACTCGCATGGATCACTATCACGATTTTCATATGGCTACCTCCGATATCTCCCACTGGCCTCCGCCGATTGCAATATGCCGATTGATCTGGACTGTTGATTTGCCCGATCTGATGGCTCCTGTGCAACATTGTTTGAACCTTCACTTTACTCTGTTTTCCTCCATTCTTCGTGGTTTTTTTCTTCTGTGATAGTGTTTTCCACCATTTCTTAATGTTTTTCCCATGCGATAGTGTTTTCGATAGTTATGTATATGAAGACTTAGAGGTTTTTAGGATCCATTTTGGATCACGCTTTCCCACTGAAAATCTTTTGGACCACCAAAAGTTAGTTTCTAGGCATTGATCAAGTGAGGATACAGCTCCCCCACTTGTCCAATTTCTATCTGTCGTGCCTTGCTTGGATTTGAACCTTTGAGTCCTATCCTCAGGTACTCAACATCCCCTCGACGCGTAGTTCTTACCTTCTTGTCTAGAACTGTGTCTTCCTGCAACTCATTGAGATATTCAGGCAACAGATCCTCAATAGAAGCCAATTGACTTCACTCTTCAGGATCTTCAATCATTGATGGTTCATACAATCTCAAGCTTTCTGCATTAACGACTGAGTAGATCTGCATATAAGCTGGTAAATCAAGACGAAAAGCATTTTCACCAATTTTATCAAGTACCTTTAAAGGTCCATACCTTATTAGTTTTAGCTTCTTACCTTCACCCTGCATTCTGTCTTTGTTGATGTATAGCCAAACTTGGTCACCAACTTGGAAACTGTGCTTAACTCGATGTTTGTCATGTCTTGCCTTGTACTTGGCTTGACTTCTTTCCAGTTGTTCATGTATTTCCTGGTGAATTTCTTGGATTTGTTCAATGAACTTGGTTGCTTTGTCCACATCATTGTGTCCATCAACTACTATGTCTTTACCAAAGGCAAAATCCAAGGGAGACTTTGGTATAAAACCAAAACAAGTCTCAAAAAAAGATCTCTGAGTAGAAGAGTGCTTGGCACAGTTGTAAGCATGCTGCACATAACACAAATGCTCATCCCAAAGCTTGGGATGCTTGCTGCAATAGCCTCTGAGTAACTGGATCACTATCTTGTTGACCACTTCTGTCTGACCATCTATTTGTGGATGAAATGTTGTGCTCTTCATCAACCTGGTGTCCATCAACTCCCATATACTTGACTAAAATTTCCCAACAAATCGAGAATCTCGATCAGATACAATAGAAGTGGGTAAACCAAAATGAACCCATACATTCTGAAAGAAAAACTTTGTTGTTTGTTCAGCTGTAACCTGCTTGTTACAAGGTATCAAAATACACATTTTATTGAACCTATCCACAACAACATACAAATAGTCATGACCTTTTCTAGATTTTGGAAATCCCCCAACAAATTCCATGGAAACACTTTCCCAAGGACGAGAAGGAATTGGAAGTGGAGTGTACGAGCCTAATTTTCTATTACTAGGTCTGCTTGTAGCACACATTGTACACCCTTTGTTATATCTAGAAATTGTCTCATGCATTCTTGGCCAAGAAAAAAACCTTTGCAATTGTGCAACTGTTTTACTTACACCAAAATGACTTGATATGAGAGAAGTATGTTCTTCTCGGATTATGTTAACTCTTTCAGTTTGTGGAATGCATAACTTTCCCAAATGATATAAGAGTTGGTCCTTTACATAATAATCCAATTCTTCTACTTGTTTGTCGTGACTTAAAGTTGCATATACATCTTTAAAATCTACATCTTGAGCATATTGTTCAATGTAACTTTCATGCATTACTGAGTTATGCTTAAGTATAGTAGATGCATTTATGATTGGTCTTGATAACATGTCTGCAACCTTATTGTGTATGTCCTTCTTATATCTGATGACAAGATGAAATTGATGTAGAAAACTCATCCACCTATAATGTCTTGATTGTTGCAATTTAGTTTGTCAGTGAAAATATTGAAGTGGTTGATGTTCTGTATGTATTATTGTTTCTTTACCCATTAGGTAATGTTTCCACTTTTTCATACTTTGTACTAATGCATACAATTCTTTATTATATGTGGGATAATTAACTACTGCAAAAGTAAATGTCTCAGAATGGTAGCATATGGGTTTACCGTGTCGCATCAACACTGCCCCCACGGCATATTCACTGGCATCTGTCTCAATCTCAAATGGATGTTGAAGATCTGGCAGTGCTAGTACTGGTGTTGTACTAATTTTTTCTTTTAAGGTGTCGAAGGCTTTCTATTGTTTGCCTCCCCACTAAAACACCAGTTTCAATCTTGTTAAAGCATGTAATGGAGCTATAATCAAGGAAAAGTTAGCAATAAACTTTCTCCAGTATTGTGTTGCCCCTAGGAAACTCCTAACCTCTGTAGCAGATTTGGGTTTAGGCCAATTCACAATGACTTCAACCTTAGAGGGATCTATCTTCAATTCACCACCCCCTACAATATGACCCAAATCTTATTAAAAACAAGAATAACATCTAAATAAACAATTACAAAATCATCAATAAATGGTTTGAGTACATCATTCATGACTCTCATAAATGTAGCAGGAGCAGTAGTTAAGCCAAAAGGCATGACCAAACATTCATAAAGTCCTTGCTTTGTCTTGAAAGCAGTCTTCCATGCATCCTATTTTGCAACGTTGACCTGTTGATAACCACTTCGCAAGTCTAACTTGGAAAAGTAAACTGCTTCTTTTAATTGATCTAACAAATCATCAGTACAAGGAAGAGGATAACGATTCTTGACCGTTATTTTATTTAGTGCTCTATAATAAATGCACATTCTCCACAAACCATCTTTCTTTCTCACCTGCACAATTGGAGATCCACATGGTGATGTGCTTGGTCTTATAAACCCTTTATCGAGCAACTCCTATACCTGCTTCTTTATCTCTGTATTCTCTAAAGCTAACAACCTGTACATTCCAATGTTAGGTAATGGAGCATCTTGCTGCAAACAAATATCATGTACTATTTCTCGCTTGGGTGGCAAACCTTTTGGTTCTTGAAATAGAACATCATACTCTGAAACAACTTTAACTAAATCAGCTTTCTATTTAGAATCACATCCTTCAAATGCATTGGATTTTTCAGGATCCTTTGCCTTTACAACCATTAGTAAAAATTGCTTACTTGAATTCACAATTCTTTTCATCTGTCCTAATTTTTTGAGAGAATAGTTATCTTTGAGTTTATGAACTCTTACAATATATTATATTCCATCTTTAGTGAGTTGGTGCTTATTTTCAGCTCTATAGAAAATATCTTTCCTATCATACAAGTATGGGCTTCGCAAAACAATACCACATATATCCAATGGAACTATATCTAACTCAACCTCATCTACAAATGTTGATCCAATAACAAACCTAACTTTACACTATCTCGTTACTTGTGGCTTTGTTTTATTACACACCCAACCTAATGGATATGGCTTCTCATGAGGTTTTGTTTGTAATCCTAACTTCTTTACAATTGTTTCAGAAATAAAATTTACTTGTGATCCACGATCAAATAAAGTATCAATCTTATTATGCTTGGAAATTACTCTAATACGAAAAAGCTCATTTCTTTCTCTCCCATTACTTTCATTATCAACAGATTGTGCAAAATTACTTGTGGATGCTTCAGAATCTGTACCTCTAATACCTGTGGCTATAACTATTGTTTCATCGCCTGATTCTGATCCCAAGTCCTACTAAATAGCAGCAGCATTCTTTCTCTCCTTACCACTGAACTTCTTAGGTTTCAATTTTGGATGCAAAATCCAGCAGTGTGCCTCATCATGTCCTCCTTTCTTGCAGTGAGTGCATGAAGGTTTATCCTTCTGTACAGTGTTTGCTTTCCTCTCCTTCCATTTCAGTTTCTTCTTTTCCTTGCTCTTGCTTACAGAATATTTAGATGATCCCTCAACCTCTAGGTTCACATTCTTGCCTCTAGCCTCTAGATGTGTTGCTTGAACTGATACATCATCTAGGCTAGTGGGATTAAACATGAGTATAGTATGCTTTAAATAACCATGCAGACCACCTATATACTTCAATAAAGTCTCAGGTGAGTCCAAGGATATACCTAGAGTTAAAGCTCTTTTCCTGAATTCCTGAGTATAACTTTGTACACTCTGACCCTTCAACTAGCGAAGAGTTTGCCAACTCATCATTACCTGCTGCATTTAAGCTAAAGGATAGAATTGCCTTTTGATAGCAGAAACAAATTCATTCCAAGTAGAGATGATTTTACCATGTTTTTGCAGATAAGCTTGTGTCTTGCCTTCCCACCATACTATTGCAGTTCCTCCAAGTCGAAGGCTAGCAAACTAGTTCTTCCTCCATTCTGAATCAATGTTCTGTACCCTGCAATATACATCAATTTGTCTTATCCAATTATCTAGATTTTCTACATGAAGTTCTCCATCATAAATTGGCAAATAAAACTTCACGTCTAATTTAATCAAAGAGGTTTTCTTATTTTTCTTATCAGGGCTAGAAGACGAGGATGATGAAGGTGATGGTGGAGGAGATGATGGAGGAGGCATTTCCCCTTTCCCTTTGCCTTCCGGAGGGGAAACTAGAGAATGTTCCTCTGCTCCTTTGTCTGTTTTAGGTGTTGAAGTGCTTTCACCTCAACCCTTCTTAAATTCCAGACACATCTCTTCCACCATGGCTCTCATCGCCATAAAACTGTCCATGAACTGAGATTCTGATTCCAATGGAGCTTCTTCTGCCATTATCCTCTGAGAATAGACTCTTCCAATCTTTGGATTATCCTCAACAAGTTCTCCTTCTCCTAGTCTGAGCTTTAATCTAGTTAGCATTCAAAATCCAACACAAGCTTGTCTAACCTTAGCAAAACCAAAAGCTCTGATACCACTTGATCTGAAATGAGATCTCAAATCAATATTAAGGTATTACAAACTCATGTGTAGGAATTCCTATATTACTTAGTGCAACGGATCGAAAAGATTGCGAATAATATAGACAATGAGCAGTCAAAAAACATAACAGGCACACACACATCGACACATCAAATAATCAAGGAGTTCACCAAACTTCCTGGCTACGTCTCCTGGTCCAGCTTTCAATGGCGACCTCTCTATTAAGCCTTTAAGAACATAATATTACAAGTGTGATCCCAACTTGAGTCTCAACACATAGACAGTGATATTACACAGGGATACTCAAAAACCTCGAGTCTAAAGAGTGCACAGACTCCCCCTCTTAGTGCCTCTGATCAATTGTTCTGTCTCAATTTGTCTCTAACCTCTTACTTCCTCTATGGCTCTATATTTCTCTGTTCTATCATCGAATGGCCTTTAGTCCTATCGATGTTGTCGGTTTGTATCCCTCTTCGGGCTCTCTGGCTCCCGGCCACTGTCCGTTCAAATCCCTTTTGAGCATTAAACAATCATATGGTGGCCACCTGTTTTTAAACGGAAAGGACCATTGGCACGGTTGAAATCCTCGAGAACATGTTTCTCTATTTACACAATGAAATAAACTAAAAATAGTGAAAAATCTGCCAAGATGGACTTCAAAAAATATCAAGTCCAACCCATAATCTGATCGGGTCCGTTGTTATATCGTTATCATAAGTTTCAAGTTGCGGTTTCCTTTGTATTTGGTTTTATAACGAAAAAACCTCAAATACATAGAAAAACCTGACATATGGCTTTATATCGAAACTCAAAATATATTAATTTGCATCCATAAAACCTTTCGGGTCCAACTTTATCACATGTCGCATATCTTCCTCGATCTCCAATCGTTGATCGCTCCAATTGGCCTTATCGGCTATCGGTGCATTGGCGCATCGCATGGTCACTGGTCTTTGATATCACCCCTTATATAGTTGCGATGTGATATTACGATGTGATATGTTGCAATCGCATATCACATAGTATTCAGGCTGTAGGTTAAGTCCTCCTTGTGTTTTAGTGATACGATATTGCAAGTAGATCTGGACCGTTGATCTGCGCACTCAATCAACGGTCCTCGTTGACTCGCACTTATCTCTATCACAATTTTCATATGGCTGCCTCCAATATCTCCCACTAGCCTCCGCCAATTGCGATATGTCGATTTGATCTAGACCGTTGATCTACCCGATCCAACGGCTCTTGTGCAGTGCTGCTTGAACCTTCGCTTTACTCTATTTTCTGCCATTCTTCGTGGTTTTTTTCTTCTGTGATAGTGTTTTCCACTATTGCTTAATGTTTTCCCATGCGATATTGTTTCTGATAGTTATGTATATGAAGACTTAGAGGTTTTTAGGATCCATTTTAGATCAGATTTCCTTCTCAGCTTTCAATAGAGATTGATCGTCTTTTATTCTCTTTTTGTGGGCCCAGGCTTTTGATAGTCTCTTCAGCTCCATGAGATTGTGAGCGAAACCCTCTGTTATGTTCCCACCAGCACCCGGGGGATGCGCCTTCCAGTATTCCTTGATCATCTGATTATAGGTGGGGTCCTTTAGCCAAGAGGAGCTGAACTTGAAAGGTCCCTTGGGTTTTCGAGGTCCCCCACTGATTTCCATGAAGATAGGTAGGTGATCAGAGACCCCTCCCGATCCCACCCATTGTCTATGGAGAAGACCCAAGGTCAAAAGTCCTTCCTTAATAAGGAAATGATCGAGTCTTCGAGCAAGACAGTCCTCGCCAGCCCTATTGTTCCTCTAGGTAGGTGAGAGCTTGGCAGAGGGGATGTCCAACAAATTGTGGGAGTCCAGCAGATTCTCGAAATAGGCAGATAAGGGGTCCTGTTGTGCATGATGCCCCCATGACTCAGAGTGTCCAATGGAGAAGTTTAAGTCCCCTCCCATGATTAAATAATCATTCTGAAAAACTTCTGAGCAGAGGAGATGGTCCCAGAAGGCAGGCCTGTGTTGGCAAGGCCCATAAACATTAATGACTCATACCTCCAAGCCCAAATCAGATGAGAAGAGGTCTGCCCCTATGTGCCCGAGACCTCCCCAACAGTTACAGAGATTTGAGGTGCGGGTGTTGTATCCCAGGGCAAGGCCTCCAGATCTTCCATTAGCATCTATTCCTATGAAACTCCAACCAGGGAGCATAGCCTCGAGGAGGTGAGTAATGGTGTCAGCAGGTCCCAGAGTTTCTTGGAGGAGGATGATATCAACGGGAGAGGTAAGAAATAGTGTGCGGAGGGCTAGTTTTTTTTTCGAGTCTAGCCAACCCTCTGCAATTGAAGGAGGCAATCTTCATGAGGGGGGGTCAGATGAGGGGTTCAATGCTCTAAGTGCCCCGTGAATGGTTGATTGCCTGCCCAAGGCAATTTCGCCTCCGGCCCGTATTTGAGCCTTTGAGAGGGAGGAGGGTCGACCCCGCGGAAGCTTGGGAGGAAAAGGGGTTAAAGAGAGATCAAGCCCGATATAATCCTGGGTCATTATCTTCTGCTTGGCCTTGGATCGGGTCTGGTACCGAGGGGAAGGAGGACCAGCTACAGGAATAGGAGTGATGTCGGGGGGGGGTGTTGGAATGGCTCCAGAGGAGGTGTGATTAGATGTGGGAGAGGGGACGACCAGAGGGGATTGTGAGGGAGGGTTTACGATTCCATTTAAAGAACAATCAACCAGAAATTCATTTAATCCATCAAAATCATGAATACTAGAGGGAGTAGGAGAGATTGGTCGCTTACCTGAAGAAACCATCAACCCAGCAGCCGCTCTTGCCCTGGTGAGAGGAGGAGAGGGAGGTCGAAGCGGAGGCCTACCACATTTCTTCGGGGTCCCCTGCGAGAGAGACATGTCTGATTGAGGTGGATCGCCTTGGATCCCATCTTCCTTGTTGTGGGGCTGCTCCCCCTGTTCCTGATCTGTCTTTGGGGGAATTGTCCTCCCAGCTTCTCCCCTATCCTTGTTTTTATTGAGAGGGTAGTCCTTGAAGAGATGCCCAACCTTATGGCATCTCCTACATCTAAATGGAACCCCTTTGTAGTCCAGATTCTGCCTCCGAGAGAAATTCCTCCATTGGATTGTGATATATTCCTGAAGCCCATCACTGGTATCAATGTGTACCAATATTCTTGCATATGCCATTCTTCCTGTCGAGAGGTAGGATTTGTCATACTCCAGATAGGTGCCCAGAGAGTTCCCAATATGCCTAAAGATGTCTTCTGACCAGAACTGAAGAGGCAGGCCAGGTAGTCTAACCTAGAGAGGGCTAGCGCCAAGCTGTTCTCTTTCTGGGTCGAAGAGTGGTGTCCATCTCTGAAGGAGCACTGGGGCTTGTTCAATATGCCAAACCACTAAAAGTACCCAGTTGGTGTGCTCTGCCCTGGCAAAACGAAGCGCGAACCATCCTTTAACAAATTTCTGAACCACCAGTGGTTCGGCTAGATGATGCCCCCAAACCTCTATGGCCCACTGCTTCAATCTGGTAGCACTGTAGAAACGGCCCCTAACTCTTCCAACTAGCACTCACTCGGCTGTGTCCATCGCCTCGCTCCACTGGAAATCCTCACCCAAACTCAGGAATACCTCCAAAGCTTTTGGTCTCAGGACCCTTTGCTTCTTCACTTTCTGGGTTCCTTCATCAGGTATGGAGTTCTGATGGGTTTCTTGGGAAGGGTTAGTCTCAGGTGCAGGGACGCCCAAGGGGGGGTCAGAGGGAAAAACCCCCGAGATGGGAGGGATTTCTGTGATATTGCCAGAAGGGGGGGCTGATGAGTCTGACACAGGCAGCCGTAATTCAGAGGTGGTAGGATCGTTGATGGTCGTTGCAGAGAGGACGTGGGAGCCGATGGAGGAAGGGAAAGATGAGATACCCTTAGAGGAGATGCCCAAACTGGGTTCTAGGGTTTGATCCACGAAATTTAGGGTATAAGGGAACAATGGCTAGGCTGTGAGGTCAGTGATGGAGGGAGAGGCCTCTAAGAGTGTATCCACAGAACACGAGGGCCCTGAGATCGAGGGAAGTGAGGCAATGGTGTTAGTGAATTCACAGTCATAATGGAAGCTGCTAGCTAGGTTAACCTGGGAAGAAGTCTAGATGGAGGCACCCACTAGTGGGTATTCCGAGTAGTCTGCTAGGTCCTCCATAACTATCACTATATTTCTGCGCCAGCTGCCTTCAGAAACCAAGGTCTCCTGTCACTGTAGTGACCAGGTAACAGGCGGGGGTTTGTCGAGGAGGAGGGTAAGGGTAAAAATCAAAGCGGTAAGAAAGGAGGAGTGACCGTAACGGTATCAAATGGGAGTAGTGTGAGGGTAACAAGGCTGGAGTATGGGAGGGTGAAGAGTGCAGCAGCATAGTCAGGCAGCCATAGGCATGGAGCAGTCTGTAGGTTCCGGTCGAAACGCTAACCCCATCATGTTCGTCGTTTCTCCTTCACCATCTTGTCGTCCTAACTGGCATGTTTGAGGTTTGTTATTGCCTTGTTTATAGGATATTCATGGATGCATATAGCACAAATAATGTTGTCATATGGTTTTTTCAATGTGAAAGATTATTTAATCACCCATTTATATGGAATCGCATGGGCACTAAATGCCTATCCTAATAATTTATGTGGACTTGATTAGGTATTAGGTATTTTTATGACTCCCAACATTGCAAGTGAAACTCATGCACTCCATGCATGGGCAATTGGATGTTTGTTGTAGTGTTGTAAGTATACTTATGTTGGTGTCAATTTTTTTAAAGTTAAGAAGGATATCATTTGGATAATTGTTTTCTACTTTCAAGACTTAAAATTCGTCATTTAACATGAAGTTGTGTGATACTAGAGAACTAGTGGGTTTAATTTGTCGAGGGGAATGTCAAAAAAACAACAATATTAAATTTGGTTTTAATTAGATGATAGTAGCCTTTTAGGAATGTTTCTAACATAATTCTTATGTAATTTGTGTAAGTTATCTGAAAAGTTTCTTGTAATGCAATGGACATATAAGTATACAAAATGCATAAAATGATGGATGATGCATTCATATAGATGAAAGATTGAATCCGGTATATTGAATTCATAAAAATAAGGTAACAATGTATTTGGGAGATTAGGTGAGATAGGGAACCTTTTGTAAGTAATTTTTACTCTTTGTAACTAATTATCATGGATATTCTACTAAATAGATCATTACAATAAAGCTTAAATGTTGTTGCAAATACCGTGAGGTTATACTTTATTATCTAGTAATTTCTTATGATTAAAATGTAATATAAGAAGAATATTACTTAAAATTTTAAAATGCGATGAGAATATAAGATGAAATTCACAGTGGCAAAATTAAGAACACTATCAACACATTGAAAAATAGATGTATGTTGGGAAACTCTATGAAATGAGAAACCCAGAAAGAAAATGAGGATTGTGCATTGCTCTTTTATTCCATAAGCTATATACACCACTATGGAGTAACTTAGACAACATGGTTATTACAGGGCCTTACTCTTCCTAAATGTTACTCTAGCACCCCATTCCTTTGCTCTACTCAACTACAAAACAACAAATAAGTACAATAGATATAGAACCCATTTACTTTCCTTTGGTTTAATCTTATCATACCATGATGATAATCATTTAGGATTAAGGTTAGGGTTTTCACATTCCCCAAATCCTTGCAAGGGTTATTATTTTACACCCTTTAGAATATTCTTCATATTTCATGCTTGAATAGATCCACGTTGATTAATAATGAGAGTTGGTGTGGCATCCAATTAGAACTATGGTGGTAAAGATATAGGTATATTTACTAAGTCATAGATTTCTCCTACAAAATTTGGTTGAGGCTATCTTTGAACTATTAGAAATCTCTTAATGAGTATACTCGTGTTAAGGGGGTGGGAAATTTTATTGGAAAATCCTTGTCCCAAAAATAGTCTCTTAAATTCCAAAACTACTTAAAAAGCTTTAATACCCCCAAAACACCAAATAAGGATGCCCCTCATCTAGGTTGAATGAGGTCGTGGAGCACCTCTTAGTATTGCTTGGAAGTTTTCCTTTTAACCCAACCTACCACATCTCTTGTTTCCATTGTTTATTATTTCTAGACTTCTACAAAACCATATTTTTTACTAACTCTACCTAAGATGGAGCTAAGTCCTTTATCATGGATGAGACTTTCCACTCATTTTCCTTGTCAAACATGGATGGATTAGAAATTTCCAATTATTTACATTCACTATAAAGTAAATGCACATATATATAGGTAAAAAAGTTTGTAAGGGTATCTCCTACCTATTCCAAGACTTCAAAAGGACCATATGTTTGTAAGGGTATTTCCTACCTATTCCAAGACTTCAAAAGGACCATATTATAGAGCCATTATCTTTTTACGAGATCCCTACAAATTATCTTTATTCAACTGCAATAATAATCAATATCTTATCTTGAATTTATTCTAACGTTTTTGTTGTTCATGCTTAGCCTTAACGGGCCAAATAATCACAAAAAGAATGTTGAACTCCTTAGCTACCACTTTATATTGTTAACAATGGTTCATACAAACATTAGAGGTATTGTGTAACATATGTATAAGATACATACAAACACATATCTAAGAAGGAGGAGACATGTTCAACCTAGGACAATAAAGACTACTTAATTAAAGGAAAGTACTAAAATGTACTTGAACACTACTTAAATGAGAGATACAAATTTATTGAATGAAAGTTGATAATTAACTTAATGAAAAGAGATACAAATAGAACTTGAGAGCACCTATGAATGAAAGGACTTATCCTACTTGACATGACATAAAATAAAAAGTTAAAATGAAATATTGTAAAACCTAACTAAACTATTGAAATAAATCTATTGTAATGAAGAATTGAATCTACTTAAATTATCCTACTGAAAATTTAGTCTAGCCTATAGCAATTAACGTACTACAAAACTAAATTAAAGTGCGAGTGAAAAAGCTAATCCTTCTTGAACTAAATTAATGCAAAGACGAATTAATACAATGCTAAATTAACCTCGTTATCAATGACATAATACCATGAAACTTCTTGAAATAAGATGTTGCAATTCGCTACAAATACAAAGACTAGTTATAGAAATTGATTCATAACATGAATGTAAACAATATGAACTACACGTAGTTGAAATGAAACAAATGAACCATCAATACAAAGGTTTCTTTTTAGCCTTGAGTGGGACATTCTCAAGGCTTCTGCAACGAACGTAATAGACTACAAAAGACAAGAAATATGGAAGGAAACTTCTACACTAGCATGCTACTTTATGAGAAAATACATCTCAAAAGGTTGTAACTCTTAGCTCTAGAAAAGCTCCTAATGCTCAAAAAATGACTATGAACCTCAAGGGATAGCCCCAAGCTCTTATTTATTCTAGAATATTTCATCGATTAACCCTTTAATTGGTATTTTATGGAATGGATCGCGTCTTCAATATCCTTATAATTAAGGACCTTCATTCTAGGGGTCAAACTCCTTTCTAGATTTCTTTCTCTCAATTAACAATTCTAATATATATTATGTTGGAAATTGTGCCTTGGGTGATTGAATACTTGGAATTAATTTGGAGGTTGATAAGGTTAAATAATCATATTTTCTCTCATGCAATGTTGGTGTACTCCCTCCTTGAAATTCAACCTGCTTGATCCATAGGTTAGTGTAGCCTTAGACATGCATACAACCATCAAAATCATATCTAAACTAGGATAAAGCACACATTTGATTATCCAACTCATTTCACAATCAATCAATTACAAAAATCAAAAACATAATTATATTAATCATAGTCAAGAGATTTTCGTAGAGTACAAATGTGATCAAAATATCTCAAAAGTGGGCATCATGATAATACAAGTGGGAGGTCTATCATCACCCCCTAACTTATACTTTTGCACACCCTTATGCAAAAAAAAAATGATGGATTTTTTTTTGTTTCCTCTCTTTCTAAGTTGCATCTATTATTGATCTTTGCAAACTTACCTCAAGTCATGTACCACAAATTAGGTGATGGCACCCTCACCATATTACAAAACATATTTCTCTAATTTCTCCCACTCTTCCCCTTTGTTCTCTTCATCTAATACCATTATCGGTGTAGGCTGTAGAAGGAGAGGTGGGTTGAACCTAAGCCCATCCCAACTAAGCTTGATCTCATTAATGAATTATTGCATTGATAGGACCTAAACAAAGAAAATTCCATATTACTAGGTGAATGAGTTTCAAGCCTCTTAAGGTCTTGTGGAAATGCATTGCATCTTCTCTAGAATGCTTAGACTACCTCTTCCCTTCAATTTCTAATTATATCCTTAAAATGGAAAATTCCTCTTCTTTTCTCTTCCCCTAAGACAGGAACAATATCTAAATTAGATTTGAGGGATATTTAGTTAACAATAACTCTTTAGGCTTGGTATCCTATTCCTTGATCCATAGGGAGTTATTTAATTTTCCTTCTCTATCATTTAGGATCTCATATGCCCTCATTTCCTTATGGTGAATCTAAGAAATAAAAGCTCTCAGATGAACTTCCCCTACATATGGATTGGGGGTCGATTTATAGAGGTGAGGAAAGAAAAAATTATGTAAGTAAAACTCACATGGATGTTCTCTTTCTTTATCATTTCTCTCTTGGCATGTTTTAAAAACTCCTTAGGTTAGTACACCCTGAAGGGAATATACCTTACCAATACGTTCATATAATTATACCATTATTACTTGAGGAAAAGGTTATAAAATCTTGCTAATTGCCTACATTTTACCATTTCCTTTGCCATATGTGTCATCTTATAGATGCATGCTTATAATACTTCCACACTCTCATTCTGGCCCATCATTTCTTTTGTTGTTTTGGATAACTCTTCCTTCAAGGATTCATTGTCTACCTCAATCTAACCCGGGCTATTAATATTCTATATTCTCATTATTTCAAATTTCTCCCACAAATTATTGATTTATTATTCTTATTCATTTTCTATTATTTCCTCTAGCTTCCTCCCTCTTGTTTCTTCTTTCTTATGATAGGCTCTTCCATTTAAGGGCTTCATCCTGTGCTTCCAGTAACTCACTCAAGATTAGTTGCATGGCTAGATATATCTTTGGTTTTGATTCCTACTATTCTCCTTATACCTCTGATGGGTTCTTAGTAGGGCTACAATGCCCTCCAAATATACAATGGTGGTGGAGATAGGTGCAATGATTTTCAATTTTGAGGGTTATTTGAGACCTTGTTATTTCCCTTATAGATACATGTCCTCCCTTTCCACCCTTTTCCTATAGCTAGGTTCTTCTCCTAAATATTCAAAGGACTATTCTTTGGGGTCCTAATATTTACTAATGTGGTTTCCACTTCTTTACTTCATATAATAGCTTTATCATTTTTAAAGCTTGTTTTATTTTTGAAACCTTTACTTTAGTATCCTTATTCTTTCTCATTATATCCCTTTATGGGTTGGGCTCCTTAATAGTCCACTAAGAGGCCAAAAGTTTCTCTCTATCCATACTGATAAATTCTTTGTAAGGTTCTCTAACAACTCTCTAAAACATCACAAACAAAAAATTTAATGAGCACATGGTGGGATAAGCCTCTTCTTTTCCTTTTTTAACCATTGAACTCATCTACCTTAAATATTGTGGCAAGAAATAATGGATGTTGAGATTTTTCCAAGGGCTTTAATGAAACATATTCTTGAGTTAATGTAAGAATTTTAAATGGTATGCATATAGAATACTTAGTCTTCCTTCACAAGTCATATATTTTAGCAAGTGATATGTTAATTCATCCCAAATCTATACTTTTTATTTTAACCCCATTCTTGTTCTCTTCTACTTTTTCATAGCTCAAGAAGAATAATTTGTTTTCGTTGATAGCTAGTTGCTTTTCATCCTTATCCTAGGGTAGAATTATGGGAATTCCTAAGACTCTACATATAATATCTTCATTCACATGCATTTCCAACCCTCTAACTACACATATGTATTCTTGGTCTCTCACTTTCTAAAAAGTGCATGCAAACTCAAGTGTTATTATGTCATCATATCCCTATAATCTATCAAAATAAATCATCTATTTGGATTGTTGAAATATATCTATCACCTCAAGGTTGTTATATTCCATAGATGTTTTTGTGGGAACCCTCTTCTTGAAACCGCCCCCCGTAATTCACTTTTGATGCCTTTTAATGGTAGCTTGTAGGGTTTTATACAAGGACAACTTCACTGCCTTAGAAGATTGATGTGATAGACAATACCGAAAAGATGGATTTTAACCTCCCTCATTTCCTGATGTGAATATAAAAATTATCAAAGCAATAGGTACATGGAAACTCAACAAGAGATGAAGGTAGATGTGAAAATAACATAGGTTGTAGGATAGTGCTACAAATGCTAGAATAAATAAATGTAGGGTTTGTAGGGTATTAGCCAAAGTTCTAAAATTTTATGTACTTTTGGATGCTAAGATAGATCTCATAGTGAAAGGACGTTCACTTTAAGGTTCAAAATTATATATAGTCAAAACATATATGAAATTTATAGGGGTGGGGTTTTGAAAAAATGTTCTGGAAACCCAAGTTTGAGCTTGCCACTTTTCAACTTCTTTAATAAGCAGGGTGATAATTTTTGTATATGGTGAATGGCTATATAAGGAGTGTAAGGTTTTTCCATTTCAATGACCCCTTCTAATTCCTTTGAGAATAGGGGTGTGGAAAATTTGGGGAAAGAAACTCTATGAGTAGATTGTAATAGCTAGGATGAACAACATGTAGAAAAAACATACTTAGAAAAGTGATGGTTATCTTGTAGCAATAGGTAATTGGATGTCTTAGGAGGGTTCCAAAGTTTTTAAAATGCTTTTAGACACATAGACACACACATAGTCTTGTGAAAAAAAACTAAGGGGGAAAACTAGATAAATTTTGGTAATAAATGGAGGGTATAAAAAAAAAAAAAAAATTGGGCTAAGGTCTGCTTTGTAACAACCTATCAAATAGCTCTTGTATTTATTGTTGACTCTAACAACCTAAAACTATGATCTCTTAATTGAAAATGAATATTTTCTTTTTCCCATGTACTAATGTTACTCATGGTCTTTAAACTTGTATGGGACATGACCCAAAGGGGGAATAGAGGAGGTTAAATATATGTGAATCCAAGGAGGTGTTGGAGGCACTCTTCACTTCATTTCACAAAAAATTATACACTTGATATGAATTTTCTCCTAAATGCCTTCTTTCTTGATTATGTCATTTCTAACCAACTTCAATGACCTTTTCCTTGTCATCTCTTCACCATTTATGTTGCCACCTCAAACACTTAATGATTTCTTCAAATAATTCAATGATCCTCCCCTAACATGGAGGATCTAGGCCCACCTCATTCATGACTAATATGTTAGGTTGCAACTAATCAAATATATGACAACAATTTTGAGCAAAGAGTGAGTGAGGTACCTATTATATTTTGTTTTATATGCTTGCATGGAAGTTATTGGAGGTGTTAATGAAGTATTACATGCTTGTAGAGGCCCTCTTGTGCTTATCCTAATCAATATATATATATATATATATAGATAGATGAAAATTAGTGATCTTTTATGTCTCATGTAGCTTCTTGTGTGTTAGAAAGATATCATGTGCCACCTTGAATACCTTGATAGACTTGATTAGAATGTTGAAATATGGTTTAAATAAGTGGCATGGTTTAGATCCTTGAAACTCAAAAACGTTGAAGTTTTGTGTTAGAGGGATGTCTCCTATAGATTCCTCTAGTATATATATTTATTATAGTCTCTTGTGGCTCATATTGTGAGCTTCCGTATAGCTTTATGTGGTAGTGCAAAGTGCTTTCTTCCTATAGTTTATTTTAGGTATGTGATTTAGTGCAAAGTTTTGGATTTGTAAGGTTTGTAGAGTATGTAAGTGGATAGTAATTACCAATAATGGTGAAAATGGTAAGGAATGGATAGATGTTTTATGTGAATTTAATGTATTTGAAATATAGAGTTATATGAATGGTAGGTAAATTTTACATTCATGCTAGGGTTTAAGCATGGAAGGATAGGTATAGTAGTTGAAATGTTGTGATGAAGCATGGAATAGATAAGTGGAGGTTTGAAAGTTTTGAAGATGAAACCTTGATGCATTCCATGAATCTACAAAATTGTTATGACCTTTTAATCATTGAAAACTTGAATATGCATTCAAAAATGATGATAACTTAGAAATATGTATGTATGATTGTAGGTGCCATTTTAAAATTGACTTGAGTGTTTTTCTTTGCATGGTGGACTTCGTTGATGTCTTTGTTGTTGTTTTTTTATGCAACCTAGTTAATAATGTGTCATCAATCAAGAAGACTAATATGACATGTTACATTATGTTGAGTTAAGCTACCTATCGATTCTTAAATCTTGTTGTGATTACATGGATTTCGTACAATTCATGTATAATACATGTACTATCCAAGGCTATAGCCATATTTCAAAAGATAGTAGACTATATACCCTTGCATGGTGTAGATTGTTGAGGAAGGTGCTTAGAACTTTTTTGATGATCCTTTTGATGCTTTGGATAGTGTGCAAAGTGAATGTGATTGTTGTTAAATAGGACCAAAAGTGCATGTACATTGTATTTCTACTCTTCAGCCAAAAGATCCCTTTATATATATATATATATATATATATATATATATATATATATATATATATATATATATATATATATATATATATATATATATATATATATATATAACTGCACATGTTGAAGATTGTTGAAGAAGGTATTCATTCAAGTTTTGAAGCCTGTAGAAATGATGATGTATATTTGAAACTTCTCATGAAATTATAATCAAAATCACAAGACACAAACCTACTCTAGTGCTTTGCATAATTCAATTCACAATTTAGAACATCAATCACAAACATGCAATGGGAAATGACACACATGCACACAGTGATTTTCCATATGGAAATCAACCTACTAAAATACCCTTCGCCTGCTTGCATTAATCTGATGAATAGAGATGTATTACAATTTCTTTGCTCAACTGAGCACAACCTGTAAGTGAATAACCTATATATCTTCTCACTGAGAAACTCTGACCCGTACTTAGTAAATTTCCACCTCTTCTTGAGAACTTACTTCCTTGCACAATTCATGAGATGTTAGGCCCCTATTATTTATGAAATTCCTCCAAAATGATGCACAATTCCCAAGGTTGATCATCTAACTGCATGCAATACTTGTACACTTAACACTACTCTACAACTGATGTTACACTGACTTGGAATCTACACCAGATTTTGGGAACTCGAATTCTCTGCATGCACTAGCTATTTTGTGTTGAATGATCAGTTAACTATATGATCATTGAGTTTGATTGAAGTCCCAATGCACAATCAACCTTCCACTAGTTCCTCCAATAATTAGAACTAGTTTAACTGAAGAAACAAAACTTGAAATGACTAACCTTGATTGCTATAAATTTGCAGTCACACATGCTTAACTGAAATATAAGTCCTCTAACTTGAATTTACTGAGCTAACTAAGTGACAAGATCCATGTCACCACAATTAGCTGCATCCAAGTTGTCTACTGATGTGGAAATTGTTGAAAAGTGTAACTAGGTTTGGTCTTCATAATGACATGTAATTGTGATTTTATGTAAAGAGATGTAAAGAAGAAAAATACAATATTGTAATTCTTGCATCATGGGTTTCATGAGCAAGGGATTTTGATTCAAGGCTCCCATTGAGAGCCTTTAGGAATTTATTTTTCCTCTAGTCATAAAATAAGAGAGTCGTTGTCATGTAATGAAGTCATGTTACACATTGTAAAGAGTCAAACTTGTCTATGAAAATTATTCCTCCAAGACCTTGTCACTTATCATCTTCAAGTCGGCCTACAACGAATGGATAACTTGCTAGATGATGTCATCCTTCATCCTAATTATCATATCGGCCTAAGGGACATGTGACAGTGTGTATAATAGATACACTCGACCTCACTTAGGATCAAGCAATTCAGTGAAGAGAAGTGTGAAGAAGATCCTATAATACAAGTGCAAAGAGGAATCCTATAAGCAATAGTGCGAATAAGAGACTACAAGCAGATGTACGAAGAAGGGATAGCGAAGAATTATTTTGGGGTTCTGGCTTAAGTCATATACTCTCCCTCGTGCTAAAGAAGAAGGACCGAAGGAATCTCCAGAATATCGAATTAGTACTTGTTAACGTGATATTTTTTGGGCATAGATCTCGTAATAAGGAAGCCGAGGAGAAACTCTATTCTAGAGTTTTGGATCTAGGGCTAAACTAGGAGATTGAGTTTCTCTGGGTAATCTAAGAAGAGCAGTAGATACCGAGTTTCTCTGGGTAGGACAAGAAGAGAAGTAGAGGCTAAGATTCTCTATATGGAGCCGAGAAGAACAGCGTCGAAGGATAGAGACCAAGATTCTCTAGAGGAAGCCGAGGAGAGCAGTTCAAGATGTTAGCGCTTGGAATTCACCTAGGCTGAGATAGACAAACTCTCAAGGCTACATCAAACCATTTCACCTCGTAGCTAGCCCTACGAGGTATGAGAAGGCTCTCTCGGGTCAGATTCGGTAGATCTTTCAATAGGATAAGCTGACCAATTAGGGATAAATATTTTAGGCTAGTAAATTGATAAGGGAGGTTGATTTAAAGATTTTTGGGGTTTTTGGTGGCAATTTGGAGGGAGTGCAACTCAGGGTGCGGGGATTGGGCTCAGTTTTTGCAGGGGGATCTTTGGGGCAAGGTAGGAGTGAGTGCTGATGCCTTAATCTGAGATGGAGGATCAGGAATGATAGAGGAGGAGCTAAAGAGGGCAAACAACAACTTTGAATCCTCTTTAGACAGTGGAAAACATAGATATTGAACAAAATTAAAAGCTGAGCATGGCATGCATGAATTCAAACTTTATCACTTCATCTGTTCAATTAGCAGCAAAGAAAGAGATGGAACACATAAACACACTTACAATAACATGTAGAGAACACACCATCAACACAACAATCCACAAGAATCCACAATGATGTCTGCAAAACCCTGGCCTTCCTTTTCCTTAAATTGCAGTAATAGATGTACAATATACAATAATGCTTCTCCCACAAGAGTCCAACCATGAAAATGAGCAAGAGAAGGCATAATATAGACCATCTAACTCCTTTCCCCACCTCTAGGGGTCGAGCTCAGCTTCCTAGGAGCAGTTTGAACTAATTCTAAACTAAGCACTAGATAATAGGAAGTCAAAACAACTTGCCTCTAAAACTTAGCTAACTCATCCATGCATTAAATATTCACTATTTACATCAAGGAAGCTTCTAGAAGGGTTAAGAGAGATTAAATCTATCAATGTGCCATGAAAATTATCCATACATCCATGATTTACAGGTACAAATGATCAACCAAGGTAAAAACAGAGTTTGCAGGCCTGAAAAGTCAAAACTGGCAATTTTAGCTCGAGTGGTCGCGTCCCCTGCTCGAGTGGTCGCGCCCCTTTGCAGCACTTTTTGAATGGGTTCTAGTTGTCCAAATCAAGTGCAAGATGGCTCATTGGAAAGCTCTGTGTGTCTACCTTCCATCCCAAGTGGAATTTCTGGATTTGGAGTTGATCTGACCCCTCAAAAGTCAATTCTCCCAAGGTCACTTTCTGCAACTCAAAAAGTGGGTAGAAAGTCAAAATTTTGATGTATTTTGAGCTTTTGGAGGCCCAAATCTCAAAATCAAGTTGACCCCAAGTATAGGTAATTCTAGTTTTTGCATGCCCTTTCCAAAAATGTCAACTTTTTGCGATTCTGAGCAGTCCTCCCGAGTGGTCGCGCGGGGGGTGAGACCACTCCACAGGCAAAAACCTGTAAATTTCCAAAAATTTCCAAAATGCTCCAAAACTCTCAAATTTTTTTGATTTTGCTGCTGGATGAAGGCTAATGAGTACCATGGTGAGTGAGGGATGCCTCAGCCAAGATACGGAGTGGGTTTGTCCTTTTCTTCTTCTTCTGGGCCTCTGACAGCTTCCTTTGGAGAATTTTCATTTTAGCCTTGCAAACATGCAATCTTGCCCAATAGTGTGTTTTCATGTTGCGTAGCAGCTCTTTGTCATGATTTGCCTTCTCCAACAATCTCTCCAAGTGTGCATTCACACGGATAAGCATGGACTCCCGGTCAGCAGGCAATGGGTCACCGGGCCTCCTACGGTTCAAAGTTCGATCATTGCGGATCCTCCATAGCTCATCAAGTTCTTTTTCTTCTTCTAATTGTTTGTTGCGCTGTTCTAGATAAGTGATGGTCCATTGAGCCATTTGGAGCTTTTGCTGCAACACGAGGTTCTCCTCCTCTCTCTGCCTGATAATCTCATAAAAATCTGAAGAAGGAGAGCGGGCATCACGACCAATGAAATCATCATGTGTATCACCAGCTCTCTCATCCTCAATCATGGGCTGCTTGCCCTCCCGTACTGCCTCTGCTGATGAAGAATGCGAGGCCCCTTCCACCTGGTGTGGAGATAACACTCGCTGATCTGAAGAAGATGACGAGACCCCTTCCACCTGCTGTGGAGAAAATACTCGTCGAGCTGCTGCAAATAAGGTCCTAGGACCTCTCTGATAGGTGACCCGAGGTGAAGAAGCCACATGTCTCGGAACAATAATCTCGGGCTGGTGTGATGGACCTCCCACCTCATGAATAACCTCTGGCTCTGGCTCTGGCTCTGGCTGTGGCTGTGTGAAGAACTCACGGGAGATAAAATCTGCCCAAGAAATGCCCTGCTGACTCAGCTGATGGGAAACAACCAGCTGGATGAGACCATGATGACACAAGCTCCTGAGCTGCTGAGCTGGGGACTGCCTCTGAAACATAGAGACCATCCTCTGAATGTCATGAAAGAGATAAGCCGGGATGTTCATCATCCTCACCCTGGTGAAGTGCATCAGCATGCGGATGTGACAAGCAAATACCCGTGAGAATCTCCCCTCGCATGTGAAATAGTGCATGATAAGCCGCATGATAGGAGCATACTCCTCTCGGAGGAATCTGAAAGGAAAGTTCCCTGACAAGTTGTGTATGTATGTTGGCCTGACATATGGCTCAAAGTAAACAAAATCCAGCCACTTGCGCTTTGGCCACACCTCACCCACATTGGGTATCCCGGTAGCCTGTGAGATGGCCTCTGGAGAAAGCACAAAATTCACCCCTGCAAGGGTGACCTGCCCGTCATGAAGGTGTAGGAAAAATAGCCGGGCCAGCTCTCTATGATGCTGAATCTGTGACAGCCTCTCGCAAAACTGATAGCAAGCCATGTGCTGAAAACAAGCCACTGCCAATGGGCAAGCCTGCAACTCTGCCAATGATGTGGGCTCTTCCCTCTTGTGATGACCACCCTTACCTCCTTTGCGAGGCCTCCACTGTGTCTCAATCTCAGTGGATGAAGATCGGTCATCACCTTGCTCATTAGTCTCAGTGGTTGACATGGTGTTATTGAGCAAGGTGGAATAAATAAATCAAGATGACTGTTGCCCCGCCTGCAAAATGCTGTGAAGTATGCTTGTAGAATCCACGAGCGAATTTGAGAGAAAATTGAAGTTTGGGTGAGTTTTTGTGAAGGTGGAACGAGTGGTCGCGCACCCTTGGAGTGGTCGCGCGCGACCAAAAATACACTGCGAAAATTGGATGGAGTGGTCGCACACCACCCAGGTGGTCGCGCACCCCTGTGGAGTGGTCGCGCACATTCACAGCCTTGTTTGAGGGCCTTCCCGGTCTTGGAATCAGGCACAGAATAACTCGTTGGAAAGGTCCTAGAGTCTACTTTCCAACCAAATTGGAATTTTTCAATTTGGAGTTGATTTGATCTGTCAAAAATCAAATCTCCCAAGACTGGTCAAAAAGTGCCCAATGAGGCTGCCTCAAGGAAGAGTGTTGTTGCAGTCAACTTTTGAATACCTTCCTCAACCCCAAATTGAGCTCATGATAGCTCATTGGAAATATATTTGTTTCTAGTTATCATTTTACCCATCAAGCAAGTCATTTGGTCAACCAAGCTAGGAGAAAACTTGATTTTCCCAAGGTCACTTCAGAAGTGCCTTTGATTCTCCTGAGGCAACGGTATTCTTGACATTTCTCTCAAACCATGACACCTGTGAAAAACATGAAGGAGGTTTCTCTTCCTTGGCATGTTTTGGATAAAAACCTCTCTCAGTTTTGCAAAATTCATCTTTGATTGCTCAGAACCATCATTTTAGTGAAACTTGCCCCGATGTGTGAAACAAGGAATTTTGTCGAAATGGAGCGAAATGAAGGGGATAAGGGGCTTCTAAATTCTTGAGGAAATTTTTGGGAGTAGGGAGGGATGTTAGGAAGCAGGGGAAAGTGGAATCTCAGAGATTGAGTGAGAGGAAGGGGTTCAAAAGAGCAAAACACAGGCCCAACCTAGAAAATTGCCAGGTTGTAGCTAGAAACTAGGGTTTGTGCAAAAATGAGGAATTTGGGGGATCTGAGTGTTGGGAAGTGTTTGATAAGGTACATTAAGGATAGGGGAAGGTGTATGAACATCAGGAAACAAGTTTTGCCGATGATTTGTCCGCCCAAGAGAAATTGCCTTCAAAACCCTAAGAGAGGGAAATGACCTTGCCTGGGCGCAACTGAAGCATGAACAAGGTATCAAATGAACCATTAGACACTGACATGACAATGAAAACCCTCTGAATGATGATAAACTCAGCTGAATGGTGACATAGACCGACATTTGGGCAAACCCTAGACCTAATGCCTAGTGACCAAATTTTGCTTGAAGACTCACTGAAATGACAAAATTTGACCTTGACACTTCAAAATCACTATGTAAGAGCACATTTGATCACTGGAGGAAGGCTGTAAAGACTGACACTAACATTGGCTCCAATGGGGATGGTAGCTCCTTGGAGGTGCCAAGAATCTTAGACCTCTGGGAGAGCAGACCAGTGCTTTATTCATTGGGCAATGGAGTCATAAACTCAAGCTGAAATGCATGACTGAAAACTGACACAAACTAACTTAACAACAAGACTAAAAATTGACTCATAAAGGACTCATGACTCAACTAGAAACTGACTCGATACTTAAACACAACCGACAAACTGAAAATGATGCTCAAAGTGGAGCTTATTCATCACAACCTACTCTAGCAGTTTCATTCATCACCTGATCAAGTGAAATGAAACAACCAATGCAACCAAGTAAGTATTCCGTCTACTGTTTGAATCCTCCACAAGTGTTCGCTTATGAACAACAAGAGAGAACTACTGAAAGGCAACTCTGATGGCAACTTTGAAATAGATCCGTTGAATGATATGAACTCTCTATCCGCCTCCAAAAACACTGCATAAGGATCTTGAAATTCAAGCACATTGGAACTTAGCTCATACAATGGAGTACTTCTCTTTTCCTCATACCATGCATGCAAACTTTGATCTGAGCCTTGTGACGAGACCCCTGCTGAAAATGACGAAGAAACTGGCTGCCATATCAAATTCATATCAGCACATTTTTCAAGCTCACATGTAGTCAATGGAGATAGATTTTGACTGCAAAACTCATCCAAAACATCAGCTATGGGATCATGAAAAACTTGAAAAGACTGCTGTAATGTATCCATTGCAAATGTATGACATCCTTCTAGTTTTTCATCCTTTTCTTTAGAGATTTTACAAAAATTCTACCTTATAAACTGAAATGCTTCGAAACAAAAGGGTATAGAATCTTCATGCATCATCACATCATGTATTTCATCCTCCACAACTTCATCTATAATCTGACCTTCATCCTCAACATTAAAACTGAGTGATTGTTGATTTGTTATAGGTTTTTCATTTGAAGATGTACTATGCAATCGACCCTTCAAAAACTGAAATGATTCAAAACAGAATGGTACGGAGTCACCTTGAATCATTTGATCAAATATGTCAACTTCCATGCTTTCATCTGCAACTTGACAATCAAAGGCATTTGTGGACTGCAAATCTGAATATGAAAAGACTTGAACAAGGTTTTTATTGCCTCCAAGATGGTCTAGATCAAGACTTGTTGACAGCTGATTTCTAATTCCATGGAAGTTGTCTTTAATGAACTGACATGAATCAAAACAAAAAGGCAAAGATCCTTCACTTACGTCAAACTTTGCTGCACTTTCCTCGTCACCGTCATAGCTGATATGTGATGGGTGATCATTATATTTGAGCTGCTGAAAATGAACCTCTTCCTCCCACAAACTAGCTGTTGGTTTATCTACAAGATTAGCTTCTGTTTGGAGAACATAATCATCGTCATATTGATCAAACCGAGGCAAATCATCGGTATAAAACATATCATCAAGCATGTAGGTCATATCAACAGTTCTTTCTTCACCAAGGTGATCTACAAAGCAATCATTATCAGATCTACGACAACTAGGATAAGAAACAAAATGTTTTGGATCAGCAACTTGTTCTTCTTCAATCAGCGAGCCATGAACATCATAATCATTCCTTGCGGTGATCTTGTCCATCATCTCTTCTACTGCACCTACCAAAACGTCAAGCTTTACCTCTAGAGATTCGGCCGGATCTATGTTTTTCATCTCTTCTTCCTTCATCCTTTCCCTTCGGATCAACAAATGAGCCTCTACACTTACTGCACTGTTTTGCATCTCGTGAAGTGTTGCAATATCCCTTTCTCTCAGCTGGAACTCCATCTCCGGATCAAAGGCACCCGGATAGTGCAAGAGAGCAGATCTAGGAGTAGGCCTTATATCAGCCGGCATCGAATAATAAACTTGGTTAAATCTCGCTGAAAACTGTTGTACTGTCTCCCCTGGCAATCTTTTCAGCTGGTTATACTCTTCTACAATCAAGAAAAGGTTTTGACCGATCATCCACCTGTCGAGAAAAACTTTGACAAACTGCTGGAAATATGAGATGCTTGCATCAGGCAGGGTTTTGAACCAACTCTTCACTTTGGCTTGCAAAGAAAGAGCAAAAAGCCTAATACTGACATCTTCATCATCAACTTCAAAAAGATCTAGAAAATTCTCAAAATTCTGCACATGTTGCTCAGCGTTGACATCCTTACTTTCACCATCAAACCTCGGCAAGTATAGATCATAGTTTTTGGGGAAAGCATGAAGAACAGAAGGTAAAACAAGAGGTTTATACCGATCTGGAATTTTACAAGATGTAGGGGTATGTACAGCAGGTATATAATTGGTCCTTTGAGGCTCATCAATTTGAAGATAGCCATCACAAAATTCGGAAGAAAGGTCTTGATCAAGCTCAAAGGTATGCAAATCTTTGGTATTCACAATCTTCAAAGGGAAAGAATCAACTGCAGGCCGAGGATCTTTTCTCAAATACAATATACTTTGCAAAGCCTTCTTGACATTCTGGGGAAAAGAGAAGAAATAATTTATGACAAAGAAGAAAATGTCTTGGATGAAATTCCAACTTGAGTACCTGATCTTGCCATATTCTCCTTTCATGTTTCTGCTGGTCGGGATCATCCTCCAGTGGAGTCTTTGGATCTGATCTTCAAAACTGATTTAGAGTCACCAAGTGAATGATTTCAGCCTGTCAAGTGTCTGATCGTTGTTCACCATCAACAATCAGATCTGAACTTGATACATGTACTGGGGTGAAATGCAAATGAAGTGGTCGTATTCACAAGCTCACGGAGATTGACTGAAGCAGCGTTTATCTACTAACGCTGATGTAAAACAAGAGCGTTTTCGAAGGCTTCTGGCGTAACTTCAGGCTTCGTCTAAGACTTATGAAACAAACACATCAACCCACAAACAAGTTTGTTCTCCCCAGTGGAGTCGCCAATATGTTAGCGCTTGGAATTCACCTAGGCTGAGATAGACAAACTCTCAAGGCTACATCAAACCATTTCACCTCGTAGCTAGCCCTACGAGGTATGAGAAGGCTCTCTCGGGTCAGATTCGGTAGATCTTTCAATAGGATAAGCTAACCAATTAGGGATAAAGATTTTAGGCTAGTAAATTGATAAGGGAGGTTGATTTAAAGATTTTTGGGGTTTTTGGTGGCAATTTGGAGGGAGTGCAACTCAGGGTGCGGGGATTGGGCTCAGTTTTTGCAGGGGATCTTTGGGGCAAGGTAGGAGTGAGTGTTGATGCCTTAATCTAAGATGGAGGATCAGGAATTATAGAGGAGGAGCTAAAGAGGGCAAACAACAACTTTGAATCCTCTTTAGACAGTGGAAAACATAGATATTGAACAAAATTAAAAGCTGAGCATGGCATGCATGAATTCAAACTTTATCACTTCATCTGTTCAATTAGCAGCAAAGAAAGAGATGGAACACATAAACACACTTACAATAACATGTAGAGAACACACCATCAACACAACAATCCACAAGAATCCGCAATGATGTCTGCAAAACTCTGGCCTTCTTTTTCCTTAAATTGCAGTAATAGATGTACAATATACAATAATGCTTCTCCCACAAGAGTCCAACCATGAAAATGAGCAAGAGAAGGCATAATATAGACCATCTAACTCCTTTCCCCACCTCTAGGGATCGAACTCAGCTTCCTAGGAGCAGTTTGAACTAATTCTAAACTAAGCACTAGATAATAGGAAGTCAAAACAACTTGCCTCTAAAACTTAGCTAACTCATCCATGCATTAAATATTCACTATTTACATCAAGGAAGCTTCTAGAAGGGTTAAGAGAGATTAAATCTATCAATGTGCCATGAAAATTATCCATACATCCATGATTTACAGGTACAAATGATCAACCAAGGTAAAAACAGAGTTTGCAGGCCTGAAAAGTCAAAACTGGCAATTTTAGCTCGAGTGGTCGCGCCCCCTGCTCGAGTGGTCGCGCCCCTTTGCAGCACTTTTTGAATGGGTTCCAGTTGTCCAAATCAAGTGAAAGATGGCTCATTGGAAAGCTTTGTGTGTCTACTTTCCATCCCAAGTGGAATTTCTGGATTTGGAGTTGATCTGACCCCTCAAAAGTCAATTCTCCCAAGGTCACTTTCTGCAACTCAAAAAGTGGGCAGAAAGTCAAAATTTTGATGTATTTTGAGCTTTTGGAGGCCCAAATCTCAAAATCAAGTTGACCCCAAGTATAGGTAATTCTAGTTTTTGCATGCCCTTTCCAAAAATGTCAACTTTTTGTGATTCTGAGCAGTCCTCCCGAGTGGTCGCGCGGGGGGTGAGACCACTCCACAGGCAAAAACCTGTAAATTTCCAAAAATTTCCAAAATGCTCCAAAACTCTCAAATTTTTTTGATTTTGCTGCTGGATGAAGGCTAATGAGTACCATGGTGAGTGAGGGATGCCTCAGCCAAGATACGGAGTGGGTTTGTCCTTTTCTTCTTCTTCTGGGCCTCTGACAGCTTCCTTTGGAGAATTTTCATTTTAGCCTTGCAAACATGCAATCTTGCCCAATAGTGTGTTTTCATGTTGCGTAGCAGCTCTTTGTCACGATTTGCCTTCTCCAACAATCTCTCCAAGTGTGCATTCACACGGATAAGCATGGACTCCCGGTCAGCAGGCAATGGGTCACCGGGCCTCCTACGGTTCAAAGTTCGATCATTGCGGATCCTCCATAGCTCATCAAGTTCTTTTTCTTCTTCTAATTGTTTGTTGCGCTGTTATAGATAAGTGATGGTCCATTGAGCCATTTGGAGCTTTTGCTGCAACACGAGGTTCTCCTCCTCTCTCTGCCTGATAATCTCATAAAAATCTGAAGAAGGAGAGCGGGCATCACGACCAATGAAATCATCATGTGTATCACCAGCTCTCTCATCCTCAATCATGGGCTGCTTGCCCTCTCGTACTGCCTCTGCTGATGAAGAATGCGAGGCCCCTTCCACCTGGTGTGGAGATAACACTCGCTGATTTGAAGAAGATGACGAGACCCCTTCCACCTGCTGTGGAGAAAATACTCGTCGAGCTGCTGCAAATAAGGTCCTAGGACCTCTCTGATAGGTGACCCGAGGTGAAGAAGCCACATGTCTCGGAACAATAATCTCGGGCTGGTGTGATGGACCTCCCACCTCATGAATAACCTCTGGCTCTGGCTCTGGCTCTGGCTGTGGCTGTGTGAAGAACTCACGGGAGATAAAATCTGCCCAAGAAATGCCCTGCTGACTCAGCTGATGGGAAACAACCAGCTGGATGAGACCATGATGACACAAGCTCCTGAGCTGCTGAGCTGGGGACTGCCTCTGAAACATAGAGACCATCCTCTGAATGTCATGAAAGAGATAAGCCGGGATGTTCATCATCCTCACCCTGGTGAAGTGCATCAGCATGCGGATGTGACAAGCAAATACCCGTGAGAATCTCCCCTCGCATGTGAAATAGTGCATGATAAGCCGCATGATAGGAGCATACTCCTCTCGGAGGAATCTGAAAGGAAAGTTCCCTGACAAGTTGTGTATGTATGTTGGCCTGACATATGGCTCAAAGTAAACAAAATCCAGCCACTTGCGCTTTGGCCACACCTCACCCACATTGGGTATCCCGGTAGCCTGTGAGATGGCCTCTGGAGAAAGCACAAAATTCACCCCTGCAAGGGTGACCTGCCCGTCATGAAGGTGTAGGACAAATAGCTGGGCCAGCTCTCTATGATGCTGAATCTGTGACAGCCTCTCGCAAAACTGATAGCAAGCCATGTGCTGAAAACAAGCCACTGCCAATGGGCAAGCCTGCAACTCTGCCAATGATGTGGGCTCTTCCCTCTTGTGATGACCACCCTTACCTCCTTTGCGAGGCCTCCGCTGTGTCTCAATCTCAGTGGATGAAGATCGGTCATCACCTTGCTCATTAGTCTCAGTGGTTGACATGGTGTTATTGAGCAAGGTGGAATAAATAAATCAAGATGACTGCTGCCCCGCCTGCAAAATGCTGTGAAGTATGCTTGTAGAATCCACGAGCGAATTTGAGAGAAAATTGAAGTTTGGGTGAGTTTTTGTGAAGGCGGAACGATTGGTCGCGCCCCTCCTTGGAGTGGTCGCGCGCGACCAAAAATACACTGCGAAAATTGGATGGAGTGGTCGCGCACCCCTGTGGAGTGGTCGTGCACATTCACAGCCTTGTTTGAAGGCCTTCTCGGTGTCAGAATCAGGTGAAGGATAGCTCGTTGGAAAGGTATTTGAGTCTACTTTCCAATACAAGTATAATTTTTCAATTTGGAGTTGATTTGACCTGTCAAAAATCAAATCTCCCAAGACTGGTCAAAAAGTGCCCAATGAGGCTGCCTCAAGGAAGAGTGTTGTTGCAGTCAACTTTTGAATACCTTCCTCAACCCAAAATTGAGCTCATGATAGCTAATTGGAAAGATATTTGTGTCTAGTTATCATTTTACCCATCAAGCAAGTCATTTGGTCAACCAAGCTAGGAGAAAACTTGATTTTCCCAAGGTCACTTCAAAGGTGCCTTTGATTCTCCTGAGACAACGGTATTCTTGACAGTTCTCTCAAACCATGACACCTGTGAAAAAAGTGAAGGAGGTTTCTCTTCCTTGGCATGTTTTGGACAAAAACCTCTCTCAGTTTTGCAAAATTCATCTTTGATTGCTCAGAACCATCATTTTAGTGAAACTTGCCCCGATGTGTGAAACAAGGAATTTTGTCGAAATGGAGCGAAATGAAGGGGATAAGGGGCTTCTAAATTCTTGAGGAAATTTTTGGGAGTAGGGAGGGATGTTAGGAAGTAGAGGAAAGTGGAATCTCAGAGATTGAGTGAGAGGAAGGGGTTCAAAAGAGCAAAACACAGGCCCAACCTAGAAAATTGCCAGGTTGTAGCTAGAAACTAGGGTTTGTGCAAAAATGAGGAATTTGGGGGATCTGAGTGTTGGGAAGTGTTTGATAAGGTACATTAAGGATATGGGAAGGTGTATGAACATCAGGAAACAAGTTTTGCCGATGATTTGTCCGCCCAAGAGAAACTGCCTTCAAAACCCTAAGAGAGGGAAATGACCTTGCCTGGGCGCAACTGAAGCATGAACAAGGTATCAAATGACCCATTAGACACTGACATGACAATGAAAACCCTCTGAATGATGATAAACTCAGCTGAATGGTGACATAGACCGACATTTGGGCAAACCCTAGACCTAATGCCTAGTGACCAAATTTTGCTTGAAGACTCACTGAAATGACAAAATTTGACCTTGACACTTCAAAATCACTATGTAAGAGCACATTTGATCACTGGAGGAAGGCTGTAAAGACTAACACTAACACAAGAAAAGAAGGAAGTTGAGTAAGGGAAGAGGCTAAACATCAAGCTTAGTGATAAGAGTCTTGGAGAATTCTAGAGTCGAGGGTATTTTTCATGGTCTTGGTATTTGTCAATTGAATATCTATAAGAAGAATTTTTTGAATGGGTTTTCCACTCAAAGAGTGACAGGTTTTAGCCTGGCTAACAAGCCTACATACTTGTCTCTTATCTTCTATTTTTGATTTAGTAATTGTCATGATGAAAAGAACACATTGATAATATAACCAAGAGAAGATCATAATTAAAAGTATATCATAAGCAATTATCAAGAAGAGAAATCTCATAATCATCATTGCCCTAGATTTCTCAACATGGTAGCGGAGCTAAGGTGTTGAAGTCAAGAAAGGGCATTAATCAAGAAGGTACACAAAAGTCAAGTTTCCAATAAGGAGAAAATCAAGTCAAAGGATACCAAGCAAGGGATAAATATCTTCAAACCCTAAATTGAAAGAAATCTACTCTAGCAAGAAGTCTTGAAATCATACTCAAGAAGGAAGAAGAAGGAAAGATCAAAACCCTAGAAGTAGTTCCAAGACTAGCATCTAAATAAGGCTTGAACATTTAAGAAGGATCGTGAAGCAAGCTCTCTCTAAAAACTTTAAGGAGTAATATTCTACGAACATCAAGATTAAGGAGGAAGAAAGTAGAAAATACACAAGTAATCTTATGACTTCATCTGATACTATCAAAATGTCTTTTTGCAAGGAAAGTAACAAATTGGTTGGGGTTGCAAACTTTATTGCGTGGACTAAAAGAACAGACCTAAATCTCATTGAGAATGAAGTCATGGACCATATCAAATGGTCAATAACTAAACCTCCAAAATAATATACTCAAGAAGATGCTAGATTCATGAAGGGGGAAGTAAGAGCCCAGAGGATTCTTATAAAATCCATCAAAGACTCTCTCATCCCATATGTATCAAAATTAGACAGTGTAAAATCTACATATGACAAATTGGTAGAGGTTTTTTCTGTAAGTATTGTTAGAGAAGCAATCTCTCTAAGAAAAGAACTCTACAAATTGAAGATCTCAAGAGAAGAAGGAATAACCTCATATTTTATGAGGATTTCTGAGATAAGAGACCAAATTCAAGATTTGGGTGAAATAATGTCTGACAAAGAAATGACCACTGTAGTATAGAATGCACTACCAAAGGAATGGGGTAACTTCACCTCAAGTACCTATGGGAGAAAGAAGCCACTCCCTTTCAATATCTATGGCCATTGTGTAAGAGCGAAGAAACTGGACTAAAGGCAAAGTCATATGTCATAAAAAATGCCCATAATCAAGCATATGTTGCTATGTCAAGAAGAAAAGGAAAGTTTGGAAAATTTGGTCCTCAAAAGAAGAAGAAGAACATGGCTAAAGTACAATGCTATTGATGTTAAGAGTATGCTCATTATCGAAGAGATTTTCCTAAGATTAAAAGGGACAATAACAAGAGGAATAAGGAAGAAGTCCATATTACTAAAGAAGTAGAAGAGCCTGAGACAAAGAAGCCTAAGAAGGAGGAAGTGAAAGAACTCTACTATGACTGAGAGAATCTTCTTCTTCTTCTGTTGTATTATAGATAGGAAGATTTGAAAATAAAATAGGATGCATCATATTAGAGAATAGAGTCATGGTAGAAGCATTATAAGTAAGAGCTCATGACATATGTAATATGATGAATGTCTGGAAAAAAAACCTATGGAAGTCAACTATGTAGGGTATATCTCATGGAAACCTCATTGAAAGCTCCAATTATAACTATAATAAGTCATCTGGAAAAAGAGGTTATCATACATCTATCATAAGGGAAACATCTATAGGGTAGGATATTATACAAGATCCTTAAGACTCTCTGATGGTGTCTTCATTATAAGATTCACTGATCAAGAGGAAAAGTAAGTGTTTCATCAATAATTCCAAACTTGTGGAATTCATAGGATGATGGTATGATAACATAACAGTGAAGCATATCAAGGGAATGAAGCTCCTTCATTCAAAGGAAGTTGCAGCAAGAAGTCTGGATGACCCAAAAGGAAAGATGAGGTATGTATGCTTTCATTTTATATTGTAGGATTCATGTCATATGGTTGCAGGCAAAATGGATAAATGCTCTGTCTTGAGAAGCATGATCAAAGAAATAATCTCCTCCCTAAAAGAATGCTAGAATGCATGAGTCACATATTTATTAGATGAAATCAACATAATATGTCATCATATATAAGTATGAGGTGTTTTACAACTAAGGAACTCTGAAGCTCCTAGGAATGAAATGTGTGAAGAAAGGAAGGAAGAGATCATGAAGTTATACAAGTATGGTAAAGGAAGTCAAAATTCGAAGGACCAAGAAGATTTGACTATGATATCTCTGTTGAGATTGCAACAAGATGATGGAGCTTAGTGAAAAAAGTCGCCTTCACTAAGTGGGCCCGCAGGCAAATTATGGCGCAAGTTCTATTTTTGATCACAGTGTGGATGATCACAGTGTGAGTGATCACAATGTGGGTGACCAAAATGTGGGTGACCAAAGTGTGGGTGATCAAAGTCTATTTTTAGACTGGCTGTCAAAAATAGAAAATTCAAATATTATTGTCTCATAATAATATTTGGACTATAAACTTGATCTTATTCTCTTGGAGCACTTCAGTTTGAGCTACAGATGTGGCCCATGCAGCTGTCAGAAGGAAGTACGCTTTTCTTATGAGTCAGTTGAGTTGTTGCATGCATGACTTCAGTTAGAACTCAATCAGTTGAGTTTGGTGGAGTTGATTGTGGAGTTGATGGAGTTGTGTTCAGTTTGACTTGGTTAAACTAGTTGTAGTTAGTCTAACTGCAAATAGACTAATGATGAGTTGTTAAACTAATTATTAACTCATAATACAACTATAGAATACATCAGTTAACTCAGTTGCATGTCAGTGCATGTTCAGTTCAGCAGGGACAGGTGTTAGAGAATCAGATTGCTATCAGTTGTGACTATAGTTGTGCATCAGATCTTGCACAATCAAGGGATTGAGTATGCCAATGAGTCTGCTCATGTATTTGCCCAGTTTGTAGCTTCTGCTCACGTCTTACACATTTTGAGTGATTCTTTGGACGTGAAATACGAGTTTGGTAGACCATTCTCATTCATTCTTGAGCAGGTATTGAGCAGTGGAGGCAGGCAAGCAGTGGAATAGATTTGGAGATCAGATCTTAGTTGTATTGTGTGTAACAGGTGGAGTTGGTACTGGATTGCTTGTGATAAGCATTGTACTTTGTAATGTTACATGGTCTCAATCATTAATATACAGATAGTGTGGGGTTTTTAGCGAGATGCTTTCCCCGGGTTACATATTGTGTTAATGTGTGAATGCTCTTGATGTTTTATTGTTATTGATGCTGCTATATTGATTATCAACGTAGAGGAGCTTATGTATTGTGTATGTATTCCGCAATAGTACATGATCAGGATAATCTCTATTGAATATGTGTTAAATTATTCAAAATTTCTACATGGTATCAGAGCGAGCTAGATAATTGTAGAAAAAGTTTCTACATGGTATCGAAGCTGTTGATCATCAAATCTACTATTCAGGAAGTGTTTACATTCTATTTCTTCAGGCAGAGTCTGTAATCGAGCCAGGTAGCCTCTGGATTCATCCTTCCTTTGGAAGGTGAGATATCCGGTGAATGCCCATACAGTCGATCTCTGTACGAGAAATATTGTGTTCTCACGAATTTTAGATCGGAGGCGGTTGAGTTTGGAGCTGGTGGAAAATCGAATTTGCAGCAGTGTTGTTGAAATTTCTTTCAACGGATTGCAAATGTTATTCCAAAGCAAGAGCGACCTGGCGCTCAAGGATAAACTCAGAAACAATAAAGGTGAGAATGGATTTTCATCAAAGGTATCTGATGAAGAGAATTGCGCTTTGGCTGCTAAAGCAAAGAAGGTGAAGAACAAGAAAGCTTCTCATTCCGGTGCGAAAGGCAAGAAGCAGGATATGTCCAAGGTGAATTGTTTTCACTGTCACTAGCACGGACACTATGCCACTAATTGTCCGCAGAAGAAGAAGAACAAGTAGGCTGTTGGATCTTCAGCAGGAGAGGCTCTAGCCTCACAGTTTGAGCTTGATTTTTCATTGATCGCATGCTTGGTTTCAAGTGTGATGGGATTAGTGTGGTTCTTGGACAGTAGTGCGTCTTTTCACATGATGGGAGATAGAGATTTGTTCTCTGATCTGGAGGACAAAGATCTTGGAGTGCACATCGAGATGGGCGATGATGGTAGATACAGTGCGACCGGTATTGGTACCATTTCCTTTGAGAGGGAGTCTGGTAAACCCTTCGTATTGAAAGAAGTCATGCATGTTCCAGGATTGACGAAGAATCTCATCTCAGTGGCGATGTTAGAAGACAAGGGGTATGATGTTGTTTTCAGCAAGGGAAAGGCTTTCCTGCGCAGCAAGACAACTGGTGAGACCCGGAAGATAGGGGTTCGAGTGAGGAACCTTTATCAGTTGCATGTAGATGGATGCGCAGCAATGGCGGGCAAGGCAGAAGGATTGGTGAGTCGGGATGATGGCGAGTTGTGGCACAGGAGATTGGGTCACCTTCACCATGGAGCCTTGAAGATACTGCAGCAGATCACTACAGGTCTTCCTAAAGGCACACTTGCGCAGTCAGATCAGTGCAAGGGGTGTACTTTGGGGAATTTTGTGAAAGCCACCTTTCACAAGAAGGATAGTCGTGCCACGATGATCCTTGAGAGAATTCACACAGATGTGTGTGGACCTTTCTCAGTTGCTTCGACAGCAAAACACAGGTATTGTGTGATTTTTGTTGATGATTTCTCTCGTAAGTGCTGGATCTTCTTCATGCAGAAGAAGAGCGAGACATATTCAAAGTTCTATGAATTCAAAGCACTGGTCGAGAAGGAGTCGGGGAAGAAGGTGAAGGCTCTTAGGAGCGATAATGGTGGTGAATACATCTCGGACAAGTTCAAGGATTTCTTCAAGGCAGAAGGGATTCGTAGAGAGCTCATAGCTCCCCATAACCCACAGCAGAACAGGGTAGTTGAGCAGAAGAACAGAACGATTGTGGGTGCTGCACAGGCAATGTTGCATGATCAGGGCCTACCCCTTCACTTGTGGGCAGAAGCATGCAATACAGCAGTTTATGTGCAGAACCGTTGTCCTCATAGGATACTTGGCATGAGTACACCTGAGGAGACTTATTATGGTAAGAAGCCTGATCTTTCTCATTTGAGGATTTTTGGTGCTAACGTTTACATGCATGTGATGAAGGATGCTACGAAGAAGTTGGAGCTGACTGCAAAGGTTGGGATATTTGTGGGGTACACTGATACGCCCCACAACTATCGTGTGTATTTGCCAGACAGTGGTAAAACTGTTGTGCGACGGGATATAAAATTTCAGGAGGAGAAAGCCATGAAGTGTTCGCTTGAGAGGGAGCTACACTTGCATGCAGATGAGGAGCTATTAGTTCCTAAGGATGAGCTTCAGGATGTGGATCAGCCACAGGACGAGGTTCATGGAGTGGAAGAGACCACTCATGCAGCGCCAACCATCAGAGGGCAAAAGCGCTTGACAGAAGCTGAGCGACTGGCTCAAGATGTAGAGAAAGTTGTAGGACCACCTACAGCCCAACGTAGGCAGAGACAGTCACCTGATCGGTACACTGGATACATGGCTCTGATGAGCAAGTGTATTGTGATTGAGCCATCCTCTTTCGAGGAAGCTGTGGAGGATCCCGCATGGGTAGACACCATGGTGGAAGAGTATGATTCTATTGTCAGAAACAGTGCATGGGAGATTGTTCCTAGACCGGAAGGGAAATCAGTGGTGGGTTCGAGATGGATCTACAAGGTCAAGAAAGCAGCTGACGGGAGTGTGGAGAAGTACAAGGCAAGATTTGTTGCCCGAGGCTTTTCACAGATAGAGGGGATCGATTATGAGGAGACCTTTGCACCTGTCGCAAGGTATTCTTCCATACGGACGATTCTTGCTCTCTCAGTGCAGATGGGATGGCACATTCAACAGATGGATGTGAAGACTGCATTCCTCAATGGAGTCATTGAGGAGGAGGTGTACATTGAGCATCCCGAAGGCTTTGAGGTCTTCAGCAGCGAGTCGCATGTGTGCAGGCTCAAGAGAGCGTTGTATGGGTTGAAGGAAGCACCACGTGCTTGGTACACACGGATAGACAGCTATTTCACAGGACTTGGATTCTCCAAGAGCGAGGCGGATCCTAACCTATACCAGATTGTGGTGGAGGGTAAGTTGCTTATCATTGTACTGTATGTTGATGATTTGATTCTAACGGGTGATGAGTTGTTGATACTGTCATGCAAGAAGGATCTTGCTACAGAGTTTGAGATGAAGGACTTGGGCCTCCTTCACTATTTCCTAGGATTGGAAATATGGCAGCGCAGTGGTGGATTGTTTGTTTCTCAAGGCAAGTATGCTCGGGAGACACTGGAGAAGTTCAACATGCATGGCTGCAAGCCTGTTGATACTCCTCTTCCTGGAGGTTGGAGGAAGGAGGATGCCACTTCGGGAAAAGAAGTGGATGCCACTGTTTATAGACAGTTGGTGGGGTCGCTGATGTATTTGGTCAATACACAACCTGATATATGCTATGCAGTTAACCAGCTTTCACAAGCTATGGTTAAGCCTACCAAGCTCTTCTGGAAGGCGGGCAAGCATGTATTGCGCTACTTGAGAGGCACATCGGGATATGGTTTGTGGTACAGACAGGAGGATGAGGTGAAGCTATGTGGCTTCACGGATGCAGATTGGGCAGGGAGCCCAACGGACAGAAAGAGCACATCAGGAGGGGTATTCAGTATTGGATCGACAGTAGTTTCTTGGTACAGCAAGAAGCAGAGATCCGTGGCACTCAGTTCAGCGGAGGCTGAGTATATGGCAGCAAGTTTGGCTGCATGCGAGGCTATATGGATGAGGAAGATCCTGGTTGGTTTGTTCAGTTCTCATTTGGATCCTACTGTGATTTACTGTGATAACCAGAGTTGCATTAAACTCTCGTCTAATCCTGTATTTCATGATAGATCTAAGCATATTGACATCAGGTACCATCATATCAGAGATTGTGTGTAGCGGAGGATCATGTTGCTTTCATACATTCCAACGGAGGATCAGGATGCTGATATTCTGACAAAGGCTCTCACCATGAGAAAATTCGAGTACCACCGAGGCAGGATAGGGGTTGTTGATAATCCATATCTTGTCGAGAGGGAGTGTTGAGATTGCAACAAGATGATGGAGCTTAGTGAAAAGAGTCGCCTTCACTAAGTGGGCCCGCAGGAAAATTATGGCGCAAGTTCTATTTTTTATCACAGTGTGGATGATCACAGTGTGATTGATCACATTGTGAGTGATCACAATGTGGGTGACCAAAATGTGGGTGACCAAAGTGTGGGTGATCAAAGTCTATTTTTAGACTGGCTGTCAAAAATAGAAAAGTCAAATATTATTGTCTCATAATAATATTTGGACTATAAACTTGATCTTATTCTCTTGGAGCACTTCAGTTTGAGCTACAGATGTGGTCCATGCAGCGGTCAGAAGGAAGTATGCTTTTCTTATGAGTCAGTTGAGTTGTTGCATGCATGACTTCAGTTAGAACTCAATCAGTTGAGTTTGGTGGAGTTGATTGTGGAGTTGATGGAGTTGTGTTCAGTTTGACTTGGTTAAACTAGTTGTAGTTAGTCTAACTGCAAATAGACTAATGATGAGTTGTTAAACTAATTATTAACTCATAATACAACTATAGAATACATCAGTTAACTCAGTTGCATGTCATTGCATGTTCAGTTCAGCAGGGACAGGTGTTAGAGAATCAGATTGCTATCAGTTGTGACTATAGTTGTGCATCAGATCTTGCACAATCAAGGGATTGAGTATGCCAATGAGTTTTCTCATGTATTTGCCCAATTTGTAGCTTCTGCTCGCGTCTTACACATTTTGAGTGATTCTTTGGAGGTGAAATACGAGTTTGGTAGACCATTCTCATTCATTCTTGAGCAGGTATTGAGCAGTGGAGGCAGGCAAGCAGTGGAATAGATTTGGAGATCAGATCTTAGCTGTATTGTGTGTAAGAGGTGGAGCTGGTACTGGATTGCTTGTGATAAGCATTGTACTTTGTAATGTTACATGGTCTCAATCATTAATATACAGATAGTGTGGGGTTTTTAGCGAGATGCTTTCCCCGGGTTACATACTGTGTGAATGCTCTTGATGTTTTATAGTTATTGATGCTGCTATATTGATGATCAACGTAGAGGAGCTTATGTATTGTGTATGTATTCCGCAATAGTACATGATCAGGATAATCTCTGTTGAATATGTGTTAAATTATTCAAAATTTCTACAATCTCCCAGAAAGATATGAAGACTCTAATGAAATTTTGGAAAAAGATGGAGACCCTTGACTATACATATATTTAAGGAGATGTGTCAACATGTATGGAGGATGTTGATGCCTATAAGTATATGTCATGATGAAATACCATCACAAGGTAATCATGATCTTAGTATTCATTATTCATGAACTAGTATCTCTATGGGTTTATGCAGGGCTACCAAATGAAAGAACTATGAATGTCTTCCATGAAAAACCATGTAGAAGAATGCAAGAACCTTCCAGAAAAGGAAGGCTGATGAAGGTAGCATAATATGAAGCAATGTTAGATGAAGACTGATGGATCACTTTCTGATGAAAGGAATGATGAAATGATTTATAGATGAAATTGATGGATGGTTTGTGCCCTATGAGGAAGTCCCCAAAATATTAAGACTCCATAAGAAAGAAGAAACTAATGACATCGAAGAAAGGAGTTCTTCAAGCAGTTGGTTTTCCCATCATCTCCACCTGAGGAGCTGCTAAAGGTACCTATTTTGAGAGGGAGCTTGGAAACTTTCTTACTTGGAATAAACTTGGTAAATTCCTAAGCCAAGAGGGAGCTTAGGTACATTCCTTGTATAGGAATCAGTAAATTATTTTAATGGAATATATGTCCTCCCTAATTGAGAGGGAGAGATGGACACATCATTCTAGTCTACACTCGGCCGGAAGATAGAATGAGAGGATTGGGTAATCATTTGTCATCTGATACTCTTTGAGGATGACATAGGGAATCCAAGAGAAGAGTAGTCATGGAGGACCGATATTCTTTGAGGACTAGGGAATCCAAGATAATAATATTCCTCATGGAACATACCCTAAGTACCCAAGTAGGGTATGTTCCGAGAGAGACAATGATGAGAGTGTTTATAAATCATTGGTCTCGCCAGCATTGAGCTCAGATCTTATGGAGAGATAAAGATATTATTCAAGGCCTTGCTATGTAACAATCTTGGTTGATATGATGCTAAATAAATGGGTTGCCAATCTTATTCTTCTTATGAGAAATTCTTCAGATTGAGAATGACTTTGTACCATTATGAATACCTTCCTAGTTAAGAGGGAGTGTTGAAAAGTGTAACTAGGTTCGGTCTTCATAATGACATGTAATTGTGATTTTATGTAAAGATATGTAAAGAATAAAAATAAAATATTGTAATTCTTGCATCATGGGTTTCATGAGCAAGGGAATTTAGTTTTGAGTCAAGGCTCCCATTGAGAGCCTTAAGGAATTGTTTTTCAAATAGTCATAAAATAAGAGAGTCATTTTCATGTAATGAAGTCATGCTACACATTTTAAAGAGTCAAACTTATCTATGAAAATTATTCCTCCAAGACCTTGTCACTTATCCTATTCAAGACGGCCTACAAAGAATGGAGAACTTACTAGATGATGGTGGCCTTCCTCCTAATGATTATATCGACCTAAGGGACATGAGACAATGTGTATAAATAGCCACGGTCAGCCTCACTTAGGAGCAATAAATTCGGTGAAAAGAAGTACGAAGAAGAGCCTTCAAGAGAAGTGTGAAGAAGAGCCTACAAGAGAAGTGTGAAGAGGAAGCCTACAAGTAGTAGTGTGAAGAACAGACTACAAGCATAAGTGCAAAGAAGGGATAGCGAAGATTTCTTCTGGGGTTCTGGCTTGGGTCATATACTCTCCCTCGTGAAAAAGAAGAAGAACTGAAGGCATCTCAAGAAGATCAAAGTAGTACTTGTTAAAGTGATCTTGTTTGGGCATAGATCTCGAAATAAGGAAGCCAAGGAGAAACTCTATTCTAGGGTTTTGGGTCTAGGTCTAAACTAGGAGACCGAGTTTCTCTGTGTAAGCCAATAAGAGTAGTAGAGACCGAGATTCTCTAGAGGGAGTCGAGAATAGCAGCGTGGAAGGATAGAGACTAAGATTCTCTAGAGGAAGCCTAGAAGATCAATTCAAGAGAAGAAGGAAGTCGAGTAAGGGAAGAGGCAGAACATCAAGTTTAGTGACAAGGGTCTTCGATGATTCTAGAGTCAAGGGTATTTGTCATGGTATTGGAATTCGTCAATTGAATATCTATAAGAATAATTTTCTGATTGGGTTTTCCTCTCAAAGAGTGAGAGGTTTTGGCCCTGGCTAAGAAGCCTACATATTGTGTCTCTTTTCTTCTATTGTTGTTTTGTTAATTTTATTGATGAAAAGAACACATTGATAATATAACCAAAATAAGATCATAATTAAAATTATATCACAATAAATTATCAAGAAGAGAAATATCCTAATCATCATTGCCATATATTTTTCAACAGAAATTTGGATTTTATCAATTTAATCAAGGAAAAATCAAATTGAGAATTTCTTGTTGTATTGTTCAACACTCACTCTCAGCAAGAAATGGATTATCAATGACCCCTATTCTGCAACTGTGGAACTCAAAACTTCCTTCTTTACAAGGTCCTTTTCAAAATGCCAGCATTTTGTTCCTCTGTCGGAATGTATTGTAGCAACATTATTCGCCTTTGCACACAGTCCTATAAATGGTGATACCAGATTATCACAGTAGATCATAGTTTGATCCATCATGTGACCAAAGAATCCCACAAGTATCTTTCTCATCCACATCACCTCACATGATGCTTGAATTGAATCCATGTATTATTCTTTTGTCGAGAGGAGCACAACAGGTTTTTGCTTCCTGTTGTACTAGGAAATGTTGCAGACCCAACATTGAAAATTCCACTTGATTTACTCTTTCGGTCTGATGGACTCCCCCGCCCAATCTACATTTGTGAGTCCACACAACTTCACTCCCTTTTTTCATCTATACCATAGTCCAAACTAGGTTCTACCTCTAAGGTATCGTAAAACATGCTTAGTTTCCTTCCAATATAATTTGGTTGGCCTAACCATAGCTTGGATTAGTTGGTTGACTGCATAGCACATATCTGGTCGTGTGTCCATAAGGTACATCAGTGAACCCACTAGTTGCTGAAAAACGGTAGCATCCACTTCTACACTTGAAGTGGTAGTCTCCCCCCTCTAGTTGATTGCTAGAGGTGTCTCCATGGGTTTGCAACTCTCCATGCAAAATCTTTGTAGGAACTCATTTTCATACTTGCCTTGAGACGCAAACAATTCCCCATCGCCTTGCCATAATTCCAACCCGAGAGTCCTTAATTTCAAATTCCCTTGCAAGGTCTTCCTTGCAAGATCTGATCAGCTGCTCACCACTAGTTAAAATCAAATCATCAACATATAAGACAATAATAATTAATTTACCTTCTAACAAGATATGATAAATATTTTTATCTGCTTCACTTTTGGTGAAGCCCAAACCAGTGAGATAAATGTCGATCCTAGTGTACTAAGCACGGGCTGCTTGTTTGAGATCGTACAATGCTCACTTGAGTCTTCACACATAAGACTCCTAATCAAATGTCTCAAAACCTATTGGTTGCTCGATGTACACCTTCTCCTTAATAAATCCATTGAGAAATGTTGTTTTTACATTCATCTAGTGGATCTTTCACCCCATCTACGCAGCCAGTGCAAGAATTGATCTAATGGATGAGCACCTTATTACAAGAGCAAAGGTATCCTCATAGTCAATTCCCTTAACTTGATAGTACCCCGTGGCCACAATTATGGCCTTATACTTCTCTATTCTTCCATCTACTTCATGCATAACCTTTAATATCCATCTAGAACCCACAACTGATTTATCTACTGGTCTTGGGACCACATCCCAAAAATTTTTATTTACAATGGATTCGTATTCCTCCACCAATACATCAACTCATACAGGTTTCTCTATTTCTTCCTTGAAAGAGGATGGCCTAGTCTCTACAAGCTAATTCATTAGAGCCATTTATCCAGTGTGTTGATCAGTTGACCTCCTTTTCCTACATAAATTTGAAGGAACTCCCACATTCTACCTCACATCCTACACAAGTCTATCAGCTTCCCTAGTCCTTTTTCTGCCTTCTCTGAATGGTTCTGCTTGAGTGGATGTCTCCACTCTCTGCTCCTCAATTTTTGGTTTCTCCACAACTTCCTAAGGCTCCTCCTTTGGAGCTCAAATCTCCTCCCCTAGTGGAATCTAAAGCTCCCTCTCAAGAGAGCACCACATTGCTTTCTCCTCATAAAACTTTACATCCCTTCTCACAATTTTCATTCTCAGGGATGGAAAGTACACATGGTAGTTGTGAGGATTTTTGTGTAACCCACAAATACCCCCAATTTTGTTGTCATCTCAAGCTTCTTCCTTGATTCTTTGGAGACATGGTAGTATATAGAGGCTCCAAAAATCCTGAAGTGCGACACATCTGGCTTTCTCCCAAAGAAGGCCTCCTCCGATGTAATCATGCCAAGAATCCGATGTGGACTTTGATTCTACAAATATATTGTTTTGTTGCATGCCTTTTCCCAAAAATGTAGTGGTAGGCCTTGGTCATGCAACATAGCCCTCACATCTCCCACAATGCTATGGTTATTTCTCTCAACCACCCCATTCTACTATGGGTTGTGGGATGTTGTCAACTATCATCAAATGCCTTCTTTCACACATAAATTTTTGAATTCATTTGAAACGTAGTCACCTCCATTATCGCTCTTGAGATAATTCATCTTATTATTGGTTTCTTTCTTAACCAATGCTTTGAATTCTACAAACTTGGAGAATGTCTCATCCTTCTTCTGCATGAAGAAGATCTTGAGAAGTCACCAATAAAAATGACAAAATATTATGTCTAGCAGTGGGGGCTATCAAGAAAGGTCCATCGAAATTAGAGTGGATACTTTCCAAGACTACATGTGACTTACTATCTCGATCATGGATTGTGGATTTTGTGTACTGCCCCAAGGTACATCCTTCGCATACATCATGTTGATCAAGTTCTCCTTTAGGGAGGCCTGTGTTTATTTGTTGCATAATCTTCAAGGTGCCATGATTCAAATGGTAAAGTATTTTGTGCCAAAGTTCATCGACATCACAGCTCTGCACTTTCTCTGCCTTAGTGCTTAATGCAGCACAGTGTTTCACATCTAGCTTATATATGTTCTTCACCCGAACCCTAATCTTCTTCACCTGTCCCATGGCTATATGTCTCATGAATGCTTTTCCTTTGCTGAAGATCACAACATAACCATGGTCTTCAAAAACTACAACAAAGATGAGATATTTCTTTGGGCCTGAAACAAACATGACATCCTTGAGCATGAGAGGGGAGCCTGACTCCCTTTGAAAGGCGACTGTACCAATCTTGGTCATGTTGTACCTTCCATCGTCCCTCAGATCAATGTGCATCTAGAGATATTTCTCCTCCAGGTCACTGAAAATGTCTCTACACCATGTCATGTGGAAAGATGCACCTGATTCCAAGTACCACATGCTTCTGTCATTGTGCTTGCAATGCATGCAATAAGGGTAAAATCAAGCTTGAACTGTGAAACCAAAGCTTCACCTGTTGCTCCTCCTAAGGTCTTCTTGCTCAACATTTTGTGTGGACACTTCATGTCATAGAGCCTGAATTCATGACAATTTAAGCATTTAATTTTGGACAAATCTTTCTTCTTACCCCCTTGGTTAGATTCTAGTTTGGTTTGAGATTTATTCCCTTTTCCCTTCTTTGTCTTTCCAACCAATGCAATTTTTTCTTCATCCTCTCCTTTGGATGAAGTCATATATCTGGTATTCAGCCTTATTTTCTCTTGTAACAAATTGAACCATAAGCGTTCCTAATTCAGTAGTTTCTCCCTCTCATTCACCAAATCTTGGTAGTTATGCCAGCTCTTGAGAAGGCCTAGAAGGGCTAGGATTACCAAGTCATCTTCTGCAGCATTAACACCAACGCCACTAATTTCATCACAAACTTGTGAAAACCTACTCAGATACTGTGGAATAGTGCCATTCTTCTGTATATTGATATTTCAAAGTTCATCCTTGAGTGCCAGCTTCTTGTGGTCACTACTATTCTTGAACAATTATATCAGTTCTTTCCACATTGCGAAAGGAGTTTCTTTCCCATGGATATTTGAGACAATGTAGTCTCGCACTCCCTCCAAGATTATTCTCCTTGCCTTGGCTACGTCTTTCTTCCACTGAGTAAGATTTTGGGCATCAGATGCTTGTGGTTTTTCAATGGCTTTCTTAACATATTCTAACAATCCATTGTCATTCAATACTGACTCCATGTGATCCTTCCATTGAATGAAATTAGAGTTGCCTTCCAAGGCATACTCTAGCCTCATCCCATTGAAGGTCATCTTCCCAACTCTATAGATATCCTGCTACACTGAACTACAAAATCAAACCTCCAGAGAAACAACTTTGAAATACCTGCTCTAATGTGAATCCTGCTTTGATACCATGTATAAATTATGATGTATATTTGCAACTGCTCATGAAATTTTAATCAAAATCACAAGACACAAACCTACTCTACTACTCTGCGAATTCAATTCACAATTTAGAACATCAATCACAAACATGCAATGTGAAATAACACACATGCACACAATATTTTTCTAGAGGAAAGAAATTTGCTAAAACCCCTTTGTCTGCTTGTATTAATCTGATGAATGGAGATGTGTTATAAATTCTTTTCTCAAATGATCACAACCTGCAAGTGAATAACCTCTCTCTTTGCTCACTGAGAAACTCTGACCCATACTTAGTCAATTTCTTCCCTTTCTTGAGCCCCTATTTCCTTGCACAATTCTTTGGAAATTAGGCCCCTATTATTTAGGAAATTCCTCTAAAATGATTGTGCAATTTCCAAGGTTGATCATCTAACTGGATGCAACACATGTACACTCAAGACTACTATACAACAGATGTTACATTGCCTTTGAATCTCCACCACAACTGGGGAACTCGAATTCTCTGCATGCACTAGATATTTTGGGTTGATTGATCAATTAACTAGATGATCACTGAGTTTGACTGAAGTCACACTGCACAATAGACCTTCCACTAGTTCCTCCAACAGTTAGAACTAGTTTAACTAAAAACAACTTGAAATAATTGATCCTAATTGCTACAAATTAGAAATCACACATGTTTAACTGAACTTTAACTCCTCTAGCTTAAATTTAATGAGCTAACTGAATGACAAGAGCCATGCCACCTCAGTTAATTGCATCTAAGTTGTCTGTTGATGTGGAAATTCGAATTTTCTCAAGTTAATCAAGGAACAATCAAATTGAGACTTTCTTGCTACATTTTTCAACAAATCCCTTTGTGATACTTTGTATGATGCATAATATTGTTTAGAAAGTGTTGATGTGAAACCACTATGTTGCTACATATCAACAAAACAAAAATGATTATTTAGTTATCTTTACTAAGTGTGGAAAATGCATTGTATTGTTGTAATGTACTTAGGGAGGAAAATATGGGGTACCTAGGGATGTACACAAGGGGATAATGAATGTAATGTATCCATAATAATGGAATAGGCCAACTATATAATTAAAACTAGTGCAAACATATAAATTAAATGGTTGATAAATGATGATATGCATCCATTTATGATAGGAATCAAAACACTTACCTCATGATGCATCTCACATTTCCAAGATTAAAAAAATCATAAAAAAATTAACTATATTATTATTATTATAAAAAGAATATATATATATACACACACACACACACTTAACCATGGATATTCACCTCCACTTTACCATGGATATTTTTAATCTATGAATAGGCTTTTTTACAATACCATGGCTTAACAATTCCACATGCCCACAACCCATTACACATTTCACTGTCAAAATATTTTATATATAATTTAATGTAATTTAATTTTATAAATTATTTGTAATTAAATTGAAAAGAAAAAAGGGCATAACTACCTTTGAAATAAATCTAACCCTTTGTCTGTGACTACTACTAAAAATATTATGTGAATATTCCATAGATTTAAATCCCTATCATCTACCTATTAATTATTGATAGTTGAACTAAAATTATAGAAGCCTTATTCCAAAATAGACATGCTTATCAGCGTAATAATAAGTGGTAGTTGGCATAAGCCCCTAGGAATACTCATGGAAAAGTATAATGCATAGGCATATCATTGTTTTGGATGTGTGTTGAAATGTATTATATTGTAGCAAGCATGACTTATGGTGCAATTTCTTCCATAAGGGGCATTTGATGGTGATGCCCTCCCTTAAGGGTTCTTCTCCATATATTCAATAGTTCATGGTGAATTTTTTGGTACCTTTGGTGTTTATGGTTTATCTTGGAATTTTTATGGTGGATGATATCTTATATATTTGAAGTTTCACTACATTTGTCTTCCTCAATAATAATAAATATGCCCTATTTTGCAACAATGTCACATTGTTAAGTTTTCCAAGATGTATGATGAGGTTAAAAAATCATAAGAGGACTTACAAATGGTACTTGGAATAGTATGAATGCAACAAGTTTGTTGAGTGCATGAAAAAATTTAAGGATGATAAAATGGAGATGGAGGAGTGTAAGGAGTGAAGTATGAATATGGTGATATTGATGGGGATAATGATATATTTGCAAATATAGCTTGCAACAACATGTATAATGTTATTCCCTATGTTTCTTTTGTGATGGTTTCTTTGATATTTTTTTATTTTTTTCAAGTATCCTAAAGAGTATTATCAATATCTAAGGCTGTAGATTTTCCATTGGCCTATTCGTCACCATGTACCTGAAAACAATTGTGAAAGAAAATTAGTTTTTCCCTTCTTATTCTCTTTTTTTCTGTTTTTTCTTGTCAAGATATTGATGTCATTTATGGTCTTTACCAATGCCCTACCCCATAAAGAATATTAGGGTTTACTTGATGGGAAATTATTAAGGATGCCTCCATGGAGGTATTTAGTGGAAGGTCTATCCCAAGTGCCAAGGTGAGGTTTTCACTTGGGAATTTTTATTATTTTTTCCTTTTTTTTTCTTTTTCTTTGATATATTTCTCAATTTCAAGTTGGATTAACAACATTCCTACTCTTAACCACATCAAGTTATTGTGCATTGAATATGGTTTTGAATTATTCCTTTCACAAAAGGTTCTTGTATATTTTGATCTTATAACCACTAATTAGGATGGGGATGTTATCATCGTCTATTGTCCTAATTTCCACTAATTCATTCTTGTTACATCTGTAACAACCTATCTAGTGGGGAAATCATATTTTGAGGCGGACCGGCTCTGGCGATCGCTGCAGCGCGTGACCTAGACCCTGACTTCGATCCTACGCCCTGCGCTTGGCAGCGCGGCTGCTAGGCCACCCCCATCCTCTGCTGGCCTCCCCACCTCCGATCCCGGGCCTCCTGCCCTCCCCCGCCGCCTGCTCATATGACTAAAATGGATCCCCCACCTCAGGAACCAGAAGACTTCGAGAAGCGGTTTGCCTCCCTTATTCCTGAGAGCGCAGCTGGGAGAATCCGTCCAACAGCCTCCAAATTCATCAAGAAGTTAGATGAAATCCCAGAAGTAGCTCTACCTCCCTCCCTTCCAAGGAGAGCAGCAATTTCCTTAGCAGAACGAGGCCTGGTCGGCCAGTTCACAGGATTGTGGCCATCCCCAAGATCAGTACAGAGATGGGTCGAGAGAAACTGGAACTCGATGGTGCAAGGGAAAATAGCAATCAGGTTTTGTGGCAGAGGTTTTTACACCTTTCTTTTCGAAACAACGGAAGACAGGAATCTCATCTTCAGGAACGGCCCCTATTTCATGGACTCTCGGGGTCTCTATTTAAACAGATGGACGCCAGATTTTGATCCAGAAATGGATGTCCCCAACGCTGTCCCCGTTTGGGTTCATCTCCCCCACTTGCCGCTTCATTGCTGGGGGGATGAGTCCGTCAAAGCTATAGGGAAAGCAGTTGGCAAGTATATTGACAGATCAGAACCGAAAGAAAACATGCATGCATGCGCGAGGATTTGTGTCGAAGTAGATCTGGGAAAAGGCCTGCCTGAAGCAATCAAACTCAAAGTTGATCAATGGACACACATTCAGCAAGTGGACTACGAGCAACTACCCTTCAAATGCAAGGTATGTCATGAATACGGGCACTTCGCTAATAGATGTAGCAAATCTAAAACAAATGTTCCTGAAAGCATTGTAGAAACCCCTGAGGGGGTCTGGGAGCACGTCAAAAAGAAAAAGTCAAATCCCCCTCCAGGCCCAAGCTCAAAGGACCCCCCTGAAAACTCCTCCCACCCTTCCCATCCCTCCGGATCCGGCCCTTCTTTCCCCTCCTCCTCCAACCCCTTTGAAACCCTGTCCACGGAAGAACCCCCTTCCCCCCCCCCTTCCCCCCGTGGGATCGTTATCTCTGCCCCTGAATCCATCCCTCAGCCCTCCCCTCCCCCAACAGTAGAAAGAATCTTAACCAGAAACAAATCAAAGGAAAACAACCTCTCCTCAGATCCCCCCAGAAAAGTTGGAAGAAAGTCCAACAAAGAGATTAGAGATGAAAACGCTGCAAAAGAAATGGCCACCGGAACGCAGCAACCAATGGATTCATTCCTAGACAAAACAAAAGGAAGTGGAGAAAAGATGAAAGAGAAAAGCGGGGCAAACACCAAGCATGGTAAATGATGATTTTGGTCTCCTGGAATTGTAGGGGGATGGGCTCCTCCCTAAAAACAAACGCAGTCCGGGACCTACTCAAATCTGAACTTCCAGACCTTCTCCTACTTCAGGAGACCAAAATCACGGAACAAGAATTTCAAAGCCATATAAAACAAAGCAAAAGATACGCAGGTATAGCAGTAAGTGCAGTTGGAGCATCAGGAGGCATAGGAACAATTTGGGATAAAAACAAATGGGATCTCAAAGAACAAAAGCCCTATAGCTGGTGGGTCAGAACAGACATACAAAATAAAGCCTCAAAAGAGGAATACTCAATCTACAACATTTATGCCCCTAACCATTATAGGGATAAAGCCGCATGCTGGGACTCAATAACTTCAGACCTTATGACAGTTCAAGGAAGGAACATTTTCCTAGGAGGTGATCTAAATCTTATAAGGAATGCAGATGAGAAATTGGGAGGAAACTACTATGCAGACCCTTCAAGAGACTCTCTCGAAGCAATCATCCAAATCCATAACCTAGTGGATATTCCCCCGCACAATGGGAGATTCACCTGGAGCAATAAGAGGACTGGCAATAACAACATAAAGGAGAGACTTGATCAAATCCTTGTTCAGGACAGAACAGTGGCAAGGTTCTCAAACATTCAAAGCAAAATCATCCATGGCTTCATCTCAGACCATAAACCTGTGGCCTTGATTTTAGACAAAGGAAAGGACCTGGGGCCTCTTCCCTTCAAATACAACAAGGCATGGGACAGCAAAGAAGAATTTCGAAATCTGATTAAGGAGCAGTGGGCAAAAGAAGTAATAGGATCGCCCCATTACATCTGGGAGACCAAGATTAAATCACTTAAGACTGCCATTAAATGCTGGGCAAAAAACCATGCTGCAGAGGAAAATAAAAAAAGAATGGACCTCCACGCAAAGCTGGAACAATGGAGCAAGGAAAAGGAGCTAATTCAATTCACTGAGGAAGATCAGGCCAAAGAGAATGAAATCTATAAAGAACTGTATAAACAAAATAGGATGGAAGAAGAAGAACAGAGACAAAAGTCTCGCTGCCTCTGGCTCAAAGCAGGCGACAGAAATACCTCCTTCTTCCACAACAGCTTAAAACTCAGGAGGGCAGGGAATCATATTGAGAAAATCTCGATGGATGGAAAAGAGCTAAGGGACCAAGAGGAAATAAAAGAAGCTGCCACCAGACACTTCTGCGCCCTCCTAACCGCAGACAACCAGCCCACCGATAATGAAGAGTTCCTCAGCCTTATTGAAAACAAAATCTCAGCGGACCAAAACCATGAGCTGGATCAAGAGATCACGACAGAGGAAATTGAGGGGTCGGTTTTTAGCATGGCTCAGGACAAAGCACCGGGCCCGGACGGGTTCACAGTGGCTTTCTACAGGAACCACTGGGACATTATCAAAAAAGATTTCATCAGAATGGTAAGGAACTTCTTCGCTAAATGCAAAATGGGGAACAGCATCAAATCCTCTCACCTAGCCCTTATACCCAAGGATCCCAACCCTCAATCCTTTGATAGATTTCGCCCAATCTCTCTGTGTAATGTCTCCTATAAAATCATCACCAAAATCCTAGCCAATAGGCTAAAAAAGCTCCTCCCCTTCCTCATCTCTGAGAACCAAGGAGGCTTCGTCCCCAGAAGACAAATCTCAGACAATGTCATCCTTATTCAGGAGGCAATCCACAGTAGTATAAACAGAAAGGAAAAGGGTATGATTATTAAGCTAGACATGGCTAACGCATTTGATCGAGTAAGTCATCAATTTCTCAAGGCAACCCTTGAGAAATTTGGGATTTCCAGCACCTTCATCAGCAGGATTATGGAATGTATCTCCCTCCCCTGGACAGCCCCACTGATTAATGGCAGGCCAAGCAATCACTTCAGAAGCTCAAGGGGTCTGAGACAAGGCTGCCCGCTCTCCCCATTCCTCTACATTATTATGGCTGAAACTCTAAGTATACATCTGGAAAATCTCCGTAGGCAAAAAGAAATCACAGGCATCAGCATAGTGCGGGGAATCAAGGGGATAAACCATTCCCTCTTCGCAGATGACACTCTCCTAATTGGAGGAGCTTCCAGTCTCATGGCAAGAAGGTTCAAGCAAACCTTAGATCTCTTTCTTCTGGTGTCTGGAGGCAAGCTAAATAACAATAAGTGCAAGCTGTATACCTGGAACGTTCCCAGGCAGATCACTCAGAGAATCTCCTCAATTTTGGACATCCCTGCCCAAATGAATTGGAGCCATTTCATGTATCTGGGATTGCCTCTTGCTAAGGAATCGATCAAAGCTGAGATTTGGGCGAACCTAATAGAGAAGCTAAGAGGGAAACTTCAGAGCTGGGGTGTGTCCTGGCTCAACCTGGCTGGAAGAACAATTCTCATAAAAGCTATCCTCTCAGCACTTCCCATATACCAGTTTGCAACCACCCTCGCCCCGGCGAGTATTCACAAACACATGGAACTAATCATCAGGAGCTTCTTGTGGCAGGGAGGAAAGCAGGACTCCAAAAAATTCAGCCTTGTAAAGTGGGACCAGGTCATTCTACCTTTCGAAAAAGGAGGGTTAGGAATAAGAATCCCAAGGCTAGCCAACATGGCCATGGGCTTCAAGTTGATCTGGAGAATCCTCACTGAAAAAGGTGCCTGGTGGACTGAAGCAATCAAAAGGAAATATCTGAACGGCTCCAACTCCAACATCCTCTCAGAATCTATTGTTGATAGACAATGTACACCAGTCTGGAAACTTATTAAAAAAACTCTCCCCCACTTCAAAGTCTACATCTCAAGAGCTCCGGGCAGTGGGAAAGATATCAACATTTGGACTGACCGCATAATGGGCACTGAAGCAAGGGAAACCTCCCCAAATCTCAGACCGCTGCAACTGTGGATGGAAGGTAAACATCTCAAGACTCTATTTGACATCTCCTCTTGGGATCAAAACAGGTGGCTGGGCTGGAAAGATCTCCCCCTCCCAAACAACCTAAGGGACCTGTGGGTCGAACTCAAGCTATCTCTCTCAGGGGCAGCTCCTCTCAACAGCACATCCACGGACAAATATATCTGGGACCCCAATGGAGGAACCTACACAGTCAAAGAAGGATACAAAATCCTCCAAAATGCCACAGCAATCAATAATTGGCCTCTCCACAAAGTGGCTTGGAATTCGGAATGCATCCCAAAGATCAAATTTTTCAATTGGAGCTCCTCAAAAGCAAAATCCTTACAGCAGAAAACCTAAGGAAGAAAGGCATCCTAGGCCCCTCAATATGCTGCCTATGTAGAGCTGCGGAAGAAAACATAAACCATCTTTTCCTAGAATGCTCCTTCGCCCGAAACTGCTGGAAGCTCATTATGAGCCCGTTGAGAACTGGAGAATTACCCACTCAAATCAATCTCCTCCAAAAAAATTGGGGAAGCAGCTATCCTTACCCCAAGAAAAACAAATCCCTTGCCAAAAGACTGTGGAATAGTATCCCTCCCACCCTCTGCTGGCAAATCTGGAATGCCCGAAATAAAAGCATCTTCAACAATGAAAAGGCCAGCATCCCAAGCACACTTGCAAAAACAATTGCACTCATCTCGGAGGCCATCAGCGCTAATGGAATAGCACACCCAGATCAAGATCCCGGAAACCCAGAGGAAACAGAATGGATGGGGAAATTCAAATACGAAACAAGGAACTGCAAAGCTGCCAACACAGGTCAGAAAAAGATTGATTGGAAGCTAAGAGGCTCTAAGGAGGAAATCAGAGAATGGATCCAAGATCAAAAGAGGCCCTCTCTCCATTTCGATGGGGCCTCAAAAAATAATCCGGGACAGGCAGGTGCCGGAGGAGTTATCAAAGATCACCAAGGCAAGAATATAGTAACCTATGAGTGGGGATTGGGCATGATGTCCAACAACAGGGCCGAGGCCTATAGTCTGCTCCTGGGAACCTCCATTCTGAAGAACCTTGGGCTTCAAAACCCGCTCATAATTGGAGACTCAGCCATTATTATTGCTGCCATGGTTTCGGGGAAGGATTTCAAGCAAGCGGCCCTGAACAGCATCAAAGCCAGGATCAATGACAACATAAGAAATATAAATGGAGCCACTTTCAAACATGTGCTAAGGAGCAGCAACAGCGAGGCAGACGAACAGGCCAACAAGGCAACCACTAGACAGGTCGGCCAAGTCAGAGAAAACGATCAGCACTATGATAAAGCCATTCCTTAATAATTTTTATGTACCCCTCAATCCTCTGACTATGAGTCACCTCAGAATCCAGGCCTCTCGAACTTCGCCAATTACCAAATCACTTCACCTCTTATCAAATCTCCTCGACTGCATCATTCGGTTCCGCCTACTTCAGAACCGCCCCCCTGTGAACGCTCAGGTCACCTCCCTCACCTCTCTCAGCCTTGACCCTGTGTCATATCTGCTCCCCGCCGCCAATCTCAGGCTCTGTCCAGATCGTAATCATTTAAATATCTTCACAGCGCGCAGCAAAATCCCCATCTGGCCTCTCAATCACTTCAGGATCCGATCGGATAACCTCTGGACCTCCCGCCCAAGCTGCCTCTTTCTCACTATTTATAGCAGTATATCCCCCCCCTCATCTCCATCCTTATCAGTCTCGTTGGGCATTGTTGGTGCCATCTCTCTGCGCAGACATTATCCTGAAGTCGGGCGCAATCACCTGGAGATCGGATCTCGTCCTCCTTTAGCGGTATACTCTCGCTCTTGCAATCTCTGTGTTCAGGTTTATTCTAACAGTTTGGTTGTTTGGTTACACCAGTTTGATCCCCTCCCCTCATACGTTCCCTTTCCTCTCTGTTCCTCTCATCTGGCCCCAGTCCTGCACTCCCCCTTTCGGTCTCTTCCCTTCATCGCCTCCTCCCCCAGAATTCGCCCCTCCCTGCATCGCCAGCCCGTTATTTCCTTCTCCAAGATTGAAGAAATGGAGGACCAGCAGCAACAACAGGGAGCTCAGGAGCCTGTTCCAAATCCTCTCGAAAATGTCATAACAAACAGTGAATGCACTCTCTGCAAAGCGCATACATTTATGATAGGCAGATTCATTAAGCACTTCAATGATCTCAAAGATGACTATCAGGCGGATAGTAGAGCCAAAAGGAAGAAGCTGGAGAAGTATAAAGCCGAGATCGAGGCCCTGAAAGACAGATGCGCCCATTTAGAGGAAGCCATTGCCCATATCAGGACTCTCACCCAAAGTATGCAGGCGGAAGCCTCAACCAGAGCTAGTGCAAGAAAGGACTCCCTTCCGGACGACTCTGTTAACCAGAAGAACACCTAAACCCCATGAACTGCAAATTTTGTTGGCTTGCAGGCTCCTTCATTCGGCAATATAGCCGTTACCTCTTTTATTTCATTTACAGTTTCTGTAGCAACAAGGATCGAGGGTCTGCGAACCCGTTTTGGATCCTCACTGCTTTAGTTTGTCATCCCGATGTAATAGGACTTAGTCCTTTGAAGTTTTTATAATATACAAGTAACCGATTTCGTCAAAAAAAAAAAACATGTTTCAATCTCATGAGGATCAAACCATCTAGTTCTCCTTGAAATCCTTGAATCTCAAGTCCTAGAGGAGTGTCAAAACCCCTTCCTTGAAGCTTCTAGGATTGATTATTTTATCATGTCATCATTTCCTTTGTAGATGTGCTACCTTTGTGTGGAACAAGGCTTGCTAGATATACTCATCCAAGGTATTTAGCTACTATAAAATTTGCTTTTGGGCTAATGAGAGGCCTAGGTTCAAGCTAATTTTTTTCTAAATTGTGACAAATTTAAACTTAATAAGGAATATGGTCATTTTTCCATAGGCTACTTCATAGGGAGTGAACCCTATGATGGTCTTCCAAGTGGTGTTATATTCCCATATAGTTTCAATCAACCTATTTCTTATTATTTATTATGCATGATTATTGTATTTATGATGATTTATTTCAGTTATCTATTGGTCACCTCTACCTATCCATTTTCTTAAGGTTCATATGTATCAAACTTCCTATGATGTATCTTGTTCAATTGCATGATATGTTTAATGATATTTGAGTTGAACTTTGGACCTAGGTCTGTGACTATCTCCCTTGGGACCTAAAAATTTGAGAATATATTTTAATGTATAAATTGAGCTATCCTTTCTCATATTTCATTCTTAGTTGCATTGATCTTAGCCTATTTTTTCAATTAATCAATGAAAACCAAGATGTGATTGTTTTGGTTTTAAGGAGGGTTAATGGGCCCTACAAACTCCAAGCCCAATTTGTCAAAATATTTCAATGAGACATGAGGCTACAAAGTAATTTCATATATTTAGTAGTTTTCCCCATCTTTTGGAATTTATCATAGTGAGATACATAATGTTGAGCGTCTCTGTGGAGGGTAGGTCAATAGTAGTTGACTTGAAATATTTTGTAAGTTGTCTTTCTTTCTACATAGTGACTTTCATATGGCTCATCATGACATGCAGGGAGGATATCATTAATTCCATCTTGTCTAAAACATCTTCTCAATATCTAATTAGGAAGAAGTTTGAATATTTAGGCCTCAATCCAAGTGTAGGTGGCACTCTTCTTGATGATTTTGTAGCGCTCTATGTAGGAGAGATGTTGGCAAAACATCCCCATTGCTACTAGTTGGATATGCCAGCAAATAAGGGGTTTTCTATTGGGATTAAAAAGATATGTTCATATAGAAGGTTTTCATTTACCACCTCATCATTAACATTATTGGTTATCATAAATATAATAATCTACAAACAAGATTATGTTTTCTAGGTTTATTAACTATTGTGAGATCAAATTCTTGCAACAATAAAACCCATTCAATGGTTTTACCATCAATATTAGGTTTGTTCATCAAATAATTAATTCCAACATGATCTATATAGATGAAGATTGGATACCTAGTAACGTAGTTCCCAAACTTGTTCACAACATAAAATATTGCAGGGAATTATTTCTCTATGATAATATAATTCATCTTTGTGCCTAATAATATTTTATTGATAAAAAAGTTGTAAAAGGAATATTGTTGTCTTATTGGATTAAAACTACTCCCAATTCCTTGTCAAATGCATTAGTGTGAATATTAAAAGGGATATCCCACTTAAGGCCTTGTAATATAGGGGTTTTTATGAGTTTCTCCTTAATAACCTCATATTATTTTTGGCATTCTAATGTCCCAATAAAATTGACTGTCTTTGAACAATAAAGTGAACAAGGGTGATGTTAGATTACTAAATTATTTTATGAACCTCTTATAGCATCTTACCTAACCAAAAAAATTCCTTATATCCTTTTTATTTTAAGGTATAGATAGGTACATCATGATATTCACTTTTATCTGGTCCACTTCAATCACCCCAGAGGAGATATGGTGACCCAATCAAACACATTCACCCATAAGGATATTTCATTTATTTGGATTCACACTTATATTGAGAGGGGCGGGGTGAATCAATTTAAGACAATTTATATCTTATTTAAACATTCATGAATCATAACCAAACAATATCACATATGGAACACAAGATATAAATGAAAATTTATTTTAACCAAGCTTTTTGGGCACCAAAATACTGCTACAAACTTTGTAAGAACAAATCTACTATTACAAAAAAAATTGGAACCAACCTATACAGGACACCAATCCCCCATGTTACAATATTTGTAGGCATCAACTTACAAGAGAAATCAACCCTCTTTGATACAATATTTGTAGGCACCAACCTACATGATACACCAATCCACTCCTCTACAAGATTTATAGGCACCAACCTACACAAGACACTAATACCCTCTACTGCAATATTTGTAAGCACTGACCTACAAGAGACACCAATCCCCTTTGTTACAAAATTTCTAGGAACCAACCTATAGGAGACACCAATCCCCTCTACTAAAATATTTGTAAGAATCAACCTATAAAAGATAGAAATCCCCTTTATTCCAATATTTATAGGCGCCAACATAAAAGACACACCAATCCCCACTACTACACATATTTATAGGCACCAAACTACTTCATTGATTTTTCTTGATACTTCTACCTTCACTATGTCTATTAGCTACTTCTAACTTCATTAGGTATACTTGTTGCTTTTGCCTTCACTAGGTTTTCTTACTACTTTTACCTTAACTAGGTTTACTTGTTGCTTATAGATTCACTAGATTTATTTGTTTCTTTTGACTTCACCATGTATGATTACTACTTCTACCTTCACTAGGTCTATTAGCTACTTTGACCTTCACCTTTCACCAAGTTTGGATATTGCTTTTTCCTTCACAAAGTCTACTTGTTTCTTGTTCCTTCTTTAGGTTTGTTAGATACTTAAGCCTTCACAGGTTTACTTGCTACTTATACCTTCACCAAGTATGCTTGTTGCTTCTAGGGGTGGTAGGAGTGGGAGGGGTGCTTTTTTTCCCCGACAAACAAGTTGGAATGAAGTACTCATGGGGATTAGGAGTAGCAACAAACAACAAAGTTGAATTGTTATCAATGTGGAAATTCTTAGATATAGCTCTATATCTAGGGATAAAAAACATTAAAATGGTTGGTGACTCCTTATTAGCCTTAAAATCTTCTCTCCCTCTAATGCAAAATAAAAGGAACAAAAATCAACTCTTGTATTAAGAATTGAACTCCAATTAAAAAAAAAAAAGTCTAAGTGTGAAGTGTTTCACATTTTCTGTCACCTTAATTCCATGGCTGACATTTTGGAAAATTGTGGGGTTCTCTTGGGTGTTGGTGAGTGAGACATAGATGGAGGAGCATTATCCCTCACCCCCATCCCATGAGAATATGTCAGACAGAGCAGTTAATATCGCCCTCGATCAGCTAAAAGGTTGGAAGATGTGTGAACCTGTGGCAAGGTGGTTGGACAAATGGTGGAAAGGATGTTTGGTATCAATGCATGGCCTTCATGCGGATCCTCGAGACATCCACTTAACTTGCTCACACAAGGTTTGGTTTGTTTCTATACAGAGAGACATGCCCCCATCATTTCAGCAAGTAATTGGGTCTGCAGAAATCAAAGGCAATTTCATGGTGAAGTGATGGCCAGTATATCGATCTTTAGTTAATTGGTTGTAGGGGTGATTTTATAGATCCATTGACCTGTAACATTATTTATTGGGCCTTAAAATCAAAGATATTTAGGTGATTATGGCACAAGTAAGAATGAAGGAAGAAACAAAAGATTTGGTTTATAAATGGATGCAGCCCCTATCGGATTCCATTGATGTGGTAATTGGAGAGCATGGGTGTGAGCATAGCCTAGTTTGGGAGGATTTCATGATGGAGTCACAGAATGTTTAGGGTGTGAAAGACCTGGTTGAAGACTTAGCTAGGTGGAAGTGAGAAGCAAAGTTCATGTTCAAGTTTCTCATGGGTAGGATGGACCTCCTTACTCACCAGGTTGACCTTTTGGAGAAGGACCCCAAAGAAAATGTGAGAAAATTAACGCCAAGATAGAAAGTGTGGAAGCCACGTTGGAAAGGCGAATTGTGAAAATGGAAAAATAATTGCTTTCCTCCAACTCGAAGATGATAATTGATAGTATTTTCAACAAGGTGCAAAAGATCGTCGTTAGGTTGCTTGAAGAGGTAGTCGTTCAATTGAAACTTGAGATGAAGCAGGAGATGCAAGTGCAAGACCATGCAGGAAAGAGAAGGAGGAATAGAAGTATGCCAAGAAGTTTAGTCCAATTTAATATTTGTCAATGTTATGTTGATTTTTGTTTATTTAAGGTTTGTTTTATAGAAATTATGGGAATTATCAATGTTATGTAATAGTAGTCAAGGCATGTAGAAGGAAGAAATTAGTTTTGTGGATGTACTAGGATTTGGGAATTGATGCTTAGGTTGTTGTTATTTTTTATGAAGTTTTGTAAATGCAGTTTTGGACATGCAATTCCAAATTTTGAATATATAAAAGTACTTGTTTTGTTTAAAAAATGTATGTTTGTTGCTTCTACCATGATCAAGTCTTCCTCTCCCAAAACTTGTTTTTTTTCCTCTTCCCTAGAACAAAATTTTACAACATGCCACGGATCCAATTTTAGAAATATGATTATGATATTTTTACCTAATGAACTTATATATGTCTCCTTAGATATTTGAAATTTTCATAGCTTAAAAATTCCTAGAAAATAAGTTATAGCACAAATTGCAAACTGAATTGTTTGAAGCAAAATTAAGGACCACTCAGGAACCTTTACTTCCATATGGCATATATCTAAAATTATACAAAATCAAAGTATAAAATTTCTACCATATGTACCAAGAGAGCTCGTCTCAAAAGGATTTCATAGTCTAAAACATTTCAAAATGAAGTTATAGTGAAAAGGCCAAGGTGACCTATTTGGAGCATAATTCTGGAGAATTCTAGAAGCCTAACTTCCTCAAAGAAATATATCAAAAATTATAGGACCCAAAATATGAAATTTTTACCACACGTACATAGATATCTATTCTCTATATTGTCAATATTCCATAGTATGAAACATCTCAAAAAGAACGTTATAGTGAAAATGCCAAGTTGACCTATTTGAAGCATATTCTATGAGAATTTAGGAACCCTAATTTCCTTAGAGCATAAATCACAGCAAACCAAAGTCTGAAATTTCTACTATGGGTATAAGAATATTTATTCTATGTCTCCTCCAAGTGCCATCATCTAAAATATCCTAGAAGAAATTTTATAACTAAAATTCCAAGCTAACATGTTTGAAGTAGATTTTAGGATCATTCAGGAAACATAAATTCCTAAGAGCATATCTCAACAATTATGTCAAAACATAGTCTAAAATTTCTACCACAAGTACAAGAGTATTTGCCTCCATATCCTCCGCTTTTCTGAAACATTCCAAAAGAAAAGTTATATCAAATATGCCAAGATGACTCATTCATTCCATGAATCACATTTTGATCCACCTTTAAGACCCTAAGGATATTCGATAGCTTTTGTTATATTCTGCATATCACTTATTTCTTGTGTTGTCTTCCAATTCACTCAATATATCATTTATTTATAGTGTTTTTAAGTTCACTTATGGGGCTAAGTTGTAAAAATAGTTGGGTTATTCTTACAAATTCTTTCATATCTCATCATTCCTATGCAATTAGAGGGAGTGTCATATATCATTAAAAAGATATTAGAATAATATTTTCAACCATATAGAGTGTGTTATAATTTGAGCTATGTATTTATAGTAATAATTCCTTCAAATATCAGGTATCCAAACTAGGCATCAAGAAAAAACTAAGTATCCAAACAATATTTCCAGAAATCTTCACCTTGCAATATTTGTCTTGGAAATGTGTAGTCTCCCTTTGTCTTTGGCATCAAGGGAAACAATATTTTCAACAATCTCCCCCTAACTTTAACATAAATGACAACACAATATTCAACACATTTCTCATAGCTGAGTGAGAGGTTCATTTATTCAAAACTCTTTAGTAATTTTTGAAGCTTGGTCGAGGATTATTACAAGGAATTGACATAAGGTATGAAGTCATTCAAAGAAATTTCTACATTATTGTAGATGAGGTCTAAAAATATGTTCAAACTACTCAAAAATTTGTAGGAGCATTATAAAGTCAAAAGTCGACTTTGTAGGAAAATGTTCCCCAAGGACAAGAGATGGTGGTTTTATCATGATTCTCATGGCTTATATGAATCTCATTGTGACTACTAAACACATCCAATAATAATGAGTACTTGTCCTACTATGACTTCTAGTACTTGGTCAACAAAAGGAAATTCCTAATGGATTTTTTGAGTTCGATGTAGTCCACACACTCTCTCCATTTTATATTCGTTTTAGGCACAATTACTAAGAGTGAAACCCATTCACTATTAGAAATATGATAAATGAATCCTTGATGTGGAAGTGTCCATGAGAGTAGAGTTATACATTGAAGTGTAAATAAACACTCTTTGGAAAAAAAATATTAAAAAAATAATAAGTTTATATAGCTTTACATGAAGATAAGTAACTCAAAAAATCACAACAATATAGATAGTTGGATAAGTGCTCACAAATGCGCCATAAGATGATGAAACCAAGAGGATTTATCCCACAAACCCACAAAAAAACATCCTACTGATAATGATGTGTCGTACATATACATAATATGCTAAGACTAACTAGTCAAATCTATATCATTTTTCCAAACAATAAAAGCATTGGCCTCCATTTCTTTGAGGAGAAAAGGAAAATGTTGTTGCATCTAGTGGTGAGAAATCCAACAAGCCTAATGGAGAAGCTATAGTCTTATTTAGCAACAAGGTAAGTGGTAGTAGATATTTAATGAGTTTAGCAAGTCTTTTGGTTGAAAATCTAATCTGCATCAAGTAGAGGTTGAAGATCAAGAATAATATCTATGAGATGATTAGTTAGGATCTTTGCCTCCAATGTTGATTCATGATACGGTTTGAGAATATCAACATTGGCAACATCATGACTTTCCAAGTGAGCTATAAAATCAAGGTGGAAATCATTTTCAAACACTTCTTAGATGATTAAGTAGGGGCCATACTGAATGGTTTTAGCCTTATACATTTGTCCAAATGCAACCATACTTTTTCACTGAGATTGAAATGGTGTGGAACACAATGCTTGTTGATTATGTTATCACAATTTTAGTCAATAGTTTTAAAGCGCTGAAAGTTTCAGTGTCAACCTCGATTTTTAAACAATAGTTTTAAAGTGATGACATTTCATTGTTAGCGCCGATTTGTAAAAAATAATGTTAAAGCGTTGAAAGATAGAATATCAGTGTTTTACTAAGTTTTGAAAATAAAAATGCGTTGACAACCAGAGTAGTAGCGCATATTTGTAAAAATGGTCAGTTAAATGCTAACAACTGGAGTATCAATGCCAAATGAAAAATTAAAAATTTGTATTATGTCCAAAATAATGTGTTTATGGAGAGCACATCAGCGAATGAACAATAATCTATAAAGATAGCACTGACTAAGCAGATGTCAGCAAAAAAACTCGGTTTTACTCTATTTTTTTACTGTAAAATATAGTGACTTTAAGTGCATATTCCAAATAGTTGGAAATGAAATTTTTAAAACTGAAAGAGGGTTTTGTTGGTAACAGACTCATTTATAAAATACTCTTTCAATTTTTACACAAATGTGATGGTTTGATAGACTCAAAGAGATCTTTGAAGCCTATTTTTCAAGATTTTGTAATTCATTTTTTTCATGTTTTAGCCATTGTTTTAAAAATAAGTTTTCACACAACTGGAGATGAACTTTTGAAAACACAAAGAGGTTTCTATCGAGAAAGTTCCCATTAACAAAAACATCTCTTATTTTTTACAAAAGTATCATGTTTTGATATCTTCGAATGAATCTTTGAAACCTATTTTTCATAAATTCGCCAGAATTCATTTTTTCTATTTTTAGAAAAAAAATGTCTAATCAGTTGGAGAGCCACCTCATCAATTCGACTTGGGGTTAGATATTATCTCCTTGATTATTTCATTTAGTAAGATATATATAGACGAAGAGGGTTGAGATCCATTATTTTTTTATCTTGAACAATTTGTAAGTAGTCTATAAAGACTATCATTTTTGTAATGTACAAGGTTGGACTTTGAAGAGAAAACCTATTGTAACCATGTGCATTTGATTAATAGAAGAACTTTTGGACAAAAGTACAAGGGTTTTGTGCCAAAGATTCATTTTTCAGCATTTGTGGTTTGTTTCTTAGTGTTGTGTTATTTCTTTGTTATTCATTGAGTGTTTAAGCTTCTCATCTAAATCAGTAAGTAGATGTAGAATTCATGTCACAGTGCTCTATATCTTATATTCAGATATTCACCTTTCAGCTGATGAGTTAAATACATAATTCCTCATTATGATGCTTTGTTTTTAAATCTTTGAGTGTATTCCTCTTCTTCCTTTCATGCTATAGATGATTAATGTCTAGCATATTGTTGAAATACATGCCTTTGGAATGCATAATCCTTACAAACCAAGCTCCAAAGATTCTTAACTCAGATTATTTGACTCCATTTCCCAATGGTTTCTTCCCATATTCCAACCAAGTTAGCAACTTCCACATTAATCTAGCTATACAATGTTTAATAGACCTGCTACTGTTGTGACCTAGGGTAGTTGAGTTTCAGGAGAGACCCCCCTTCCGATTGAGGGGCCAGCTTCAATCCCAAAGTGGTTAGAGGTTACCTTAGAGTCCCCCCCCCACACCTCAGGTTTTCTCTCAATGATAACATTTTGGCTTCATTTCCATGGAGGAAAAATATTCAATCAAATATCCCATAAGAACAACAATGATCAGATTTGACTTCTGTTATGAAACCGACTCACAAAAATATATAAAAGATAGATCAACGACTTCAAAATCAGCCTCTTCGAGGGGGGAACCTCCTTTACATTACACAAATGAACAATTCTTTGATGATTCAAATAACAAAACCTCCTTTCTATATATAAGAGTCTAAGGGATCACAATATAATCAAAGCCGACATAACAATAATATGTAAGGGCACAACAATAACAATAAGGGCTACAATGACAATAATAATGGGGAATACATTAGTATTATAGGGACCTAACATGCCCCTCTCCTTCAAAAAATTGTTGTCCTCAATGCTTGAGTAGTTCTTGATGCTTTTGTATAAAATAATTTATAGAGAAAATTCCACGAGGACCTATTTGAGGCAGCAAAACCCTCCTTTACATTACATAGATGAACAATTCTTTGATGATTCAAATGACAAAACTTCCTTTATATATAGGAGTCTAAGGGGTCATAATATAATCAGAACCAACATAACAATAATAATGTAAGGGCACAACAATAACAATAGTGGGCTTCTATGGGGCACAATAATAAAAATATGGGGACAACATGGGCACAACAATAACAATAAAGGTTACAATGAAAATAATAATGGGGGAATACACTAGTATTATAGGGACCTAACAACTTCTGATGGTGAACAGAGGTGAAACACAAAGTGGTTGTGCACCATTCACCTGGCAACTCCATTGTCAAACAATCCAGGGTTCATAGCAACTCCATTGTTCGAAGAATTTTAAGCTTGAAGAATATATTTATGACTCCATTGGATTCAATGAAGGACTCAGATGCTGCAACTATTATTTCAAGGTATGCATGCTTGGATTTTTTAGACCTTCCTGGTTTTCCTAATCTTCTACCAACAGATGAATATTTTTTAAGGAATGGTCCTAAATTTAATGGAGATGATCTAAGTCTGGCCTTGAAACATATCAAAAATTACCATGACTTTACTGATCTCCTTAAAATCAAGAAGGAAGATGTATTCCTTAGACTATTTTATGATTTTTTCCAAGGAAAATGTAGAAGTTGGGTTGAAATTTTACCTGTTAGTCCATAAGGTCTCTAACAAGTTTCTGGATTATCTTCTTGGAAACATGGATGGAGAAACTAGAGTTAGTGGCAGATTGTCCTTCCATTCAAGGTTTTATAGAATGGAACGATATTTGTATAGACGATATTCTAAAGTCATGCAAATGTAGCTCAGAAGCTAAGATTCAGTTTTTCGATGAATTTTCCACAGACATTAAGAAAGAGCTTGAGGCTTTTAAAGATCAGGAAATACCCAAAATTTTCCTTTTTAGGGTCTTTCTTTTGAAGTTTCATTTCAGCAAAGCCAAAAATACATATTTTTTCCTTTTAGTATCGAGAATGGGTATGATTTTGAAAACTCACACTTGGAACAATGGTTTGACATAGAGAGCACATGTGAACTCTCAAACCATAATAGTGAGATTGTAGAGTGCCTTTAAGATCAACAAACAAACTATGGCATTCATGTCTTTTATAATCACATGACTACCTATACGAAGGATTTTTTTAGCTTGTGTGTTTGGCCATGTTTTCATGGTGGAGACAAGATCCATCATGAGTGGTCATTGCCCTTACATTTTTTAGTTTTCATTTTGTTGAAGCATAATCAAGGAGCTACATTATTTGAGCAGCTATTGAACTAGTTGCATTGGCATTTTTGTATCATTTAATCTAGCAATTATTTCGGCAGTTTAGAGTAGGTAGGTGTGTTCAATAAGCTTGATGGGCAAGCATCTCTTTTAGCATGTGCATTTTCAGTTTGCTGCATTTTTTAGTTTCAGTTTACAGTGTAGTGTACAGTTTAGTTTGGATTATAGTTTCATTTTCTGTTACATAATAAGTGCAGGTTGCAAGTTGGAGTTGTTGAGTTGGGATCATCCCAATGGATCAGGCCTCTAGTCTATAGGGGTTCTTGTTTCCATTTATGATCGACAGCATCCCTATGGAGCTAGTTGTTATCCCAATTTTAGTCAATAGTTTTAAAGCGTTGATAGTTTCAATGTCACCGTCGATTTGTAAACAATAGTTTTAAAGCATTGAAAGTTTCAATGTTAGTGACAATTTGTAAAAAATAGTGTTAAAGCACTAACAGATAGAATATCAATGTTATTATAAGTTTTTAAAATAAAAATGTGTTGACAACCAAAGTAGCAGCTCATATTTGTAAAAATAGTCAATTAAACGCTAACAACTGGAGTATCAGTACTAAATGAGAATTTCAAATTTTGTCTTATGTCCAAAATAATGTGTTAATGGAGCACATGTCAGCAAAAAAAATTTGTTTTACTTTTTTTACTGTAAAACATAGTAACTTTGGGCGCATATTCCAAACAATTGGAAACGAAATTTTAAAAACCAAAAGAGGTTTTTGTTGGTAATAGGCTCATTTAAAAATTTGTATTTCAATTTTTACACAAGTGTAACGGTTTCATAAATTCGAAGGGATATTTGAAGTCTATTTTTCAAGATTTTGCAATTTAGTTTTTTCCTGTTTCAATCACTATTTTAAAAAGAAGTTTCCAAACAACTCGAGATGAATTTTTGAAAACCCAAAGACATTTTTTCAGTGACTGGCCCATTAACAAAAAACTCTCTCATTTTTTACACATATGTCACGGTTTGAGAGTTTTGAATGTATATTTGAATCCTATTTTTCAAGACTTTGCTAGAATTATTTTTTTTCTATTTTTATAAGAAGAAAAAAATGCTCAATCAGTTGAAGAGCCACCTTATCAATTCGACTTGGGCTTAGATCTTATCTCCTTGATTATTTGATTTAGTAAGCTACATATATATGAAGAGGTTTGAGATCCATTATTTTTGTATCATGAACATTTTGTAAGTAATCTATAAATACTATCATTTATGTAATGAACAAGGTTGGACTTTGAAGAGAAAAGCTATTGTAACCATGTGCATTTGATTAATAGAAGAAATTTTGGACAGAAGTACAAGGGTTTTGTGCCAAATATTCACTTTTCAACATATTTGGTTTGTTTTTTAGTTTTGTGTTCTTTCTTTGTTATTCATTGAGTGTTTAAGCTTCTCATTTGAATCAATAAGTAGATGTAGAATTCATGTCACAGTGCTCTATATCTTATATTCAGATATTCACCTTTTAGCTGATGAGTTAAATACAGAATTCCTCATTATGATGCTTTGTTTTTAAAGCTCTGAGTGTATTCCTCTTCTTCCTTTCATGTTATAGATGATTAATGTATAGCATATTGTTGAAATACGTGCCTTTGGAACGTAGAATCCTTACCAACCAAGCTCCGAAGATTCTTAACTCAGATTATTTGACTCCATTTCCCAATGGTTTTTTCCCATACTTAAACCAAGTTAGCAACTTCCACATTAATCTGGTCATAGAGTGTTTAACATACCTGCTACCATTGTGACCTAGAGTAGTTGAGTTTGAGGAGAGATCATCCCCCAGATTGAGGGGCAAACTTCAATCTCAAAATTCTTAGAGGTTACCTTAGAGTTTTTCCCCCCACAACCAGGGTTTTCTCTAAGTGATAACAGATTAGTTAATTTTTCTTTTCTCAAGTTTTATGAAGAATCTAAATGATTTTATGTTAAAGAGACTACAAGTGCTAAACAAAATTGTGTACCTTATCTTTCTCTTTTTTAACATGATGTGTCAAATAAGAGTTAAATATAATGGAAACTCATAGGGATCGAAAGGATAAAAACCAAGGTAGACCTCAAAGGGACAATGACTAGTGTAGGAGTGAACTACTCAATTATATGCATGCTTAATATGGGTAAGACTCAAATCCCATTTGGTTGGAGAAGTGTGATGATATATGTGAAGACTTTATACTGAGGTATAGTAACTACTTTAGTTTGACCATCAGTTAGTGAGAAAGGTAGTAGAAAAATTAAGAGAAATTCCTCATACTTTTCAAATGGAATACCAAAAATGGCCCATAAAATGGGAGTCATAATCAGACACAATATTGGTGGGAAGATGAAAGGATCATAAAAAAAGGTAAAAGAATAGTTGGGCTAAGTCATTGGAACAATGAATGAAGTTATACATCTTACTAAATCTATCAACAAGCACAAAATCTAATCATGGTGGAAAATCGTCATGAGAAAACCACTAATGAGATCTAGAGAAAATATTTAATTTAGTGAGGAGAACCATCTCATCATTAGGAATTAAGTAGTAGTCAAACCAAGTGTCCATGTTGATAATCCAATTGTTAAGTACTTTTGGACACTCAGCACACTGAGAACATGGTTTGCTAATAGATATTTTGTTAACTTTAAAAACTAACATGACAATCATGTTATCCAATTCTACTACCATTTTAGCAAGCATCAATGTTGCCATGGCTCATGTGATTATCATCCTATATTAAAAGGTAAACTTGCAAAGAAAATGACAGTAGTCCTCCAAAAATATTATTTTATATCTCCTTTAAAATAATATTCCTTTTAAAAGGATGAGTAAAAACCTTTCTCAAGAGAGTGAATAATAAGAAACTCTCTTGAAAAGGAAAAAGGAAAAAAGGTTACCTTGTTAATTTTATTTTCCAAAACTATTTGGCATACTTTCCCATTTAAATAAATATATGAAGGTTTAGAGAAAGAATGACTTCAAACATAAGCATCACATAATACTCCCTTCTAAAGAGGAAGAGCCCATCCACTCTAAAGAAAAAAAAAATATTCAAAATGAAGCATCCAACACAAATTCATGTAGAAAAATTCATCTATGTTTGAGTTGGCTTCCTCCACATCTACTCTCACCAACTCTCCAAGTACAAGGTGGCAATGAACTATGAACAATAGTATAGGAGTGAATCGGGAAAAACAAGATTAAAGACCATGCTCTAAGTGTTAAGGTAGCAATACGAATGTGTTTATGTCCATCATAGGGTGTGCATGCCATGTGCTAGATTTTGAAGGCCAATTTAGGTGCATATAGTGTAAGCTAAGAGAATAGACTATGTATAAACTATATGGGACCAAGCTAGGTGTGTACATAATGATATGAGAGTATAAGGATTAGTTTTGGGTGCGTGCATGTGAGTTAGGTGAAAAGGAAATGTATTGACTATTTGAAGTGAAGCTAGGGTACAATCTAAATAAACAAGCCATGTAATGAGTGTTTTGTTCCATGGTATGAGAAAATAGGCTACAATTTGAAAGTTAAAGATCAAAATTTAAGAATAGGGACATAATATGGGTGTTTAAACATTCATATATGAGTGTTTTTCTACATTTTGATTATTGAAGATAAAATTTTCAACATAGGGCCAAGATTTGAACTAAATGTGAATGAAGATATAATTGTGGATCTCTAATTTGATAATGAAAGCTAACAATGAAAGCTGCAAAACTAGATATGCCATATACAAAGGGCCAAGGTATCCATTAAAAATGATCTAAAAGCTTTGAATCAAATAAAGTGGAAGAGAAATGAACCCCAATCCCAACATGATTATAAATGCCTTGATACTAATGATGTTGAAGAGCCCATGGGTGTAGAGTTATACATCGAAGTATGAATAAAAATCCTATAGATGCATTTTTTCTAATAAAATCATAATTTTACATAGATATATGTGAATAGAACTAACTCAAATAATATTTCATATAAATACTCACTAGATGCTAAAAACTAACAAGAAGCCGCAATAATAGAGATAGTTGGAGAATTTTTCTTAACTACCCCATGAGATGATGAAACCAAAAGGATTTATCATAAAAAGACAAAATAACAATCACCTCCTAATAATAATGTGATGTACTTATTCTCAATATGTGAAGACTAGTTACTAAATCCCTCGCAATTCTACATCTAAGAGATTTTGTAGTTCTCCTTTAACAATGTCCTTTAAAGCATGGTTCATCCTTCTTTGAGGTTACCTAATAGGAATAAATTCATCCTTGTTGTAAATTTGATGAGTGTAAATGTTTGGGTGAATTCTTTTCATGTCCTTGTAAGCTCATGCAAAGGATGCAATATGATTCCTAAGGATATCCAATATTTTTTCTCTTGTTCATCAATCAAACTAGTCCTTAATTTTAGAGTATTTGAAGGACAAATTTCCATTATTTTGACTATTATTTTTTCAATATTGACAATGATTAATTCTATACATAAAACAACTTTCAAACCAACAAAAATTTTAGAATATTGTGTATGTTTATATTCATCAACCCATCAATTTTTATAGTAGTAGCGTATATATTTTGTAAAAAATTGGAGATGAAGTGTCCTCATCTTATATTTTCATGGTTAACGTTCTCTTAATGGTTGGGATAAGGTAAAAAAATGTTCGAAGTATCTCTTCTTATTGTTATTTTCCTACCCATGTAAGAATTTGCTCTTTTATTTGTGGCTTGCTAGAGATGTAGAGGAAAATCTTATTTTAGATTGCCCATTGGCAATGGTCATGATTCCTATCCTATAGATGATTTATGCACCTGTTATGGCTAGCTAAGGTCTTTCTAGGATGAGAGGGTATCCATTCAACTTATATTTGGTTTGAAGAAATATAAAATCAATTGGATACTCCCAAGAATCAATAGATGCCATTACATCCTTTAGTACTCCCTCGAGATTCACAATTGATATATCTACTAGTTGGAGTATCATAGTTTATATCTTAGAAATCCTTGAGGCATATTCTAAGCATATTTTCCTTTTTCATGACATAAATAGCTACCTATAGGTCTATCAAGGTGTGTTATATGATACTTTTGTTGATGCATGCATCTACTATATGCTTGTTTGGATCTAATTACGTAGGGACAAATACAATTCCTAGAATGGGGTATGTTAGTCGACTTATCACATTGACTAAAGGAGAGTCCTTTTTCTTCCCTCCATGTTTCTTAAATAATTCCTCTTTCATGAGCTTTTTGTAGATAGGAACACTCTTAATGACTTTGGAGAAGAGGAATTCTACCATATAGAATCAAATTTGAGTTAGGAATTTTGATTTTTAGAAAAGGACCTACACATACATGAGTCCCTTGTTATGGTGCCATGTATGGTTGGCCCTATACCTAACTAGTTAGAAGAAGAGTAATGTATATATGTGAATATTAAGAAGAAGAATCACATGTGTGCATGCCCATAATTAAAAATAAAGGAATTAACACCCAAAACTGATTCTTTTCTAGATGATAATGACTTAGACAGAGCGTGAGCATGAAGAAGTAGATAATTTCTCTTATAATACCAAGAGGAAATGAATGCATTGAAAAATTGTAGTTTATTTAAGTTCTTTCTCATGCCCAACATTCAAGCTAAGAGGTGCTTGCTATAAACTTTGATATATTATTAGAGTCCAAATCAAGATTTATTTATGATAGATGTGATGCCCTTGCATATTGAGGTAGAGGAAATAAAATTCACTATAGGACTCTCATAAAGAGGGAAGATAATTAACTTGAAGAGTAAGATCAATGCAAGTCATACAATCAAGGAATTTATTGATATCGACTTTGTAGCAAGTACTCAAAAGGTGGGTACTCAAATACCCATAAGGAGCATTAAGACCTTGAATATCAAGATCACTTTGTTTAGTATCACTCGAGTTCTCGTATCCACTTCACTTCACCAAGAATCTAGACCATGAAATTTTTTGGGGGCGAAATGCATGTGACCAACTATATATGATTGGAGTACTACCCTACTAACTAACATGAAAAGTTATTTAATCTTATGTAAGCAAGGAAGGATGAAGAACTTTGGCTAGGGGAGCATCTTGTGTTCCTTTTTCTTTGAGTGGGTTTCAGTGCTTTGACCTAATGTTGTGATATGCATCACACATCCAAGAGGGCCTTGGATGACAAGGTTGGAAGGCTTCATGGGTAGTTTAGGAGGAGGGTGAGTGACACTTACCACTTTTGTTGATGATTTATTCCATTGTTGTGATCAATATATCATTCAATGGATGATTACCCATATGCATATCATGATTTCTGAGGAGACCCTAAGCTAGCTCTTCCTCCAGATGTTGCATGGGGTGATATAGGTACATGATATTTTGATTTTAAAATTATTTGATTTTTATGATTTTTAATATGATTAACTCAATAAGATTAAATAATTTTTGTGTGAAACAAAATCACTGACAATATATATTTGATTATGCAGAGATTGGACCAGTTAGGCCTGAGGGGTTCCTATAGCATGACCATTGAGGAAGAGGTAAGTAGAAAATTGCCAGAAAGGTAGAGAGAATTTCTTGTTCCGTACAGAGGAATTTGGAAGGTTTAACCTACCAGGTCCCTATAGCACAAGTGTAGGACCTCCCTAAAGGGATAAAGTGCCACGTGGTTAGAATAACACATGCATGAGTGAGATTCTTTCAGCAAGTAATAAACGTCATCATCTGCTACCTTGATGGACGTCAAGGCTAGGAACCCCATACCTAGCCATGTATTATAATAGATTGATAAAATCGTAGAGATGGTCACTAGCATATAAGAACTAATTTTGTAGGTCATTTGTCGACATTTCATAACTATAACTTTTTGGACCTATATATATATATATATATATATATATATATATATATATTATTTTTTGTTGAGTTGGATATTTACATTATTGATGTGATTGTGTTCTTTAAACATGTTTTCAATTATGCCAATCCAACACATAATTGGGAATTAAATCAACAACTTGATTTCTTAATCTTATAATATGAACATAAGTAACATAATTAAATGAGCACTCAAGTAAACTCACACAAGGAAATATTTGAAATAACACAAATATCTCACACATGATAAACATTATTAAGCTAAGATATCATCAGTTGTGAGTCTAAATGAATCACTAAAGACTAAATACCAAATGAAATGGCTTCATGAAGAAACTCAATAAAAGCACAATATTTGGAAATATTATCAGTTACATCCCCAATACATGCACCTCAAAACACAACCAACTTACCAGAATGAGAATAAATCACCCAAGTCATGGAAAGTAAGTTTTGGGTGTGATGAATTTCTCTTTTTATTAACCCTAGAAAGACTAGATCATCCATCAACATCCATAAAAGCATGTTGAAAACATGATTAAAAAAACATTGAAAAAATACTAAAATACATAGAATATACTACATACACTAATTACAAAATGTAGTAAATGCCTAAGAAAAATCTCAAGCATATTACTTCTTAAGGTAGAGCTTGTTTATGGGCTTTGCAAGAACACTTCCATCCTAGTCAATCAATTCACGGGCTCCTTTATTTTGTACATGCCTTACAACATAAGGCACATACCACATTGAATTGAACTTTCCTTCCCCCAATACATCCTTGTCTTGGTCATAAACCAACACAAAGTCACCTTCAAATAAAACTCTTGGATGGACAGACTTATCATAATGAGTTTTGGCACACTACTTGTGTACCTCATTTGTCATAGTGGCATATTTACATTGCTCATAAATATGCTCTAAGTGGATGAGGCACTTTTTCATATTGGACATGTCAGGAAGAATCCAAATTGCTAATTTCAATGATGGTATTTCACACTCAATGGGAACAATCAGTTCCACACCATGGACCAGTTGGAATGGACTAAAACTATAAGCAGTTTTGATAGAAATTTTATATGCTAAAAGGGCCAAATATAACATGATATTCCAATTGTACTTACTTTTATTAATAGTTATTTTCAAAATGATTTTTAAGGAATTATTAACTACCTCGACTTATCCATTTTCCTTAGGATAGTAAGGATACAAATGCTTTTATTTAAACCCTATCTTTAAAGGCAACTCAACCGTCATCTTACTCTGGAAGTGACTACAATGGTCAGCGTCAATCTCCCTTGGGATGCCAAAATGTGTAATGACTTGATTGAAGATGAAAAATGCAGAAGTCTCATAATCATTAGAAAAATTTGGCATGGCCTCATCCCACTCAATAATGTAGTTGACAACCACAATAACATAGTTGTGTTTCTTATTAAAGTTTGAGTGATAAGCACTAAATTCCAACCCCCACTTGGTGAACAAACCAATGGTGAGAACAAAAAAAAAAAGTAGACTTGGATGTGTGTGCATTTTGCATGCAAAAACTTGACATGTGTGGCACTTTTAAATAGCCTTAACACAACCTTTAAAAATAGAAGGCCAGAAGTAGCCAACACACAATATTTTGGATTGTTTCCAACACAAAAAAATGGCCACTATAGGCCCCACCATGGTAGTCATTCATGACGTTTTCAACTTTCTCAAGGGTTAAATAAAGACATAATACTGAATCTACTCCTCAACGACAAAGAGTATTGTTGATAATCAGATAGTTTTTATCTAGATGTTAAATATGATGTCGATAATCACTTGAGAAACATAGAAGAAGCTTCAAAGTATAAATAAATATAATGAAATATCCATGCCAAGTATATTCCATGGAGATACGAAGTAGGTGTACATTTAGGAGTGAATCCTTGACATAATTTGTTTCATCCCCTTGACGTATTTCCAATAATTTCTACAAAAACTAAGGGTTTTTAGAATTTATTGACATAAAGTCACGATCGATTTTTTGTATAATGAAAATTCATTTATTAAATTTTCCTCCAACCATTCACCTAGTCAAAACGCACTAAAAAGAATTGGTGTCTGCAACCACTATAGTTTTGTTTAACAAATGTAATGATGGAGTCTCTAAACATTATGAATTGTATCTAGTTCCAACTTTTCGACATGTGAGTACTTGAGTTGATGAACCATTAGGCCACAATTGGGTAATATTTTATGTGCTCTTTTTGTTAATCATATTCCTGAACTAGGACCATACAAATGGTAGATTCTCCCACTATACAAAAGGAAAAGATTCTACTATAATCAAGTGGATTGAGGAAAGGAGAAGAGTTCAATTCCTTTTTCATAGCATCAAATAAATGTTGGGCATGCTCATCCCATATGAATAGGACCTCCTTCTTCAAAAAACACATAAATCATTTTATAATCCTAGCATAATTTTACAATAAAATGCCTAAAAAAATCAGTTTAACCTGAAGACTTTGAAGTTGATGAATATTTGGAAGGTAAGGAAACTAAAGTTTGCCTAAACCTTAAGTGGATTGACCATGATCCCCTTGTCCAAAATGATGAACACTAATAATCAATCAGAAGTCACATAAAAAATACAATTTTATTTATTTAATTATATCTTATAATATCAAGATCATTCAAAAATATAATGGAGATGATCAAATCTCTTGTGAGAGAAACCAACTTAGTCATTGAGATAAGCCTCCATGATATACTTGAAGTCATGACAGGCATAAGACATGGCCCACTAGAAGGTGGCTCCAACATTTTTTAGGCCAAACAACATTTTTCGATATGAAAAGGTACCCCATGGGCATATGAATGTTTTTTTATGTTGATCAATTATGTGAATTTGATTAAACCTAGAGAATCCTTCCATAAAGAAAAATATCTTACTTCTTACACACTATTCAATAGTTTGATCAATAAATGTTGTGGGGAAGTTGTCCTTAAGATAAGCCTTGTTTAAATAATGAAAATCCATACAGACTCATATGGTCCCTTGTTTCTTACCTATTAGAACAAAATCCAAAAGAAATTCAATTCGAGGTATTGGCTAGATAAATCTTTCCTTCAGCAGCTTTTTTGTCTTGAATTTTATTTCTACAACCATTCTAGGATTAATTGATCCAAGATTATGTATAATGGGGTTTGCATTTTCATAGGTATTGATCACATGTTGAATGATTCTAGGATCAGCTCCTATCATTTATTCATAAGACAAAGCAAAGATATCATGTAACTCTTTGAAGATGTCCATATAAAAATGTACATCCTCAATAGAATAATCTACCCCTATAAAAGCATTCTCTACAATATTAGGCTTCTTAGGAATGTTTATTGGCATACTTTTATATTTTTTTTCCATGTTTCCTTTAGCATAAATGGAAGGAGATGCTAAAGGGTTCATCAGCTTACTCTAATTTCATGACATAGTCAAACAAAAGTCTCCACTTTCAATCCTATGCAATTATGGGAGAAAATACGATCAATGATGCAATTTATCCCAAGGTCTCTTAGGACTAGTCATTCCTTCGATGAGTGCCTCATCAAATGGAAAATTAATGTCGAGGCAATCCATTGATAGGGTTCAATCAATGGCCCAAACTAGCACTATACCAAAGTCCAAATCCTCCATATATGATGGGGTTGGATCAACATCTATAGTAATATCAACTTTAGCTTGGTAAGTGACTTTAATTGCAGAGAAAGTAACAACCATCCTTGCCCACTTACCTTCTTCAAATGTGGTAGAAGGCAAAGACAATATCCAAAGGTCCTCAAAGTGATTGGTACAAAAAGAAAATTTCTAAGAGATTGGTATGGATGTAGAAAAAATGGTGTTAAAATAAGCAATGGGGGGAGATAAATTAAAAGTTCCCACCAATAATGGGTAAATACCAACCCTCAAATTCTCATTCAAATTTTGATATGGGTCCACCAATGGGACACTGGACTTTGACACGACAGTAGGGTCATAATGGGAATAATCCATTTGATCGATCATAAAATCCTTCCCCTCAAAAGGAAAGGATAATATGCAAAAGGGTGTGGATAAAACTGCTTGTATCGCATAGACCCAATTGTGCCCCAACAATAGATTATAGTTGAGTTTTGTTTTGACTACCTTCACTTCAACTTCGACAATTTTTCCACATAAATCAACAAAAAATGCAGGAATAATCTCATAAGGCCAATGAGAATGATTGTTGAATGTGGCTAACATTGTTGTAGATGGAACCAACTCGAGATACACAATATCTTTCCAATATGACATCAACATGATGCGTGTTGAAGCTCCTTCATCAACATTCATCCTAAAAATGGTCTTATCATGGTTAATCACCTAAATCGGAAAGGTGACGTGAACAGGGAGACGAGGTTTGACATTGATAGTGTCAAACATAATAATTTGATATTTTATAGGCTCTACAACTCTGATAGAATTGATTTACATGCTCCTTTGTGTGGGAAAATATTGGAGCACTCCAAAGCCGACACAGCACAAGGTTCCTAAGGTAAACCATTTATGATAGAATAACTTTGTATGGCCCTAGAATTAGGATTATGCATCGAACATTTCTATGATCCTTTCATCACACGAGGTAAAGACTTAACCATAATTTTGTTTATATGAAGACGTTGCTATGGGACAAAATGTTTTTTCCCCGTAGAAGACTTAGGGTCTCCATAATTGTGGGCATGAGTTGAAAGATCCACCAAAGCACAAAACATATGGATGTTTGAAGGAATGCCCCCAAAATTTGAATCATTCTCATTTCCCCCTTGTTGAGGACCAAAGTTAGAAGCACAACCAACAAGAATTTTTTGACCCTAAGAGAAAGGGTTGTTAAGCATAACCTATTGACTAAACAAGGCATGTTGTGCTAACAAGCATTGTGCACCTTACACCCTCTACAGGAAAACATGCGTAATATGGTCACCTCTAAAGAGCTTTCTAAGGAATTTCACTTTCTTTTTTTGCTCCTTATTTCCCTCCCTAGTATTGTCAATTGCCTTAGTTGCATTATCTTTACCCTCCATGTTCTTCTTACCACACTTATTCTTCTTCTTCCCTCCAGGTTGTTGGTTCCATTTGGGAGTAGAATAATGGACCACATTAACTATGGAAGCTTGCAAAGGGGAAGGTACCATTGGTTTTTTTTCCCACCAGATAGTTGATGTAAATACATATGTTATAATGGTTTACAGTCAAAGACATAATCGTTGAATAAAGAGAGGTACTAAATCATCAGCATGAGGTCTTGGGTTCGATTTGACCAAATTAGTCTTTGGTCTTAGTGCATCTTGTAAGATATCATAGGAAACTTCTAATTATGGGTAAATCAAATCAAGTTGTTGATATCTAAATATATCTTTCTCTTCCATGTACACTCCCAAGGGTGACTAATCCAAGTGGATCTCTAAAAAGTACCAGTGGCATGGTAAAAAGGCTCAAAACTCAAAGTGGCAAATATGGATAAACTTAGAAGCACATCGAAGTGCTCGTCATCCTGATTCCAAAGATGTGAAGGGCACTCGAATCTGAGCTCATATGAAGAAGTTAGAGCAAGTCAAAGTTCATGTTTGACTTGGATAGGTGGCAGGAGAAGATAATATTGCAAAATTCTCAGGGAATGGGGAAGCACCAAGTGGCAGGCCACCATTGGCCCCACATATCGCATATCACAGAAGGAAGAGGCCATGGCTTAAGAAAATTAGCCCCAGCAAGTCAGGTTTATAATGCGATAAATCGCAATCACAGATCGCAAGGAGGGAAAAGTTAAAGAATCGGCCCCGAAGCAAGCTAGGTTGCGATGTGATATATCACAATCACAGAGTCAGGTTGTGATTTGTGATATCGCAATCGTAGTTTTCAAAGGGAATTAGTCGCATAGAGTACCACCCAAGTCCCGCTGATAGCGATTTTCGATGATTCTTCTGGACCAGATATATTATGTATTGTGGTCTAACAGCCTGTTGGGTCCGCCTTTATCACAAGCCGCTTGTTGTAAAGGCACCGGTCTGTCTGTCGATAAAACCCGCCGATTGAAAATGTTGATTCAAGCGTTGATGTTAAAAGCCACCAAGGATGAATGTGTAGATAAGAGGTTCTAGAATTTTTTCCATATATGAAAGGTTTGTCACCTGCATGTTATCCCAGGCCCTAGAACCTTGGTGTAGGAACCGTCACTTTCTAAACTTGTTGTTTGTTCAAGAACTACCCATGGATTGAGGAGTTAGACACCAGCTTATATAAGGGACTATCCACATCGGAAAGAGGAAGGAGACTGGCGTGATAGTTTAGAACACATTGCATGCAGTAGTAAACTGACCTGGAAGTAGGCTAGAACCTCACCTTGAGAAGCAAGGAGGTTCCGAGAGGTTGCAGAAGTTTTATTTCTCCGAATTGGGTGTTCGGATAGGCGATTCTACACGATTTTTCACTAGGATTTCAGTGGTACTGTCTATTTCTGAAGTTTGGCTCTCCATTCTTCATCAATATTCCAGCTTGAGATATAAGGATTGTAAATTAATGTTGCTTGTACTTTATCTCTTTTTATGCCACTTAATGAAAGAAGGCCTCCCCACTATTGAGCAGGGCCTGGAGACGTAGTCCAAATTGGATGAAATCCATAATCAAATCCTTATGTCATGGTTTCATGCTTATCTTGTTATTTCCATATTGTTTTATGTTCTTTTAAGTTCCATGGTTAATAAGATTTGTTTCATGTAATTCGAATGTATAAGTAAAAGATCTTGGATCAAGTTTGGTATCGGAGCAGGTATTTGTTTATGTGAATTGCATGAGTATATGCTAACCCAGAACAAGATGCGAAAAGGCAAAGGAACACTTAATTCCTTTGATCTCGAAGCAAGATGTTCACAACGAAGAAGAAACATGGCAAATAAAGAAGCTTATCGAGAAGAGGAACAAAATTTCCACAAGGTATTCTACAATATGGCAAAGAAAGTGGACAAGTTGTTTTCAGAGTATGAGAAGGCACTTGGGCATGAGAAGAAAGATGTCGATGATAATGGATAATAAAACCATGAAGGTGGTGGATAAGAGCCTCCTCCCTCTCCTTATTCAAGTGATAGTTCTCATCACTGTAATCGCGATTCCAAACATACATCTAAGAAACCATTCTTCAAGCTAGATGTAAAGTTTGACATGCACATGTATAATGGAGAGTGTAGTGCAAAAAAACTAAATAAGTGGATAAGACAGATAGATAGAGGTCTACTACCGGATTCAGCAGATCGAAGAAGATGAGGCTAAATTCCAGTTAGCATCTCTTCGGCTGAGTGGCATTGCTCTCGTTTGTTGGGAGAGGAAGTTGCAGAAGGGCAGAAAAAAGTCGGGTAACCTTCTTTCCTCTTGGTCTAGTTTTACTTCTGCATCGAAAGACCAATTTTACCCTTTGGGTTATAAATAAAAGGAACTAATGGAATGGAGATATATAAGGCAAGGTAAAGGCTAAAATGTGCAAATCTTCAATGAATTTCGGAAAAAAAGCATTGAATTTGGGCATCTCATTAGATTCACCTGAGACTGTAACTAAGTATATTGGTGTGCTACATAGTTACATAACACACTCACTATTATTGTTCAAGCATACTACAATTGATGCGACCAGCGTAAAGGCCATTCATCTTGAAAGTCGAGGCAAGAATGACAGATATGGTCAAGCCAAGAAAGCATCTTTCAACCCTCAGCATGGCAATTCTAGAAGAAAGGCAAGGGGAAGGATAAGAAGACTGTTGCAGCCAAGAAAGGGGATGGAGAAATGCCATATTGCATGCATTTCAAGAGAGAAGGTCATGACGAGGACCACTGTTGGAAACTACATTCAGAGTTGAGACCAAATAGATTTAGCAGAAAGGGAAAGCAGAGGACAGGAGCAACAGCGCAGCAAGACCTTGGATTAGTTTCTGGCAATGAGACATTGATCACAGCCGTGGGTGCAAGGTGTACTCTTTCTGTTAGAAATAATTGTGATTCAATTGCGAGTACTAGTTATTTGAATGATCCCGTAAATAATGAGAGAAAGAGAATTGAATTATTCCACATCAAGGTTATTATAAAACACACAAAGGTGGAAACTTTGTTCGATTCAGGATCCCAAGCAAACTTAATCTCAGAGTCCTTAGTTAAAAATTTAGGCCTTGAAACTAAGCCTCATCTAAGTCCATACCTGCTTGGTTGGGTAAGCGATAAAGAAAAATTACAAGTAACCAAGCAGTGTAGGGACATATTTGTTATTGCTTCCAAATTAGTTGATGAGGTAGGTTAGATGTTGTGCCTTTGGATATCTGTGAAATTATCTTGGGAAGTTTGCATCTATATGACAAAAAGGAATTTTTCTTTCGACACGAAATAAATACCACCTCATGAAGGATGGGGTAGAATATATAGTCAGAGCTCATCATATGAAAGTTAGTGCTAGCCTTGTAAGTGCAGGACAGATTAAAACGACTGGTTAATTCCAGCAAAGGGTGCTTTCTCATGGTGTTGAGAGCGAAGGAGGTCGAGATGGTTGATGCTTTCAAAGGTTGTGATCTTGATCATAAGAAATAATTGTTAGAAATTATTTTTGACTATGATGGATTGTTTCAGGAATCGGGAGGAGCCCCCAAAATGGGAAATTCAACATGAGATCCATTTACAATAGGATGCTCCTTTACCAAATATTGGAATGTACAGGATGGCTTCTATCGAGATGGAGGAGATCAATAAACAAGTGCAGGAATTGCTAAGTCAAGGGGTCATCAGACCGAGTTCTTCTCTATGCGGCTCACCGATCATGTCGGTGCCAAAGAAATATGGCACGTGGATAATGTGCGTAGATTACATGGAACTAAGAAAAATTACGGTGAAGAATCATACCCTCTCCCTCGCATTGATGAATTATTAGATTAGTTGAAAAATGTTGTCTACTTTACAAAATTGGATTTGCGTAGTGGATATCACCAGGTTAAAGTTGCAGAACAAGACATTTGGAAGACTGCATTCAAAACCAAGCAAGGGTTGCTCGAATGGATGGTGATTCCATTTGGACTTTGCAATGCTCCAACCACATTTATGAGGGTAATGAATGATCTGTTTAGGCCTTTTCTTGATAAATTTGTGCTTGTATATCAGAACGATATTCTTCTTATAGTAGGACATGGAATGAACATGTATGTCATGTGAAGAAAGTGCTTGATGTTCTGAAAAATGAAAAAATGTATGTAAAGCTGCCAAAGTGTGAGTTTGTGAAGACCTCTCTAGTTTATTTAGGTTGTGTAGTCAGTAATGGGCAATTGAAAATAGACCCCTCTAAAGTAGATGTGATTATGAAGTGGCCTGAGCCCACAAATGTTACAGAGGTCCGAAGCTTTTTCGGTGAGGTACAGTATTGGAGAAGGTTCATTGAAAACTTTTCTGTTATCACAACCCCCTTACATGCATTGACAAGTGTGAAGCAGGTCTTTCAGTGGGGAGGAAAGCGGCAGAAATCCTTCAACATGCTGAAGGAGAATATTAGCACAGCACCAGTGCTAGCCTCACCAGACCTTCAGTATCCTTTTGAGATTGAAATAGATGCCAGCGGATATGCCATGGGCGCTATATTAATGCAGCAAAGGAAGCCTGTATGTTACTATTCGGATACTTTCTCCCAAACAGTTGTGAATTATCCCACGTATGACAAGGAGTTATATGCCTTGGTTCAAATTGTAAAGAAGTGGAAACACTACCTGGTCAGCAAGGAGACCATCATCCATACAGATCATCAGCCCTTGCACTACCTTCAGTCATAGACCAAGCTTCAACAAGCCGGTCATTTCAGATGGATGGGATTCCTCTAGCAGTTTCATCTGGTAATAAAATACATGAAGGGTTCCAACAACAAAGTAGGAAATATGCTTTCTTGCCCTCCTATTTCTGTATCTGTAGTTTTGCAAAATGCTTCTTTATCGTTAGAAAGTTATGCTAAACAATATGCTAATGATGATGATTTTAAAGAGATCTATGCAAAACTGACTCGTGGATCGCAGGTGGACAATTATTATTTGCAGGAAAAACTATTGTACCACCTTGGCAAACTGTGCATACCCATTGATGAAAGGGTACATGTAATCTGAGAGGCTCATACCTCTCTTGTGTCTGGTCATTTTGGGGTTGAAAAAACTTTATGCCATTTACAAAGGTTTTTTTTTTTGCCTCATATGAAAAACACTATGACTCGTTTTGTAAAGGGTTGTGTGTTGTGTTCTGTTTCAAAGCCCTCTAATAGAAAAATTGCGCTCTGCACACCACACCATATTCCTATTCAACCATGGGAAAGTGTGTCCATGGATTTTGTAGGTGGTTTGCCTATGTCTAGTAAAGATCACGACTATTTGTATGTCGTCGTGGATCATTTTAGTAAAATGTGTTTTATAATGCCTTGAAAAAATCAGGTCGTTGTTGAACAAACTGCTTATCTTTCTTTCAGTGTGTTTGGGTCCATTTTGGGTTGCCCACATCTATTGTGTCAAATCGAGAGTCTCACTTTCTTGGAGAGTTATGGACCAGCTTGTGGAGAATGATGGACACTAAGCTGAAAAGAAGTATGACATTTCATCCACAGACCGATGGGTGAACAGAGGTCGTCAACTGCACCGTTGTACACTTTTTACGAGGCTATTGTGGAAAACATCCCAAGTTGTTGGATGAAAAACTTCCTTATGTGCAGCATGCATATAATCAAGCAACACATTCATCCACACAGAGCTCACCATTCGAGACATGTTTTGGTTATCTACCAAGGGATCCCTTAGACATGGTCTTTGGGAAATATGAGGATGGAAATTGACGAGATGATATGGACAAAGCATGGAATTTTATTCAACATGTATAGGTGATTCATCAGGCAGTACAGGAGCTGTTGTAGAAGAGTCAGGCTCGGTATAAAGCTTGACATGATAAGCACCAAGTTGACCATCAGTTTCAAGTTAGGGACAACGTATGGCTCCACATCAGTAAGGATAGAATGAAGGGAGAAGGTAAGAAATTGAGACGCATTCGATATGGTCCCTTCACCATATTGGAAAATATTGGAGACAGTGCTTTTGTCTTGACTTGCCCGCTTATATGCAAATGTACTCAGTAGTGAATGTTGAAAACCTGAAGCTTTATGAACCTCCATTGATTATGGATACCAAAGAGGTTGCACAGATTCCTACAGTGGATGATTTTTCACCATAGTATCTAGATAAGTTTCCCAAAGATATCATACCCAACAGGAAAACTAGAACTTCACAACGGGGAGATGTGGAGTACATTCGTGTTGGCTTCAAAGGAATGCATCCAAGTAAAGCTCTGTGGATGAAGAAAGAAAAAGTGAGGGAGAAATTTCCCCACTTGCCAATTGACTAAAAGGCTTTTGGCGGTCCAAAAGCTCTTAGTGGGGAGGATTGATCTAGCTAGATCTCTAAAAACATGGTAAAAAGGCTCAAAACTCAAAGTGGCAGAATTTAGATAAAATTAGCATTATACCAAAGTGCTCATCATCCGGATTCCAACGATGCAAACGACACTCGAATCTGAGCTCATATGAAGACGTTAGAGAAAATCAAAGTTCATGTTTGACTTGGACAGGTGGTAGGAGAAGATGACGTGGCAGAACTCTCAGCGAATGGGGAAGCGTCAAGTGGCAGGCCACCATTGGCCCCACATATCGCAGATCGTAGAAGGAAGAGGTCGTGGCTTATGAAAATCGGCCCCAAGCAAGTCAGGTTGTGATGTGATAAATCGCAATCACAAATCAAAAGGAGGAAAGAGTTAAAGAATTGGCCTCGGAGCAAGCCAAGTTGCGATGCGATATATCACAATCGCAAAGTCAGGTTGCGATTTGCGATATTGCAATCGCAATTCATAAAGGGAAGTAGTCACATAAAGTACCACCTAATTCCACCGATTGTGATTTGCGATGATTCTTTCGGACCCAATATATTATGTATTGTGGTCTAACAGCGCGTAGGGTCCACCTTTATCATGGATCTCTTGTTGTAAAGGCACGGGTCTATCCACCGATAGAAATTGTCGATTAAAAACATTGATTCAAGAGTTGATGTTAAAAGCCACTAGGATTAATGTGTTAAGAGATTCTGGAGGATTTTCCATTTATGAAAGGTTTGTCACTTGCATGCTATCTCAGGCCTGAGAACCTTGGTGTAGCAACCGCTACTTGTTAAACTTGTTGTTTTTTCAAGAACTGCCCAAGGATTGAGGAGTTATCCACCAGCTTATATAAGGGATTGTCCGCATCGGAAAGAGGGAGGAGACTAGAATGATAGTTTAGAACACATTGCGTGCAGCAGTAACTGAACCTGGAAATAGGTCAGAACCTCACCTTAAGCAGTAGGGAGGTTCTGAGAGGGTGTAAGAGTTTTATTTCTCCGAATTGGGTGTTCAGATAGGCAATTCTGCATGATTTTTCACCGGGATGTCAATGGTACTATCTGTTTTTGAAGTTTGGCTCTCCATTCTTCATCCATCTTCTAGCTTGGAGGTATAAGGATTGTAAATGAATGTTGCTTGTTCTTTATCCCTTTTTATGCCACTTAATGAAAGAAGGCCTCCCCACTATTGAGCAAGGCCCGGAGACGTATTCCAAATTGGACAAAATCGGTAATAAAAACCTTATGTCATGGTTTCATGCTTATCTTGCTATTTCCACATTGTTTTATGTGCTTTTAAGTTCCATGGTTAATAAGCTTTGTTTCATGTAATTCTAATGCATCTATAAGTAAAAGATCTTGGATCAGTGACACATCCTTCGCAATTGGAGGTTGTTGATAATTTAAGAACCAGTCCAACATAAAATCCAGTATGGTAATTTTGAGGCCAAAAATGGGCCTAATAAAATTTCCTAACAAAATCAACTTTAAAAGAACCAGTAGGATTCAAGATGGTCATGATGTCTTCCCCAAAGGTAAATATTTTGGAGGGAAAAGAAGAAAACTACTCTTTTTAATTGTAATTTTGTCTTATCTCCTTATGGGTTTACTCAAATTTCAAGTGTAGGCACCTATTGGATGCGGAATAAAATTCCACATCCAACGAGTACCCACTTTGCATACTTATTGGTACACTGACATCGAAAAAAATGAAAATACATGAAAAAAGCTTTTCGATGTTGGTGTACTCAAAAGCATGCAAAGTGGGCACTCATTGGATATGGAATTTAATTCTGCATCCAACGGGTGTCTGCACTTGACATTTGAGTAAACCCATAAGGAGATAAGCCAAAAATACAATAAAAAAATATAGTTTCCTTTCTTTTTCTTTAAAAATTCATACCTCTTATCTTATTATTTTAACTATTATTTTATTTTTTTAACTGTTACAAGTCTTCTTATACCTCCTTTATTTTCATCTAAGGATTTAATCGGATTTAATTCACCACATAAAATCTAGGGCGAAGGGGAGAGAAAATTGATAGTAAGGATAATAGCATGTAGAAAAAGTGGTTTATCTTTGGTCTAAGGAGGGTCATAGACATTAGAGAAGCAATATGTTTTAGCCGAGACGATGACTTGAAATTGAAAAGTGAGAATTCTTAAAGTAGAAACTATATTTAAGTTAAGAACTTCTTGGGCATTCCACATGATGGCTAACCAAAAATATTGTCCGTGGGCATCAAGTTCTACTAATTTGCAAGCTTTACCCCATTTACTAGTAAGTTTATTGATTATATCACCAGAAGATTTCATTTCATGAATCATCATGAAGGTAGGATGTTTAGAATATCATTTTTCCTTAATGAAACTATGTTTACCTTCACAGTTGAGGCCTCTAACATTCTAACAGATGATACTCATGTTGGGGGTGGGTTGGTGGTAGAGAAAAGCTCTGAGTTCAGTTTGGTTCGCCCTGAGTTGACTAGGATACCTCTTAATTCTTTCAGGCTTTTTTGATTTATTTTTCTTCCCTTTTTCTTTTCTTCCTTTAGGATTTTTTGTATCCTTCATCAACTGTGATTGGACACCTAATAATCCCATAAATGGTTAACTAGGCGAGGATTTGGAAGATTGCTAGCGGAACCTAAGAAATTCTCTTCCTAGGAGTTTAAATTGATATTTGGAGAGAGAGTTTGGGTCCTTTCCTTTCAACACTTTGGTGATTGTTGGGAGATATAATGAATCCAGGTCCATATCCTCAATGGGATCCATGGAGGCGTCAGGGTTGAAATTCATATCATATTGATCCAGGGGAGGGGGGTTCAAAGGTGGAGAGGAGGCAAATGGTAGATCAACTAATGAAATCTATGAAGGGTTGGAATTAGGCATATCGACTTCCTAGGTCGAATTCCACGAGGACAAATCTAGGTTATGTAGAGAGGATAGAGGATTGCAACAATTATTGGTAGGTGGTCAATTCCCCAAAAGAGTTGGCTATATGGGAAGGATTTTTGGACCCTTGCACTTTCCCACTATCTTTGAAAAGGCATCAAAATCAGGGGGGACAGGATCAAGTCTAGGGTTAGCTGCAAGAAGAGGAAAATTTATGTAGAGGTGGTCATATTCATGGCATATTCTACAACAAAAGGGGATGTGCTCATAATCTAGGGTTTGCTTCTATAACTCATTCTAATAGTAAATAACAATGGATTATGGGAGTGGTTTTGTGATATTCATGTAAACATAGATGCAAGTGTAAGAGATATACTTGGCTTATTTCGTTGCTTTTTAAGCTTTGATAAAGTGATCAAGGGTGTTTCCAATGCTAATTAAGTTCTCCTCATCCCAAAACTCCAATGTAGTGAGTACATTTAGACCCAAACAGGAGCAACCATGAAGTATTCCTCGTTAAGAACAAATATTTCTATCTAGAAGAAAAGGTATAACTCAACTGAGTTGAAGATTTATGAGCCATTTTAAAAGACATGAATTATATCTTCAATGTTGGAAAATATTATGGTAGATAATCCTTTAGCTCCCAGTTCAAGCTTATCTACCCTTTAGGTTTCCATTTTTGCTAGATTCAATAGGAGAGTGATTTCTCTAAGGGCCAAATGCCCAAGAATTTGCCTATCAGGGTGTGATCTCGCATATATTGAATGCATTCTCTGATATGACTGGATTGGACTTCAAATTTTTGGATCTACTATTGCTTTTGGGAGGAAACTACCTAGCGTACATTTTCCAAACAAGTTGTAAGGTGGAAAACCATGTTAAAGATCCAAGTTGGGGTGTTGGCTAGAGACATTGGGGTTGGAAGTAGAAGGATACCTAGAGTGGTTGTAGCTCGTTGCAATCTAACTATATGAAGGAGAATTGTTTCGTTTGTTAGTGTTGGTCATGGAAAGAGTGGTTGGGGGTCCGCATAAGACACAAATGTTAGGGTTTTGTTGTAGAAATTCCATGTGTTTTGTATTTAAATCTATGAAGTGAATTTCATTTTCTAGTGTTTTTTGTTCTATTCACACACACACACATATATAGGAAATAAAATAGAATATTTCAATGTCGGTTGTAAACAGAATATTTCAATGCCCTTAAAATAATTTTATATAAACTTTATAGAGAGAGAAACTAAGTAAAGAATTTCTTATTGATAGGTACTTTTTATACCTCAAGATGAGGGGGATGCATAATTCCTTCAAGCAATTGAAAGTAAAAGAAATATTATTCTACTGATAGGTTCCTTTTACATCACATTATGAGGGAGATGTATAATTCCTTTCATGCTTAAAGTGGAGTTGATGCCTCCATTCAAGAAAAAAGTTATTAATTAAAAAAATATTGATAATTTATCCCCGGTAATTTGAGAATCACCTAGCCTTACTAAAATTTAGAGTCTTCCATGTAAACACAATCGAAAGAAGTGATCAAATCTAGCATTAATACTTTAAGGCTCTTACCCAAATGCCTAAGAATAACATTTTGGAGATGTGTAGTTCTACTAATCCAATTAATAACTAAAGAAGAATCATCATAATTACACCAAGTTTGAAATACACCTCCAACACTACTAATTACTCCCCCACTTTGAAAGACCCCCGTCCAAAAATCTCTAATCGACAGATTTATCTATCTATACCCTAATTATTTGCCTTGACATTTTTTTTCCCATTTCTAAATAATGCATTTTATTCATAGAGCATAAATATGTAAATATATGTAAAAAATTGAAATAAACCTATTTGCAAAACTAATAAAATTTCATGCCAACCAAATACTCCATAAGAGAATTCTTTATTAATTAATATTTTTATAAACTAAACTTTGAAAAACTCTTCAATTGTATTTGTATGATGCATATTTTCAACTCGAGTGAAATTTTGTACCCCTTCCATAAAACCTTTGCTTACTACAAATGGCCACTTGCTAAAAGGAGCACTTGTCAATTTTTATTGCATTCTTACCTGTATCAACTCTCAACTAGTGCTTAAAAAAATATTTGACTAATACCTTTTCAATCAATTGAAGCATGGTTGCTAATGCATTTTAAATAATATATGAAAAATATCAATAATGAGGGTCATACTTTGGCCCAGGGAGTTTATTTGCTTAAAGTTTCATGATCTAACATTGTCAAAAACTTTGCAAACGCTATACTAGTTCACGCCGTTGCTGAACCTACTCTTTCGGCCTCGACCCTTAGCCATGGCCCCTCCGGATGCAACCCCAAAGGCGGCTACCGCCCAACAAGCCTTCTTCGCCCTTGTCAAATCCTTACCCCACAATGCCCTCACCCAGCAATCTCTAAGTTTGTGAAGAAGCTAGAGGTTCTGCAAGAGGTGATCCTTCCTCCAGCTCTTCCTCGCATGGCAGCTCTTTCATTAGCAGAACGAGGTCTCATCGGACAATTCACTGGTCTCTGGCCCTCTCCAAAGATAGTGCAAAGATGGGTCAAATGAAACTGGTCTGATAAAATACAAGGCAAAATCTCCATCCGCTTATGTGGGAAAGGGTACTTCACCTTCCATTTTGAATCAAGAGAAGACAAGGATCTAATCTTTAGAAATGGACCATATTTCATGGACTCGAGAGGCTTATACCTCAACAAATGCACTCCGGATTTCGACCCCAAATTGGATGTCCCTAATGCAGTCCAGTCTGGGTTGCACTCCCTCACCTTCCTCTCCACTGTTGGGAGACAAATCGGTTCGAGCCATTAGGAATGTTGTTGGAAGATTTATTGATCGTAGTGAGCCAAAAGATAACATGCAAGCCTGCACCCGCATATGTGTTGAAGTTGATCTTGGCAAAGGCCTCCCTGAGGCCATCAAACTCAAAGTGGATGATTGGACACACATCCAACAATTGGACTACAAGCAGATCCCATTCAAATGCAAGGTATGTCACGAACATGGCCATTTTGCCAATCGCTGCTCTAAATTAGTTGATGTTGAAAATGTTTCACAAGATGAGCAATGAGAAACGGTCAAGAAAAATAAGATTGCCCCCAACCCCAAGGCAAACCCTGAAGCTGCCCCTCCCAAGACTTATACGACCATCCCCTCCACCTCATCTCTCCTAAACTCTTCCACCCCCTCCCTTTCCCATCCACTCCCTCCCCCTACTACATCCAGTCCTTTTTTTGCCATTTCCCCCTTGAAGACAACCCCCCTTCCATGTTGCAAGTTGATGCCATTGAACCCACCCCTCCTCTGCTTATCTCCTCCTCCTTTTCCCACGATCCTCCCTCTTCTAGATCTACCAGGAGTTCTTCTAAAGAGCACAGTGTAACTATGGACACACAAAAAAAACAAGGGCCAGGAAGGAAGTCTTCAAAGCAATAGAGAGATGAAAATGCTCAAAAGGATATTGCCATGGGTATGCAGAACCCCATAGAAACCTACATTTTGGGGTAAAATAATAAAGAAGCAATGCATAAGGAACAAGGAAGGCAAGCAACTCCTCGCACCCCTCACACTCAATGATGAAAGTTCTATCCTAGAATAGCAGGGGACTATGGAACCCCTCCAAAATTGTTGCCCTAAAAGATCTAATAATACATGAAAAACCAGAAATCCTAGTGCTACAAGAAACAAAACAAGGACACCAAGAAATGAAAGGAATCATTGGTCAGCTAAAGTAGTATAATGGATGCATAAGCGAATCAAGGGCTCCCTACGGGGGAATTGCAACCCTCTAGAATCACAGCATTTGGAAACACTTAACAGATACAGTCAACCAGTACTAGATCAAAATCGCTCTAGAGAGATTAACAGATAACCAAAGGATTGTCATCTATAACATCTATGCACCAATACACTATAGAGACAAAGAGCAGTGTTGGACTTCCATCAAAACAAACATAGATGAAGAAGGAAGCAGCAATATTATTCTTAGTGAAGACCTCAATCTCATACTCCACTCCAATGAGAAAAGAGGAGGTTGTTTTTCTCATGACCCCTACAGATCACAATTGGAGACCATCATGCAGGATCATGATCTAGTTGACGTTGTTCCAAAAAATCACAGATTCACTTGGAATAATCGCAAATTTGGAAAAGGCAATATCATGGAAAGGGTTGACAAGATTTTGGTGAATGTCATGCTCCTCTCATCTTACTCCACTGCATATGACGTCGTTCTCCCCTACTCAGCGTCTGATCATTACCTCACAACTCTTGTTCTCGAAGCACACTACCCTTTAGGGCCCATACCTTTTAAATATAGCCCTCTGTGGAGTAGCATTCCTACTGTCAAAGAGATTTTCAAAAACACATGGTGTCATCACATAGAAGGATCGCCAAGATACATAAGGGAAAACAAGTTAAAAAGGACCTAATGCGCCTTGAAGGAATGGGCAAAAAACTACTACATGGAACCTGAGAAGGTCAAAATCGAGATAAAAAACAAACTGGAAAAAATTCACAGCATAACAGAGGAACGAGGGCTCTCCCGGGAATACAAATCACTCGAAGGAAATCTCTACGTCCAGCTATATCGTGCCAATAGAGCAGAGGAGCAAAAGTGGAGAATAAAATCAAGGCAGTTATGGTTGCAAGAAGGAGACAAAAATTCTGCTTTCTTTCATAAGCAGGCCACTGTCAGGAAAATTAGGAACAATGTTACCTCCATCATTGACGCCAAAGGAAATCTCCAAAGCACTCAAGGAGCTATCAGAAAGGCAGCCTTAGATCATTACAGTTATCTTTTAACAGAAACGAAAGAGGTGAAATATTACTCATATCTACTACAACACCTCCCTACTGAGATCAGTAAGGAAATCAATGAAAACCTGATCAAGGAGATCGAAGAAGAAGAAATAAGAAGAGCTATCTGGACACTCCAACCAGACAAAGCTCCTGGCCCAAATGGTTTCCCCGTTTGCTTCTTCCGAGCTTATTGGGGAATAATAAAAAAAGATCTTGTCAAAATGATAAATTGGACTCAACGCAAGGGTAAAATTTGAGGTTTCACCAATGCCACCCATCTTGCCCTCCTTCCTAAAGAGAATCGACCTTCATCCTTCTCCTGATTTCAACCCATTTCTCTTTGCAATTCATCTTACAAAATTGTGACCAAAATCCTCACTTTCATCTTAAACCTCTCCTCCCCTTGCTCATCTCTGAAAATCAAGGAGGATTCTTGGCCAATAGGCAAATTTTTGACTCAATTCTCCTCATCCAAGGAGCAATACACTCCAACCAATCTAGAAAGGAAAAGGGTTTCATTCTTGAATTGGACTTAGCCAATGCCTTTGGCAGAGTTAGACACTCATTCCTCCTTGTTGTTCCACAAAAAATGGGGTTTGTTGCGCCCTTCCTTGACCTCGTCAAAGCTTGCATTTTAGGTCCTTAGATCTCTCCTCTCATTAATGGCAGACCAAGGCCATCCTTTCAATCCTCTCGAGGGCTAAGACAAGGCTGTCCCCTTTCACCTTACCTATTCATCTTGATGGTTGAGTCCTTTAATAAGGCCTTGGACTACAATCAGCGTGTCGGTCTTATCACAAGTATTAAGTTTGGGAATAGAGTTAAAAAAATAAACCACTCTCAATTTGTTGGCGATACACTATTAATGGGAGAAGCCTCCAATATAATAGCTTGTTACTTCAAAGCCCTCTTAGACAAATACATGAGCTACTCAGGAGGTATGGTCAACCATCTCAAAAGTTGCATCTATGGTTGGAACACTTCTGCTCAAGTCCTTCATAACATCGCCAGCACTTTTGGGGTCCCTTGCAAATTAGATTGTGGGCACTTCACTTATATGGGCATGCCAGTGAATGCTGGTACTCTAAAAGCTGAAGTATGGGACACTATCATAGATAAAAGGAAAAGGAAAGTGCAACAATGGGGCTCCTCTTGGCTCAATCCAGCAGGCCACCTAGTTCTCCTAAAAACAGGTATTTCTTCTTTACCCTTATACCAATTCACGCTTCTACAAGCTCCTGCTAATTTTCATCACAAAATGGAAGCCATCCTCCATCATTTTCTTTGGCAAGGGGGGAAAAATGAAAAAAAGAATTAAAATCTTATAAATTGGAAGCAAGTCATTCAAACCCAGGAACGTGGAAGTTTAGGAATCAGATCTCCCAAGCTCCTAAATTTGGCATTTGGTGGCAAGATTGTTTGGAGATTCATTAGCGGCCAATCTGCTTGGTGGAAAAGTGTGTTGGAAGCCAAATATCTAAACTCTCCAAGATAACACCTCTTGGATTACGATATCCCTAACAGAGTTTTCTCTAAAATCTGGAAGTTGTGCAAGAAAGCAATCCCCTTTCTTGCCCAAAACATTTCCAAAGTCCCCAAGGGTGGCACCAACATCAAAATCAGAGCAGACAGGATAATGGGACAGCAGCCTATCAGCAGCAAACCTGGAACTGATCAGATTCTCTCCTTCTTTGACAGCATAGGGCTTCATTACTTGGACCAGATATCTCAATGGGATACCCAATCTCAAACTTGGACAGGATGGACCTTTCCAGCCATACCCATAGACCTCGAAGCAAGTTTTTCTAATCTCCAAGACCACCTCCATAGCATTGCTCCAATTAAAAAAAACAGCAATGATTGCTTCCGTTGGGATCCTCCAAACTCCAATTACACAATCAAAGTCGCCCACCAGCATATCTGTAATAATGAATACCCCATTCCCATTTGGCCGCATTGGAAAATCATCTGGAAATGAGAGACCATTCCAAAAATAAAATTCTTCATTTGGGTCCTCCTAAAAAGAAAGTTCTCACATCTGATAATTTGCAAAAATGAGGCATTGGCCCATCCCGTTGCCCAAACTGCCAAGCAGTTGAAGAAACCATCCAGCACCTCTTTATCGCTTGCTCCTTTGCCACTACCTGTTGGAAAGAAATCTATCTTAAAACCCATCTCCCCTAGAGCCCCCATAATTCCATCGTTGAAATTCTGCATCTTTGGAAGAAGAACTATCCGTGGCAACGAAAGAAGAACAATATTGCCAAAAGAGTTTGGGATGCTCTTCCCTATTCTCTCCTATGGAACATATGGTTGGAAAGAAACCACATGGTCTTCAAAGACAAAGAAACAAACACAAGGAAATTATGTAACAAGGCAAGGAGCCTTACATTGGAAACCATCTCAGTCAAAAGTCAACAGAAAATTGACATTGATGATCTCTGTGTTGAAGAAAGGAATTTCATAGGGTATTTATTGGATAAAAGTTATAGCGACCAAAGCGGGAGTAACATCAACATCCACTGCAACAACTCTAATCAAGGTTGGAAAATAAGATTGAAATATGAGGAGATTTCCATCTAGCTCAGAAACTGTAACACCCACTATCTCTTCTTCGATGGGGCCTCCAAATCTAATCCAGGAACGGCAGGAGCTGGTGGAATCATCTACAATGCCAACAGACATATCAAAATGACTTGTGAATGGGGATTAGGCCCCCTCTCCAACAACAGGTCTGAAGCTCTCGCACTATACCAAGGGCTCATCCAGCTTCAAAAACTTGGCACAAACACTGCAATGGTCCTTGGAGACTCAGCCACCATCATAAGTCTAATGGTTTACAGCTGGAGTGCCTCTAATGTGCTCCTGCAACAAACTATCAATCGGTGTCAATTCCTTACCCAGCAAATGACAAATATCATTTTCTTCCATGTTCTTCGATCCCTCAACAAGGAGGCCGACACTTGTGCCAATAGAGCTTGCACTAGATCCATAGGCAGTCTCCTATGCAACTCCATCGAATCCCAAAATTATCTGCCATGATCAGAAGCAAATCAATACTCAGATCGGCTGCCAAATTTATTAATAATATTGAGTACTTTTTCACTACCGCTCGCAGCGTCCTCAAGCAGAATCAGATCCTAGTCGCTGCAAAAATCCACATTGAAATTCTCCATCATGATGAATTTATCACCATATCTCTGAAAACGATCCACCAATCTCCCTTCTGTCCCATCACCCATGCTGCTCTATTCCACTCATTCCTCTCCCGTGATCCTTCTCGCATTTTTCCCATGACTCCCTCCCCATTCTTCCCTACCCCCTTGCTAGAGCCCGCCTACATAATCGTGCTCTCCTTCTCTCAGAATCGCATCTCCACTTCTCCCTGGCTGCATCCGCTCCATCTATCATTTGCTCTCGGCCGATCTTTTGCTCCGAGCCTTCGTTCCCCTTCCCTCATTTCTGTTTATCCTCCTCCAAGTTTCTTCTTCCCAGGCTCGTTGGATCAACAATCTTGCAACACACTGACCTCACTGCACAAGGAGAACTCAGATTGGCCATACGCAATGGCGAGAAATGAGGACTGCTTACACTGTGCCAATCTGCAAGCAGAACTGGAACAAATCCGAGCTCACCAGAAGATTTTGGACACCAAAATCGACACCCATGCCCAGATCACTAAGGAGAAGCATGAGGCCGACCTCAATCTCTTTCTCCACAGAGTTTCTTCCCTTCAGGAGTAGTTCAATGACCTCTCAAACAGATGCAGTCATGTCCAAGAGTCCATCGACATTCTGAAGTTCATCATGGAAAAAAGTAACGCTCCCAGCACTAGCTCTTCAAATTTAATGAACGCAGAAGCTGAAGGCAATCCTGAAGCTTCTACAACCCACCAAATCAGTCATATGAACATACACTAAGCATGACTTGCAAATTTTGTTTCTTACTATTTCAGTTTATTAGAATCTATACTTGTTCAGGTTTTCCAAAAGTCAAGAATGACAGAAGCAAAGAGGAATTTTGTCTTCCTTGTAATATTTCCTTACTTTGCTTCCTGGGCATAATGCCTTGTAACATTGGAGCTTAGCCTTCCCAATATTTTTTGGAATACAAACAGCAACCAATTATGTAAAAAAAAAAACATTGTGAAAAACTTTAAAAAGAGTTTTTTTAATATTATTTGTGTCACTAATTTTAATGAGAATTATAATAATTAGTTTAAAAATATTAAAAAAATAAATTTATTTATATTAAATTATGAATATTAGTTAAATATTTATTTTATAAATAACAACATATTTATCCATATTAATTAAATAATTTATTTTATAAGTAATTTGATATATTTTATAATTTTATTATATTTATTTTAATTTTATATTTCTAAATGTGAATAAATATCCATTTATAAATATTATTATTGGTTTACATGTTAAAAGGTGGATGCTTGCTTACCTCATAGTTACCCACATTATGATTGCAAATTTTAAATTAAAAATAGAAAATAAAGCAAATGTAGCAAAATCTAAACTTGTCTTTTGGTTTATTATATCACTTTTATAATTTCAAAATATAAACTTGTGTTTTGATTTACTGTATAATTCTTATATGTTATTTCAATTTCAATATTAGATTTCCAAGTTAAGAGTTGTTAGTCCCTGTTAAGGCATGAGTCTAGCAATTGATTTGCCTATTGATCATTATTATTTTAACATTGACAAATACAACTTATAATGTTTGACTTTAACATATGGCATATTAGGTGCAAGCACATAAAGCCCATGTTTCTACAACACACTACATATCAAGTTGTTATCCAAGGGAAAATAAACAATAGGGATTTTCTTAGTAAGGCATGCCTCCAATGGTCCCATGAAACCATATTTATTGCCATTAACTTCCTCACAACTATTAGCACTAATTAACTCATTACCATCTTAGTTTTTACATGCATTAGGATAGTTAAAATTTTGGACCTACTATGGATTTACACCATATTATGAATCAATCTCATCTCAAAAACGCATATCAAGCATTGCCATAATCCATTTCTAGTTATAGCTAAATTTTGCATGTTTTTATTTGTTCAAAACAGACTTGCACATTGTCAAGTCCCACTAGCACAACCGATTGAGGATGGGCCTCGTTAGCAAGGCGACCCAGGATCAAACCTCATGGAAGGTGTTGCACCTGTGCTAGGGGAGGAGACACGCTAAAACTAGTGAGCTTAAGGCTGGTGTGGCCTAGGCTAGGTGCGATCCCTGGGTGATTTTGACGGCTTAGATGCCCTTGGGTCACGATTCTCAAGCCACAAGTCAAACCTAGATAAACATAGGTCACTTGAAAAACAAACAAAAAAAACACACACATGCACATTATGGTTGAACTACTTTTCTCATGTTATGCATAATGCATTATCCTTTTCCTCTATGGTTGGGGAAAAAGAGGGTTTTAAATATGGCAAGTAATAATATTGGATTGATGTTGGATATCATTAGTTGATGTAATATGTCAAAGTTAATTTTTAGTGCTACATATGCCATATGTATGGTCACCTTATGAGAATGTTCCCCAAGGAGTTGCTTGTTGGTGAAGACATCACGGAAGAGAGGATAGTAGCTAACAAACATGAAGACTTTTTGGAAAAGGTGGTAAAGGGAAAATGGACAATAATACTTTTTTAAAGGTAGGTTAATTTCTAAGAAACCTACTTCCAATATTGTTGATAATATTTTAGAAGAAACATTTAGAGGTAAGGGGATTCTTGCTAGTGTTTAAAAAAGAATAAATGGAGATATGGAGTTAGATGAGGTTGAAATGTTTTTTACAAGAACGAGCATCTTCATGTATTAAGCATAAACCACTTTCCTTTGTAGACATGATGAGAATAAACGATAATCATGAAAAAAAAAGAATTACTATCTGTGGATTCCCTTCCATCATGTACCTTATGGAGGGAAGTGAGGTCGAGGATTTCTTAAAGGTAAAAATATCCCTCTAAAGTATTTGTTAAACAATAAAGGTTTCCAGGGAAGAACAATCCACGTGCATACAATCCTCATAATTAGATGGTGTATGTGGGGAGAGAAGGAATGTCCATTCCAATGACGAAAGAGGTGGAATTGACATATAGTATAAACACCATGTACTTCTCTAATAATCAATCTATTTTGGCATTAAATAAGCAATGCTATTTTATTTCAATAGGAAAAAGAGGAGATAGTTATGGAAGAAGTGCTTGTGGAAAGTGGTGTAGGTATCAAAGGGAGTGGAAGCCTGGGAGGACTTGGTATGAAATATTATCTATATCATGTACTAAAAAAGGAAAATAGGGAGGTATTATTTGGTAAGAAACTAACTATTCAAGGTTTCAAAATGATTGTTCCCTATTACAACATATGGGGTTTGGGGAGTGCCCACAAAAGGATATCCATAAAGAGTTTGGTTTCAATAAATAAATTTGAGGTGTTACTAATCTAGAAGTACATTGTAGAGGCCAATAAAGTAAATGAATTTTTTAATTACACCCTACTTGGATGGAGTTTTCAAGCTTCAATTTTGGTGGCATAAATTTAGAGGTATAGTGGTTGGATGGTACACGTTAATGAAAACAAGGAATGCTTCTCTTCTTCGGTCTACCTCTTTATGTAATTTTTTCATGTTGAGTTAGATATAGTTTTTAATGTTTTCACCATACATGGCAAGGGATGTTTTCTAGGATTACTTCATTGGAAGAGTAGAATTAAGGAAGGATAATGTGCTAGTGGCAAGGGACATGAATTTTATCTCGAGACAAGAGGTAGGGGATGAAGTTGATCGAATGGGTTGCTTAGTATATTTCCTTCTTTAGAAGGTTGATCACATGGGTATTTATGATATTGAACCTACAGTTTTGAAATTTAATTGAAAGAACAATAGGACTAGGATCCATCTCAAATATATTATACAAGTTTGTAGTTGTAGATAAAATAGTTGATATTTGGAAGCATGAGATCCTAGATAAGTGATTGGGGGACATTTGATCATGTTCCAATCCTTTTGTAAGTGGGGTAGTTTCTTGATTTTAGTCTATAGAAGTGTACACATGTTTCTTCTCTATATAAATTAAAAAAATGCACATTCCCATATCACTCATGTTCAAAAAATTGTTAGAAAACATAAAGTTGTTAAAATTTGTTAGGAACATTTTATGCCAAGAACATTTTCCCACTTCAAGAGCTGCCAACAAAAAAGAAGCATTGATGACCTCTAAGTTATTTGAATTAACTAACTATGGTGGTTCTCAATGGTGGTTTTAATTTAAAATCAATTCATTTATTAATAAATAAAAAAGATTTCTATTTGTATTTTTCATTCCAAAAGTAAGCCAAAAAATATCAAAGCATTTTTCATTTTAGAAGAAGCATTCAGGGAAAAAAACCTACCTCGACCATCAGACATTTTGCGGCAATAGTTGTGGTCTGTGCGTTGGTGGAAGGGTGGTGGTTTTCAACATCCTTGGTCAAGCTTTGTGTAACAGTTGTGCTCCTCAGTCGAGACTTATTTGTCGTTGTGCTCCTTAGTCGAGTGATTTTGGTCACGACTTGTGAAAAAAAAGTGTGCACATACCATGATAAGGGCATTTAACAAGTCAAAGGGGCTCAATCGATTTGACTGCTCGATCGAGCTCCTTTTAGCATGGATTACCATGCAAAATAGCTCGATCAAGCTCTGTTTTCAAAAATTTGCGCCTTTTTGTTTTGGCGGGATTTTTGAAAAAGAAGTTCGATCAAGCACCTAGGTAACCTCGAGTTACATAGGAGCTCGACGGAGGGTTTGTTTCATAGCTAATCGAGCAATATTTAAGCCCTCAAGTAGCTCAATTGAGATTATTTTCTTCACTTTTGACCCCGCGTGCTTGCTAAAAAATGTGAATGACCTTCCACAAGTAGTGTTTTTTTTACCCTTTTTATTGAATTAATTAATTAAAAAATATATATGTGTGATATGCACAAGTGTCCTATTAAATGAGTTATGGTTTTTGGGCATGTGGTAATGATAAGCCATGGTATTGTGACAAAGCATTTTTATAGATTAATAATCTCATGGTAAAGTGGGAGTGAATCTCAAACTTAAGAATCTTGTTACATGTTTTTTAAATGTATATATGTTTAACTTATATATTAATTCTTTTTATAATTAATAATAATAATAATTATTATTATTATTATTATTACACATAAATTACGATGTCAACATAAACATTTTGACTTGGTCAAAAATAAAATAAAATAAAGATTTGTAAATCTTTGAATAATTAAAATTAAATATATATATATATATATATATATATAGAGAGAGAGAGAGAGAGAGAGAGAGAGAGAGAGAAGCTAAACTATACAATTAGTGGTTTATAAACTCTTTGTATTGCATAGCCCATGGTATTTGTACATAGTATTTGTCATGATAAACCTATTTAAAGGCTTGAGGAAATACATCATGGAACAAGTGTTGCATAGCCACTTAGTCTCTGCCACACAAATTTGCAAAAAAATATTATTTAATTATTAGCTTGAACCAAATGATTACAAAAGCATTTAATTCAATTTATATATAAAGTTACATGAATTGAATCTTTATAACATTATCTTAATGATTTTATGTAGTTCATTTACACACAACATGAAAATATATTACTTTATCCAAGTAGTTACAAAAGCATTTAATTCAATTTATGCATAAAGTTACACAAATTGAACCTTTATAACCTTATCTTAATGGTTTTGTATAGTTAAATCACACACAACCTATGTCACAAAGTTCGTCGAACTTTAACCTTGAGGTTCGAATTTTGGCGAACCTTAAAAAATTTGTGAGGTTTGGCGAACCTTATAGTCGTTGACCAAGTCCATTAATCAAAGCTCATAACTTCAAGTCACAACTCAAACTTGTAATTTATCCTTGCAATTTACTTGTCCGTGATAACATTTTTTTATGTTTACTAATGTTGATTTATTACTATTTTATCTTATAATTCATTTTAAATTAATATATGTCTATATATAGATGAACCTAATAACGAACCTCATCAAAAAATTCGAACTCAAATTAAACCTAATCATTATCAAACCCGAACCATATAACATTGCACACAACTAAAAAACTTAGACCTAAATTTATAATTAATTGTCCTCATAAAAACATTAAAATAAAAATATATGCTATTAATTATATCAAAAACAACATCACATAAAAAGAAACAACTTTATGTTTTTTTAATATATAAAAAACAATTATATATAAAGGTGGTCAAATAACATTTTCAAAAAATTGCGTATTAAATATTTTATATATTTTAAGAATAAATTTATTATAATCTATTTATGTTTTATTAATAATTTATATAAATAATTAAAAATATAATAATTAAAATTTAAAAATATATTTATAACATTAATAAATCAAAAAATTTATAATACATATTACAGTTAAATGTAATTTAAAACAAATACCGAATTAAAACCATAGTTTTGAACAAACCAACATGGCATAGGAACACTCCAAAAGGCATTATACATTATTATTGAAATACGCTTGATAATAAATTGTCCATCCTCTTTCTTACCTTAAATAACCTATTTGAATAACATTGAGAGGACTTTGACTAAAGTAAATTATATCAATAAAAACAAAGGAAAAACTTATTTGAAAAAAAACTTATATTAATAGAAACAAAAGAAAAAGAAAAATATAAATGTTATTTTTTCAATTATCTAAATCATAAATGTATAGATAAACATAAAATATATTAAATAAAATCACATGAACTCTATTTGAAAACATATTCATTTCTCCCTTTCATCTTTGAACATGAGAATATAATCTCCAACCTAAAGACCTTGCCTTGCGTCAAACTCCTCAAAGCCTCAATTAAAAAGTCTACATATTGTTACATTTAAAAAGAAATGATAAGAGATGAAAAGGGAATGATTGTCTCAAGTAAAAAGTCTACACATTGTTAGATTTAAATAGAGTTAGATACATGCAGTTGAAAAGTAACTACTTTAAAAGAAATACTTGTATTTAAAATTCTATATTTGAGGTGAGGTCATGTCCTCAGTAAAAGATTGTGTCCAATATTTAGATGGGAAGATGTGCTTTTTTGTTTTCCTGAAATACTTGTATTTAAAATGCTAGATTTGAGGTGAGGTCATGTCCTCTATTTTCAGTAAAAGAGTGTGTTCAATATTCAGATGGGAAGATGTGTTTTTGCCTCTTCTTGAGTATCATAATAACTTATTCAAGTCTCTGAGTATCATAATAATAGATTCAATAATAGATTCAAGTAATTTCTAAATCAAATTATAGAGATATATTTATATTCAATGTATATGATATATTGTGAAAAAATGAAAATGTAGAAATCTGAATTTATTTCGATTGAAAATTTCACAATATTTTGGATATTTGTGAAAAATATGAATTAATAATATTCATTGTATTCATTTTAGTTGACTATGGAGTAGGTTCTAAAATCTAAAATCTAAAATTATTGTAAAGATAGTTAAAATATTTCAAAATCTACAAATAAAGTGATGATCCCATAATTATAAGCAATGTGAAATGATCTTGAATATTAAAATTATTCCCAAATTTTATAATTAATATAAAAATAATTAAAGTATTAATAATAAGAATATTCCAAAATCTACATATAATTCAATATTTTGAAGTTAACAATTATGAACGTGGAAATAGTTAGAATATTCTATGGAAATAGTTGGATTCTAGAGATAGTCCAATACTGAGGAATCTACTATTTACTTAAAATTTAACAATGTAGTATAAAGAGGTGTGTACCTTAGGAAGCAGTATTTAGTCATACATACATCATTGCACTGAAGTTGCTTATGTAATACTAAGCGATAGATCTTACCCAACAAAATATCTCTATGCACCATCATCGAAATTTCAACATTTTGTGTAAATAATCGCTTGTTGGATTATGTTGTAAAAGAATGTGGAATGTGAACAGGCTACTAAAACTAAAAGCAATGTGATAATTAAAGAATTAACACACCTTGGTCTTGATTGTGGAATGTGAAACTTTCTCACTGTTTTGAATTCGACTGGGAGATTTGTTTGCATGAAGAGATTTTGAAGAAACACAATTTGATCGATTTTGTTTCACCATATTCAACCTTCTACTGTGTGCTTCATTGGTAGTCGAAGAGGGAGATTTTAAAGGGTTGGCCTAAAGCTATAGTTATGGTTGCTCTCAGCCCAGACAGAGTAGATTTATTACAAATTCCCTCTAATTGAATCATATTTGTGTTAGGAACAATACTTAGACATTGGAAATTAGATGTGATTGATAAGGATGTATTAATGAAGTAGTACATTGAAGGATGTATTGGATACAATTGAGTTTCTTAATATTTTCATTACTTGGCAAAATAGAAGAAGAACAATCCACCCCTATTTGAATTCTATTTCCATCTCTTGAGATAAGCATGAATTTCATCTCCATTCCTTGGCATAGCAGAAGAAGAATGACCTACCTGTGTTTGGGAAGTGTGAGCATGAATTGCAATACATAGGTTAACAAAGAAAAAATAGTTACATTAACTTCAGGGAAACAGTTATATTAACGAAGCTCCCATACCCTGGGAAAATGCAGTCGCATAAATCTCGATGGTTTCATAGAATCTGGCTAAAATAATTATTATTTCATTATGCTCCATTGCATGTGTCATGAAGGTGGAAATAAAACCTTCAAAATATGAACCTATGGGAAGATTACAAATTGGTTTTTTAACAAGAGCCGCATGGTGGCATGTCACTGCTTATTTATACACATGATTCATATGCATGTAGTTTTTAGTTCAATTAGTTATGATGTTATGTGTGAAGAAGAAAATGAACCTATAGCTCAAGTTCATATATATAAGGAAATTTTAGGCCTAACCGATTGCTTTAAAAAAAAAAGCCCAAGTATTTTGAAACTAATACCAAACTATCCCATATTAGTTTCTAATTTCAAAGTATTGAATCTAAATTTCCAAGTGTAATTTTATAAATTGTTCAAACATAGGGTTTTGATAATATCATTTCTTTTGTGAGTTGATTCTATTTTTATTGGTATTTATTTACATGGAATGGGAAAACAAGTTTTCTTTTGCAAGAATTACTTTTAGTTATGTTTTTGTAAAATGGACATTTGTGTTGTTGTTGTTTTTTGTTTAATTGTGCACTGATATTTACAGTTATTAGTTTGATAGATAACCCATTTTCTAAAACAAATAAGTAAACAGCTAGAGAAAATTGACATTTGCTTCACTTTGCATGAAATCAGCAAACAAGACTAGATAGTACAAAAGGGTATTTGTTGGTTATTAGTTTTCAGAAGTTTTATTGTCTATGTTATAGTCTTACCAAAGGTTCATGTGTTGCAATATAAAAAGAATGTACATATGTTGTAATGTTTGGAATAACAAAACAAAGAGATGAATTAGTCCGAGGACGTGGATTGTAGAACTAGGAATAAAGAATTCTTGTTAGGGATGATACAATTTATTGGGCAAAGAAGAAACCTAAACTTGACAATAAGATTTAAATGCTTAGTGTTGCATGAAGCAAAGGGGATGGTTCATGCAATTAAATGGCATTAGGAAAATATTTAGTTCCGTGCTTTTTTTAAATAATACAAGGTGCAAAAGGGAACAAAATTTATGGATTGATTGCAAGAACAAGGATATAGTAATAAGGGAGGGATGAAAAACTTGCTCCAAAAGAAAAAGAGGCACTTGGAAGAGATGATGTGAATAGAGTGCTAGTTTCAGTTTTACTATAGACAAAAAATATAAATGTTGTATGATTACAATTTCCGATTAATTGTTTATGATGCATTGTCATATGGATAAATAGCAAGGGGAATATGTGTTTTTTTTAATATATCTGTTATGCGACCGTTAACCAATATTTTTCTAATTTGTATATTGATTGTGGTTATGATTATGCATGGGAACATGTGTCCTATGGTTCTATGAAAATAGTAAATAAGTTAATATAGTAAACAATAGTAATTATAAAGTGTTTGAAGTTCATATTGAAGAAGAGTCCCATAACAGTTTTCCTTAGATTCTTAGTGATACCATAAAAAAAAAAAAAAAAAAAATCAATAAATGAAGTTAAGGATCACAACGATTTATTCAAATTGCAAAACAATATCAGCTAGAACAATTGGGTTCTAAGAGCGTTTGTATTAATGTATAAATCTATATTAGAGGCGCTCTATTTGACAAATACGGTCAGTGTGTACATTAAGATATTTGTTTTCAAAATCCTGTTCTAATAGGAAAACAGTATGCAAAACATAAAACAAATGTATACATGTCGATTATGTCTTGTTGTAGTGCGTTTACAGGCTTTAGCCTTTATTGTGCACGAGCTTCCATTCCCCCCACAATGAGCAATGTCGAGGAGCTCTTAAGAGAGATCCTGAGAATTCTAGAATAGTTCGTATGTGGTAGATGAGGTCGAAGCCCGATGTATGTTGGCTCCAAGCTTTTGTCATATAAGAACTGCAGGAGAGCATGCACCACCATGTGAGGAACTCTTTATCTAAAGGCAAATAAATGCCATGGGATAGCAATTCCTTAATGTAACTATAACCCAAGCTCAGAATGGGTAACGTTATGGAATGTCTTAGTATGACTTCAACAATGTGGCAAGGTACTCATTTAGATCTACAGGTGAAATGAGTTCCTGAGAGCAGCCCACAATCGAGATGATTAGCTAAAAATAGATGATGCAGCAGTACAACTGGTCTCTGAGGACAGTACAAAAATGTCGACTAAAGAGTATTCTTGGTGCAAAGCCAAAGGGCCATGGCACAACCATTATTGAAAAATAAGAAAGCATGTTCAATGTTGAACAAAGGGGCAGCATTAGATAAGTCTTATCTAGTTAGGACCATGGGTGGGAAAACTTGTGACTGGGGCAGCATGATTCTATTGTTGTACGATTGGACATCGTACATGGATTATATGCAGGGTTCAAGCGACATGGTGGGTAACAAAGACTTGGCAAGATGGAGTAATAGTTGCATATTAGCATAAGAAAAGTAGTGCCAAAAGCCATTTACTTCAAGCTTGGGAGGTCCAACCATTTTCGTTTGTAGTCACTTCGAGTTGGTAGTCACATGGTCAGAAGGTCAAGTAGTCAGGAGGATACATTTTTTGTCAAAATTTTTCAAGATTCGATGTCCAACATAATATTAGGTCAATTGTACAGTCAAGAGGTGGGACAATCAGGTGTTTTTTGTTTTATTGCAATTATTCTATTGTCAGCCGACTATACCATAGTCGGGCAGTTTCATTAGGTCAGAAAATGCTAAGGTCGGAAAGTCTAGTAGTTTGATATTTGGGAATACTACAGTCTAGAGGTCGGGTAGTTTCACAGTCGAATAAAATGAGGTCGGGAGTTTGTTTGGATTATTTATAAAAATCATAGTCACTCAGTATTCTAAGTCGGGTGGATGGAAGGTCGGGTCGTTTGATAGCCGGGTGGTTTCATTAGTTCGATAGTTTCATAGTCGGGAATTGTTGGAGTCAGGAGGTCAGTAGTTTGACAGTTGGCAATGTTGAAGTCAGAGCTCGAGTTGATTATTTATTTAATAAAATCGTAGCTTCTCTGTGATGGTAGTCAGGAGGTCGGAAGGCCATGTAATTGGAAGGTTGTACTTTTTTTGCAATATCTTTATGGATCTGACTTGTGACTTAAATTTAAAAAAAAATAATAATAATAAATAAATTGTATAAGCTCTTGTTTTTTATGCATTTTTTTATGAACAATAGGAAAAATTGCATAACAGACAAATAAAGGAGACTAGATTTTCAGTAATTGACTCTGAAAGCATGAAAAGTACAAGATCAATGTTGTGATTGTTACATTTTTATTATATTTTTTGTGAGTCGAATGTATAGTCGAGCGTTTTTTGTTTTGTTTTATGATTCGTTTATTCTACCATGACCTACAGTAGACCATAGTCAAGTGAACTCATTAGGTCCAGTAGTTTGACAATCCGTCAATGCGGAGGTCAGTAGGTCAGCCAAAAGTCTAACAATGTCGAGGTCAGTAGGTCAGCCAAAAGACCAGCAATGCCGAGGTCGGTAGGTCGGCCGATTATTTATAATAAAAAAAAAATATGGTCAATTCGAGTTCCTGGTCATATGGTCAGAAGGTTGGGTACTCAATAGCTTGTATTTTTTCTACAAAATTTTCCTGAATGTGACCTGCGACTTAAGTTTCCAGATAATAATAATAATAATAAAAACATTGTTTAAGGCTTTTATTTTTATTGATTTTGTGACACACAAAGGGAAAAAAATCTTGTTGTAAACATGACAACAAGAATGCAAATTATTCAATGAATATTTAGATTATAGAACAAAGAAATATAATTACCAAATAATTATAGAACAAAGAAATATAGAAAACTGGATTTTCCTCTGTCCAATAGACTGTGAAAAGAGTTTACTGTGTGCACACTGGCAATTCTTTTCTTGACTCTCAGCTCAATTATTGATATCATAAGTCTATATGGTATATGATAGAATAAAGTCTTTTTAGAATTTCAGTAATTGGTTCTTAAAGGCTATATTCCCTGTCTGTTTGTGTTTACATTTATATCTAGTTACAATTGTATTCAGAGAAAAACACCTGAGACAATTGAATACAAGAACATAATATAGCAAGGAAACATAGATGCTCAATCTATTTTAGACCTCTATCATGCAGTAACATATTCCAGGTCTTATATGACAAAAATGGAATGCTCCATTACAATTGCATTTAAACAAATTCGGCAAAAAATCGTATGTATTGTCGAGACAACAAAGTTAAAAATATTCGCAAACTTGGAAACATATTGCTAAATATACAACAAATTTCAAGTGGATAAGCAATACACATTGTTTTGTGTTTGTCTTTGTCTTTGTATTGAGCTGTTAAAAGAACAATTTTCATGAACACTGATTAATATAAAGAAATAACATATGTTCTCAAAAGACCTACTTTGTTAGAACAAAAATCTGATAACTTTGGCTTCTATAGTTGCAATTGTATTCAAAGATAAATACTTGACACAAATGAATACAATAACATATTAATTGACAGAGAAGGTTTTGACAAAATGTTCAAATATTTGCCTAACTCCTTTTTCTACGTATGTGTATAATAACTCTTTCGCTATGAATATGGGCATACTCAGTGTGCAACTAGAGTTCAACATAGAATTCATTGTCATGTTGTGCTTCATCTTATAGGCATACCAGTTTTCATGGACATATTGACACAGATACATAACAAGAAACAACAATGCAATGAGAACTAGTGGAATGTATCTTGTTGAGGAAACCTGTATAACAATGCTCAAAAGAATGGTAAGTTTAATGTGCCATATACAGTGATAAACATTTTAACAAGAAATACATGAGTCTGCTATATTATAAGCATTGTGAATGTGAAAAGGGATCAAGACACAATTATGACTAGAACAATTAATATGCTTGCATTCAAATTATAAGAGAAATTGTTCACAAGTGGCAAAAATACTCTTGGAACAAGTCAGTATTTGCTAGATCAAGTTCCATTTTTTTATTTTTTATTTTTTTGTATGGTTGCATAGAACTTGTAACAAGATCTCGTTGTTTATCTAAAACTAAAATTTAACTAAGATCTACAGTTCAATCCAGCCATTGATGGCTGTGAATATAATATTTTGAAAAATAATCAAAATTATATATGTGGAAAATTTGTGCCACTTCTGTTACATAGCACAATAGATATCCTAACTTCAATAATTGAAGCAGTTGGGCCATGAAAATGTGCATACGAGTTCTCACTTGTACATTTCGACATATTGTCAGTTGAGAAAATATTACTTGAATAGGGTTTGTAGATCTATGGACAAAATATCAATGACTGTGGTGACTGTTTGTTTGAGGTTATTTGCACATTTTCACTATGTTTCAATATGTCTAATATGAAAAAAAAGCAATTGCACAAGTTTTTTATAATTGTTTCATTTGCATTAAGAATACCACCACCAATTGCTTAAAACAACACATGGATACTAGAAATATTGAACAAGAGCAATCTATCAATGACTCACATGATTATACTATAAACTAATTACTTCCATATGCATATCAACATATAGAGGAAAAAGGTTTTGCAATACAAATAATTTGTGAACTATTTGATGTTAACATATATATCTGCAATACAGAAACAAAAGATATTTTCTTGAAATTATGTTCATCAAACACTTGCTCCAAAGTCTTGTACATTATGTATGTACCAATATCAACTACAATGCTCATCTAACAAATGATTTAACAAATCTAAATACCAACAATCAAAGGGTTTAAATGAGCATAACAGTACACATAATATCATGAAACATAAATTCCTAATTGGAATTGAATTCACAAGATTGAACAGATAAGTTTTGGCTAAACATTTAAATAAAAGCTCCAAAAATATTTTTGGATTTTGATACTATCCAACTAGTTTTTTTTAGTATTTTCTGGAATATCTACAGATGCATAATTTAAAGTAAATTAATAACAATTTCTATGTCATAGAGGAGAGAAAATTTGCCTATATTTGAGTATTGTACTCCAATGATAAACTAGGAATAATTCAATGTACAATTTTCTAATTTCTTATTATAAAAAGATGTAAATTGCAAAATTTTCATAAGGAATCTTAAATAGAGTCATCAAACACTCATTGGGAATCAAACAACATAAGTCATAGAATAAAATCAGAAACATTTATTAAGTAATTAAAACCATGCGTTGACATAAATGACACAATTCATTACACCTGAGCATTGAAAAATGGCATTGAAAAAATATGCCATTTCAAAATTGATTAAAAATATTCAAGTCTATAGTTTTCAGTGATTTTGGACCCTTTGCACCAACGCATAAAGGTCTATAAATATTGAAATACAATAAAATAAAATAGGTCTTGGAACATGAAATTCAACAATTTTTTTTTAAACTAAAGACTGAATTCTAAAATGTTGTATGTTCAATTAAATATGGTAGGAAAGCAGTGATTTTCTCCTCATCTTCATAGTCTTCATAATTGATATTAAGTAGCAGGTCAGGTGCATGTACTTCGACATAAGCTTCCCATTGTGAATATACGTCGTGCAATGCAGAGAAATAAATGGGAAGAGTCTGATTGATGTTGATTTGAAATTTGGCAATTAATCCTTGTGTCTATTTCTTCTTCCTCTGATATTTGACCTCAAACTTGGAAATAAGCCTAATTTTCTCAAAGGGAAGTTGTAGAAATTTTTGGAAACTTTGTTGTGTCCAAACTATAATGTTTTTTATTTCTACCTGGTCCTTGGCAACAAGATCTTCTGTAGGCAGTTTTAATTCTCATGGAATTGTTTCCTTTAAAGACTTTCTACCTGATATGTCAAATTCTTCTATAAAGTTTGTTCCCTTTTCCAAAATTGATAAAAATTGCTCATATGCCATTTATATACATGCTCTTATTTATGTTTTCTCTCTCTCCCTGCAACTTAGTGAAACAAGCATCAATCTTTTGTCTCTCTTAGAAACTCTTGGAATTTCAGTAGATTGAAATTCATTTTCCCAATCAAGTATAGAGAGAAACTTCCTTTTAATTGATTTGTCTTCTTCTACCAACGAATCAATTCTTTCACTTAAATCTTTAATTTCTTGATAAACCATTGAGATTTTATCCATTTTTTTTATAGAAATTTGCTTGATTCTTCCTTAAAATTAAACAAAATTGTAAAGCTTGATCTTTAAAAATATTGAGACTCTATGTTGCTTGTTGATTCTCATTCACTTGATATTTAAGAGATTCAATTTCCTATTGCAAAGTTGTGATAATAATGGCAGAATTGTTTTCTGCTTCTTCTTTCCAGATGCAGATTTGATCTTCATGTAATTTTCTCAATTGTTGAATCTCTTGTTCATGTTTTGTGTTTGCTTGTTCCAATTTCTTTTGTAAATTGTTCTGCAGGTTTTCTTTTTCTACAATAAATCCTTGAATTAAATTAGCAGAATGTCTTTGTCGGGTTTCTTCTTCAAATTGTTTTCAATTTTTCCTCCAAAACTTTAATTTTCGGTAAATGGTCATCATATGAAGCTACAAGCTTATTCAAATGATATTGATTATAATTGACAAAAGCTCCTAAAGCTTGGGAATATTTCTGATATTTTTCTTTTACGTCTCCCTAAGCCTGCCAGCTGAATTCAAATACAATTTCCAAAGTATTATGTTTTATTTTCTTTGTTCTTCGAATAAATGATTTTGTCTAACTATGACAATAATAACCTATCAAAGATGGAATAGTATCTGCAATTGGCTCTAATTCAGAAACCGGTTTAAACAAGAATGATTCCCAAGGAATCTTAGTATAAATCGATGTTACTAATGCCTGAGGAGATATAGTAGATATAGTATCCACTATGTTATATGATTCCATTTTTTGCTCATTTTCCTTGGCATTGGTTTTAGTAGATACTTGTTTTTCCTTGTCCTTAGGTACTTCCATTTCTTTGACTTCTGCACTTTCTGGTTTCTCTTGCTCTATTTTCCTCAGGAGAATTAATGACAATAATCTCTTATTCAGTTGTTTCTTCTTTTTCTGGAGTCTTTTCTCTTCCTATAGTTTCTTGTTCCTCTTTCAGATTTTGTATTGATGTGGATTCAACTTCTTCACCTGTGACAACAAAACCTTCTAATTTTTCAATTTCTATTGCTTTTCCCTTCTGAGAAATAATAGAAGCCTCTGAAGTGAGTTCATTGAAATTAAATTGCAAAAATTCAGTAGACTTTAACTCTTTGAATGAAATGTTGAGGTGTATATCCTTTTCCTTTAGAAAATTTGTGTACAGTTCCTCTCTAAATTCTTGCAATTGTTGTCTTGACTCACTAGGTAGGAGTTTGCCTCTTTGGACAGCTTGCTGAAAATCATCAATGCATATAAACACCACATCGAAAGGTGGTTCCTGATGAATAATTTTTTCAATATAACTTACTAATATAAAATGATTAGCAATGCAAGCTTTAGGATCATAGTCATAACAGGGCAAAGTAAATAACCAAATTTCCTCAAGCTCTTTGGCTTCTTTGATTCCGTGCCCTTCGTCTCAGATATTAATGTCACCAAATTTATTGGGAAATTAGGCCATACTTTCTTTTGCAACTTACTCAACTTTTTGGCTTGCCCATACAAAACAACTTGATTAGCCATTTCTCTCAAAGCAAGTCTTTCCAGAATATATCAGGGAAAAAGATGGGGACCAAATTCACTGCCAAAAACTATGATGTAGGAAAATACTTCTTCAACAAACCAACAACCTATTGATTCTAGGCCTTCTTTTAGATTATCACTTCTTTTGGGAGGTATTTTTCCAAATAGGACTTGATGCAAAGGAACCAAAACATAGTGCCAAATATCATAAAAATGGTATTTAAAATTAGACTCCCATATAATAGGAGCATATTTTTGAATCAGCAGTTCCTGGTCACATGGGTAATTCCATTTCATGAGGGGAAATGGGACAGAGGTAATAAAAACATCAAATAAATATAATTGAACCCAGGAGAAGATGACACTGATAACTTCACTAAATATGTGATATTCTGTGACAACAAGTCAACCCAGTTTAAGCATTTCCCCTAATTCAAAATGTTATGGATTATTGAGATCCATTTAATTTTACAATGCTCAGGATCTTGTTCCCCATATAATCTACTTAGAATTTCAATAAGAAATTTAACAGGTTTCTTAAAAATAGCTATTAGATAGTGTTTTTTCCTTTGAGCTTGAAACCTTCTACTTCTTCTCTCAACCATTCTTCAATTACTATATCATAATTCTCATGAGCATCCTTCAACATAGTACTTTGAAATTTATGAAGAAACTCGTAATTAAGTGAGATTTTTGAAGCACTGAGCTTATATATGGTCGATAACACTTCAGATTTCTAGGAGGCTATCACTAGTTCTAATGGTCAGATATTGTTCGGGTTTTAATATCACCACGAGAGATAATCTACGAAATCATGTCATAATAGGGGAAAAAATTGGCCCTAGTTTCTACTTTATGTAACTCTGTTACTCTGATTCTTTTAAACAATTTGTTCTTTATTTTTGTAGCTCTTAGACTTTTTAACCATTTCCTTTGCTCCAAGTATTCAAATATCTCCTGCCAGGTCATCGTACCTACTTTTTGTGTCTTGTAGGTTGTATATAACATGAGTAATGCGTCGAAGTTCACTTGTTCAGTTGGTCCAACATCCATGCTCCTAATATTTTCTTTAACCTACTCTATTTGTTGTTTTGTTGCTGCAAATTTTCATTTTTTCCCCATTGTATAACATTTAAACAATAACAGAGGATATATAACTTTTTCGAAATTGAATTCAAGAATTTCTAAAAGAAATATCGTTATGCTTACACAAAAAAATTTGAAACTGTTGTTGTGTTTCCTTAATTCAGTGGTTCTTGTAACAAGACTTAAGAAATGAGCATGCAACCAGAACACCCTAAAATATTAAGTTTGTAATTCGATATTTTGCGTTTTTTGGCATTTTAAGAGTTGTAAACATTAAGAAAGCATATATAAGTTTTGACAACTCAAAATTTGGAATTGAAATCAATAATTTGAAAATAAAAATATCATTATGCTTACACAGAATTTGTTAAAATTGGTATTGCGTTACCTCAATTCAATTCTTCTTTGAACAAGAGTTAAAAGAACAACATGCGGGAAAAAGGACTTTAAACTCTTAAATTTGGCACTAAAGAGTTTCATTATTTTGTTATTTTATAACTTGTAAATGCGAATACAACATACATAAGTTTTTTCTAATTTAAAATTTGAAATTGCACTCAGCAATCTTTAAAAAAAAAGTGAAATTATGCTTACAGAGAGGCTTTTGAAACTGGTACTCAATATACTAACTTCAAATTATCTTTGAAATTGTTAGCGCCTTAAAACTATTAAGATTGTGATAACAATAACCAACTTGTAATATTCCCTAAGTAATTATAGAACTTGGAAATTTGATAAATCAAGAAAACACTGTAAGAAACGAGACTACAAAAAAAGCAAAAAACGACATAGCATAGTAAAAACATAGAGCCAGAACAAAAATAGTTCATTGGATTACGTTTATGTACAATGTCATAATAGCATTTGCATTGGTAGAAGAAATCATCTTGTTTTCTCTAATGATTACATTGTTAATCTTATTCCCATGAGTATAGTATATTGATTGATAATGTGAAATCAAATCCCAAATATCGAGTAAAACAAAAGAGTTGTTCGGAAAAAAATAAAATAAAAATCATTTCCTGAATCAGAAACTTTAAGGTAATGTTAGGATGCTTGGCAATGGAAAGAGCAAGCATTGTGTCATTACCGAATTTCTTAACAATGTAAACAAAGAAACCTATCATTGTATACGTACAACTACATTTTGATGGTCTATCGTAAATATGTCATGCATCTCAAAGTTGGTCAAGATTTCAATAACATCTGTTTTGTCTGCACAGTATTGGTTGTAGGAAATTTGTTGTAATGCAAGTAATACTCTTTCTAATTTAACGCCCCTCAGAATACACTATTTTTTAGCCCTATCACTTACATGTATGATGCATTTTAAGCGATGAAAATAAGAAAGAAAGGATCTTGCTTGCAAGCACTCCAATAAAGCGTAGTTTTCTTCATAGCTCTAGCAGTTGTAATTGGAGTACTACATATCACGCATACAGTCCCAAATGGGTTTGTATATATGCTAACCGCTCTCAAGTATCCTTGGAAATGTTGTAAAATTGATATAGAAAACATACGCTTAGTAACATGAAATCAAATGTCTTTTTTATTTCTTGTTCTTTATCCATGTCTATTTAAACAATATGATATAGCTTACCATGCATATTCTACTTGGCGAGGAAAGCAGATTTCTTAAACTATCATATTTCTTTCTTGTGTTCAATGCACATATGAATGTTAATTGTGAAGTATGAAAAATTCTTTCTTGTTTTTTAACTATATTTTTTAGCAAGATCAACAGAAAAACATTTTGTTGCAAATCTCTTTGAATTGAAACACATGCTAAAACAAGTTTATCATGTACTTGAACCTGTTACATATGCAACACTTTTAAAACAATACATGAAAACCATACAATAGATGAATATTTTTTCCCCAAACATTGGGATATATAGGCCTACACATATGTAACTTGATGGACAATAACTTCATAACAATAAAACTTTTAAATAAAACAAAGCTTAATGTTGTCTTGTCCTATTCTCCATTGTTGTCTTTGATTTCAAGTAAATATTGCATTATTGTTTGCATTATCGAACTTGCAATAGCTTTGATTGTTCCCACTGGAAATGCATTGTCATTACATGATAGATTTGCAATCGTCATGTTTGGAAAAAATATATACTCTGCACAAATAGGACAAATGTTTTCTACACTACTAAAACTATTTAGACAAATACTTTTCTCACAATCACCACTATCATATTTATACTTTGGAATAATTTTGAAATCTTTAATAGAAATGCTAGCATTTGCAACAAGCTTTGACTCATGTTGTTCGATTAACGATGTCGGCAGAAGCAATGTTATTGTCATTTCCGCTTTCTTATATGTTAAGTTTGCACGAAATATTGCTTTTGACTTATTTGTTTTGTCCAAAAATGTTTGATATGTAACCAAGACAACACCATGAAAAATCTTCCCGGATATATTGTTACTAATATCTTCGATCATCAATGGCATAGGCTCAACCTATTTTTGCCTAGTCATGAGCATTTAATTGAAAAAAAAAAATTGTTTATTTTTAGAAAAAAAAAAAAACAAACAAACAAACAAAACAAAACAAAAAACAAAACAACACAAAAAAACAAACACAAAGGGAAAAAAAAAAGAGAAATAGAAAGAAAGAATAAATCTTATATAGAGTTAATTGAACGTGCGCAGAAGCACCTATTTGTGTTTATTTCTTTGCTAGTTTTTATTGCTTTTGTTTTGTCTGTTGTGATATTTATTTTTGTAGTACTGGTCATTGTTATCTCTACATTGTCGTCGATCTCTACTGTGACATCATTCGAATTCGATAAATTTTGTCTGTTCACAAATATTACACTAAAATCACTGCTTAAAAGAACATTATAATTGAAAATAAGTAAGAATTGTTTAATGAAAACAGAATAAGATAAGGCAAAGTCATTACTAGTGTACAAAAATTCTAGATAGATTTTAGTTTTAGCAAATACAAAAGTTTTATAGAAATGTTCAAAGTACTTTTTTCCTTGTAATTGTTGTCTTGGATCTGAATCTCTAAGTGTCATATGTTTCCTGGAAATTTACAAAGATTTGCATGGCCCAAATGTAACATCCCTGGTGAAAATTTCATGTAAACATATATAAGGCCACAGATGATGGGACACGGATTCCAAGATGAATGATGGTGGAAACATCCGAATGGGTGCTGACTCGATTTATTATGGCTTAAGAAATTGGCAAAGACAATGGATAAGGTTTTGGAAAGGCATGAGGCATTGATTGACATTCTATTTATGAAAATAATGGAAATTAGGAGAAAAAGGAAGTGAAATGTCACAAGTTGCACGTGAGGAGGAAAATCAAGGAAAATAATAAAAATGAAGAAAATAAAGGCCTCATTAATAAAAATGCTTATGAGGATCAGTGGGAGAGACTTGGTTAGTTCAGTTTTGGAGATCTTTTCTATTCTCTCTCTCTCATACTCTTGGATACTTAGAGTTTTCTTGGAGCACTCTTGGAGAGTGTGGCATACATGGATTCTTGGAGCAATAAGACAAAGGAAGAGTAGGAAAGTGTAGGAGGGCATCGAGATCAGCAGCTATATCGGGTTTTTTTTGCAGGTACCAAGTTGCATGTATGTCTTTCTCACTAGTTTTGGCATGCATGGCACATGCATGTGGTTTCTTGGTTATGATTTGTCACTGGCATGGAGGATTGCCTAGATTGGCAATGGATTTGCCTAGCCTTGCCATTTCCTAGATAGCCATGGATATTGTGGGTTTATTTCCTTCTCTTTTTTTTGGTTGGTTCTCATGTTTCCTTAGCTTGGGTTGGGTTATTAGTTCCTAGAAGCCTAGGTTGGACAAACGCTCTGGAAGCCCTGTAATGGCTTGGGCTAAGTTACTAGTCCCGTAGCCTTAGTTGGACAAATGCTCTTGAAGCCCTTGGTGGGTTGAGCTACTAGTTCTAGAAGCCTTGGTTGGACAAACTCTCTGGTATCCCGGTAGCAATTGTGGGTTGAATTACTAGTCCTAGAGCCTTGGTTGGACAAACTCTCTAAAGCTCGGAAGCAGCGTGGTCTGAGTTACTAGTCTTGGGAGCCAGGTTGGAACAAACATTCTGGAGCCCTAGAAAGTTAGGATAGAGACTGATCAGATGTTGGTTTTGGGATGTCTGACTATGAGGTGGAATCATTATTTGATGGGTTAAGGTGGATGGCTTTTGGAAGCCCTCGATGGTTTTTGATTGATATGTTCTATGAGATCCCACATTCATGCTTGGAATATGGAAAAGTGGTGAATGGATGAAGAGAGATTTGGCTCAACCATTCTATGGCCGGGTGGAACATGGAAGTCCCATCTCAGGTTTGAATTTTGCGGCATTAATGAAAAGTTATTTCTCCTGGTATTTCTATGAGTATTATGATGGATTATATGTGGTGTATATGGTTGTGATTTCATTGGTATTTTTGTCCCTATTATGTTGGTTGTGTATATGTTTTATGACAACAGCTATAATGGCTCTCATCATGCTTTCACTTGTAAATGAATGAACGATGTATCTATCACCTAATAGATCGAATGGCAGTTAAAGTGATAAGGAAATAATGCTTCATGGCGAATGTCAGATAAGTATGAGACCCCTATGCTCAGATCTGTTATTTACACCTGTATGTTACATATTTACTAAGTGTTTGACAAAATATCTGTCATGGTTAGGATTGGATAGGTCAAGCCCTTGATCAAGTTTTGTGTTAGAGGCTTTGCCTTGGTGTCATTTAACTTGTCTTGGAAAGTCTCATCAACTTCTAGGAATTGGCTTGGTGACTAGTCCTGAAAAGTGGCTTAAATATCGCAGTCTTTGGCACAAAACTGGCTAAAAAATACTGCAGTCTCTCCCTTACAAGCATTGTGGGAGAAACTATAGGGTTCCAGTGTTATGAAACCAGCTTACAAAAAGATAGAAAAGATAGTTGAACGCCTTAGAATTCTACCTCTTTGAGGGGGCAACCTCCTTTACATTACACAAATGAACAATTCTTGGATGATTCAAATGACAAAACCTCCTTTCTATATATAGGAGTCTAAGGAGTCACAATATAACCCAGCTGACCTAACAGTAATAATATAAAGGCACAAAAATAACAATAGAGGGATTCTATGGGGCACAGTAATAACAATATGGGGACAATAGGGGCACAACAATATTAATAAGGGATACAACTACAATAGTAATGGGGTAATCACTAGTATTATAGGGACCTAACATGCCCCTCTCCTTCAAAAAAGTGTTGTCCTCAACTCTTGAGTAGTTCTGGATGCTTCTGTATAAAATTCTCATCCTCCATGTGGAATCTTCAGCGGATAAGTTCTTCCACTTGATGAGATACTCCAAAATTGATCGATTTCGTAGCTGTCGAGTTCTTGTTTTTGTGACTGCTTCCAGTTCCAATATAATTTTTCCTTCCTCGTCAAGTTCTGGCAATATTGTTTGAACTGGGAGCCTGTCACTTATAACCTTCTTTAAACATGAAACATGGAAAACTGGGTGCACTTGAGAAGCCGCAGGAAGCTCCAATTAGTATGCCATAGTACCAATCTTTTGCAACACCTTATACGGACCATAATACTTTGGTGATAATTTATTATCCTTCTTAGCTTGCTTGAGGGACATTTGTTTATATGGTTGTAGCCGTAGGAATACCCAATCACCTACATCAAAACTTCTTTCGCTGCGATGTTGATATGCCTGTTGTTTCATTCTATTCTGTGCCAACACGAGGTTATCCTTTAAGAGTTAGAAGACTTGTTGTTGATGTTCGATGTGATGTTCCACTACTTGAACCTTAGAATTTTCTCTTAAATATGTTGTGATGGATAGTGGCTGATATCCATAAAGTGCCATAAATGGGGTCATTTTTGTTGTTGTATGTGTTAGTGTCGGTCATGATGCCCTCCATCGGTGATCAAAATCTCTTTGCATTATGCATAGGTAGGTGTCTCATCAATGTCAGTTTTGCATTCCGTTATGCATGCCATAAAACTGATGGAGGAGCTGGTCCTTGTTCCCTTCTTGGCTTTGCTGGATCAGGTCATATCAGTTAATGAACTTGTGTCACGCTTGTTTTGTTTTGTCTTGAAGTCCAAAGTCTTAGGTCTAGGGTTTCAGTCAAATGTCATTGCAAGATCATGAGTCAGAGCTCCATGGGTCCCCAGCAAGCTGGAAGGAGGTATGTAAATATGTTTCATTGATATTTTCATCAGGTACAGCTCATTTATACCTTGGATTTAAAAACCATGTTTTTAAAGCCAAGGTCATGTCAATTTTGTAAAAAATAAGGAAATTTCAAAAAATTCTTCACAATGCCGGCAATAACCCTGGTCTCCTCGCCAGAGTCCATCAGATGGTCTACCTGCAAAAAGAACGGAATTAAAGCACTCAAAAAGTCAAATTCAGGACAAAAGTAAACTCAAAACAGTGTTAAAAGAAAGTGCCAAAATAAAACATTAGAAAGTGGGTTTGGTAAGTAAATTTTTTCAAATTAGGCTTATAAAGAGTCAAATTCCCTCTAAAACACCCTCATTGTGCATCTAAGAGCTTGCAAAGAAGAGTGAGAGGGCGAAGAAGGCGAAAGGAGGCAAAGGGCAGCAAATTTGAACCATTTTCAGGTGCGCGACCTGTCAGAGGGCGTGCGCGACCTGTTGGGCAGTGCGCGACCTATCAGGCGCCCCTCCGCAGTGCAAAAACTCAACGCGCGCGACCAGTCAGGCTGTGCGCGACTTATCCAAGCCTGTGCGCGACCAGTCAGCCTGTCACTCACAGAACCACTTCAAATTTTCTCAAATCGCCCTCTTGCTTGCTAAATTGATCAAGGTAGGATCTATTAACCTGTTGGATGCTTGAAATATGAATGATGGGCTTGTGTTCATATATATTTGCTACCAAGGATGTAAAGAGAAATGGATTTTAGTTATTGCTTGTCAATGTAGGCATAGTGCTAGGGTTGGTGTTTTTTCAAGGTTTTAAACTCCCATTTATTCCCTCCATTGTTTCCCATTAAATTCACAATTGTTATGATATGTCTCTATCTTATCTCATTTGCAAAGAGTATTAAATCTCCTATCTCCCAATTTCTAACCCTATCCCCTTCTCAAATACATTCCCAAAACCCTAATGCCCTCCACACAGCAAGAACAAAAAATAAACACAGCAAGGATTAAAAAATGTTGTGTAAAAAGAAAAGAGCAATATAATGGTAAAATAATAAAACAAAAAAAAAAAACAGAGCAAAGATTGTTGTGCATGTTCCTTACAAAAACAGAGGCAATATGGCTGTGTATAGCTATTACAAAACAGAGAAAAGATGGTTGTGTATATTCAAAACAAAAACAAAGAAATGCAGCTGTATATATTTATAAAAAGACATACTGCTCTGAATATTGTTTACAAAGGAATGTTGCTGTGTCTCCCAAAAGACAAAGTCCTGTTTTCCCTTTTATCCCTAATATCCCTGTTTAAATAAAATTCCTTTTCCCTTATGACCAAATGTAAAAGAAGCCTTGTTCCTCTATGACTAAATGTACATGAATCCCTTTGAAAACAGAGTTTACCTTATGATGTACATTAGAAGACAAAAAATCAAATGAACAATGCTGTCCCATACCCCTGTTGAAATGCATGTCCTTTCCCTTTGTTATTCTCATACATGTTTTCCCTAATAAAAATATTTCTTTGCAAATGATTTCCCGATGATGTAGATGAGATTATATGCTTAACATTTTGTGAATTGTCCCTTGAAAATTCCCTGTTTTTACATATTTTCCATTCCCTATTTAAAAAAAAAAAAAAGTCCCTCCCCTAACATTTCCTTCATGATTTTTCCCCCTTGAAAACAACATACTTCTCAGCATTTTTGCAGACAGGGCAGCAGTTAACTTTGTCTATTTTCTCCACTTTGCTCAAAAGCACCATGTCAACCACTGAAACCTATGAGCAAGGTGATGACCGGTCTTCTTCCACAGAGGTTGAGGTACAGCAGAGGCCTCGTAGGGGTGGCAAAGGTGGTCATCATAAGAGAGAAGAGCCCACATCTTTAGCAGAATTACAGGCCTGCCCTTTGGCAATGAATTGTTTCCGATACATGTCATGTTTGCAGTTTTGTGAGAGGCTTGCTCAGATCCAGCATCACAGGGAGTTGGCCCGCTTATTTGTTTTGCACCTTCATGATGGGCGGGTCACTCTTGCAGGGGTGAATTTTGTGCTATCTCCGGAGGTGATTTCAGAGGCTACCGGGATACCAGATGTGGGTGAAGTGTGGCCCAAGCGCAAAATGCTGGATTATGTTTATTTTGAGCCATATGTCAGGTCAGCATTCATGAGCCACTTGTCGGGGGTCTTTCCTTTCAGATTCCTCCGGGGGGAGTATGCTCCGATCATGCGGCTTATCATGCATTACTTCACATGTGAGGAGAGATTTTCACAGGTCTTCTCTTATCACATTCGCCTGTTGATGCACTTTACCCGAGTGAGGATGATGAACATCCCGGTTTTCTTCTTCCAGGACATTCAGAGGATGGTGTCCGTGTTTCAGAGGCGATCCCCAGCTCAGCAGTATAGGAGTTTGTGCCATCATGGTCTCATCCAGCTCATTGTTTCCCATCAGTTGAGTCAGCAGGGCATTCCATGGGCAGACTTCATTTCTCATGAGTTCTTTACAGTGCCACCACAGCCACACCCAGAGCCAAAGGTCATTTATGAGGAGGGAGGTCCATCTCACCAGCCCGAGATCATTGTTCCGAGACAGGTTGCTTCCTCACCTCATGTCACCTACCAGAGAGGTCACAGGACCTTGTTTGCAGCAGCTCGACGAGTACTTTCTCCACAGCAGGTGGAAAGGGTCTCGCCATCATCATCTACAGGTCAGCGAGTGTTATCTCCACACCAGGTGGAAGGGGCCTCGCGTTCTCCATCAGCAGTACGGGAGGGAAAACAGCCCATGACAGAGGAGGAGAGAGCCGGTGACACACAGGTTGACATCATTAATCTTGATGCTCGCTCCCCCACTTCAGATTTGCATGAGATCATCCGACAAAGAGAGGCGGAAAACCGCTTGTTACAGCAGAAGCTCGACATGGCCCAATGGACAATAAACTATCTTGAGCAGCGCAACAAGCAACTTGAGGATGAGAAAGAGTTGGATGAGCTATGGAGGATTCGAAGTGACCGAGTCATCAACCATAGGAGGCCCGGTGACTTGCTGCCCAAGGAGAGGGAATCCATGCTTATCCGTGTGAATGCACACTTGCAGAGGCTGTTAGAGAAGGCAAACGAGGACAAGAGGTTGCTACGGAACATGAAGAATCACTATTGGGCGAGGATGCATGTTTGCAAGGCGAAAATGAAGATGTTCCAAAGGAGGTTGTCCGAGGCCCGTAAGAGGAAGAAGAAGACCAACCCGCTCCGTATCTTGGCTGAGGCCTCTCTCACTCACCATGATACTCATTAGCATCCTCCTAGCAGCAAACTCAAGAAATTTTGAGAGTTTTGAAGCATTTTTGGCATTTTTGGGAATTTTACAGGTTTTGGCCATTTGACTGGTCTCACCCCGCGCGCGACCATACATGGGGGCAACTCAGAACGGGGAAAACTTTGCATTTTTGGAATTTTCATGCAAAAATACACTTGCCTATGGATGGGTTTCAGATTTTATGGAGATTTGGGCTTCCAAAAACTCAAAATACATGCAATTTTTGACTTTCTGCCCCTATTTTGAGTTGCAGAAAGCTGTCTTGGGAGAAATGACTTTTGAGGAGTCAAATCAACTCCAAATTCAGAAATTCCAGTGGGGTTGGAAAGTAGACTCGCAGACCTTTCCAACGAGCTATCTTGCACCTGATTTGGACACCAGGAAGGCCCTCAAACAGAGCTGTGAATGTGCGCGACCTGTCAGAGTGATTTGCGCGACCTGTCAGGGAAATTTGCCTGTTTTGACCAGTTCGGCCAGCAAAACACTGTTTTCATCTTGGTTGACTTTTGAGGCATGTAAATGATGGATTTTTGTGTAATTTTCATGGCACTTAGATACTTTTACTCTCCTTGAACACTTCTAGAAGATTCTTTGATGTAAATGGTAAATATTTAATGCATGGATAGGTTTCCTAAGTTTTAGAGGCAAGTTGTTTTGACTACCTATTATCTAGTGCTCAGTTTAGAATTAGTTGAAATAGCTCCTAGGAAGCTGAGCTCGACCCCTAGAGGTGGGGAAAGGAGTTAGATCATCTATATTATGCCTTCTCTTGCTCATTTTCATGGTTGGACTTTTGAGGGAGAAGCTCCTATTGTATATTTTACTTGTATCTCTGCAATTTGAGGAAAAGGAAGACCAGGGTTTTGCAGACATCATTGGGATTCTTGTGGACTCTTGTGTTGATGGTGTGTTCTCTTATTGTAATTGTAAGTGTGTTTATGTGTTCCATCTCTTTCTTTACTGCAGCTTATTAAACAAATGAAGTGATAAAGTTTGAATTCATGCTTGCCATGCTCAGCTTTCAAATTTGTTTAATGTTTATGTTTTCCACTGTCTAGAGAGGATTCAAAGTCATTGTTTGCCCTCTTAGCTTCTCTTTTTCTTCCTTGATCATCCATCTCAGCTAAAGGCATCAGCACAAACTCCTACCTTGCCCCAAAGACCCACCTGCAGAAACTGTGTCAAATCTCCGCACCCTAAAATTGCAGATCCTCAATTTGCCACCAAAAAAAAAAAAAACCCAAAAACCCCCAAATCAACCTTTTAATCAGTTTACTAGCCTAATATCAGTGTCACTGTATTGGTCATCTCTGTCCATTGAACATTTTACTGAGATTGACCGGAGAGAGCCTTCTCATACCCCGTAGGGCTAGCTACGAGGTGAAATGGTTTGATGTTGCCTTGAAGGTTTACCTTCCTCAGCCTAGGGTGAAATCTCAAGCGCTAACATATTGGCGACCATACTGGGGAGAACATCTAATCCTTTGCTCATTGACGTGTTATTTCATAAGTCTTAGACGGAGCCTGAAGTTACGCCAGGTAGCCTTCGAAAACGCTCTTGTTTTACATCAGCGTTAGTAGATAAACGCTGCTTCAGTCAATCTCCGTGAGCTTGTGAACGTAGCGCTTCATTGACTCTTTACCCCAGTACATGTATCAAGTTCAGATCTGATTGTTGATAGTGGACAACGATCAGACACTTGAAAGGCTGAATCATTCACTTGGCGACTCCTTTCACTGAAGAATCCAGCAACCTATGCTTCATGGTGACTTCACTGCAGGAAGATCAGTAGCTGTGAGATTTTCATGATGGACCTAATCGCAAGAAGATATGCTCCCTTGAGCCGAGATCACATCCCAGGTTTTCCAAATAAAATTCCGAAGGTAGATTGGTCAAGGAATTTGCCTACATTTAATGATGATGGTAAGAAGGATGCTGCTCTACATCTGGTTAGATTTCACATGCATATTCGCAAGTTGAAGGTTGATTTTCCTGAAGATTGCTTGATGAAGATATTCTTGGCCACTCTGGAAGGTACAGCTCAATCATGGTATGAAAGTTTGCCACCTGCTTGTATTTACTGTTTAAAGGATTTTCATGCTATGTTCATCGAAAGATATAAGGACTCTTATTCATCATTGAATTTAGTTCAAGACTGTTGCAAGCATGCCTATAGTTTTATTGAAAGCCTTGAGAAGTTTTATGAAGATGATAATTTCATGGATGAAGAGATCATGGAAGCCCTGTATGAAAATCCGTTTCAGCAGCACATAGAAATCTTAGAGGATACTTGTCAAGATCAGCAGGTTGAAGATGGCCATATGGCTGTAATTGATGAAAGAGAAGAGCTTGTTTCAGATCTGCCTACAGAAGAAGACAGCGTGCAAGATAGCCAAGATTCAATTTTAGAATGTAATGCAGTCAACTCAGCTATTTCAGATCAAAATTCAGATCATGGTGACCAAGAATACCTTGTGCCGAATCTTGAAAAGGAGAGTTTTGTGATCATGGACAAAGTTCTTCATCCAAATGTCCTTATGCCATCAGAACAGAGCCTGCATGAGGAGGTAATTCAGCCAGCTCATGAACAGCAAGATGAGATCTTTGTTCAAGTAAGTGAAAAATCTTCTTTCAATCATAATTTGGATAGTTTGGTTGCCATGTCATATGAAGATGATCAACAATGTTTCCAAGTTTCAGAAGATCAGGACTGTCATTCAGATTTTTCACGTTTTGAAATGTTATTTCAAGAAGACAAGACTTGTTTGAGAAAAGGGAAACAGAAAGCCTTATCTCCTTTGTCTGAAGAGGAGATAGATCAGCTTTTGAAAGGTCATGCTACAACCCAAGCTAAAGCAAATCGGCAGTGTGCACATGGTCACGAAAGTGTTGGTGAAACTTCTTCCTCTTTTGAAAATGATGACAGTCTTGTAATTAACTTTATAGATCAGCAAACGGATAATATTTTCTTTGATGAAGATGATGAGGCTGTCATGTTTGATGATCTTGAGGATTGTTTTCTGTTTAAGAATGACCTAGACCATGAAATTCAGGAATATAAGCTTGAGAGAGACAATATGTCAAAATTTCTCACGGTCAAAGAATTTACAGCCAACACTCATATGGCAGAAGCTTATACTTCTCTCTGCCTTCCTATCAATCAGCAACCCACTGTTCTTTCAGATCAGAATGAAGCGAGTACTTATATTTTTGCAGCTGGATCTCCAAACAAGGTAGTGCTTCAGGATTATCAAGATCCCTTTGGCATTCTTCTGCAAGCATTAGAAAAGATAAATGTTGCCTGGTTCATTATCATAAGCTTTGGTTTCAGTGGTTATTTTGAGTTGCCTACAGGTTCATCGTTTCGCCTGCTCGAGATAAGCGAGAGCAGAAATTTGGTATGTAGCCATCTACTGGATTGGTTACATTGGAAAGCTCATTATACATGATTGTACATATCTCATTAGTATGCAGGTGGTTGTCATCATGATTCCAAATCTTGATGGATTGCTGCCGTTTTTCCAAAAGCTTTGTAAAGTTTTGTTTTAAGTCGGTCATGAATCATTTTTGTTCGGTCTGTTGAGTGAGTTTTTCAAGTTATTTCAGTTTGCCATCGAGTCGGTTTGAGTCAAGCTTTAGTTAAGTTTCAGTCAGTTTTCAGTCATGTTTCAGTCAATAAATGAGTCAAAGTCTTGTGTCGTTTGCCGAAATAATGACTCCATCGCCCAATGGTTGAAAGCACTGGTTTGCTCCCCCAGAGGTCTGAGGTTCTTGGTACCTCCAAGGAGCTACCATCCCCATTGGAGTCAATGTTAGTGTCGGTCATGATGCCCTCCATCGGTGATAAAAAGCTCTTTGCATTATGCATAGGTAGGTGTCTCATCAATGTCAGTTTTGCATTCCGTTATGCATGCCATAAAACTGATGGAGGAGCTGGTCCTTGTTCCCTTCTTGGCTTTGTTGGATCAGGTCATATCAGTTAATGAACTTGTGTCACGCTTGTTTTGTTTTGTCTTGAAGTCCAAAGTCTTAGGTCTAGGGTTTCAGTCAAATGTCATTGCAAGATCATGAGTCAGAGGTCCATGGGTCCCCAGTAAGCCGGAAGGAGGTATGTAAATATGTTTCATTGATATTTTCATCAGGTACAGCTCATTTATACCTTGGATTTAAAAACCATGTTTTTAAAGCCAAGGTCATGTCAATTTTGTAAAAAATAAGGAAATTTCAAAAAATTCTTCACAATGCCGGCAATAACCCTGGTCTCCTCGCCAGAGTCCATCAGATGGTCTACCTGCAAAAAGAACGGAGTTAAAGCACTCAAAAAGTCAAATTCAGGACAAAAGTAAACTCAAAACAGTGTTAAAAGAAAGTGCCAAAATAAAACATTAGAAAGTGGGTTTGGTAAGTAAATTTTTTCAAATTAGGCTTATAAAGAGTCAAATTCCCTCTAAAACACCCTCATTGTGCATCTAAGAGCTTGCAAAGAAGAGTGAGAGGGCGAAGAAGGCGAAAGGAGGCAAAGGGCAGCAAATTTGAACCATTTTCAGGTGCGCGACCTGTCAGAGGGCGTGCGCGACCTGTTGGGCAGTGCGCGACCTATCAGGCGCCCCTCCGCAGTGCAAAAACTCAACGGGCGCGACCAGTCAGGCTGTGCGCGACCTGTCCAAGCCTGTGCGCGACCAGTCAGCCTGTCACTCACAGAACCACTTCAAATTTTCTCAAATCGCCCTCTTGCTTGCTAAATTGATCGAGGTAGGGTCTATTAACCTATTGGATGCTTGAAATATGAATGATGGGCTTGTGTTCATATATATTTGCTACCAAGGATGTAAAGAGAAATGGATTTTAGTTATTGCTTGTCAATGTAGGCATAGTGCTAGGGTTGGTGTTTTTTTCAAGGTTTTAAACTCCCATTTATTCCCTCCATTGTTTCCCATTAAATTCACAATTGTTATGATATGTCTCTATCTTATCTCATTTGCAAAGAGTATTAAATCTCCTATCTCCCAATTTCTAACCCTATCCCCTTCTCAAATACATTCCCAAAACCCTAATGCCCTCCACACAGCAAGAACAAAAAATAAACACAGCAAGGATTAAAAAATGTTGTGTAAAAAGAAAAGAGCAATATAATGGTAAAATAATAAAACAAAAAAAAAAAAAACAGAGCAAAGATTGTTGTGCATGTTCCTTACAAAAACAGAGAAAAGATGGCTGTGTATATTCAAAACAAAAACAAAGAAATGCAGCTGTATATATTTATAAAAAGACATACTGCTCTGAATATTGTTTACAAAGGAATGTTGTTGTGTCTCCCAAAAGACAAAGTCCTGTTTTCCCTTTTATCCCTAATATCCCTGTTTAAATAAAATTCCTTTTCCCTTATGACCAAATGTAAAAGAAGCCTTGTTCCTCTATGACTAAATGTACATGAATCCCTTTGAAAACAGAGTTTACCTTATGATGTACATTAGAAGACAAAAAATCAAATGAACAATGCTGTCCCATACCCCTGTTGAAATGCATGTCCTTTCCCTTTGTTATTCTCATACATGTTTTCCCTAATAAAAATATTTCTTTGCAAATGATTTCCCGATGATGTAGATGAGATTATATGCTTAACATTTTGTGAATTGTCCCTTGAAAATTCCCTGTTTTTACATATTTTCCATTCCCTATTTAAAAAAAAAAAAGTCCCTCCCCTAACATTTCCTTCATGATTTTTCCCCCTTGAAAACAGCATACTTCTCAGCATTTTTGCAGACAGGGCAGCAGTTAACTTTGTCTATTTTCTCCACTTTGCTCAAAAGCACCATGTCAACCACTGAAACCTATGAGAAAGGTGATGACCGGTCTTCTTCCACAGAGGTTGAGGTACAGCAGAGGCCTCGTAGGGGTGGCAAAGGTGGTCATCATAAGAGAGAAGAGCCCACATCTTTAGCAGAATTACAGGCCTGCCCTTTGGCAGTGAATTGTTTCTGATACATGTCATGTTTGCAGTTTTGTGAGAGGCTTGCTCAGATCCAGCATCACAGGGAGTTGGCCCGCTTATTTGTTTTGCACCTTCATGATGGGCGGGTCACTCTTGCAGGGGTGAATTTTGTGCTATCTCCGGAGGTGATTTCAGAGGCTACCGGGATACCAGATGTGGGTGAAGTGTGGCCCAAGCGCAAAATGTTGGATTATGTTTATTTTGAGCCATATGTCAGGTCAGCATTCATGAGCCACTTGTCGGGGGTCTTTCCTTTCAGATTCCTCCGGGGGGAGTATGCTCCGATCATGCGGCTTATCATGCATTACTTCACATGTGAGGGGAGATTTTCACAGGTCTTCTCTTATCACATTCGCCTGTTGATGCACTTTACCCGAGTGAGGATGATGAACATCCTGGTTTTCTTCTTCCAGGACATTCAGAGGATGGTGTCCGTGTTTCAGAGGCGGTCCCCAGCTCAGCAGTATAGGAGTTTGTGCCATCATGGTCTCATCCAGCTCATTGTTTCCCATCAGTTGAGTCAGCAGGGCATTCCATGGGCAGACTTCATTTCTCATGAGTTCTTTACAGTGCCACCACAGCCACACCCAGAGCCAGAGGTCATTTATGAGGAGGGAGGTCCATCTCACCAACCCGAGATCATTGTTCCGAGACAGGTTACTTCCTCACCTCAGGTCACCTACCAGAGAGGTCACAGGACCTTGTTTGCAGCAGCTCGACGAGTACTTTCTCCACAGCAGGTGGAAGGGGTCTCGCCATCATCATCTACAGGTCAGCGAGTGTTATCTCCACACCAGGTGGAAGGGGCCTCGCGTTCTCCATCAGCAGTACGGGAGGGCAAACAGCCCATGACAGAGGAGGAGAGAGCCGGTGACACACAGGTTGACATCATTAATCTTGATGCTCGCTCCCCCACTTCAGATTTGCATGAGATCATCCGACAAAGAGAGGCGGAAAACCGCTTGTTACAGCAGAAGCTCGACATGGCCCAATGGACAATAAACTATCTTGAGCAGCGCAACAAGCAACTTGAGGATGAGAAAGAGTTGGATGAGCTGTGGAGGATTCGAAGTGACCGAGTCATCAACCGTAGGAGGCCCGGTGACTTGCTGCCCAAGGAGAGGGAATCCATGCTTATCCGTGTGAATGCACACTTGCAGAGGCTGTTAGAGAAGGCAAACGAGGACAAGAGGTTGCTACGGAACATGAAGAATCACTATTGGGCGAGGATGCATGTTTGCAAGGCGAAAATGAAGATGTTCCAAAGGAGGTTGTCCGAGGCCCGTAAGAGGAGGAAGAAGACCAACCCGCTCCGTATCTTGGCTGAGGCCTCTCTCACTCACCATGATACTCATTAGCATCCTCCTAGTAGCAAACTCAAGAAATTTTGAGAGTTTTGAAGCATTTTTGGGAATTTTACAGGTTTTGGCCATTTGACTGGTCTCACCCCGCGCGCGACCATACATGGGGGCAACTCAGAACGGGTAAAACTTTGCATTTTTGGAATTTTCATGCAAAAATACACTTGATTATGGATGGGTTTCAGATTTTATGGAGATTTGGGCTTCCAAAATCTCAAAATACATGCAATTTTTGACTTTCTGGCCCTATTTTGAGTTGCAGAAAGCTGTCTTGGGAGAAATGACTTTTGAGGGGTCAAATCAACTCCAAATTCAGAAATTCTAGTGGGGTTGGAAAGTAGACTCGCAGACCTTTCCAACGAGCTATCTTGCACCTGATTTGGACACCGGGAAGGCCCTCAAACAGAGCTGTGAATGTGCGCAACCAGTCAGAGTGATGTGCGCGACCTGTCAGGGAAATTTGTCTGTTTTGACCAGTTCGGCCAGCAAAACACTGTTTTCATCTTGGTTGACTTTTGAGGCATGTAAATGATGGATTTTTGTGTAATTTTCATGGCACTTAGATACTTTTACTCTCCTTGAACACTTCTAGAAGATTCTTTGATGTAAATGGTAAATATTTAATGCATGGATAGGTTTCCTAAGTTTTAGAGGCAAGTTGTTTTGACTACCTATTATCTAGTGCTCAGTTTAGAATTAGTTGAAATAGCTCCTAGGAAGCTGAGCTCGACCCCTAGAGGTGGGGAAAGGAGTTAGATCATCTATATTATGCCTTCTCTTGCTCATTTTCATGGTTGGACTTTTGAGGGAGAAGCTCCTATTGTATATTTTACTTGTATCTCTGCAATTTGAGGGAAAGGAAGACCAGGGTTTTGCAGACATCATTGGGATTCTTGTGGACTCTTGTGTTGATGGTGTGTTCTCTTATTGTAATTGTAAGTGTGTTTATGTGGTCCATCTCTTTCTTTACTGCAGCTTATTAAACAAATGAAGTGATAAAGTTTGAATTCATGCTTGCCATGCTCAGCTTTCAAATTTGTTTAATGTTTATGTTTTCCACTGTCTAGAGAGGATTCAAAGTCATTGTTTGCCCTCTTAGCTTCTCTTTTTCTTCCTTGATCATCCATCTCAGCTAAAGGCATCAGCACAAACTCCTACCTTGCCCCAAAGACCCACCTGCAGAAACTGTGTCAAATCCCCGCACCCTAAAATTGCAGATCCTCAATTTGCCACCAAAAAAAAAAAAACCCAAAAACCCCCAAATCAACCTTTTAATCAGTTTACTAGCCTAATATCAGTGTCACTGTATTGGTCATCTCTGTCCATTGAATATTTTACTGAGATTGACCGGAGAGAGCCTTCTCATACCCCGTAGGGCTAGCTACGAGGTGAAATGGTTTGATGTTGCCTTGAAGGTTTACCTTCCTCAGCCTAGGGTGAAATCTCAAGCGCTAACAGTATGGAAGGAAGTTTTATACCACCATTTAGCCAGAGGCAACCATTTGACCCATTGTGTTTGTTTATCAAATACAAAGCAACGAAGATATCCTTCCAGACATTTGTTTACTATCTCAGTTTGCCCATCAGATTGAGGATGATAAGATGAGCTATGAGCTAACTGAGTACCAAGACAAGAAAATAATTCTGTCCAAAAATTTCCAGTGAAAATGGGATCTCTGTCACTTACAATAATCTTTGGATTTCTATGTAGCTTTTGAATTGTTTCCATAAATGTAGTAGAAACTGTATTGGCTTTAAATGGATGTGATAATGCAAAAAAGTGTGCATACTTGGTAAGTTTGTCAACTACCACCATGATGACACTCTTTCCCTTAGACTTGGGTAAACCTGTGATAAAATCCATTGAAACCTCCTCCCAACGTTGGCTTGGAATGGATAAAGGTTGTAATAGACCCGAGGTCTTAATTGTTTCAACTTTATTTTGTTGGCAAACCAAACATTCTGCCACAAACTTTTGAATATCCGATTTAAGGCTATCCCAAAAAAATTCCTTCTTAACCTTGTGGTAAGTTTTTAAAAATCCTTAGTGCCCTCCTAAGGGAGAAGTGTGCAATTCCATAAGAATCTTTTGTTTGAGTTGGGAATTCTTACAGAGGTATAAGCGATCTTTGTACCATAACGAATCATTTTTCCAGCTAAATGTATCAGATGTACTGGAATCTTGTTGTATCTTTCGAATAAGTGCCCACACTTCTTCATCATTCTTCCATTCCTCCCTTGCTTCGTTTATCCAATCTGGTTGGATAATAGAAATGGCGCACAACAATGCTTCCACATCCTCATCCTTTCTTGAGAGTGCATCTGTCACCACATTTTGCTTCCCTTTTTTGTAGATGATTTCAAAGTCATAACCCAACATCTTTGTGACCCACTTTTGTCGCTCTTCAAAGGATAATCTTTGTTCTAAAAAGTATTTAAGGCTATCATGATCCGTTTTTACCTTGAAGTGTCTTCCCATTAGGTAGGGTCGCCATTTATTAAGTGCATGTAGTATTGCCAACATTTCCTTCTCATAAATAGCTTTGTGTAAAAACTTTCCCTTGATTGGACGACTTTCAAAAGCAATGGGTCTTTCATCTTGCATTAAAACAGCACCAATTCCATTTCTTGAAGCATCACATTCCACAATAAAGGTTTCTGTGAAGTCCGGTGTAGCTAAGACTGGTGCTTGGCACATTGCCTCTTTAAGATGTTCGAAGGCCTTTGTTGCTTCTGTAGTCCATGAAAATTCATCTTTCTTCAATAATGTTGTTAGAGGTGCTGCTATTCTCCCATAATTCTTAACAAACTTGCGATAATACCCTGTCAACCCGAGAAATCCTCGCAGATGCTTTATGGATGTGGGGATTTTCCATTCCTTAATGGCTTTAATTTTGCTAGGATCTGCCTTAACTCCTTCATGAGATACAATATGACCCAGATATTCCACCTCTTGTACTCCAAAGAAACATTTGGATATTTTTGCATATAATTGTTTCTCCTCCAATAGTTGTAGCACCTTGTCAACATGTTCAACATGATCCTTCCAAGACTTGCTGAGATTAGTATATCATCAAAAAATACTAACACAAATTTTCTAAGGAAGGGTTTGAAAATGGAATTCATCAAACCTTGAAATGTAGAAGGTGCATTGGTAAGGCCAAAAGGCATGACCAAAAATTCATAATGACCCTCATGAGTTCTAAATGCTGTTTTCGGAATGTCTTCATTCTTCATTCTGATTTGATGATATCCTGAATGAAGATCCAACTTGGTGAAGTAAATTGATCCATGCAATTCATCCAATAATTCATCAATGACAGGAATGGGAAACTTATCTTTAATAGTGAGCTTGTTGAGCTCCCTATAATTCGGACACATGCATCATGATCCATCCTTCTTGTGCACCAATACTACTGGAGCAGAGAAAGAACTTTGACTCGGTTGAATTATACCAGCCTCTAGCATTTCTGCAACCATACGTTCAATTTCACTCTTTTGGGCATAGGGATATATGTACGGCCTAATGTTTGGAGGAACACTTCCTGGAATCAGATGAATAGCATGATCATGATCATGAATAGGTGGGAGACCTTTGGGATTCTCAAATACCTTGGAATGATTGTCCAAGACTTTTTGGAGATCTGGAGAAATAGATGATTCCGATGTGGAAACATCTAGCGAACATAATTGTGCAATTACACCTCTTTGTTCCTTTTTTAGAAGCTTTGTAATAATGTTAGAGTTGATTATCTTTCCCGGTTTCCTTGCAATACCCCTTAATTCAACTTCCTTTCCTTCTGCAGAATATTTCATGAAAAGTTCTTGAAAATTAAAAGCTATTGTACCTAAGGATTGTAGCCATTAGACTCCTAGTACAACATCAGCACCTCCCATTGGAATGGAAAGCATTGGGCTAGTCAATACATATTCTCCCATGGATAGCTTGATATTATGGCACTTTTCAGAGCAATTTATCGTTCCTCCATTTGCAACCATCACTTCACACTCTGGTGCTGGATATAGGAAGCAATTCAATTCCTCTACTATCTTACAATGAATAAAATTGTGGGTGCTTCCTTAATCAATCAACACTGTTATCTTTTTCTTCTTGATTTGTCCTTCTATCTTGATGGTTTGAGGAGTAGTAATTCCAACCAATGCATTACAAGATATGGTTGGATTCATTTCTTCTTTATCTAGGCTTTGTTCTTGGAGTATATCCTCTTCACAATCTATGTAGAATAATTTCTTCTCAGCACACTCATGACCTTTAGTGTATTTGCTATCACAACTGTAACAAAGCCCTTTTGCTCTTTTTTCTTCCAATCGTTGTGGTGTCAACCTTATAGGTTGTGGAAGACTAGGGGCAACAACATTTCCATCTTTATAGTTGTAAGTGGTATGCTTCCTGGTTGCCATAACTTTGCTTTCCATTTTTCTTGCTAACCTGAATGCCTTCTCTAATGAATCAGGTTCCCAAAGGCGAACATCATGTTGGATATTATCCTTTAAAGTCCCTATGAACACATCAACCCTATGCTCCTCTAGAATATTTTTTACCATTATGTTCAATTTTTGGAACTCCTCAATGTGCTCCATTATTGAACCCTTTTGTTTGAGACTTATCAATTGGCTAAAAAAAGTATTGTTTTTTGTATCCTCATAATGTGTTGTTAATTCTTCCGTAAAAATTTCCCAAGTGATAATTTTTTTACGAGATCAAAGCCATTGATACCATACAAACTGGTTTGGTTCCAAATATAAAGTTGCAATACGTACCTTTTGTGTGTTTTTCACATTATTGAGATCGAAAAATTACTCCATTTGTAATATCCATGTTGCGGGATCCTTGCCATCGAACTTCCTAATATCAATTTTTGGAATACGGTGGGTCTTTGATCCAACATTAGAGTCTATAAAATCATGATTAACATTTCTTTTGTTCTCATCATGAGTTTCCTTTTCTACCCTTTCACCATTAGTAAGCATTTCTTGTAGAAACTTTGTCAAATCTGTCTTCAAATCTTCCATGTTTGTCTTCAAATCTTCCATGTCCGTCTTTAAACAATCCATCTTAGCTTCTACGCCTTTATTTAAACCATCCATCTTAGCTTCTACATCTTTCTTTAAACCATCCTTCTTAGATTCTGTTGCTTTTTGTACAAGTGACACTTGTTGCACTTGGTCTCGTAATTTTGATATATCATGTTGCATTTCTTCCTCTTCTTCATGAGTCATGCTAGAGCTTTCAGGTTGCTTACTAGGTGTTTGCATTTTATTTCCTTGGGGCATCAATTACCAATAATAATTCTTTACTATGCCCCTTTGAATTCCTTCAAACTAATATTTCAAACCAAGCTTATGCAAAAATTTAAAAAAAAACTACACACCTTTTTTCACTTTGTAGGAGCTTGATATTGAATCTGATGTATCTCTGTAATTTTGGATCATCCAGTTCTAAAATTATGACCTACGGTATCCCTCTGTGTCCTCTTTCCAATGCCACTAGTCTGGTCCAAATTGGATTCTCCAGGGAAGAGTTATGCCAAATCTCCCACAGTGACCTGATTATATACTAGTTCAGTAGAGCTAACTTGTATGACGTGCCACGAGTCACTGTTTCGAACTTTGGCTCTGAAAAATATCTACAAGAAACTATAGTCTGTGCTCTTTCTATACCCTCTTACGAAATTTCAATCCGATGCTCAGAGAGAAAGTTATGACGATTTTCCCCAGGTCACCTGTTTGGAATGTAATTCAGGAGTCTGCAAAAAGACCAACTTCCTCAGATCATATCTCCACAAATATAGTGCGAAAATCTTTGAAATTCAGGCCCGAGGTTCAGTGCGATTTCGTCTCAAATGGGTTTTTTTTAGCTTTTGAAATGTCGCAGAAAAAAAGTTATAGCGAAAATTCCACAATGACCTATTTGGAGCAGCGAAACCCTAGAATCCAAAGCTCTGATACCAAATGTTATGAAACCAGCTTACAAAAAGATAAAAAAGATAGTTGAACGCCTTAGAATTCTGCCTCTTCGAGGGGGCAACCTCCTTTACATTACACAAATTAACAATTCTTGGATGATTCAAATGACAAAACCTCCTTTCTATATATAGGAGTCTAAGGAGTTGCAATATAACCCAACCGACCTAACAATAATAATATAAAGCCCCAAAAATAACAATAGAGGGATTCTATGGGGCACAGTAATAACAATATGGGGACAATAGGGGCACAACAATATTAATAAGGGATACAACTACAATAGTAATGGGGTAATCACTAGTATTATAGGGACCTAACATCCAGTCACATGCATGCCTTGTCATGGGAGTGATTGTGGGTTTAATTCATTGAAATTCTAGGTTAACTCGGGGATTGGGCACCTGGAGTGGTGGATTAGCTCTTAGGGGTCCTAAAGCAACTTAGGGAGATATATAAGGTCTTGTTTTGTCGATTCCATTTCCTCAGGCTTGCCTAGGAGGTTGAGTCTTATCATATTGGCCTCTCATCGCATGTTTACCTCGTCTGGTTGGTTACTTGGGTAGATGTGGGAGGAGGGTGTTACAGAGTGGTATCAGAGCATGGTCGTTCTCTCCTTGGGTTGTGTGTTGATCATTCTTTCATGTTGGTTTCATATGTGTTCCTTATGAATTGTTATGCATGTCAGTGTTCACATGTTATCAAGTGCAGTTGATGTGGTTGGTGTCGTCATGAATGAGGTCATGGTTCATGTAGTTTATGTGGTCATGCATTGATGACTAGACTCTAGCTAGAATTATGTGTATATGGTTTTGTACTCATGTGTTATATGTCTATATGTAGTTGTTATGCATGTCTGGTTATAGTTATGCATGAATAGTAGGTCAAACATGCCTTGTGAAGTCATTGTATTCAATTTAGGTCATCATGTTGTTATTGGTATGTTATGTTTCTGATGTATTGGTTGAGATAAAGCAAGAGATGCAGATCATCATAACGAGGTTACAGCATTAGACTTTGAGGTAAGAGCATATCGTCATGCAGGTATTGTATGTTTTGCATGTAGGTATGTATGTTAATGATTGTCATATGCATTAGGTTTATGTACATGTCTTTTGATGTTATGGTTACATACATGATAGATGATAGTTTATTAGTATAGTCATATGCACATGTGTCATATAGTTATGAACGACAATAACTTGTGGTTGTATGCATTCCTATTGGTGTTTAGGTTATATAACTTGATGATTATGTTATATGTTGTTGATGATTATGTTATATATTAACTTCTTGTTGTTATATGCTAGTAACTTAATGATTAGAGTTATTTCATTAAGATCTTGATGGTATATGTATTGTGTTAAGTTGGATTGGCCTATGCAGATGGTTATGGTTATCATATTCAGGTATAAGCTGACATCTTTATGATGTGGTGTTGTACTAATCTAGATTAACCTTGCATATGTTATTTTCATGCATGAATAAAAATTGTTTATGAGCTTATGATGTGAACATGTTAGCTAGTTACTATTATGGATATCATGATCTTATTTGTGTTTGAGTTGATGTGTCGTAAAGTTACATCTTCCTAACTGGATTGATTGTGTAGACAAGATTGCCTCCCCTGAGATACATTAAGGTATGAACTTGGTTATGTCGTCTACTTTGTGCTTGACTCTTTGATTATGACATCTATTTGGTGTTTATTATGTTTTTTAGTTGATTTATTTAACATGGTATGTTTGCAAGTTGGTTGAATATTTGATAATATTAGTATGTGTTCCAATGATATTGCTTTAGATGATTGTACTAATACATATGTGTTGAGAGCCCCAAGGGTTAGCTCAACTGGTTGAGTCCCTGTTGTTAAGTACCTCGCCGATCGGGAGGTCACAGGGTCAATTATCCTCGACACCCTTGGGGTTAGGCCCTGTTAGTATGGCCGATGAGCTTGATTCCCTTCGAGGTTGATCTACCCAGATTTTCCGTGGATGTAGTGGCCACCAATGTTCGTGAACCACCCTTGAAAAAAATAATAATAAATAAATAAATAAATAATAAAAAATTAAAAATTAAAAAAAAAAATTAAAAAAGAAAACAAAAAAAACAAACAAACAAACAAAACAAAACAAACAAACAAACAAAAAAAAACAAAAACAAAAACAAAAACAAAAACAAAAAAAACAAAACAAAAACAAAAACAAAAACAAAAAAACAAAAACAAAAAACAAAAAACAAAAAAACAAAAACAAAACAAAAAAAACAAATAGAAAAACAAAAACAAAAACAAACAAAAAAACATATGTGTTGAGACAGTTGATATGTACTTGAGTATAGTAGGTGACAGTTGTAGCCTTATTTCCAATGACTATGATTTGACTATGGATTATGACATGATTGTTTGTAAAGGTTAATTTCAAATTCATAGATATGATTGTCTTGATTTGGAACGGGTGATTGACATGGGTAAACAGTTACAGGAAATATGCTTGGTATTAGTATGACAAGGTAATAGTTGATATGTTTATATAACTAACAGTTGGGTGATGTGACAATACATAGTAAGCCTCGATTGCAACAAGGTAAAAGGGTAAAAGAAAGGAATTGGACAAGAATTCCTTTGGCTATGTTTGGAAACCCTAATTCCAAACGAATGAGTGCCTTGCATACAGGAAGTCTTCTTAACCTTGATTTTGTCTGAAATTATGTGGATATGTGTTATAGTCATGAACATGTACTTGACAGGTATATTAACCAGTCTCTAGTTGCAGGTGGATCTGTCAAGGGAATTGGAGTCCCTTGAGAGATGGTGTGGATGTGTTCAGTTGCAAGAAAAGTGCTTAGCACAACAAGGTAAGGTAACTGGTGTATTGTTATATTTATTTATGCACTGACAGTTATGTGTTTATGGCAGTATAATGCAGGAGATTGCATGGCAAAGAGAATGCCATGAAATCTTGAAGAAGGCTCGGATTGAGCTTTCCTTGGAAGCACTAGGAACCATGGGGATTGAGTCGAGGTGTTTGTCATTAGTCTTGTGCTTTTAGCTTTTTGTGATTTGCTTGCGCTTGATTTCATTTTTGTTATGTCTAGTGCATGATCATGCCACTTTGTTTGTGGTGTCATATTGTTATTAGTTTTCATGGTTTTCTTCTTGTTTGTTTCTTGTGCTTGCCTTTTAAGTTTTGAGTCTTGGGAATTGGTTGGGAAAGAGGAAAGTTAGTGGAGCTCGGAGAGAGTTGAATGAAATACAGTAGGAAATGTAAGACTCAGATGAAGCTTTGTACATAAGTAAGTGCAGCTGAAGGTAAGATTATGACAGTTGGTTGGACTGGTTTGGTCCATTGGTGTAAATGGATAGTGGCAGGATAGTCATGAGAAAGATAACATGAAAGGTGAAGTAAATGGATATGAGGCATCAGATGCCTTGGCTATGTTGGGAAATGTTGTTCTCGATGTTGCACATATGTTGCACGCATAAAGGGCGTTCTCTTAACCTTGACCTTATGATATTTGGTAATTATGTTGTAATCATGATTGTGTTGATGTTTATATATGTATACATGTATGTATGTATGTATGTCATGTCTGACAGCGTCATCATGGATCATGATTGTTCAATGCTAATATTTATATGTATATGTATGTATGTATGTATGTATGTCACTGTCTGACAAGGTCGTTAGGAATCATTCTTGTGGAGGAATGATTGCTTATGCAGGTGAATGGCATGAAGAGATTCCTGGTTCATGAGGAATCAAGTGGGAAGAGTAGCCCTGAAAAATAAATGTGGTTAGTATCATGTGGTAATGAGTTGATATTATGTAATTATATTATGTTTATGTTATGGACAAGTTATACCAAGGGATACATAAGTGAAATGAAAGCAGTGTGGCCTGTGACATGTTGGGACAAGCATGGGTAAGACACTGGAAGCAAGGTTGCTTGGTAGAGACAGTGTGGGTTGGATGTGTGGTACTATTGTTGTGCATATGTCGTATATGTTGTACATCTTGCATTCATGATGGTGTGCACATGCAGTGTTGTGTATATATAGTGTGTGTACATGTTGTTTATGTAATGTTATGTACAGGATGGTATAGATAATGTTGTTGGAATGTTGCATATGCAGTGTTGGGTATAGATGGTGCTATGTATAGGTTGTATATATGGTGTTGTGTACATATCGTACGATGTGCATGATGTATATGCAATGTTGTGTGCATATGGTGCTCTGTGTATGTTGGATATGCAGTGTTGTGTACAGATGATGCTATGTACATGTTGGATATGCAGTGTTATGTACAAGTGGTGTTGCGTGCATGTTGTACATATGGTGTTGTGTGCATTATTGTACAAGTGGTGTTGTGTGCATGTAGTGTCGTGTACATGTGGTACAAGTGGTGTTGTTTGCGGATGGTGTTGTGGACATGTCGTGCATGTGACGTTGTGTACATATGGTGTCATGTACATGCTGTGTATGTGATATCGTGTACATGTGGTATTGTGTGCACATTGTACATGTGGCGTTGTGTACACGTTGTGCAGGTGGTGTTGTGTACATGTGATAATGTGTACATGTTGTGTCAGTGGTGTTGTGTATAGGTGGTACTGTGTACATGTTGTACATATGGTACTGGTGTATGTGTGGTATTATGTGCATGTCATACATGCTATATTGAGGGCATGCGGTGCTATGTATGTGTATTGTGTATTTGTGGTGTCATGACATGCGTACTCATTGTGTTTTACTCTATGTAGTACATGTATTTTGTTGTGTTGTACGCTAGGTGTAGGTACATGTATTGTGTGGTGTTGTACATCGAGTATAGATGTATGAGTTGTGATGTATATTGGGTGTATGTATATGCATTGTGTGGTGTCACATGTTGTGTGCAGATGTATGTCTTGTGATGTACATTGTGTATGTATACATGTTGTGTTGTGTTCTATGCCAGATGTAGGTGTATGTATTATGTTGTGTCGTACACTAGGTGCAGGTGTGTGTGGTATGTCAAGTGTAAGTGCATGTATTGCATGGTGTTATGTGCCATGTGTGGTTGTATGTGTGTGATGAACACTATGTGTATGTGCACATGGTTGAGGAGAAGGCACTAGGTGTTTGTTGGGTGTGGCAACTGATCCAGAGTGCGTACGGAATAAAAACAAAGGTGGAAGCTAAGGATTGATGAAAGGATAAGTATCAGCATTTTATTTCAGTTTTATCATGCATGTGATTTATGATTATGGTATATGATTATTATATGTGGTCTATGATTCTGGTTTATAATTGTTACATGTGATTTATGATGTTGATCTATGGTGGTTTTGTTTTGAGCTAACTAGATGTGATATGTTTATACATGATTATTTGATCAGAGATGTTAGTTTGACTTCTTTTGACAGGAAGTAAACAGGATTGCAAGTGTACCTTATTGACGAGCCACCAATGAGGTATGATTTGAAGTTATTTCAATTTATTTTGAATCTGATGGAAATTATGTTCTTGGAATAGGAATGCATGAACATGCCCAGTTGAGTAGTTGAAATTGACTGCAAGAATTAGTAGCGTCAGTAAAAGGAATTGGATAATGCAACAATATGTTGGTAAAGAACTTCAAGAGCAGGGCCATTGTGGGACACTAGTACCCAATAGTTTCCATTGATTGCCATGAGCATTCTATGACCGGTATGATGGTTTGAGGTAGGTATATTCCTTGCTTTTGTATCTTCCAATACAAGGAATGCTTGTTAAGGGATGGATTGCCCGAGATGGCGGTGCCAATGGAACTTGGAAGGTGAGCGACTGCACGGAAGGGGATGATCGAATTTCCCAAGGGACTGTATAGTAAAGAAGGGAAGGTCACGGGCGGATTTTTTTTGGTCATTAGCATTACCAGATGGAATCAGATGCACATTGGGAGAAAGCCCTAGAACAATGAGTCGATAATTGTTCACTGAGAGGACAAATGGCACGTGATTTTAGCGTTGGACATTGGAGGTAGATTTGACTTTGCAATGGATTCTGTACTTCCTGGGAAGGAGGTGAATCCTGGTATTGCTTTGAGGGTGGAGGTGTGAGCCTCTAGATTCCCTTGTTGTGGATGCAGGCATCATATCCTTTTATTTGTTGGTTGAGAAAATGTGCATACATGTATATGTGTGTATTATTGTAAATACTATATCGCGTTGGATTTATAAAGCTCCATAGACAATACAGTTATTTGTTGGTTGAAGTAAATGTGTATGTGTATATGTAGGTTATTGTAAATATCGTAATAAACTATGTTATAAAGTTCCAATAAACGATATGATTATCATGTTTCAACAGTGATCATTGTAAATATTGCAACGAGTTGTGTTATAAAGCTCCATGGGTAGTATGTTTTGTTTTCAACAGTATTGTTGGTTATAGGTGTCATTAAACACCGAGGACGGTGTTCCCCCAAGGGGGAGGACTCTATAACAACCCCGATGAAAATTTCATGTAAAAATATATAAGGCCATGGATGATGGGACATGTATTCCAAGATGAATGATGGGGGAAACATCCTAACGAGTGTTGATCCGGTTTATTATGGCTTAGGAAATTGGCAAAGGCAATGGCTAAGGTTTTGGAAAGGCATGAGGCATTAATTGGCATTTTATTTATGAAAATAATGGAAATTAGGATAAAAAGGAGGTGAAAGGTCACAGGTTACATGTGAGGAGGAAAATGAAGGAAAATGAAGAAAATAAAGGCCTCGCTAATAAAAAGGCTTCGGAGGATCATTGGGCAAGACTTGGTCAGTTTAGTTTTGGAGCTCTTTTCTATTCTCTCTCGCTCTCTCTCATACTCTTGGAAACTTAGAGTTTTCTTGGAGCAATCTTGGGGAGAATGTTATACTTGGATTCTTAGAGCAAGAAGGCAAAGGAAGAGAAGGAAAGTGCAAGAGGGCATCAGATCAGCAACTACGATGGGTTTTGCTTGCAGGTACCGAGTTTCATGTATGTATTCCTCACTAGTTTTGGCATGCATGGCACATGCATGTGGTTTCTTGGTTATGATCTGTCACTAGAATGGAGGATTGCCTGGATTGACAGTGGATTTGCCTAGCCTTGCCATTTCTTAGATAGCCATGGAGATTGTGGGTTTATTTCCTTGTTTTGTTTTGGTTGGTTCTCATGTTTCCTTAGCTTGGGTTGAGTTATTAGTTCCTGGAAACCTTGGTTAGAAAAATGCTTTGGAAGCCTTGTAATGGCTTGGGTTGAGTTACTAGTCCCGTAGCCTTGGTTGGAAAAATGCTCTGGAAGCCCTGTAACAACTTGGGTTGAGTTATTAGTCCTGGAAGCCTTGGTTGGACAAACGCTCTGGAAGCCCTTGGTGGGTTGAGTTACTAGTCCTGGAAACCTTGGTTGGAAAAACGCTCTGGAATCCTGACAACAGTTGTGGGTTGAGTTACTAGTCCTAGAGCCTTGGTTGGACAAATGCTCTAGAGCCCGACAACAGCCATGGGTTGAGTTACTAGTCCTGGGAGCCGGGTTGGAACAAATGCTCTGGAGCCTTGGAAGGTTGGGATAGAGACCGATCGGATGATTGTTTTAGTGATGCCCAACCATAAGGTGGAATTCCTATTTGATGGGTTGAGGTGTATGGCCTCTGGAAGCCCTAAATAGTTTTTTATTGATGTGTTCTATGAGATCCCACATTCATGCTTGGAATATGGCACGGTGGTGAATGGCTGAAGGGAGGTTTGGCTTAGCCATTCTACGTTCGGGTGGAACGTGGAAGTCCCATCCCGGGTTTGGATTTTGCATCATTAATGAAAGGTTATTTCTCCTGGTATTTCTATGAGTATTATGATGGATTATATGTGGTGTATATGGCTATGATTTCATTGATATTTCTGTCCCTATTATTCTTGTTATGTATATGTTTATGACAACAGTTATGTATGGCTCTCATCATGTTTTTACTTGTAAATGAATGAACAATGTATCTATGAACTAATGGATGGAATGACAGTTAAAGTGATAAGGAAACAATGCTTCATGGTGAATCTTAGATAAGTATGAGACCCCTATGCTCAGATCTATTATTTACACCTGTAGGTTTCATATTTACTAAGTGTTTGACAAAATGTCTATCATGGTTAGGTTTGGTTAGGTCAATCCCTTGATCAAGTTTTATGTTAGAGGCTTTTCCTTGGAGTCATTTATTGTCTTGGAAAGTCTCATCAAGTTCTAGGCATTGGTTTAGAGACTAGCCCTAAAAAGTGGCTTAAATCTTATAGTCTTTGGCACAGAACTGGCTGAAAAAGACTGCAGTCTCTCCCTTACATGCATTGTGGGAGTGATTATAGGGTTCCAGTCGCATGCATGCCTTGTAATGGGAGTGACTGTGGGTTTACTTCATTGAAATTCTAGGTTAACTAAGAGATTGAGCACCTAGAGTGGTGGATTAGCTTTTAGGGGTCCTAAAGCACCTGAGGGAGGTCTATAAGGTCTTGTTTTGTCGACTCCATTTCCTTAAGGTTACCTAGGAGGTTGAGTCTTATCATAGTGGCCTCTCGTTGCATGTTTACCCTGGCTAGGTGGCTACTTGGATAGATGTGGGCGGAGGGTGTTACACCAAAAGCAATGGGCACAAAAAAACACATTTGCGTCGTGTAATGAAAATATAATAAAAGTACAATAAATAAAACAAAAATGTGCCTCTTATAATAGTTATCATTGTCCTTAATTATGCTTGTATTCATTTCTTCTACTATGACAATATGAGTTAGATCAAATATAAATAAATAAGAAAAACAAGAGTTTCTAATTCCATAGCACGAAAGTACTTCAGAAATAAGAACGAAATGACAATAACATATATTTTCCAAATGTGTTTAGTATTATCACATTATATATATTTGAACCTTGTACATCATTGCCAAAGGATTGTATCGTATTTTGTGTAAACATTCTTAGTACTCACATATCGAACTAATAGTACATTGTTTACCTGTCAATAATGCTACATGTTTTTCACTTTCATTCTAAATGATAATCTGTCATGGTTTGCAACTACCAAAATAGTATCATACAACTTAGATGAGGATTCTATTTGTAACCAACTCCTCTGAAAACTAGTTTGACATGCATTCGTAACGTGTATGCTAAAAATTTTGCATGATGAAGATCTGGCGAATGCTTCTACGGACAACACAATCAAAATTAGTGGTTAGTATTGTCACGTTAGCATATAAATATTAAACATATGTATTAGATACTTAACAAAGTTGGACTGGTAGATAGAAAAAATTGTAATAATAATATTTTTAAAAAAAACCTAATTGAAAGCCAGTGGATTTTGACTACGAATGTTTAATTTTAATGCCTTTAAAAAATAAAGAAAAGGATCAACGCCACATGTTCCTAGATGCTTAATCTTTTTACATGCTTTGAAATAAATTGTTGATTGGTAAATATGATTAATTTCATCAATTAAATAAAACGTTAAATCTATAGTTTGAATAATGCCATTACAACTGTGGAAATTTGTAAAAGTAATAGTCATTTTTACTAAGCTGCTAAGAAATAATACTTAATTAGAAACATTTTCTAGACTTGTGCGGAGCTTTTCTTATGCGGAGTTTTCAGTGTGCAGAAAGATTTGCACACTGTTTTACATGCAAAGCTCTATACGTTATTTAAAGACTTTAAGCACGAGCTAGGAATTTTTTTTTAGAGATTTTTAACAATCTGTCTTTGAGACTAAGGCTATTTTTCTCTTCTTCTTTTTTCCAAAAGCATAATATGCTAAACGACAATTTAAAGATCTGGCAAATTTTTAGGAAATGTTATTAGAGCGAATCAATGAGATCAACGACTACTTTTCGTTGGTTTTGATTATGCTATCAGTTTGTGATATTGTGAGTGCTATGACAATGTGTTATTTCTCTACTCAATGGTGTTATAATTGACACATTTTCAAGTCTTTTGCAAAGTTGGATTAAACAGGGAATGTTGAACAAATCTACAATTAATATTATTATTCTTGCTTCTGTGGAGAAAATGACGGTGTATGTGTGGAAAAATGGAGATGAAGACCAATAAATTCTTATGCAAATTATCAATTTCTTAGACTATTGCTCGACCAACTAGTTTGAGACTCATTTCCATGACGATGTGCTTATATGAAGTTGCAACATGGAAATGCAAATTCAGTTTTCTTGAATTGTGATTTCTAAAGTACTATTTAGTGTTAGCTTTTTTATAATTTTTAACAAGATGATTTTGTCACAATATGATAATGCTGAGAGTTTTGTGCATCCTCAAACGTTTATTAAGCTATCATTGATATTCTAGGCTTTCTTCTTCTTCTTCTTTTTGTGACATACATTGTTATCTTGTTACATTTACAAATGCAAGCAAAAATAGAATACAGAAATATGCATTATTTATCACTAAAATATTACCAATAATATTATCAATAAAAGCTTTTAGTGCGAAGTGCAGAGATCCGCAAAAAAAATCTTTTCCACACAATGGACTTCCTTCACATGAAATGTGGATCCCATGCTACCTTGATCAATTAATTAGCAGTAGAGGCAGGGACTATGCTACATTACAGCTATTGCAGAGGGAATTTCAAATTGATATTATTATGTTTCATTGTCTAGAGTTCTGACTGTGCAGAGGGCGGACTATGTGCGGCAGAACGAGACTGCATATGAAACTTCATTCGCACAGACGAAATTAATGTTATACTACGTTTGCATTTAAAACTTTTGCAGATTTAGCTAATAAAGTCAATATTAACGTGTATGTAATGTCTTGTTTCTGTTTCTTCGGTTAGTGTTTTCCTGTGTAAAAGTATAGGCCACCCACATGCATACTGCAAAGTGTGCTCCACAAAATTTATTAATAATAAAATAAGCATTGTTCTCGTGCCAAAGTGTTAACTAAGCTTTCAAGTTTTATTGTGCAGACCTCCACTCTCCACACAACCTACCAATATCGAATTGTAAATATACTAACTCCAAAAGAGTTGAAAACACATTACAATTAAAACATGCCTCCGCACTTGCGTCATTTTGTAGAAATTTTGCAGTTCCTTTTATTCCACACATGCATTTTTTCTCTGCAGCCTCTGCATACACACAACCACCTCCACATGGTTACTTTCGTACTCAATAATGCACTTCGATCAATAATTGACATTTGAAATTGTTATTAATTGACGTTGGTTTAAAATATCGTGGGGAGGAAGCAATCATGCGAAATATGCTCTTAAATGGGAATTAAAACAAATATTTGTATATTTATTATTTTAATAAACTTTTCCCAACACTTTGGGAATAGTGAAAGCTCGACACACATGCATTTGTTTTGCAGACACTCTTCTTTCAAACAACCAACTCTGCACAACCACATTTGCACATCCACTTCCATACTTGCGAAATATGTTACTAAATAATAATTAAAAATGATATTTGTATATTTATTATTTTAATAAACCTTGTGCAGAGCTTTTCTTGAGTGGAACTTTCACTCTACAGGTAGCTCTACACATTGCTTGTTCGCACAAGAAATTCTCCGTAAATTGCTTATTCCTCTTCAGAAAACTTGATAATTACGGTAAAGGTACTTAACTTTTGTTTTTTAATTCTGAATCGATCAATTTCATTCACACTATCAACAAGGTTTCATTGGGAACCCAATTCAATATATATGAAAAAAATGGTTATCACTCCGCAAATGTTATCTGATTTTGCATGATTTCAAAGCATTAAAATATTAAATATAAAATCGTGATTTTAAAAGTATTGAAATATTAATATTAACATATAAATTGTTATTAAATGAGTTAGTCGACAGAACAAGAAGGTCCATTCAAATTCAAAATTGTAACACGTCTAATATTGATGCTTATTAATAGTTTAATGTTCATTTTTGTTTACTAATAGTCTAATTTTAATACAATTCTAGAGAGGAGTGCGGAAGTAGAGTCCAAAGTTTTATTGTACAAAGCATTAGATGCTTAAATTATGCAATGAGACAACCCTCAAGCATAAGCACAAATGTTAGTGAACACCTCTTACAAACCGAGTATGGTTTCCACACTCCAACAAAATCAACTTCCTCTGCACAAAAAATTTGCTAATCAATTGATTAAAGGTTGTGATATTCGTAGTGAAATCTTTGCTTATGGTTATCTTTGTGTAAATTCGCATATGCGCGGAACTACGGATGAAGTTCATTGTGCGAAGGAAGTTTTCAAGCTTTCATTGTGTGGACCTTCATACTCCACGCAATGAAATATTCCCATACAAGGAAAGTTATTCACAAAAAGCTTCGCCGCTCATTAATTCGTTAAAGATTATGTAGTACAACACAAGACCAATCGAAATTGAAATCATGTGAAATTGATATATCACTTTCATTTCGAAATACAACAAAAAACTTTCATTATGTACAATAGACAGATACAAAGAAAACATAATAAAATCCCTTCCCGGAGTACCGTACTCCAGACAAATTTAAAAATATGATGGCAATGAACATTATTCTTGTTTCATAGTAAACTAAACTATTACTATGTTTCATGTTATTGGAATATATGTATCGATGATATAATACGGGTGCTCAAAACGTAAGTTTGTAACATTAAGCAATAGAATCACAGTAACAAGAACAATATTGAGTTTCAAATTTCAATCATCATAGCTACGATTGAAATAAATAAACAAAATACAAATCCATGGAAGATCAAATTCTAAGCATTTATAACTTTGATTATCAGTGGGAATTTCTTGTATCAATAATGAAAATGTTCAATGGCTCATTCACTATGTTATTCTTACATCTTCTCTTTAACTACTTGCTTTTGCATCCAACAAAAGTAAATACGTGAACCATAATATGCAAAGATGAAACTGCAAAAGAAAACAAGGAAACTCATTTAGCAACTAGACTATAAAACATTAGTAAAATTAACAAATCCCTATGATTGAATATTAGTAAACAAAAAATAAATATGCAAAGATTTAAGGATAGTAATAATTTGTGAAAGCATATACGCTAATCGTTTCACTATCAATTGTGTTTTGAATGCATGCCCTCTTGAACCAATGTCTTCAACTTAGCTTGAATGGATTATTTCATTGGTCCCATTGTAATCTTTAGCCTTGCATGTTAATTAAATAATTGTTTTTTGATCTCCAAACAAAGCCAACTAGCCATTTACCAATTTATTATGAAGTAAAATCAGTTATATCATCAAATTGTTCTACCATTCATTGTTTTCTCCTATCCAATTCAAATGTTAGTGTATCTTTTGTAATCAATTTAGAATTTCACATAATGCACGGGCCGTCTAAATCTTTAACAATTTGCATCGCCTTTAGAAACAGATCACTTCTCCTATTCTCTATGTTAGCCTCACTCTCTTAAAAATCAATAATAAATCCAATTATAAAATTAAATAAATAAAATCATGAGAATTCCTCAAACCAAGGATTCTAGTTTGGATGAGAGATTCTCTCCAACTAGCTCTCCTAAATTAGTGTGTAAGTTGAGAAATTGTCACAACTAAGTGAGTCTAAGATAGACGCACTATCTTAAGACCACTTACTCATGTATTTAAATGTATTATTATTTTTTTTGAATAAGAGAGAATTACATGAGTATGAGAGACCACATGATGGCTCTCTACCTTTTCTGCCAGTTTAATGTTTGTGTGTTAATTTGCTATGCATATGGTTATATGGTTGTATGATTCTTCTTCATATGGTATCAAAGCCATAAGGTTGAGCATTGAGTGAGATTCTTTGTAGCTCGTTTGAGAAACCGTCGTATTGCAGAAAGCGAGTGTTGCCAAGAATGTGCGATTTTAAGGAATTAATTGCTACATGTGTGCTACTGTGTGAGAGCAAGTCGAAAGGGTGAGAAAGGTCGTTAAGGAGGATTTTTTGCAAGGCCTGGAGCGTTAGGCGACTTTGGATCGATTTCTGCTGCAAGGCTTCGTTGATTGAAAGCTGCAATAGCATTTTTTTTTAATATTGTGATCACAGGAGTTCGAGTTTAGAGCGGTTGTTTTATTTGAGCGCCTGATTTGAGCCGATGTACCTCCACGTCTTCATTGTGATTGGGAATTGATTCTCAAATCGGAGCTGTGACTCTGTCGGATCGGATCGACCAACTACAAATCCGTGTCCTTGCATCTGCCAGATCAAAGAACGATGAAGATGTCAATGATTACTCGAAACATGTACGTCGCCGAAGCAAGCAGCCTCGCCCAACACGCATACAGAAAAACCTTCTAATTAACTAGTCTCGGGTTCTGTGTATATTAGCAAGAGGAGCCACTGACTAGTATAATTAGAGCCGGTTTTGGACCATGTGAAGCTGCCAAGATATGAAGGAAGCATTTTGTGATTTTTCTTCAGTTGGACCATTTTCGCTCAATTTCTTTTGGCTGGCGATCAACTCCAGCTATGAGCAACAAGTTTCTGACTTTTTTCCACTTGTCATTAGTAGATTTGAAGATGTGCCTTCCTTTATTTCTAGTAGACATCAGCTTCAAATGAATTTGATTGTAAGCACCGACAAGTGCATCCATTTCTACATCTTGCCACAGCTCTGCCTTTTTTTTCTTTCCACTATGATCCCTGTTTTCTTCTGACTCAACCTTGGGCTTCTTGAAGACATCGTATGCAGAGAAGCTGTCAAATGGAGAAACGCCATCATTTCCTTTCTTCTTAACATCACCCATGGTCGTTAAAAACAGCGTCGGGGTCTTCTGGAAATTTTCTAACGCCTGCAGGAAGAATCCAAACCAAGCTTGGAGAGAGCTACCTGCATATTCTAAATCTTTCATACCTAGATCACGTTGGAACTTGTTGATGAGACAGTAAGCAATGATCAGATTTCCGAGGAGGAGTCATCAAAATGAGCAAGAAGTAGCGTTGTAGTCATTATGAGATCCCACATGAAGGAGATGCCACCACAAAGTGGTTGTGTATGTGATTGTTGTGTTGAGAACGTCGAGGTCAGACTTGAGTTCAAATTCCTTTCATGGTTGATTGGCCTCCGTGGATTCATCAATGATTATGATCCATCAGTTGTCAACAAAGTTCACATGGAATTTCATTGTTTGAAACTCAACCCATCTATCATATGGCATGTTAAATCCATTAGATTTTGCTTTTAATTATTTTGACATCTAGTGAAAGCCATCATTTGAAAATTGGTCAACATTTCCTATGAAAGACTGTGAAAGAGACAAAGTTGGGTAAGCCATTAGATAGTTTAAAGAAAGTAAAAACATCTAATAATAAATTTTCGTTGATGGTTGTTTTTAAGAAAGTGGAGAAACATATAAGTGGAGATTATTGGATATAAGTGAAGTTTGAGAAGGTTAGTATGGAATAGAGATTTTTTGAAGTGATTTTAGTTTGTAATTTTTGGAGTGACTTAATCAAGTCCATTTCAAAGTCAAGTCAAAGTTGTAATTGAGAAGGTGCTTCAAGGGAGTGTGAGCTTGAATTTATCATTGCTTGAGAAGGTGAAGATTGATGTACTTCAATATTTAATAAAGACATATTTTTTGCGGTGTTAATGTGTTCTAGATCCGCCCGAAATTGAATAAGGGGATCTTAGGTACACCATGTGTGTTTGTGATCGCGCATGATTCTTGATCATGTTTTTGTTTTGTGTCTAGTCTTAACACTAACCTTCATGTGGTATCTTTCTAATATGGTACACATGTAGTAAACAACACATGAACAACTTGCATGCACATAATCATTTTCATTCAAGCTTATGTAATCAAGCAAACTGCAAGCAATCAAGAAGCAACAATACATAAAGTTGTCAACGACATTTCTACATCAACATCCAATCAAGCTACCATCTACATCAACAAATTTTTTGCTGAAATTCAACAACAATTTTTTGGCAATTGCACTTGCACCATTTTTTAATAAGCTCAATACAAAAATGTAACTTGCAAATCATAATTTGTAAGTTGAATTATAACCAAAGTCAAATTCAATTCAATTGTAAGGGTGCATTCTTGGTTGTAACCGACACCCTAAATTGAATTGTTAAGGTGAATACATTAAGTCCAGTAAGTCTTCAACTGAGTCATCAAGATTGAACTTGTCATTTGTATCTTGGGTGCATTTTCGACAGTGTTCGACGCCCTTTCCTTTTTTTACAAATCATCACATTTAGTGAGTACATTCAAGAAATCACAAGTGTCAGTAATCAATCAAGCATGTTCAAGTGAGCATCAAATCAAGCCAATGTTTTAAGCAATCATCATTCAAACAATCAAAGCAAGCAAGTGTGAAAGCAAGAGAGCATGCAACAATCAATCGTCATCAAGCGAGCGTACAATCAACAGTTCAAGCAAGTGTTTAAAAGCATCAGCGATCAACAACCAGTACAAGCGAGCGTGTCAAGTGAGCAATTTTTTTAATCACGACTTCTATGACAAGCAAGCTTGACTTCAAAGTAAGAAAGGCAACATAGCGACACACATTCAGTTGTCCCAAATTATTAACAATTTAATATTATCATCAGTCGGTGACATGGTGCACATCAGCAAAACCACTATTGCTGAAATTCAAGTGCATATTCAACATGCACATGAAAGGATTGAGTTCCTTCAACTAGAGTCGCAACTACAAAGAAATGAGTTGCAAGAGAAGCATGTTGCTTCCAAGTCTTTTACCAATCTAGAGACAGCTAATCATTCGACTTCATTCATCCAACCAACTTCAAGTGTTGAAGTTGTTCCAGTTCAACTTTCTTCCAAACCCATCATCAAGCCATGGGAAGCAATTCAAAGTAATCGAAATCAATGCGGCTTAGGATATGTCAAAGATAACGACAACTTACATATCCCTGATTATTCAAATCCATTCAGTTCGTCAGGGCCGAATTACTTAAACAAATCACCTCAGCAAGTTCTCAGCAACTTGCAGACCGACGTCAATGCACACAAACTGAAGTTGCAGACAAACAGAAATGCACACAAACTCAAGTTGTAGCCAAAGCAAAATGCATTCATTTTCAAAGAATCAGTCATCTGGAAGATCAGTGTTTTGATCTCCATCCTTGTCACCATTGTGGCAAGTCAAATCATACATCAGAGAAATGCTACAAACAACAACAATCAAGTAGATTGAAGATAAATTATTCATGGATTAATCCCTGGGAATGGTCATCCACAGCCAGAAGATTGTACAAGCTTTACAATTGGATTCACTCACAAATATTGTAGCCAACAGTCAAATGAAGATGGTACTCTCATGCAGTTGAACAGGGTAGTACAACAATGAAACTGTCCTACACCTGAAGGGGGGAGTTCGGATATAATTTGGAGAAGATTACCTCTCCTTTTAGTTGACAAAGGGGGGAAAATGTCAATGAAATTGACAAGTGGTTGTCAGACTAAAAGTCTCGACAACATCAGCAAAGCAGCCAGTGGGCATCTTCATTAGCCAATGGGCAATCATCATCAGCAAATACGCTAGTAGGCGTTCATCAAATTGTGTCAATGGACATTGGATGTTGTTTTCAAGAAAAGGACAGTTGGATCCTTTTGCAGCTTGGCACGTGGTGGAGTTGTCAAGAGACATTCAGACATGCAGCTGACTCATGGTCTCTTCATATTGCAGTTTCTTCAGCATCTAGTTTTGGCGGTTTTTCAGGCAGTGTTTTTTGAGGATCAACTTGAGAACTTGGAAGAGGGTTCCTTGTTCGTTTTGGATTTATCATTGAGGGGGGAATGTTAGCTTCACTCTCTTAAAAATCAATAATAAATCCAATTATTAAATTAAATAAATAAAATCATGAGTATTCCTCAAACCAAGGAATCTAGTTTGGATGAGAGATTCTCTCCAACTAGCTCTCCTAAATTAGTGTGTAAGTTGAGAAATTGTCTCAACTAAGTGAGTCTAAGATAGACGCACTATCTTAAGACCACTTACTCATGTATTTAAGTGTATTATTAAATTTTTTGAATAAGAGAGAATTACACGAGTATGAGAGACCACATGATGGCTCTCTACCTTTTCCGCCAGTTTAATGTTTGTGTGTTAATTTGTTGTGCATATGGTTATATGGTTGTATTATTCTTCTTCACTCTATGCTCTTACATTCAGAAATAATGTTTTCTAGTGTATTGATTCATCTGTACCATCCAACTTTGATTTGTCTCATTCGATTACCATTTGGCAGTTCTTCTTTTTCTTGTCCAGATGAGATATAAATTAAAGCCTTTAACTAAAAGCAAGTAAGTAATTGTTAACGAAATGTTTGGATTTGTTAAGATTACTTCTCACTAAATTGACAAATGAGTTGATTTTCTGTGCTAATTGTAGCAGAACATAAACCACTTTCCATGCATGTTCAATGATTTATAACCTTTGGCATATATTACCAACAATATGACATTTGACTGCATTATCCATGAGATGTGCTAGCAGTGGGAATTGTAAATTGTTGAGTTCGTATTGCGACCGGAGTCATTAACAAAGGACCCAGACTTAAAGCATATTCCCACTTTTCTATTGTTACTTTCAGTACCAGGTTCTCTATTTTCTGTTGTTCAATAGACATTGTAAGCACATTCCCGTTAGCTTCATGCAATGTCAAAACACCTGTGGTTGCAATTCCAGACATATCAACATTCATTTCTACTATATCAATAACTTTTTTTATCATGCATCCTTACTTTTTTCAATTTTTTAATATTTTATCATCCCTGTTATAGTTTGCATCTTGAAAAGTGGCAAACTGGTCATCAAAAATAGAAAATTCTTTGGCAATTTGCTCCATTATTTCATGATTTTCATTCAAAGCACTACTGACCCAATCAGGTAGCAGAGTTTTAATCTCCTCGTTAATAGCTTCTTGACTACTTGTTGTTTGCAGGGGACTTTTTCATTTTTCCAATTAAGTCATATGCATTTTCTCTGGAATAAACGTTCGACGAGGCTCCTTATCATCTCCAGCAGTTGATAGCTGACCATGAATCAATTTTGCAACTTCAATATATTTTTATTTTCTTTCACTTGAAGATGAAGCCAAAGCAATTTTGGATATGAAAACAAAAGATTGCATAGGTTTTCCACTTCTTTGTTTACACTTTGTTTCAGTGTTAATACTTGCTTCTTCAACAATTTCTCTAATAGTCATTTCTCCTTCTTGATTATTTCTTAGAGCACTATGACTCTTTTCGCTTTCACTTGCAACTTTTGTCAACAAGCTCTTGCATTTGATGGCACCTAGATGTGTGATAAATAGGCCTTCTAGATCAACATCTCGCCAGCCTTCAACTTCTTTTAAATTAAAACAATACAAAAAATTTGCAAACTCTATAAGTTGGCTTATATTCTTCATGGTTACTCGCCCAATGGTAAATGGCAAAGAAATAAATTTCTTCTTCATTTTTTTTTCAAATTTAACTTGCCAATCGTAGTATTGTCTACAAACTTCGACAACAAAATACCTATCCACAACAATTCTTGGAAGCAGTAATGGTTTACCTCGAAACCCGTAAACTCGCATAACCATATTATTTACTCTTTCTTCATATATTCCTTTCCCCCAGAAGAAACCTTGTGCTTCGCTAAATATTCAATGGGGCTCTCGTCCAGTTATCATGCAAATAACTTGCTTTACAAAAATATCTTGAATTAGACAAAAAAATCGAAATAGCTTCTTGCTTCCACAATATGGGATAACGAAACTACATTGGTTCTTTGTCAAAATTGAAATTAGGATTATGTGGCAACTCATCAAAAGTATGACTCAACACAAGGGTTATTATCAGATACACCATCATGAAGAACCTACCACTCTTGAACAAATGTACTAATTGAAAACACAGTTCATTTGAAATAAGATCAGCCCAGTCGAATACATAATTTTTTTATATGAATAATAGAGCACATAGAGAATGGATGTTGGGACATTGGTCATAGTTTCTTGGCCCATTAAACATGCATACAATGAATATAACTCTCTAAACAAAGTAATATATAGAGAGGAAAGATCATAAGGAACCTCAGAAGCTGGCGAAACAAACTCTTGTATGATTTTCAAGCCACCTGCCTGTGATTCTAAAAAACTATTTGTTTTTGACAAATATAAGTGCATATCTGGAATCGATAGCTTCAATATCTGCTTGAATGTCTTTGAAGTTAAAAAAAAGTACGAGTATCTTTCGTTGGTAGCCCAGTTGTTATTGTTGTTAAATCAAATTTCTTTGTGCATACATAAATGATTTCTTTGAAATCAAATATTTCTGGAACACATGCAACATTTGCTAATCCGATAGACCAAATCTTATCGTTTCTCTTCTCCTGCACAAACATATTCCCACATCGTTGATACACAACTGGCCATTAAAACTCTGATTGATGAGCGCAAGTGAGTTAGTAGTATTAATGAAAATAACTTCTTTACTTCCCCTCAAAGTCGTTTCTACTCTGTACTTTTAAAATATATTGTTAACCAACAATGTTTTCAGTGTGCTTTAGGTATAGATCATTGATATGTTAAACAACCACCACTTGTTACTACTCTGCCTGTGAAATACCTTTGACTTCACACTTCCAATATATAGCAATTCAATGTAGCAAAATCTGCATTTAAGAAAAATAGTAGAAATAATTTACATAATCTAAACGCGTCACAATTCTAGCCAAAAATAGTAGAAATCCTGATACAAATTTTAGAAAACTAGGCACAATTATTTGGATAATCGGATTACAGTTCCCAAACTGCAGGATTTTTGGTATCAGAGTTATTGTTGATAGTACTAAATTTTCTTCCTTTTTCCGTTTCCGCTATATGTTATTATTTTGCATGTGAAATCTATTTGATGGAGCATTTTGAATAAATAACAATTAAAAAATAACAAAACAAACGTTTCCGAGAAATAACAAAAATAGTTTAAAAACAAATCTTGAAATTCAGAAACCAGATACTCCATGTAAGAAACAAATTAAATGTGAACTTTTCTAGTAATCATAGCTAGCTTACAGGTTGTAACTGTTATCACTCCAGGAAACTCTCCTATGTTGCAGCTCGGAGATGCCTGGTAACATATAATCTTCAATATTGTTCTCAGAACTATTGGAATGGATGATGGTTTGGATCAAGTCAGATGACCATTTCAACTCTGTTCTCACTCAAAACATGCAAGAATACTCTCAACAACACAAGGCTTTAACTACTAATGCTCAAAATTTTGTAGATTTAATGGATAGATGGAGAACACTAACTGTATCAGCAAATTGCATATATAAACATAAATGAATGACTAGCTACAGGCAACAAAGAGAATACTGACTGTACTAGTAGATGCATATATGATCACATATAAATGGTGAGCTATAGGCAATAAGAAGTTTGCAAATCTAAGTTATCAAAGCAAAGATAAGATGGCAGTTATTTGGCCTCAAACACAAAGGGAAGATGAAAAAATTGTTCAAGTGAAAGCATAGATCAGAAGAGAAATGGACATTGAACATATAACAGCAAAAGAAGCATGTATTACTAAAGAATGCAAATGAGAAGCTTGAAGGAACAGAGGAGGAACAATCTCCAAAAGTTGAACCCTTATTACATCTTGTTTTCAGTTATTTATAGCTCGTTTACAATGATCCTGAGCCCTTTGAGGCTTCAGGTGTCTTAATCTATCCCTCTGTCTTGTTTAATCGTTTGATTCCCTCCATAGGCAACTTGGTTCGTAGGTTTCTTCTTCTGACAGAAGACTAACCATATTTAGATATTTTGGGCAGATTATTGTGATGCTTGGGAGCTCTCTTGTGCCAGAGATGCCCCATAATGTTTGTTATGATGGCTATTGCGTTGGTCGGACCGTTGATGCCCCATGATCTCATTTGATTTGGGTTGCAGCGTGTTGTGGCCCCTCTATTTCCCTTTCTGGGCTTTGTCCGCCAGCCGTTGTATCCCGGCCGAATCCCTCTTCTAGCATGTAAACATTTCTGCACAACGCTTCTAAGGGTGGTTGGCCACCTTATCCTGCAATGGAGTGGCTATCGGGCTATGAAATCCCTGCAACGATCCCTTTCAAATGATAACCATGATTTTTTTCTATTTTATACAGAAAACGCTGCCATTGTGCAAATCCCACCCTTCTCTGTTCTTTTTGGACCTCAAAATTCCTTAAACATGGCCTATTCTATCATCGAATCCGCCCTCTGGGTCGTTGTCGTCTATCGCAGATGGCCTGGCCCCTTTGTTCCCCTTGTATTTTGAAATGCGTAAAAACACGGGAAATACATGAAAATTTGCCTCCCTCCGGACTTCAAATCTTATGGATTTCACTCTCGAACCTTTTCGGGTCTGGGACTCATCGCAATCGGTGCTGCCCAACTTCCCCTTGTATTTCGTTATATAACAAAAATACATAACAATGCATTGAAGGAGGTTTACTCACAAACCTCAAATCTTATGAACTCTCATATATAACGCCACCGGGACCGGTAATTGCATCACAATCCCACCTATATAGAGGCCCTGCTCCTTCGCAATGTTCCAATGCGATCTGATCGCAATCACATATTGCTCCAGCTAACGGTCCTTATATTACACGGTGTATGTTCCTACCGATTGCGAACCTGCGATGTGATGTGGGCCCTTCTGACCCTCAGTAATGTTCCGCTGCGATGTAGCGATGCGATTTGATCGCAATCACTGATCGCACAATGCCGGGGCTTTATAGATATGCTCCTCACCACCGCGACTGCCGATGTGACTTCGCTGATTAACTATCCCTTCAGCTTGGCCGATTGTAGTTTAGCCGGTTAGATCTGGGCCATTGATCGGCCAGATCTAATGGCAGCTGTGCGTAGCTCTGTTCGCGCCTGCAATGCTCTGTTTTTTCACTGTTTTGGAGTGTTTTAGCCTCCCGATAACATATTTCCGCCCTTCCGAGGGCTTTTTGCATATGATTATTTCGATCTTGGGAGGATCTTAATCAACTCTTGAAGACTTCAGGAGTGTTTCGGATCCATTTTTTGGGCCAAATTCCAACAAGGCTAACACTGGCTCCTTCTGGTGTTATAGCTCCAAATCTCACTCTTATGGTTTGCGATGTTGCACTCATGGCCTAGGGAAACCCCTCCTTCCAGACCTGGTCCTAAAATTTAAAAAACAGTGTTTTATCCCTTATACGCGACATTGCCCTGAGTTAAACATGTGTATACGTGGGTCTGTGTATACCCAACCCGCGTATATGTATCAAAACACTTAAAAAAATATAAAACTCCTTAATTTCGAGCAAAGATCGCGGGTTTTACCTGTTGATCACCTGTTAGTGCCCGTGGCCCAACTGTTCCCAACCAACTCCCAACTAAAAAACTACTTTGGGATAGGTATAAAAAGACCTCAAAGGGAAGGCCTAAGGGAGGAGAGGAGAGAGAGAAAGGTTATTATGCTGAGATTTTTCCCCTGACCAGGTATGAAGTTCCTTGTGTCGTCTACACTTCCCCCATTTGTACAGGAAACCTTTGTTTCCTTGTGTGTTGATGTTCATTCACTACTTATGACATCATGGAGTAAGTCATGGAAGGAGTTTGTTAAAGGCTTGAGGCTGGAACGGATCCGGAAGGAAGCTTTGCTTGGAACCTGCTAAAGGTGACTCAGGTGAAATTATTCCTTTTCTGTACTTTATTTGTCTATAATAAAAGAAACACATGTCTTGGTTCCTGATTTGAATCTTCTTTATGTTTATGATATTCATGTTAGAATTCATATGTGAATGGTTGTTTATATTTCATAACTAACTACATTTCTTTATAACATGAAGATGGTTTCTTTATAAGTTTTTTTCCATATATTGTTGTGTTCTTTGGAATTGGCTGTTTTGTAGGACAAAGTAGCAAGAGGAACTTGAAGAAGGGTTTGTACCCTTGAGCACCTTCTCAAACATAGGACCCAAGGTACGTTCCCTTGTCCTAGAATTTGCTTATAAGAGCATAGTGGTTGTGTGAATGTGTGTTTCTCTGTATAGACAATTTTCAGTCTGCTAGGGTTTCAACCCAAAAAGCCCTAGGGGAACATTTCCCTCAACAGAATTAGCGACTCCACTGGGGACAACACTCTTGTTGTTCCTAGTTTGGGTGTTTTCAAGCCAATCAGGGCTCAGCTGCCTTGTCTGCTTGCTGTTACTGTCTGGTCTGTTCTTGAATTTGAAGTTTTTCCAGTTTCTTCAGTTTGTTTTTTATTTTTCTTGAAACCTTTTATATACGTTGTTTTTCTTAGTTACAGAGGCGTATATATGCATGTTTCTTTAAGTGAACCCGCGTATACGCAGGTTTCCTTAGTTACAGTCGCGTATACATGCAATCTGTACATCAGTACAGTCGCGTATATCTTGCAATTTTCAAGATTTTTAAATTCTGATTGTCTCTGAAGGTCTGTCAGATAGCTTGAGTCAGTCTTAAACAGTCACTTTCCAGTATCAGTTGTTGTTTTTACAGCGAGCATCTTGTTCCGAATTCTCTCTGATTATAAGGAGTATTGGTCTTGTTTTTTGTTATTGCAAGTGTCATCGTTTCTTGTTCAAGCACGCAAGATTTCTTGTTTGGAATCTTGGCTGCTCTGATTCATCAGGGTAGGGAGATTGATCTCAATCTTCGTGTCAAATCTTGCTTTTGGTGACTTTTTGTTTGCTTGACAAAACCACTTTTGTGGCCATCTACTTCTTTGTTTCATGAAAGTTGTTGATGGATACTTTCTTGAAATTTTTCTTTTTAATCTTTTTGGTTTTTGTTGCCAAAGCTTTCATTGCTACTTTTGATTGTTAAGAGCATCCTTAAACACGTTTCTTTTTGTTGAGTTTTCATCCATTGTATGGTGTCAACTTGCAAAAGTGTTTGTTGCCTATTCTTCAATCACAAAGTTTCAGTGTTGTTGAGAGCATTTTTGAAAAGACTTTTTTGTTGTTGCTTTGAAGAAAACTTTTTGAAAAACTTCGTTTTGCTTTCTTGAACTTTGTTTTTATTTGGTTTCCTTTTAGTGAATGAAAGTGCTTTATGTTTGTCTTGGAACTTGTTTTTAGTGTTTAGACGAAATGAATGGTAACATCTCATATTCCATCTAGACATTTTAAGTGGCAAAATAGAAAGTGATAAGCAAGCAACTTTCATTTCTTGTTTTTAGAGTAGTTTTGAATCTTGCATCAGCATATGTTTGTTGCATTAGGATAGATTTGCATATATTTTTAGGCATTCATAGATTTGTTAACTTTTGTGAGTGTGAAGCATGAATTAAAGAAAAGAAAAGAGAATTTTGTTTTATTAGAAGTTCCTCTAAACCCTGTAGAAATTACTTTTCATCGAAAAACGAAAACAAGTGCATGTGCATGTAGTTAGGTTTTTATTAATTTCTTTTGTGTCAAAAAACACCACTCGTTTCACTTCCGTTACCCTGTGACTTAAAGAACAACCTATTTTAAAATCAAGCGCTAACTAAAATTCACTAAAAAAATTTTGTTTAAGTCAGTTACACCAACAATTTTAGGATTTTAGGGCCTTGGATTAGGCGAGTGGAGAGTTAACTCTCCAAGGCCATATAAACGTCAAACGTAGGAGTTTGAATAGCGAGTGAAAATCCAATAGCTTTAGGAAGACCAAGAAAGCTCCGGATCTGGGAGTTAAGCACGAGGGTCTGTGAAGACAGGGAAGAGAGCTACCCCCTCTCCTACTTGTCCGAACTTACCTCACGACTGTTCCGCCTGGCTTCTGTGACGAGTTGGTATCCATAGTTGCTACTCCTAGGGATCTACACAGGTGGCTACGGAGGGGAATCCCGTGGCACCTGAGGTCGACGTTTCATCACTCTCGACAGTACTACTGGAGGGCACCCTTGCGAAGCTTGGGGGCTTGCACCGACGCAGGCTATTGTTAGGAGGTCAGCGTAACTTCCTCTGATACCTTCGCTGATAGGACTAGGCCCTCATCATCCTAGACTATCTCCGGAAGGCCCCTTAATTCACTTTCTTGTATTTTGGTGTCCGGTCCTAATCACCCGGAGCGGAAATACTTGGAAGTTGTTTGACTGGTTGTTATCTTTAGGGACTTTATAGTGTGTGCTCTATGCTCTTAGTTGGCCTAGCTTTCAATTTTTTGAGTCTTTAGTTAGATCATAACAAAAAATTCAAAGTGGTTGACCTATCTCATGAAGGTCTCGAAGACTTCGTGGTCTTTCACCACCAAGTTTAGAGCCTTCTCCTAGAAGGCGCAGAGGTAATACTGCTGGTGGGTTTCGTCCCACGGCAGTTGACGCATCGGGGATTGATCCTCCACCCGGGGGCATTAGTGTTCAAGCAAGGCCTGGCACTTCCGCAGAACAAGAGAGGGACACGCCAGTTCTTTCTCGAGTTCTCTTTCAAGCGGAGAATAACATAGAGGTAGAAGAACTCTTAGAGTCGTTAGCAGCTCTGAATTCTCCCCTACCATCTAGTCATCCAGATGTATTACAATACGTTGGGACTCCGACGCATAGACCGTCAAGTCCAGGTTACGCTACGCACTTACCATCGATGACCACTACTGGAAGCATGGATTCTACTACAAGTGCTACAACTATGCACACTCCAACATCGGTACAGGGGGGAGGAACAATTTCCATCTCCTCTGCTTCTTTGTTTGGATCTTTTTCTAGCACATCTTTAGTTGGGTCTACCTCCATTCCGTCCACGAGTGGAAATTCCCAAACCAATGCTTTTGGTTCTGGATTTTTCCCATTTGGCACCCACTCACAGGGTATTCCATCAGTTCTGTTTAGTGCCGCTACGTCCATGATGGGTGGATCGGCTTCATTCCAGGGTTTTCCTTTCGGAAGTGGTCATATACCACATTCCAACCCGACAATAGGATCCATGCCTTTTTCTTCTATAGGACAAAGCAGCAATCCTTTCCAAGGTTGGACTAACCCTGGGGTTAGTGGCGCGGGAACTGGGAATCCGTCTTTCGGCCAACAAGGGAATAGGTCGTACTCCACAGTTAGTTCGTTTCAAAGTATTCCTCCCTTAGCTTTGGCTTGGAACCCATATCAGGGGTTATCAACTCCTTATAATCCTTTAGGAGGAAACTTTGCTGGTTATGGAGGCTTTACGGCCGGAGTTGGTCAAACTCCGAATTTTGCTGGATCACAAGGCTTGCCTTTTGGTTCAGTCGGTTCTGCTGGTTACTTCAGGCAGCTTGGTGCCTTCCAAAATCCAGGCCAATCTTTTCAGAGCTTTGGGAGTTCTACCCAGTCTGGGTGGAATCCCCAAGGCCCTCCTAGGCTTCCGTTTATGGCAACGTTGAACTTGCCAGATCTCACTAAGTTAACAAACGATCCAATCAAGTACAATCCAGCCTGGCCTCTGGTCCCAACCAAACTCCCTTCGGACATTCCAAAATTCGAAGGGAAGAGCGGTGAGGACCCAGGTGACCATGTAACCACATTCCATTTGTGGTGCTCATCTAACTCTCTGATCGATGACTCGATTAGGTTGAGACTTTTTCAACGCACCTTGACTGGTAATGCGGCCAAATGGTATATAGAGTTTCCAGGGGGCAGCTTTACATCTTTCATTGACTTAGCCAATATTTTCTTAAATCATTTCCAGTTGCCTGTCCGTTATGATGCCGGAACTGAACTTCTGGCCACTTTTCGTCAGGATAAGGCAACTCACATTTCTGACCATATTCAGGAATGGAGACGGAGAAAGAGGTTCATTAAAGCCGAAATCCCTCCGGAGTACCATCTCGAATGGTTTTTGAAATCATTACAACCCGAGATCTCCAAGGATGTCTCCATGTTTGGAGTCTATTCGGAGGAGCAAGCCATTTTTAGGGCCCAGCAATTAGAATTGATCTACTCTCAGTCTGGGATCCTTCAAAAATACTGGCCAGATGCTCCTTGGTCTAAGGTTGACATAGCTAAGTCGAATCTAGGTACCCACGTGGATGGTATCGTTGGGTCGGTAGACACAACTACCGTGAACTTGTTGAACCAATTGTAGCAGTTGTCTTTACAAATTGCTTCTAACAACCAAGTCACATCGTCTAACTCCCCGGCTTCCCAAACTTCTTCGATTAACGCCGTCCAATCTAATAACCCCAAAGGAAATCAAAATTCCAATGGGAAAAAGAAAGGACGAGGTAAGAAAAAGAACCAGGATGGGAAACCTGATGCAAGTAAATCTGGAAACAACGCCGGTGGTGGTAGAAATGAGTCTAGAAAGAAAGTCAAGTTTCCATGCAAGTTATGTAGTGGAGACCATTTAACTCACCTCTACCCCAAGATTCAAGACGCTTAGTGCTTGTTAGGGCAGCAAGGGACTTCTAGTTCCCAAGCTGTGTTAACCAACCCTTTTCCCTAAGGGCAGCAAATGCTTGCTGGCGCGAGTTCAAACCCTGATCCTCCGCAGGGGGCAACCGGGAAGGGGACAAGTCATCAAATGTTTTCATGATGGGTTCTAACGTCCATGTGACCACACGGTCACGCGATTATGGTGAAGGTGAAACTTCCAAGGGTAAATCAGTTCCCGAAACTAACAACCCACTTCATATTGAGCGACCTTCTGTTGAGACTATACCACGGGTACCGAAAGGTTCCGCTAAACGCACGACTATCAACCCTAATATTAGGGCAGCCCAGAATTACTCCATTGTTGAGGATCTGGCTCAGAGTCCATGTGCTATGTCCGCTTTAGAGGTTCTCCAGTCATGTCCTGCTCAAAGAAGTGCCTTGCTATCGACAATGGGGGCAATGGATCCAAGTAATTCCTTAGCTCTCACTTTTGATATGAATAATGTCAAAAAGAGACTTCCTCATCACATGGCTTTCCAGATAAAGTCTACCTACCAGAAAACGAATATTTTTCGGATGGTTATAGATGAGGGAGCTTCCACGTGTGTCATGTCTATGTCATGCTGGAAGGCCATTGGATCACCGTCGGTTGTTCCTTCACCTACCCTCTTGACAACGTTTGATGGTCATTCTCATAGGCCATACGGGATTATCCTGGCCTTTCCTATATGTGTTGGAGGAAAGGTCGTTAATATAGAAACAAAGGTCATAGATGCTAACCTAGACTACAATCTCCTCTTAGGAAGGAACTGGGTATACGAAATGGACGCCGTTGTTTCGACTCTGTTTTGTGTCATTTGGTTTCCTCATGAGGGAAAAATCGTTAAGGTTGATCAATTGGATTATTGTCCAGTCGATCCTCAAGCAAGCTCTAACTCTATTGTTCCTTTAGTGGGTAACCCTTGTCCGCCTACTGAGAATCTAGGAGTCAGGATGTACTCTTCATTGATGGGTACGTTTAATCTTCCCCCTCCTACAACTGGAATAGATACAATTTCATCCTCTAGGGACCCTTTACAGAAAGAGTTTGTTCAAACTCCTTATTCTTCGAATCCTAGAACCTTAGCTTCATCTGTGACCACATCAGATGATGACAAGGCGGGTGGAATAGAATCTATGATGTCTGCATTAGAGCTTAGATGCGAATCTATCGATAACTCTGCAGATAACCATTCTACTCCTTCCTCTGGGAAAGAGATAGATGGTAATGTGGCTCATATTCAAACCCTTGATTCCACCTCTACATTGGATTTCTCAGACATCGTTTTTCCATCGGATGAAGCGATATTCGAAGCAATGACGGCTGTAGATTGACCTTTGGAAGACTTACATCGTCGGTCATGTTTTCATTCCCCTGTGCATGAAGTCGAATCTAGGTCCTCCAGTCTGACTAGCGATGTTTGTACGGCTCCTTTGGCTCCAATACAGTTATTCACCGAAGGAGTTATATTGATTGGTTCGATCATTGTACCTATAAACATCCCTAGGAGCAAGTTGGCAGAGCCCCCTGACGAGCTCTAACTCAGGAAGCACTTTGCTTAGTTTTGGCAAAGCAATGGCTTCTTTGTACTTTATGTATATTTGTACATATATCATCGAGAGTTTTTTTATATCAGCACTTTTTGGTCTGCTGTGGCAGGTGTTGATGGATGACTTGGTCTATTTTGGGTTCGCCGATGGTGCTAGTCGGCACACTCGGAATCTCGCTTCCGCAGCTTGGGTACTTTATTATCCAACTGGTCAATTGATGGTATCAAGAGGCGTATGCATCGGTCCTGCTTCAAACAATATGGCTGAGTATACTACCGTTATTAATTTATTATCCGAGGCAATCTCTCATGGGATCGACTCGTTGGTAGTGTATCTTGATTCTCAATTGATAGTGTCACAATTAAACAACATTTATCGGGTAAGGGATCCATGTTTATATCGCCAGTATTTAAGGGTGAGGTTGTTGCAAAGATCATTTACTTATATTAATTATTTTCACATTCCAAGATCTCATAATTGGTTAGTTGATTCTATTGCTAATCAAGCATTAGACTGGCACATCAATCATTCATCACAATAAAATCAGACATCAAAAAGTCGAACTGTATATATATATATATATATATATATATATATAAAGCGTCTCGAGTGTACATATGTTTTTCCAAAAATATACAAAATTGGGACTCAAATGCCCATAACCATGTCCGACATATCTAATGCCCTGGCTCTGGATGAGCGGCTAAGTAGGTAACTATCGCATTGGCCACACGCCGAAAAGTGCGAACCCAGCCACGTGGCATGCCAACCACATGACGCTGCATATCCTCAGGAAGGTCCTCTATGGCAGCCATCGGTACTCAGCAGCTCAGTCTCGCCAAGTGTTGCTGGACGTTATGTAGAGTCTGCTCTGTATCAGCAGCCACCTCTTCGGCTCCTCAGCTGCGTCATCCATGCCGTGGGAACCCATCTGGTCGTACCGGCCCAATGTCTAGAACATGATTGTCATATCAGTCATTTGAATCTCATCAAAAATATTTTTCAAAATGCATCATTATATTTGAAAAATCCAAAAATCCAAAAAATCATAAAATCATAAAATTCTTACCAATCTCACCCCATGTTGCGTTAGGTGGTAATGCTAGATCAGGATCTCCTCGGAAATCCAGCCCAGCATAGGGGTAGTCATCTACGGTGATGATCTGCTGATCCCACCAGGTGAAGAAGTCATCGTCAAAGGCAGTCCTTGGGACCTCCCCACCCCCCAGACGTTTTATCAGATCAGCCCACCGGCCCATGCGTGGATCGCGTGGGGTGCTGATGAAAACTGCTACCCTGGGGCGGAGTGCGAGAACCTTCTCGAAAAAGAAAGTACATAGGATAGTCCCATATCCAAAGTTTTTGATTTGTCCCCTCTTGATAGAAGTGAGTTGGCTCTTCATGTTGTCCAGAAGAGGAGTACATTAGTCGAACACAGTAGTGAGAGAGTCAACTACCATGCTCATGGTTAGCCATGATGCCTGATGCAGAGAGGACGATCCGTTCACTCGAGCTATGGTGAACAGGATTATCCTCAATGATAAACTCGCCACATGTGTGATAGAAATCTGGCTCCCAACCTTCTTGGGATGTCTCAGGAAATATATATGTACGTAGTCCTCTATCGTGAGACTGCTCCGTGTCCTGCCCCGGGAATGTACTACCTCTCCCCTTCAGGAAAGGCCCGTGATAAAATAGATATCCTCCACTTCTACCCTGAGTGGCATCTGATCAATCATAAAGGCTTCCTCCTCGACGTCCCAATAATCAATGAGCATCTCAAGCAAACGTGTGTTTGCCTTCATATTCGACAGTTTGAAGAATTTAAGCAAACCGCATCCCCGTAGGGCATCCAAAGCTTCTGGATCGTTCATGACTTCATTATCCACCACTGCATGTTCTCTCTCTCACCAGGTGACCGGCATTTTGAGAAAAAAATTATTTGCAACCGTTAGTTTTTGTTTAAAATTGTTCGCAGCATATACGCGGGTCCCTGTGCACACAGTCGCGTATAGGGCCCGCGTGTACGCGGGTTTCATATTACCAACCCGCGTATACGCTGCGGTGAAATTTTGGGCAAAAAATTCAACGGTGAAACATTAATTAAAAATATTAAAACCAGTCACAATCAATTGCAAGCTAAGTATAAGAGTTACCTAGAGGTTTTTGAAGAATTTGAACGGTTGAATCTGGCTATGGGAAGTTTGCTCCTTTTGCTCCAAATCCTTTGCTCTCAAACTCAAATGGTGAAAATGGTGAGTCCAAAATCCTTTTTATAAGTTTTGAAAATGCAAAAAAAAATCAAAATTTTATTTTGTTTGGCCTCATGTGACTTTTAACTTGGGAGCTTGGAATGTCAAGAATGGTTTGTTTTTCAGGACATTTTGGCCGTTTTTCGACAATTTCAAGACGGTTCCATGACTGCTGACCTGTCATGGCAGGTATCGTTTTCTCACAGGCATATAGGTTAGGGACACCATTTTTCTGTTGCATTATGCATACTAGCCTCCATTTGTCGATACATCTGCCATAGGGTCGACCCCATCGTGTTATGGTTCGTAAGCCATCTTCACTCGCCGATTCTTTAAATCATGACAAGATGGTAGGGCCATCCTTTACATGGGAATCGTAGTTAGCACCTCACTGACATTTGTTGCCCATGCTGCTCCTATTTGAGTAGGCTTGGGAGTCCTCTGTAGTCCCACCATGACTTATGCGTTGAAGACTCATTCCTCTTAGCTTCTTCGCTTTGTTCTGGCCTTATACCCTAGAGGTTCCTTTGTGTTCAGTTGTACTACTGCATTGCATGTTGACCACTTGCGCCTTTTTGCCTAGAGCCGGCTTCACTTGGACTCGTGTTTAAGCCAACTTTTGACCATGACGACTGCAAATCAACCTTGTATACCTTTGACTTCTGCAACTTGACACACCTTGACCCGTGGAAGGAACACACCTTTGAGTGTCACTGACCAATTTTCACCTCCCTGCATTGAGCATAGGAATGTTCCATTCCCAGGAACTAGATCATCTGTTCCACCGACACTCGTTCTTTCCACTGTACCATAGCATTCTTTTATTCTTTTTCAAGATTAACAGAAAAAGACTAAAAATTAAATATTCCAAAAAAGAGCGGGAACGAGATAGTATTTCCATTTATTGTTGGCATCTAGAGTCAGTCCCGTCGCCCTTGAACAAAGCACTCAAAGCAAAGTCTCCTCCATTTGGGCGGGATTTAGTTTGACTTAGGTACGCCTTAACCTTGTTATTGAGTCAGTTCCCCCCCGATTGGTTATCTCTTCCAATCATATGGAGGGTTCATTCGTGCCTCCTGCATGGCGAACTTATACAGAGTCGTCATATGCTGCCACATAGTCACATTGAGTCGTGCTTTTGTTCAAGGGAAGTTAGCCTGAGTCAACCTGTCAGTGTCGTGTCTATCATCACATCAGTTATATTGGTCCTTTACTCGTGCCGGTTCGAGAAGGTCCCCATTGACTTCTTGCTGGTGGGTCTTGTCCTTATCGACGACGACATCTTGCTCTGAGGACAGGCCTAGAGCTGCACCCTGGCCCTATTTTCATTATTGATAGGTCACCTTGTGCTCAGCATCGATCAGTATCATGGGTCTTTGACTGAGTGGTTTCCCTTGTGTTCGACATCAGCTTACATTATCACACATTGGGATTCGTGCAGTACCTTGGTTTCCATTTGACCCTATTGGTGGATACCTCGCCTCTGTGTCAGCTTCCATTATTGGTTGGTTCAGAGGGTTTCTGTCGTGCGCTAGCCACATCTTGTGTATGCCAGAAACGTACTTCAGTTGGGTTACTACATCTCTTTCGTCCAATTCCTTCCACATTATTGGCCTACGGGTTACACTCACGCTAGATTGATGGAGGATGCCTTAATGCCTTCCTTCTAGCAGATATTTCCCTATCGACTCCAACTCATTGCTCTGGGGCAAAGATCTAGAGTCCATTTGGCAATACCTTGGGGTTTGCAGTCATTAGTGGCAGATCCTTCACTATCGACATTGGGAAACCATCATTGTCTCCTGATCGATAGATTCTTATAGGTGTTCGACTCCAGCTCATCTATTCACACTTGTTAGATTGTACTAGGTACCTTGACGCTCATTATCGTTATCGATGAGTAGTCTCGCGTTTGTTAACGGTATACATTAATGACCGATAATCAAACGATTTCTCACATGGTCGACTTCAGATCATTTATTCCCATGGTGTAGAAATGTACCACGGCGGTGGGTGAAGACCTCAGGTTGTATCAGCATTCATTGGCTCACTTGACAGTTGCTCTTGTTGCTGCTAGTTGATACCACTCCACCTTATATGTTGCAGTCAATTATGGCGACATTCTATATGCTGGCACCTGAGTTTTCACTGTAGTACCATCCTATTCCATCATGTTCAATTGGTACCTTTTGGGATCAGTCTTTGATATTAGTGATCCGTTGCATCTTTCAACATCATTGACAGTCTTATATGTGATATTCAGACATGTACTTGTTCATCATGATCAGATGATCCATTATGTATTTTCCAGTCATTTATACTTGTATACTTAGTGGATCCGCTTGTACTTGATATGCAGACATGCTTTACTTTTTCTAAGCATGGGTATGCCCGCCTCAAACAGTGTTTCTTTCTGATCTCCTTTTGTGGCTTGGCAGGCTGAATTTTGGTGAAGTCCTCCTCGGTTTTTGACAGATTTCCTTTCCATGTACTTGCTTAATATATTCTGGCCATCATGTACCCCTTTTGACCTCATATATTAGGGGGCATCTGGCTCCAAATCTCACTCTTATGGTTTGTGATGCTGCACTCATGGCCTAGGGAAACCCCTCCTTCCAGACCTGGTCCTAAAATTTAAAAAACAGTGTTTTATCCCTTATACGTGACATTTCCCTGAGTTAAAAGCGTGTATACGCAGGTCTGTGTATACCCAACCCGCGTATATGTATTAAAACACTTAAAAAAAGATAAAACTCCTTAATTTCGGGTGGATATCGCGGGTTTTACCTGTTGATCACCTATTAGTGCCTATGGCCCAACTTTTCCCAACCAACTCCCAACTAAAAAACTACTTTGGGAGAGGTATAAAAAGACCTCAAAGGGAAGGCCTAAGGGAGGAGAGAAGAGAGAGAAAGGTTATTATGCTGAGATTTTTCCCCTGACCAGGTCTGAAGTCCCTTGTGCCTTCTACACTTCCCCCATTTGTATAGGAAACCTTTGTTTCCTTGTGTGTTGATGTTCATTCACTACTTATGACATCATGGAGTAAGTCATGGAAGGAGTTTGTTAAAGGCTTGAGGCTGGAATGGATCCAGAAGGAAGCTTTGCTTGGAGCCTGCTAAAGGTGACTCAGGTGAAATTATTCCTTTTCTGTACTTTATTTGTCTATAATAAAAGAAACACATGTATTGGTTCCTGATATGAATCTTCTTTATGTTTATGATATTCATGTTAGAATTCATATGTGAATGGTTGTTTATATTTCATAACTAACTACCTTTCTTTATAACATGAAGATGGTTTCTTTATAAGTTTTTGTCCATATACTGCTGTGTTCTTTGGAATTGGTTGTTTTTCAGGACAAAGGAGCAAGAGGAACTTGAAGAAGGGTTTGGACCCTTGAGGACCTTCTCAAATGTAGGACCTAAGGTACGTTCCCTTATCCTAGAATTTGCTTATAAGAGCATAATGGCAGTGTGAATGTGTGTTTCTCTGTATAGACAATTTTCAGTCTGCTAGGGTTTCAACCCAAAAAGCCCTAGGGGAACATTTCCCTCAACATCTGGGGATGAAATCCTCCTTGTGAGGTTTCAAGAATCACGGAGCAATGCCTTTCCTGTAAAACAAAATTGAATCTTCTTCCTAGTGTTCCATTGGGCATGGAGTCTTTTTAGCATAAAAAATAAAAACTAAAAGAAAAACATATGGACAATACCAAGGCCTTAAGGCCTTAAATGAAATAGAGTTTCAAGAACCGCCCATTTAATGGGCTACCAAAAATATCTCCTCCTTCCATATTGTGCAGGATGAATGTACTGTTGTGCTGAACTTGAGTAATGACAAAAGGACCTGTCCACAAGGAGTCAAACTTGCCATGATTACCTCTCTTTTCCTTAAATGCATCCCATTTAAGCACCTAATCACAAACTTGGAAATTGCCCACCTTTTCCTTCCTATCAAAAGTTTCTTTGATTGCCTTCTGATGATCCTTTGATTTCTCAACCAGCTACTCTCTTATCTGATGTAGTTCAACCAGATTATTCATTCTTCTTACCAAATCATTCTCTTCATCTTGTTCTTCTTGCAAGAACTTAGCCACAGGGAGAATGAGCTGGATGGGAAAAATAGTGTCAACACCATAAACCAATTTGAATGGATAAATCCCTATGGACTTTTTGATAGTAACTCTGTCAGCCCATAGCGCAAATTTCAACTTGGAATCCCAGCTCTTTTTGTTGTCTTCTAACAGTTTTTTGATTACCCTTACCAGACTCTTGTTAGATGATTCTTCCAGGCCATTGCCTTGAGGATAATATGAGGTAGAATGCACCACTTGAATGCCCATGGATTCAGTCATGTCCATTAATTCTTTTGCCTTAAAAGTTGATGCATTATCAGTGACTAGTTTGGTTGGGCAACCAAATCTAGTGAAAATATTCTCATTCAAGAACTTTATGACAACTTGATGATTGGCATTCTTAGTGGGTATAGCCTCAATCCACTTTGTGAAATAGTCAGTAGCTACTAAGATCCATTTGTGTTGGCCACTGGAATGTGGGTTAATCTCACCTATAAAGTCCAAGCCCTACTACTGAAAGGGACCATTAACATGTATTGGCTTTACTGGCATGGATTTTAGCTGTTGTCTTCCTGCAAACCTCTGACACTTGTCACAAGCCTTTACAAAAGAAAACACATCAGAGAACAGAGTAGGCCAATAGTATCTAGCCCTCAAGATTTTGTAAGCTGTGGTTTTCCAATAATGACGCCCTCCACAAATGTTAGAATGGAATTGGTGTATGACTTCCACATATTGTTCTTTACCTAGACACCTCAAGAGGATTCCTGATGGGTCTTTCCAATAAAGTATATTTTTGTCAATGTAGAATTTGGTTGATCTAAGTCTAATGGCATGAGCTTAACTTGAACTAAGTCTTGGAGGGACTTCCAGCTTCTGCAAGAAATGAACTATGCTGGAATACCATTCACATGTGGCTAGATTTTCAGCCAAGGACTGATTCTGTTTTTGCTCTTTTGCTGCTCCCTCTGTCTGCTCATCATTTGAATTCAGGCCCATGCAATTTATATCTAACAAGCTACAATTTTCTTCAACCATAAGCTTAGCCAAACCCTGGCCTTTGACAAGCTTGGTGGGCTTCACCTCTATGTTAAATTCTGTGAATTTTGTAATCCATTTTGCCCTCTTTCCATCAATATCTGGCTGAGTTAAGATATCTTTTACTGAGGCTAAAGGTACATATGCAATTACTTTGGAATGCAGAATATAAATTCTAAATGCTTTCAAAGATTTAATGAGAGCATAAGCTTGTTTTTCAATAAGGTCATACCTTAATTCAACATCCCTTAGAGTTTTGCTAAAAAAGGCCATGGGGTGCTCTATGCCTTCATCATTTTTCTGTAGTAGAACTGCGGTAATTGTATCATAAGAGGCAAAAGAGAAGATGCAAAACCCCTTAGTGTAGTCTAGGCCGATTAGAGTGGGAGCTTCCATGATAGCTTGCTTGATGGCTTCAAAAGAGCTTCTTGAAGCAGTTGTCCATTTTATTTCTGATCCTTTCTTCAGCATGGAAGTGATATTCTTTACTAGCTCTGCAAAGTTTGGAATGAACCTCCTTACGAAGTTAATCTTACGCAAGAAGGATTGGATGTCCTTCTTCGACCTTGGGATGGACAATGCCTGAATGGCTTGAACCCTTGCTGGATCAATCTTCACATCTTCAGTAGAAACAATATGTCCCAAAAGTTTGCCTTCTTCTAGAGCAAACTGTGACTTCTTTGGGTTTACTGAGATTTCGAACTATTTGCACTTTAGGAATACCTCCTTCAAATGTTGTAAATGGTCTTTGTGGCTGCCGTAGAAAATTGTTATGTCATCAAGATAAATAAGGACAAACTTGTCCTTCTCTCCCACAAAGGCTATGTCTATGGCCCTCTAAAAAGTAACCCCAGCATTCATTAGTCCGAAAGGCATCTTGGAGTACATGAAAGTGCCCCAAGGAGTAATGAAGGCAGTATTTTCCTGATCTTTAGGATGTACAACAATCTAATTGTAACCTGAATATCCATCTAAGAAGGACATGACTAGCCCCTGAAACTCTTTGCAGCAAGTGTTCCATCTTGGGCAGGGGATAGTTATCTTTTTTAAAGAACTTGTTCAGATTTATGAAGTCGACACAAAGCCTGACTTCTTCATTTTCCTTCCTTACCACCACAATGTTGGCTATCCACTTTGAATACCTTAGGGGAATTAAGATTTTGGCATCCAACAGCTTCTTGATTTCTTTCTCAATCAAAGGCAGTAAGAGAGGGCTGACAAGTCTTAATTTCTACTTAAAATGGGTGGTGTTCTTTTCCAGTGGAATCCTATGTTGAATGATGTCTGGGTCATAGGTTTTAAGATCATTGTATTCCCAGGCAAAAATATCAGCGAATTGCTTCATGATGGTGCAATACTCGGAATTCTGGGCAGAAGACAAATGAGTAGACAGATTGTTGAAGTTCAGATGGGTTGGGCTTCCTATATTATGCTTACAAACAACAGACTCATTCTTTGTTTTGGTCGGCTTATAGGGCACGTCATTATGATCGAAAAGCCTCTCTAGAGGCACCAATCCCTTTGGTATGTGATTACTGGGCAACTGGATGATGCTTCCTTGGCCGATTTCATTTTTTAGCTTAGACTGGCCGCATTCCTCCATGGTTTCATTTTCTTGGTCGATGTGCTTTTCAGCAAATTCCTCAACGACTTGTAAAAACCTGTTAATTTCCTCATCGTCTTCAAAAACTTTCCAATATTTGACATTGTTTGGCAGGGACGGTCTATATTTTACTTGAACTTCATATGTCAATTTAGGAGGCAAAGGAGGAATAAACATGCTAGTGGAGACAGCGAGGGAGTCAGCGAGTTGGTTCTTCATTCTTGGAATATAAGAAATGTTGAAATTACTGAAAGAGTCTTTGAGCCTCCATACCTTGTCCCTGTATGCTTTCAGCCTTGGATTCTTTGCTTGGAACATTTTATTTACCTGTTGAATGATGAGGTCTGCATCTCCAAACACTTGCAGGCCTTTGATACCGATTTCTTTAGCAACGCTTAAGCCCATAATCAAAGCTTCATACTCGGTTATGTTGTTTGTGACCTGAAAGGTTAATTTGAAAGACAAATGAAGGTATTCTTGTGTTGGGGACACAAGGACTACACCTGCCTCTGCAACTTCCTTAGAGCAAGCCTTGTCAAAGAACATATCCCAAATCTGTGGGTTTTCTTCCTCTACGATCTGGAAAACTGGTTTCTTGAGCTACGTGGAGGCCAACTGAGATTCTTCAATATGAAGAATGCATGCTCCAAAATCAGTGTCAACAACATATATAGGATGATTGGTGGGATTCTTTTCATTGCTGATTATATAAGCCAACTGCGCCTCTCTGTATAATCTCTTTCTCTCACCTCCAAAGACTGGGACAATAGCATATGACAGATCATTTTGTAATGATCCAGCTAGTCTCTTGATCCAACCTCTGGAAAGTAACATGCCAAACTTGGGGGGTACATCTGCTACCACAATATCCATCATCATGCTCTTCATGGGCAGCTAAGACAAAGTGATGGCTAGGTCTTTGATTAATCCCAGACATTTCACTTTTCTAGAGTCAAAAGAGAACCGGTCATTATAAGGCTTGGTAATGTCCAGACCCAGCTTATCCATGACAGCCTTGGGCATTAGATTGTGGCTGGATCCAGTGTCCAGAAGGCAGTTATGAAGGATTTTATCATGAATAATCAGATAGACATAGAATGATGGGGAGATGTCTTCACAATTTTCAATCATTGGGTTGAGAATAACAGCTGGTTTTTCATCTTGGAGATTCACACAGTCAGTGGAGGCTTGGATGGCTTTAGGCTCAAGGGCCTCAAGGATGGATCTTTTGAAGGATTCATTCTTCAGTAGTTCAATCAGAGGCATAGGTATTCTTAGCTTCTGAATTTCTGTTTGAAAACTAAAAGGAGAAGGGGACTTTTCAAGACCTCTTACCTCATGAGATGGAGCTTGGAGGACGATGGGATTAACTGCTGGTTGCTTCTGCTTATTAGTTGGTTTTACTACAGAGGCAACAACTTTTTGAACAGCAGTTTCCTTGGTATTACTTATCTTTGACCTCAAATTATATCTTTGTTGATCTACAGTTTGTAGGATAGCTTTACCATCCCATTCTTGGTTGATGGGATCATTGCGTAATGACTCTTCATAGGCAGCTGGGGTCAAAAAGGAGGCATTTCCCTTGTCCTCCTGACAATGGATCTCATCATCTTCTTAAAACTACTCCTCTTCCATGACTGCATTTTGAAAAGGAGTCTTCACCCTTTGTGGTCTTTATTTGTATCTTTGTTCCGTTGCAACATCTGCAGCTGCTCATTATTTCTTCTATATGGATTTAGGTTTGGATTTCTAGGAGCAAAGGTATTAGGCACTCTTCCTTTCCCTGGATGCTACTCAACCTTTAATTTAGAAATTTCGGAGGCTAATGACTCGATCATTTTGATCATTTTGTCTATCTTAGGATCAGAGGATGATGAGGACTCGCCCCTCTGCCTTCTTCTATCAACATTTCCCTTGAAGTTCTCTGCAGCCATGATGTTTGACTCTACTTCCAAGGCTGCATCCTGCATATCAGTCAGAGTAGCACATCGCCTTTCTCTCAACAGCAGGCAGAAGTCAGAGTCAAAAGCATTAGCATAGGTGAGTTTAGCAGAGGTAGTAGTGGGTTTTACTTCAATTGGTGTCTTGTTGTACATGCGGTTAAATCTCTTATTAAAATCGGACAGCAGCTCACCATTTTCTCTCTTCAAGTTGCCAAACTCAGTGTGGTAGTAGAGGAGATCCTTCTTATCTCCCCAATGTTTTAGGAATGCATCATATAAAGCTTCAATATCTGCTATAGACCTTGGGGCTAGTTCTCTGAACCATTTTCTAGCCTCCCCATCTAGGCTTTGGACAAAGACTCTCATCCTCACATCATCCCCACTAATGTCCAAATTATCAGCATAGCTATAAAATGACTCAAGATGTTCTTCAGCAGTAACACCTTCAGTCCCAGTGAACTTAGGCCTATATTTTTTATATTCTCCAATAGGCATGGCATTCAAAGGAGTGGGCAATATTAGAGGTCCATACCTAGCAGCTATGATCCTTTCCATTTTGGTGGGTCCTTGTGGGCCTGCCATAGTTGTGGTGGCTATAGGGGTATTGGAAGTCTAAATGGCAGAGGGATGAGGAGTGACTGATGAGACTAAAGGAGTATGATGGATAGGAGGTGAGGTTCCCTTTGGGCTTACAACAAAAGGAGAAAATAAATAATAAGGAGCTTTATGAATTTCCGAGAGTTTTTCTTCACTACTAGTATTAGAATCTGTACTCTCAACGTGTATTTGTTCTATTGCGGGATTTTCTTGAAGAGATATAGAATATTGTTTAGGTTTGCCTAAACCTGATGCTCCTTTTTGCAATTCCTTTCTTTCTTTGAAGGTCTTTCCAAGGTCAAGTACTGGATCAGCTTGTGTTTTTTGAGGATTTCTCCGAGTATGCCTCACAACCTGAGCCAGAACTATGAAGTGGAGTCTCCAAGAGGTTCGGCCTCCAGTAGAGTCGCCAGATAGATGATTACAACCAAAAATGTGCCTAGACTTTGTCTATCATCAAAGTTGGATCTATGTCGTTTCCCAGGGAAGTTAAACTTCAGTTTCCTCTCCTTGGCAGCGGCGCCAATTATGTTAGCACTCCAGGAAACTCTCCTAGGTTGTAGCTCGGAGATGCCTGTTAACATATAATCTTCAATATTGTTCTCAGAACTATTAGAATGGATGATGGTTTGGGTCAAGTCAGATGACCATTTCAACTCTGTTCTCACTCAAAACATGCATGAATACTCTCAACAACACAAGGCTTTAACTACTAATGCTCAATAGTTTGTAGATTTAATGGATAGATGGAGAATACTAATTGTATCAACAGATTGCATATATAAACATAAATGAATGACTAGCTACAGGCAACAAAGAGAATACTGACAATATTGGTAGATGCATATATGATCACATATGAATGGTGAGCTAGAGGTAGCAAGAAGCTTGCAAATCTAAGTTATCAAAGCAGAGATAAGATGGCAGTTATCTGGCCTCAAACACAAAGGGAACATGAACAAATTGTTCAAGTGCAAGCATAGAACAGAAGAGAAATGGACATTGAACATATAACAGCAAAAGAAGCATGTATTACTAAAGAATGTAGATGAGAAGCTTGAAGGAACAGAGGAGGAACAATCTCCAAAAGTTGAACCTTTATTACATCTTGTTTTCAGCTATTTATAGCTCATTTACAATGATCCTGAGCCCTTTGAGGCTTCAGGTGTCTTAATCTATCCCTCTGTCTTGTTTAACCGTTTGATTCCCTCCATAGGCAGCTTGGTTCATAGGTTTCTTCTTATGACAGAAGACTAACCATATTCAGATATTTTGGGCAACTTGATGTGATGCTTGGGAGCTCTCTTGTGCCAGAGATGCCCCATAATGTTTGTTAGGATGGCTGTTGCGCTGGCCAGACCATCGATGCCCATGATCTCGTTTGATTCAGGTTGCAGCGTGTTGTGGCCCCTCTCTTTCCCTTTTCGGGCTTTATCCGCCGGCCGTTGTATCCAAGCCGAATCCCTCTTCTGGCATGTAAACATTTCTGCACAATGCTTCTAAGGGTGGTTGTTCACCGAATCCTGCAATGGAGTGGCTATCGGGCCTATGAAATCCCTGCAACGGTCCCTTTCAAATGATAAACATGAATGTTTTCTATTTTATACAGAAAATGCTGCCATTGTGCAAATCCCGCCCTTCTCTATTCTTTTCAGACCTCAAAATTCCTTAAACATGGCCTATTCTATCATCGGGTCCGCCCTCTGGGTCGTTGTCGTCTCTCGCAGACGGCCTGGTCCCTTTGTTCCCCTTGTATTTTGAAATGCTTAAAAACACGAGAAATACATGAAAATTTGCTTCCCTCTAGACTTCAAATCTTATGGATTTCATTCCCGAACCTTTTCGGGTCCGAGACTCATTGCAATCAATGTTGCCCAGCTTCCCCTTGTATTTCGTTATATAACGAAAATACATAATAATGCATTGAATGAGGTTTACTCGCGGACCTCAAATCTTATGAACTCTCATTTATAACATTATCGGGACCGATAATCACATCGCAATCCCACTTGTATAGAGGCCCTGCTCCTTCGCAATGTTCCGATGCGATCTGATCGCAATCGCATATCGCTCCAGCCAACGGTCCTTATATTACATGGTGTATGTTCCTACCGATTGCGAACCTGCGATGCGATGTGGGTCCCTCCGACCCTTGGTAATGTTCCGTTGCGATGTAGCGATGCAATCTGATCGCAATCGTTGATCACTTAACACTGGGGCTTTATAGATATGCTCCTCACCGCCGCGACTGCCGATGTGACTTTGACGATTAACTGTCCCTTCAGCTTGGCCGATTGTGGTTTAGCCAGTTAGATCTGGGCCGTTGATCGGCCAGATCTAACGGCAATTGTGCGTAGCTCTGTTCGTGCCAGCAATGCTTTATTTTTTCACTATTTTGGAGTGTTTTAGCCTCCTGATAGCGTATTTCCGCCCTTCCAAGGGTTTTTGGCATATGATTGTTTCGATCTTGGGAGGATCTTAATCAACTCTTGAATACTTCAGGAGTGTTTCGAATCCATTTTTTGGGCTAAATGCCAACAAGGCTAACAGTAACCAATCACATCTACTACTATATCGACGTCAGTTTAGAGGTAATAATATTTATGTTCCCAATTACGTGTCAATCCTTTCATTCGCCAAAATGGTACCGAACTGTTAATTTCATTATGTCGTGTACGAAAATGAGGAAACCACACCCGCACAATGAAAGCATGTTTTTTTTTTATCTCTTCTTCTTGTTCTTTTTTCTTCCACTTCTACATAAAACGATTTTGGAATTCCACGTCTTTTCCATATGCAGCGTGCACCTCCCGCATTTATTATAATCACTAGTAAAACTTCAACCACAACATTAATAATTGTTTTTTGCAGTTGATAAAATGTACTATTATTAAATAATGTTATTTAATTTAGTTTTATGATTTTTAGGTTTATTGTTGTTTAATAAAAGCTTTCATTATGCGAAAATAGCTTCATGTGCACAATGTAAGCTTTATTATGGGCTCGAGGCAAGAAAAGCTTCGCACAATGAAGCATGTTTCTATATATAGCATAAGTTATATAAATACTTACTTCCGCGGATGCATTTGTTCTTTGCATAGCCTCCACACATGCACAACCACTTCCATGCAACTAATTTTGCACCAATAATGCTCTACAAATACTCATTTACAATTGACTACTACAACTTTTATGATTTACAATGTAAGTTTTAATATGAGTTTCAGACAAGAAAAGCTTCGCATAATAAAGCAATTCTCTCTATCCAATAGGACTTATTTAGATACTTATTTGCTTTAAGTAAACAAATTGTATACATCTATAACCAAATTACTTAAAAAGACTAGTTACGATTGACTATTGCAAGATAATATATGGAGTTTTTTCACAATGCTTCAAAAAAACAAATTCCATAGTTCAATGTATTATTATTATTATCATCATCATCATATGTTGTTGTGTGGAGCTTTTACTCCATGCAAAAATCTTTCTCTGCATAATGAAACTCTCATTTTAATCCCAACATAATAAAAACTCCAACAATGAAAGACGAATGTGTGCAATTCTCGATTTTGTACATGCATTCATAAATAAAGAGAACTGGAATAAAATAGTCAGACTTTCTCGCAGAGTAACCTTCAACAACTATCAACATAGTTACAACAATTGTAATCATATTCAGATTCAAATGTTAGTCACAACAAATGCAATAGATATCTAACAACCAAAACTTTTGCTAAGTGTTCATCTCCATTGTAAACAAAATTGGAACAAACTAAAGAGTCTTTGTGCTTCACAAGCCTTGAACAATAACCAACACAGTTACAACAACAACAATTGTATTCAAATTCAAATCCTAAACATTATAGTTATCATTCAAAAAAACATCACAAATTCAATAGATATCACTGAACTAAAAATCTTGCTAAACGTTTATTTTCATTGCCACCAACATTTATATCATTACATAGAATATAAAAGCTTAAAGTGTAGTCTCATGAACTCATGTTCAATCAATGATGCTGAGAAACGTTAAAGAATCCATAATAATATGAGTTCACATGTAAAACATTATCTAAGAATTAATGATATAATTGGTAATAAGTTTCAGTATTAGAATAGAATAAACATAAATCCATTTTAATTATCATTCATTACAAAAAATTAGCTAATATATAAAAGTTCAAAGCAAATATTGGAAAACAGATGTTCAATTACTATTTTTTATACAATGTTCGAGAACTCCGGTCCATACAACATCCCATGTGAAGCGTTATCTCAAAATTATTTACATAATTAGTAAACATACTGAGAGATTAAAAAAAACAGTAATCAGAATTCAATTAAGTTATGATTACAGAGCCATGGTCTAGAAAATAGCCCTTGTTTCATAAAGCATTTCTAATTCTTTAGCTGCAAAGCTAAATGCATTTGTCCTAATATGGACTACAATTGGAATCCCATCGACCATAATCTCTAAAAGTCATCTACAACAAATAACAAGGAACTACATTTAGGAATTAGACCATTCCATCATAATGCACACAAAAGATTTCAATAGTAAAATGATTTGACAAAAAAAAAACATGTTCCAATGTATTAAAACACTTACAATATGTAAAAACACAACCTAATATTCTTTAGCCCTCATCTATCTCTTGGAATTAGGCTTATTGTAATGAATTCCTTCACTCTAACTTTAATGAATTCTTTCATTGGAGTAATGGTAATGTCCTGCTTAACGCGTTTATTGAATATCTCCTCCTCAATTTCTTTTACTTCTTCTCGCAATTAAAAAATCGAGGCAGAGTATTCTTTATTGATACTAACAAAAGTAATTAGTCATTTTTTAATTTCCTCTGCACTAAAATCAATTATATCATCGAACTCCATTGCTTGTAATTGTTTGAGCTTCTCTAGATCAACCATCAAATCGTCCTTCACAATTAATCCAGACTCATATGTAATACAGGAACCATTTAAACCCTGAATAACCGATACTACCTTGAGATACACATCTGCTCTTCGATTTTCTATGTCTTCACACTAAAAAATAATGTCCTTCAATGTTCTAATTTTCTCAGGCGATGCAACCATGTTCTGCCTCATCCGATCAACATCAAGCATCCCTTATTTATCTTTTTCTGGTTCAAATAGTGAATCAAGCTCCCAACTAAAAGTTAATAGCTCATTGTCTACGAATTCTTTGTCTCCCTTCAGCTCACTTTTGACCAATTTGATAGAAGACCTAGTTCTCTACTTTAAATGTCATAGATAAAAAACAACTTGTCATGAAGATTCAATAATCCACAACCTTTCAGATATATTACTAATGATATACGATTTCACTACACTTAAAAGATTGATAGGTCTCTCAAATCTATTAAATTTCCCAAGTCTAGAAATTGACATTGGTGGTCTGCGCATCGCTAGTGGGGTCTTTAGCAAAGAACTCGAGCTCAGAGTATCTTCTAGGTCTTTTATTTTTACCTTCAGCTCCAGATTTTTTGCTTGTCGTCGACCAACATAATTCGCAAGTGCTTCACCCCCAACTTGATGCAATTTCATCAACCCTAACATTGCAACTGAAGACAGATCAACTTTCAATTCTATCTTATCAAAAAACTTTTTGTCAAAAAGTTGTATCCTTTCAATCTTCAATCTCTTACCTCCCCTCACATACTTTGCATCCTGAAATGTGACAAAACGGTTGTTGAAAGTAATGTCCTCTTCAACAATTTCCTCCATTAATTTTTTATTTTCTTGCAAACAAGTACTAACACAATAAGGTAGTACAACGCAATCAACTTCCATGTGCATGGATTCATCAATGCTCTCCATTTCATGTGCACTCTTGGATCTAAATGATTCAACCATATGTGATCTTTCTAGACTTACTCTACGAGAAGGCTCCTCATCATCCCCGCTATCGGATAGTCTATCGATAACCAATTTTTGCTTCTAGTAGTTTTTTTCTTTCTTTTGTTGGCAGATGAACTCGCACCAGTACTGCGTGTGCAAGATTTAGATTGTCCCATAGGAATTGTGCCTCTTTGCTTAAATATTTCTCTCGTCCCGATGATCTCTTTTTCAACGATCTGTTCAACATATACTAACATTTTTTTATATTTTGTTGATACAATGGCTTTTCTCGCTTTATTCTCTACTTCTTAGAAACAAGTTCTTGTACCTCGTAGACTTAAGGTGTTTCGTAAAAATTCTTCCTCTATCAAAGCCTTTAATAGCTTCAACTTCACTTAAGTTAAAAGCATCTAAAGTCTTTGTGCAAAAATGTTAGCATGAGAAATATTCTTCATAGTCACATTTCCAATGGTAAATGGAAAATAAATAAATGTTTTTTTTTCTTTTGATGTTTAAATATAGATAATCATCGACAATATTGCTTGCAAACTTCAACAACGAAATACCTATTTATAACAAACATTGGTAATGACCTATCTTCAAAATCGTAAGTTCTTAACCATATTTCTTTCTCTTTCCTCATATTCCCCTTTGCGAGATAGGAAAGCCTTAGCCTCTACAGATATTCAAGAAGGCTCTTGTCTAATTACCATGCAATACACTTGCCTTACAAACACATCTTGAATTAAACAAAAAATTAAAGAAGCTTCGTGCTTCCACAATATAGGATACCAGAACTGCATTGCTTCCTTGTAAAAGTTGAATCTAGGATTACAGGGTAAACCATCAAACACATGGCTTGACACGAGAAGTGTTATTAGATATTCCATCATAAATAAGCCATTATTCTTGGGCAATATATGTAACTGAGTAGCTAATTCATTCGAAATGACATGAGCCCAATTAAAAATAAAGTATTTCTATATGTCTCATAAAGCACATACAAAATGCATTTCAAAACATTTGATGTACTTTCTAGCACTACTAAGTAGACAACGAGCCAACAGAAATACCAAAATGGTTGCCTACATAAAGGAATATCTACAAGAGAAAGATCGAAAGGAACCTCAAAAGTTGCAGAAATGTATTCCCGCACAATGTCAATTCAACGTTCTTCTGGCTTAAGGAAACTCTTCACAACGAACAATTCTAAATGCTTATTCGACTCCGGTAACTTGAATAACCATCTAAATGCATTGGGATTCAAAGGAACCTTTATCGCTCATAATTTAATTACTCTCTTGCTTAAATCAAAATCGTTTTCACAGAGATAAACAATTTCTCTAAAATCAAAGACCTCTAAAACACACCCAACATTCGTTAATCATGTACTCCAAATCTTGTTACGTGTTTTCTCTTCCATTGAAAAATTCAAATATCACTCATGCATTCTTGACCAATCAAAGTTATAATCGATCTCAACAAGTGAGTTAACTGTATCACATTAAATAACTTCTTTCGCTTTCCTACTCTCCTTTTTTTCGTTTGTAACAAAAAAATGCTTTGTCAATTAATAACATATTCAAATCTTGTTTCACTTTACAATTCTCCGTTTTCTTCACAAACACTCATTGTTACTATTACTCGCATGAAAATTGTTACACACGAAACTCTGAATAAATATCAATTAAAGATACCAAAGCCAAATTTTATGGAGAGAAATAGGAAAAAAATTCGAAATTCCAAAAACATCTTGTCCATTTACTTCGCACTTTGCTCCTACTTCAAGATCATTGATATACATATCCTAAGAAACAAAAATTTACGATATACAATAATAAACGATGTCTACCGAAATGGTAAATTCTCCCACACAACAAAAAATCATCGCATTCCATTTTTTTTTGTTTTTTCAATAAAAACTTGACAACACAAGTGTTTGAATCATTTTTTGTAATACTAGAAATGGATTCGACATCATCAAAAACCCCATCCGAAAATTGGTCCATACCGCAAAAAATCGCCACAAACATTTTTTTTGCACTTTTTTTCAATAAAAACCTAACAGCATGGCTGTTGACACCCAATTGACACTTAAGATCATGAAAGTTGACAACTATAACCTCGAGTTACAAAAATTACTACCATATTTATCATAAACATGCCAGAATTTTCGTTGGTTTTCCGGTCAAATTTGAAGACTCGTAAAATTATCAATAATATCTACAAATAGTAAAATACGCAAGGACATTCACAAATAATATTATGCCAACACATATTCAACTACTTTCTATGACGCGATCAACTTGACAGTTGGTCCCCACTACTTTGTAAAACCAAACCAAATTTTATTTATGAATAATTTGACACAACGATTTCTCACAAAATTTGACACACACTTACAATGCAATGGGAACCTTATTCCGCACAAATGAATTTAATCTAAACTATTTTATTTATGCAAGCATGAAAATAATTTAACTACTAAAAGTGGACAGCTGTAACTTCGAGTTACTTTCGTTCAAATTTGAAGACTCGTAAAACTATCAATAAGAGCTACAAATAGTAAAGTTACCTTATATGACGAATCAACTTGACAACTGCTCCCCACTACTTTGTAAAACCGAACCAAATTTGATTTATGAATAATTTGACACACCCATTTCTCACAAAATTTGATACACATTCACAAAAAAATTAATTTTAAAGTCTTTGATTTTTGCGGACGCGAAAATAATTTAAGTACTGAAAACAAAACTTTAATTCGTAACATAACATGCACAACTGCAAAAAACAATTTGTAAACTAGAAATAACGAATATTTTCTCAATTAAATACTTATTACTATTATGGAATATTAGATTAAGTCTCCTTTTAACGGATCCCAACAAGTAATGCTCTCCCATAAAATGTATGTGTGGAACAAGGATGTGAAACGTTCATACCTTGTGCATATCAGTATACACAATAAATTGAGTGTTTTATGTTAATAAGGGAACAAACATCAGAACGATTAAAAATAAATAAAATACCATAACTATGTCATATACTTTCAACATAACACAAATGCATATACTATTACCTGCGTCAAAATTGGTACATACGACACATTGAATAATTAGCAATCGAATAAACCAAAGCTAATCACAATCCACTGATTTAATATCAAAGTTATACATGTCATAAGAAATAGAAATTTACCATACAAAACAAGTTCGAACTAATTGTAATCATGATAATTAGCTAAGAAACTGTCAAATGCGAACATGAAATCGACAAAGGTGAATCGGTTTAAAAGCTTGCAATATTGTACAAGTTTGGTATTTCCGCACTACTGCTATCATCCACAATTTAACAGAAATGCCATTGAGACACCATTGAATATGCAAGCTCAACTTCGAAGATAACAATTTATGTAAGGCAACAGAAGCTTGGACAATACTCCAAGCTCTTAAACACAATTTGCAAAGAGCAAACGCTACACGATCCGTTGTTTTTCTATCACCGAAAATAACATTTTTTCCTCACTATACTAGCTATTAAAAATGTTTGCAGTTTTGCTTCCCTAGAAACCACCACCTACCACTATTTTGTGTCTGAAACATGCTACAAACATAAAGCCGCCATCTAGACATTTTATCACCCCGATGTGTTAGGTCCCTATAATACTATTGTATTCCAATTGTTATTAATGTAGTCCTCTTATTTTTATTGTTGTACCCCATAAAAGCCCACTATTCCCTCATTGTTATTAGTGTCTGCCCCTTATTGTTATTGTTGTGCCCCATAGAAGCCCATTATTGTTATTGTGGTGCCCTTACATTATTATTGTTATGTCAGCTCTGATTATATTGTGACCCCTTATACTCCTATATATAGAAAGGAGGTTGTGTCATTTGAATCATCCAAGAATTTTTCATTTATGTAACGTAAAGGAGGTTGCCCCCTTGAAGAGTCTTATTTCTAAGTCGTTGATCTGTCTTTTCTATATTTTTGCGAGCTGGTTTCATAACATTTAGTATAAGAGCTTTGGATTCTAAGATTTTGTTGCTCCAAACAGATCATCGTGGAAGTTTTGCTATAAGTTTTTCTCTATGAAGTTAACCCATTTGAGTTGAAATCGCTCTAAACCTTGGGTCGGAATTTCAGATCTTGTCTCACTACATTTTCAGAGATATGATCTGAGGAAGTTAGGGTTTTTGCAAACTCTAGAATCCCATCTCAAACAAAACATCGTGGAATTTTCGCTATAATTTTTTTTCTACGAAGGTTCACACTCTGAAATTAAAACCCATTTGAGCCGAAATCGTGGTGAAGCTAAGGTCTGAATTTCAAATATTGTCTCACTATATTTTTAGAGATATGATCCAAGGAAGTTAGGGCTTTTGAAGGATCCCGAATTACATCCCAAACAGGCGACCTTGGGAAAATCATCATAACTTTCTCTTTGAGTATCAGATTGAAATTTTGTAAGAAGTTACAAAAAGAGAACAAACTGTAGTTTTCTGTGTACCAGTTTCAGGTCCGAAGGTGGAAACAATGATACATGGCACTTTGTACAAATCTTCTCTACTGAAGAAGTCTATAATCAGGTCAGTGTGGGAGATTTGACCTAACTCTTTCTTGAAGACTCCAATATTGATCAGAACTGTGGGGATGGAAAGAGGCTTTAGAGAGATACCATAGAACGAAATTGCAGACCTTGGAAAGCTGAAATTACAGAGATACAACAGATTCAATATCGAGCTCCTACGAAGCAAAAGGTGTGTAGCCTTTTTTGAAATTTGCATAAGTTTGGTTTGAAAAATTAGTTTGAAGTGATTAAAAAGGGCATAGTGAAGCATAATTATCATTAATTGATGCCCCGAAGAAAGAAAATGGAAACACCTAGTAAGCAACCCGCAAGCTCCACTATGACACATGAAGAAGAGGAAGAAATGCAACATGATATATCAAAATTGCAAGACCAAATGCAACAAATTTCGCTCTCACAAAAGGTAACAAAAAATGAATTGGAAGCCATGATGAATGTTAAGATAGATGGTATAAAAAGGGACATGGTAGTTTTGAATGATGGTTTAAAATCAAACATGGAATCAATGATGAATTTCAAGATAGAAGGATTGAAATAAAGTTTGGCAAAGTTACTAGAAGAAAGGTGTCCCATTGGTGACAAGGCAATCCATGAAAATCATGATGAAGACAAAAGAAATATCAATCACAATTTTAGAGACTCCCATGTGGGGTTTAAGAACCACCACATTCCAAAGATAGAGATGAGGAAGTTTGATGGCAAGGATCCGGTAACTTGGATAATACAGATGGAGCAATATTTTGATCTACAGGATGTGCAACCCTCATAAAAGGTATGTATTGCATCTTTATATTTAGAACCCAATTAGTTTGTATGGTATAGATGGCTTTGTTCTCATAAAACACTTGTAACCTGGTCAATTTTTACGAAAGAAATGATAGCACATTATGAAGATACAAAGAGAAACATCTTCTTTGGCCAATTGATAAATCTCAAACAAAAGGGTTCAATGGCGGAGTGCATTGAAGACTTCCAAAAATTGAATATTAGGGTAACCGATATTCCAGAGCAGCATAGGAATGATGTCTTCATAGGGGCTTTAAAAGATAACATCTAACATGAGGTTCGCCTTTAGGAACCTGATTCCTTGGATAAAGCATTCAAGGTGGCAAGAAAAGTTGAAATCAAAATTATGGCAACAAGGAAGTCTGCCAATCACAACTATAAAGATGGAAGTGTTACTGGTCCTAGTCTTCCACAACCTACAAGGTTGACACCACAACAATTAGAGGGAAAAAAGAGCAAAAGGCCTTTGTTACATTTGTGATAGCAAATACACTAAAGGTCATAAGTGCGCTGAGAAGAAATTATTCTACATAGATTGTGAAGAGGAGGAAGAAAAGGAACAAGAAACATCAAAAGAGGAGGATATACACCAGGAATCAACCCCAGAGAAAGAAGAAATGAATCCGACCATATCTTGTAATGCATTGGCAGGAATTACCACTCCACAAACTCTCAAGATAGAAGGGCATATCAAGAAGAAAAAGGAAATAGTGTCGATTGATTCAGGTAGTACCCACAATTTTATTCATTGTAAGATAGCAAAGGAATTAAATTGCTTCCTATATCTAGCACCAGAGTGTCAAGTGATGGTTGCAAATGGAGGAACCATAAATTTCTCTAGAAAGTGCCATAATATCAAGCTATCCATGGGAGAATATGTATTGAATAGTCCAATTCTTTCCATTCCAATGGGTGGTGTTGATGTTGTACTAGGAGTCCAATGGTTACAATCTTTGGGTACGATAACTTTTAATTTTCAAGAACTTTTCTTGAAATTTTTTTGGGAAGGAAATGAAGTTGAATTAAGGGGTATCGCAGGGAAACCAGGAAAGATAATCAACTCTAATAGCATGACAAAGCTTCTAAAGAAATAACAACAGGGCGTAATTACACAATTATGTTCTCTAGAGGTTCAAACATCGAAATCATCTATTTCTCCAGACCTCCAAAAAGCCTTGGATAATCATTCCAAGGTATTTGAGACTCTCAAAGGCCTCCCACCTATTCGTGATCATGATCATGTTATTCATTTGATTCCAGGAAGTATTCCTCCAAACATCAGGCCTTACAGATATCCCTATGCCCAAAAGAGTGAAATTGAATGTATGGTTGCAGAAATGCTAGAGGCAGGTATAATTCAACCTAGTCAAAGTTCTTTCTCTACTCCAGTAGTATTGGTGCACAAGAAGGATGGATCATGGCGCATGTGTCTGAATTATAGGGAGCTCAACAAGCTCACTATTAAAGATTAATTTCCAATTCTTGTCATTGATGAATTACATGGAGAAATTTACTTCACCAAGTTGGATCTTCGTTCAGGATATCATCAAATAAGAATGAAGATTGAAGACGTTCCGAAAACAACATTTAGAACTCATGAAGGTCATTATGAATTTTTGGTCATGCCTTTTGGCCTTACCAATGCACCTTATACATTTCAAGGTTTGATGAATTCCATTTTCAAACCCTTCCTTAGAAAATTTGTGTTAGTATTTTTTGATGATATACTAATCTACAACAAGTCTTGGAAGGATCATGTTGACCATGTTGACAGGGTGCTCAAGCTATTAGAGGAGAAACAATTATATGCAAAAACCTCCAAATGTTTTTTTGGAGTACAAGAGGTGGAATATCTAGGTCATATTGTATCTCATGAGGGTGTTAAGGTAGACCCTAACAAAATTAAAGCCATTAAGGAATGGAAAATCCCCACATCCATAAAGCATCTGCAAGGATTTCTCGGGTTGACAGGGTATTATCGCAAGTTTGTTAAGAATTATGGGAGAATAGAAGCACCTCTAACAACATTATTGAAGAAAGATGCATTTTCTTGGACTCTAGAAGCAACTAAGGCCTTTGAGCATCTTAAAGAGGCAATGTGCCAAGCACCAGTCTTAACTACGCCAGACTTCACAAAAACCTTTATTGTGGAATGTGATGCCTCAGGAAATGGAATTGGTGTTGTTTTAATGCAAGAAGGAAGACCCATTTCTTTTGAAAGTCGTCCAATCAAAGGAAAGTATTTACACAAAGATATTTATGAGAAGGAAATGTTGGCAATACTACATGTACTTAAGAAAGGCGACCTTACCTAATGGGAAGGCACTTCAAGGTAAAAAAGATCATGATAGTCTTAAATACTTTTTAGAACAAATATTATCTTCAGAGGAACAACAAAAATGGGTCACAAAGATGTTGGGTTATGACTTTGAAATCATCTACAAAAAAGGGAAGTAAAATGTTGTTGCGGATGCACTCTCAAAAAAGGATGAGGATGTGGAAGCATTGCTTTGTGCCATTTCTATTATCCAACTAGATTGGATAACCAAAGTGAGGGATGAATGGACAAATGATGAGGAAGTGTGGGCACTCATTCAAAAGTTGCAGCAAGATCTTAGTACATATGATACATTTAGCTAGAAAAATGATGCATTATGGTACAAATATCACTTACACCTTTGTAAGAATTCCCAACTCAAACAAAAGATTCTTCTGGAATTGCATACCTCTCCCTTAGGAGGGCACTCAGGATTTTTAAAAACTTACCACGAGATTACGAAGGAATTTTTTTAGGATGGCCTTAAAGCTGATATTCAAAAGTTTGTGGTAGAATTCTTAGTTTGCCAACAAAATAAAGTTGAGACAATTAAGTCCCCAGGTTTGTTACAACCTTTATCCATTCCAAGTCAACGTTGGGAGGAGGTTTCAATGGATTTTATCACAGGTTTACCCAAGTTCGAAGGAAAGAGTGTCATCACGGTGGTAGTTAGTATGCACGCTTTTTTGCATTATCTCATCCATTTAAAGCTAGTACAGTTGCTCCTGCATTTATGAAAACGATTCAAAAGCTACATGGAAACCCAAAGATTATTGTAAGCAACAGAGATCGTATTTTCATTGGAAATTTTTGGACGAAATTATTTTCTTGTCTGGGTACTCAATTAGCTCATAGCTGATCTTATCATCCTCAATCAGATGGGCAAACTGAGGTAGTAAACAAATGTTTGGAAGGATATCTTCATTGCTTTGTATCTGATAAACAAACACAATGGGTCAAATGGTTACCTCTGGCTGAATGGTGGTATAACACTTCCTTCCATACTGCAACAAAAATGACCCCATTTATGGCACTTTATGGATATAATCCACCATCAATCACGTCATCTCTAAGAGCAAATTCTAAGGTTCTAAGGCAGGAGCATTCAGCTCAGAAATATCATTGTACTTTAGTAGACATAGGGGGTCTTGTATTTTAAGGAAGTTGGTTTCCTAAGTGTCAAATTAATATAATTATTTAGGCTTTTGAGTGATTTTAATGAAAATAGGAATTAATTAATTATTGTGAGGCATATTGTAAATGTTCTCGAATGAAGGGGAACATGAGAGAATCAGGAGAGTTGAGAGATCATAGGAATTGATAGCTTTGGAAATTAATTGTAGATCTTGAATTAAGAATTAGTTCATCATTTATAGGATTGAGAGGATTCTTAGGTTTTAGTTGAAATTATTAAGGATCCGAACCAGAATTGGCTATAGAATCCTTTTGTATAAATGTAAGCCTAAAAGGCATAGTCAAGTTAATCAAGTTAGTTAGTTAGGGAGTTAGAGTGTGAAGAGGTTGATTGTAAGCCTATAGGAAGATTGTAAAACAGAGGCCACTGATATTGGAAATCAGGCCTGAGAGAAGAAATTGTGTAAATACTTATTTACGAATGTAGAAATTCATTTTTGAACCTGTGTAAAGTACATGTTTGATTAAATTGTAATTATTTATAAATGAAGTGTTGTTGCATAAGATATGTGTGTGCAAACGAAATCGTGAAGGAAAGAATATGGTAGAGATAACTCTGTGTTATAACGTAATTCCACCAATAGCGAACGATATCAAGTCAAAGGAGGAGATCGAATAAACACAATGGGAACTGTCGGCTCTTCTAGATCAACGGATAATATGAGCGAAAGAAAGAACCCTGAAAAAATTCGTGGAGAAACCCAGGAATAGATTTGGATCGTTCGATCAACAGATCCATTGATCTAACAGTCAACGCGCGCCAATAAGATCGTGCAATAGTCAAGGAAGAAAGGTGGTTTTATCAGCGAAGCTGTTTATCGGGTTAAGAAAAAGTGGTATGTGGTAATTCAGGGTGGTCACCCGATTCCATTTATTGGATGACACGTAGCACTCGGGTGGAGAGAGAAAACCACTTTATCGGGTGGGTAATCCTCGTGCAAGTGGACTATCCAATATAGTTGTTAACCGTTGGATCAAATGGGTTTTATCAACGTTGGAGGATTACCGATTAGGTTTGTTGATTGGGTGAACCAACAACCGTCATATTTAAAGGTAAGATCAACAACAAAGAGTTAGGGTGATAATGTTTCTGGAAAAGAAGATGTGATGAGCTTTTATTCGACGGGCTTAAATCCTCGTTGAATTTTGGTGATCGGGACCATTCTTTGGTTCGTGATCGGACGGTGATCACACGGAGAAGTGCGTGCTAGTTAACGGCCTAAGTGGACCCGAGAAGTTTATGGACTGGAGTGAAGTTTATTTGAGTTCCGAAGGGTGAATGAGATATGACGCGACAACCATTGATCTGAGGGAGTAAAATCGACGGTGGAAGATTGAACCGATAAAGGTAAAACATTGGTAAATGTGTAAGGTGGCGGAAAGGTAAGGTTTAAAGCAGTTATGTAATAGTTCTATTATACTAAAGTTATAATAGAAATAGCGGGGTCAAAGGTATTATGGTTTAAGTCGTGTTTTACCAAAGTCTAACCATGGTATGGTTAAGACGAGTGGATATTAAGAATTAACCAAAGGTTAAGAAGGATTGAAATATTTCCACTTAAAGAATTAAACCTTGGTTATAGGGGGGTTTTCACCAGGGAAGAGGTGATTAAGGCCTGGGACTAGTGACATGCAATTTTATTTGCATAATGTGGGTATTGTCGGCTTAGGCCGGCATCATTTTTGGTATCACAGTCGCACAAAGGAATTATGTGTGAAAATTTCTTTGAGAAAATTTAAAACATAATTATGTTTTAAGATGTGTATATAGGTGAATGGTGATGAAAGCAGGCAAGAGGTGATCAGATTTTAATCTGACAAGCAATAGGCACATAGGGATAAAGTGCAGAAGAATTTACAGATGCAAGAAACAGAGAACAATCCATTCAAAGTGCAGGAGAATGGTAGAACAAGATCATGCAAAGATCTTGAAGGTAGCAGCATAAGAAGGTGATAAGGTTGCAGCAACCTAGAGAAAGGAATGCTCAATTGGTTCCAGAGGAAAGAACCAGAGAAATGCTAAAAGACTGAGTTCATAGGAGAGAATCTTAGTGAGGCATATGTAGCAAGAAGGAGACTTGTTACTGCAAAAGTATTGTTGCAGCTCACAAAGGCAATTCCACAGAGGATGTGGGTAGAATTGCTAAGGGATAAAATAAGCTGGTAAAAGTTTTCGAATGAAAGCAGAATGTGGCAGAACCTTGAGGAATTCCAACAGAGGTTGGATAAAGAGGAAAGTTGTGTTCTAAAAAGATGCAGATGAGTTGAAGCTTAGAAGGAGCAGAGAGAAGTTCTTAGGGGTTCCAGAGATAGAGAACCAAGTGCTTTCCAAAAGACCAAGTACAAAGGGGAGCCTGGTGAGGTAAGTGGCAGCAGGGAGGACTTGTTGTTGCAGAGGCTTTAATGTAGCTCATGGTGAGTGAGTGAATAACTCATAGAGATGGAGAAGAAGATGACCATTGATAGTCATAATGGAGGTTGTGAGGAAGACTACAACAAAAGAAAAGTGAAGAAAGAGAACGCCAAGGTAAATGGTGAGAGAATGAGTGAAGAGGAAATTGAAAAAGAGATTGCTGAGATGAAAGAACAACTCAATGTATTGAGGATGATACTTGATGAAAGCCAGAGACTAGGTTGGGTCTTAAAGAAAAAGCCAGTGAAGTGGCATAAGTTACAGAGAAGGCTACAACAGAGGCAAGTGAAGGGCTTGGTGGAAGAACTCAGAGAAGCTGAGTTGGAAATGGAAGTTTCCATTTGTGAAGCAGAACAGGGTGAAGTTATGGGTGAAGATGAAAACTTGAAGACTGAAACTTCAAGTGAGACCAAAGGGTCACATTATTTTAAATATGATAATTTGTGTATATTTGCAGGTGAAACATGTGAAGAAGAACAATTTGCTGATATTGACATACATGAGGAAGAATAAAGGCAGAATCTAAATTCCGTTATGAAAGAAGATGAGATAGATAGGTCTCATGTAAATACCTGTACACAGTTGGGAAAAGGTTTTACTTTTCAACATATTGCAAGGACTAAAAGTAGAGGAAGTTGGACTAATGAGGATGGCCAAAAGCAAGAAGAAGTATAGAAGGATATCAAGCAATCAAGTGAAGGACTTGATGAGATTGAAGAGAAGACCACTGAAATATTTCTGAGTCATGTAAAGAACTTGGAACAACAAGAGGACTTGATGATTGAATCATCAAATGAGATCATGAGGTCTTGTGGTTTTACAACTGACAAGTTGTGTGTGAATGCAGGTATTGCAGAAGACAAACCATCTTATGGAATTGTCTTGAATGAAGCTGAAAGTTGCCAAGAAAAGTATGATGATGACTGTCTTTCAAATGAAGATCAAGTTGAGTTATTATAGTAGAAGGAGTTCATAAATTCCTTGCTTAGTGGAGGAAATATCTTCAATAGAGATGAGACAGTTATGTCTTATGATAAGAAATTTACTATTGGTAAGAACAATGAGGAATTGATTTTCTTAAATGGCCAAAGGGAGAGTGATGGACAAACATCTAAAACTATCACAGAGATGGAGGATCATAATTTTATTCTAATCAAGAATGAAGAAGTAGTGTCAACAAGAAGTTATACTTGTGACAAAGAAGAAGATAGTGAGGATTGTACAGAGCTTTTAGGAGAAATTCCAAGTGAGATGGAAAATTTATGGCATGAATTAAGTCTTTTGGAGAAAAGGTTAGAAAACCAAAAAGTAAGTGTTCAAGTTGTAAAATCAGAACTGAATGAGAATGAAGAAGTTCACTACAGTGGACAAGGACAGGAAGACATCATTGAAACAGATGGTGTGGAGGAGAGACTAGCTGACAGTATCATGAATTCTGTTGAGAATTCAAATTAGCATACTGATGTGCTGACAGAGGAGGAAAAGTCAGAGCAACAAGCTGAATTGTTGCCAAAGGAAGAAAAGGCACAAAAGCCTTATGATTTTTATTTTAACAATTGTTTTATGATTACAGGTTTTGTTGCAGATAAGGAGCAGAAATTAGATGTTGCAAAGGAAGATATCTTCAAGGATATTCAGGAAGTTTGGGTGGAAGCAATATCTACAGCAGTACCTAGAGAAATATCAAGAGTAATAACAGAAGCTGAAGTAGAAAAGGCTGAGGAAAGTAATCAACAGTTTAAATATGAATGGACAATGTGCAATGAGATGCAGAATGTGAAGGTGCCAAAGTTAGTGGACAACAACAACAACCTGAAGCAGAGAGAAAGAGATAGCAGTAAATGGCAGAGTATGGACCAGCCCAAGGATGCGCTGGAGATGGAGATTGAAGAACTATGGCAATTAATGATGAAATAGTCCAGGTTGAGGAAAATGACAACAAGAGGGGTCATCAATCAAAATTTGAAATCGATTTAAGAGAGGAAGATGAACCAGAAGACAACAGATATATAGCAGCAGCAAAGGTGCAAGGCATTTGGGCAGTTACAAACTAAAGTTTGGGACCCTGGAGGTTTTCTATCAACACATGAAGACACATGATCAGGAGATCATGAATGTTTTCTACCTTGGGAGTCTGATGTAGGAGAATTCAGCTCAGAAATATCATTGTACTTTAGTAGACATAGGGGGTCTTGTTTTTTAAGGAAGTTGGTTTCCTAAGTGTCAAATTAATGTAATTATTTAGGCTTTAGAGTGATTTTAATGAAAATAGGAATTAATTAAATATTGTGAGGCATATTGTAAATGTTCTCGAATGAAGGGGAACATGAGAGAATCAGGAGAGTTGAGAGATCATAGGAATTGATAGCTTTGGAAATTAATTGTAGATCTTGAATTATGAATTAGTTCATGATTTACAGGATTGAGAGGATTCTTAGGTTTTAGTTGAAATTATTAAGGATCTGAACCAGAATTGGTTATAGAATCCTTTTGTATAAATGTAAGTCTAAAAGGCATAGTCAAGTTAGTCAAGTTAGTTAGTTAGGGAGTTAGAGTGTGAAGAGGTTGACTGTAAGCCTAGGGGTAGAATGTGAAACAAAGGCCACTGATGTTGGAAATCATGCATGAGAGAAGAAATTGTCTAAATACTTATTTACGAATATAGAAATTCGTTTTCTAACCTGTGTAGAGTACATGTGTGATTAAATTGTAATTATTTATAAATGAAGTGTTGTTGCATAAGATATGCATGTGAAAACGAAATCTTGAAGGACAGAGTATGGCAGAGATAACTCTGTGTTATAACGTAATTCCACCAATAACGAACGAGATCAAGTCAACAGAGGAGATCAAATAAACACAACGGGAACCATCAGATCGACGAATAATATTGGCAGAAGAAAGAACCCTGACAAAATTTGTGGAGAAACCCGATAATAGATCTGGATCGTCTGATCAATAGATCCATTGATCTAACAATCAACGCGTGCCAACAAGCTCGTGTGATAGTCAAGGAAGAAAGGCAGTTTTATCAGCGAAGCTGTTTGTCGGGTGAAGAAAAAGTGGCAAGTGGTAATTCGGGGTGGTCATATGATTCCATTTATTGACCGACACGTAGCACTTAGGTGGAGAGAGAAAACCACTTTATCGGGCGGGTAATCCTCGTGCAAGTGGTCCGTCCAATATCGTTGTTAACCGTTGGGTCAAATGGGTTTGATCAATGGTGGAGGATCACCGATTAGGTTTGTTGATCGGGTGAACCAACAACCGTCAGATTGAAAGGTAAGATCAACGATGGAGAGTTAGCGCGATAATGTTTGCGGAAAACAGACGCGATGAGATTTTATTCAATGAGCTTAAATCCTCGTTGAATTCCGACGATCGGGACTGTTCTTTGGTTCATGATAGGATGATGATCGCGCGGAGACATGTGCGCTGGTTAATGGCTTGAGCAGACCCAAGAAGTTTATGGATTGGAATGAAGTTTATTTGAGTTCCGGAGGGTGAATGAGATATGACGCAACAACCGTTGATCTAAGGGAGTGAAATTGACGGTGGAAGATTGAACCGATAAAGGTAAAGCATTAATAAATGTGCAAGGTGGTGGAAACGTAAGGTTTAAAGCAGTTGTGTAATATTTCTATTATACTAGAGTTATAATAGAAATAGTGGGGTCAAAGGTATTATGGTTTATGTCAGTTTTTACCAAAGTCTAACCATGGTATGGTTAAGAAAAGCAGATATTAAGAATTAACCAAAGGTTAAGAAGGGTTGAAATATTTCCGCTTAAAGAATTAAACCTTGGTAATAGGGGGGTTTTCACCATGGAACAGGTGATTAAGGTCTGGGACCAGTGACATGCAATTTTAATTGCATAATGTGGGTATTGCAGGCTTAGGCTGGCATCAGATTCAAGCAGTGGAAGATCACATAGAGCATCAACAACAAGTTCTCCAACTCTTAAAGGATAACCTCACTTTGGCGCAGAATAGAATGAAACAACAGGCAGATCAACATCGCAGCGAAAGAAGTTTTGACGTAGGTGACTGGGTATTTTTACGGCTACAAGCGTACAAACAAATGTCCCTCAAGCAAGCTAAGAGGGATAATAAATTATCATGAAAGTATTATGGTCCTTACAAGGTGTTGCAAAAAATTGGTACTATGGCATACAAATTGGAGCTTCCTACATCTTCCAGAGTACACCCAGTTTTCCATGTTTCATGCTTAAAGAAAGTTATAGGTGACAATCTCCCAGTTCAAACAATATTACCAGAACTTGACGAGGAAGAAAAAATCATATTGGAACCTGAGGAAGTCATGGAAATAAGAACTCGACAGTTATGGAATCGATCAATTTCAAAGTTTCTCATTGAGTGGAAGAACTTACCCGCGGAAGATTCCACATGGGAGGATAAACATTTTATACAAAAGCATCCAGAACTACTCAAGCATTGAGGACAACACTTTTTTTGAAGGAGAGGGACATGTTAGGTCCCTATAATACTAGTGTATTCCCTCATTGTTATTATTGTATCCCCCTTATTGTTATTGTTGTACCCCATAGAAGCCCACTATTCCCTCATTGTTATTAGTGTAGTCCCCTTATTGTTATTGTTGTGCCCCATAGAAGCCCACCATTGTTATTGTGGTGCCCTTACATTATTATTGTTATGTCGACTCTAATTATATTGTGACCCCTTAGACTCCTATATATAGAAAGGAGGTTGTGTCATTTGAATCATCCAAGAATTGTTCATTTGTGTAATGTAAAGGAGGTTTCCCCCTCGAAGAGGCTTATTACTATTATGGAATACTATATTAAGTCTCATTTTAACGGATCCCAATAAGTACTGCTTTGCCATAAAATTATGTGTGGAACAAGGATGTGAAACGTTCATACCTTGTGCGTATCGATATACATGATAAATTCAGTGTTTTATGTTAATAAGGGAACAAACATCAAAACGATTAAAAATAAATAAAATACCATAACTATATCATATACTTTCAACATAACACAAATGCATATACTATTACCTGCGTCAAAATTGGTACATACGACACGTTGAATAATTAGCAATCAAATAAACCAAAGCTAATCACAATCCATTGATTTAATAACAAAGTTAAACATGTCATATGAAACAAAAATTTACCATACAAAACAAGTTCGAACTAATTGAAATCATGATAATTAGCTAAGAAACTGTAAAATGCTAACATGAAACCAACAAAGGTGAATCAATTTAAAAGATTGCAATATTTTACAAGTTTGGTATCTCCACACTGCTGCTATCGTCCACAATTTAACAGAAATGGCATTGAAACACCATTGAAGATGCAAGCTCAACTTCGAAGATAACAATTTATGTAAGGCAATAGAAGCTTGGAAAACACTCCAAGCTCTTAAACACAATTTGCAAAGAGCAAACGCTACATGATCCGTTGTTTTTTCTATCACTGCAAATATCATTTTTTTCTCACTATACTAACTATTAAAAATGTTTGCAATCTCGTTTCCCTAGAAATCACCACCTGCCACTATTTTGCATCTGAAACATGTTATAAACATAAAGCCGCCATCCAGACATTTTATCGTCTTGATGTCTATCCTATGACTAATAGAAAACAAAGTTGTAGGTAAATACAAGTAATCTTAACATTCAATTCACCGACTACACACTTGCTCACGCATTCAGAAAACCACAAAAGCACTAAAACATCAAATTCAGAAACATGATTTTCGTATAATTTCAACATAACACAAATGCGTATGTGAAAAACTGCAGAGAAAATCCATTTGTGCGCAAAAATCTCTCAGGCTCAACCACCTCTGCACAACTTTGTCTGCACAACTACTTCCAGACTCAACAACGCCCTTTCGTCAGTCATTAACATCTAACGCTGATATTAATAAATGTGGGTCCCAAATACCGTGGGCAGGAAGCATTCATTGTGAAATACGTCCCTTCTTTTCTCTTTGATTTTTCTTGATCATGCTGCTATTTCCCGGGCCGGCCGATATGGGATTCTTCCTCACCCTCCGTTGTCAGACAAATATATCTTATTTACTTTCTTGATCGTTTTCCTCCAAATGTCGCATGGTGGCGGTTGACTCATGAAATTTGTCACATTGCGGTTTTCCACCTATTAGTTTCACTTCCGAGCTTGAAGCCAATTTCCAAATTCTGAAGTCTTGGAGGAAAACGACAAATTACCATAGTCAACCCACTGTGTCTAGATTTGGATTTCCTATCTCCTCTTCCGCAGATCTCAGATCTCTTCCGCAGATCGGGCTTTCTCAGATCTCCTCTTATATATATATCTGCGATTTATTGGAAAACATATAAACCAACTAGCACGCAGATCTTGCTAGGCTTTTGCTGCGTTCTACGAGCAAGTAAAATATGGCTCCGAGCTTCGCAAAAATAACTGGTGGCTCATCCGCCTCTGAAGGGCAATCTCCTGCCCATATCGTGAGTGAAGCCCCAGCTCCCACTATCCAAGTGGTCCAGGACTCACTCGATGAAGCTTTGAAGTTCTCCGAAAGTGCCCTAATTTGCCGGTTCAATGGTTTTTGGCCGCGGCTGATAGCACTCCACAATTGGATCTCGGAGGTATGGAAGCCTATCATTTCTGATGAAATTAATATCTACCCCTGTGCTAGAGGTTTCTTTATAGTAGATTTTGAAAATCCTGAAAGCAGACAATGTATTCTAGATTCCGGCCCTTGGTTTTGGGAAAAATCAGGTCTATTCATGAAGCCATGAAACCCATCATTCGATCCCTCTACAGCAGTGATAACCTCAGCACCAGTTTGGGTGAGATTGCCAAGCCTACCTTTGCATCTCTGGAATCTCTCCTCGCTAAAAGCCATCGGAAATGCAATTGGGAAATTTTACTGCAGGTGCCCAGAAACAGAGGAATATGCCAGAACCACCTATGCACGCATCTGTGTGGAAATGGATTTCAGCGCCGGATTCCCAGCTGAAATAAACCTAACAAGTAGAGACTATGTGTGGAACCAGAAGCTTGATTATGAAAGTGTCCTCTTCAGATGTCGATCGTGCTTTGAGACGGGGCATCTAGCCAAAAATTGCCCAAAAGCCTCTGAGAAAAATTTTGCTAGAAAAAACCACCACAGATCTACATGGTGGGAAGGAGCACAAAAAGAACACTACACTGTCATCAAAGAAGAAGAATATTCTAGAGAAAATGAGTCACAAGAAATCAAGGAAGAAGGAAACAACTCTCAAAACAAGCAAGGAGAAAGCCCGCCCCAACAAATCAACAGTTATGAGGATTTGAATACCGCAGAAAATAAATCTTCATTTAACAGCAAAGCAGATCTCCTAAACCAAACTTCTTCACCGAATATTTTCAAAAGAACGAACACAATAGATCACGAAGCTAAGACACCAATGTCCCAAGAACCAGAAGAGATGAAGGAGATGCAAGACAAAGGAAGTTGGAAGACCGTAGAGAAAAGAAAGAAATCTACAACACCAATCTCGCCAAGAAAGACGAGGAGCCAAACAAGTAAAAATTAAGAAAATTGTAGGTCCGATAGACCAATTTGGTCTGAGTGGACGTTAACCATCATCATCATCATCATCAATAACCAAAGAAGACACTTGTATATTTATTATTTTATCAAACGTTGGATAAGGCATTTGTTCTTCGCACACACTAACTCCGAACAACAGAGTCCATTGTGTGCAAAAATCTCTCAAACTTCCATTGTATGCACTTCTGAACTTCGCAGAATCTATTAATAATAAAATAAGCACTTCTCTTGTGCATAATCTACTAATATCAAAAAACATTACAATCACTTCCCTCGTTTCGCACAAATTCCGCACATGCATTTGTTCTCCACATAACCTCCACACACGCACAACCACCTCTGCACAACTTCGTCCGCACAACTACTTCTGCACTCAATAACACCCTCAGTCATTGACATTCAAAAATGATATTAAATAATGACCATACATTGTGAAATATGTCCCTAAATAAGAATTAAAAAATGAGATTTGTATATCTATTACTTCAATAAACTTTGCACAAAATTTTCGCATAACATTCATACACGCACAACCACCTCCACACAACTTTATCCGCACAACTACTTCCACACTTAATAATGCCCTTCGATAAGCCATTGACATTTGAAACTTCACACACCCAACCTTCGAACAACTAGCTCCACACAACCACCTTTGCACGACTCCTTCCACACAACTACTTCTGTAGTTGCGAAAAACATTCCTAAATAATAATTAAAAAAGAGACTTATATATTTATTATTTTAATAAACCTTGCAAAAAACCTTCCACACATTATTTTTACCGCACAACACTTCTTCTTCACACAGATTGAAAACACAATTTATTTAGCACCCCCGTCTATGCAAAAGAGCCCCAGTTCTCCTACACATACTCCTTAATAATATCAATTGGAGATTTGTTCAGCTACCCCCTATGCAAAAGACCTACAACCTAATCAATTCTCACATCATTGATCAGTGCACTAACATAATAGTGCCTCGCAACCGCATGTCACACGAATTGAAAACACAAATGATTTAATATTTCATAATAAGAGTAGCTTTTACAGTCCAATGACTACAATAATTGTTAAAAAAAACAATACTAGCTCCCTCTGCACCCCCGTCAGTGTCAGAGCACCCTCGTCTATGCAAAAAACCCCAGTTCTCCCACACATACTCTATCCTCAGCGCAGTAAAAGTTTTGCACAATGAAACCATATCAATTACTGCATTGTTCATTAGTGTCACAACACTCACTATGCAAAGGAGCTTAGTTCTCTCGCACATACTCCATCCTCTACACAAGGAAACACAATAACATTAATTAGACATTTGTTCAGCCCCCCAGGGCCTATGCAAACAACTTGCAACCCCATCAATTCTTGCATCATTGAGCAGGGCACTAATATAACAATGTTCTGCAACCGCATCATTTCTCATATCATTGAACAAAGTGCTAACATAATAGTGACAATGTCAGAGCACTCACCAACACAATAACCACTCACAAAATTACTTTTATTTTAATTTTAAAATGAATTGTTAGACATTGGGGAAAAACAAAATAAAACACCTTCTACTACGGGAATTATGTCTCATCAGAGCTTCCTCATCCAATCAAAAATTAAAAATAACATTTACTGAAAATTCGAAAATTATTTTTGAATTTATGCAAAAATAGAAATATTAAGCATTTTCTCGAAACTTTAGTTAAAATTGCAAAAACACAACCAAATAATGCACAGTGAATGGAACTTGACCGCGAGGTGAATGCTATAACCTCTAACGAAGCAAAGACTAATAAAATATTGACCTTAATTATAAAGCTTTTTGAACGTAAAGCCGTTAAGTTTCACTCCTAACCACTTAAATTACCTCTTTAAAATACAATAAAATCAAAATCAAAATCTTAAGTTTATAGAAATCCATCCCTCTATCGCAAAAGAGAAGAAAGTGATCCAAAATCAAATTTTAGAAAAATGAGTATTCGATGTCTTTCAATGTTATTCGACATTCAATGAAGGCATGAGTGAAAGAAAGAAAACATTGATGAAACAAAACTACATATGGATGCAAAAATGGAAAATCTACCTCAATGCCTGTCCCACAAATAGCAAGGAGTAAAAGGATTTTGTTATGGAGAAATTTCGTAAATGGGTATGGGGAAAAGAGTTGGGTAGAAAGAAGAAGTACTATGTTGAGGAATTCAAACCTACGTGTGATCTACAACAAAAAGAGTTCATTGGAGCTAGCATTCCATGGAGGGCAAAGGTTCTTATTGCTCAATTAAGAACCAACTCGCATCAACTTCGGTGTGAAACAGAACGGTGGAAAATGCCTAAAAAAACTTGGGAAGAATGGGTGTGTACATTTTGCACGTCTGGGGCAGTGGAATCAAAAAAACATTTCATTTTGGAATGTGTTGAATTCAAGGCATCAGATAAAGTTATAGGAATATGCTAGCATTGGTTTCTTGGCATTGTCTTTTCAGTAAGGGGATTGTTGGAAAGTTGAGAAGCACATTATCAATTTGAACAAGAAAAAAATTGAATTACAAAAACCGAAAAACATAAAATTAATAATCCCATAAACTATTTTTAATTAATAGAGTTTAGGCCTCTGTGATCCATATCAAGTTAGAGAAAGATTTCGACGAAAATCACATGGAATCTCATTTGTCGACGCGTTTCGAACCAACTAGTGTGGTTCATCGTCAGGACAAGTTGAAGAAACAGATCTAGCTCATCATGCTAAATAGTCTGAGCGGAGCCTCCAACAGCTAACATCTCCAACGGCTAGTTTGACTTAAGGACAGGGGTCAAAATTATTATAATATTTTAATTCGTAAAAATAAATAAATTAAGGTAAATGGTACGAGACCTAATAATTAAAAACTATAAGTTAATTAATAATTAGTCAAAAAATGACCTTGAAAGACCTAAAAACCAAAAAACATAAAATTAATAATCCTATAAACTATTTTTAATTAATTATTTTTAATCTCGTGGACATTAAAAATATCATTTCATTTTATTTCCAAAATTCAAATTAAAAATATCATTTCATTTTATTTCCAAAATTCAAATAAAGTTGGGTGTTCCTCTCAAGTTCGCTAAACGTGTTATTTATCAAGTTTGGCAAATAATTTTTTTATAAGTCGGATGTATTCATAAGTGACGTAAGAAACGGGAAAAATCCCGTCGTCAAACCGGTGACTCACACTAGTGAGAAGTAGAACCTGTCACACATTTTACTGATGTTATTCGATTACCAAGAGCGTCGACGACAATGGCGCTTAGGAGAATAGATCGAGAAGGAAAATGACGTAGCAGAGATGCGCGACTCATATCCTTCTGAAGCAGGATAACCCTAGACGCAGAGAAAAACAGAACCTTAATCTGGTAGAATATTCAATCTACAGAAGATCCACTAGAGAGCTGCTCCGCGGGTAAAAATAAAGAAATTCGTGCCCAGAAAAGTCCTGGTCACAGTAAGGTACTTTTATTATTTATTTATTTTTGGCTGAAAATTGTTTTCAGAAGATTATTTTACCCAGACGATAAAGCTTTATTTTGTTTAGACGGGCCGTGTGTGATTTTGTGAGGTGAAAATGATCAATCGTTAAAGATGTGTTGCGTTTATCTTTTAAAGATCATTTTTCCCAGGTAGAAACATGCAGTGTATTTCGAATTACTGTTATGTTAGCAAAAAAACAATTCTTTGAAAATTGGAGGGACATCCGATGTTAGAACATTTCAACTGGAAAATTGAACATTAATGTATGGAGCATTGTTAGCAGCATATAAACAAAACCATAGGTTATGAGAAATTAGTGGAGTGAACATTTAGAGATCAGAAAGCAAAAGGCAATATTGGTTTAGCTATGTTCAATACTCAGCTCCACTATATTGATTTGACAAAATTCTCCAAGGAAGTGTGGGAGCAATTGATAAGATTATTTGGAACAAAATGTCATAATGCAAATTTTCTGTTAGTGAAAGATTTTTTTTGCATTAATTTTAATGCTCTCAAGACATAAAACAAACAGTGGTTCTATGCCCATACATGTTAATGCTGTCCAGGCATTAATAGAAAAACGTACAGAAGCAGGGCTCAAGGGTCAAAGTAGAAGAAGATGGAGCCAAGGTTAGTTTATTAAACAACATACCCTCCAAATACAGTAACTTTGTATTTGTTAGACACCTAATCCTTAGGGATTGGGCGAAAAAGTAAAAATATGTAAGTAGAGAAATTTGAATAGTTAGAATGGGAAGAGACCTTGGTATCTGAATCTCAAAAGTGACCCATCTCCATGTAAATAATGTTGCTCACATTAATGCAAATCACAAAATTGGGAGTTACCTTCCTGGCCTGTCATGGTAATAGGTATTAGAGCACAGGTCATAGGTTCCAAGTTTAGGAGTTCTGGCTTGTTTTTTTTAACTCCTTTTCTGCATGTCACTCTGCCAGATCCCTGCCATCCTTGCCTGCTGGTAGCCCTCAGAAATATCCCCTCTGCCATCCATATCAGCTTTGGAACCCTAATGCTTGTCCTCAATGTCCACGACTGTTCAGCTTCAACAATAACAAGTAGCGCTGCCTCAGCCTATGGTGTTGTCTGCTTCATCTTAGCATCTCCTAGGGTCTGCTATAGTGGGTTTGGCTGGGCGAGGAGCCATATAGAGATTGAGCTCTTTGTATTGGCAGAAATAGAGGCTTGAACTTTTGGGTTTACAAAATGAATGACCATCTCATCCTTGAAACTATGTACCTCTTCAATAGTAGGAATAGTATTCAATCCTAACCTTTTCAAGGTACTTTGGAGTCTTTTGTCATTTGTTGTTGTGGCTCTATGAATTGCTTTCTTCTTTTTGTGTACTATACCCTTTCCACTAGTACAAACTACACTAGCCATCTTCATAAACTTATCTAAATTCATCTTTTGTGATGGAAATGGACAAATCTGATCTTCATCTACTGCGAAACCCTTCAAATTAATCAAATTATTAGGTCGACGTTGATTGATGATTATGGGAAGGAGATCTTGTAAAATTTGAATGGTTTATGTGTATTTTGGCTAGGAGTCGTGAATTCAAATGCTTGACTCTACCATTCGATTTCCCTTTGTTAATTTTAGATAACGATGGTATGTTCTATGCTTAAGAGCAATTTACTTCAATTTTTCTTATTAGCCCAATATCAATTTCCAGTTTAGCAATCACATTAACATGATAGTAAACGCAGATAGAACATAAACAAAAAGCAGAAGACAAGAGGACACAATATTGGCGGATGCTAGGGAAAAGCCCCAATGTGGGGAAACCCTTTGATCAAGTCTTCTTATTATTCTTCAAGAGTTTAGTAGAGAGAGAGAGTACAATATACAAAATTCACTTGCCCAAACACAGTCAAATCTGTCCAGTCAAACTGCAGTCAACAGGATGCCCTAACCAGAAAGTCAACGCTGGTCAACTTAGCAGAATTACTCCTCCAAATCAGCTCGGTCAAACCTAGTCAATTCGGCCTTCAAGAATAGTCCGAATTAGCCCAAAACAGTCCAGAAAAAGTTGGTCAAACTCGGTCAACACAGAGTCAAACTTGTGGTCAAATTCCCTGCAGTCAATGCTGGTCAAACAACCCAGAAAACCTCGAAATTTGTGCCAAGAAATGCGGCCTACCCAAACAAAATTTCTCCCAAGAAAAACACAGTCAAACAAGGTCAACTGCTGCCTGGTCAACGCTGGTCAAACTTGTTGCAACTTGGTCAACGCAAAAAATAGAAAAGTACAGTCAGCCCTTCGCACATGTGGAGGAGAGAAGTTGCCCAGAAATTCGTACGACCCAATCAGATGAGGAGAGAGAGAGATATGTGAGTGATGATGAGTGTCCAAATGAGGTAGATGCTCCTTCTATTTATATGCAACGTTGAGGATGAAAAGACATGACTTTTGGGCTTCTGAGCCTACATAAGTTTGCTGGCCGACCTTGACAATTTGTCCATAGAAGAAATAAATTCATAATTCCATTTATACATGTCAGAATGAGATGATCTTTAGATCAATCCTACACCTCTCGGAAAGAGGAATCCAACAAAAATATCATCTCCATCATATGAGCTGTCCAAGGTGGAGTTTGGCCCTAGTTGCCAAATTTAACACTCCCTCTCAACTAGGGAGAACTCCACCTGCCAAATCATCTGTCAATCTGTACCATCTCTGACATCCCTGTTATACTCTGCTCTGCTCTGTTGAACCATGAAGAAATAATGAAGAAGAAATGATCGAGAGTGTGTCATACCACTCTCCATTGACCCGAAGTCAGTCTCCAATGATCAAGAGTGTATCATACCACTCTCCACTAACCCGAAGTCAGTCTCCATTGATCCTAGATCAATATCAAACATCCTAGCATAGGGAGTATGGTAGTACACGATGCGTGCAACGATAGTACTATGGTCCCTATTCTCATTTCCCAACTCATTGGTCAGATGAGAGGTACTTCCCATGAGTCCCGGATTGCATGGGTAGGATGTATCGACAGGAAAATGTGAACCACTCATCCTGCTCATATGCCATAGGAGAAGGTGAACCACTCATCCTATGCATATCTCAACCATCATGGGGTATCTAGGGGAAGGTGAACCACTCACCCTGTACACAACACACCACTAGGGGAAGGTGAACCACTCACCCTATGGTCGCTCATCGCTCCAAGAAGTACCCCAAGCCCCCTGGAGCTCTTAGAGCTCAATAGCCAACTCAAATGGGACCCTCATAAGAGGGTCTCTCCACGACTCCAAGTCGGTCATGAAAGGTTAAGAATTTGACCTTCCCAAGGGCTTCATAAGAATATCTGCGACCTGATCATCAGTCCCAATGTGACAGAGCCTTATTGCTCCCCGTTGTACCATATCCCAGATAATGTGGTACCTGATATCAATATGCTTGGAGCAGTCATGAAACACAAGATTATCAGAAAGACGAACCCCACTTTGGTTGTCGTACAAGATCACGGTAGTATCTAGCACATGTCCAAACAACTCACTAAAGAGCTTCCTCAACCAAACAACTTCACAGGATGCCATATTAGCAATAATATATTCAGCCTCGGCTGTGCTCAAAACAACTGATTTCTGCTTCCTGCTCATCTAGGATATCGAAGCAGAACCTAGAGAGAAGCAACATCCTGATGTGCTCTTACGATCCACCACACTGCCAGCCTAGTCAGCATCAGAATAACCATGGAGCCTCACATTCCCGGTAGTGTATCTCAGTCCATAGGTGATTGTGCCCCAAAGATATCTCAGAAGATTCTTGGCAGCAATCCAATGTATGTGATGAGGCTCGACCATAAACTGACTCAATGTATTCACTGCAAAGCATATGTCCGGACGAGAGTTCACCAAGAACATCAGGGCCCCCACGAGTTGACGATACTCAAAAGGATTTCCCAAATCGGGCCCAACAACACTTTTGCATAATTTCTTAAAGTTAAGTTCCATCAGAGTAGTCACAGACTTACAATCCACCATCCCAAATCTTTCAAGTAACTTCATAATGTATTTTCCTTGAGAAAGGAGAATCGCTCTAGCTTTTGTCAGACCTCCAATCCTAGGAAATAATGCATTAGTCCTATGTCCTTCATCTCTAACTTGGGAGCCAACTCCCTCTTACATTGATGAATAAGAGGGTCTGCACCTGTCAAAAAGAGATCATCCACATAAAGTACTAAGATGAGAGGTCTATCATTCTCAGCCTTAAAGTAAAGGTTCAGATCAACTTCACTTCTTGTAAAACCCAACTTCATCAGATAGTTGTCAATCATCTCATACCAAGCCTAGGGAGCTTGCTTCAACCCATAGAGTGCTTCCTTCAACCTGCATGCATGTGTCTTACGATCTTGAAATTTGAACCCCTCAGGTTGTTCTACATAGGCTTCCTCCTTAATTGAACCACACAAGAAGGCGATTTTGACATCCATCTGGTGTAGGTTCCATCCTTGCGAGGCAACAAGGGCTATAATCGAATGGATGGTGGTATATCGGGCAACTGATGCAAATATCTCATCATAGTCCACACCTTCCTTTTGAGAGAAGCCTCGAGCAACAAACCTGGCCTTGAACTTTTCAACACTTCCATCAACTCCATGCTTGATCTTGTAGAGCTATTTTGAGGTGACAACGGATTTGTCCTTGGGTCTAGGGACCACATTGCAGACATCATTCTTCATAATTGACTCATACTCTTCGTTCATAGCATCCTTCCAAACTTGGTGCTTCACAACTTCTTTGAATGTGCAAGGATTAGATTGAACAATGGTGCTCATGGCAGCTAAGTACCCTTGGTACCTATTTGGCTTCTTACTTTCACGAAAAGTTCCCCTTGGCGCAATATGATTCTCGACATATTTGAGATTTTCCCTAAGTCATGAGGGTCTCCTTTTTGAGGATGAGGGCTCATGAGGATGTGGATCAATGGGATCCATTGGTCCTTCAACATCGGGCATCGACTCATCCTGCGGTTCTCCTTGCTTTCCTGTATTTGCTTCTTTGTCCTTCCTTGGAATAGGAAGGTTACTAATCTTCCCAAGGGCAACATCTTCATCGAAGGTGACATCATGACTTATCTCCACTTCTCTTTGACCAGAAACATAGATTCTATATGCCTTAGAAGTTTCATTGTAGCCCACAAATGTTCCTTTCTTCCCAAATGCATCCAATTTTCTTCTCTTTTCTTTCGGCACATGAAAATACACAAGGCTACCAAAAATTCTAAAGTGAGAAACATCAGGTTTCTTACCGGTGAAAACTTCTTCGGGAGTTTTGGAGTCCAATGCTTGATGAGGGCATCTATTTTGAACATACACAACAGTGTTGGCAGCGTCGGCCCATAGAAACTTCGAAAGACTTTGATCATGAAGCATGGCACGAGTGGCTCTATAATAGAACGATTCTTCCTTTCAGCAACACCATTTTGCTCAGGAGTATATGCAGTAGTAGTCTCCCTCTTGGTGCCAACTTCTCGACAATAGTCATTGAACTCATTTGACTCATATTTGGTTCCATTATCGGTCCTCAATATTTTGATCTTTTTCCTTGTTTGATTTTCAACCAAGGCTTTGAAAGAACAGAACCATATGAACACTTCGTCCTTCCTCTTCAAGAAATAAATCCAAGTTTTGTGAGAGAATCCATCCACAAAGATAGCATAGTATAAATATCCTCCCAAAGATGTCACAGGCAACATACCAGATAGATCAGAATGAACCATTTGCAAAATGTCGGTAGTCTTGCTATTGCTTGAGGGGAATGGTCCCCTTGTATGTTTTCCTTTGGCACATCCCTGACAAACACCTTCATGTTCTATTTTAAATTCGGGCATACTTGTTACCGTCTTCCTCACATCGGGTAGAGCCTTATAATGTAGATGAGAAAACCTTCGGTGCCATAATTCGGATTGAAGTGATGTGTCGCAAGACATATCTCCCAATGGGCTTCCTCCAACTTGATATAGGCTATCAACTCTGAATCTAAGAGTAAATGCTTTTTTGAAATTCCTGTTCCAAACACGTACCTTTCCATCAATGAATGCCACCTTGAATCCTTTGTCTTCCATCGCTGAAATAGATACCAGGTTCTTCTTTGATCAGGTACATATAATACTTCTTGTAGATAATGGTGTTACCTTGATTCAATTGAAGAGTAACATTCCCAACTCCTTTCACGAGATAGGTGGCATTGTCTCCAAGAATTATTTCCAAATTTGTATCCTTTTCTATCAGATTTGAAAGAGCTTCCTTATACCTAGTAAAGTGCCTTAAGGCACCACTATCAATCAACCAATTTTCGAAGGTATCCCGAGGAGAGGCAGTAGAGAGGGAAAGTATATGATAAAATTCTTTTTGCTTGTCATCTACAACATTAGATTCGTCATATGTAGAGTTTCTTGATCTTTTGGGAGGTCGACCATTTCCACGTTGAGTAGCGGGAGCATTCCTTTTTTCCTTTGTTGTTAAATCTGCCATTCCTTTGATTGTTGTTGCCCTTGAAATTGTTGTGGTTGTTGTTGTCATCATCCCGAAGTGTATCCCTTCTATTAGGACACTCCCTAGCATAGTGGCCAAACCTATTACAAATGAAGCATCTTCCCTTCCTTCCATCTTTGAATCCCGCTTTTCCTTGACATTGCTTCTTTGAACCTGCATTGTTCTTCTTTTTAGCATGAGTGGAGAATGCAATAGGTTCATTCCTATTTGAAGGCATGTCTCTCTCCATCGTCCTCGTTTCTTCTTGAATACATCTAGTCAACAATTCATCAAAACCTGGAATCTTGTCATTGTTGAGGATAATGGTGTTGAACACATGCCATTCACGAGGGAGACCTCCAAGGGCAATAAGAGTGAACTCCCCATCAACAATAACTTCTCCAATTGAAAGAATATCATTTTTGATCTCGATAATCCTCATGAAGTAGGATTGGATATCTTCACCTCTTCCCTTCTTTATGTCCTTCAACTTGTTTTTGAGAAAGAGGACTTGGTTTGCATTGCTAACCTTGAACCTGCCAACCAACCTGTCATACATCTCCTTAGATGTGTTCAAATCAGAGATGTATACAACCAAATGCTTGTTAATAGAATCCCTGATAATATTCTTTGCTTTGATTCACCTTTCTTATACTTTGTCTTAGTGGCAGTCGGTGCATTTGAAGGAGGTCCAGTGATGTTTCACTGCACATAGTCCATAACATCCTGCTCTTCCAAAGTCAAATCAAGAGACATCTTCCATGCATGATAATCAAACTTATCATTGAGCTTATCATCAGGTTTGAAGTAAGATGCGGAGGCCATTGAATCTTGTCCTTGTCCAATCAATCTCAGTGATTGCTCTTTTCACTCTTGCTTGGGCTTTGTCTTCATCTCAGCTTTGATACCATGTTAATTTTAGATAATGATGGTATCTTCTATGCTTAAGAGCAATTTACTTCAATTTTCTTATTAGCCCAATATCAATTTCCAGTATAGCAATCACATTAACATGATAGTAAATGCAGATAGAACATAAATAAAAAGCAGAAGACAAACCAAGACAAAAGGACACAATATTTGGCGGATGCCAGGGAAAAACCCCAATGTGGGGAAACCCTTTGATCAAGTCTTCTTATTATTCTTCAAAAGTTCAACAGAGAGAGAGAGTACAATATACAAAATTCACTTGCCCAAACACAGTCAAATATGTCCAGTCAAACTGCAGTCAACAGGATGCCCTAACCAGAAAGTCAACGCTGGTCAACTTAGCATAATTATTTTTCAAAATCAGCTCGGTCAAACCCAGTCAATTCGACCTTCAGAACAGTCCGAATTAGCCCAAAACAGTCTAGAAAAAGTCGGTCAAACTCGGTCAACATAGAGTCAAACCTACGGTCAACATTGGTCAAACAACCCAGAAAACCTTGAAATCTGTGCCAAGAAATGCAACCTGCCCAAACAAAATATCTCCCAAGAAAAATGTAGTCAAACAAGGTCAACTGCTACCTGGTCAAACTTGCTGCAACTTGGTCAACATAGAAAACAGAAAAGTACAGTCAACCCTTCGCACATGTGGAGGAGAGAAGCTACGCAGAAATACGTACGACCCATGAGGAGAGAGAGAGATATGTGATTGATGATGAGTGTCCAGATGAGGTAGATGCTCGTGCTATTTATATGCAACGTTGAGGATGAAAAGACATGACTTTTGGGCTTCTAAGCCTACATAAGTTTGCTGGCCGATCTTGACAATTTGTCCATAGAAGAAATAAATTCATAATTCCATTTATACATGTCAGAATGAGATGATCTTTAGATCAATCCTACAACTCTCAGAAAGAGGAATCCAACAAAAATATCATCTTCATCATATGAGCCATCCAAGGTGGAGTTTGGCCCTAGTTGCCAAATTTAACACCCTTCCAGTCTCAGCCCGAGAGGGGCTGTTCTTGTTTGACATTCCAAACTATATGAATTTTCAATTTATATCATTTAGTGATTGTACTCTTCATGCTCCTCTTGCCATGCAAATCATGGCTTAATTTGTCTCCGTTGGGGCAATATCCATTCATAGGGATCATCTCCATGATGTATGTGAGGCGTGTTAAATGAAATGGCTAGATATGTTCTAATTTCAATGAGCACTGTGAGATAAAGCATTGTACATGATGTGTAGAGAATAAGCATGTTGAAAATTGGCAGCTCAAGGATGAATTTCTAAAAATAGAAATTCTAAAAATAGGATTTCTAAAAATAACATGTCTAAAAATATAAAGTCTCAAGTATGACTTTCTAAAAAGAGTAAATCACCTTGCATCAATTGGTAATCAAGTATTGTTAATGGAAAATCCCTTTTGATCATCAGTCAATCCTAATAGTTCAATTTCAACTTAATCATCAACATTATCATTAATATTATTATTCTTATGATACTATTATGTTATTATAAAAAAGAAATTCAAGTCTCTCAATCATGGCTTTCAATAATGTTCTATTACACTCTCATTATTGGCATGGCGTATTCCTCTTACACTCTCATTGTTGACATGGCATGTTACACTCTCTTACACTCAATAAAAGTATGTCATAAAAGATTCCTCTTACGCACTCTTTAATGCATATGTTACACTTTCTTAAAAGCATAAGCTACAAAGGCATGTGTACCTCTTTAATGGCATGAACTACATTTCCTAAATGGGCATATGTTACTGTCCCTCTTGGCATGCGAGTTACTCCTCCTTTATGGCATGGATCCGTTGCTCCTCCTATATATATGTGCCTCATTCTCTCTCCTCACTACTTGTGCATTGTGAAAGAAGAATTCGAACTTGAGATAGAGTTAGAGAGAGTTGAAGAATATTGTGAGAGAGAGACTTGGAGAGTAAGAGTAGAACTTGGTGAGCCAAGGTTGATTTAGTGCTTCAGTGTTTCAGTGTTGATTTAGTTGAAGGGAAGGTTGATTCAGTGTGTGCATCTGTTGCTGCTACCAGTGATTTTCATGCTACAACTTGTTCAGATTTGGTGAACTTACTCATTCTCTTGGTCTTTCATTGTACTTTGTATCTCTGTTGAACAAATGATTTCTAATAGAAGAAGAATCTGGTTTGGTTTTCCCCTTGTGGGTTTTGCCCTGGTCATTGGACCTAAATTCATTGTCTCATTTTGTTCTTGGTTGTCTTCTATTGTGCATTTGATTTATGTTTTGTCTAGATTAGCTTATCTAATATTGCAACATAAAGAAGTTTTGTAATAAGTGATTGTTACAACATAGAACATCAAAATTTCAACAAAGCCTCCTACACATTTCCTCTACATTATTGATGAAATATGTGTCTAATATAGTGTTATCTTTGTAGTTGTTATATGATGTGTTGAAGAAGTTCTGTGGACTTAGAGTAATATTTGAAAGATGCATTCTCTCATCTCCATCATTGGAGTAGTACTTGTTACCACTCAAACTAGCAGGGGACCTAAGGGGATCCCTAAAGGGAAAATGCTAGGCCAAGGGCAACAAATGGAGACTTAGCCCATTGTCACCTCAGCTAAAGCTCCCTTCTATTTACGGACTTTCACCGATGGGAGGAGACCCAATATGTATGGAGCCACTAATGAATGATAAGTCAATGGATATGAGTGACCGAAACAAACCCTTTCCCATAAAAGTTTGAAAGATAGAGCTTGTTTGTTCACTAAGCAAGGTATTATGTATTCTAGGGAAAGGATGAGAGGATTTTGAGGATTAGGTTTATGGGAATAGGCTTGTGAAATGGTTCCCCAATCCCTAAATGCTTGTTAGAATTGGTATCTGTTGATTTGGGGTAGCATTAGATATACTCTAGCCACGAAAATTGGTGGAGAGGCTAAAGCACATGAGATCTCTAATACCCAGAAATGGTTTTGGCAGAATCTAACCAGTTTGGAAGATATTAAAATAATTAATATTTTTAATGGAGTCCCTAAGTCTAAACTTAGGGAAAAATAAAATATTAATGTGAATTAATATAAAATTGAGTTAGGATGGTCCAAAAGTCATGGATCAAGCCAGATCTAATTTTAGCCGTTGATTAGGGACTTAATCTCGACCGTTGAATTGTCAACGAGAAAAGTATAAGAGGAGGCTTGAGGGTCACTTGGAGAACACACCGAGTTGATCAAGAACTCGATTTTCTAGGGCAGGGTTTGTTGAGGAAATTGAGTGAAGTGATCTGAGTTGCAACTGAGGGGCAATGAATACATAGCAGAGAGGCAGAGTTAGTATCGGGAGAATGAGTGCAGGAGCCCCGAGAGGTTGACGCTGGGCCAGAGAGGCTGGCGCAGACCCTAGAGGCTGACACTGGGAGATTTCGTGGGGTAGAGTGGGGTTGATATCTATCTCCGACTGAGAGGTACTACTGCTGAGGGCATTCTCTGTTGGGTGAGCCATTTCTAGCACCCAGATTGTATTCTGAGACTGCTTAATAATAAAACCCTCAGATAGTTGCACCGGTTTTCCCGCATTGGGCTTTTCCGGGGACATGAGTCCAAAAATAACGGTGTCATTTGTGTGCTTGTTTTTCCTTTAGTTGATGATTTGTATGTGTTGAGACTGTACTTGTATTAATTTTCAGTATTTGCATGGTAAATAACCTGTTAATTAACAGAACAAGTAGGAAGAAATAAATCAGAAAGTACAGGAAGGATTTCTAATAGATAGGCTTAGAAATTCCAACAGTATCCTGGATGTTTCTTGAAGAATAAGCATTAAGAGGAGTAGGACCACATAGGGCCAAGTGCACCTGGTCTAGGGTATGAGGAAAGTATGAAGCAACCAATGATATTCTTACCCTAGACAAGGTAGGGAAAGGGTCAAGGAAATAATTTCACTTGAAGATGTTGTCTTGACCCTATGAGGCACTAGCCTTGGGGATGGCAGGCCGAGTTTTGATCTCGGAGCTAGGGCTTGACTTTTATCCCAACTTCACTGTCGGAATGACTTCAAAATTGTAGGAGAGCTGGAGGAAAGTCCAGTGTATGAGACCCTAGGAGATCGAGTTTGTTTGATGGCTAGCTTGTCAGGAAATGGATGCCCTAGGTACCCTAATATGGCTAGTCTAGAAGGATATGAATTTTAGTGACCACCCTTGGTAGATCAATGCCTTAATCTTTGCGAGAATGGAGTCTATGTTGAGTAAGAGTAGGATTTCTTGGTTCCCAATCAAGGAGGCCTCAAGATCACTTCGTTTTCCTTCCAGGTCAAGAGGAAGCAACCTTGCAACTTTTATACTTCGATGTGTAAGAGGAATGGCTTGTCAAGGTCAAATTTTACCCCTAGGAAATTTCACTCACATTACATAGCCCATACATTGAAGGAATGCTATAATAGAGACAAATTCCACAATATTAAGCAATAAATGCATGCAACAATTAGCCTTAGAACATCAAAAATCCCAGTCCAACATATATGACAAAAGTAAACAAGAATAACATCAAAAGTATACACATGCATGTAATAGAGTATATCCAACCATTCATAATTGATAATAAAGAAGTTCCAAGAGAAGATAGACCAATAGCCACACATCAAAACTCATCCATAAAGCTCCAATTCATCCATAGAAAAAGTGCGAAAATCTCAAGAGAGATAAGAGATCCAAACCAAAATGATGATGAACAAATGAGCTCATCTCACTTGTATTTATACACAAATTAGGAGTTCAAATTAGCCTCCTTGGCCTACATAAGCCCCAAAAATAAAATAATGTTTTAATAATTCAACTTTTGGTAACAAGCCCACCAAACTAGCTCATAAATGAAAAGGTAAACCTCTCAAGAGGTCAAGTAATAATCTATACATGTTGTAGGGCCCTCTAAGAGGCTTAATGAGGTACATGGGTGCCACAATGAAGAATATGACCCTCAAAAGTAGTGAACAAGGGGTCGACCCCTTGTAATAACTGTGGTGCTCCAAATGACATGTGGGACTACACAAGTGTCCTCATGGGTCTCCAAACAAATCGAAGATGCATGTAGGTCTCCTGTAAGGGCTACGATGATGATGTAGGTGGTGCCACATGATTGTGCAAGGCCTGGATCATCTGCCAAGTGTGTGGTGTAAAATTGGGGCTAGTTGGGCATGATGGATCAGGTTCATCTTCCTCGCCCAATAAGTGAACCACGAGCAATATCTAAATGGCTGTGGGGATCCATGGAGTGTTGTCTGCTGCTGTGGAGGCCCATTGCTCTCAACGCACACCCTACATGTGCCAATGTAGTCCTTTGGAGGATTAGGACCCCGTATAGGGAGACCAAACCCAAAATGGAGACCATATGCAACGCTGCATAAGGTCCAATGCATCCCCTAGCCTTCGAGTATAACAAGTCATTAGAGAAATCAAGTAAATGAGCTTACTGATCATGGACCACAGGTGGGGACTTCACAATGGCCTGCCCTTCCATACGGGCTTCAGGATGTGCCAGTATCTCCTAAACTCTAAATGGGGTTAACCAATAATCCTATTAGGTGGCTTCTACTTCTAAGGGGATAATATAGTCAAGGTACACCCTTCAAAAGGTGGTGGCATGTGACAGATAGGTGAATGAAGTAGGGGATGAGAAGGGGCGACCCTCGGTCACATGCTGGGGTACAGGGGTAGCTAATAAGAGGGAAGCCCACAATTGGGTTTATAATGTATAGGAGGGAGCAATCATGGTACCTGAGGTGCTCGACCTTGATTTTTTCACCCTTCTTTATATGCCTTTTGCCTTTTTATGATTTTCTTTGATTAACTGCTCGAGGCTTAAGGGGTACAAGCATGATGTATAAGATATAGCAATGAATACCCCCCTTTAAGGTGGGACAATTCATTGCCTACCAAGGGTTGGGACAATCATGGGTTCCTATATGATGGAGGTTCATAGAACCTGTAGGAACTAGGGTGGTTGCCATGTATATGGGGTAGAGCTCATGTATTGGCTTTTGGCCACGTGCTAAATGTGTTTTTCCCAACCATCTTTTGCATTTTGTTGTACATTTTCCTGTGGAATGTGATCATGCATGCTTTTATCTTTCTTTTTAGCTGCATCAACCTTCGGGCTTCATTCTAAGCCATGAACCAAGGTGTGGGCAAAGGGAACGGGCTTGCTAACCCTATGCGGACCCAGTGGAGGAATGTGGACCCAGGTGGGAGAAATGATGAATAGGGTAATAATGAATGAAAAGAGGGTAATATAAGTGGATAAGTGAGAGGGACCACACAACCAAAATCGAGGTTTCCCATGAAATTCCATCCCTAGAGCCAAATGGTTAGTAAAAAAGATCCCACGGGACTAGAATCCAAGGTTAATACCCAAAAGGGGTCTAGGGCACAAGAGCACAGACCTAGCCCATTCTTTCCGCTGAATCACCCCATTAATTCATGCCCAAAAGTGTCCATGATAAGCAAACTGCAATACTTAATTACCAAATGACAAGGCATACCTTTAGGTTTGGGAGGCCCACCTTCAAACATACGATCATGGAAGATGGGCGAGGGACCACATGGTTGGCTCGAGTAGCGAAGAAATGGCACAATGAGTTAGCTAGTGGTTGTAAGGGACTCGTGGCTGCCAGCTGAGGACCATCTTGGAGAAAACAAATTTCTCCTAGGGATATTACCCACAAAATGGTGGGTAACATCTGGCTCCAACTGGGACGTGATCTCTCTTGAAGTGGGCGAAGCTACTCGAACGGGAGGTCACGAGAACTCCAACAATCTCTTGGTTATCGTAGACCTGTCACTTGCACATATAATAGATGGAAAAACACGGGGCAACATGCTTTCATAATGTCTCATGATCGCACATGCTATATGTTAGGCCATAAAATCAACATAAAATAAAATATGAAAATATGCATCTATCTACCATGAGAAATATCATATGATGTTAGTTCTAATGCAGAAATCAACATGTAATGCATCCTACTCTAACATGCATATAGTAAGGCTGATACTAAGTGTAATCATAATGCCAGTGCAACCAACATATCATCACATCAATATACATATGCTTGTCAGTATGATTACTCATGCAACAACTCCCAAGTCGAATGTGGACATAGTCACATGGCAGATGAAGTGGGTGGGAGGCGGGAAAATATGATCTCCATTTGAGGTAAAGGGAAGTCCTAGGAGAAAGAAAACAAGTCAACCTAAAGGTCACGGGCTTTCCTTCTAGGTACACAATGGTGGAAAGAATGATCAATCTCAAGAACTCATCACAATCACTGTTTGTAATATCATGATTTGAAGATGTCACATGGTTGTGATGAGAGGGGAACAAAGGGTGAGAGAAAGAAGGAGTGCAACAAATAGGTCGCTCAATGTGATGGTCACATCAGAGAGGGAAGGTCGTGGAGTGATCATAATCTTGAGGATGGGTCAAAGGGGATAAAGTATATTCAATGAAGGGTTCTATTGTCACTTTTTCTAGCACCTATAGCACAAGTGCTTCAGGAGATATGAAAGCTTCCTAGAGACAGCCTCAGTCTTAATTTTAGACTAGTGCCTAAGACATCTTAAAGAGTGCTTGACAAATTTATAGTAAAGACTTTCAACACTTCAGTTTGTCACAAAAATACAAATGAGCTTGATTCAGAATCATTCATAAAGATACCAAATAGAAAGCAGCTTGTGCACAGGAGTATTCAGGAAATAATATTCAACTCATAGTTGGCCAAGACTCAGAGAAACAAGTGAGGCAAATATCTATGAAATTCTGAGATGCATGGAGCGTTGTTTAAATATTCAATTCTTACAACAATGTAGGCATTATCCACCAATGTTTTGACTTAAATGAATCTGCATCTGAAGAAAATACATCTAGCTGCTACTTTACATGTAATCTGAGAAGAACATTTAACACATATGATAATACAAAGAGAGAGGAACATACTGCAAATCTAATAAGTTGGAATCACTTGGAATTTTGTATTAATCTCTTGAAGAAAACCAGCATACAACAAGCTTCAAACAGGCCTTTAGGAAAACAGGAAAGGTCTCGTAGGAGAGAAGTCTTTCCCAAAATTTTGAACCTTTGATAAGTGTTTCTTCCTCCTTTTATAAGGAGAGGGAGGGCTTAGAAATCAGTTACAAAAATATCTCAGGCCTGAGCCTCCAGCTGTCTGCTTGACTAGCTGTCTCAGCGTGCAGGCTCTATCGCCTCAAATTATTACAACAGAATAGATGCTTTTCTTTACAACAGAATAACAAAACAACAAAATAAAACAGAACAACATTAACATGTGAAACTGAAATGATGGTCCTGTGAAAATATCTCCACGCCACTTCCTCGGATGGCCTCTAGTCTAGCCACGTTTTTGCCATATTATGCCTCAGATTCTTTCGACTGGTTCCTTGTCGCTTTCGGTCTTAACAACTCTAATTCTTCACTTACAAGAGCTGGAAGCGATCCCTCATGGTGGCCATGACATATTCTGAACGCAGTTGCCAACACATCCGTCCCTTTCAACTTCCTGTAGAACACTATCGAAGCCATGATATGCATAGTTACACTGACATAAAACTATATTGGAGGTTCTTCAGTATTGGCACTTTACACTTAGAAACATTGCAAAATAGGCGAGTTCCGGGATCTGTGGCCCCCTTTATTTTAGCCCGTTTTCAGCATTTTTCTCCATAGGACCGAGGGTGGTGACTAGGTGCTTAGCCTTTAGGCGCTAGCGCATTTTGTTCTATCCCAAGGGCTATTTTCCTTTGTAAATAGATTAGCGCCCCTGGTCTTTTAAGTTGTTCTAGACCACACGCTAGCACAAAATCGGAGCCCCTTTATCAGCATATCGCAATCGGGGATTTGACTTTGGATTTGCGACATCAAGTTTTGCCATTGTTGATTGCCGATCACCCTATGTGTTTAGCCCTTGGTTCTTTGGCACCTCGCGTGACTGTAGGCCTGCCACCATATCGGAGCCCCTTTATCGGCATATCGCAATCGGGGATTTTACTTTGGTGTAGCAACATGCCTTAAACTGCGAATGCTGATTAGCAATCTCCGATGTGATGTCATCATGTGCCACGTGGCACTCCGTGAGTGGTGACACATGTCACCCTGTTTTGCTCTCTTTGGACCCTTGAAAATGCCAGATCTGCATGCCACGTGTCCTTCGTATTGCCACGTCATGATGACGTAAGACGCCACGTGGCTTTATTGGAACCAATGATATTCAGCCGCGTGACCCTTTAGAGGAGAGAGAAAAGGCCAACCCTCTTCTAGTTTTGCGACTGATTTCCTTTGTTAAACGTTTCAAGGCATTCCCCCAACAATTTACATTATCGGCGTTCGCTGATTAGAAGTTTGTTAAGGTTGACACTTTTGAAAACGCCAATTGCCGATATGGCGTTGAACTCTAATATTGTGAGACCTCCGATATGCGACCTCGCCGATATGTCATGCTGCCGATCCTCCAATATATCAAAGCTCTCATGTTTGATGGCGCCGATATTCCATGACCTCCGATATTGCGATTGTCGATGTGTCGAGACTTCCGATATGCGGGATCGCCGATATACTTGGCTGTTGACTACTTTGATTGGATCCCGCTGATATGCCTAATCACTAATCGCTAATCGACAAAATGCTTGTGTTGTTGCATTGCACCTTGGAACTTTCGATTGCCGATATGCAATATGCCGGGACCTTCGATCTTCAATGTACCATATGCCGCCGCTTTCGATTGCCGATTGCCGATTGGACATGTGTCAGAAGGGCACCAACTCAAACTTAGAATTTTACAAGTTTTTCCTTTGTTTTCTAGTTTGGAGAGGCAGAACTTCAATTAGCTCTAACTTTTGATTCAGAAGTCCATTTTCAGACTTACACGTACCGTTGGAAAGCTTATGCTAAGCACTAGCTAATTAAGGGGGTCTGATTTAGCTTTGAGTGCTTCTGTGGCTTGGAAGACGACTACAATTTTTTTTGCTCTTTTGCACCCTTTTGACAGCTAAAAACAAATAATGCAGAGGGTGACAACATTGGCTCCACCTGGGGACAATGCCTTGGTGGCAATGTGCTGAGAACCTGCAGACTAGCAACATTCTATTCTATCTATTGGGCATGGAGTCATTTTATTCATGTATAAAAAACAAAAACAAAAATATAAAGAACTGAAAGCATTGCTGATATTTTACAATGGCTCACTGGTATGTACAATGGGTGAGAATTGAACCTCTTAATGCTGGAAATAAAGCTTGAGGAATTGCCCATTTACAGGAAGCTCAAGCATTTCACCCTCCAAGTTCTCCAGCATAAAAGTATTGTTTCCTTTAGTCTCAACAACCTTGAAGGGTCCAAACCATAAGGGATCAAATTTACCATGTTTCCCTTTGTCTTCTCTTCTCATATCCCATCTCAGAACTAGATCCCCTGGTTGGAGAGGCCTGTCTTTAGCTTTCTTATCAAACAAGGATTTCATTCTTTGCTGGTAGTTGTCTAACCTGTGATTTACTTGTTCTCTGGTCTCCTAGAGCTCCACTAATTGATTTATCCTTCTAGTCAGGGAGTTGGGTTCTTCTTCCACATCTTGTAGCATCTTAGCAACCGACATAGCAAGCTGTATAGGGAATACAACTACTTTTCCATAGACCAACTCGAAAGGCGATTTACTTGTGGATCTTTTTGGAGTGACCCTGTTTGCCCATAGTGCAAATTTTAGTTGAGAATCCCAGTTCCTCTGGCTTTCTGCAATTGTCTTCTTTAGGATTCTCACCACCGTTTTGTTGGAAGACTCAGCCAACCCATTTCCTTGAGGATAGTAGGTGGTGGAATGGCCAACTGTGATGTTAAATTTCTGACAAAAGGTGCTAAACTTTGCAGACTTAAAAGCCTGGGTGTTATCAGTCACAATCTTCACAGGACAACCAAACCTGGCCAAGATATTCTCCTCCAAAAATTTCATTACCATAGTTTCCTGGTTGGGACTGCTTCTACCCACTTGGTGAAATAGTCTGTGGCAGTGAGGATCCACTTGTGTTGGTCGCTGGAAGGAGGATGTATCTCTTCGATGAAGTCTAGTCCCCATTTCCTGAAGGGTTCCTCTACACAAACAGGGATCAAGGGGAGTGGAGCTAATTTTTACTTTTCAGCAAACATTTGACACTGCTGTTAGGACCTAACATAAGAATGATCATCTCTGAATAGTGTGGGCTAATAGAACCTTGCTTTCAATATCTTATGCGTAGTGGTCTTCCAGTTGTATTGCCCCTCCCAAACGCCACTATGGAACTCATCCATCACTCTTTGAGTTTTTGTCTCAACCAAACACAACAGTAGAATTCCCACTAGGTTTTTCCAGTACAGTTGCCCATTGGATATAACGAACTTTTGGGCTTGAGCCCTCAATGCTTTGTGTTGTCGCACAGATTGTCACGACAACGCTCAGACCAGGGGCTGTCATCCTGATCCCCGATCTCTCCATTTAACCCTGTCTCCCGCAGATAAGGGGGGTAGTCCCTATAGGATAATGGATAACCAACTGCAGACCAGTTGGGTTGGGAGACACGAGGGAAAACAAGCACTTAATTGTTTTTATTAAGTTAATAGACCAGTACCTTATGAAATAAATGATTAAACGATTATTTATCAAATACTGCAGAAATATGAACTCATTAACAATCGTTTACCATCAAACAACTCAAACAAAGATTGACCTTTACCAAATGCGAGATAATCGATAAATGCTCGATGGCTTAACAATATTCCAGCAAATAAAATTCGAAAGATTAAAAGCTTTAAATAACCGTGTAATTTTAAATGCTAAACAGAGATCACATTCATATAGCTAATCTCTAAATGATCATTTAAGCATGTTTAATCACATGAAAATGATAAACATTAATCCCACATCAAAATTTAGCCTCAGCAGAAAAGATAAAACATAACAAATTCCTGAGCCAAGACTGAAATTGGCAAAAAATTTCCAAAAATATTTTTATATTTTTCAAATAAAACAAAATTAAAAAAACTAAATGAAACTTTAAATCAAAAATCTAAATAATATTAAAATCTAAACTAAATTAAAAGAAACCTTTTATATTTTATTTATTTATTTATTTATATTAGTTTACTTTAAACAAAATTAAATCTAAACTAAATTAAATCAAAATCTAAACTAAAAGAAAAGAAACTCTTTATGGTTTTTAAAATTTTATAATTTTTATGATTTTTTTATTTGTTATATTTTTAAATGAAAAACTAAACAAAATAACTTAAATCCTAAATCCTAAATCTAAAACTAAACTCTAATCTGGAATCTACAAAAAATAACCATTTTTATGATTTGATATATATATATATATATATATATATATATATATATATATATATATATATATCTATTTCTTTATGATTATAAAATTGTAAATCTAAGATCTAAATAAAACAAAGGCTGAAGCAAAACGCTAATTCTAAACTACACGCTAACTACAACATACATAAGAGACTAAAGGAAAAAAAAAATAACACATTCCTTTTTTTTTTTTATAAAGATCAAAAATTGAAATACAAACTAAAGCCTACAGCAATCTAGTTCTAAAAAATAAAATGTAAACCAAAGAAACTTACCAACGCATGCATAAAAGAAAGAACTTACGCATATCAGAATTTCGTTTTGTTTTTGGCTGTTTGCGTAGGCGGCTAAGGAAGCACGACAGAGCTGGACGAGGGCAGCACGGATACAATGGCAGAGCTTGATCGAACAGCAAAAGCAGCACGCAGGAGGAATATGGCAACCGCTGTGGAATGGCACCGTGACGGGCTTGAAGCAGTGATAAACGGATTTGTGGCGGCTGCGTAAGGGTGCTCGATGGCAGGAGAAATAACGCAGAGGGTTTGAGCGCAGCGCTTTGAAGCTGGACGCACAGGTAAACAACTGCGTGGTTCAGTGAGAGAGCAGCAGATAGCACGTGGATTGCTTGCAACTGCGTGTAGAAAGAAAGGTTTGATGGCAGCGGCGTGGGATGGGCTGCAAGATGAAGATTCAAAATTACACGCAGCAATGACGTAACGCGTAGATGGAGGGAGGTTAAAAACGATTTTGCAGCCCTCAGAAAAATATTTCAGAACTCCAGAAAATGATATTCACTCTTGTGCTTCAGAATTATCAATGAAACCCTCGTAGGATTTCTTCCAGATTTAAAACGTTCAAAAAACCCTTAGACTGCAAAGCAGCTTAGATAAATTCTCGGAAATCTTTAGAAACCCTGCAACCTGTAATGGAGAGACAAACACCCAAAAATAATATGTGCAGAAAACAAAACTAAAACCCTAAATCAGCTAAATAATTACAACATCTACAACTTTTCGACTCTTAAGCAGCCAGATTTGTCAATAATCACAGTAATATTGTCAGAATATCAGATTTACTATGAGATACTTCAGAAATATCTCATTGTTAAAATTGGCAACCAGGGCAAAACTTCATGTGGGTCATCTTATTCATGGCTAATAATATTTTTATTAGATTCCTCTCGTCGAGAGGTGTAGGATTGATATAAAGATCATCCAATTCCGATAAGTATTCATGGAGATATGAATTTATTTTGATTATGGAATTATTATCAAGCCGACCTACAACTCATGTAGGCTCAGAAGCCCAACAGTCGCATCTATTCACCCACCAACGTTGTGTATAAATATAAGAGGACTTTTCCTTATTTAGACTCACTCATCTCATCACATCTCTCTCTTTCTACTGCGCAAATATGAGTCTTCTCTACTGCGCTGAAATGGGTCTCTCTCTCACACATGTGAAGCCGGAAGCTGTTCAATTTGAAGCTGCAACTGCAGAAGTAAAGATTGACTTGCGTGGCCTAGAAGATCTCCTCTTTGGAACTGCGCTGTAGGTTCATCTGAACCTCCTCTGAAAGCCGCAACTTTTGGTGGTGGAATGAAGTCAATCTGACGAACGGTTTGCAAGATATCAACTGCCCTAGTTTGAAGCCGGAAACTGCTGAAACTGAAGCTGCTACTGCAGAAGCAAAGATTGACTTGCGTGGCCTAGAAGATCTCCTCATCTGAATTGTGCTGTAGGTTCATCTGAACCTCCTCTGGAAGCCGAAACTTTTGGTGGTGGAATGAAGTCAATCCGACTGTCGGTTTGTGAGATATGGTCTGCCCTAGTTTGATAATGAAGCCGCTAATGCTGGTGCTACTGATCTAGGGTTTGCTACTGCTGATATGAATCATATTTATTGTACTATTTCTCTCTGCTGAATTATTGAAGATAAAAGAAGATTTGATCAAAGGGTTTCCCCACACATTGTGGGGTTTGTCCCTGGCTAGCCGCCACATCTTGTGTCTCTTGTCTTGGCTTGTTTTCTGTCGATCGTTTAATGTTCTATCTGCACTTTACTTTATGTACATGTAATTGCTAATCGTTGGAATATAATAAGAAAAAGAAGTAAACTGTTATAAGCATAGAACATACCATATCTTAACATGGTATCGGAGCTGAGGTGAAGACAAAGCCCAAGCAAGAGCAAGAGCAATCATTGAAGAGAAGATTGGCAAGGCTATCCTAAAAGAACTATGGGGTCCTCAACACTCTTTCCTGCCGAAGACAAGCTCCGTGAGAAAGCTGACTATCACGGATGGAAGATGTCTATCGATCTAACCCTTGAAGATCAAGGAGTGCTGGACCATGTAAGAGGCAATATTGTTGAGCCTTCATCAAATGCATCTGCTGCTGCCTGGAACAAATGGAAAAATGGAGAAGTCAAATCAAAGAAGATCATCCGGGACTATCGACAAGCGCTTGGTGGCCTACATCTCTGATCTAGACACCTCCAAGGAAATCTACGACAGACTGGTGAGTTTATTTAAAGTTAATTATGCAAATCAAGTTTTGTTTCTTAGAAATAAGTTGAGGGAAATCAAGAAGGGTAAAGATGAAAGTATGCAAGCATACTTCTTAAGAATCACCGAGATCAAGAACGATCTCCTATCTATTGGGGAAACCATTACTGACAGAGAAATGGCACTCACAACTCTCGGAGGATTACCATCTGAATGGTATGTGTTCAGGACTACTCTTCTGAACAATAATGTAATTCCTAGTTTCGAGGAATTAATGGCTAGATGCATTCAAGAACAAACAAGGGTAGAAGAGCAGGAAATGCCCTTGCCTAAAGGTCCTCCTGCTGCTTTTTCTTCTCATGCTAAGAAAAGAAATAATTCTGGGTCTAAATCGAAAAGAAAGGCTGGATTTAAGGGTGGAAGAAAAGGACGATGTTTCATTTGCAATAAAGCAGGTCACTATGCAAGGGAATGCCCTGATAGAAAGGACTCTCATCGTGACGATGATCAAAATCCCTCTGATGGCAAATCAAAGGAATGACAAATTCAACAGCAAAGGTAAGAGGAGAGCTAGGGATCGAGGAAGAGGACAACCATTCAAGAAGGCTAGAAAGTCCAGGATGTATTAAATGCACCTGACCTTAAAAAGAACCTAGTGTCCATCTCGGCAATGGAAGACAAAGGCTACAAGGTAACCTTTAATGATGGCAAGGTACGTATATGGAAAAATAATGTTAAAGATGCCTTTACTCTTGGGTTTAGTGTTGATTCATTATATCAGGTCGATGGAAGTCTGCTAGGTGTCATGTCTTATGACACATCTCTTCAGTCTGATCTTTGGCATTAGAGGTTCCCCCCCTTCATTATAAAGCTATACTCGGTGTAAGACAAATGGTGATAGGGATGCCCGAATTCTGAGTAGAGAAAGAAGGTGTATGTCTAGGATGTGCTGAAGGAAAGCTCAAAAGGGGACCATTCCCCTCAAGCCAAAGCAAGACCTCTGATATATTACAATTGGTTCACTCAGGCATACCTGAGGTTGGCATTAAGAGGGAGACTACTACACCACATACTCCTGAGCAGAATGGTGTGGTGGGAAGGAAGAACCGCACGATGATGGAAGCTGTCCGGGCCATGATCAAAGACTTCTGAAGTTTCTATGGGCTGAAACTACAATCACCGTCCTATATGTACAAAATTGATGCCCTCATCAAGCATTGGGTTCCAAGACTCTTGAAGAAAAGTTCACCGCAAGGTGAACAATCTTCCGACTTTGAGGAGCTCTCAAGAAGCCGACACCAGGGAACCGAAAGAAAAGGATGATGAATCAATGCCTGATGTAGAAGAACCCATGGATTTGATTGATTCTCATCCACATGAGCCTTCCTCTTCTAGGAAGAGGCCTTCATGGCTTAGGGGGATACTTGATGATGCTGAAGGACATGCTGCACCCTGAGGAACCTTCCGTCAAAGTAAGAAACTTAACAGGTATCAGGGATACTTGACCATCATGAGCACAATCATACAAGATGAGCCTTCATCATTCTCGGATGTTGTCAAGCATCAAGTATGGAAGGATGCTATGACCGAAGAATATGAGTCTATTATGGAGAATGATGTCTGGGAAGTAGTTCCCAGACCCTGGACAAGACAATTGTTACTTCAAAATGGCTTTACAAGATAAAGCATGCAGCAGATGGAAGTACGGAAAAGTATAAGGCTCGTTTTGTTGCTCGTGGAAGGAAGGTATAGACTATGATGAGATATTTGCACCTGTTGCCAGGTATACGACCATCCACTCTATCATAGACCTTGTGGCTTCACAAAAATAGAACCTACATCAGATGGATTTCAAGACCGCGTTCTTGCATGGTTCTATGAAAGAAGAGGTCTATGTGGAGCAACCTAAAGGATTTGAGATTTATGATTGAAAATCTCATGTATGCAGGTTGAAGAAGGCTCTCTATGGGCTGAAGCAAGCACCCTGAGCATGGTATGAGAGGATCAATAGCTACTTGATGAAGCTGGGATTTAATAGGAGTGAAGCCGATCCTAACCTTTACTTTAACGTTGAAGATGACAAGCCTCTCATAATGGTGTTGTATGTGGATAACGTCTTTCTAACAGGTGCAGACCCTCTCATTCACAAATGTAAGAGGTAGCTGGCTTCTGAATTTGAAATGAAGGACCAAGGACTTGAAGTATGGCAGAAGCCAAGGGAAATTTTCCTATCTCAAGGAAATATGTGGTAAAGATATTGGAAAGATTTGGTATGATGGACTGCAAGCCTGTGACTACCTTGAGGATCTTAACTTTTAGAAGTTATATGGTAGTGATGTCGGACCAGATTTGGGAAATGCCTCTGAGTTTCATAAACTCATTCGCATTGATGTTCCTAGTGAACCTCCGTCCGAACATATGTTTTGCAGTTAGCACTATGAGCTCATATTTGGTTGAGCCTCACTGCATTGATGCCAGAAATCTTCTGAGATGTCTTCAGGACACAATCTCTCATGGATTAAGATACACTGCCAAGAGATGTGAGACTACTTGGATATACTAATGTTGATTGGGCAGGCAGTGTGGTGGATCGTAAGAGCACTTCCGAGTGTTGTTTCACCTTGGGATCTGCTTCGATATCCTGGATGAGCAGGAAGCAGAAGTCGGTGACTTTGAGCACCACCGAAGCAGGATATATTGTTGCTAGCATGACCTCATGTGAGGCAGTCTGGTTGCGAAAGATCTTCAGTGAGCTGTTTGGATTTACATTGGATACCGCTGCGATTCTCTATAACAACCAGAGGTGGGATTCGATTATTGAGGAATCCCGTATTCGTCGATTGCTCCAGCAGATAGACATCATCTGGGATATGGTAAGTTGATGAGCAAGGAGGCTCCATTGCATTAAGATGATGTACAGGTTGATACACCTTGTCAAAGCCCCGAGGAAAGATCTAATCTGTGATTTTCCCAAACGACTTGGAGTCAGTAAGAAACTCTTGTACAAGGATCCTGCATGTTGCATACATTGAGCTCTGGGAGCTCTGAGGGCTTGCAGTTATTACTGGATCAACATACGACCACAGGGTGACTCACCCTCCCCTGGTGGTGCACACTGGAACAAGATGATTCGCTCTCTTGTGGGACAAGATGATTTGCTCTCTTGTGGAACAGGATGATTCGCTCTCCTGTGTAGCAGGATGATTAGTCTCCTGTGAGGCCTGGATTGATGTGTTTTCCATGGCGATTGTAGCAGGATTGATGTGTTCTCCTGTGAGGCCTGGATTGATGTGTTCTCCATGGCTATTATAGCAGGATTGATGTGTTCTCCTGTGAGGCCTGGATTGATGTGTTCCATGGCGATTGTAGCAGGATTGATGTGTTCTCCTGTGAGGCCTGGATTGATGTGTTCTCCATGGCAGCCTGGATTGATGTGTTCTCCATGGCAATTGTAGCAGGATTGATGTGTTTTCCTGTGAGGCCTGGATTGATGTGTTCTCCATGGCAATTGTAGCAGGATTGATGTGTTCCCCTGTGAGGACAGTATTGATTAGTTCTCCTGTCAAGGCATCCTACCCATGCAGTCTGGGACTCATGGGAAGTACTTCTCATCTGATCAATGAGCAGGGAAATGAAGTTAGGGACCATAGTAGTACCGATGGACGCATCGTTGTAACTACCGTACTCCCTACGCTAGGATGACCTCCATTGATCTGGGATCAATGATACTGGTCTGGGACTAGTGGTAGGAGTTGTACCATACTATGACGCTGACTTCGGGTCGGTTGAGACTGGTCTGGGATCAGTGGTACATACTCTGAGACTGACTTTGAGTCAGTGGAGGATGATATTGGTCTGGGACCATTGGAGTTGTACTCACTATGGCGTTGACTTTGGGTTGGTTGAGACTGGTCTGGGACCAGTGGTACATACTCTGAGACTGACTTTGAGTCAGTATGATACATCCTCGATCATTTCTTCTTCTTCATAATTCGGACAAAAGCAGAGTAGAACAGAACAATGCGAGAGCAGAGCAGAACAGAACAAAACAGTACAGATCAGTGCAGGGCAGAAGAAGACAAAGCAGAACAGGCAAAATAGAGCAGAGCAGGGCAAGGGTCACGCTGTACAAGGCAGTGCATTTGATGGATGAATAGTAACGACCGATAGACAGATTTCAGATGAAGTTCTCCATGGTTGAGGGGGAGTGTTAAAATTGGCAACCAGGGCAAAACTTCATGTGGGTGATCTTATTCATGGCTAATAATATTTTTATTATATTCCTCTTGTCGAGAGGTGTAGGATTGATATAAAGATCATCCAATTCCGATAAGTATTCATGGAGATATGAATTTATTTTGATTATGGAATTATTATCAAGCCGACCTACAACTCATGTAGGCTCAAAAGCCCAACAGTCGCATCTATTCACCCACCAACGTTGTGTATAAATATAAGAGGACTTTTCCTCATTTAGACTCACTCATCTCATCACATCTCTCTCTCTCTACTGCGCAGATATGAGTCTCTTCTCTATTGCGCTGAAATGGGTCTCTCTCTCTCACACATGTGAAGCCGGAAGCTGTTGAATTTGAAGCTGCAACTGCAGAAGTAAAGATTGACTTGCGTGGCCTAGAAGATCTCCTCTTTGGAACTGCGCTGTAGGTTCATTTGAACCTCCTCTGAAAGCCGCAACTTTTGGTGGTGGAATGAAGTCAATCCGACGAACGGTTTGCAAGATATCGACTGCCCTAGTTTGAAGCCGGAAACTGCTGAAACTGAAGCTGCTACTGCAGAAGCAAAGATTGACTTGCGTGGCCTAGAAGATCTCCTCATCTGAACTGCGCTGTAGGTTCATCTGAACCTCCTCTGGAAGCCGAAACTTTTGGTGGTGGAATGAAGTCAATTCGACTGTCGGTTTGTGAGATATGGTCTGCCCTAGTTTGATAATGAAGCCGCTAATGCTGATGCTATTGATCTAGGGTTTGCTACTGCTGATATGAATCAGATTTATTGTACTATTTCTCTCTGCTGAATTATTGAAGATAAAAGAAGATTTGATCAAAGGGTTTCCCCACACATTGTGGGGTTTGTCCCTGGCTAGCCGCCACATCTTGTGTCTCTTGTCTTGGCTTGTTTTCTGTCGATCGTTTAATGTTCTATCTGCACTTTACTTTATGTACATGTAATTGCTAATTGGTGGAATATAATAAGAAAAAGAAGTAAACTGTTATAAGCATAGAACATACCATATCTTAACACTCATGCATTCATAAAACAAACTTAAATGATAAACCCAGGATCGAAACTGGTTGGGCTCTGCAAGAGAATGCTTGTGGGAATTGGCTGGTTCAACCGAGAACTTCCCCAAATGCCCACTGATCTTCTCAATAAGGGTTTCATGCATAGCTCACTTCAACCATCAATAAAGAGGGAAAAAACAATACTAGATTCCAGATGCAATAGAGATACCTGCTATTATTTCAGAAATCTTATTACCATTCAAACCCTAGTAAGTGAACAAGATACTTGTGTTCAACAATACTCTACATCAAGCTATTACTAATGGCTGAAAATAAAAATATGCAGAAAATAAGACAGCTCACAGCACTTCAGGAGAGTAACACCAGCAAGATTTCAACCCCAAAGTCTTTCTTTATTAGCACCAGAAAAAGTTTACAAGAGAGTTTTCTTCAACACAGGACTCACAGATCGAATGATCTCAAATGACCCCTAGCACCCTATTTAAGGGAAAAATTCCCAACATCTAGTTCGAGTGATCCACGTCAAAATGTTCTCGACCGTCGATGAGGATCAAAACATCTTTTAATCTCATCCGTCGAATTTTTAGATGCATTAAAAAATTGAAATTCTGCATTTATTTACTCAAAAATTTGACCTATTATTATTTTATTTTATTACTATTTTTATTTATTTATTTGTTTTTATATTTTATATATATTTTTTTTAAATGGATCCTCGAACTTAGCCTTTGGAAAAATCACCTAGGACCTAGTACTTAGGACTTATGAGGGGATTAAAACATTTTCTAACCCTCAAGACACTTTACATCATGACTTTTACAATTTTACATCTCAAGGGGGAAAACCCATTTGACATAGACCCTCATAGACCACCCAGTTCTGCGACACAACTATAATCTAGCAGATTAACACACTAGGATTCCTCTAAGATTCTAATGACAAAATTCATTCCAGCTTTGGGGTTAGGCTGAAGGAAAACTCTGCCGATCATAGATCGGTGAGACAAAAAACCTTCCGGAATGTAGCTTATCACTAGAAAATTAGGTCCACCTAGGCAATTTACATACATGACTTGGATCTGCTAAAATTATTTACACTTTACACATGCAGACTGGGTTTACAACATAATATGATCAAGTCGACGATGACTGTCAAATGCACGGACATGTCAATCAAGCACTATCCCTTTTGCGAAGAAAAAAGGGGGTGTACTGCTATGGGAAGTTGACACGCAGTGGTCAACACTTTGTACTTGGATTTTTCCATCTTTGTTGGGCACCTCAAAAATAGGAGATAGTGGATGACATTCCGATACCAGGCAGAGGTTTCATATTTGATATGAATCTTTTGGACTGAAGTCTTGATCATGGGCTGTGTCCCCTCTTCATCTTCTTCAGTTAAGAGGTTGATCCCCAAGGCCTGACAGTTAGATTCCGATAGGATTTTGGCCAACCCTTGTCCTTTAACGAGTTTAGTGGGCTTTACCTCCATGTCATACTCTTGGATTTTTGCAATCCACTTACCCCTTTTACCATCACTGTCTCCTTGCACCAAGATGTCCTTAACAACTATTGTCGGGACATAAGCCACGATGTTTGAATGTAAAACATAAACTCTTAAAGTCCTCAAAGCTTTGACTAGAGTGTATGCCTGTTTTTCCAATATATTATACTCCAGTTCAACATCTCGCAGCACCTGGCTGAAGGAAGCTATATGCTGCTCATGGCCGTCCTTATTTTTCTGTAGTAACACAATAACTACAATATCTGGGGAGGCAAAAGAAAAGATGTAAAATAGCCTTGAATAGTTCGGGCTGACTAACACTGAAGCCTCTGCAAAAGCTCTCTTGATTCTAGAGAAGGATTCTCAGGAATCTGGGCTCCACTTTACTTCGTTCTCCTTCTTCAACATCTCCGTAATGCCCTTCACTATCTCTACGTAGTTAGGTACAAATAGTCTCAAGAAATTAATCCTCCCCAAGAAGACTTGGACCTCCTTTTTATTCCTTGGTAGGGAAATGTGATTGATGGTGTCCACCTGTTTAGGATCGATCTTTACCCCTTCCTGCGCTACAATGTGCCCCAACAACTTGCCTTCGCTCAAAGCGAGCTGAAATTTCTTGGGATTTAGGGACAACGCATACTTTCTGCATTTCTCAAAGGTGAATTTTAGATGTTCATTGTGCTCCTCATCTGTTTTGGAGAAAACAATGATATCATCTAGATAAACCAGCACAAATTTGTCTTGCTCTCCCACAAATGCTATATCCATTGCCCTCTGGAAAGTTGCTTCTGCGTTTATTAGGCTAAATGGCATCCTTGCGTACATGAAAGTCCCCCAAGGTGTAGTGAATGCAGTTTTCTTTTGATCCTTAGGATGCACTGCCACTTGGTTATACCCTGAAAAACCATCCATCATGGACATCCGAGTAGAGCCAACTACCTTTTGTAAAATGTGATCCATTTTAGGCAATGGGTAGTTGTCCTTCAAAGAAGCTCTGTTGAGGTTCCTAAAATCTACACACAGTCTGATTTCTCCATTCTTCTTCCTGACAGGACCTAGATTGGCAACCCATTCTAAGTACCTTAATGGTACAATGATCTTAGCTTGAAGCAACTTCTTCACTTCCTTCTCAATGGATGGGAGTAGAAGCGGATTGATCTGTCTGAGTTTTTGCTTACAAGGCCTCATATTATTCTTTAAAGGAATCTTATTATGAATAACATTTACATCAAAAGTTTTCAAATCATCATAAGACCAAGCAAAAACATCTTTATAGGCTTTTAAGAGATTTAAGTACCTTTGTTTGTATTGATGAGGGATCCCTTTTGACAACTTAATCATCCGGGGTTCATCTTCTGAGCCTATGTTGCAATCCTCCACCTGTTCATCGACTTCCTGTTCAGCAGGTTTAGAAGCCACATCATTGGCTTTGAATAACCTTTCCAAAGGAACTAGACCCCGTGGAATGGCATTTTCCTTCAGCTGCAAAACTCTATGTCTTGCGATGTTTTCCTCCCATGCAGTTGACTGTTCTTCTGTCATTTCTTCTTCTTTTTCTTCTTGGTCAATCACAGAGTTTGAGAATCCCCCAATGACTTCCATGAAGCGTTTGATTTGCTCATCATCCTCAAACACTTGCCAATGCTTCACATTGTCCGACACTGAGGGTCTGTATCTAACTTCAATTTCATACCCCAACAGAAGATTTTGTGGTGGCTTGAAGTTGCTAGCAGCTATAGCTAAAGAATCAACCATTCGATTTCCTTCCCTATGCAAGAATTGGACATTAAAAGCTGAGAAGAAGTTGTCGATCAAGTCCCAAACCACATTTCTGTAAGCTCTCAGTCGGGGGTGCTTGGTTTGGCATTAGTCCTTGATTTGCTTCACTACTAGTTCTGAATCTCCAAACACGGTCAGACAGTCAATGTTTAGATTCTTTGCTTCTTGCAGGCCCAGTAGCAATGCCTCATACTCCGCCACATTGTTGGTGGCCTCAAACTCCAATTTGAAGGAGAGGGGAATTAAGCTACCTTCTGGAGATATCAACAATGCCCCTGCCTCATTTCCTTATTTAGAATTGGCACCATCAAAATACAACTTCCATACCTTACTACAATCTTTGAGTTATTGGTCTGATTTGATTGCAGGTTGTACCTGTGTTTCTTCTAGAATAAATTCATCTTCTTCTAGCATAAAGCAGGAGATGTCCCTTTCTGTTCCATACACAGGTGCATTGTTTGAACAATCAGCTCTTGTGACTGTTTTTATGAATCTGGATTCTTTATATAGTCTCTTTTCCTCTCCACCAAAGATAGGAATGGTAGCATTAAGTAAGATCCGACTTGATGGACCCTTTGATCTTTGATCCCTAAGACCTGGACAAAAGCATACCAAATCTCGCAGGGATGTCCGCAACTACAATGTCCATCACCACACTTTTCGCTGGGATCTGGGCCAAATTCACCACCAGGTCCTTGATCATCCCTAAGCACTTGACCCTCTTAGAGTCAAAAGAAAAGAGATCTTTATATGGTCTGGTTATCTCTAGACCCAGTTGTTCCATCACTGATAGTGGCATCAAATTATGAGAAGCTCTTGAATCCAACATGCAATTATGGAGCAGGAGGTCATGTACTACCAGAGTGACATAAAAAGGTGGAGTGGAGGGATCTTGTTCCTCAACATGAGGTTGGAGGAGGAGGTCATGTACTACCAGAGTGACATAAAAAGGTGGAGTGGAGGGATCTTGTTCCTCAACATGAGGTCCAAAGACTACCATTGGCCTCTCTTCTTGCAGGTTTAAACTATCAAGTGGTTGGACTGAAGCGGAAGGAAACAAAAACTGAGAGACTTGGGCCTTGTAGGTGGGTTGTTTCAAGAGCTCAGACAATGGGATTGGGATCTTGACTTTTTCAAGCTCTTTTTGAAGGCTAAAGATGGTAGGGCCTTTCTCTGTAATGCTAATTTCTACAGGCTCCTTTTCTTTTTCATGGATGATTCTAGTAGGGGGAGGTGATTTACCTTCTTTGACGACTTTAGGCTTATAGCCGTTCGGATCGGAGGACTCTTTCTTTCTTGGAATAATTGGATCTACAGGTCCCTTCCCCTTGTCAGCAGACTTAGGAGGCTCCTGGGAGGAAGTACCTTCATTCTGATCTTGTGCTCTCGATCTCTTTCTAGATGATCGTAGATCGTACTTCTTGTGCAGCTGAGCCTGCATGAAGTCAACGAATTGTTTGTAGTAGTCATCGATCTCGTCATCATCCAGTGTGGCCTCAAGCTCCTCCTCCTCTTCATATGTTCTGAGTTCTTGTCCCTCATCAGAGAAAGAGGAATACAAGTTCCCCTGAACATCACTTGTATCTGGTGTTAGTTCCTCTGGATCATCTTCTATATACAATGGAGGATGAATGTGGTCTTGTTGCTCTCTCCTCTCCCTTTGCATTATCTGTAGGGAAGGCCTTATGTATTGGGGATTAAAACCTCGATTAGTAGCTGGGAAGTTCTGTGTTTGAAGGCTTTTATTCTCCAGCTCCATTTTTATTAGCTTGCCCTATAAGTTCTTTATCAACTTATCCATTTCCTCTATCCTCTGTTCTTGAAATTCTCTCCCACTTGAGGAAGATGCCTCATCTTTTCCCTTTTTCTTCTCTCCAAATTCAGTTCTGCTTCTTGACTTCCTTGTGGAGGTAAAGTTTGCTTCTACTTCAAGGGCATCAGTTTGGATCTGGTCCAAGGTAGGAGACTTCCTTTCTCTGAGAGTAAAACTGAATTTTGAATCAAAGGCCCCAGCAAAGACTACTCGGGCAATGACCTGTGGAGGTTTGATTTCAACAGGCAGATTGTTGTATAGTTTATTAAATCTTTTAATAAAATCTGAGATATCCTCACCAGATTTCTTCTTGATAGCATTAAACTCAGTGAGAATGTATCCATGGTCTCTCTTCTCACCCCATTTCTGCATAAAGGAGTTCTCCATTTCTTCCCAAGTGTTAATGGTAGCATTTGGCAAGGATTTAAACCATTTCCTGACTTCCCCGTCCAAAGATTGGATGAAAAGCCTCAACACTACATCCTGGTGTTCAACATTCAGATTTTCTGCAAAGGCACAAAAAATTTCTATGTCTTTGTGCTCTTACATCAACTTCTTCATTATACCTGGGTAGGAGCTTGAGATAGTCTTATGGCATAGCATTTAAAGGTTGAGGCAGGTTTAAGGGAGCATATTTGTTTAACAAGAAACCTGGGACAACCATTTGGATCAAAGGTGGTGGTGCTTGAATTATTGGAGGAGCCTGAGGTATTACCAATGGTAAGACAACTGACTGACAGTGGAATGAGAAATTGTTCACACTGTGGGTAGGGTTGCTTTGGAGTTTATCTTTTATCTCCTCAACTTCTTCTTTGACCTCTAGGGATGTGATACTGAGCAAGTGACCACATTTTGGAGGATATACCAGGACCCTAGGAGGAAATTCAAAACAATGAATTACGACCTTCCGTGAACTAGATGAGGAGGTTTCAGGAAATGAAGAGACAGTAGCATCAATGTTTGGAGTCTTTTCTTTCCAAATCCTTTTGAATATTATTCTTTTTGGGTCAGATACAGATGGTGTTTTTTGCTGAGAGGTATCTGAGCGGGTATGGGGCCTATTATAAGCTAGAATAATCAAATAAAAATACAGACAATGGAGTCGCCAAGGTGAGAGATCTTCAACCCACACTTCCCTTGCTCACTTGACAGAGGAAATGTAAAGATTTGTTGTACCCAAGGAAAAGTATTTCAATTTCGTCTACGACAACGACGCCAAAAAGATCTTGTCGCTTTTTCTAACACTTGTAGCACAAGTGCTTCAGGAGATATGAAAGCTTCCTAGAGACAACCTCTGGGTTGATTGTAGACCAGTGCTTAGGACATCTTAAAGAGTGCTTGATAGATTTATAGTAAAGACTTTTAGCACTTCGGTTTGTCACAAAAATACAAATGAGTTTGATTTAGAATCATTCATAAAGATACCAAATAGAAAGCAGCTTGTACACAGGAGTATTCAGGAAATAATCTTCAACTCACAGCTGGCCAAATCAGATTAGGAATATGCAGCGATTTAATTTATGAAACAGAGGTAATGGGAGAAGACAGTAGAAGAGGAGTCCATTATACAAAGCTTAAGATCTAAGAATTCTATATATATCAAGACTCAGAGAGAAACAAGTGAGGGGAATATCTATGAAATGTTGAGATACATGGAGCGCTGTTTAAAGATTCAATTCCTACAACAATGCAGGCATTATCCACCAATGTTTTGACTTAAATGAATCTGCATTTGAAGGAAATACATCTAGCTGCTACTTTACATGTAATTTGAGAAGAGCATTTGACACATATGATAATACAGAGAGAGAGGAACATACTGCAAAACTAATAAGTTGGAATCACTGGAATTTTGTATTAATCTCTTGAAGAAAACCAACATACAACAAGCTTTAAACAAGCCTTTAAGAAAACAGGAAAGGTCTCGTAGGAGAGAAGTCTTTCCCAAAATTCTAAACCTTTGATAAGTGTTTCTTCCTCCCTTTTATAAGGAGAGGAGGAATTAGAAATCAGTTACAAAAATATCTCAGGCTTGAGCCTCCAACTGTCTGCTTGATTAGCTGTCTCAGTGTGCAAGCTCTATCGCCTCAAATTATTACAACAGAATGACAAAACAACAAAATAAAACAGAACAACATAACATTTGAAACTGAAATTATGGTCCTGTGAAAGTATCTCCATGCCATTTCCTTGGATGGCCTCTGGTCTAGCCATGTTTTTGCCATATTATGCCTCAGATTCTTTTGACCGGTTCCCTGTCGCTTTTGGTCCTAACAACTTTAATTCGTCACTTACAAGAGCCGGGAGCGATCCCTTATGGTGGCCATGACATATTTTGAACGCAGTTGCCAACTCATTCGTCCCTTTCGACATCCTGTAGAACACTATCGGAGCCATGATATGCATAGTTACACTGACATGAAACTGTATTGGATGTTCTTCAGTATTGGCTCTTTACACTTAGAAACATTACGAAATAGGCGAGTTCGGGGATCTGTGGTCCCCTTTGTTTTAGCCCCTTTTCAACATTTTTCTCCATAGGACCGAGGGCGGTGACCAGGTGCTTAGCGTTTAGGCGCTAGCGCATTTTGTTCTATCCCCGGGGCTATTTTCCTTTGTAAATAGATTAGCGCCCCGGTTACTTTAGGTTGTTCTAGACCACGCACTAGCACAAAATCAGAGCCCCTTTATCGACGTATCGCAATCGGGGATTTAACTCTGGAGTTGCGACATCAGGTTTCGCTGATCGCTGATTGTCGATCACCGTATGTGTTTAGCCCTTGGTTCTTTGGATTCAAATTTTGTAAATAGTCACAGAAAGAGGACAAACTGTTGTTTGTTGAGTAGTGTTTTCAGGGCCGAAGGTCGGAACAGTGAGACGTGGCACTTCGTAAAAGTTCGCTCTACTGAACTAGTCTATAATCAGGTCATCGTGGGAGATTGGGCATAACTTTTTCTTGAAGAATCCAATCTTGATCAGACTTGTGGGGTTGGAAAGACGACTCAGAGTGCCACCATAGGACGAAATTTTAGACCCTGGAGATCTGAAATTACATAGATACAACAGATTCAATATCAAGCTCCTAGAAGGCAAGAAAAAGCATGCATTCAAGGATCACTGCAGTAAGGACCATACAACAACAGTTAATGGTAAGTCTCCTACAACAAGGTATGTAGATTAGTAATATGAGTATCATCTCTGACATATGTTTTTGTAGGACAACTTATGTACATACAATGTCTCGGTTATATCTCTATGTCTCTATATGTCACAGTTAGTTTTTCGGATGTCCTATTCTTGATACTACACATTTGATGCTACATATTCTTAATGCTACACCAAGTCTGCTAAATCTATATGATGTTGTAAGTTCATGTTACTTGTCTCGTCATAGTTGATAGAGTGGTCTCTGTTGTTGTACTTAGAACTTGGTCCATCACAAGTCTAAGGTCTGTCATCAGTTTTTATTGTATATATCTTTACGTCAGTTTTGGATATAGTCTTGCATAGAGTCCATGCCTATATCAAGAGTGGGAGTCTTTGTCTACTGCTGCAACAAGTCAACAACAAAAGTGACAAGCACACTTCAGGTACACATTGTAATTTTAATTTGTATTTATTCATTATTATGCACTTACATGTGTTTTGCAGGCAGAGGTAAGTTGAAGGGTATTTTGTTTTGTTTTGGGATTGGTTTCACCGGAAAAATTTTGCATGCAGGTAGAAGAAGATTCAAGTACAACTTCAAGCAAGAATTCAAGAGCAGAAGTATCGAATCAAAGGAAGCATTGAACGGGACATCCTTTGAAGACATGACAACCATCTGTATATTGTGAAGAAGTGTCAAGGCCAAGAGTCATCATTGTAAAGTTGTAAAAGAGTCATTTGTAAAATTGTCATCATTGGAAGAGTCATTATTGTAAAAGAGTCAATCTGCCTATAGTCGAAAAGGCATTATTGGGAGGTATAGGAGTTTCTATTGGGATGATGTCATGGTTGGGTTGTAGGTCATAGTGTGATTGGGTGTTCGGTCAAAATCATTGTAAATCATATTGTATCGTGGATCATTATCCCTAGTAGAGGAGTCCACACTTTTGTATTTAATTTTTGTCTTTATAGGGTGGTAGGGTGGTGCTAGGCAGGTGTATGAAGTCGCCTACAGGTTGGGGCCTGTGAACACTTCAAGGTGGTAGTGTGGTGCTAGGGCGCTCGCTAGGGTGTTGGGGCATCCATTCAGTTGATTACTGAAGAAACCAGGGCGTTGGGGCGTCCTTCCAGTGGGAGTTGGAGAAGAATGCTTTTCTAGAATTCCAGGAAGTTGTTGCTTTCATTTCAGTTGGGGCTGAAGATTGAATTTTTTTTTAGAAAAGCGTTCGGTGGTTTTTGACCCGGAGGGGGTTTTCCACCTAAAATTCTTGTGCCTACTGTGTTCTATTATTTACTGTTATTACTGCCTAAACATTAATAATAATTGAAGATTAACTAATGCTTTGAAAAGATTTAAAAGTGCTAATTGCTAAGGAATACTGATTCACGCCCCTCAGTATTTCCAACAATTGGTATCGGAGCTTGGTTCCTTAAGTAACAACTTAACCGCTGGAAGTCAATTTTCAGAGCATAGAGATGGGAAAGTCAAAGAAGCAGGTTACAAGGATTTCAAAGGAAGGTACATGTACAAAAAAATCTGAAGAAAGTGAGTATTGTGTACCAACCCTTGATTTTGATGTAGATAATTACTGGATATGGGAGTCCAGGATGGAAGTACATTTGTAGGCACATGGAGTATGGGAATCAATTGTTTCTGGAGACACATCTACCAATGAAGCAAAAAGGTACAATTCAAAGGCCATGAATGTAATTTTGAATGTGTTGCCAAATTTTGTGAAAACAAAAGTTGGTCAATGTTCAACAGCTAAAGCTCTTTGGGAAAAGCTTCATAATCTCTATTCAACAAAGCAATTAGGTCAAGATGTTATTGAAAATTTGGATCCTTTTGATTATGATGAAGAAATGAGAGAAATGAGTAAAACAAAGTTTCAAAATCAAGTGATCAAGGAACTCAAATGTCAAAAGGAAAAGACAAGACTTTTGGAAGCAGAATTGAAGACAACAAAAGAACTCATAAAAAAAAATGAAGAGTCTGAGAAGATGATTAGTAGTCTTAGAACTCAATTGGAAGAAATCAAGAATACAGTGACATGAGACCTCAAGAGAGAAGTCCAATAGAAGCAACAAGAAATCGACACAGCGTTTGCAGAGATTAGCAGGATCACACAACAGATGCAGGAAGTAGAAATTGAAAGGAAGGAATTTGATCAAAGATACATATCCATTGTTGACCAAAAGAAAAAGGAATTAGAAACATCTTCAGTAGAAATAAGCAGGCTCAGGATTGAAAATGAGAAGCAGAAGGAACAGATACAGGTTCTCAAGCTACAGGTTGAGGAGGCAGCAAAACGAAGGAAGATCTTGCTCAAAAGCAAGAAGAACTTGACGCAACCCGTGATGAGATCAACAAACTCAAGGGATCGCAAAAAGAACACTTACAAGATAAGACAAATGAAGGAGTAAAAATGAAGGCAACTAAAGATGGTAAAGCTCCAGTTGATGAAGGTACAGGCTCCACATCTTTGCAGGATGATTCTAAGAAGGAAGCTGATCAAAGTGAAAAGCCAAAGAAGAATGTTGCAACTCCAAAGAACAAAGGACCACAACGAACTACGACACCGCCTCCAAAGAAGAATGAAAAATCTTTCAGGTACAACTATCAAGGACCATCGCATTCAAATGAACCATTCAGGTGCACACATTATTTTAATGGTTATTGCTTTTTATGTGCTAACTATGGACATATAGCTAGGGATTGTGAAGTTTTTGACATGTAAAATCATTATCTGCAAAACCCTAGAAGCAAGTTTGCAGGATCATGAGACAGGTTTCACGATGATTTTGTCAGAAGAGAATACGTGCTAGATGGGCCAAACATTGAATGTTTCAAATGCCATAACTATGGCCATAACACTCGCAGTTGCAAATATCAGATGGAATCACCTATGGACAGCATTGAATGCTTCAAGTGTCATAACTATGGGCACATGGCTTGAGATTGCAAGAATAAGAAGGGTTGGAAAAGGAAACAGGTACATGAAGACAAAATAGATAACAAGGTTTCAACAGTTATGCTTTCAGGATTTGTAAAAGAAAAAGGTCATGAGGAATTAGCAGTTGCTTCAGATAATGACTCAAGTCAAGATGGTCCGTTAGGTGACTCACTGTTTTGAACAATCTGGCTTGTTGACTCCTTAATGTTTGTAGAGGAAGAGTCTATGCAACAGTATATGGCACAAGTCTACGATTGACAGGAAGGTAGTTTGAACAAGATGACAATTTCATTAAAGGTTCAGGGGGAGCAAAATAGTTGAAGGATTACAGGTTACTAAGAACAAGGCAAGATTAGTCTGCAAAGGATATGCACAGGTTGAAGGAATATTTGTTCCAATTGCCAGAATGGAATCATCAGGATGTTTCTTGCTTATGTTTACTCGAGAAAAATCAAGGTCTACCAAATGGATGCTAAGTTAGCTTTTCTAAATGGTAAATTGGAGGAAGAAGTTTACATTGAACAACCCAAAGGTTTTCTGCTCTCTGACAAAGAAGACTATGTCTGCAAATTAAAGAAGGCTCTATATGGTCTCAAGCAAGCTCCTAGGGCTTGGTATGCTCGTCTTGACGGATATCTACATCAACAGGGATTCAAGAAAGGAAGTGCTGACAACAATCTTTATGTGAAAGTGGATCGAGATAACCTAACAATTATCGAAGTATATGTGGATGATATAATCTTTGGAAGCAGTGATGACAGATTAAGTAAAGACTTTGCCACAAAAATGCAAAGTGAGTTTGAAATGTCTATGATTGGCGAACTGACATACTTTTTAGGGCTTTAGATTTCTTAGCAGGATAAAGGAATATTCATATATCAAACCAAGTACATCAAAGAAATGCTCAAGAAATTCCAGATGGAAGATTGCAAGCCAGTCCTTACCCCCATGGTAACATGTTGCAAGTTAAGCTTAGAAAATTCGTCAAAGGATGTGGACCAAAGGTTGTATAGATCCATGATTGGTAGTCTCTTATATGTGACAGCCTCCCGGCCTGATGTGATGTAGGCAATTGGACAAGTAGCAAGATTCCAAGCAGCACCAAAAGAATCTCATATTATTGCCGTCAAAATAATTATTCGGTATCTTAAGGGCACAACGGAATATGGTCTATGGTATCCCAAATGAAATGATATGCCTCTGCTTCAGATTTGTCCTCGAAAAACTTATAAAAATTCTCAAATCTAAATTTTGAAACATTCAAACTGAAAATAATTTGGAATAATGCCCTTGCAAAATGATATTAAGGTCGGATCTTACCCTCCAGGGCCTAGATCTGGCGTCAAAGAAAATTTCCCTTAAGATCTGCCGCTGCAAAAAGAAAAACAAAACACCCATAAACAATATATACAATGATAAAACTAAAAAAACCAGTTAGATTACAATAATTACAAGTTGAAGGCTCGAAGTAACCAGATCTATCATTACACTGCACAAAAATTAAAAGATTTTCTAAATTTTAAAGGAGGTGCTAATTCGAAACCCTTCGTGCATCACCAATAAAAATCTTATGATAAGCCCCGAGCTAATTTAGCTGGGCTCTTTAGAAAATACAAATCGAGAGTTGGCTGGTCCAACTGAAAACTTCCCCTAGTGCTCGAGGATCTAAAATCAAGATTTCTCTGCAAAACTCAATCCAGCCATAAAAAATAGAGCGAGAAAATAATAATAAAATGAAGACAAATAAAGATACCTGCTATTATGTTGAAAATTTAAAGTATTATTCCAACCCAGTGACTGAGCAAGATACCTGTACTCAAATCACTCTTTAGAAGCTATCATCAATGGCTTTAGAAAAAAATTATGCATGAAAACAACACATCTTATAGTATTCCCATGAAGAGTAACACTAGCAGAATTTAACCCCAAAGTCTTTTTTTATTATCCAAAAAAAAATTACACCAGAGCTCCTTGGTAAGCACATGACTCAAGGATCAGATGGATCAATTGACAAATGACTTTCTGTTTAAAGATAAATCCTCCAACGACTAGTTCGAGTGATCCTTGTTAAAGCAATCTCCACTGTTGATGAAGATTAATTTTTTTTTTTTTTTTATAATTTCATTTGTCGAAATATTTAGATATTTTGGGAAATTAGAATTTTTTAACTAAATGCATTTTAATTAACTCAAAAATAAATTTTTTGAGTTAATTTCCCCAAAAATTTGACTTTGAATTAACCCCCAAGGATCAAAGGTTTAAAATTTAGCAAAATAGGTAATTTACCTTAGTCCCGGGACCTTTTAAAATTGAATTTTTTAGGACCAACGAATTTTGCCTTTGGAGAATTTAAATTTACCGAGGACCTGGAATTAATTAAATTTTTTGCTTAAGATTTTAATTAATTTTGGGCCAGAAAATTTAATTAATTAACTTATGAAGGGATAAATTATTTTTCCAACCCTCAAGACACTTTACATAATGAATTTCGTATTTTTTACATCATAAGGGGGAAAACCCATTTGTAATAGACCTTCACAGACTACCCATTTATGCGACGCAAATATAATCTATTAGACCAAGCAATTTGTAATAAAATAACCTAACCAAATAGTTAGGATTATTCCCAAATCACTTTTACATAGACTCGATCTAGAACACTAGGACTCGCCTAAGATCCTAGCGACAAAATCCATTCTAGCTTTGGGGTAAGACTGGAGGGGAAAACTCTACCGACCATTCAAGAATGGATCAGTGAGACAAAAAACCTCCTAGAATGGAGATGGTCACTAGAAATGTAGTTTTACCTAGGTTGTTACATACATGACATGGTTTTGCTGAGATTATTTACATCATATACATGTAGAATGGGTTTACATTATAACATGATGATCAGGTTGATGATGATAACTGGACGACACAGACACATCGATCAGGCGCTATCCCTTTTGCGAAAAAAGGGGTGTACTGCTATGGGTCGTTGACATGTAGTGGTCAACAGATCTCTCTGGCAGCATCGATGGGATGGAACATCCACCAAATGGATGTCAAGACTGCGTTTTTGAATGGCACAATAGATGAAGAAGTCTATATAGAGCAACTCTTGGGATTCGAAGTCAAAGACAGGAAGGCATATGTTTGCAGATTGAAGCAAGCATTATATGGCCTCAAGCAAGCACCAAGGACATGGTATGATAGAATGGATGCATACCTAGAAAGAATAGGCTTCACAAAAAGTTTTGCTGATCCGAACCTTTATATCAAGATTGTAGATGGAGAAATTGTAATCATTCTTTTGTATGTAGATGATCTTCTCTTGACAAGTGTAGAAGGTCGAATTGAAGAATGTAAGAAGCAACTAGCAGCATAATTTGACATGAAGGATCTAGGGCTGATGCATTACTATTTGGGACTAGAAGTATGGCAAGGACCTGACGAAGTTTATTTGGGTCAAGGAAAGTAGATGATCAAGATGTTGAAGAGGTTTGACATGATGGACTGCAAACCTATGACTACTCCGTTGATCACAAACTTGAAGAGACTAAGGAGTTTTGAATTGGGCCCTGTGGATCCTTCCAAGTATAGACAACTGATTGGCTCACTAATGTACTTGGTGAACACTCGACCAGACATACGTTTTGCAGTAAACATTCTCAGTCAATTCCAAGTGGAGCAAAAGCATGATCATTGGACAACAACAAAACATATATTGAGATATCTGCGAGGAACTATCCACTACTGCCTGAAATATGATAGGAGGAATGATGTCCACCTGATTGGATATATAGATTCCGACTGGGGAGGCAACAAGCAAGATGAAAGAAGCACTATGTGAGGATGTTTCAGTTTGGGATCCTCTATGATCTCATGGATGAGCAGAAAGCAAGACACAATTGCTTTGAGTAGTGCTGAGGCTGAGTATGTTGCAGCCTGTGAAGTAAGCAGAGAAGCGATTTGGTTAAGGAAGCTACTATCCGACCTATTTGAAGGACCGATGGACCCTACAGTGATACATTGTGACAACACCAATTGTATACGATTGTCTGAGGACCCAATATTTCATGGAAAGACAAAGCATATAAACAACAAGTATCACTATATTCGGGAGCTAGTACAAAATGGTGTGTTGCAACTACAGTATATCTCCACTGATGAGCAGGTAGTTGACATATTGACGAAATCTCTTCCTAACAAGAAGCTTGTGTACTTGAGAGACAAGCTTGGCTTGGTTGATATATCCTCCCTAGTTGAGAGGGAGAGATAGGCACATCATTCTTGTCTTCACTTGGGAAGACAAAATGGAGGATTGGGTAACCATCTGGCATCCGATACTCTTTGAGGATGAGGTAGGGCATCCAAGATAAGAGTAGTCATGGACCGATATTCTTTGAGGACTAGCTATCCAAGACAAGAATAGTCCAAAGAAGGTCATACTCGGTGAACATTCGAGTGTAGTATGTACCTTGAGAGACAATGATGATGGTGTTTATAAATCATTGGTCTCGCCAGCATTGTGCTCTGATCTTGTGGAGAGATAGAGCTGTTAGTCAAGGCCTTGCTATATGACAATGCTGGTTGATATGATGCTAGATAGATGGGTTACCAATCCGACTCTTCTTATGAGATCTCTTTAGATTGAGAATGTCCACGTACCTCTTATGAATACCTCCCTAGTTAAGAAGGAATGTTGAAAAACGTGTTACTAGGTTGGGTCTTCATAAGTATGAAATTTATTTTTGATTCTTGTAAATTATGAAATGAAAGAAAATTATTATTATTTTGGAGCATGGGTTCATTCTCAAGGCCTTTTATCTTATAGCTCAAGCACCCATTGAGTGCTTCTAGTGTTTGTCCTAGTTCAAGTAGTCAAACGAGTCATTGTCATAAGTTGAAGACCCCAAGTTGTCTTTAAAAGTGTCAAAATAGCCTCCAAGACCATGTCGGCTTGGCAGCTGGAAAGTCGGCCTAAAGAAAGAGCCACATCCACCCTTGAAGAGCCTACAGATAGAAGCGAGCTCGGCCTCCTTGAAGCACACTCACTCACCACCCATTCTAGCGAAGGAAGAGGAAGGAAGACGAAGGAGACTTGTGTTTGGGCTATCTTTCTCTCACACGTGCTAAAGAGGACTAGGGTTTCTGCAGCAGACCTAGGGCATCCATCTACAAGTTCGATCTTGGAGAAAAGGAGGCAAAGAGGTCAAGCGAAGGTCACCAAGGGTCACTCTCAAGCTCCAGAAGTCAGGGAAAGGCAAGCGAAGGTCAAAGGAGGGCTCTAGAAGAAGATCAAAGTTCCCACATGTGGCAGCAACAGTTGCAGGGAGGCTGAAATTTTAGATCTGCAGTAGGAGGCTGAAAATCTTGCAGCAGGAAGTCGAAAAGGTGCTACTGGAAGAGATTTGATTGGGTTTGACTAGATCGAAGTTGGCATATCATTCGAAGAGTTTGGTCTTGGTCTTGGAGGTTATTGGTCTCAGTCTTAAGGTCATGGAATTCATCAATTGAAGAATCTATAAGGAAGAGAAGAGATTTAAGGGTTTTCCTCTCAAGAGGAGAGGTTTTGGCCCTGGCTTGTAGCCTATATACTGTGTCATTGTTCTTGTTTTGTTAGCTGTTTGATGCTTCACACAAAATAATAAGGAACAAATCTAGTAAGTAAAAAGGAATCACAAGCAGTTATCAAGTAAAGAGAATTAATCATAATCATTGCGCTATTGAATTCTCAACATAAAGCAAGTGAGAATTATACAATGAAGCACAAGTAAATGATGGCAAATGAGATTGCTAATTAGATGTAATTAAAGGAATACAAAAATTAAAGAGACTAATCAAATCTAAGATGCAAATGAATTTAAGACAAGAGTTACTCAAATGCAACTAGATTAAATAACCAATGAGATCATAATAGCAATTAGATGAAGTTAAGATCTAGCAATGACCAAGTTAGCAATTCAATGGATTATATCTACAATCTAATGAATGTAAGAGACATATTAGAAATTAGATCTACAGACTAAACTATCAATGAGAGAAAATTAAACTAAGTTAATCACAACCACAAAAAATCCTCCCTTTTAAATAAGGAGGTATGATACCATGGGAATAAATCCCAAGCTCCCCTAAGGAAAAATATTTTATTAGTATATTACAAAGAGAAAATGAATCAAAGAGACTAATCAAATCTAAGATGCAAATGAATTTAAGACAAGAGTTACTCAAATGCAACTAGATTAAATAACCAATGAGATCATAATAGCAATTAGATGAAGTTAAGATCTAGCAATGACCAAGTTAGCAATTCAATGGATTATATCTACAATCTAATGAATGTAAGAGACATATTAGAAATTAGATCTACAGACTAAACTATCAATGAGAGAAAATTAAACTAAGTTAATCACAACCACAAAAAATCCTCCCTTTTAAATAAGGAGGTATGATACCATGGGAATAAATCCCAAGCTCCCCTAAGGAAAAATATTTTATTAGTATATTACAAAGAGAAAACCCTCTTAGACAGAAAAAGAGGATTTTAAAATAAATCTCAAGGAGGATTTACAAAGTGGGTTTTTTAATACCCCTCCTCAAGATACCAATGGAAGAAAGTTTTCTATAGTGCTTTTACAAAGATTTTAATATGAATTTTTTCTCCAAAAGTTGAATTTGCTTTAAAAAAAGAAATGACATCAAAGCTCAATATGCAAAAGATTAAGGAAAAACCCTACCTCTAGAAAGAAATTAAATGTTAAATTTCAAACTTAATCAGTTCCCTTTCACAAAAATTATTTGCTTTTGTTGCAAAGGGGTTTCACTCAAATTGTTGGATGTCAAAAGAATTTTTGTGTAGGCTCAAAATATGAAGACGACTTCCAAAATTTTGCTTGGATTCGTTCAAGGTGCCAGTGTCCACACCAAGAGGGCTTTTGCAGTAGAGAATGAGATCAACCCTTTAGGGCCCGCAACGAAGGAGAAAAGTGCCTGTGACTCCTCTGAAATGAATTCCACAAAAATTCTATGAAAATCCTTTTCCTTTTGCTCACAAGGAAGAAAATGAGCCTTAATAGCTCATGGCTAGGGAAGAGAACAACTTCTTTGGGCTCTTGGCTTAAGGAAAAAATGGGCCCAAATGCTTGCGGCTTCCCTAAAGAAAAATTTAGAAATTAAATCCGAGCCTCAAACAAATGGTTCTTTGCAAAATTTTAATGAAAAATCCCCTTAAAAAAATCGTCGTATCTCTGCAAAAATAATCCAAGGGTTAATCACTTTAACACCAAGTGAAGGATAAAGCCTCTTATGCTTGCGGCGCCCTCAAAATTATATTTTAGGTCTGCAAAAGTCGTTGGAACCCCGGGTTATATTTTTTTTTGAAATCGGTTTGAGAGAAATATTTTATAAAATTTGTTTTAAAATGAAAACCCTTTGAAAATTTTGATTTAGATGCAAAGGAGAGCCCAAAAATGCATGCGGCTTGAAGATACACTCCAAACAGATAGAGGGCTTCCCAAAATTAAATTTAAATGCTAGAAACCCTAGCAGTCTAGAGGAGGAAAGGGTTAGGCCTTTTTCTCTTCAATCCCTCCACTTGAAAAACAATGTTATCAAAAAATCCAAACCTTTGTCTTAAGATCTGCAAGGGAAGAAATAGATAATCCAAAAATATATACAAGATCTACAAGATGAACAAAATTATATTCAAAGGGTTAGTCGTAGATATATACAAAAATTATTTACAAATTTACAGATCTACTAGATCTAAGCAGTATGAGTACAACTCCGCTCCTTGATCAATAGAAATAAGCTCTAGTTTAGCTAGATCTATTCAATAAAAGCACAATAGTTGAGAAAATAGATTAGACATAAATAATTTTCACGAGTTATGACCAAGAAACCCCTGCAAAATTTGTTAGATAAGTCCTTTGTGGTAACCAAAGCAGGGTCTTCAGCTTCTATTGCTTGAGTAGTTGGTTAGTTCAACCGAGAACGTCCCCAAGTGCTCAAGATCTGAATCACAAGATGGTTTCTACACACTTTCAAAAAATGATTGTTAGATCTAAATGGGATTGGATAGTACAATAAGAGGGAAGTCTAGGGGTTCAACCGAAAACCCACTAGATCTGCCCAAATCTAAAGTATTTCTCCAAGTCCAAATACCAGTGCAAGATAATTATACACTAATAAATCCACAAAGGCAAATAGAAATAACAATTAATAGCACCAATAAAACATCTACACACTTAAGATGAAATTTGTTAGGTCACAAGGAATTAGATAACACAATGAATCAAAAGATCTAGAGATACCTGCTAGATCGATTAATTCAAAGTGCTTCTCTAAATTCAAGAACTAATGCAAGATACCTGTGCAAATAGTAAATCCACAAATGGCTAGTGAAAGAACAAATTTATATTTTTACTAGTAGAGCATTAAGAACACATTCATTTTTTTTACCATAGAGAGCTGAAGGGGAAAACTACCATGAATTAACTCCAGAGACTTCGTTATATTATTAAAAAAAATATGGAGCTTCCTTAGCCAAGAGCTCGATTAAAATGATCCAAGATATTACAATGAGGAGCTTAAAGCTCAATTTATAGAAAAAATGAGAGATTTAGATCCTTCTCCAAGTGAAAATGGCTAGGTCCAACGAATTGCACAAATTTGACTTGATCCTAGGAGAAAACAACTAGTTGAAAGCTCGATCCATGCCAGATTAATCTCGTCCCTTGATTGATTTCGATTTCCCTTGATGATGGAGTTGGATTGACCAAAAAATTTGATCCTGGTCAAAAAAATAATTTCCAATTTTTCTTCTTGAAATCTTCTCATTCAACTTAACCAACTTGGACCGTCTCATTAAAAAATCGATTTTCTTGGAGAATAATTCCTTTTGTGGACCAACGAATTTTTGTGGGATTTTTCCTTGTTTAAATCGTGGAGATTCCTTAATGTTTTCCTTGATTCCTTCCTTGTAAAGTCCACAACCTTTTTTAATTATTTTTCACTTGGAGAGAATTTTATCTTTCTCTCATTTTAATTTTCTGACTAATTTCCGGCTAATTATTTGCCATTTTTTGCTGGAAAATGAAAATAATAAAATGAGGGCATAGACATATTTTTCAACCCTCAAAGTATGTCTGGATAGAAATATGAGGTGTTGAGGTCTAATTTTGATTACTCATACCGCCTTCAACTTCTATAGAGATTAAATTTTACAATTTACATCAAAATAATTATTAAAATCCTGACCAGTGGGAAATTTTGATAATTAAAATAGACACTTAGACACAAACAAATTCCGTGAGACTTTAGACATGATCTAGTATGGCATATTACATCGACTTATACACTAGGACTCACTTAAAACTTCACCATCAAGCCCCACTCTAGCTTTAGGGTATGTGGGGTTGAAAAACATAACCAATTATTTGATGTTTAGAAAACATAAATAATTAGCTTAGGAAAAAAAACTCCCTAGAGTGAAACTCTCTAGCAAAAATCATAAGCTTACCTAAGTGTGTTACATGGCTCAATTTCATCATACTAGAACATTTTTACAATGACACCATAGGGCCACAGAATTTGGATTACATAATTCTGACAATCTTCTAAAAGATGATGATGATCTTCTAGACTTCTGACTGCTTTGACCATGAAAAATGTACTTTGCATATGGGGTCTTTGCTAATCATCTAGTTGACACTTGAGTGGTCAACGCACAGATTGAACTTGTCATGTAATAAAAAAGAGGACGAAATCTTTCTTATATATAGTCATTCAGGGGAGCAAAAAATTGCCTCAAGAAAACCGACTTATCATGGCAGTGTCGACTTGGTGTAGGAGGAAAAAATGACACAAATTAATATTTTTCTTTTATTACTAACAGTCCAAATGGGACTTTAATATATGACAAATATTCTTCTTGACTCAACAATCCCTAGAAGCATGAAGAACATGCTTAACCTAGACTTGAGCATGAAACCCATGCTTGAACAAATAAAATTCTTTTTCTTCATTTACATAAAATACAAATTGATATGAAGACCAAACCTAATTACTTTTGCAACACTCCCCCTTAACTAGGGAGGTATTCACAATGACTTAACAGGTCTATCTCAAGTTGAAATGTTCACATAAGAAAGGATCCAAATTGATAAGCATCAATGATGATAGTATCATCATAGCCAAGGCCTTGACAGGTACACTCTATCTCTCCACAAGATCAAAGCACATTGATGGGAGGCATTTCATGGTACACCACGTCGCCTCACCGAGGTACATACCCCACCTAGGATACCTGGACTCTGTCTACCAGACCATTCTTTATCTAAGTCCATGTACTTGACTTTGTATCTCTATCCTAATCCATCATAGTCCAAGATGGAGGTCTCAAGAATGTCCGTCCAAGATGCTTATACAATCCACCATTCTCCTTATCCATGTCTATGTACTTGACTTAGGATATCAATCCTATTCTGTCACAGTACTCGACACAAGGAGAACCCATGTACAACCTTACTCCCTCTCAACCTGAGAGTAGAAATCCATGCTTACTCCCTCTCAAACAGGGAGAGTGCATCAACAAGCCTCAACTTGTGTCGAAAGTATTCAAACTTCCCTAACATTAGCTAACTGCATTGTTGTAGCTTTCTCAACCAACCCTCTTATCACTAAGTTTGCTCATCTTGCAACTTCTTGAATTAGGGCTCCAAATGTGCCTATTAACAATCTATGATCCTGTACTTGAGGGTTTCACCTACTGCATCCTGAACTGTGTCCAACATTACTTCTTGCACTTACACTGCTTTTTGCCTTGAAGATAGTCCATCATACAGTTCCTTCAATTGACTAATTATCATAGTACAAGGTTAGCCAATCTATTGTTCAGTCAATCTTGAACATAACTTGGCTGACCTTTCCAATCAGTGTCTATCAGTCAACACAGATCCATAAACTCAAATAAATTTTCCCTCACACTAGTGGTTTGACCCTCAAACCACAAATCTAGGGCTAAAGGATCTGCCCTTTTACAGTCAATACTTTGACTGATCTAGGCTCCTCATAACACTATTGCTCATTAGCTATGAGCAGACTTCCAATCTTCTCCATCAGTTTGCCTTTTTAGCTTTATTACACAAGCCCATCTTAGCTGCCCATCTTCTCATTCTTTGAAGATATTTCTCTCCTTAAAATTGTAGGTCGACTTCTCTTCATCCTTAAGTGATAACAATACTGTGTATAGGGCATACCCTTAAGTTGTACGTACCATGGAAGGAATCCTCGACAAGTGTACAAACCACTGGTGTTTAGATCTTGAACTAACCTTTTGTTTCCTCTTCACGACAGTCCACAACATACTTGCTTCTACTCATCTTTCTGCTTCATAATGCGTCCATATTTCCATACAAACCCTCACGCTTTCTATTTCCAGATTGGTGATCTTGTTGCAAAGATAGTACCCTATTGAATGATCTCAACCTTTCCATTTTACGCAAATCGAGATCATAGACTTTAGGGACTGCACATGCTAGGAAACTACCCTAAATAGGGTTCGATACTTCAATCCTCATTACTTTAGAACATAACCAATAAACCACGTCACTTTGCATTAGTTTTTCCTTGAAAGCGTCCTGCAAGGCCTCCAAACTACTTCAGATCTGAGCCTAGTCTTAGGTAGCCACAAACTAGCAATGATCTTCTCCTTGGATCTTGATCTCATGTGTAATTGCTTCTGGAGGATGCACCCTTGCACTAGCATTCTGCTAGGCATTTCGACCATCCTAAATAGGCCTTATAGCCTTCCTACATGTGAAAATTTCTGAATCTAACAAGTCAGAAATCCTACTGCAGTAAAGTGATTTGCGTTACCTACTTGTGTTCTTCATTTTAACAAGTTATTTTAAGAATTATTTAGAAAATATTAATGCAAATACACTGCAGCCTACACCAAACAGATCAAGTTCTGAAAAATAAATGAGACAATCACACAAAGGACACACTGATTTTTGGACTAAACGTCTTTGGAAAAACACAATGCAGGAAAACCGGTGCAGCGGCTCTGAGGATTTTCTATTATTAAGCAGTAGTTCTGAATACAAATGCTAGTTGCCCTCCTGGCAAACCAGTGACAGAGAAATACAATGGCGGAAAACCTGAGTGAGTTTTACCTCACTTCACTTGGAAAATTTCGGTTGATCCGATAGCAAAACTGGCTAGCCCTGGCTACTTCTGCGCTGGCCCTGCGTTAGCCCCACAGGCTTTGTGTCAGTTCTTCTGCCCACTGCGTCAACTTTCTCGGCTGTTTCGACAGTTCCCCAACAGTTCCGACTTTCTGCGTGGAAGGTAACTTTCTCCTCTGCGCTGGCCCTTTTGGCTCTGTGTCAAGGCTGCGTGGGCCTAGACTTGCCCAGCGTCAGTCCTCCTGGCTACTGCGCTGCCTCCACAAGCTTCTCTCTGCCTCTCTGTCAGTATTCCTGAACTATCCCTGCCCCTTAGCTGCAAGATCTCCCCAATCGATTTTCCTCCTGAGAACTTCTCACCTCAGAAAATCGATTTCCTCAATCTCTCTGTGTGTATTCTCCAACTGACCCCAAGCCTTCTTTTATACTTTTCCTGTTGAGAAATCAACGACTGTGATCTAATCTCTAATCAACGACTAAGATTAAATTAGACTTGATCCTTGTCTCTTAGAAGCTTCTCACCCATATTTTCATTAATACCCATTAATATTTTAATTTTCCTAAGTTTAGACTTAGGAACCCCATTAAAAATATTAATTATTTTAATAAAATACAATCCGGGTGGAATTTCACCAAACGATTTTCGGTTTTAGAGATCTCATGTGTTCTAGCCCCTCCACAAAATTTTGGAGTTAGATCACATCCGATGCTACCCAAAAATCAACATTCCCTCGTAGTGAGGAATGTGCTCTAGCAATACTTCCAATAGAAGTATCACACTAATCCACAACATCGGTACTCTGTGCTACTGGTGCTCGACCTACTGCCCTCATCCACTACGCTGCTGCAATGTGTACTGCTGCCCATGACATTGCCACTGTCACTGTCACTGCTGCATCTGTACTGCAACTCCCTCTCAATATGCTGCATCATGTTGCCCATAGCATTGCCACTGCTAACTGCTGCACTGCAACTCAGTTGCTGAGAAGTAAGCCACTGAAAAGCCACCCAAAAAAAACTGACATGCTTGTCAGTCTGGATGCCCCTTGATGCTGAAGCTACCTCTTCTGCTAGCCTGTGCTGGTCCTCTGATGCTATTGCGCTGCTGTTGTATTTTCTCTGTGCCTTCTGCACTGTTGCAACACTCCACTACGCTGCTTCAGACTTTGGCGCTCTAGCTCTACCATTGTTGCTCCATCATCACTTGCACCAACTGACTCTCGTCATTCTGCTACTATCATTAAGGGCTCTCGTAGCCATATGTGATTTAGGAGTTTGGGTACCTCAAGGATCCTATCCTTTTGTAGCTCTTTCAAACTACAACTCTAAATCAACCCACCTCCCTCTTGGAGATGTGGCTGCCATCTTTGCCAAAAAATGTTGAACTGGTTCTCTTCTCCCTCTTTCGCTGCTGCCCTAGCAAAACTCGGATCTGGATTTCTTTGGCGCTAGAAATCCTCTAAGGAATAAGATCCTTCTGAATTTTGATTTCCTTCACGAAAATCCTTTTGCCAACCAGTGTCAAACCAAACCTCTCTGATATCTCTTTGCTGCTGCTTAGCACTGGATCTAGATTTCTTGGCAAGAAATCTTCTAAGGAACTGATTCCCTCTACTTTGCTTCTGCCTCACTAGGTACTGTTCTACACCAATAGAATCAACACCCCACTAGCAACTCTAGATAAAATCTGCGCTACACCCCCAGCAACTAGAAAATCGAGACTCAACAGTCTCTGCGCTGACCCAGTAACCATTGCGCTACCCTCTGCAGCAACAACGTCACCCAATAAGGCTGACACAGGCTCTGCTTGAGCCTCCCTTGGTGACTGCGTCACCCCTCTGCTCTCTTGGCCTGAAACTTAGCTGTCTCTCAGGATAGCTGTCTTCATGCATAGATTTTTCCTTTGTCCTTTCGCTGATGGCTTTAGTCCTCCTTGATCTGCAATTGCTCCGATACCATGTGAAAATTTCTGAATCTAACAAGTCAGAAATCCTACTGCAGTAAACTGATTTGCATTACCTACTTGTGTTCTTCATTTTAACAAGTTATTTTCGGAATTATTTAGAAAATATTAATGCAAATACACTGCAACCTACACCAATATACAGATCAAGTTTTGAAAAATAAATGAGACAACCACACAAAGGACACACTTATTTTTGGACTAAACGTCCCCAAAAAAACCCAATGTGGGAAAATCGGTGCAACAACTCTGAGGGTCTTCTGTTATTAAGTAGGAGTTCTGAATAGAAATGCCAGTTGCCCTCCCGGCAAACCAGTGACAGAGAAATACAATGGCAGAAAACCCAAGTGAGTTTTACCTCACTTCACCTGACAAATTCTGGCTGATTCGGCAGCAAAACTAGCTAGCCTCGGATACTTCTGCGCTGGCCCTGCATCAATCCCACAGGCTCTGCGTCAGCTTTCCCGGCTGTTCCCCGACAGTTTTGACTTTCTGCGTGGAAGGCAACTTTCTCCTCTGCGCTAGCTCTTCTGGCTCTGCGTCAAGGCTGCGTGGGCCCAGACTGGCCCATTGTCAGTCCTCCTGGCTATTGCGTTGCCTCCACAAGCTTCTCTCCGCTTCTCTGTCAGTATTCCTGAACTATCCTTGCCCCTCAGCTGCAAGATCTCCCCAATCAATTTTCCTCCTGAGAACTTATCACCTCAGAAAATCGACTGCTTCAATATCTCTGTGTATATTCTCCAACTGACCCCAAGGCTTCCTTTATACTTTTCCTGTTGAGAAATCAATGGCCGTGATCTAATCTCTAATCAATGGCTAAGATTAAATTAGACTTGATCCTCGTCTCTTAGAAGCTTCTCACCCATATTTTCATTAATACCCATTAATATTTTAATTTCCCTAAGTTTAGACTTAGATACCCCATTAAAAATATTAATTATTTTAATAAAATACAATCCGGGTGGAATTTCACCAAACGATTTCTAGGTCTTGGAGATCTCATGTGTTCTAGACCCTCCACAAAATTTTGGAGCTAGAGCACATCCGATTCTACCCAAAAATGAACACTACAATGCCCATAAATTCTTGGTATTATAGCAATGAGTTTGCTCCTCAACACGTGCCCAAAGTTGCCTTCTAACTTGATCATCTAGTCTCCCTTGTCCTATAATGAACCAACGTCATGTTTCTTCTTCTCAGACCTGAGGAAAGTGGCCTTCCTTCACTCAGCTTTCACTTGAGAAATACACACCTGTGAACGTTTTCTTCTTATAGCCCTACTAGGCCTACTCGACCTCCATACAGACTACATCTCTACAAAATTCCTTGATCAAGATGATCCCTTTCTCTCAAACTTGGCTACTTCATTGCAAGAACAAGTCCTCCATGAGCATGACTAGATTTCAAAATACAAAACCCAGCTTACTCCTTGAGAACTTGATTCTTCTTGACAAAAGTCTTGTAGAAAAGTTGCATTAGAATGGACCAGATTATGCCCTCCTTCACATGGACTACATTTCAACTTCTTCTTACATCTTCTCGGTCTTCTTGAGAGTCTTGAAGAGAATTCGTATCACTGCCAAACCTTGGAGGAGATGTCACACATCAATTGTGTAGCTCGTACTACTGTCATGTTATGCCCTCTTTGAATCATAGAACGACTTCATAGCTTGTATCATTTTACTGACAACCTTACATCAAATATTTTGTCAAATGGGAGATAAACATGATGACTTCGGATCAGTGTCACTCTTTCAAATATATCATTGTCCAAGACTATATGGCTTTCTGCATATCTAAGTGTATTATTGTCATTATTGTAGTATCTATATACCACAAAATCATCTTGGACAAACCCCTTAGAATTAACTCAGATAACTGTCATTTGTGTCTTGTATTACTGCCATAGATGACATACCTCAAAGTCTTAACTCGAATCATGGATAGAGAAGAGAACTCGGATCATATTGTCGTGCCTTCATGTCATCATGAAAGAGTGTTTTACAAAAGATTTATCTTGCCTTGCGGTCAACAACATGGATTACCATTATACTTGGATCATAGTTTTTACTTACATAGAACTTTGTATTAAGACAGGAGAGCCTCCACAGTAACTCAGATTAATAGGTTACTTGCATCCACTCAGAATCTTGCATCATTTATATTGTAACATAATTGTAGTGACTTCACATACCTTGTGACTTCACAGACCTTACATATCTTATAACAGTCCTTCATGCTTCAGGACTTTGACCTTACTTGGAATGCTTGTATCACTGGAATTCAGATCTTGTTTTGTGCCCAACATCATAGGTACCATTCCACAGTAAAACTTGCCTCCTTACCCATATAATTTTGCATTAAATTGGAAGTCAAAACGAAGAGCTTTTGATGAAGGAACTTATTGTAGAGGTATCAACTATGCTAACAAGAGTGATCTTCAAGCTGCCTTCTTCTTCATCTTAGCTCTGATACCATGTTGGAAAATTAATGTTTGTAGATTAAGATTGATTCTCCTTACTTGAAAATTACTTGTGATATTTGTTGGCTTTTTATTACTTAGTTTTACTTCTTCCTCAATCAAGTACCAAAACATGAAGATCACCTAAGTCACCTGACATGGGGACACGGGACACGAAGGACACGTGGATTCAAGTGTCCGACACGGGCACGTTGACCCCCCGGAACAAGACACATTATATATATATATATATATATATATATATATATATATATATATTATAAAAATTAGATATTTCTTACACAAATTCTCATTCATGATACAAATTCATTGATTCAAACATAGATCTTCATCTAGATGTAAGTTTTACAAAGTAACATTATGCATACAAATACAATTGTGACATATTCATCAATGATCCAATAGGAGAAAGACAAGATACTGCAATTTTCTCATTAAGTCATCAAAATCAAAATGTGTTACATAGGTAGTAGCAATGCCAATGGAAAATAGAAATAGAAAATACAAAACAACTACAAGCCTCAAGGCAATAGGTAGCTCATGAGTCATCAATCATCATCATCAAAATCAACATCACTGTCATCATCATGGTCACCACTGCTCTCCTCTACTGCATCCTCCTCCTCTGTATCCAATGTCATCTCTGCATCTGCTGGTGTGGAGGATGACCCCTCTACAATATCACCATCATCAAAAGTGACAAGCTCTAGCATTAGCTCATTAAGATCCAAGTTGGCCAATGCCAACTCAACACTGCTGTCTAAACCCATATCATCAGGAAAGACATCCCACATCTTTGTTTTTCCCTTCAACCATTCATCCATTCGCTTGTAAATAAGACGAAGGTTGGTGTGCACATACACCATTATCTCTCCCCTGGACTGCACAAACCTGATCTTCTTGAAACTATACAAATTCCCATATGTGCTCCAATTCCTATTGCAACAAGAGGATGAAGTCAGCTGAGAGATGAGCCTCATGGCTAACTGCTGTAGAGGTGGGCTTGTTGCCCCATGAGTTGCCCACCAAGAATAGGGCTTCTTAGCCCCCTTGTCTCTAATCACGTCATATCCTGCAAATCGACCAATGCCAGTGGAAAACTCTGTAAAGGCATCCTCCACCTCATCAAGGGATGCTCTATCCTAAAAAATACGCCTCAATGCATCCTTCCTCCCTATGAAATTTCACCATCCATGTGAGGGAATCTGCGGGAAGGTCCACCATTCAGCGATTCATGGATGTAGTATTTTGGGTTCAATGAGTGAGCCAAACAATGCAAAGGCGTGTGATTCTTGTCCCATCTGCTGACAAGAATATCCTGTATGGTGCTGAAGAAGGCCTCTAATGATGTTTCATAGTCAGGACACTCACTTTGTTAAATAGTGCTCCTCCTAGACTCAATCATAGAATCCCATTCCTCATAAACCTCTCCTAAGATGGGTTGGTCTATATCTACAAATTGTAGCAAAGAAATAATAGGGTCCATGATCTTAATAAGTAGATCTACCCTCTCCCACCAAGCATCATCTAACATTGTGTCCTTCACTCTTTTTGAGGCTACTTGATCCGTCTTTCTCCAAAAAGACCAAAACTTTGAAATAACCATGGCCCCAAGAGCGGTCTTGACCTCCCTCAACCTCTTCAACATGATGAATGAAGAGGCAAACCGTGTATTTGCAATCTTCAACAATGATTGATTGGTTTACTCCTTGTAGATTGTGAGGGCATTTGTATGATTTTGTACAAAGTTGCGGATATGCCGTGCATCCTCAATAATACTCCAATCCAAAGCACATGAAAAACAATAGATTTAAGTGCTAAATTCAAGGAATGGACAATGCAAGATGTCCAAATACTTTTGGATATTTAGCATCCACGATCATGCCAACAACCTTGCAAACAGGTGCATTATCTGTAATGATTTGCACACAAGAATCAACACCTACATCTTCAATAACTTTAATGAACAACTCACCCATATATTGTGCATCCTTGTATTGTCCAAGTGCATCCACTGATTTCAAGAAAACTGGACCATTCAAGGAAGACACCATGAAGTTGATGAGTGGGTGGCGTGCTAGATCTGTCCATCCATAAGAAACAATACTAACCCCATATATTGGCCATGTTGATTGAATAAGCTCAAGCATTTTGTCCACCTCTTTCTTTGCCTTAGTCAACAATGTGGTTCTCTGACCCAGGAGGCACATACCCTGATGGAGCCCCTCGAGTTAGAGCTCGACACATCTCAATAAATAAAGGTGAGCGTACAACATTAAAGGATATGAAGTTCTGAAAAAAAAATAATGCAATGGTGAGATCAAGCTCTTCCTATTTCTCTTTCTGAAAAATCTTGTCCATTGGACCAAGTGCCACAATGTATTTTTTGCTGCACGTCCCCCACTAAAACTCTCAAATGGAAATTTGTTGCCGCTTTTCCTCAAGAATGGAAGGGGATCATCATTCTTGTTTTCTTAGATGTTGCAACCACCTTTGCCATTCCAACATTGGCCTCTTTTTCCATTTCTTTCCTCTTAGCTAAAGACACCTGTGTACATGCTGCAATTCCACAACCTGGTAAAGCCAACAAATGAGATTTCACACGGTAATATGTTCTCATGAAATGACTATTGTAATAATTGCATTTCCAAGCAACATTGCCTCCTTCCTTCAACTTGTTGCCCGACTTTTGCTCTCTTGTGACATACTTCCGCAAGGGATATTTGTTATCTTAAGCCTGCTATCTTCTCTCAACATTTGAAGTTGTTGTTGCAGCCCCAATTCCAATAAAGGGAACACTTGTAGACCTTGATGAAATTTGAATGGGAGGGACATCTCCAATGGGGACATTCTTCCCCTTCCTTTGCCCCTTCCCTGCTGCCCTTGATTTAGCCATGAATGTTGTAAAAAAATAAAGAAAAAATGGACAAACTTAAAAAAAAATGCATATACAAACTGTTGTAATAGAAATGCAAAAAAAAAAAAAAAAACAAAATGCACTTATCTTTTGCTTGAATCGCCTCCAAAATGCTCCTAAACCCTTTGCTATTTGCTCCCAGACACCCATAGCAGGTGAGACAGTGAAAAGTGAGGGTGAAATGGCCCAAAACCGCCCTTTATGGGCCACGCGACACGCCAATCAAGGGGACACGTGTCCCATAATTAGGACACGACAGACACAATTGAAGGACACGTGTCCCACCGAATCGTGTCTGATTCGCTCGATTCGGGACATGTAGAGGGTTAAGGCCGAATCCGGTTTCTTAGAAGATCACAAAGACAAAAAGAACACAGTATATATGCTCCAAGCTAGGGCAAAACCCCACAATTGGGGAACACTCGAACAATCCTCTTCTTATTGAATCAAATCAAAATGAGACCTTCAAGACCCAAAGACGAAACCTCCTCCAATCACCAAGTCAGCCCTTCAAAAGTCTTCTTCAATCAAGTCAATGATGGTCAAAACTTACAAATTCTGCTTCAATTCAAAGTTTCGACCCTCTACTTCAAGTCTGCAATTCAGACCTGCAACCATTAGCTCTACAACTCGCACATAAACCCTAGCATACTTTCACGCATGAGCAAAACAGTTTAGAAATCCACGCTTTCTTTTTCTTCCTTAAGCTTCTCTTCTTCCCTTGGATTCGCTCTGATTACCTTCTTATCTTTTGCATAGACTGGACTTCCTTGTCATGTCATCAAATGAGGACGCAATCTTCCTTATATATAGTCATTTAGTAGAGCGAAAAGGGGCCTCGACAGAACTGACTTATCATGGTGGGGCCTACTTGGTGTAGGAGGTCAAAATGACACAAAAATTAATATTTTTCTTTTGTTACAAAGAGTCCAAATGGGACTTTAATGTATGACAAATATTCTTCTTGTCTCAACAATCCCTAGAAGCATGAAGAACATTCTTAACATAGACTTGAGCATGAAAACCATGCTTGCACAAATACAATTCTTTTTCATCATTTACATAAAATACAAATTGATATCAAGACCGAACGTAGTTACTTTTCCAACGCTCTCTTCTCCAAACTCTTTTCTCGAAGCTCTCCAAAGATGTAAGAATGAGGAAAAGGGGGTGAAATGCCTTTTAACTTCATCCTTTCTTTTCCCTAACTCATAATTAACTCAATTGAACCCCAAGTCTAACCTTATTTTAGTACAAAAAAAAGATTTTCCTGTGGAATCGTCTAGCACTATCTCGAAACTGACCGCGAACCAAAGAATCGTGGTTCGAGTTGACGGATCGTCGCGGTTCCTTTTTTCCTAGGAATTGTGAAAAAAGGAAGTACTGCAGTTCCAATTTTCAAAATCGTGGTTCCGCCAGAGGATCTGCTTGGGACACAAATTCGCAACCTGAACCGGTGGGGGGGGGGGGTCGGTTCCTGCAACACTGCTCTCACTATCTTGAATCCTTACAAGTAAGTGCCCAACTCAAGGACATTACTTTTGACACTCTCATGGAGAAGTTTGGATGACAGGAGAAGGCTTTTGGGAAGAGGAAGTTTGCTTCTCAGTCCCCTAAAGAAGCACTTTGCCTTCCACTGAAAGAGAAGAATTAGTCATAATGTTCTTCTAGAGGAATAGGTGGTAGAAGCAGGGGGTAATCATCTTCAAGGAGAAAAATCTGACCTCCACTGTATTTGTTGTAATATAGATGGACATGATTCATCCACATGCAAAATCCCTTGGGAAAGAATCAAGCAAGAACGCAAAGAAGGCAAAGGTAAAACACTAGATCTAGCGAAAGGTAAAGCACTTGAATTTGCTCATTATATTGTTGCCCATTACAATATTGGAGTAATTGAAGATCTGTTTCATACTTCATTTACTTCTTGGAAAGATGCATGGCTTCTTGATATAGGTGCAACCTGCCATATAACCTTTTGGAAAGAATTTGAAGACTTTAGTGACAATGTGGATGGAGCAATATACTTCGCAGACGAGTCAAGCCTCATGCCATTTGGACATGGCACCATTAGGCTTAAACTGCTTGGACTTCCTGACTTTCTTTTGCATGATGTACTCTACCTTCCAGCACTGTGGAGAAACTAGCTGGCCCTTATTCAATTCACCAACAAGGACACTCCATCCATATGATTCATGGCAAAGTAGAGATAAGGAAAGCATCAGACAACATAGTTGTCATCACTGGAATAGAGGATGAAAGACTACTAAAGCTGCATGGAACATTTGCTTGTGCACAAAACTTTGCATACAGTTCTCAGTATAGTGAAGGTACATTGCCATCTAGTCTTCTTTGGCATGCAAGATTTGGACATCTTAATTATGACAGTCTTCGTTTGTTGAAAAGAAATGGTGTTTTTGGTTTGCCAACTATTCCAAGGAAATTGAAGCAATGTGATGCTTGTATCCTAAGAAAACATAGCAAACAACCATTTCATGATTTTGCTTCTAGAGCACGTAGAAAGCTTGCACTAATTCATTCTGATTTGTGTGGCCCTATGCCTATTCCTTCTGCAAATGGAAATAAATATATGATGACTTTTATTGATGATTACACCAGAATGTGTTGGGTATACTTGTTAAAAAGTAAATCAGAAGCTTTTGAAACTTTCAGAAACTTTCATGCATGGATTGAAAATGATGCACAATCACATATTGGCTCTCTTCGTATTGATAATGGAAAAGAATATATTTCTAATGAATTTGAAAACTATTTTTGTCAACATGGGATTGAACATCAAACAACTGTGCCATACAGTCGTCAACAAAATGGTGTAGCTAAAAGAATGAACATGACTATTTTAAATATGATTTGCTTAATGATGTTCTTCAAAAATGTAAAAATGATGTTTTGGGTTGATGTAGTTCTACGTGTAGTATATAGTATATACCAAAAATGGATGTCCATCTCATGCTCTCAAAAACAAGATTCCCTATGAAATGTGGTATGGCCACACTCCTTTGGTTAGGCATTTCAAGATCTTTGATCCCCTCTACTATGCATTGATTCCCAAGGAAAAAAGAAGCAAGCTTGATGCAAGGAGTTGAAAGTGCATCTTCTTGGGATATTCAGATACCACCAAAGCATATCATCTCTACAATGAGGTAAATAAGAAGTTTATATTGTCTAGAGATGTTATTTTTCTTGAATCTTCCAAGATCGACAATACTGTTGAGCGACAACTTAATCGTTTGGATATATTTAATCATGCAAAAACTTATTATGAATTTGATAATGAGATTCCACATCTTGAAGGGGGGATCTCTATCTTGGATCAATCTATGGAATCTCCTTCTGAAGCACTGTCTCCCCTTCATGAAGTTCCAACCACTTCTTTAGATCAGGAAGACCCTTTGAGTGATGTGATTGAGAGGATTGGAGGGTAAATCTTGATGCAACCCCATCTCAATCAACAAAGCAGCCTGGACCATCTCAGGAAGATCCTCCAAAATGGATCATTAAAACACTTGAAAGTGTTCATCCTGATGAGGTTGGAAAGACAGGAACTAGAAGTTCCACCATACAAAGTGGAGGTGATGTAGATGATATGGATGTGAATTAAATTTTTTTACTAATTTTGAACCAACTTCCTTTAAAGATGTTGCTTCTCATGATGAATGGAAAGAAGTGATGCAGAAGGATTATGATGCTCTCATAAAGAATGGAGCATGGAAATTAGTGGACCCTCCATTTGGAACCAAACCAATTGGCTGCAAGTGGGTCTTCGAGAACAAGTATAAATCAGATGGCTCACTTGACAAGCATAAAGCAAGAATTGTGGCAATAGGATTTGCACAGAAAGAAGGTGTTAATTATGAAGAGACCTTTGCAACCATAGCAAAATGGGCCACCATCCAGCCTCTATTTGCCTTAGCAGCTCAAAATGGATGGAAAGTCTATCAAATGGATGTGAAGACTGCTTTATTGAATGGAAACTTGAAAGAAAATGTCTTCATGTCTCAACCATAAGGTTTTGTTGTGAAGGGACAAGAACAAACTTGTATGGCCTAAAAAAAACACCATGAGTCTAGTATGAAAAATTGACTGAGCATCTTTTGAAATTAAATTTCAAATTCTTTAATCTTGATGATGCAACTTTATTTGTCAAGAAAGTTGGCAAAAGTGTTGTATATCTTGTGGTATATTTAGATGATCTATTGATAATAAGGAACAATGAAAACTGTATTGCATCCATAAAGAAAGAATTGAAGAAAGGATTTGAGTTGACAGATTTGGGACACCTTCATTACTACTTGGGCATTGAAGTGATTCAACATCCAAGATATATCTCTCTCTCAAAAATGTACATTGGAGAATTGTTGGACAAGTTTAGCATGACCGAATGCTATCCTTTATCCACTCCAATGGAACAAAATCTAAAGCTCACATCTAAAGAAGGAAATGAATTTGAGGATGCAACTAAGTATAGACAACTTGTGGGAAGTCTTATCTACCTCACCACTACTAGACTAGATATTTCATTTGTTGTTGGAATCCTTTCTAGGTTTATGCAAAAGCCTTGTGAAGGACATTGGTTTGTTGCAAAAAGAGTTCTAAAGTACTTAAAAGGAACTCAAGACTTTGGACTCAAATATTCACAATTGGATGATTTCAGCTTGATTGGATGTTCTGATTCAGACTTTGATGGAGATAAGGAGAATGAAGTGTCTACTTCATTTTGTGTTATGAGTCTTGGATCAGGAGATGTCTCTTGGAGGTCACGCAAACAATAATTTCAAACAGATTCCATAACAGAGGTAGAATATGTGGTAGTTATAGAAGCAACCAAGGAGATTGTGTGGCTCAGGAAATTTCTTAAAGATTTGCTGGAGAAACAGGTGAACACTACTCTTCTAATTGACAATACTTTTGCAATTAAATTGGCCAAGAATCCAACATTCCATGATCGCACCAAACATATCAACACAAAATATCATTTGATTCGACATCATGTAGAGACCAAGACTATTCACCTACAACATTGTTCAACAAATGAGAAAATTGTAGACATCTTCACCAAAGCACTTGGAAGAGAAAAAATTGAAAGATTCAGAATAATGCTTGGACTCACAAACACCCCCTTTAGATTAAGGGGGGGAAACCTAATCCTCAAGGATTGGTTGAAAATGTAAAAATATGTAAATAGAGAAATTCAAATAGTTAGAATGGGAAGAGACCTTGGTATTTTAATCCCAAAGGTCACCCCTCTCCATGCATATAATGATGCTCACATAAATTCAAATCACACAATGGGGAGTTACCTTCCTGGCCTAAAAATATTTACCCTCAGTAATATTCCACCATAATCTTAAAAAAAATGATTTTGACCCTCATGGCAAGCGAAAAATGTGAGTTTGATGATTAAAAAAATGAAGAAAAAGTGTTCTTTAGCAAAGGAAAAAACAAATTTGAAAACAAAGGAGATAGGAGCACAATTGATTTCTAATAGAAGAAGAATCTGGTTGGGTTTTCCCCATGTGGGTTTTGCCCTGGTCATTGGACTTAAATTCTCGGTGTCTCATTTTGTTCTTGGCTATCTTCTATTGTGCATTTGATTTTTGTTCTATCTACAATTGCTTATCGAATATTGCAGCATAAAGAAGTTTTGTAATAAGTGATTGTTACAAATAGAACATCAAAATTTCAGCATGGTATCAGAGCTTTGGTGAAGACAAGCTCAAGAAGACAAGTGCTGTTCCAACCCACTTTTTGCTGAAATATCTCTTGTTGTTCACTCCATTTGCAACTCACTTTCTGCTGAAATATCTTTTGCTGTTCACTCTATTTGCAACTCACTTTATGCCAAAATATCTCTTGCTATCCACTCTATTTACAACTCTTTCTACTGAAATATAGCCTGGTATCCACTCTATTTACAACTCTCATTTTACTGCTGAAACTTTACTGCTGAAATTTTACTACTGGAAATTTTATCACTGAATTTTATAACTGAAATTTTATTGTTACCGTTCTTCCAAGATTTTAAGGAACCCAAGATATAATAGTAATTTTGCAAATACTAATTAAGTTGTTGCACGTGTTTAATAGTTGTGGTTTTGATACTTGTTGATGTATGCAAAAGTAAATAGTAGTTACTTCTGTTTATGCATGTGCAATAAGGCATTGTCTTGAAAAGAAATATAATGCGTGCAAGGTTATGAAAGAATAACTTATAGAAATTGAATGCTAAAGATAGGGGGATCTTGACTCCCTCACATTATATGAGAAAGGTTATAATTTTATAGGTTTTGGTAATTTTGATATTAAAGTTTACTAGCAATAGTGGTTGTAGGTACGAATCATGACTTTTGCAAAACATGGAATGATTTTCTAAACTAACCTCTTTTGCAGCGATCAAAGATGGATTATAGTTAATATCATTGTAGACAATGAAGTCAATATTTATAATTATTATTACATGCCTTCACTCTGGGATCAAGATTTGAAGATCTTTATAAAATCAATAGAAGACCTATCCATGCATTGATTCATGATAAGTAATTATCAATATCAACTGTGGCATCGAAAGCTGACTCATCTTCACTATAAAACATTACCTTGTGTGAGAAAAATGGTTTCCGAAATACCTGATATTAGAGTGGATTATGATGGAGTTTGCCAAGTGGTGTTCAAGAAGATGCATTTCTTCTGCCAATGACATATTACTTATGGACAGTGGTAACTTATAGAGGACGGATCAAGAGGGAGCTAACAACTTCCTTCAATCCAAGTCTTATGTTGTTTCTTTGTGTCACTACTCTTGTTTAGATTTATCTTTATAGACTGTTCAAGAAGATACATTTCTTTTGCCAATGACATATGACTTATGGACAGTGGTAACTTATAGAGGCCAGATCAAGAGGGAGCTAACAACTTCCTTCAATCCAAGTCTTATGTTGTTTCTTTGTGTCACTGCTCTTGTTTAGATTTATCTTTATAGACTATTGGTTATTCTTCCAGCGTGAGTATTTGAATGGTTCTTTCACTAACTTCTTGATAAGGATGCGTTCAAGAAAAACAGATCTTGAAGATCATTAAGGTGCAGAATAGTGCAGGAAGAGTAAACTCCAAGAAGAAGCTGGTGTAAGGATAATGAAGGAGCCTCTCTCACATCTAAAAAAGAAAGAAAGCCTGCCTCATCACCAGGTATACTTTCGTTATGTTTATTTACTTTGCTACTATTGCTCTTGCTCTTGTTCTAGGTTCAACAAGTACATTTGACGAATGTGAGAACCAAGTCCTTTGTATCGAGATTGAGGAAGATGTCGAGCCATCTCATGACTTGAGTGGATATGAAGTGGCAAGAGCTCAAGACTTCTGCAAAGAAGTTGGAATTAGGAAAGAGACCACATTACATATAACCTAGAACAAAATGGAGTGGCTGAGAGAAAGAATAGAACTATCGTGGAAGCAATCAAAGATTTGGTATGACATTATGCAAGTCCATGAATTCTCCAATGGAAGTGAATTCCAAGAAGTTGTGTGGTAAGTCTGCAGGCCCTGATTTGGCAAATCCTTTTGAGTACCGACAACTAATTAGAGATCTGATGTTCTTAGTGAACACTAGACCAGAGTTACGTTTTGCAGTCAATACTCTGAGCCAATATATGATTAAGCCATACACATGCACACCAAATTGCTGCAAAGCATGCGTTGAGATACCTTCATGGGACCATCAATCTTGGATTCAGACATACTGTCGAAGACGTAAGATTACATGGGTACTTTGATGCTAATTAGGTTGTCAACTCTACTTCAGAAAAAACACATCTTGGCGCTGCTTCAGCTTAGGATTTGCCATGATATCTTGGATGAGCAGGAAGCAAAAGTTTGTAGCCCTTAGCATGATTGAAGTTGAGTACATTGCTACTAGCATGTCTAGCTGTGAGGTAATATGGCTGAGGAAGCTCTTTGGAGAGCTATTTGAGCATGACTTAGATACAACAATAATATACTATGACAATAAGAGTGAGATTCAACTTGCAAAAGATCTTGTGTTCCATGACAAGTCCAAACACATTGAGATCAAATATCACTATATCCAGGATATGGTGTAGAGAGGAGCAATGAGGCTCCATCATATTGTGACTGATGATCAGATGGCCGACATTCTTACCAAGCCTTTGTCAAAAGGGGAGTTCTTGGTTTTTAGAGAGTAGCTTGGACTGACGGACATGACCCTTCCTATAGAGGGTGGTCATGGATGATGAGCCTTGAATGTGCGAGATCCTTGTCATGTGTTGACAAGTGGATCTCCCCAAGTAGTGATGAGCCTTGGATGTGCGAGATCCTTGTCATGTGTTGAAAACTGGATCCCCCCAAGCAGTGATGAGCCTTGGATGTGCGAGATCCTTGTCATGTGTTGACAAGTGGATCCCCCCAAGCAGAGATGAGCCTTGGATTAGCGAGATCCTTTTCATGTGTTGACAAGTGGATCCCCCAAAGCAATGATGAACCTTGTCACGTGTTGACAAGTGGACCCCCCCAAGCAGAGATGAGCCTTGGATTAGCGAGATCCTTTTCATGTGTTGACAAGTGGATCCCCCAAAGTAATGATGAACCTTGGATGTGCGAGATCTTTGTCACGTGTTGACAAGTGGACCCCCCAAACCAAAGATGAGCCTTGGATGTGTGAGATCCTTGTCACATGTTGAAAAGTGGATCCCCCCAAGCAGAGATATGACTTGGTTGTGCGAGATCTTTGTCACTTGTTGACAAGTGGATCCTCCCAAGTAGAGATGAGACTTGGTTGTTTGAGATCCTTGTCAAGTGGGTTATCCACCTAAGTAGAGATGGTTGTGCGAGATCCTTGTCATGTGTTGGCAAGTGGCAACCCCCCAAGTGAATATAGGGTGATGGATGAATCTCTCCTTTGACGATTCTTCTTCATTAGAGTGAGACATGATTGTTCCAGATGATACATAACATAGATGAACAAAGATGAGAAGAGAAAGCAAAGATCTTTTTGTTGTCGAAAGGAATTCCTCCCTAGCTGAGAGGGAGTGTTGAAAATTTGACAACTCAGGGATGAATTTCTAAAAATAGAATGTCTGAAAATAGAATTTCTAAAAAATAGAATTCTAAAAATAGAAAGTCTCAAGTATGACTTTCCAAAAATAGTAAATCACCTTGCTTCAATTGGTAATCAAGTATTGTTGATGGAAATTCCCTTTTGATCATCAATCAATCCTAATAGTTCAATTTCGACTTAATCATCAGTACTATCATTAATATTATTACTATTATTATTCTTATGATACTATTATATTATTATCAAAAAGAAATTCAAGTAACTCAATCATAGCTCTCAATAATGTTCTCTTACACTCATTATTGGCATGACATATTCCTCTTACACTCTCATTAATGCTCTTACACTCTCTTACACCCATTAAAACATGTCATAAAAGATTCTCTTACACTCTCTTACACTCAATAAAAACATGTCATAAAAAGATTCCTCTTACACACTTTTTAATGCATATGTTACACTCTCCCTTAAAGGCATAAGTTACAAAGGCATGCATACCTCCTTAATGGCATGAGTTACATTTCCTAAATGGGCATGAGTTACACTTCTCTTGGTATGCAAATTATTCCTTCTTTATGGCATGGATTTGTTGCTTCTCCTATATATATGTGCCTCATCCTTTCTCCCCTCACTACTTGTGCATTGTGAAAGAAGAATTCAAACTTGAGAGAGAGTTGGAGAGAGTTGAAGAAGATTATGAGAGAGAGATTTGAAGAGTAAGAGTAGAACTTAGTGAGCCGAGGTTGATTCAGTGCTTCCGTGTTGATTCAGTTGAAGGGAAGGTTGATTCAGTGTGTGCATCTGCTACCGCTATCAGTGATTTTCATGCTACAACTTATTCATATTTGGGTGAACTTACCCATTCTCTTGATCTCTCATTGTACTCTGTATCTTTGTTGATCAATTGATTTCTAGTAGAAGAAGAATCTCATTGGGTTTTTCCCTTGTGGTTTTCCTTGGTCATTGGACCTAAATTCTCCATGTTTCATTTTGTTCTTCACTGTCTTCTATTGTGCATTTGATTTATGTTCCATCTACAATTGCTTATCTAATATCACCTCATAAAGAAGTTTTGTAACAAGTGATTGCTACAACATAGAACTTCAGATTTGCAACACCAGGATATGGAAATATGATAAACTAAAAGTTAAAACAATTATTTATATTACCTTTGTAATCATATTCATAAGTTGTTGAATCTCGATGTAAAGAGGGGTAATAGGTAAAAGTAATATTATTGGAGTAAGGGAGAGTGTTTGAGTATAAACACTCTAATTTTATAGTTTAATGTAATATAGTCACAATATGCTAAAGTGACTTCAATAAATAGTTCGTAATCATAAAGTGTTGTTAGTTAAGACTTAAGAGTAGTTAGGTGAGTTAGGTATTATAAGCCACTTCATGAATAACCATATGAGGAGATCTTGTGTCCATCGAGCTGTGGTCTAGTAGCAATTCTAGTGATTGTTTTGACAATGATGCAGGTTCAAAACTTGATGGCCACCCTCCCTCCATTTGTAAGAGTTCATTGTATGTGGCTATTGTTATTAATGTAGCCTTTGACTCTTGAGCAATTATTGAGAATACAAAATGTGTCATTATTTAGTTAAGTCTGGGAGGGTGGCATTCTACTTTTTCAAGTTTATTGTCCATCAAAAGGACGGGTTCTCACTGAAAAAATTTAAGGGGATGCCCCTTTGTATATAATGACTTCTTTGTTGATTATTTTCAAAGACGAATATGATCTTTTACCCTGATAATTACTTTGCAATGATTTCTTAATCAAGTAGTCTTATGTCACATAAATCATGAAGCAAGTATACATAGAAAATCTCAATAGTATTGTGACAATGATAGTAGGATCATAAAGAGACAACCAAGAACACAAAGAGATACAAATTTTCACTTGGGAAATCCAAACTTGAGAGAAAACCTAACAATCTTTTCTAGGAGAAATTCTTTAGTTCAATAAAGTTACAATATGATATTCATAAATCAAATTAGGTAAAACAAAACATAGGAATCCCACAGTTCAAACTTGGCTAGCATAGAAATTTGGTCAAACTGTGCAAAACATAGCTTGGTCAACTGCCTTAAAAATGCTGTCAAACTACCCATTACAGACTCGATCACAACCTCATAAAACTTGGTCAAACTAGCCTCAAAACACCTCGGTCAAAGCCTTAGAAAGCTCAGTCAAACTGATTTCAGAACAACTCAGTCAAAGCCTCAGAAAACTCGGTTAATCTGACCTCATAACAACTCAGTGAAAGCCTTAGAAAACTCGGTCAAACTGACCTTAGAACAACTTGGTCAAAGCCTCAGAAAATTTGGTCTTGCTCAGGAAACTCGACCTCTTCCTTTGTCCTCTTCGCATGTGAGAGAGAGAGAAATGTTTTGTTGTGAGTGAGTCCAAAATGAGGAGGTTGAGTATCTTTATATAGTGTTTGTAGGAGCCCCAAGCGATGTGTCCTTTACCTCGGCCCGATCTATACTTTGGGGCCAACTTGAGCAATAAAATTCGAATTTTAAATTTTAATTTCCCTCCTTTTCATGGGCCGACTTGTAACTGGGGAATATCAACTGCAACTACCCAAAAATTAACACTCCCTCTTAGCTAGGGAGGTATTCACCTTGACTTCCTCAACTCTCCTCTTTGTTGAACAATTTCTTTATCCCAAGAAAAGATTGAATGAGCTCATTATGTTAATGTATCCATCTGCTTCATGTTCTATCTTAGAACCCTGTGGAAGCATCGTGCATCAACATCATGCAAAGGATCTAGTTACCGACTAGTCAAATATCCATTGCAAATTGATCTAGTCACCCACTAGCCAAATACCTTTTGGTGATATGGTCAGGTACCCCCTAACTGGAGTAAACACAAGGTTAGTCCTGGTTCACTAACTATCCAAGTCGTCACTTGGAACGAGGTTAGTATCCTTGACCAATGGTGAAACCTTGGGCCAATTTACCATTCCTTCATGTCGTCTCATGATACTTGAATGGTAAAACACTTGCCTAATGTTATGGGGCACTCACTCTACCCACTAGCCAAGTAGCCCTTGGCAATATGGTGTTGAGTCTTGAAAATGTCATTCATTTCCATTACACTTTCACTATTATGTCCATTATATCACCTCCATTTCACTACTATGTCACCACATTCATCCCACTTTCATTATCATTGGGCCACATTTATGTTTTTCCAATCTTTATTAATTCTTAGCCTTTTTAAGTGAATTTGTGGTTAAAAATTAGAAAATAATGTGCATATGCTTATACCTAACAAGTGGGTTGAGATTGTTGACATGTGTAGGTCAAAATGAGATTTCTAGAAGATCCTTATGTGGCACTCTAAGGCCAAATTCAAATTTGAGTGGAAAGAATCATGGGATCATGAGGATATGTGTCACATCTCCTAATTGTATTGAAACTCTAAGAAGACGTGTCTTATCAGTTCCTATTTTGATTAGGACTTTAGAGGTAGAGGGAGAGATTCATGGACTCTCATTAATAAGATGGTTTCTCATCTTTTTGTATAAATAGGAGATCTCTCTCCTTCATTTGTTAGTCTTAGCTTGTTAGTTCTTAAGCTTGTTAACTTGTGAGATGGCTTTGGAAAGCTTTGGAGAGCTTTGTTGTACTTTGTAATTTGAAGAATTTGAATAAAGCTTTGATGTTCTCAACATGGAAGGAGATGTGAAGTAGATGAGCATATTAGAATGTAAGGTAGAGTAGATTTCATTTTGTAATTTTGCTTTTATTTCATTATGTCATTTGATTGCTTTCAAGTTTGATAGATTAGATTTTCTATTCATGCAATTTTAATTCATGTAAGTGTGTTCAACCGGTTGATTGTAGATTAATTTTTCTTTACATGTTTTTGCATTAACTAGTGACATGAGATTAACCTCTCTGCTGACTTTGCTTTTCTTAGTTTTTTTTTAATTTCAGTTCTGTTTTGATTTCAGTCTTTTTTACTTGCTTTGTTAGTTAGTTTAGAAATCAACTTGCTCATGTCATTGATGATTACCTCCGAAAGTCATAGCTACACTAACTGGTGAGGGATCAGATTATGAATGTTGTGAATTGATTTTAGTTTTACTTTTCTGCAAGTAGATATCAGATTGCTCATGTAATTGACGATTATCTCCGAAAGCCATAGCTAAATTAACTGGTGAGGAATCAGATTATGAATGTTATGATTTGATTTTAGTTTTACTTTTTTGCAATTAGATATTAAATTGCTCATATCATTGACGGTTACCTCCGAAAGCCATAGCTAGACTACTGGCGAGGGATCGAATTATGAATGTGTAATTTGATTTTAGTTTTACTTTTTTGCAATTAGATATTAAATTGCTCATATCATTGACAGTTACCTCCGAAAGCCATAGCGAGACTACTGGCGAGGAATCGAATTATGAATGTGTAATTTGATTTTAGTTTTACTTTTCTGCAATTAGATATTAAATTGCTCATATCATTGTCGGTTACCTCCGAAAGCCATAGCTGGACTACTGGCGAGGGATCGAATTATGAATGTGTAATTTGATTTTAGTTTTACTTTCCTTGCAATTTTTAATTTTTTTGAGTGCAGTGGCTTAAATATTTTTCTTTCTTTGAGTAGCTTAAATCACTTTTCTGTATTTAGACAGCAGCAGAGATAATAGTTTCATGATCAGTGGTTTATTATTTACTTCTTTTAAGTAGCAGCACATTTTCCATTCTTGTTCAAGCATTACTTTCATCACTAGTACATTCTAAGACCTTCTGAAATGTTAAGTTCTGGAAATCATTATAGAGGACATAATTGCCTTAAAATCTGTATCCATACTTGCCTTCTAGAGACTTAGGAATAGGATTTCCATTTGCATTAGACACTTTAGGAGATTAACAAGAACAAAACCCCAAAACAAAACAAAAACTATAAAACAACGAAGTAAGAAAAAGGTTAACTAAGCACATATGGTGCACCACACTTCATCAGTTTACGATACCCGGATTGATAATTTATGTAGAACAATTTAAGATGTTAAATTGACTAGACATTTTGGCGCCGTTGTTGGGGAAGTGTAATTAGGAGACCTTATTTCTTACATCTAAAAAAAAAATTAATAATTTTTGAGTATGCTCTCCTCCTGCACTTTGTGTGATCTGGAGGATCAGAAAAAGGATTGTTATGTAATTTTTTTTTAATAATTCTTGAGTATGCTCTCCTCCTGCACTTTGTGTGATCTAGAGGATCAGAAAAAGAATTGTTATGTAAAACAAAAAAAAAAGGAGACAAAATAAACTTCATCATTTCAATTGATTCAAAATAATAATAATAATAATAATAATAATAAATAAAAAAATAATGAAACCCAACTGCTTTAATAGGTTCAACTGTCCAAGATTGACTGGTTATGGTTTGTAGTGGTCCTCAAAACACTGTATCCTGTTTTAATAAGATTTTGCAACTTAGCTGCGGAATGTAGCCTGATTCCACAGTTGATTTCAAGGTTTAGCATGTTACAGGCGTCCAATGAAGAAACCGACCATATGGGCATCTCTAGAATTGTCCCGACATGGATCCTATCCTAGTCACCCAGCTCAGATCGATAAAAAACCAGCCTAAGACCTCAGTCAAAGTCTTGTTTTTAGCATATTTTCCTTGAAGCCTTTGCTGCCTGAAATTGAAAATCATTAATCCTTCTTATAAAAATTTACAATTTCAGAGAAAAAAAGAAAAACAATCTATGGCTATCTTCAATCCTAGCTTTCACTGTGGCCTCAGTAGAAAATCTGCATTCCTGCTTGAGCTTTGGTCTTGAAACAAACCTGCAAAAACATTTAAAAAATCAAAAGTGCAAATTCAACATATCAAATTGCATGGACTGTTGTAAAGAAAATAAGATGAGGCCAATTGAAAAAAAAAAAAAAACCCCTTGTGTGGCTTTCAAAAGAGTGTATGTGGCATCCAATTTATGTGGAATTTTTTTTGAAACCTCCCAATGTCAAAATCTGAAAAATCTGCATACACATTGATTTGATGTTTTGGCCTCTTCATGATTTCGTTTCAGTGCATCCTCAGCCCTTTGTAAGCAATCCATTTGCATTCATTTGGACTATGCATCTTACTCATATAGGAATCTTTTGGTTTTGGAAAGTTTTTGGAAAGCCAACATAGGAAATTTCTCGATAATAATAAAATCTGAAACCTATGGATGGCCTACATAAACTGTGCAAATGGATTAAAAACAAAGGCTTAAGGCGTGTCGCGGTCACCAATACTCCTAGAAAAAATGCTGAGTTCATGATCTCTATTGAAGGCCTCATAGATTTCTTTGAGTTTTGCTTATTGGCAATTCGCTCACCACATTTGCTGTTGATTGCATCTGAAAATAATCTTTCTTTGAAATCGATTTTACAGAGAATTCCACTTCACGAATTTCATTTATATCCCTGAGGCTAAAACCAAATTATGTGTTTCAACATTGTGCATACTACCGCTGGAAAATAAAGATGTATCGTTCTACCTCTGAATTCGAAAATTTTACAGCTGAATTCAACAAATTCATAAAATGTAGAACAGTAAAAACATTAACTCAAAAAAACATAAATAGAGAAAAACGTCAAACTTTGAGAGCACGATTTGGCCAAACGGAGGCGAATTTGAAAAAACTAAAACATGGGTTTTTTCGCTAGTAGGGTCAATTAGATAACCCAGAAACGGTTTTTAGAAATTCGTGGCGGTTTGGGAGATATCCTTGGTTCTTTGGAGCGCATTTTTGCCTACCGCGTGAAAAAAAACGGAATTTCAATTGATGAACTGATAGTTTGATGTTTGATTTAATTCGACTGTCTGGGGTAGGGGATTCCAATTTGGGTATCAACTGTGCGGTGGCATTCAACTCCTGGTTACACGCCTCCCGTCCTTAATGAAATCATACTTCATCACACGCCTGTTGACAGCAATCCCAATTGAAGACGGCTCTGTTTAGTGAGTAACTCCATTACGTGAACCGATTGGATACGGCTCTTCACAACCGATTGATAGACGTGGCATGGAGCTTTTTAGCATTTAATTTTGACTTTAATGTATAACGACACTTCTCCAAGCACCCATCTAACAGCTATTCCTATGACTCGGCGTTTTACTTGCTAAAATATTGACATAGGTGTTGATACTCATGGATTTTGTCTCCATTGACAAATGTACGTGTTTAACTTTATTGTGACGTGCTTGGCAGTCTGACCATACTTTCAGCCAAAAACTCTGCAATAAAACAACCTCTGTCAACCTGTAATCCCATGAAAAGCGTCGATCAAGCTCATCTTTATCAAACTGCGCTTACAGCGAGGGTGGATTATATGCTCTGGTTTTAAGTAATTTGAGTAAATCAATAATTAGCATATGGTTGAATCCAGTTTCTAGAATTCCTTTAATCAGTGGCCTTGAGAACTATGCCTTGGTACCAATTGATCTTGCTACTGATCATACAAAAATTGGAGGATTGCGTGCTGAATTTCAAAACTGATGGTTGACTGTCTTTTAGCTACGGAATGCAGCCACTTTCATTTGATCCAATTCGATGAAAAAGACTCCGGTCAAAGGGAAGTCAAGTTGTGTGTTATCACTAAGTCGCCACACTGAGTCGCCACACTAAGTCGCTGCATGTCAAGAAAAAATAATAATTTTGAATCAATGAAATGAATAAGTTATTTGCTCACTTTTCTGAAGGTATTGATTAATTTTGGACTGATGATGAAAGATGAATGGCTAACTTTTTATTCAAGATTTTTAGCTACAGAAACTGTGCACATTCTGCAGCTAAAGTCCAATTACGCAGCTGTTCTCTAATTCCGCAGCCATAAAAACCTCATTGTTCAAATCAGCCTATCTTTCTCATACAAAATCATATTTTGATGATTTAAGTACCGTTGGAAAGATCTCAACAAGATCTACACAATGAGAAATCCATCATTAGAGTTTGAAATGGCAAATAATGAAATAAATTGCTGAAAAGAAGCAACATTCAACTTGGGGCACCAATTCCAAAGCAGGTATAAATTCTTTTGATTTTTCCTTTGAAGACTTGTTTCATTAATACAAATTCTTAGTTTTGTGTGTAAATATCATAATTAGAGAGATTGATCACCTCTCTCCTTTGATAACCTTACATTCCATTGCAGAAGAAGTATTAGTTTTTTTTGCAGGTTCCAGGAGGAAGGACAAATGACTACAAGAGAATGGTGTCTCTCTAAGAGACCAATTTGTTTCATAAGAGGATGATCAACAACAAAGAGGAAATGTGCTGATGCAAAATCAGATCCAGACACTTGAAAAACTTTCAGATATTATTGTCTCCATCACATCCATACTTCATAATAAACCATTCACCTCATTTCACTCCATATTTTCCATTTTCATTCACATACACTTTCCATCTCTTTTTGTCCATTCATAACCCACAAATAAAAACAAGAGGCTCATTCACATGCTTATTTCCCATTTCCATTCCTACTCTCCATTGCCATCTTCCATTTCTTGTCATTTTCATTTCGCAAATAAGCCCCGCTTCAATGCAAATTATTGCGTCTATAGTCTTTTGAGTCTAAGTTCCTTGTAAAGACACCTTGAGGCTTGCATGCGTTAATGGCAAGTTCTCATGTTGATAAACAATGGGAATACATTAATGTCCATTGTTCGTCAGATCTTCTAGGTGACTCGACATTGGAAAAATCATTCATACCTAGCAAGATGTGTTTGGGCATCTTGACTCTAATTGTCATCAATGGTGAGAGTTCTCTTGTTGACTAGTGGCACCATTAATGGCCACTAAGTCAACAATTTCCTACTATGTTTGACATCAGAACATCTTTTCACATAATAAGAATTGTGCCAATGAGTTTTTAAGACATGAAGACTATTATTTTCAACATTTTGGAGCAGATTCAACAAGTTTTAGTAGAAGCAATAAAAAGTCATCTTATCTCTTCATCCATGACTCCTCTTGTTCAGCCACTTGAAGAAGAATATGATAAGAATTTTGCAGCCACCACACATACAACTCATCCATTCCAAAGGGTAAGTTAAGGTACTTCATTTTCTAACTTTTGACCATAGAATTCCATAAAAAGCTAGAATGATAATTGTTGGAAAAACATTTCTCTTCTTCATTTCATAAAATTGTCAATACCATTAGTTGGGGGGGGGGGAATACATTCATCTTCATATCTTGCCATGTCCATATCATACTCAGGAGCCCACATACTTCCAACATATATTAACTATTACATTGTTATTATGAGCATACAATGGCTTTTCAAAAAGTGCTTAAAGGATAAATTGGATACAAACAAAATCATGGTTGTCACACAAGAACTAACCATCATGCAATCCAATAAAGATATATTTTGCAACAATAATCAAAATATCATTATGCAAAGTTCAAAGATTAAAAAAAAAAAAAAATTGGTTGTAACACAAGAACCAACCATGTTGCAATTCAAGTAAAACACTTTGCAAAAATATGAAGTTATCAAATGATATCATGCAAAGTTAAGCTAAAGCTCAAGGATCAAAAGAGTTAATGTAATATATATTGCATGAGGACATGCAATAACTTCAGTTGGGGGGTATGTTGAGTCTTGAAAATGTCATTCATTTCCATTACACTTTCACTATTATGTCCATTATATCACTTCCATTTCACTACTATGTCACCACATTCATCCCACTTTCATTATCATTGGGCCACATTTATGTTTTTCCAATCTTTATTAATTCTTAGCCTTTTTAAGTGAATTTGTGGTTAAAAATTAGAAAATAATGTGCATATGCTTATACCTAACAAGTGGGTTGAGATTGTTGACATGTGTAGGTCAAAAGGAGACTTCTAGAAGACCCTTATGTGGCACTCTAAGGCCAAATTCGAATTTGAGTGGAAAGAATCATGGGATCATGAGGATATGTGTCACATCTCCTAATTGTATTGAAACTCTAAGAAGACATGTGTCTTATTAGTGCCTATTTTGATTAGAACTCTAGAGGTAGAGGGAGAGATTCATGGACTCTCATTAATGAGATGGCTTTTCATTTTTTTGTATAAATAGGAGATCTCTCTCCTTCATTTGTTAGTCTTAGCTTGTTAGTTCCTAAGCTTGTTAGCTTGTGAGATGGCTTTGGAAAGCTTTGGAGAGCTTTGTTGTACTTTGTAATTTTGAAGAATTTAAATAAAGCTTTGATGTTCTCAACATGGAAGGAGATGTGAAGTAGATGTCATGGAGCATATTAGAATATAAGGTAGAGTAGATTTCATTTTGTAATGTTGCTTTGATTTCATTATGTCATTTGATTACTTACAAGTTTGATAGATTAGATTTTCCATTCATGCAATTTTAATTCATGTAAGTGTGTTCAACTGGTTGATTGTAGATTAATTTTTCTTTACATATTTTTGCATTAACTAGTGAGATGAGATTAACCTCTCTGCTGACTTTGCTTTTCTTAGTTTTTTTTAATTCCAGTTTTGTTTTGATTTCAGTCTTCTTTACTTGCTTTGTTAGTTAGTTTAGAAATCAACTTGCTCATGTCATTGATGATTACCTCCGAAAGCCATAGCTAGACTAACTGGCGAGGGATCAGATTATGAATGTTGTGAATTGATTTTAGTTTTACTTTTCTGCAAGTAGATATCAGATTGCTCATGTCATTGATGATTATCTCCGAAAGCCATAGCTAGACTAACTGGCGAGGAATCAGATTATGAATGTTGTGATTTGATTTTAGTTTTACTTTTCTGCAATTAGATATTAAATTGCTCATATCATTGATGGTTACCTCCGAAAGCCATAGCTAGATTACTGGCGAGGGATCGAATTATGAATGTGTAATTTGATTTTAGTTTTATTTTTCTGCAGTTAGATATTAAATTGCTCATATCATTGACGGTTACCTCCGAAAGCCATAGCTACACTACTGGCGAGGGATCGAATTATGAATGTGTAATTTGATTTTACTTTTACTTTTCTGCAATTAGATATTAAATTGTTCATATCATTGTCGGTTACCTCCGAAAGCCATAGCTGGACTACCGGCGAGGGATCGAATTATGAATGTGTCATTTGATTTTAGTTTTACTTTCCTTGCAATTTTTAATTTCTTTGAGTGCAGTAGCTTAAATCATTTTTCTTTCTTTGAGTAGCTTAAATAACTTTTCTGTATTTAGACAACAACAAAGATAATAGTTTCATGATCAGTAGTTCATTATTTACTTGTTTTAAATAGCAGCACATTTTCCATTCTTGTTCAAGCATTATTGTCATCACTAGTACATTCTAAGACCTTCTGAAGTGTTAAGTTTTGGAAATCATTATAGAGGACATAATTGCCTTAAAATCTGTATCCATACTTGCCTTCTAGAGACTTAGGAATAGGATTTCCATTTGCATTAGACACTTTAGGAGATCAACAAGAACAAAACCCCCAAACAAAACAAAAACTATAAAACAACGAAGTAAGAAAAAGGTTAACTAAGCACATATGGTGCACCACACTTTATCAGTTTACGATACCCGGATTGATAATTTATGTAGAGCAATTTAAGACGTTAAATTGACTAGACATATGGTCAGAACCTTATGACCGAAGGAGCACTCCAAGCCCTAATGCTCTTTGGCCAATCTCCCTAGCCACAATACATGGCTCTCGGTCAATACCCTTGACATCAGGAGAATATCTACCCATTGATGCTACAACATCAACACTTCCTCTAACCAAGGGAAGCATTCTCAACCACTTCAAGCTTGTTCTTGAAGTAAACAAACTTCATCCTAGGATAGAGGATTTGTGAGAATGTCAACAACCTGCTTGTCTGTAGAAATGTACTAGAGCCATACTGCTCCCTTCTGTACCATGTCTTGGTACTTGATCTCAATGTGCTTTGACCTGTCATCATGGTTGTCTCCAACACCTGATCAAACAATCCTACGAGTAGCTTCCAAAGCCACACTGCTTCACAACTCGCCAAACTAGCTGCAATATGCTTAGCCTCTGCATCGCTAAGTGCAACAGATGTCCGCTTCCTACTCATCCGGGATATTATAGCAGAACCCAAAGTGAAGCAACATCCTGATGTGCTCTTCCTATATTCTACACTCTCTGCCAAATTTGGATTTGCGTCCTGCAGCTATACTTCAACATTTGATACATACCTCAATCCATATCCAAACATACCATGTCAGTACCTCAACACATGTGGTGCATCATGCCTTGGCTCAACGATAAGTTAATCGACTTTCTTCACTAGATCCATCACCACAACTGCTTTGTGGTCACCCTCACTGGGTGCTCCCTCTGAAACAAATCCTGTTGTGGCAACCCTGGCTGCCCCCTCTGCGATTGCTGCTTCCTAGTCACTGAAGCATATCTGCTGTCTGACATGGTCCACTATCCAGTCATAGAAGGCATATTGCTCTTAGAGACCTCCCATCTCTGCGCATCTAGTCTGACAATTTCATGACATCCACTTGGAAGAATGGTTCTTCGTCTTTCACTGATTGCCTGTACATCATGGGATCCACCAAATCTGAATTAGAGCCTCTCAACTTCTTGAAATTGGTCACCATGGGAGTGTCCATGGATTTGCAGTCCATCATCCCAAATCTTTGAAGAATCTCAATAGTATACTTTATCGTGGATCTTTGCTTTCTCTTGTTGCCTCAATCAAATGGGACAACTAGTATGAGGTGATCCTCTTGAGGGTCTCCATTCTTGATGACACATGGAGAGATTGAGATTTGTGTTTGAGCACTTCACTCAGGAAGATTGCAAGGTATTTCTGGTTAGGATGGTGAAAAATAGTGGAATGGAATCTCCCAGTCCTGAAAATATGTATTTTAATGAGTTCTTAAAAGTTTTGGAAGAGAAAATAACAAGTGAAGAAGAAATTGCTAGAAGAGATACTAAGTTTAATCAACTTTAATTGTTGAGATAAATGCCACTAAAATCCTTTTGGTCATTCTTCTTGCAATGAATTTAAGATTATTCTTTTATAATAAATGCATTCACACTTAACCTTTTTGACCGTACCTAAAATGTTCTTAATATCATATTACAATATTTTCATCTATCTTTATCTTAGGTTTCTCTTGTACTTGATAACCATGATACATTGACAATAGAAATGATGAAATTCAGATGTATAGGTTTCCAACATTGTCTTGTATAAAGCAGTTATGTTCAGTAGTTGGAATTACTTGTAAATAAATGGTAATGTGTTCTATGCTTTGCACAAAAGTAGATAATTTAGCAATAAGGGAATGATCAAATCAGAGAGATTCGCTCTTCATAGCGTGCAAATTTATGAAATGAATTCAAAACTTGTACATTGTTTTGAAAACAGTGATACAATGGCAAGGATATGTTTCAGTATGATGTATACAAATAATTCAAAGAACTATTATGATCAGAATTCACACATTTTCCTAAAGTAAACTTTGTACTCTTATGGGCCTGTCTTTCAAGAATTATGATTGAAGTCAATGGAAAGATGGCTCTCTGAATTCTAGTATTAAAGATGAAATCGATACTCATAAAAGGAGGTTAAAGTCTTTTGTAAATCACGTGAGACTATCTTAGTAGTTTTGTTTGTCAAGTTTCTTTGGAAGGTTTAGGATTACTTTTATCAATTTCTAGAAACTGCTCTTTTCAAAGAAAAAGGGAATGGATTTTTCTCTGCTTTCCGAATCTGCCTGTTCAACTACGTCATATGTTGACTTTTCTTTTTAGAGTTTTCTCTTAAAATTTTCGTTTTTATCTCCTTTTGTGTCCAGGTATATCATGAAGCCCAAAGTAGAAGCCAAGGAGTGCATAGTGCAAGGAATCATAGAGACACAGGTTGATTTCCTATATTTTAATTGATTTCTGATATACATATTAATAAATTCATTATCATTTTATTGTTTTCATTCTATTGTCCCGTTGGTTGCAGTGTTCTTCATTTAAGTTTTTGTTCCACCTCATTTGATTTGGTTTCTTCCAAGCTAAGGAAGATATGGGTTTTGGGGGAATTACTTACTTTTGATCACTACAGGGTATGAATGTTGCCATCATAGAGGTTCATTTTCGGTCATTACAGGAACAAAGAACTTGAGGTGCTTGGCACTTTCAGAGTTCTTGCAAGGTAGGTTTTGATGACATTGTTCTCTAGCTTGTGGTTGTTCCTATATAATAGTTTCCACAGTACAACAGTTTGGTCAAATATTGCATAGCCATAATGAAGAATTATACACTTTTAGTTCAGTAGAGAAGCCATGCCAGGGTTCATTTCTATATTTATCAGGTTACTGAATATTTATAGCGTTATAGTAGACCAATGAAGACACATCTCAATATCAAGGAGGTGATGATCTAGTAGGTGTGCCTAGCATGAGTTGATGGGATAGAAACAGTTGAGCAGAAACAACTCTTCCCTTTTTGTGGTCGATGTGTCTAACAAGGAGTCTATTTGTTCTAGCAGAGAGCCCTTCTTATCATGGTTGATATTTTAGGTTTTGGGATCGTTATTAGATAGATCTCTTGGGATTAGAAAGCTTTGTTGTAATCTGGATAGCATGTGATCCCATGTTTCTATCCTTTCCTCAGCTTAGTGGAAACTCTCTTATGATAAAATAGTTGGTTGATTGGTTGGAGAGCAACATTTGATCAATTTTCTGTACATATTTCCTTATAGATGTTTGATGTAAACTTATTTGGTGATGGACCATTATTGACTTACTTTTGAGTTCATGTGGTTCTGATCCAAATTTGTTAATTTTAGGTATGTTCTATGCTTAGAGCAATTTATTTCAATTTTCACAGTTAGCTCAATACCTTTTCTAGATTAGCAATCACATCAGCATAATAGTAAATTGCAGATAGAACATAAACATGAATTGCAGAAGACAAGCCAAGACAAGAGGACACAAGATGTGGCGCTAACCAGGGACAAACCCCAATGTGGGAAAACCCTTGATCAATTCTTCTTATATGTTATTCAATAGTTCAGCAGAGACAGAAGTCAACATAGAAGTCAACACTTTGACTTATCTAAATACGAGCAGAGATCATCTCTAAGATGATGATACATGAGGTAGCTGGACTCAGTTGAAGACATGTTGCTTCAACTAATTCTCCAAGGTGACTCCATCACCAAGTTGAGCCTATCACTGCGCTGCACCATGCTACACCATCATACCATGTCCAGCATCACTAAGCTACACCATACTGCACCATCACTATGTCCAACATCACTGAGCTACACCATGCTGCACCATCACTATGTCCAGCATCACTGAGCTACACCATGCTGCACCATACATCTTGTACCCATCGCTGCTACTGTGTGCACTATTCTGCACTATGCATCCTATAGTCATATACTATGTTGTCTATAATGTTACAACATTCATCATAAGACCAAGGTGACTAGCTATAGTGCTATGGCTTGCGGCCCAGCACATAGCACTGCCAATGTCTTCTCCTCTATGACAGCGTTAGAGAGACAACAATAGGTTTCCGTTAAGACATCGATTTGATCTATCATTCATGACTGTGTTTCAATCAAAACAACAATTAGAGCATCCTTATTTGGAACAACATTAAGGATAGCTGAAGGTGTGGCTTCTTTATCTCAATGTTTAAGTGTGAGAGCATTCCTTCCATGACAGCGATGGTATACCTTTCATGACTGTGTGTAGGATGATGGTTTTTCCTTTCATGATAGCAAGGGCATTCCATGTGTAGAACACTCTTCTAAGACAACGTTTAGGTGACATCTCCACTAGTCAGCGTAGCAACTAAGTTTAGGGCATCTCCTCTCCCTTAGTCCTACGACTAGGGTTCCTGCCTTTATCTCGATGGCTGTGTATTTAGGGCATCTCCATAACTGTGGTTAGGGTTACCCTTGGGACAACATATTAGACAAGGGCTGTCTTCCTTGACATCGTAGAGGATTAGGACATATCTTCTTCACAACATGACCGCGTTTTAGGCTTCCTCTGGACAACGTATAGCTAGAGCATCATTATCATCTTCATGTTTGCGTTTTTAGACCTTTCTCTGGACAACGTATGGCTTTCATGAGCTAGGGCATCATCCTTTAGGACTGTGTTTTCCGTTAGAGATTCTTCTTTCCACTAAAACCCAAAACAAGTGGAGACGAAGAAATCTCAAGAAAGTTGTGTGTACAAATGACTTGCAAGGCACTTGTATTTGTACTAAAACGCGGAGCACAAGTGGGGGCAGTTGGGTTGCTCACCAACCATGACGAATTGTCCCATAACACAAATAAATTCTAATCTCCATGAATAATTATCGGAATCGGATGATCTTTAGATCAATCATACACCTCTCAATGAGAGGAGTCCAAGAAAAATATCAGCTACCATAAATAAGATGACCCACATGGAGTTTGGCCCTAGTTGCCAATTTTAACACTCTTTCTCAACTAGGGAGAACTGTGTTCGCTGATCCATCTGCCAGACTGTACTATCTCTGCCATCAGTGCCCTGCACTGCTATGCTCTGCTCGGTTGAACCATGAAGAAGAAGAAGTGATCGAGAATGTCTCATACCATTCTCCACTGACCCATAGTCAATCCCAAAAGAGAGTGTCTCATAACACTCTTACTGATCCGAAATTAGTTCCAAAAGAGAGTGAGCAATATCATCCTTATTGATCCCAGATTAGTTCCAAAAGAGAGTGAGTTACATCACTCTTATTGACCCGAAGTCAGTTTCATTGATCCTAGATCAATATCACAAGAGAGTGTCTCAAACCACTCATACTGACCCCAAGTCAGTTTCATTGATCCCAGATCAATATCATCCTAGCATAGGGAGTTCGGTAGTAACACGATGCGTCCATCGGTACTACTATGGTCCCTATCCTCATTTCCCTGCTCATTGGCTAGATGAGAGGTACTTCCCATGAGTCCCAGACTGCATGGGTAGGATGTCTCAGCAGGAGAAGGATGAACCTCTCATCCTGCCTACATGTCACAAGGGGTATCCCAGGGGAAGGCTGAACCACTCACCCTATGATTGTGTCTTGGCAAGAGAAGGATGAACCACTCATCTTGCCTACATAGCAAACCACTAGGGGAAGGCTGGACCACTCACCCTATGGTTGCTCATTGCTCCATGATGTACCCCCAACCCCTCGGAGCTCCCAGAGCTCAATGTCCATATCATATAGGACCCTTAGGAGAGAGTCTCTCCACGACTCCTAGTCGTTCTCGGAAAGTCACAAATTTGACCTTTCCCAGGGGCTTCGATAGAATGTCGGCGACCTGCACATCAGTCCCAATGCGATGGAGCCTTCTTGCTCATCAATGTACCATATCCCAGATAAAGTGGTACCTGATGTCTATATGCTTGGAGCAATCATAGAATACGGGATTCCTCAATAATAGAATCCCTCTCTGGTTGACACAGAAGATCACGGTGGTATCCATCATGTGTACAAACAGCTCATTGAAGAGCTTCCCCAACCAGGCAGCTTCACGCGAGGTCATACTCGTAGCTATGTATTCGGTCTCAGCAGTGCTCAAAGCAATCGTCTTCTGCTTCCTGCTCATCTAGGATATTGTAGCAGAACCCAAAGAGAACCAGCACTCAGAAGTGCTCTTGCGATCCTCCACACTGCCTGCCCAATCAGCGTTCGAATAATCATGTAGCTTCACATTTCCGCTAGTGTATCTCAATCCATGAGAGATTGTGACTCAAAGATATCTCAGAAGATTCTTGGCACCAATCCAGTGAGGCTCAACCATATATGAGCTTAACATGTTAACTGCAAAACATATATCCGGACGGGAGTTCTCCAAGAACATCAATGCTAGAATGAGTTTATGAAACTCATAGGCATTTCCCAATTCAGGTCCAACATCCCTACCACATAACTTCTGAAAGTTTCCATCGAGGTAGTCATTGGCTTGCAGTTCACCATTCCAAATTCGGAATCCAACTCCCTCTTACTTTTACAAATGAGAGGGTCTGCACCTGTCAGAAAGAGGTCGTCCTCATAAGGTGCCAGCATGAGAGTTCTATCATCCACAATCATCAAGCAATGGTTTGGATCCGCTTCACTCTCAGCTTCATCACATAGCTATCAATCCTCTCATATTAAGCTCGGGGTGTTTTGCTTCAAGCCATAGAGGGCTTTCTTCCACCTACATACATGAGATCCCTGTTCATGAATCTCAAAACCCTCGGGTTGTTCCAAACCTATGGACCTACTACATGAGGGGAATGGTCCCCTTGTAAGATTTTCCTTTGGTACATCTCGGACATGTACCTTCATGCTCTTCTTGAATTCAGGCATCCCTGTCACCATCTGACTCACATTGGGTGGGGCCCCATAATAAGCAGACCTCTGGTGCTAGAGATGAGATGTGTCCACTGACATGGTCCCTAATGGACTTCCAACAACTTGATACAAATTTCCAATCTTGAACTCAAGGATAAAAGCATCTTTGAAAATTCTATTTTCAAATGCATACCTTTCCATCGATGAATGCCACCTTGAAACCTTTGACTTCCATTGCCGAAATGGACACCAGGTTCTTCTTGCGATCAAGTACATAAAGAGCTTCTTTTAAATGAATCGAGTTACCCTCATTCAATTGAGAGGTAACATTCCCTACACCCTTTTCGGGATAGGTGGCATTGACTCCAAGTATAATCCCATGATTGTTTCCATCTCTACCAAATTAGAGAGAGCACCCTTCTATCCGATGAAGTGCCTTGAAGCACTACAATCAATAAGCCAGATTCCCAAAGAGTCTGGAGGAGAGGGCCAATATAACAACATTTGATTCTTCATACCTGGGGTTCCTTGCTTTCTTTGAAGAGTCGGCCATTTCCTTGATGTCCTGCATTACCTGTCATTCCTCCGATCATTGAAGATGTCCCTGGAATGATTGTTATCATCAAGTGATATGTCCCGACCATTTGGACACTCCTTCGCATAATGGCCGAACTTATTGCAAGCAAGGCATCTGCCTTTCCTTCTACCCTTAGATCTGGACTTCCCATTGAAGTGATCTTTAGGTAGGCCATCAAAAGCTTCCGCTGTGCCACTCGGATATTATTCTCAGCTTCGACTTCACCCGTGGTGAATTTGAAGAGGGACGAAGAACCCATTGAGCCATTTTGTCCTTTACAGCTGTCTTCGGTGATTTCTCTTTCGCTCTTGCTTGGGCTTTGTCTTCACCTCAGCTCTGATACCATGTTAATTTTAGGTATGTTCTATGCTTAGAGTAATTTATTTCAATTTTCACAGTTAGCTTGATATCTTTTCCAGATTAGCAATCACATTAGGATAATAGTAAATTGCAGAAAGAAGATAAACATGAATCACAAAAGACAAGTCAAGACAAGAGGACACAAGATGTGGCGCTAGCCAGGGACAAACCCCAATGTGGGGAAACCCTTGATCAATTCTTCTTATATGTTCTTCAATCGTTTAGTAGAGAGAGAGAGAGAGAGAGAGAGAGAGAGATAATGCATATACAACAAAAGTCAACACTTTGACTTATCTAAATACGAGCAGAGATCATCTCTTAAGAAGATGATACATGAGGTAGCTGGACTCAGTTGAAGACATGCTGCTTCAACTAATTCTCCAAGGTGACTCCATCACCATGTTGAGCCTATCACTGTGCTGCACCATCATACCATATCCAGCAACACTAAGCTACACCATGCTGCACCATCACTATGTCCAGCATCATTGAGCTACACCATGCTGCACCATACATCCTGTACCCATCGCTGCTACTATGTGCACTATTCTACACTATGCATCTTGTAGTCATATACCATGTTGTATATAATGTTACAGCATTCATCATAAGACCAAGATGGCTAGTTATAGTGCTATGGCCTGCGGCCTAGCACATAGCAATGCCAATGTCTTCTCCTCTATGACAGCGTTAGAGTGACAACAATAGGTTTCCGTTAAGACAGCGATTGGATCTATCATTCATGACTGTGTTTCAATCAAAACAACAGTTAGAGCTTCCTTATTTAGAACAACGTTAAGGATAGCTGAAGGTGTGGCTTCTTTATCTCAGCGTTTAAGTGTGAGAGCATTCCTTCCATGACAACGAGGGTATACCTTTCATGACTGTGTGTAGGATGAGGGTTTTTCCTTCCATGACAGCGAGGGCATTCCATGTGTAGAACACTCTTCTAAGACAACGTTTAAGTGGCATCTCCACTAGTCAGCGTAGCAACTAAGTTTAGGGCATCTCCTCTCGCTTAGTCTTGCGGCTAGGGTTCTTTCCTTTATTTCCATGGCTGCGGATTCAGGGCATCTCCATAACTGTGGTTAGGGTCACCCTTGGGACAACATATTAGACAAGGGCTGTCTTTCTTGACAGAGTAGAGGATTAGAGTATATCTTCTTCATAACATGACTGTGTTTTAGGCTTCCTCTGGACAACGTATAGTTAGGGCATCATTATCATCTTCATGTCTGCGTTTTTAGACCTTTCTCTGGATAGCGTATGGCTTTCATGAGCTAGGGCATCATCCTCTAGGATTGTGTTTTTCCCTTAGAGATTCTTCTTTCCACTAAAACCCAAAACAAGTGGAGAAGAAGAAATCTCAAGAGAGTTGTGTGTACAAATGACTTGCAAGGCACTTGTATTTATACTAAAACGTGGAGCACAAGTGGGGGTAGTTGGGTTGCTGGCCAACCTTGACGAATTGTCCCATAACACAAATAAATTCATATCTCGATGTATACTTATCGGAATCGGATGATCTTTAGATCAATTCTACACCTCTTGATGAGAGGAGTCCAAGAAAAATATCAGCTACCATAGATAAGATGACCCACATGGAGTTTGGCCCTAGTTGCCAATTTTAAGAAAATTTTTATGTGAAACAAATATACATTAGTGATGCTCTAAATCTTTGCTTTTGGCCGCATTATTCACTGTAGTTGCATGTAAATCAGCAAGTCAGTTTGTTGGAATTACTGGGAAGTGCGCAGTTGGAAAAGGGCTGGAAGGAGAGCTGAAAAGGAGTGTGAGTTTTTGGAGGAAGATAAAAGACAACAAGATTGAAATTTTGGCCCAACTCTCTCTCATTTCTGAGGTGTATCAAGGGAGATCGAGATTTTCCTAGTCTAGTCGACGCTGCCGCTGTTGCTGCTACCAGGTCGAAGTTGCTATTGCATGTTGATGCTGCTAGGTCGAAGTTGCTTTTGAAGGGTTATCATCTCCAAGAAGGATTGAGGGCTCACTTGGAGTGGAGGAAGTTATTTTCTAGGTCAAAGAGTCTTGGATTATCTCGAGAAACTATTGAAGGAAGAATTGTGGACTGGGTTTTCCCTTAGATAGGAGTTTTGCCTTGGCTGTCCGCCTACAACTGTTGTCCTTGTTTTATTGTTTTGGTAATTGCTTGATAAACTAAAATATAAAAGAATCGCAAGTAATTATCTATATAAGAAAATATTTCTTCCTTTCTGATTTTCTAATAAGGTTTTCTCCTAAGGTTGGGTTTCCCAAGGTAAAATTGTTGTGTCGATTGTGCATGTCTGTCTTTCTATGATCTTTATTGTTTCCATTGCATGTTGTTGAAAACCTGATGTTGTATGCTGAAACAATCACTCATTACAAAACTTGTTTATGCTGCAATATTAGTTAGGCAATTGTAGATGGAACATAAACCAAATGCACAATGGAAGGCAACCAAGAACAAAATAAGACACAGAGAATTTAGGTCCAATGACCTGGGCAAAACTCACAAGGGAAAACCCAACTAGATTCTTCTTCTATTAGATATCAATTGTTCAACAGAGATACAAAGTACAATGAGAGATCAAGAGAATGAGTAAGTTCACCCAAATCTGAACACTCTGTATCATGAAGATTATTGATGGCAACAATTGATGCAAACACTGAATCAACCTTCAAGTTCTTCTCTTACTCGCCAAGTCTCTCTTCCTCACAATCTTCTTCAAGCATATCCAACTCTCTCTCTTAATTTCAAATCCGTCTTTCACAATACCCAAGTAGTGAGGGGAGAAGATATAAGGCACATATATATAGGAGGAACAATGAATTCATACCATAAAGGAGGAGCATGACCTAGAGTAACTCGTATGCCAGATGGGGAAGAGTAACTTAAGCAATTATGGAGAGAGGCAACACATGCCTTCAATGGAGAAATCTTGCATACCTTGAGGAGTGTAACTCATGCCCTTTTAGGAAGTATAACTCATGCAATTAAGGAGAGAGGGGTAACGTGTTGAGAAATCTAGGGCATTAGCATTAGGTGATTTCTCTTCTATTAGTGACTGCTTGTGAATTTTTTTTACTTGTTTAGATTAGGATCTTCTACATGTTAGATTATTAGTGTTCTTCTTCATCAAACAGTAACCAATGCATAAACATAAATACACAAGAGATACAACATGTTGGCTATGAGCTAGGGCCAAAACCTCTCACCCTTTGAGAGGAAAACCCGCACAAATTCTTCTTATAGAGATTCTAATTGATGAATACCAAGACCAAGACCCTTGACCTAGTAGCCACTCCAAGACCAAGACACATGTTCTCTTGTCAAACCTCTTCTTGACTCCTCTTCCACCGAGATCTTCATTATTGCTTTGATACTGAGATCTTCATCACTGCCTTAACACTGTTTCCTTTAATGAGCCTCTTATCACAGAGATATGACACCTTACTACACTTTGATATGACACCGAGACAGAGGTACATATCACTGTAAGGTAGCATCTAGCTGTCCCTTTATCTTCCTTCGACTGATTCATCTGAACCTCGTCACTGCCACTGTGATCCGAGCTTCTATCTTTGCTGCCACCTTAGATTTGTTGCCAGTGTGATCCGTGCTTCTAGAGGGATCCGATTCCCTTCAACATTCAGTCACCCATACTGTCCAAAATACATAGAGACCTTTCTGTGGAGATCTGAAACTGTCTTGCTGTCTTATCCATCCGAAATACAAAGGGATCCATATTCTGTTTGACTGTGATTATATTTGACCCATTTACTGCACCCATCCAAATCCTATCAGAATTCCTTTCTGCCTTCTCCATTGAAAAACTCAGAGTCATGTGAAGTTTGTTCTGTGGTAATGAGAGGAGCCTAGCCTCCTATATATAGTGATGTGCCTCCTTAAGTGAGCCGACATGAGTCATTATTTCATTTTGCAGGCCGACATAGGAAGAGGACTGTGTGCTTGTCGTTGGAGGGCTATTTAGACACATTATAGACTCAAATACATTGTTATATCCCCAAGAAGGGTTCTTCATACATGCCCTAGAATCTTTGACTTTTAATGACCAATTCTAAGGCTCTCAATGGGAGCCATCTAAAATAAAATCACTTACTCATGAAACCCATGAAGCAAGGCAATTTTTTTTTTCTTCATTACATCATTTACAAAAGTCATAATTACATGTCATTATGAAGACCGAACCTAGTTACACTTTTCAACACTCCCTCTTAAATAGGGAGGTATTCATAATGATAATTGGTCATTCTCAATCTGAAGAATTCTCATAAGAAGAATCAAATTAGTAACTTATCTGTCTAGCATCATATCAACCAGCATTGTCATATAGGAAGGCCTTGACTAACAACTCTATCCACATGATCAAAGCACAATGCTAGCGAGACCAATGATTCATAGACACCATAATCATTGTCTCTCAAGGTACATACTCCACTCGCGTGTTCACAGAGTATGACCTACTTTGGATTATTCTTATCTTGGATAGCCAGTCCTCAAAGAATATTGGTCCACAACTACTCTTATCTTGGATGCCCTATCTCATCCTCAAAGGGTATCGAATGCCAGATGATTACCCAATCCTCCATTCTGTCTTCCCAGGTGAAGATGAGAATGACGTGTCTATCTCTCCTTCTCAATTAGGGAGGACATATCTATTCCAATAAAGGAATGTACTCATTCCTACACAAGAAATATACCTAAGCTCCCTCTTGGCTTAGGAATTTCCAAGTTTCTCCCAAGTAAAAAACTTGCTTCCAGGCTCCCTCTTATTTAGGGACCTATAACAACTCCTTGACCAGCTGCTTGAAGAGCTCCTTCCTTCGATGTCAGGAATTTCTTTGTCTAGGAGTCTTCATCTTTTGTGGCTTCTTTCATAGGGCACATACCATCCATCACTTTCATCCACGAGTTAGTCATGTCATCATTCCTTTCATCAGAAAGTGATCCATCAGTCTTCATCTGGCATTGCTTCATGTCATGTTGCTTTCTTCATGCCATATTTTCCGGAAGGATCTTACATCCTTCTATATGGTCCTCTTGGAAGTCATCCATAGTTCTTCCCTTTGGCAGTCTTGCATAAGCCCATCCAGATATTTGTTCAAAAATAAGAAATGAACACTTAAATCAAAATTACCTTTGTGATGGTCTTTCATCATGACATCTTCCTGTAGGTATCAACATCCTGCATACATGTTGACACATCTCCCAAAGATATCCATTGTCAAGGGTCTTCATCTTTTTCAGACTTCCATCAAAGTCTTCATATCTTTCCAGGAGATTTCCTAGTCAAATCTTCTTGGTCTTTTGGATGTTGATTGCCTTTATCATGGTTGCATATCTCACGATCTCTTCCTTTCTTTCTTCACACATTCCATTCCTAGGAGCTTCCAATCAAAGTTCCTTAATTGTAGTCAACCACCTCATACTTCATATGAGGACATATTATGTTGATTTCATCTAGTGTGACCTATGCTTTCATGCATCCTTTCAGAGAAGGAGATCCTTTCCCTTGATCACGCTTATCAAGATAGAAGTAGTGATCCATGTTACCTGCAACCATATGACATGACATTATAATATTAAATACAAGCATACATACCTCATTTACCTTTAGGTCATCTAGGCTTCTTTCAGCAACTTCCTTGATTGAAAAGATCTTCAACCCCTTTATTTGCTACATCTCTTATGTCATCATACCATCATCCCATGAACTCCACAAGTTGGAGTTCCTGATGAAACACTTGCTTCCTCTCTAGATCGGTGAACCCTCCGATGAGGATTCCATCAGAGAATCTTGAGGATCTTGTATATCCCTATCCGATAGATGTTTCCTTTTTGACTTGATGTATGATGAGCCTTGTCCTGGATGACTTCTTCCTTTCCTTAAGTTTGCAATGAGGTTCCCAAGAGCTATATCCTTCATATTTGACTGCCATGGATTTTGTTCTAGACATCCTTCATGTTTCCTATGGTGATGTCACGAGCTCTTGTTTCTAATGCTTCCATGATGCCACGATGCATCTTATTATTTATTATAGCCATATCCTATAACATAAGATTTAGAAGCTATGTCAAGACCTTTTGTGAGGGAGACTATCTTAGCATAGTAGAGATCTCTTACTTCCTCTTTCCTTGAACTTCTTCTCTTCGGCTTCCTCCACTTCTTCAGTGATATGGGCTTCTTCTCTTCCTCTTTTGATATTGTCTCTTTAGGACAATCTTTCCTGTAATGTCCATAATTTTTACATCCATAGCATTGAATCTCAGCTATGCTCTTCTTTCTTTTCTGAGGAACAAATTTTCCAAATTTCCCTTTCCTTCCTACAAATGTTTGAGTCTTTTAACCTTCAACACTTTTGCCCTCAACTTGTCTTCTTCTATCTTGCATAGAAACCACAAGTTGTCGAATGAGGTAACTTTCTTATCCCCATGGATATTTGTTACCTTGTTCATCAGTTAGTGCATTTAGAACAATGATGATTATCTTCTTATCATCTCTCCTAGATCTCGTAGTTGAGATCTTATGAATATATCCCTTCATTCTTTGATACCTTCAAATTTAGGTAGATCAAATCTAAGTCATGTGACCTTCTTTATCTCATATTCAGAGAATAGTCTTACGAGCTTATCATATACATCTATTTGATGTCTCCAATATTGCTATATGAGGGGACCTTTCATAAGAATCCCTTTCCATGTATTTAGAGGAGACATTTTCATTGATGTGTTCAATGACTTCACTTTCTTTGAGGACTATGTCTATCCTCCTTTTTCATGCAAGGAATTTCGATGACCCGGCTAACTTATAGATCTCCTTGCAAACACGAAGTCATTTTACCAAATTTGATTAAAGAATGAAAGATACTTACTTGACAAGTGAAGATGAAATCTTCATCTTGATCACTTTGATGATGGTTGAAGAAGATGTATTAGTGCTCCCTTTTGGATGATCTTCTTCCAAATGAAAAAGCCTTTCTTCAATAAAGAAGATTGCTCCTTTTATGATGACAACGCCTTTTGATCTAGCTCCTTTTGATGATGGTGATTAATGAGGATGTTTTGTTGCTTCCTCGGATGATCTTCTTTAAGGACAAGGAGATGATCCTTGCTTGCCTTATAACCTTGAAGATGATGATAATGCCTTTTTGCTTTCAAGATATTTCAACTACTTTGGTAGTGAATGAGTGTAGATCAGAATTGCTTCTAGGGTTTTGACTTTCTCCAAGATGATGTGATCTTTGACTTTAAAGTCCTTTGAGCTACCTTGCTTTGTAGATAACTTGATGAGGGTTTTTGTGGTCTTTTGATGATGACTAGAGGATCCAAAACTTTTGCTGTTGTAGACTGCTTCTTTGATCTAGGGTTTTATTCTTCAATGTAGATCTTGATCTTTTGCTTTGATAACCTTTGACTTGCTTAGATGCCTTTCTTGAAACTCGATCCTTGAGTGTCTCTTTGATTAGATGCCCTTCGTTTGACTTTAGCACCTTAGCTCTGATACCATGTTGAGAAATCTAGGGCATAAGGTGATTTCTCTTATAGTAGTGATTGCTTGTGAATGCTTTTTACTTGTTTAGATTAGGATCTTCTACATGTTAGGTTATTAGTGTTCTTCTTCATCAAATAGTAACCAATGCATAAACATAAATACACAAGAGACACATCATGTAGGCTATGAGCCAGGGCCAAAACCTCTCACTCTTTGAGAGGAAAACCCACACAAATTCTTCTTATAGAGATTCCAATTGATGAATACCAAGACCAAGACCCTTGATACCGAGATCTTCATCATTGCTTCCTTTTACGAGTCTCTTATCACAGAGATATGACACCTTACTGCACTTTGATATGACACCGAGATAGAGGTACATATCACTGTAAGGTAGCATCTAGTTGTCCCTTTATCTTCCTTCGACTGATTGATCCAAACCTCTTCATTGCCACTGTGATCCGAGCTTCTGTCTTTGCTGCCACCTTAGACTTGTTGCCATTGGGTCCGTGCTTCTAGAGGGATCTGATTCCATTCGACATTCAGTTACCCATACTGTCAGAAATACAAAAAGACCTTTTTGTGGAGATCTGAAACTGTCTTGCTGTCTTATCCATTCGAAATTCAGAGGGATCTGTATACCCTTTGACTGTGATTATATTCGAACTTGAGATCTTTGCCTCTTATACCACTTGTTGGTTTCATGATTGCCGTTACACCAAAATCTACAAGTATTAGTAAATAGACACATTGCCAGAGTTAATGTATCCTCGAGAGGTGGTTAAGCACATGTCACGAAACACACAGGGAGCGCTGGATTATCCAATGCCCAACATGTATGTCTTTGTAACTTACGCATTCAGGAGAGAGTGTAACATATGCTTTAAAGAGTGCGTAAGAGGAGTCTTTTATGACATGCCTTCAATGAGTGTGAAAGAGGAATATGCCAAGTCTTTAATGAGAGTGTAATGTAGATTCATGTGAGACATTAAGGAGAGGGGTGCGAAGTATGGAGGTAAGGTGACTTGAATTTCTTTTTGATAATAATATCATAGTATCACAAGGATAATGATAAATGATAATATTGATGATTAAGTCAAAAAATGAACTATTAGGATTGATTAATGATAGGTTGGGTGATTTTCCATCAACTATATTTGATTACCAATTGATACAAGGTGATTTACCATATTTGGAAAGTCATGTTTGAGATGCTAGACATGACTTTCTAATTTTAGAAAGTCACTCTAGAATTGTCAGAAATGAATTTAATTTAAGGAAATTCATCCTTGAGCTGCCAATTTTCAACACTCCCTCTAAGCTAGGGAGGAATTTCTTTCTGTAACAAAGATCTTTGCTTTCTCTACTCATCTCTGATCATCTCTGCTTTGGAACAATGATGTCACAATCTAATGAAGAAGAAGCATCATAGGGGAGATTCATCTATTACCCTATATCCACTGATCTTCCCATCGTGACATAGGCTTGGCGGGGTTACCACTTGTCAACACATGACAAGGATCACGCTTTTATGAATATAATTCATATAAAAATAATAAATATAAATGTAAATATAATAATAATAAATAATAATTAATTAACTAATGGTTAGTTAGGAATGAAGAGGCATGTCTTAGAGACATGACCATTCATGAAAGGGCACCTGCCTAGGGTATATAAGTAGGTCTTCATTCTCATTTGTAATCATCTCATATCTTACATCAATTCAATATACAGTTACATGTCTTACAATGGACATTTACGTCTTTGAAGTATTTTAAAGATTTCCGTTGCGTATACGACTTTTGGTTGTTACATTGGTATCGACGCATTCCTCTGAGTATACGAACTTTGTTCGATACATTGGTATTAGAGCCACGTTGGTAGATCTCAGCTTTTCGCTATCAACTTGTCATCGTAACTAAAGCATTTCGCTACACGGGTTGGAGTTTCTCCATTTTCGGTCAGGGCTTTCGCCACTTAAAAAAAAAGGAATTGGAAAAAAGATTATAAAAAAATAAAATTATCTAATTGAAAAAAAATAATAATACTAAGGCCTTTGGCCATTGACATTTCAATGTTTCTAGTTAAAAAAATAGTCGAATGTGAGTTTTGAAGGAGAACATTCATATATATAAAAAGGTTCTACATGATTGATAAAAAGTTCATAATAAAGCCAAAAGGGAATATCTCCAAATATCTTTAAAACTATACGTAAGAGAAGGAAGAGTAGATAAGATTATCTTGATTCTTCATTAAGTGGTTTACAAGGTCATGGTTTTAGCAGCCCATTGTAATTGGCCATGGTATTTTCAAGGTAAAAGAAGAACAAAAGGAATACAAAATCCCTTTATGTGAACGGTAAGTTTTATTTTTTAGTGGAGAAAATTAACCAAGTCAAAGGCACATAAGTGGACATATATTCTATATTATACCCCAAAGAAGTGAATAGCCACATTTCACTAGGGTTGTAACTTTTCAAAAAGAAAAAAAAAGAGGATTGTAAATATATATAGAAAAAAAGTTTATAAAAAAACAAAATAAAGTAAAAAGAAATTATAAAAGAAAGAAGAGAGTTTAAGAGAAAAAAAGTGTTGAGAATATATATATATATATATATATCTCTTATAAAAAAAATTAAATTAAAGTAAATTACCAAGGAAGATTATCAAGTCAAGAAAAATGGAGCCTAATTCGAAAATAATGAAGGAAGTAGTCAAGATGAGTCCCACACAACAATCACTATTTTGGACTAAATGTCCAAGTTGTCTAGATGAAATTGGATATACATATATTAAAAAAAAGTTCAATTTACGTTGTCCAAGGTGTGAAAGATTATTTAGTACAGAAGAACATCAAGACAATGAGCAGATGCAATAAAACGATTAAAGGAAGAAATCACAAAACTTCAACAAAACAACGAAGCATTAGAGAAGAAATATAAAGATCTCGAAGATTTGTTTCATGAAAAATCAACAGAAAGCAACGAAGAAATTTGGCGTCTAACGGATAGTGGGAAATTACTTTCACAGAAAAAAATCCTAGGTTAAGAAACAAAGACTAAAACAAGAAAATGAAAGTTCTGACAAGGAACTAAAGGAAAATATATTAGAAAAAGAAAAAGAAAATCTGTGCCTAAAAACCCTTAATAAAAAATTATTAGAGCAAATAAAAAATTTAAAATTTAAAGTGAAAGATTCTAAGGAAAAAGTCAACAATTAAAAAAATGGCAAACTTTCACGTCTAAGGAGTCATAACCAAGCCTTACACAAATAAAAAAGCTTAAAAATGACAGGAGGTCAGTAAATGACAGGTTAGAACAACTTCAAAATGAAGTATTGAAGTCGTCTAGTCCAAGTTGAAGATAAAGAAATAAACACTGATCTAGTCGATATCACAAGTAAAGAAGAAGAGAAATCTAGAGAAGTTAAAACATATTTAGAAGTTGCAGTTTAAACAATAGGCATTCCAAATGAAGATTAAGTAGCCAACTCAACAACAACAACACCTGAAGGAAATCAGGAAGCTGCCAAAATGATAAAGGAAAGTCCAACCAGAAGAACTATTTATTGACATCTGAATCACAAGAGCAGACTTAATCAATATATGTAGTAGTATCACTCAGAACATAAATGACAAATTTATGTTCCCAAAAATATTGAAGTTTGCAGAATCCAGTCCTATGATAACTATTCATCACAAATTTTCGGAGATCAGAAGATTCCACAAAAGATTAATCTAGGATGGTCTGATCCGTTCTTAGTACGAAAATTTTGTCTATCACTCAGAGCATCATATCTTCTTGTAACAATGAAGATGACAATTCTACGACAAGTGGAAAAAAGAGATCCAATCTTTCATTAGTAAGCTTTGAGGACAAAGCTTCTTAAAGAGAGAGGCAATGTTATGAATATAATTCATATAAAAATAATAAATATAAATATAAATATAATAATAATAAATAATAATTAATTAACTAATGGTTATTTAGTTAGTAATGAAGAGGCATGTCTTAGAGACATGATCATTCATGGAAGGGCACCTGCCTAGGGTATATAAGCAGGCCCTCATTCTCATTCGTAATCATCTCATATCTTACATCAATTCAATATATAGTTACATGTTTTACAATGGACATTTACATCTTTGAAGTATTTTAAAGATTTTCGTTGCATATACGTCTTTTGGTTGTTACATTGGTATCGAAGCATTCCTCTGAGTATAGAAACTTTGTTCCTTACACGCACAAACCAAGTCTTACCTCTGCTTGGGGGAGTTACCACTTGTCAATAGATGACAAGGATCGCGCTCAACCAAGATTTACCATAAGAGTCAAGTGGTAGAAAATCTGCGTCCACAGACTTTGGGGGGATTACCACTTGTCAACACTGTGAAAATTCCTACACTTTAGGAACCCCTACTGTAGCAAATCTGAATCTACTTCACCTATTTGATTTTGAATTACATTCATCAAGTTATTCTTCTGAATACTGAAGTAAATTACTTCTGCTATCTACACTAATTAAATATTTGATCTCATGAAACATAAAACCGAGCAAAGAACAAGATACATAAGACACACTAATTTTTGGACACAATGGTCCCCGGAAAAATGCAATGCGGGAAAACCGGTGCAACAGTTCTGAGGGTTTATTATTATGCAGGAGAAATATCTGAATACAAATCTAGGATGCTCATCTAGCAATCCTTTACAAAGAAAATATTGGCGGAAAATCTGAGTGAGTTTTACCTCACTTCACCTGGCAGAATTTCGGATGATCCGGCACAAGACTGGCTAGCCGTGGCTATTTCTGCGCTGGCCCTGCATCAACCTTTCAGGCTCTGCATCAGCCCTGCGTCACCTCTTCTTCCCTCTGTGTTAGCTATCCTGGATGTTCCGGCAGTTCTTGGCAGTCCCTGATAGTTCCGGCTTCTGCGTGACAAGCAACTTTTTTGCTCTGCGTAGGCCTTTATGGCTCTACGTCAAGGCTGTGTGGGCCCAGACTAGCCCAACGTCAACTCTCCTGGCTACTACGCTGCCTCTCTGCAAACTCTCTCCGCCTCTCTGTTTTACATTCTCTGGAAAGTCCTCCCGGATTCTCTCTGCCCCTCAGCTGCAAGATCTCCCCAATTGATTTTACTCTTGAGAATTTCTCACCTCAAAAAATTGTTTTCCTCAATCTCTCTGTGTGTATTTCCAAATGAACCCCAAGCCTCCATCTTATACTTTTCCTATTGAGTCTTCAACGACCGAGATTAAGTCTCTAATCAACGGCTAAAATTAAAACATGACTTGATCTACCTTCTAAATCATTCTCACCCATATTTTGATTAATACCCATTAATATTTTATTTTCCCTAAGTTTAGACTTGGGAACTCCATTAAAAATATTAATTATTTTAATAGAATACAATCCGGGTAGAATTTCACGAAACGGTTTCTCGGTTCTTCAGAACTCACGTGCCTTAGCCTCTCCACCAATTTTCAAGGCTAGAGCACCTCTGAGCTACAAAAAACTAACACTCCATCTTAGCGAGGAAAGTGCTTTAACTACAATGTCCACCTGCATGGTGCTCTGCTTTTGAAGCATCTCCTTTCTACACTATTGCTGCCACTAACATTGTGTTGTTGCTGCTTCTGTACTGCTGCCCATGACATTGCCACTGCCATTGCTGCATCTGTACTACAACTCCCTCTCAAACGCTACATCTGCTATGTTGCTAGCACTGCCACTGCTAACACTGCTTCCGTACTGCAACTCAGTTTCTGAGAGAAGCAACTGAAAAACATCCAAAATTAACTGAACTTAACTGTGTTCAGCATAATACAATGAATGTTGGAATCTGACTGCTCTCGATTCTGACCCTCTGAATCTTCTGCGCTGTTGCTGACTCCTGCACTCCTGCCAACCTTGCTCTACGTTGATCAATCTCTGGTCCCCAGCTACTGCATTTGTTCTCCAAACACTCCACTGCATCATCTAACACTAAGTCATCTCGCTACTGCTGAATCTTGGGTCTCGTAGCAAGGAATTGATCCAAGAGGTGGACTCCTCAATGATCCTGCCCACATGTAGTCCACTCGACTACAGCTCAATATTGCTTCATCTCCTGCTTGGAGATGTGTGGGCACTCATGGCAAACTCATCCTCGTCAATCTTTGCTGAAGCAGCCTTAGGATCATGTTTCTCATCGTTATCCTTTTTCTTCAAAGGACACTAGGATGCATAGTGGCCCATCTCGCCACAACTAAAACATTCCACCTTCGAAATGTCCTTTCACTTCGGCTTCTGCTATCCCTTCAATGCTAGAGCTGCGTTCTCCTCCTCCTCCTTCGCCTTTGTGCCACTCCCACTGCTGCCATTGAGGTTGACCTTCACTAGGTCCCTCCTTAACTCCTCCTATTGAAGAGTGACCCACATCTCCTCCCATGAGGGTAGATTTTTTTTGCCCAATATGCTTTGGACGAAAACTTGCCATTCATTCGAGGCTCCATTTAGGGCTATCCTCACCATCGCAGTTGGCTGAGGAGTGGACCCCACTGCAGCAAGATGATCTCTAGTGTCTTGAAGACGCTGAAGATATAGGTTCACCCCTTCTCCTTTCTGCATCAAATTCCACTGCAACTTCTGCTCTAAATACATCTTCCACCGTTCGGAAGAGCCTTCATACAGAGAATACAAGGCTTCCCACATCTCTCGGGGTGTATCCTTGCCCTGCAAGTGTGAGACCACATGATCTCGATCTCCATCGAGAATGAACCTCCTCGCCTTCCCCTGCTTGGCCTTGTAATTCTTCCTTTAATCATTGTCAGTAGGAACAACTACAACACTTTTGATGTAGGCCTCGTGATCATATTCCTCCAGAACAACTAAGATTTTGGTCTTCCATATGACATAGTTGGAGGCTCCGTCCAACCTGTCTTGATCTCTGAGCCCATGCGATGCCATCTCACCCAACTGTCGAACTGACTCCTCTAGTCACTACTTAGCACTGCTCAGTTGCTCAGCAAGTGAGAAATTCAAACTTTCTAGTGGAAAGTTATTATTCGAGGGAAAAATTTCCCCTTCTATGTGTCTTCGTTCTTTTCCAGTGGATTTCTGCCCCGATAGAAACTGCGCCCTCCAAGCACTGCGTTGAGGCTTTGTGTCACTCCCTTTGCCTCTGCAAACTCATGAATTGGAAATTGTACCTCTCTGTCGTCTCACTCACAAAGAGATTTCCTCGGATCTGCTTCTCGGCAAGGACTGCGCAATCCCTTCTAGGGGATTCAAATCGCTGCCAAGTGCAACTTTTAGCCTCACTGCTCAATACTGGATCTGCTCTTCCTGTTTCAAAATCAATGCTCTGATACCATGTGAAAATTCCTACACTTTAGGAACCCTTAATGCAACAAATCTGAATCTACTTCACCTACTTGATTTTTAAATTACATTCATGAAGTTATTCTTCTGAATATTGAAGTAAATTACTTTTGCAGCCTACACTACTTAATATTTGATCTCATGAAACAGAAAACAAAGCAAAGAACAAGATACATAGGACACATTTATTTTTGGACACAATGGTCCCCGGAAAAACCCAATGCGGGAAAACCGGTGCAACAGTTTTGAGCGTTTATTATTATGCAGGAGAAATATCTGAATACAAATCTAGGATGCTCATCAAGCAGTCCTTTACAGAGAAGATATTGGCGGAAAATCTAAGTGAGTTTTATCTCACTTCACCCAACAGAATTCTGGCCCAACATTGGCTAACCTCGACTATTTCTGCCCTGGCCCTACGTCACCTCTTCCGCCCTCTGCGTTAGGCTTCAACGATCCAAGCTGTTCCGACATTTCTCGACAGTTTCGGCTATTCCCGATAGTTTAAGCTTCTGCGTGATAGGCAACTTTTCTGCTCTGCGTAGACCTTTCTGGCTCTACGTCAAGGCTGCGTGGGCCCAGACTAGCCCAACGTCAGCGCTCCTGGCTACTGGGCTGCCTCTCTGCAAGCTCTCTCTGCCTCTTTGTTCGTTATTCTTCGGAAAGTCCTCCCGGATTTTATTTGCCCCTCAACTGCAAGCTCGCCCCAATCAATTTTCCTCTTGAGAACTTCTCACCTCAGAAAATCAATTTCCTCAATCTCTCTGTGTATATTTCCAAATGAACCCCAAGCTTCCATCTTATACTTTTCTTGTTGAGTCTTCAACGACCGAGATTAAGTCTCTAATCAATGATTAAGATTAAAACTCGACTTGGTCCACCTTCTTGATCATTCTCACCCATATTTTGATTAATACCCATTAATATTTTAATTTCCCTATGTTTAGACTTAGGAACTCGATTAAAAATATTATTTATTTTAATAAAATACAATCCGGGTGGAATTTCACTAAACGGTTTCTGGGTTGTTTAGAACTCATGTGCCTTAGCCTCTCTACCAATTTCCAAGGCTAGAGCACTTCCGATGCTACCAAAAAATAACAAACACATGACAAGGATCATGCACAACCAATTCTCATATCTGCTTGGGGGATTATCACTTGACAAGGATTGTGCACAACAAAGTCTCACCTCTGCTTGGGGGGATTACCACTTGTCAAGGATCGCACCCAACAAAGCTTTACAACACCCATTGGCCATATGGGTGGTACTCCCAACAAGTGCAACTTGTGGGTAGGATGCATACTATGGTATACTCTTGGCAAGTCCCAGACTTGATGGTAGGGGGGATTACCACTTGCCAACAGAAAGACAAGGATCACACACAACCTACAGTCAAGAGTTCCCTTAACCCCAAGAGCTCTCCTAGCTCAATTCCCAACTCGGGAGCTCAAACAAGAGGGAAGAGCATAGCTTAGTGTTCTCGATAATCCATGACCGCTCCCATGAGGAAGGTTCACATCCATCAATCCAAGCTCCTCTCTGATACCAAGAAAAAGAACTTTCCTTTTAGCAAAGGCTTGGTAAGTATGTCAACTATCTCAACATTAGTTGCAATATGATGGAGTCTTATTGCGCCTCTCTGCACCATATCCTGAATATAGTGATATTTGATATCCATGTGCTTGTACTTGTCATGGAACACATGATTTGCAGGTCAAATCCCACTCTTATTGTCACATTATATTACTGTTGTATCTAGCACATGCTCAAACAATTCTCCAAAGAGCTTCCTCAGCCATACTGCTTCACAACTAGCCATGCTAGTAGCAATGTACTCGGCTTCAGCCGTGCTAAGGGCTACAAACTTTTGTTTTCTGCTCAACTAAGATATCATGGTAGATCCCAAGCTAAAGCAATCAACCCAATCAACATCAGATTACCCATCAACAGAGTTACCAACCCAATAAACATCAAAGTACCCATGTAGTCTCACATCTCCAACAGTATTTCTTAATCCAAGATTGATGGTCCCATGCAGCTATCTCAGTACATGCGTTGCAACAATCTAGTGTGCATGTGATGGCTTATTTATATAGGCTCAGAGTATTGACTGCAAAACATATGTTCAGTCTAGTGTTCACTAAGAACATCAATGCCCCAATCAGTTGTCGATACTCAGAAGGACTGGCCAAATCAGGTCCTGCAACTTCATCTCATAACTTTTTGAAATTCATTTCCATTGTTATGTTCATGGAATTACATTCTATCATACCAAATCTTTTTAGAAGCTTGACAACATATTTTCTTTGAGAAAGGAAAATCTCACCAGGTCTCTACCATACCTCTAGGCCCATAAAGTAGTGCATCAAATGAAGATCTTTCATTTCAAATTCAAAAGCTATCTCCCTCGTACACTGGAGGATAATAGGTTCTCCACTAATCAAGAATAAGTCATCAACATATAATACCAAAATCAAAGGCATACCTTGGACCGTCTTGAAGTAGAGATTTGGATCAACATTGCTTCTAGTAAAACCAAGCTTCATCAAGAAGCTATCAATGCAGGCATACCAAGCTCTTGCGGCTTGCTTCAATCCATAAAGAGCTTTATTTAGTCTACATACATGAGTTTTTCTGTCATGTACTTCAAAGACTTGTGGTTGCTCCACAAATACTTATTCCTCGAGGAAACCATGTAGAAAAGCATTTTTCACATCCATTTGGTGAAGAGTCCATCCCTGATTAGCAGCTAGAGCCACAATAGATCAGATTGTAGTATATCAAGCAATAGGTGCAATAATCTCATCATAGTCTACTCCCTCTTTCAAAGAGAACCCTCTAACCACAAATTTAGCTTTATATTTTTCAATACTGCCATCTGTACCATGTTTAATTTTGAACAACCATTTAGAAGTCACAACAGACTTACCTTGAGGTCTTGAAAATACTTCCCATACATCATTATGTATGATCTACTCATATTCTTCAGCTATTGCATCTTTCCATACTTGATTTCTCACTGCTTCTTCAAAAGTGTATGGTTCAACGTGAATAATGTTGCTCATGGCTACATCATATCCCTAGAAGTAACAAGGTTTCTTACTTTCTTTGAAGGTTCCTATGGGGGCAATATGTCTATCAACATCTTGTAGAGTGTCATGAAGCCATAATGGCCTCTTTCTAGTAGGAGGATCACTTGTAGGAGGATACAAGGGGTCCATGGCGTCCATGGGTTCATTAATAAGATCAAGCTTAGCCTCAGGATCTTTTTAAGCATCCAAGGCATTATCCTGACTTTCTTTAGTAGTAGGAGGAGGAGTGTCTCTTGCCTTTCCAAGAGCTAGATCTTCATCAATTGTTACATCCTTGCTAAACTCTATAGTTCTTTAACCATACACCTATATTTTGTAAGCTTTAGAATTTTCTCATTAACCAACAAATGTACCTTTCTTACCTGAAGCTTCCACTTTGGTCCTCTTTTACTTTGGCACATGAAAGTAGACATGGCAACTAAAGATCATCAAGTGCCCAACTTCAGGCTTTTCAGCAGAGAAGACTTCTTCAAGCGTCGTGTTGTTTAAGGCTCGGTGTGGAGATCTATTTTGGACATTGAAAACGGTGTTGGCAACTTCTTCCCAAAGAAACTTTGGTAGCTTTTGATCATGAAACATAGCTTTCACTGCTTTCATGATAGTTCTATTCTTTCTTTTGGCCACACCTTTTTGTTCTGGGTTACATGGTACAATGGTCTCTTTCCTAATTTCAGCTTCTTTACAGAAGTCATTCAAATCATTTGAAGTAAACTCTCCTCCATTGTCAAATCAAAAGATTTTGATCTGCTTTCTAGTTTGTTTTTCTACCAAAGCTTTAAAGTCTTTGAATGCTTGACTTTTGTTTTTCAAAAAGAAAATCCAAGTTTTGTGAGAAAAATCATGCACAAAGATTATATAATACAAGTATCCACCAAGAGAAGTTATGGGCATAGGTCCACATAAATCAGAATGTATAAGATGAAGTACCTGACTGGTTTTGCTTTTGCTTGAAGGGAATGGTCCCTTTACATGCTTTCCACTTGCACACATTTGGTAGACCCCATCATGATCCACTCTAATCTCTGGCATTACATAAATCATCTTTCTCACATGAGGCAAAGCTTTATAGTGCAGATGAGTGAACCTTCGGTGCCAAATTTCACATTAATGATTGCTATCATGAATCAACACATGAATTGGTCTTCCATTAAATTTATAAAGACCTTCAAATCTCGATCCCAGAGTGAAAGCATATCTCATGCTAGGTCTCATTGGCCAAGTGAGAACTTTTCCATTTATGAAAACAACTCTCATTCCTTTATTTTCTAAGGCAAATATAGATACAAGATTCTTTTTCAAACTAGGTAGATACAAAACTTCTTGAAGAGATATAGTCTTACCTTGATCTAGATGAAAAGAAACAAAACTAGATCCCTTTATAGGATATGTAAAGTTATTTCCAAGTATAATTTTCAGATCTGTCTCCCTCTCAACCAAATTTGAGAGAACTTCTTTATAATCAGTAAAGTGTCTTGAAGCACCACTATCAACCAACCAACTATCACAAGAATCTGCAAGAGAGGAACTAGAAAGAGCATAAATGAGAAAGTACTCTGATTGTGCCTCAGTTGCGTTATTACCATACCTTGGGTTCCTTGAAGTTTGGGAAGAATGATGGCTTTTTTTATGAACAACAGGAGCTTCTCTTCTTCTTCTATAATAAGATCTAAAGTTGTTGCTACGATTGTTGTAGTTGGATCTTGGTGCTCTTCTGTTTTCTGGACAGTCACGGGCATAGTGGCCATGCTTAGGGTAGTTGCAGCGTTGAGCTTTTCATAAGTCTTTGTTCCATTTATAGGAACTGTTGGATTTGGTAGTATTCTTTCTTGAAAATTGATGACCTCTTCTTCCTTTCTGCTTCTTGTCTTGGACAACAAAGGTGGTAGGTTCTCCCTCTTCATGCTTGGGAATTCTTTCTCTGGAAATCATTCTGGCCTCTTCTTGACTGCGCTTTCCCATGACCTCATCAAATGCGGGAAAATTATCATTGTTGTTGATGGTAGTAATAAAAATTTCCAAAGTTGGAGAAAAACCTCCAAGCGTAATCAACATCAACTCTTTATCAAATACAATTTCACTAACTATTGATGACTGATTTTTTATTTTTGATATCCTCATGAAGTATGCTTGAATGGTCTCTCCTTTGTTCACATTAATGTCCTTGAGTTGATTCTTCAAAGCAAGGATTTGACTCAAGTTGTTTACTTGATACATTCCAATCAACTTGTCATACATTTTCTTAAATTTCAAGTTGGAGATATAGGTGATGAGATGGTCTCCAAGAGAATCAAGGATAATCTCTTTAGCCTTGACTTCTCCTTTCTTGTACCTAACTTTGATAACAACATTCGAATTTTTTGGTGGTTCTGCTACCTCACCTTCAACATATTCTAGTACATCATGTTCCTTAAGAGTAATATCCAATATTTCTTTCCATGGACCAAAATTCAAAGCATTATTCTTCTCTTCATTCTTGAAGTAAGAAGAAGACATCTTAGTCTAGTCAAACAAATTTCAACATCAAGAAGGATTAGCAAGTGATATTTCAACAGTAAATAGAAGGAACAAGTGATATTTCAGCGAAAAATAGAAGGATGACAACTCTTATCTTCTTGCGCTTGTCTTCAACAAAGCTCTGATAGCATGTTGAAAATCTGATGTTCTATGCTGAAACAATCACTTATTACAAAACTTCTTTATGCTGCAATATTAGTTAAGCAATTGTAGATAGAGCATAAACCAAATGCACAATGGAAGACAACCAAGAACATAATGAGACACAGAGAATTTAGGTCAAATGGCTAGGGAAAAACCCATAAGGGGAAAACCCAACTAGATTCTTCTTCTATTAGATATCAATTGTTCAACAGAGATACAAAGTACAATGAGAGATGAAGAGAATGAGTGAGTTCACCCAAATCTGAACAAGCTGTAGCATGATCACTAATGGCAACAATTGATGCAAACACTAAATCAACCTTCAAGTTCTGGTCTTACTCTCCAAGTATTTCTTCCTCACAATCTTCTTCAAGTCTCTCCAACACACTCTCAATTTCGAATCCTTCTTTCACAATACACAAGTAGTGAGGGCAGAAGATATGGGGTACATATTGTTGATTTTTGGTAGCATCAGATGTGCTCTAGCCTTCAAATTTGGAGGAGAGGCTAAAGCACATGAGATCTCCAAGACCCATAAATCGTTTTGGGAAATTCCATCCGGATGAGGAGTTACTAAAATAATTAATATTTTTAATGAGTTCCTAAGTCTAAACTTAGGAAAATAAAAATATTAATGGGTATTAATGAAGATAAGGATGAGAAGCTTCTGAGAGACGAGGATCAAGTCTATTTTAATATTAGCCGTTGATTAGGTACTTAATCTCAGTCGTTGATTCATGAACAAAAAAAGTATAAGAGAAGACTTGAGGGTCATTTGGAGACACACCGATAGATATTTAGTATCTCAAGGTAATTCGATTCTCAAGGAAGGGGAGATCGATTTCAGAGGGAGTTGTAGGGTGGAGGAAGAGGAGGGCTTCAACAACAAGCAATGATCGAGGAGTAGGTGACGCAGGGGCAGTGGAAGACAACACAGAAAGAGAGACACAGTCCAGAGGAGAGACACAAAGCCTACGCAGGCTGACGCAAAGCCACTCAGAGCCATGCTGGGTCAATCAGAGTGACGTAGGGGTGACGCAGAAGTGGGAGCAGGGTCTCCAAAGTGTCAGATGGTCTCAGAGGGAAAGTCTTAGGTGTTTTCTTTCAGTTTCTCTGTAAAATCATTCCTTGTAAAAGCAATTGCTGTTGAAGATTAATAAAGCCCTCATCTGCTACATTGGTTTTTCCGCATTGGGTTTTTCTGGGGGCAATTGTCCAAAATAATTGTGTCGATGTGATTGATTCTTGTGCATGTATTTTTTCTCTGGGTAATTATGTGATAGCTGCAGTAGAATTTATTTTAATATTTGCTAAAGGAATTTCATAAATAACATATTGAGAATAATAAGTAGGTGAAATAAATCAGTTGTTGCAGTAATAGAATTTCAGTTTAGAAATTTTCACACATATATAGGAGGAGCAACAAATTCATGCCATAAAGGAGGAGCATGCCTTATAGTAACTCGTATGCCAAATAGGTAAGAGTAACTTAAGCCATTATGGAGAGAGACAACACATGCCTTCAATGGAGGAATCTCGCATGCCTTGAGGAGTGTAACTCATGCCCTTTTAGGAAGTGTAACTCATGCCATTAAGGAGAGAGGGGTAACGAATGGCATCTAAGGAGAGGTATGTATGCCTTTGTAACTTACGCATTTAAGATGTGAAAATTTCTAACCTAAAATTGTACTGCAGCAACTGATTTATTTCACCTACTTATTCTTCACAATAAACTATTTATGAAATCCCTTCAACAAACATTAAAATAAGTGGTGTACGACTGCGGGTGTGGTGTGGTCGGTAAGCACAACCGCTTCACGACCTCTGTTGAAATGAGGTTCTTTTGGCTTCTGTCGTTGACAATGAACTACAATGGAGAACTCTTCAGCCACATCTGTGAGTGGAAGAGCTGCTCTCCCTCCACTCGATCTTCAGGCTCAATCTTCTGGATCTTGGTGGTGGCAACGTTGGCACTGGGCTCCGCATCAATAATCTGCTTCCCTTTGTCATTCCCTTTGTCAGTTTCTGATTCAGAGTCAAAACATGCATCTGTTAGAAAGCTTTCAACTCGGCCACTACTCACTGCTTTGCTCAACATTCACTTGTGTTGTGAATGGGGCTCTTATGGAACTCACACCATTTCCCTATGTGTTTTTTTTTCCACGTTGTGAATGGGGCTCTTATGGAACTCACACCATTTCCCTATGTGTTTTTTTTCCACGACCCTAATGTTTGGGATAGAATATTAAATCTTTGACACTACCAATCCAAGACTCACAACGAAACTACTTTGCATAGCGGAATATAAACAACAGTAAACCAACTGAGTAATATAATAGTCTAGGGCTGTCGTACCAAGAATAATGGCCCTCATATATCCACTAGTACAAGAATACAAAACTGGGGCTTGGTGTCAATCCATCGACAAGCAATCTACCCTCAACAAGATACTCTGACCGTCTAGTTGATGTAGAGCTCCTCATAGCTACCTTGGTCGTACCCTGTACCTGCCCAGTCCTTCGACTCCCGATCTGCAACACTGCCTCTGTTATCACAAAATCATGCCCCTGATAGGCTGCTGATCAGGAAGACTTTGAGTAACTATTTCAAACCAAACTTTTGGCTGAGGCTTAGCCTCCTTAGCCTGAGAGGGCTCTCTCAAAGGGTTAATGATATTGATTAAAGATATGGATAGATGGCTAACTCTATGGTTTGTGATTTTATATGTTTGTAGATTGGAAGATGGAGACTTGCTACCATTGGGCTATGGAGTCAGTGACAGAGATAAGGATAACAAATAACTCTTCTTATAAAACTGAGGCTTGTATATACTTCAATGAAAGAGTGACACATTCAAAAAAGTCTCAATAACTTGAAGTTCATAGGAGTCAGAGCATGTGGGCATGAATTCTGAGTAATGATACATCAAGGTATTTAAAAGGAAAGAATTTAAAGTGATATATCAGAGTTTAATACCTAAAGGAAGTCAGAGCATGAATAACCATGAATTCTGAGTAATAAGTATTAAAACATTGAAGAAAAACATCCAAAGATAGGACTCAAAAACTCAATTCACCATAGTTTAACACTTAAAGGAAGTCAGAGCATGTTCCACCATGAATTCTGAGTAATAAGCATTAAGACTATGGAAGTAAAGCATATCAAAGATAAAAGATGAAGCTCACTGAAGTACACTAAGAATCTCAGCTTCAGAAAAGTCCAACTGCTTCTGTATATATCAATCCCTGCATAGCATTTACAAAAGTAGTCTTTTTCTATAACATTTTCCAACCCTTTGTACATCAGCTCTTTTGCTATATATAGAGCTCTTTACACAACTTAGATTCCTCTTCTAGGATGAGGAAAATTCGAATTCTACCTGACCTGACACCTAATGACACTCAAAACTAACTATTAAATGCAAAGGACAGCTAACTAGGAGTCCTAGAGACCTAATACAACTAGGAGTGTAACTCCTTATTATGATTACAACAAACTTATCTAAACATTTAAAGCATTCTTTGACACCTAAGACTCCATGAGGTCGAATTGATGAAGCCTCCCACGTGGTCACCCAACTGCTGATGAGAAACCCTAGAATTTAGGGAACATGTTTCCCTGTTTTTAGGGTTAGATCCTTGAAAATTGCAGAGCCTTTATCTCTTCATCCATGACACATTTTACGAAACTGAAGGAGGTTTTTGTAGCCCATGTTGTCCAGAACAAAAACCTCTCCTGGTTTTTGAAAACATTTCTCCAGCTGTCCAGAAACTGTCCTTGAAAAACACGTGGCAAACAGGAAAAAAATCCGTTTTCTGAAAGTAGGGTCTCAATGAAAGCTTCTTATCTCCCAACTGAAAACACATATGAATAAAGTGAGATAGGTTATTGTAGCTGGACATGTTATGAAGAGAAACCTCCTTCAGAATTCCAAGATAGCCTTTCATGTGACCAGAAACTGATTTTGAAAAACACTACTAAAACCAGTAGACAAAGCTTGACTTTCAGCAGTTTCGTAGCGCAAGTTTAACCATAAATTACTCCCACCTCAGAACGAATTTGAAGAAACGGAAAGAGGTTTTTGTAGTGCAGCATGTTAGAAAGAAAAGCCTCTTTCAGTTTGCAAAATTAAGTTCTTAGCTGCTCAGGAAAGCTTTTAGAAATTGACTAGTAAAAGCAGAAAACAGAGTTTCTTCAGCTGAAACAGGCTGCTACAGGGGTTTCGCAGCGCGCTGCGAAAACACTGATTTCGTAGCGCAAAACAGGATTTTTACACTGTCTGCGCTACGAAAACGTGGATTCGTAGCTAGTTTCAAAATTTCTCCTTATCCTCCTCAAAGCTCTGTCTTTCTTCTTGACTGCTGGCTGCCTTGTTTCTGTCATTCTTGTACATTGGTGATGGTTGTACTGATGATGATATTTTCCTTTCTTTTGACATTTTCTCCTTTGAAATTTCTTTAGACAAAACAACTTGGAAGAAAATACCTTGCTTAATTGAGGAGCTGCCTTGCTTGAATTTGATGAAGATTTCTGCTCTCCTTTTCCTTTGAAATATTTTCAGTGATAACAGTGGCTCCACTTGGGATAGTGTGCCCTTGTGGTACACTAAGAACCTGCAGTTCCAGTGCCTTATCCTCTTATCATGAACAAAAATTTATTTGACAAACATCTTCTTTAAGTTCCTTGGGCCTTCACCTCAGGCTTAAGCTTGATGATCACTGTAGGAGAAAGAAGTCTATATCTACTGAAAAATAAAAATGCTCAGTCACCTTGAGCTTATTTGCACTTTCCTACCTACCTACCCTATCAGCTGCAAGCTCCACTTGTAGCTCAAGGAACATGAAACTTCCAATAAATCCAGTCATCGATCTGATCTAACACTTGAATCCTTTGGCTGTGCTTGAAACAAAAATAAACCAGATGCTGAAGTAACCAATGCAGTATGAGGTGTAACTGTTCTTCAAGATGAAAATATAACTGGAAGCCTGAACAGTAAATCTTTTCCATGTATTCAGCTATAGGGTCAAAAAACACATGGTTAGTTTGCTGATTCTCATAACATTCTATATCTTCCAACAACTTATCTTCAACCACACCAAATTTATTTGATATGCTATCCAACTGCCTTTCTGAATGATGCTCACAAACAATGAAGTTTTCCTCATTATAAAGATCATTCTTTGATGCAAGCTGCTGCAAGGAATCACAAAAATGAACAACCTTTTCCTCTGCCTGAGGGTCATAAAAAATTTCTTCCAACATTTCTTCTTGCTGTGCGTAATCATTTTCATCTTCATTATGATTCGAAGACTGAGAAGTCTGCTGCATCTCTACATCAATATCAGAGGATTGAACATGGTTTTCATAAGTAAACCCCTGCTGATCTTCATGCTGCATTTCATGAGATGTTGTACTTTCTTCTTGGTGCTGAAATGCATTGTTATGAAGAGCCTCTAAAATTTCTTCATCCATAAACTCATCATCATCATAACAATCCTCCAAGTACTGAATAAGACTTAAAGAATGTCTACAGCAATCTTTGAGCAACAATAAGGAAGGATGACATTCTTTATACATGTCATAGAAGACATCATGGAAATCAGCAAGAGAAGATAATGAACCATTTTCCAAACTTTTATACCAAGACCATGCTTTTCCTTCTAAAGTGGCCATAAACATCCTCATGAGACAATCCTCAGGAAAGTGAACCTTAAGACTGCGTACATGCATATGAAACCTAACCAAATGAAGAGCAGCATTGTCTTTCTTTTCATCTTTGAATATCGGAAGATCCTCTAACCAATCAACCTTTGGCATAGGATTTGGAAAACCAGGGATATGAGACCGATTCATAGGAGCATACCTGGCATTCATTCTTGCAGTGGAACTCATTTTGAAACTTCATCAAGCTACTGATCTTCTAGCAGTGGAGTCACCTTACAATTTCTTATTCAATGTGTGGAGTCGCCAAGGTAGTTTTGCAGCCTCAAAGATGTTTGAGCTCCTGCTACCTTCAGAAGTTCAACCATTGATTTCGGGAATGAATAGACTTCAGGCTCCCGGCAGACGCACCAAAATGTTATCACAAAATCATGCCCCTGATAGGCTGCTGATCAGGAAGACTTTGAGTAACTATTTCAAACCAAACTTTTGGCTGAGGCTTAGCCTCCTTAGCCTGAGAGGGCTCTCTCAAAGGGTTAATGATATTGATTAAAGATATGGATAGATGGCTAACTCTATGGTTTGTGATTTTATATGTTTGTAGATTGGAAGATGGAGACTTTCTACCATTGGGCTATGGAGTCAGTGACAGAGATAAGGATAACAAATAACTCTTCTTATAAAACTGAGGCTTGTATATACTTCAATGAAAGAGTGACACATTCAAAAAAGTCTCAATAACTTGAAGTTCATAGAGTCAGAGCATGTGGGCATGAACTCTGAGTAATGATACATCAAGGTATTTAAAAGGAAAGAATTTAAAGTGATATATCAGAGTTTAATACCTAAAGGAAGTCAGAGCATGAATAACCATGAATTCTGAGTAATAAGTATTAAAACATTGAAGAAAAACATCCAAAGATAGGACTCAAAAACTCAATTCACCATAGTTTAACACTTAAAGGAAGTCAGAGCATGTTCCACCATGAATTCTGAGTAATAAGCATTAAGACTATGGAAGTAAAGCATATCAAAGATAAAAGATGAAGCTCACTGAAGTACACTAAGAATCTCAGCTTCAGAAAAGTCCAACTGCTTCTGTATATATCAATCCCTCCATAGCATTTACAAAAGTAGTCTTTTTCTATAACATTTTCCAACCCTTTGTACATCAGCTCTTTTGCTATATATAGAGCTCTTTACACAACTTAGATTCCTCTTCTAGGATGAGGAAAATTCGAATTCTACCTGACCTGACACCTAATGACACTCAAAACTAACTATTAAATGCAAAGGACAACTAACTAGGAGTCCTAGAGACCTAATACAACTAGGAGTGTAACTCCTTATTATGATTACAACAAACTTATCTAAACATTTAAAGCATTCTTTGACACCTAAGACTCCATGAGGTCGAATTGATGAAGCCTCCCACGTGGTCACCCAACTGCTGATGAGAAACCCTAGAATTTAGGGAACATGTTTCCCTGTTTTTAGGGTTAGATCCTTGAAAATTGCAGAGCCTTTATCTCTTCATCCATGACACATTTTACGAAACTGAAGGAGGTTTTTGTAGCCCATGTTGTCCAGAACAAAAACCTCTCCTGGTTTTTGAAAACATTTCTCCAGCTGTCCAGAAACTGTCCTTGAAAAACACGTGGCAAACAGGAAAAAAATCCGTTTTCTGAAAGTAGGGTCTCAATGAAAGCTTCTTATCTCCCAACTGAAAACACATATGAATAAAGTGAGATAGGTTATTGTAGCTGGACATGTTATGAAGAGAAACCTCCTTCAGAATTCCAAGATAGCCTTTCATGTGACCAGAAACTGATTTTGAAAAACACTACTAAAACCAGTAGACAAAGCTTGACTTTCAGCAGTTTCGTAGCGCAAGTTTAACCATAAATTACTCCCACCTCAGAACGAATTTGAAGAAACGGAAAGAGGTTTTTGTAGTGCAGCATGTTAGGAAGAAAAGCCTCTTTCAGTTTGCAAAATTAAGTTCTCAGCTGCTCAGGAAAGCTTTTAGAAATTGACTAGTAAAAGCAGAAAACAGAGTTTCTTCAGCTGAAACAGGCTGCTACAGGGGTTTCGCAGCGCGCTGCGAAAACACTGATTTCGTAGCGCAAAACAGGATTTTTACACTGTCTGCGCTACGAAAACGTGGATTCGTAGCTAGTTTCAAAATTTCTCCTTATCCTCCTCAAAGCTCTGTCTTTCTTCTTGACTGCTGGCTGCCTTGTTTCTGTCATTCTTGTACATTGGTGATGGTTGTACTTGTTAGTGTCAGTCTTTCCAGCCTTCCTACAGTGATCAAATGTGCTCTTACAAAGTGATTTTGAAGTGTCAAGGTCAAATTTTGTCATTGCAAAGAGTTTTCAAGCAAAATTTGGTCACTAGGCATTAGGTCTAGGGTTTGCCCAAATGTCAGTCCATGTCATCATTCAGCTGAGCCTATCATCATTCATAGGGTTGTCATTTTCATGTCAGTGTCTAATGAGTCATTTTATACCTTATTCATGCTTCAGTTGTGCCTAGGCAAGCTCATTTCCCTCTCCTAGGGTTTTGAAGGTAATTTCTCTTGGGCGGCCAAATCATCAGCAAAACTCATATCCTGATGTTCATACACCTTCCCCTATCCTTAAAGTACCTTATAAAACACTTCCCATCCCTTAGATCCGCCAAATTCCTCATTTTTCCACAAATCCTAGTTTCTAGCTACAACTTGGCAATTTTCTAGGTTGGGCCTGTGTTTTGCCCTTTTGGACCCCTTCCCCTCACTCAATCTCTGAGATTCCACTTTCCCCTGCTTCCTAACATCCCTCCCTACTCCCAAAAATTTCCCCAAGAATTTAGAAGCCCCTTATCCCCTTCATTTCGCTTCATTTCGACCAAATTCCTTGTTTCACACATCGGGGCAAGTTTCACTCAAATGATGTTTCAGATCAGTCAAAGATGAATTTTGGGAAACTGAGAGAGGTTTTTGTCCATAACATGCCAAAGAAGAAAAACCTCCTTCACTTTTTACACAGGTGTCATGGTTTGAGAGAAATGTCAAGAATACCGTTGCCTCAGGAGAATCAAAGACACCTCTGAAGTGACCTTGGGAAAATCAAGTTTTCTCCTAGCTTGGTTGGCCAAATGACTTGATTGATGGGTAAAATGATAACTAGACAAAGAGAGCTTTCCAATGAGCTATCATGAGCTCAATTTGGGGTTGAGGAAGGCATTCAAAAGTTGACTGCAACAGCACTCTTCCTTGAAGCAGCCTCATTTGGCACTTTTTGACCAGTCTTGGGAGATTTGATTTTTGACAGGTCAAATCAACTCCAAATTGAAAAATTCCACTTTGATTGGAAAGTAGACTCAAAGACCTTTCCAACGAGCCATCCTGCGCCCGATTCCGACACCAGGAAGGCCCTCAAACAAGGCTGTGAAAGGGTGCGACCACTCAGGCGGGGTGCGACCACTCAGTGACCCCTCTGCAGTGTATTTTTCTCAAGGGTGCGACCACTCAGGCAGGGTGCGACCACTCAAGCTGTCTTCTACAGAATCACTCCAAATTTACTAAATTTCCCTCTTGCTTGCTAAATTGATCAAGGTAGGCACTCAATTCATGAATGATGATATGGATGGTGAAAATAATGATGTGTGTCATGGTTTTATCATTTAAAGTTGCAAGTGAATGGATTAATATGGCCGTTGCTAATGTTTGTAAAATGCTAGGGTTTTGTGACTGTTTCAAGTGTTTATTGTCCCATTGATCCCTTCCTTTTTTCACTCTTTCATTAATAATCATGTTTGCATCTCTGTCCTATTTCATTTGCACATAAATGTTTCCCTACTTCCATCCCTAAGTTATAAACCCTACCCCTCTTACAAGCACTCAAACCCTAATTTCCTCTACCATACACATGCAAAAAACTAAAACAAAAAGAAAAGATACATTGTAAAGACTGAAGAGAGTCATGTAAATTTAATGTGCTGTATATTTAAAAGCATGTACAAACCCCTATATATCCTTGACATCCCCTTATACATGAAACACTTTCCCTTCATGTGAAAATGATGAGTATGTACTCCTTAATGTGCATGTAACTCTTAAAGAACAAAAAGAGCAGAATCTGCCTTATAACACACATGAACTCCTCAGTGAATTTGGTGTATGGTGTCCCTAGGTCCCTCTTGATTCATGTATGCCCCTTCCATGTTCATTATCATACATGTTTTGTCCCATATGAGATGTTCTTGGCAAGTGATTTCCCAATGTTAAAACGGTTCCTATATGCATGACAATGTGTAAAGTTTCCCTTGAAGATTCCCTGTTATTATCATATATTCCCATTCCTTGTTAAGAAGTTCCCTCCCCTAACATTCCCCTCATGTTTTTTTTTTCCCTTGAAACAGCATAGAGTTCAGTGCTTTTGCAGGCAGAGGCAGCAGTCCAATTTGTCCTTCAGTTTGCTCATCTGGTTCCAAAACTATTAGAATATATTAGAATATTCCTATTTAGCATTTAATGCTCATTCCTTTTAGCTGTTACTATTTATATTCTTTTAGCAGTTTCTTTGATGAAACTGAGTGTTTCTATATTCTACATAGAAACCTGATGTTTCTATTATTGTAAATATCTCTGTATTATGATTGAGCTGTTTGCTCATTCGAAATTAATTCATTGAACATTCTTTTATGGTATCAGAGCAAGGTTAAGAGATTCTTCTTGAACAGTAATTCTCTTTGCATCGTAATCTCTTGAGTCCTTTCTAAGGTCGAGCCCTCTGTAAGCCAGGCAGCCTTCACTGAGTCTTAGCCTCGGCTTTGCTCGCTGTGATAAAAGCTTACAGTCGTCCATCTCGATACAGAAATGGATTCTTCTCTTGCATGATCATTTTATTAAAGAAATAACTCTGTGGCGGTGAATGTTTTCGTGGGAGCGGGATTTTTTTTTGGCTGGCCAGTTTTGCTTGGAATCGCGGATCCGGCTATCTTCTTCTTCACCGGGCGGCTACTCGACCACACCGTGGAATTTCCCAGCATTCGTGATCCAGGTGTTTTTCTCTCAAATCTCATTTGTCTGTTTGAAAATCGGAGTTGTGTTTTGAAAAGTCGATCTGCGGGCATCTGTCATTTTTTAACTACTGCTAAAACGCTGTCAAACTCGTGGATTATGTACCTGAGGATATATATTTTGAAACCCGTGATTTATAAGTCAAACCCGTGATTTTGAAACGCCCGTGGATTTATAAGTCAAGTGACGTGCGTCAAACCCGTGTGCGTTAAACCCTTGGAAGTATATTTAAAAACCCGTGGTTCATTGTATTTCACGTAAACTGTGTATTTTGCAAACGCTGTATTTTGCAAACACCGTTACGTAACCCGTGGTTCAGTGTATCTCTGTCATACGCCTGTGGTTCATTATATCTCTGTTATACGCCCGTGGCTCATTATATTTCACGTAACCGGTGTATTTTGCAAACGCTGTATTGTTGCAAACGCTGTTACGTAACCCGTGGTTCATTGTATACGTGTGTGATCACTTCAATATCAAGCGTATTCACCTGTGGCCTTTATATACACGTCTATAAACATAGCTGAGACGGGACGTGCAGGTTTGATAACTCACGTGGTTCTATTTCAAGCATATGACCTGTAGCTGAGCGTGAAGTAACGTGATGCTTGGATAGCTCACGTGGGCCATTGTTTACATCTTTGTGTATTTTCTGTGGGCCAATTTGATACCTGAGAAATATATATATCCGTGGTGTTTGCCGGCAGTAGGTTACCATTCAGCAGAAGTGTGAAACTAAGACAGCACATTCTTCATTACAAACTCAGACCTGTGACATTTGGTTATTGCATCAGTATACTCTTATGGTAGACCGGTATTATCTTGTGGAAAACTGTATTTTCAGAACTGTACTCTGTGCTAGCAGTATTACTATTGTTTTAGACAGCAGAGATATTCTTTAGCAGGTCAAAGTCTGTTCTTTAAATTTTCACCAGGATAAACAGTCAGCTACATTGTTCTTGTGTGTCATACTTCTGTATTTTCTTTGTGAAAATGGCCACACTTACCAATCTGATGTTAGAAGGAAATCAACGCTTTAATGGCAGCAACTATAACATTTGGAAACAAAGAATGTTGACCATTTTTGAGTACAGGCGTCTTGATCAACTCATTTTGGGCAAAGAGCTTCGTCCAGGTACAGCCGGGACCGATCAAGATAAATTTGATGATCGAAATCGAGAGGCTGTTATGCTTCTCAAGCTCTCTGTCGCTGATGATCAGTTACCACAGATCCCTTCTGGCAAGACAGCTGCTGAAATCTGGCAACAGTTGAAAGAATTGCATGAGACATCTGATAAAAGCAGAGCTTTTTTTCTCAAAAATCAGTTGTTCTCCATCTTGATGGATGAACATATGTCTTTACAAGAACATCTCAACAAAATTAAAGACATTCGAGATCAGCTCGAAGCCATTGGTCGGACCATGGAGGAAGAAGATATGGTAGTCATTACTCTGAAGAGTCTACCGAAATCTTATGAACACTTCATTGAAACGCTCAACATTACCACCACAAATGTTGATCTGAAGTTTCCAGATTTATGTACCAAACTTCTGCAGCAGGATCGGTGGAAACAACAGTTTGGTAGTAGTGCTTCATCAGTGTCCTCGGAAAATGCATTTTCTGCAAAATATCAGTCCTCTCAGTCCTTTCAGCAGAAAGGCTCCTCTCAGCCTTTTGATCCTGCTAGGAAGAAAAGTGTGCAGTGTAATTACTGTCACAAGTTCGGTCACACGAAGAAAGATTGCCGGCAGAGGATTGCTTCTGAACAGAGGAAACAGGGCGGGCCACATCAGACAGCAAATGTTGCAGAACATTCCGAGCAGACAGAGTCTGCCTTTTACGCCTTTATGGCTAAAAGGTCTTCAGATCATGTTCCTTCCTCTGCATGGTACATTGATTCTGGCGCATCACGTCATTTTTCTCACAGGCGTGACTGGTTTATTGACTTCTCACCTTTCAGTGATTCCGTGGTATTTGGCGGAGGTGAAAAGTACACAGTAGCTGGCAGAGGTACAGTTCAAATTCAGTCTGGTGGGCGCACACTTATATTTCTGAATGTATACTATGTTCCTGGTATGGAAATTAATCTGCTATCTGTCAGCCAGATTATGAGAAATTCGCCTCAACTTGATGTAGTGTTCAGTACCCACAAGTGCTCCATTATTGACAGGGAGTCTAGGTTAACAGTTGCTGTTGGCCTAGAAGATCATGGTTTATACAGGCTACTTGACACCGGTGACTCTTCAGAAGTGGCTCTAGCAGCACGTATTTCTCCTATCAGCACTCTATGGCATCAGCGATATGGGCATCTCAATATGCAGTATCTCTCTCAGCTCTCTAGGGAGGGACTTGTGTCTGGATTACCTGATATTCAGACTCAGCAGTTGGGGGTATGCAGCGCCTGTCAAGCGGGAAAGCAACATCGGTCTTCATTCAAAAATGGGGAATCTTGGCGCGCATCTAAGGTACTTCAGTTACTTCATGCTGATATTTGCGGACCTATGAATACAGCTTCTATCACTGCTTGCAAATATTTTTTACTTATTGTAGATGATTTCAGTAGAAAGATGTGGGTATATTTTTTAAAAAATAAATCTGATGTTCTTAGTACCTTTCAGAAGTTTAAAACTTTAGTGGAGAAAGAATCTGGTTGTAACATAATGACCCTTAGGACAGACAATGGGGGGGAATTTTGTTCTTCAGCGTTTGCCAACTTCTGTGATATCCATGGCATCAAACGTCAATTAACCACTCCTTACACTCCTCAGCAAAACAGTGTTGTCGAGCGTCGCAATCGCACGGTTGTTGAAATGGCTCGTTCCATGCTACAACACAGGAGTGTTCCAAACAAATTCTGGGCTGAAGCAGTATTTACTGCTGTTTATCTTCTTAACAGATCACCCACTCAGGCTGTTACAGGGAAGACTCCTGAAGAGGTTTGGTCTGGCCGAAAGCCTAAGATCAGTCACCTCAAAGTTTTTGGCTCAGTTGCATATGTTTGGATTCCAGCTGCTAAGCGATCTAAGTTGGATTCCAAAAGCCAGAAACTCATGATGACAGGGTACAGTGATCATCACAAGGCCTATAGGCTGATAGATATAGCCACTGGTCGCCTTAGCTTCAGTCGGGATGTAGTATTTGATGAAGACAGAGGATTTTTTCAGTCTTCTTCTTCTAAGCAGTGTTCTGAGGATCAGTCTCACAGTGTTCTTCTTCCGGTCGGTCCACCTGATGGGAGGGATGATGTAGCATCAGTATTTGATCATACTCTATCTGAGCTTCCTCCAGAAAATAACCCTCCTCTTGCGGCCCCTATTGTTCTTGAGTCTCCTCCACCTCCTCCTGATATTGGTTCCTCTACTTCTGCTATTACTTCTTCTACTCTTCGACCAAAATGGTGGGCTAAAACCATTGGTGATCTCCGGGATGATGAGCTCCTTGAAGGCAGAACTTCTAGACATAAGAGCAGACAACAGTCTACAGTCAATTTTGCTCTTATGGCTAACCTGCACAGTACTTTTGAGCCTCAAACCTATTCAGAGGCTAAGGGTACATCTGAGTGGGAACAGGCTATGGAAGCCGAATTCCAGAGTCTTCAGAAGAATCACACATGGACACTTTCTGATCTTCCTGCAGATAAAAAACCCATAGGCTGCAAATGGGTGTATAAAGTGAAATACAAAGCTGATGGAACCATAGACAAGTATAAAGCTCGGCTTGTGGCTCGAGGATTTTCACAGAAGGAAGGCATCGACTATGAGGAGACTTTTGCTCCTACAGCCAAGATGAGTACCATAAGGCTTGTTCTTGCCTTAGCAGCTCAGTTCAATTGGAAAGTTCATCAGATGGATGTAAAAAGTGCTTTCCTAAATGGTGATCTCCAAGAAGAAGTCTACATGACGCAGCCTCCAGGATTTAAGGTTGCTGGTCAAGAACAGAAAGTGTGTCGGTTAGCTAAAGCAATCTATGGATTGAAACAAGCTCCTCGGGCTTGGTACATGAAAATTTATCAGTACCTGACAGATCAGGGTTTTCAGCGGAGCCCTTCTGATGCAAACCTGTACATCAAGCATACTGGTGATGATATCTTGTTTGTGGTTGTCTATGTGGATGATCTTATCATTACTGGCAGCTCTGCACATTTGATCCATGGGATCAAACAAGATTTATGCAGAACTTTTGAGATGACAGACTTGGGGCTTCTTCATTATTGTCTGGGGGTTGAAGTTTGGCAGACTGAAAATCAGATCTTTCTCTCTCAGTCCAAGTATGCCAAAAATCTTGTGGACAGATTTAGAATGCAGGATTGCAAACCGGCCACGACTCCTATGGAACCAGGGCTCAAACTTTCAGCTCAGTCATCCTCTCCCCTTGTGGATGAAACTTTATTCAGACAATTAGTGGGCAGTCTCATCTATCTTACTGCTACCAGACCTGACATCAGTTTTGCAGTAAGCTACATTTCTCGCTTCATGTCTGCTCCTAAAGCTGATCATTGGCAAGCAGCAAAGCGTGTGCTACGATATGTGCGTGGCATTTCTGATTATGGCCTTCTATACACTCGAAGTTCCAATCCTATTCTCAGTGGTTACACTGATTCTGACTGGGCCGGTTCGGTTGATGACCGTAAATCTACAGCTGGGTATGTGTTTAATCTAGGATCCGGTGCTGTTACTTGGACTAGTAAGAAGCAACAGGCAGTGGCTCTCTCCTCAACAGAAGCCGAGTATCGGGGAGCAGTTAAGGCATCCCGTGAGGCAGTTTGGCTTCGATGTATGCTGGCAGATATGCATGTTTCTCAGACAGGGCCTACTTCTTTGTTTTGTGATAATCAGGGAGTGCTCAAACTTGCCAAGAATCCTGTCTTTCATGAACGAACAAAGCATGTGGAAACTCATTGTCACTACATTCGCCAGCTTGTTGAAGACGGCTCAGTTCAGTTGCAATATGTTCCCACAACAGAGCAGCCCGCCGACATCTTCACCAAGCCTCTTGGTCCTGATAAATTTGTAAAATTCAGAGGGTCTATTGGTGTTGTAAATAGATTGAGCATTAAGGGAGGGTATTAGAATATATTAGAATATTCCTATTTAGCATTTAATGCTCATTCCTTTTAGCTGTTACTATTTATATTCTTTTAGCAGTTTCTTTGATGAAACTGAGTGTTTCTATATTCTACATAGAAACCTGATGTTTCTATTATTGTAAATATCTCTGTATTATGATTGAGCTGTTTGCTCATTCGAAATTAATTCATTGAACATTCTTTTAAAAACCATGCCAGATACTGAGACTTATGAGCAAGGTGATGACCATTCATCATCTACAGAGGTTGAGGTACAGAGGAGGCCTCATAAGGGTGGAAAGGGCGGTCATCACAGGTTAATTGGGCTAGGATGCATGTTTGCAAGGCGAAGATGAAAATGTTTCAAAGGAGGTTGACCGAGGCTCCCAAAAGGAAGAAGAAGACCAACCCACTCCGTATCTTGGCTGAGGCCTCTCTTACTCACCATGATACTGACTAGCCTTCTTCTAGCAGCAAAACCAAGAAATTTTGAGGATTTTGAGGCATTTTTGGCATTTTTTTGGAATTTTACAGGTTTTGGCCACTCGACTCGTCTCACCCCGTACGAGACGAGTCGTCGATACAGCTCAGAACGGGGAAAACTCTACATGGTTGGATTTGTCTTGTAAAAGTACACTTGCCTATGGAAGGGTTTCAAATTTTGTGAAGATTTGGGCAGCCAAAAGCTCAAAATACATGCAAATTTTGACTTTCTGCCCCTTTTTTGAGTTGCAGAAAGCAGTCTTGGGAGAAATGATTTTTGAGGGGTCAAATCAACTCCAAATTCAGAAATTCCGGTTGGGTTGGAAAGTAGACTTCCAGACCTTTCCAACGAGCTATCCTGCACCTGATTTGGACTCCGGGAAGGCCCTCAAACAGAGCTGCAAAAAGGTGCGACTAGTCAAGCCAGAGGTGCGACCAGTCAAGCAAAATTTGCCAGTTTTTGACCAGTTCGGCCAGCAAAGCACTGTTTTCACTTTGGTTGACTATTTGGGCATGTAAATGATGGATTCTTGTGTAAATGTCATGGCATTAGATACTTTTACTCTTCTTTACCACTTCTAGAAGCTTCTTTGATGTAAATAGTGAATATTTAATGCATAGATAGGCTTCCTAAGTTTTAGAGGTAAGTTGTTGAGCTGGCCTATTATCTAGTGACTGATTTAGAATTAGTTGCAACAGCTCCTAGGAAGCTGAGCTCGACCCCTAGAGGTGGGGAAAGGAGTTGGATCTCCTATATTATGCCTTCTCTTTCTCATTTTGATGGTTGGACTCTTGTGGGAGAAGCATTATTGTATATTGTACATCTATTACTGCAATTTAAGGAAAAGGAAGGCCAGGGTTTTGCAGACATCATTGTGGATTCTTGTGGATTGTTGTGTTGATGGTGTGTTCTCTACATGTTATTGTAAGTGTGTTTATGTGTTCCATCTCTTTCTTTGCTGCTAATTGAACGAATGAAGTGATAAAGTTTGAATTCATGCATGCCATGCTCAGCTTTTAATTTTGTTCAATATCTATGTTTTCCACTGTCTAAAGAGGATTCAAAGTTGTTGTTTGCCCTCTTTAGCTCCTCCTCTATCATTCCTGATCATCCATCTCAGATTAAGGCATCAGCACTCACTCCTACCTTGCCCCAAAGATCCCCCTGCAAAAACTGAGCCCAATCCCCGCACCCTGAATTGCACTCCCTCCAATTGCCACCAAAAACCCCAAAAATCTTTAAATCAACCCCCCTTATCAATTTACTAGCCTAAAATCTTTATTCCTAATTGGTCAGCTTATCATATTGAAAGATCTACCGAATCTGACCCGAGAGAGCCTTCTCATACCTCGTAGGGCTAGCTACGAGGTGAAATGGTTTGATGTAGCCTTGAAGGTTTACCTTCCTCAGCCTAGGGTGAAATCTCAAGCGCTAACAGTGCTGATGATGATATTTTCCTTTCTTTTGACATTTTCTCCTTTGAAATTTCTTTAGACAAAACAACTTGGAAGAAAATACCTTGCTTAATTGAGGAGCTGCCTTGCTTGAATTTGATGAAGATTTCTGCTCTCCTTTTCCTTTGAAATATTTTCAGTGATAACAACCTCTATCAACGATCCAAGTCCATTTGGCCACTGAACCTCGTCTCTCCAATCTGCTCACTAGTTGTGCCTTAGTCCATCAAGGGTACAACACATCAAGACTCTTGTTGAGTTGTTCACAACTCCGTTTGTGATCAACTCACAATATGCCCACTGTTGCTCCTCATCTACTCAGGGACTTTAGCCCACTATGGTCTTCCTGCGCTGCTCCAATGAAGACCAACATAGGGCATGGAGGGCTGCCACCTATCGCTACAAGATGCCCATCTCCTACAATGAACATAGGCTAGGAGGACTGCCCATCATCTGCTATACAATTCCCCCACACATAAATCTAGGGCTGCTCAACTGCTCCTTTGGCTGATAAAACCTTGAGCTCAACTTTTGCCACTCTAGCAACCGCGTAGGTCCATGAAAATGGTGCACATCGGGCTTCAACTTGGGCACTATCATGCTATCCTCCACCAAACCATAAATGCCCAATCCTCGTTCACACTTGGTCCACTCTCATGCTGCCCTCCAACAAACCACGAGTGACCAATGCTGCTGTAGCATCTGCTACAGGTTAGGGCATCCAAACATCTAGGAAACCCCTCTTCTTGGCTGCCAACAGACTCCTACAATTTGTCCTTGGGATCTATGCTACTTGAGCTCTGGCTAGGGATGAAATCACACTGCTACAACACCTAAGAAATTCTCCATTCACTGCGTTTTCCCTTTCAACTCATTATCCTTCATTGCTATCCCTTTCTAGGCCTCTTACACACACTGTTTTGCCATAGAATCCTTCTCAAAGCACCTTACAGCTTGTGGTCAAGCTACAACAAGGAGTCTACTCACGTTTCAAGGGTTAACACCCTCTATTTAGGTTGCGGTGGCTACTTAGAGACTATGGCTGGGGGAGAGGACCCTCACTAGGCCTCTTGGCCCTCCAATAATTCTCCACATATGCTGCTGTATCATCTACACACCGACAACCCAAAACAGAAGCAAATACAAGCACATAAAGTAACCTTACCTCTCCTCAAGCTTGCGGCTTAGTCCTGCAAGAAGTACGCACCCTAAAACAGAGAGAAACTCCTCCCAAACTCGTCCTTGCTCCATTCTAGCCTCAGATCTTCGCTGTAATTTTAGAGGCATTTTCTTGATGAGATTGCTCATTGGATGTCTATAAGCCTCTACACATGAGCTCTATTTATACTAATCTCACACGGAAACATCTAGCCCTAAAGGGCATCTCTACAAGCCAAGGCCGACCTGTCCTTTATGCGACAAACCCATATCATAATTTCAAAAATTTGTAACTCTTCAATGACAACTCAGAACTGAATGATTTTCGATGCGTCAGATTTGTCTTGACGTGCACTGTCATCCTCAACCATCACATGTCGAAATATCTCCATGATTTTGTCCCCAAAATCAATGTGTGCAAAACCCCAAGCTTGGGTTTCAAGCTCACAAGGCCACTTGTGGAGCTCCTTCCTCCAAACCTTCAATCCTCAAGGCTTAGAGTACCTCCCAAGCTACAAAAATCAATACTCCCTGTTAGCGAGAGAGGTACTTCCAAAACTGGGAAGTAACCATCATCATCCGACGACACTAGACCATCTGTTGTTAATCACTCCAACATGCTCTATAGAATGAACCCAAAAATCTCGGTAGTGCCTCTGCCTCATCACATCTGAACCTGAAGATCCAAAACTTCCATAGGGTTGCTTCCTCTAAGGCTAGACGCCCTTTGAGCCTACACGATCTCCACTGGCTCAATCCTGCAAACACTCATCTTCCTGGATCAAATACCACTTGTGCAAATCCCTCCAATCTCGGATATGCAACATGATGATCCGATGAAGACTCTAGCCTGCCATCCTATAGTCCATCACATGAAGCCGTCTCAATCATACTGATCTTGTCCATGCCAAAGCAATCCTCGAGGCTGTCCCAACCATCCATGGCAAATCAACGGAAGTCCATGATTAACAATCTGCCCTACAACAAACTGTTGTTCACCAACCTCTCCACCAATCCACCAAAACTCCCAACGAATCTCGCTGCCAAGCCAGTCAAGACTGCATCTCCATGTTTTCAACTTAACCCTCTACTCCATGATCTAGACACCCACAACTCTCTCTGAGTTGCTTTGCTGTTTACACTCTGGTTCACTATTTCCTAAAGTAGCTCAGACACACTGATATTGTGTTGTTTTTCCACGACCCTAGTGTTTGGGATAGAATCTTAAATCTCTTACGCTACCAAGCCAAGAATCACAGCGGAACTACTTTGCGCAACGAAATATAAACAACAGTAAATCTACTAGTGCACAAAATATAGACAACTTTTTACAAAATATTGTATAAATATATACCACAAGCCAATCTTCATTATATTCAACCAACTGAGTAATACAACACTCATGGGCTCCCATATCAGGGATAATAGCCCTCATACATCCACTAGTACAGGAATACAAAACTGGGGCTTGGTGTCAATCCATTGACAAACAATCTACCCTCAACAAGATACTTTGACGATCTCGTTGATGTAGAGCTCCTCACAACTACCATAGCTGTACCCTATACTTGCCCGATCCTTTGGCTCCCTATCTGCAACACTGACTCTATTAATGATCCAAGTCCATTTGGTCACTGAACCTTGGCTCTCCAATCCGCTCACTAGTTGTGCCTTCGTCCATCAAGGGTACAACATATCGAGACTCCTGATGAGTTGTTCACAACTCCGTTTGTGAACTACTCACAATATGTCCATTGCTGCTCTTCAGCTACTCAGGGACTTCAGTCCACTATGGTCTTCCTGTGCTACTCCAATGAAGACCAATATAGGGCATGGAGGGTTGCCACCTATTGCTGCAAGATGTCCATCTCCTACAATGAACACCGGCTAGGAGGACTGCCCATCATTTGCTGTAGAAGTCCCCCACACAAAAATTTAGGGTTGCTCAACTACTCCTTTGGCTGATCAAACCTTGAGCTCAACTCTTGCCACTCTAGCAACTGCGTAGGTCCATGAAAATGGTGCAGACTGAGCTCCAAGTTGGGCACTATCACGCTGTCCTCCACCAGACCATAAATGCCCAATACACATTCACACTTGGTCCACTCTAACGCTGACCTCCAACAAACCATGAGTGACCAATGTTGTTGTAGCATCTGCTCTAGGTTAGGGCATCCAAACATCTAGGAAACCCCTCCTCTTGGCTTCCAACGGACTCCTAATTTGTCCTCTCCTAGGACACCCATCCTCTTAGCAAATCTCATCAACAAGAGAGCACATCCTCCAACCGACTACTGGTGTGCACTTGTCCTTGGGAGCTATGCTACCTGAGCTCTGGTAAGGGCTGAAATCACACTGCTACAACACCTAAGAAATGCTCCAATCACTGCGTTTTCCCTTTCAACTCATTATCCTTCAGTGTTGTCCCTTTCTAGGCCTCTTCCGCACACTGTTTTGCCTTAGAATCCTTCTCAAAGGACCCTATAGCTTGTGGTCAAGCTACAAGGAGTCTACTCACTATTCAAGGGTTAACACCCCCTATTTAGGTTGTGGTGGCTACTTAGAGACTGTGGCTGGGTGAGAGGACCCTCACAAGGCCTCTCAGCCTCCAACAATTCTCCACACATGCTGTTGTATCATTTAAACACCGACAACCCAAAATAGAAGCAAATACAAGCACATAAAGCACCCTTACCTCTCGTCAAGCTTGCAGCTTAGTCCTGCAAGAAGTCCGCACCCTAAAACAGAGAGAAACTCCTCCCAAACTCGTCCTTCTTGCTCCACGCTAGCCTCAGATCTTTGTTGTAATTTTAGAGGTATTTTCTTGATGAGATCGCTCATTGGATGTCTATAAGACTCCACACATGAGCTCTGTTTATGATAATCTCATGTGGCAACATCTAGCCCTAAAGGGCATCTCTACAAGTCAAGGCCGACTTGTCCTTTATGCGACAAGCCCATATCATAACTTCAAAAATTCATAACTCTTCAACGACAACTCGGAATTGAATGATCTTCGATGCGTCAGATTCGTCTCGACGTGCACTGTCATCCTCATCCATCACATGTCAAAATCTCTCCATGATTTTGTCCCCAACATCGATGGGTGCAAAACCCCAAGCTTGGGTTTCAAGCCTACAAGGCCACTTGTGGAGCTCCTTCCTCCAAACCTTTGATCCTCAAGGCTTTGAGTACCTCCCAAGTTACAAAAATCAACACTGCCTCTTAGCAAGAGAGGTACTTCCAAGACTAGGAAGTAACCATCATCATCCGGCGACACTAAGCCATCTGCCGTTCATCTCTGCAGCATGCTCTGTAGAGTGAACCTGACAATCTCGGTAGTGCCTCTGCGTCATCACATCATAACCTAAAGATCCCAAACTTTCATAGTGTTGCTCCCTCTAAGGCTAGACTTCCTTTGAGCCTATATGATCTCCACTGGCTCAGTGCTGTAAACACTCATGCTCTTGGATCAAATACTCGTGAAAAGCCCTCCAATCTTGGTTATGCAACATTACGATCTGATGAAGACTCTAGCCTGCCATCTTGTAGTCCATCACATGAAGCAGTCTCAATCATAGTAATCACGTCCATGCCAAAGCAATCCTCAAGCTGTCCCAACCATCCATGGCAAATCAACGGAAGTCGATGATCAACAATCCACCCTACAACAAACTGTTGTTGACCAACCTCTCCACCAATCCACCAGAACTCCTAGCCAATCTTGCTGGCAAGCCAGTCAAGACCACATCTCCATGTCTTCAGTTGAACCTTCTGCTCCATGATCTAGACACCCACAACTCCCTCTGAGTTGCTTCTCTGTGCACACTCTAATTCACTGTTTCCTAAAGTAGTTCAGACATGCTTTGATACCATGTTGTTTTTCCACTACCTTGGCATCTGGGATAGAATATTAAATCTCTGACGCTACCAAACGAAGAATCACAGTGGAACTACTTTGTACAGCGGAATATAAACAACAATAAATCTACTAGTGCACAAAATATAAACAACTTTTTACAAAATATTGTACAAATATGTACCACAACCCAATCTTCGTTATATTAAATCAACTGAGTAATACGACACTCAAGGGCTCCTGTAACAGGGATAATGGTCCTCATACATCCACTAGTACAAGAATACAAAACTGGGGCTTGGTGTCAATCTATCAACAAGCAATCTACCCTCAACAAGATACTCTGACCGTCTAGCTGATGTAGAGCTCCTCACAGCTAACTTGGCCGTATGCTGTACCTGCCCGGTCCTTCGGCTTCTGATCTGCAATACTATCTCTATCAATGATCCAAGCCCATCCAGCCACTGAACCTTGACTCTCCAATTCGCTCACTAGTTGTGCCTTAGTCCATCAAGGGCAAAACACTTTGAGACTCTTGTTGAGTTGTTCACAACTTCGTTTGTGAACAACTCACAATATGCCTACTGCTGCTCCTGAGCTACTCAGGGACTTCAGCCCACTATGGTATTCGTGCCTGCTCCAATGAAGACCAACATAGGGCATGGAGGGCTGCCACTTATCGCTGCAAGATGTCCATCTGCTACAATGAACACGGGCTAGGAGGACTACCCGTCATCTGCTGTAGAAGTCCCCCACACACAAATCTAGGGTTGGTCCATTGCTCCTTTGGCTGATCAAACCTTGAGCTCAACTTCTGCCACTCTAGAAACCGTGTAGGTCCATGAAAATGGTGCACACCAGGTTCCAACTTGGGCACTATCACGCTGTCCTCCACCAAACCATAAATGCCCAATCCATGTTCACACTTGGTCCACTCTCACACTGCCATCCAGCAAACCACGAGTGACTAATGTTGCTGTAGCATCTGCTCCAGGTTAGGGCATCCAAACATCTAGGAAACCCCTCCTCTTGGCTTCCAATAGACTCCTACAATCTATCCTCTCCTAGGATACCCATCCTCTTAGCAAATATCATCATTAAGAGAGCACATCCTCCAACATGCTACTAGTGTGCTATTGTCCTTGGGATCTGTGCTACCTGAGCCCTGGTTAGGGCTAAAATCACACTACTACAACACCTAAGAAATGCTCCAATCATTGGGTTTTCCCTTTCAACTCATTATCTTTCATTGCTGTCCCTCTCTAGGCCTCTTCCAAACACTGTTTTGCCTTAGAATCCTTCTCAAATCAGCCTACAACTTGTGGTCAAGCTACAACAAGGAGTCTACTCACTATTCAAGGGTTAACACCCTCTATTTAGGTTGCAGTGGCTTCTTAGAGATTGTGGCTGCGTGAGAGGACCCTCACTAGGCTTCTCAACTCTCCAACAATTCTCCACACATGCTACTGTATCATCTACACATCGATAGCCAAAATAGAAGCAAATACAAGCACATAAAGTACCCTTACCTCTTCTCAAGCTTGTGGCTTAGTCCTGGAAGAAGTTTGCACCCTAAAATAGAGAGAAACTCCTCTGAAACTCGTCCTTCTTGCTCCACGCTAGCCTCAGATCTTTGTTGTAATTTCAGAGGTATTTTCTTGATGAGATTGCCCATTGGATGTCTATAAGCCTCCACACATGAGCTCTATTTATACCAATCTCATGTGGCAACGTCTAGCCCTAAAGGGCATCTCTACAAGATAAGGCTGACTTGTCCTTTATGCGACAAGCCAATATCATAACTTTTAAAATTCTTAACTGTTCAACGACAACTTAGAATTAAATGATTCGATGCATTAGATTCATCTCGATGTGCACTATTTTCCTCATCCACCACATGTCGAAATCTCTCCATGATTTTGTTCCCAACATGAATGGGTGCAAAACCCTAAACTTGGGTTTCAAGTGTTGATTTGGGGTAGCATCGGATGTGCTCTACCCATGAAAATTGGTGGATAGGCTAAAGCACATGAGATCTCCAAGACCCAGAAATGGTTTGGGAAGATTCTAACTGGTTTGGGAGATATTAAAATAATTAATATTTTTAATGGAGTTCCTAAGTCTAAACTTAAGAAAAATAAAATATCAATAGGTATTAATATAAAACTAGGTTAGAAGGTTCCCAAAGACATGGATCAAGCCAAATCTAATCTTAGCTGTTGATTAGAGATGTAATCTCGGTTGTTGAAGGAACAACATGAAAAGTATAAAAGGAGGCTTGAGGGTTAGTTGGAGAATACACCAGAGGGATCAGTCATTTGATTTACTAGAGCAGAGTTTGCTAAGTAAAGTCGAATCAATGATCAACAATGAGGGGCAGTGAGTACTGGATAAAGAGGCAGAGATAGTGCTGAGAGACCAGCGCGGAAGCAGAGAGGCAGACGCAGAAGCCTGAGCAGGCCATGCAGAGCCCAACAGAGACAACGCAGAGGCTAGAGGGTTTGCATCATCTACACAGAGGGCAACAGGAGTGACGCGGAGGGTCCCAGAGGTTGCACAGTGCCTCAGAGGGTTCTAAGGCTGACACAGAGGCCAGAAGGGCCAGCGCAGTGCTTCAGAGTTGCTGGAGAGGGTTTTGTGGGACAGGTTTTCTGAATACCTGTTTTTGAATAGAGAGGTATTATTGCCGGTTGTTTTTCTTTGTTGGGTGAGCCAATTTGGCACCCAGTTGTATTCAAGGAAATATTTCATAATAATAAACCCTCAGAATCGCTGCACCGGTTTTCCCGCATTGGGTTTTTCCGGGGACGAATTGTCCAAAAACAACGGTGTCACTTGTGTGTTTGTTTTCTGTCAGCTGTTGATATGTAGATGTTGAGACTATATTGTGTTTCTTTTGTTATTTATATGTTTTAAATAACTTGTTCAGAATTAACAAGTAGAAGAAATAAACCAGAAGAATACAGATTAAATTTCCAACGGATAGACTTAGAAATTTTAACATCAAGCCGACAAGGCCACTTGTGTAGCTCCTTACTCCAAACCCTCGATCCTCAAGGCTTGGAGTACCTCCCAAGCCACAAAAATCAACACTATGTCCTTTGTCTTCGTGGCGTTGTTCTTTGCTTGCGGTTTTGGCGGGTTGTCCTAGGTCGCCTCACCTTGGCTTTATCCTTTGTTCTGTGGTTTGGGGGCGCCTTTCCCTTGCTTCAGATTTGTAGATCCAAAGTCTCACTTCTTCTATTTAGATTTATGCTTGATTTGGACAACATATCGATAGGCGGCGCCAAGCGAGGTGATGTCCAGGAACTCCATCTCGTCTTGGATGTATTTGTTTAGTCAGCCACGGTACTTGAGTACCAAATGTCTCCAGAACCCTTGATATCCAACTTTGTGCAAAGGGTATGAAAAATATTTGTGAACTTTGGCACGTTTTGGTCCCTTCCATGCCGCAACGTGGTCCACTTTATGTATTTATCTTCATAGCTCCCAATAGGGTAATATTTATTCATTGATGGCGTCTTGGAAAGAATTGCAAGTGGGTGCGGCTGAAAACAGTGAGGGTTCTCTCTTGTCTTTCTGTTCACAGTAGGTTTCCCACCAGTCCTTGACATGGGGGGCGACTTTGAGGAGTGCAAAAGTAATATTTTCCCGATTGGAAAAGTCATGAATCTAAAAATATCCTTACAATAGATTTAACCATCTATCTATGACGTCTACATCTATCTGGCCTTCAAACATGGGAATGTCAAAGTTGACTTATACCTTTGTTAAAATTGGCAACTAGGGCCAAATTCCACTTTGGACAGCTCCTTTGGGGACAATTATTGCAACATTGATTCCTCTCTTCGAGAGGACCAAAATCAATAGAAAGATCTTCTCAGTTGGTCAAGCGAAAGTATGATTTTGAATTTTTGTTTTCTCACATACAAATTATCAAGGTCGGCCTCTCCTCTATGTCAGCTCATCAAGGCCAACTGACGTGTCTTCATCCTCTCCATCTTATATAAATAGAGGCGTCCTCCTACCTCATTCAATCATCCAACTCGTGGAGAAATGTCTGAGGCAACCAAGTACTTAGAAGAAGAGAACGAAGGGTGGTTTGTCTTTGGGTCTACTTCTGATGAATGCCATGATACTTTTAGATAGCTGCAGGTCTTGAGGGAAGCTTTGGTCGGTTCAGAGAATGTATTGGGACTGTTTGTTTGGAACCTTCCCACTTTAGATAAGTCGTTGCACTTGAAGGCTTGTCTAGTTAGGTCGCTGGCCAGTATTTACTTGTTGGATGGACTGTGTTCCACAGGTGTCAGGAAGTGTGGCTGAGGCCACTAAAGTATGTCTGGGCTCTTTTTATGGTCAATTAAGGCCAGTCTAGCAGTGTTTACGTTCACGTGCCAACTGCATAGGTTGCAGGGCTTGAACCTATATTTGATGGAGATTGTAAAGCAGTTCATTCTAAGCCACTATCTCTACAAGAAAGTGCGAACTCTTTTGAGGGTTTATCTCACATCTTTGCTGCTATATGTTAGGTCTGATGCATGCCCTAACCAGACCTGCTATCTTCTCAAGATCTGAATTATTTGGGTTCATGGTCATCAACAAGAAGTTCGCTTTTGTTGATTCAGTATTAAGCTTCTTCAGGAGACTGACTTGGAGCCACTTTGTCTATTGTTGACCTCTTTATAGGACAGAGTATGTCTTTCACTGTTTGAAGGTTGAACAGAAGTTTTTATCTGGGCTGCTTCTTGATCATTAGGACAAAGGTATTAATCATCTCATTGGCAAGTCATGCTTGACTCTAATTGTCTCTCATACTCTGCAGAACATTTGATATTTGATAATAAGATGAATTGTCCAAGGGTTTTCCCCATCTTGGGGTTTTTCCCTGGCTTGAGCCATATCTTTGTGTTCCCTTGTCTTGGCTTGTCTTCTGCACTTTCATTCAATGTTATTTCATTAGTTACTGTCATATGGTGATGACTAATATGATTGCTAATGGTCTAAAAGAATTGATAATGGGCTAATGAAGTAACTATCTCAAGCAAAGAACATGTTAACTCAAAATTAACATGGTATCAGAGCACAGGTGAGGATAAGCCCAAGCAAGAGAGAGGAAGAAAGCAATCATCTTATGAAGTTATCTTCTGAGGCCAGTCACAGGATGACTGCTCTTATGAGGATGAGTTTGTATCGTTGAAGGTGCCTATGGTTCGATTTACTCTTTGGAGGGGCAACTCGAATACCCAGTCAAGGCTATGAGCATAACGAGTTTTCCTCTCTTCATGAGTTGCGTATCAGTTGATGGCTTGTGCATGTGGGGGTGAAGCACTACAGGCAGAACATTTTACATATGTTGGGCACGAAACTAATTTCGTAGAGGCCGTGTTCAATTCCTGTACATAACCACAAGTTCTGGAAGTCATACTAAGATGGACGAAGATCATTCCTGTACACTCCAATGCTGCTGTAGCTTCTCTGTTTGGATTGTATGCTATCCCAGGAACAAACTTTATGCGGTTTGATGGTGATACAAGCACCGTTATGAAGCGTTGTGTTTGTATATCAATTTCTGGGCAGACTCTAAGAGTTTACTTATAGTGTACTATAAAACAATCAGGTTCCATCTTTCTAATTCCCCTCACTGATTGTTCAATTTTTGAATTAAGAAATGACTTTTTGTGGGTATTATTGGTCTTTTGGATCAACACAAATTGCAATGGATATTCTATTGAGTTTGAAGAGATTTGTTGGGCTCATTCTCATTGCAGATGATAGACTTCAGCTCTATGGACCGGACTGCCATGTACTACTTATTTGTGCATACCTTGAGGATCTATAATTGCAATTTACAATAGTGATTTCGACCCTATGTTTTGTCATCCCTGTGCTTGACATTATCCCTCAGATCTAATGACAATGACATCATAGTAATATTGATCTGTAGTATTGATATCTGTTTGACAATACCTCAGCACATCGGCATCTCAGTGAAGTAGTTATTATGATGGTATGGAAACTCAGAAACCTTGTTGAAATTGTCATCACTGTTAGGTTTGGTCTCTGATAAGTTGGCATTGTGCACTTGGATTTACATCTCTCCTATGTAATTATGTGTAGCTCAGTTTGGATGCTTGTCAAATCTATATAGTTACAGTTCTGAACCAGTGATGATAGCTATGTTACAGCTCGTATGACCATGAATGTGTTATACAGTAGTCTTGTTCACAAACGAAGTTGTGAACAAGACTGATTCACATCTTGGATAGCTTAATTTATGAGATCTTGTACTCTGTATCTTTCTGATGAACTTTCAGTGACAACTAATTGAAGAAGAGCAAAGATCAGGTGCAAGAAGGATCATTTGAAGTCAATCTCTATTCTTTGCGGATCCTTCTCTCAGTACAATTCTACTTAGCATATATACCTTCAGTAGACCGACCAATATTGGCACTGACAAAAGAAGAATTCATTGTTCTTTCTCTGAAATCACGTATGGCCTTGAGGAACTTTAAAAGATTTGGTGAGTAGACAAATTTTGAAAGGGCTTATGAGCTTGTAGCTTACTTCATTCTTTTAAGGATTTCGTTGAACACATTTACAGGTGGTTCTGAGGTAATGAGGTAATCCATTTGCCATAAAAGTGTTAATTCCATCCATAAGTAGCCAAAGGTTATACCCCATCTATAACTTTCCGACTTTCTAAGACAGTTCAAAATTCCTGGTAATACATCAAGATTGAAAAAAAAGGCTCACCCTCCTCTCACTGTTCTACGTATGGCCATGGTCATCGCTCTCATGATTTTGGCATCACTATGTTATTCCTCTTCGCTTGGTATCACTATGGTTATAGCATCTCAGTGTTAGCTATATTGGCATCACAGTGGTATACCATCTCAGTGGTATGATTGATCTTTGCCATTCTTATCTTGGGCCTTGGCTTACAATAACATGGTTGAATTCTTACGAAAGATGGCATCACAGATGTGTGTATGAAAGCTCAGTCCCTTCATTTCAGTTCAACAATCTGTATTACATCATTACTTTTCATCAACAGTGATAATATTCAGAAATTCTAACATCAAGCATGGAAGGTCATCAATGACAGAAGCATTGACAATGGATCTTGTTCACAATCGAAGTTGTGAACAAGATGTGTAAGTTCTAGACAGTCTTATGAATTTCAGGACAGATCTATTTCAGCTCTTTGTCCTTGACATCTTGCACAAAGGATTTTTGATGAAGTACAAAAGTAGCTGCGTGACAAGTTTTTGGAGGAATACAACTTAAAGGAATATCCTGGTTAGGAATGGTTACGGCAAATCGCTCATCTCAGCAGATGATTTGAAACTGGATATCCTTGATATAGCAACTCTATTTATTCCTCATACAGTAGTTGATGTTATACTTCCTCAATTCAAAAGAAGAAGATGAAATTCAGAAGGCAGAGAAAAGTCACTTGTCATGGTCATATGGATACAAATGGCTGGATGAGAAAATCATCCTTATCGAGTAGTTTCATGCACATGGCAGAAATCATTTAGCAAGCTCATTGTTGAAAGCTAAATGACCATCTGACGTATGGCCTCAGAGGGAGCCATAGATTATTTCAAGAAAGATAACCATGTCAAAGGGTGTTGATTCATGATTGTTGGCATTATGATTCAAGTGTTGTCCTTGATGGCAACTCACTCAGTGGATGGTACAGGTGCTCAGAGGTTGGTACAGGTGATGGCAACTTAATCAGAAGACAGATCTCAGTACAGCATGCCAAGGAAGCTCATACACGCCGTTTCGTTAAGCCCAAGTCGCGTGTACACGCTAGTTCGATTCAGAAAAAGCGCGTGTATGTGGAAAGGTTCCTTTGGTTCATGGTGGTTAGTCCTTGGAAGTTGTGCCTATGATTTCGGACCATTATGTCTCGACGGGCGTGTCGATCCCTAGTTTTAAAGTTGATGGTATTGTGTTACTATGGTTTTGACTCTTGGTATTGAGAAAGGCCTAAGGCTATATAAGGAGAAGAAGATCATTAGGCAAATATCATCTTTCGACAAGGCTTGAACATCTAAGAGAGAAAGAGATCTGATATGCAGGTTCTGAGTTGCTTGATCTAAGTCAAGGAGAGATCACATCGGTTGATGGAAGACTAGATCTAAGGATAGATCGGGATCTAATGGTTTGAAATGCACTATCATGATATGGTTGATTATGCGTATTTCTAGATCTGCATATTGTCGCAATGTTACGTTCTGGGTCTAACTAATATCTGGTACAGCTGCAAATTGAGAAAGTTTATTTTTAGATCTGTACGCAGGTTGGCTTCGGTAAAAGAGCGTGTACACGCGGGTTCGGCTCATTAAAGTAGCGTATATCTTTTGAAGCTTGATTTTGGGTTTACAGTGGGGTCTGACTGTTATTGCAGAGTTCTGTAGTCTGCTCTGTGTTCTGGTAACTGGTGATTGACAGGGTTTAGTGGTTCAGTGATTCAAAGTTTGGTTGTCTTATGGTTCAATGATCTGTTGTGGAAATTGAATGAATTGTGGTCTTCAGATTGTAATGTTGTGCTTCAGGAATATCCAAGTCTGAAAATGTATGAAAAGTGATTGTAGGTCAGCACCTACGTACTAGTATCTTGGCTAGTACAAGAGCAAAGGGGGTTGGAGCTCCCTTCCAAGGAAGTTTGGAGAACGAGAGAAGGTTGAAGCCTTCTGCAGGTTGTAGCCTGCGTACTGGTATAAGGCTGCACCAGTACAAAAGATTGTAAACTGAAGTTTCATATTAAAGAAAGATAGAGACAACTTGCAGCAGGTGGTTTTCACCCACATTGGGTTTCCACCTTATATCTTGGTGTTCATGTGTGTGGCTTTTTATCTGTTCTGTTATACTGCACATGTTTACTGTTAATATGATGAATAATGTCCTGATGCACTTAATTGAAGAATAAGCTAACTAAATTGTGAGTTTTCTGCTTATACGCTGTTTTACTTCGTCACAGTAGCGTGTACACGCTGGTTCACTTAACTGAAGTAGCGTATATGTTTCTGGGCATAGAAAAAGTTTGATTACTCTGATAATACTGATTCACCCCCCCTCTCAGTATTATTTCCAACAATTGGTATCAGAGCAGGTCCTTCAGAGAAGCTTGATCGCTTGAAGGAAGATCATTCATCATGAGCAATTACGAGAAAGAAGCATCAATCAGGCCACCGGTTTTTGATGGAACAAATTTCAATTATTGGAAGGTAAGAGTTACTGCATATCTTCAATCTCTTGGTACAGAAGTTTGGGACATTGTAGAAACAGGCTATGCTTTTCCTTCAGCTACTCCTACAGATCCAGCTGAGAAAAAGGCATATGAAACAAATGCAAAAGCAGTCAGTACTCTATTAGGAAGTATATCTCAAACAGAATTCATGAAGGTCATGCACTTCAAATCAGCAAAAGAGATATGGGACAAAATGATCACTAGCTATGAAGGAGATGAACAGGTAAAGCAAGCTAAACTTCAAACACTCAGGATTCAATATGAGACTCTCAAGATGTATAATGATGAAAGTGTGGCTAATTATTTTCTTCGGGTAGATGAGATTGTTAATTGTATGAAAAATTTGGGTGAAGAAATAAGAGAAACTATAGTAGTTCAAAAGATTCTAAGATCTTTATCCCCCAAGTTTGAATCTAAAGTATCTGCAATAGAAGAAAAAGAAAATCTCCGTGTTCTCACTATGTCTCAGCTACATGGAATTCTAACCGCTTATGAAATGAGAAAGGGAGGTCCATCTGACAGAAGGGAAGCTGCTTTTAAGGCATCAGGAAAAGAAGATTACTATGAAGCAAGCCATGTTCCAGAAGAAGAGGAAGAAGAATCAAATTTTGTCAGAAATCTTCAAAGGGGTTCTGGAAGGTTCAGAGGTAAGCTACCTTTCAAATGCTTTGCTTGTGGAAAGTAGGTCATTATGCTGCAAAATGTCCTTATAAGGATAAAGGAAAAGAACCTGCTAGATGGAACAAGAAACAAAGTGCAAATAAGAAAAGCTACTACACCCATGAAGATAGTGATGGCTTATCAAACAGTGATGAAGATGAACAAGGTAATAAATATAAGCTGTTAATGGCATTTGAAGATGATGATTATGAGGATGCTATAGATGTGGATAATCTCTATAATGAAATCACTAGACTCAAGAGAGGCATAGAAGAAAAGAATGTGATCATTGATACTTTGCAATTTCAGATTGATGAAAAGGAAAAACATCTTGAAAAACTAGAAGGTGAAATTGTTGGTCTCAGAAAAGAAATTGAGAAAACAAAAGCTATTAATCTTAAATTTGTCAAAGGATCTGAAACTTTGGATGAGATTATCAGTGTGCAGCGGTCTCCTCTAAACAAGACAGGTTTGGGCTATAATGGAGAAACCTCTCAAGCATCCACCTCAAAAAGTTATCTTGATGCAGCAAGAGGAAATGAGCGGAAGAACAATGAAGATAATCAGGTAAAGCAGGGACGAATCACAAACAGAAACTATCAGGGACAATCCTCCTTAAGGATGAACAAAAGCTACAACCAACCACAGGTAAAATCTTCTCAGTTTGGCTCAAGAATAGATGAAAATAGAAATTACAATCAGTTGGCTGGTAGATTCAATAACCGCAAAAGCTTCTTCAATGGACAATGCTTTTCTTGCCACAACTTTGGTCACAGAGCAGCTCAATGTGTTGCATATAAAACAATCATGACTAGGGAAGCTCAAAAACAAAGAAGTATGACAGGGATTACAAAAAGGACCTATAACAACTTTTCGGTGCTTGAAAATGAAGTTGAATGTTCTATTTGCAATAATTTTGGTCATAAAGACTCTGAATGCAGGAGCAGGTTTCAGGAGAAAAAGGAACAAGCCACAAGCACCAAAACATGGAGAATAAAGGAACCTCAAACAGAAAGATGTGGGATAGCATTTTATGCAGAAGGACAAGAAAATCTATGGTACATTGACAGTGGATGTTCGAAACATATGACATGTGATAAAGAAAAACTTGAATCTTATTCTACTTTAGAAAAAGGAAAGAAAGTTTCTTTTGGAAATGATACTCCTGCAACTATAAAAGGAAAAGGTATTGCTCCTTTGAAAGAAAAGGTCAAGGCTGGAAATGTTTTGTATGTTGATGGATTGAAGCATAATCTTCTAAGTGTCAGCCAGATGTGTGATCAAAAAACAGAGGTTATTTTCAGATCGAATGGATGTCTTGTTCGTGATCTTGATACAGGTAAAACAGTTCTCAAAGGCAAAAGAACTCCAAATAATCTGTACATATTTGAAGAAGGACAACAACAATGCTATCTTAGCAAGGATGAAGAGCACTGGTTATGGCATCGAAGGTTGGGACATCTAAGCTTCTCACAAATAAGGAAAGCATGCAAATATCAGGCAGTTCGCGATCTTCCAGATATCAAAATTCCAGACAACACCATATGCAAATCTTGTCAGTTTGGAAAGCAAACCAGAACTAACTTTCCAGAGAAGGAAGGATCAGCTAGCTTACCTCTTGAGCTAGTCCATACAGATGTATGTGGTCCATTTAGGAAAAGGACACCTCGAGGAGAAGAATATCTGATATTATTCATTGATGATTTCTCAAGGTTTGTTTGGTTAGGGCTTATGAAGCACAAAGATGAAGCATTCGAAAAATTCAAATCCTTCAAAGCATTGGCTGAAAATGAATCAGGACACAAAATCAAGTGCCTCAGATCTGACAGAGGTGGGGAGTTCACATCAAATGAATTTTTCGATTTCTGCGATGAACATGGGATAAGAAGAGAATTCTCTACAGCTAGAACTCCTCAGCAAAATGGGGTTGTGGAAAGAATGAACAGAACTATCCAACAAATGGCTCGCGCTATGCTCGATGAATCAGGTACTCCTGCAACCTTCTGGGGTGAAGCTGCACATGCTGCTGTTATCATTCTTAACAAAACAAATGTCCGAGTAAACAGCACTCAAACACCTCATGAGCTTTGGAGTGGTAAAACTCCTTCCGTGAAGCATTTCAAAATCTTTGGGAGCAAATGTTATATTAAGAATACTGATGAGCAACTTGGCAAACTTGAACCTAGAGCAGATGAGGGCATTCTTCTTGGTTATTCTCCACATAGCAAAGCATACAAGTGCTACAATAAAAGACTTGGCAGAATTGTTGACAGTATTGATATAGTGGTTGATGAGAAGGGATATATTCCTAGGCAAGTTCATCATGAAGAAGATGAAGGTTACTCTCAAAGGCGAAATGATGAAGAAGAAGAACCTCAAGAAGAAGAAGAATCTCAAGAAGAACCAGAGGAGCAGACAAGAATAGAAGAGAAGACTCCATCCAGATATGTCCAAAAGAATCATCCAGAATCTCAGATTGTGGGGCAGAAAGAAGCAGGAGTACAAACAAGAAGGACACTTGCAGAAGCTTCAAGCTACTTGGATCTACTCTCCTCCATTGAACCACAAAATGTGAAAGAAGCATGCAAAGATGAATGTTGGGTCAAAGCAATGGATGAAGAACTTGAGCAAATCGAAAGGAACAACACTTGGGAATTAGTTCCTAGACCAAAAGATAAGAATGTAATAGGAACAAAATGGGTCTTCAAGAATAAGTTAAATGAAAATGGAGAAGTAATTAGAAACAAGGCCAGACTTGTTTGTAAAGGGTATGCACAACAAGAAGGAATAGATTTTGAAGAAACCTTTGCTCCTGTGGCAAGACTAGAGGCCATCCGAATGTTCCTTGCTCTCTCAAGCTTTCAAAACTTCAAGGTATTTCAAATGGACATGAAATCAGCCTTCCTGAATGGAGACTTAGAAGAAGAAGTATATATTGAGCAGCCAGATGGGTTCATTCTTGGGAATGATCCAAACCTTGTATGCAGATTGAAAAAGGCTCTCTATGGGCTCAAACAAGCTCCAAGGGCTTGGTATTATCGGTTGGACAAATATCTTCACCAACAAGGCTTTTCAAAAGGATCAGCAGATAGCAATCTCTATATAAAAGTTGAAAATAACAAATTGCTAATTCTTGTTGTTTATGTAGATGATATTATTTTTGGCAGCAATGAAGAGACTATGAGTCAAAACTTTGCCTTGGTTATGCAGAAAGAATTCGAAATGTCACTTCTTGGAGAATTGACATATTTTCTTGGATTGCAAATCCAACAAAATGAAGGAGGTATCTTCTTGTCTCAAACCAAATACCTCAAGCAGATCTTGAAGAAGTATGGCATGGAAGAGTCAAAACCAGTATGTACACCCATGGTTACAGGATGCAGCCTCAGTGCAAATGATGAATCAGCAGCAGTTCACCAACCCACTTATAGATCCATGATTGGGAGTTTGCTTTATTTGGCAGGTACTCGACCAGATATTACACATGCAGTAGGAATGGTTGGAAGATTTCAAGCCAACCCAAAGGAAACTCATCTTCAGGCAGTCAAAAGAATCTTCAAATATCTTCAAGGGACCCAAAACTATGGCTTATGGTATCCTAGAAATACAGATCTCACTCTTCATGCTTACACAGATGCAGATTGGGCTGGAAGTGTGGATGATAGGAAAAGCACAAGTGGAGGTGCTTTCTTCATGGGTTCCAGATTAGTATCTTGGTTCAGCAAGAAACAAAGTTCGATTGCCTTATCTACAGCTGAAGCAGAATATGTGGCTGCAGCATCTTGTTGCACACAACTTCTTTGGATGATGCAGACCTTGCAGGACTTTCAAATCACTTGCACTCCACCTGTCTCTATCTTATGTGATAATACAAGTGCAATCAGCATTTCAAAGAATCCAGTCATGCACTCAAAGACCAAGCACATACCAATCAAGTACCATTTTCTTCGGGAACAAGTGCTTGAGCAGAAGGTCAAGTTGGAGTATGTTCCTTCTAAGGAGCAAGTTGCTGATATTCTCACAAAACCACTGCCCAGGGAAACTTTTGAATATCTCAGACAAAAGCTGGGAGTAGTTGATGCTTCATCCTGTTGTTGAAATTTGTTTGTTCTACAGAAAAGTTGGTATACGCAGGTTACGGAAGGGGTATGCGCGTATACACGCGGATTCATGATGGGTAAGTTGCGTGTATTCTGGACGCTTGTTGCAGAAAGAATATCCGCGTACATACGCTGTTTTATACAGGATAAAGCGCGTATATGAAGTTCTGAACAGCAAGGGAAAACTCTGAAGTTCTGAACAGCAATGGGAATGTCAGAATTATTCAGGCACAGTTTCAGGGAGTGCAACAGGCACAGGTTCAGGGGGAGCAGCTCAAAAGTCTCATAAAGCATTGTTGGCATTCAGATGTTTTGGTTGTTGGTTTCAGGAGAAGGAGCTCAGAAAGAAATTCTAGTTGCTGATCTAACAAGATGTTTATCAGATGCTACTGGTGTCTTTCCTAAGTCTTGGTCTAGATCTGTTGTCTCTATGTCATGTATCTCTCTTGTCTCTTTTATGGTGTCAAGGTCATGTAACGGCCTTTGTTGGTTTCCCCACTATGCCTGGGATGAATGCTGTAATATAAAGTGGTTGTTTCTGATATGTTATGGTTGTATGTATTGAGTCCTTGATGATAGAAAGGTCCCTTATGGTGTATAAGTCTTGGTTCTTGTTTAAGAACATCTTTTGCAGATCGGGCCTACTGTCAGGGGGAGCACGAGTCAGCACAGCCAAGCAGAGGTATCAGCATGTCCTCAGGGGGAGCATAGCCCTTTGCCCTTGATGTCAAAGGGGGAGAGTGACTTGGTGTGGTGGTTGCCATCAAGTCCAAAGGGGGAGATTGTTGGCATTATGATTCAAGTGTTGTCCTTGATGGCAACTCACTCAGTGGATGGTACAGGTGCTCAGAGGTTGGTACAGGTGATGGCAACTTAATCAGAAGACAGATCTCAGTACAGCATGCCAAGGAAGCTCATACACGCCGTTTCGTTAAGCCCAAGTCGCGTGTACACGCTAGTTCGATTCAGAAAAAGCGCGTGTATGTGGAAAGGTTCCTTTGGTTCATGGTGGTTAGTCCTTGGAAGTTGTGCCTATGATTTCGGACCATTATGTCTCGACGGGCGTGTCGATCCCTAGTTTTAAAGTTGATGGTATTGTGTTACTATGGTTTTGACTCTTGGTATTGAGAAAGGCCTAAGGCTATATAAGGAGAAGAAGATCATTAGGCAAATATCATCTTTCGACAAGGCTTGAACATCTAAGAGAGAAAGAGATCTGATATGCAGGTTCTGAGTTGCTTGATCTAAGTCAAGGAGAGATCACATCGGTTGATGGAAGACTAGATCTAAGGATAGATCGGGATCTAATGGTTTGAAATGCACTATCATGATATGGTTGATTATGCGTATTTCTAGATCTGCATATTGTCGCAATGTTACGTTCTGGGTCTAACTAATATCTGGTACAGCTGCAAATTGAGAAAGTTTATTTTTAGATCTGTACGCAGGTTGGCTTCGGTAAAAGAGCGTGTACACGCGGGTTCGGCTCATTAAGTAGCGTATATCTTTTGAAGCTTGATTTTGGGTTTACAGTGGGGTCTGACTGTTATTGCAGAGTTCTGTAGTCTGCTCTGTGTTCTGGTAACTGGTGATTGACAGGGTTTAGTGGTTCAGTGATTCAAAGTTTGGTTGTCTTATGCTTCAATGATCTGTTGTGGAAATTGAATGAATTGTGGTCTTCAGATTGTAATGTTGTGCTTCAGGAATATCCAAGTCTGAAAATGTATGAAAAGTGATACCTGGAAGAAGGAAGATTGTAGGTCAGCACCTACGTACTAGTATCTTGGCTAGTACAAGAGCAAAGGGGGTTGGAGCTCCCTTCCAAGGAAGTTTGGAGAACGAGAGAAGGTTGAAGCCTTCTGCAGGTTGTAGCCTGCGTACTGGTATAAGGCTGCACCAGTACAAAAGATTGTAAACTGAAGTTTCATATTAAAGAAAGATAGAGACAACTTGCAGCAGGTGGTTTTCACCCACATTGGGTTTCCACCTTATATCTTGGTGTTCATGTGTGTGGCTTTTTATCTGTTCTGTTATACTGCACATGTTTACTGTTAATATGATGAATAATGTCCTGATGCACTTAATTGAAGAATAAGCTAACTAAATTGTGAGTTTTCTGCTTATACGCTGTTTTACTTCGTCACAGTAGCGTGTACACGCTGGTTCACTTAACTGAAGTAGCGTATATGTTTCTGGGCATAGAAAAAGTTTGATTACTCTGATAATACTGATTCACCCCCCCTCTCAGTATTATTTCCAACAATGATAGCTAATTATAATATGATATTTGATGACACTAAAAATGATATCCTTGTTACTTAAGAGGCAGCATGATTGGCTGACTTTGGTGTATAGACCGAAGGATGAATAGCAGGGTGCAGATGGCTTGATGGATATGCTCCGAACAAGCATACTTTTCTGATGTTTAAAGGAAGCCATGCTGTTTATTGAGATCCTCTCATATAAGAGGAAGCTGATATCTTCCTTTAAAGAAAGGGTGGAAGTCAAAGATCTATTTTTTTTTTGATTCAGTACATTGGAGAGCCACCTAGACTCATCATTATTCATTGAGTGGGCAAATCCCTATTATCTTGGTAAGATCAAGATTATCTTTCTTCAGAAAGGAGACTGGGAGTCATGGAGAGACCCTACTATGAGGGTCTCGACTATACATTGAGCTCTGAAAGACCAGTGAGAAGAAGGAAGATCAGCATGTGCAAGAAGCTGAGGATTGCTTAATATATACATCTGTAATGCTGCTGAATGAAGCTATGAGGCTCCTATTGATCTAAGTTTGATTTTTCAGAAAAAAGCTTGGCACTATTCCCTATATTATTGACTGAAGATTGAGCTTTGGGAGCTCTCGAGAGGCTTGGGGTACTTAATGAGCTATGAGCGACCTTTGGGTGAGTGGTTCACCTTCCCCTACTGTTGATGATATATGCAATAGATGAGTGGTTTACCTTCTCCTATGGCATATGAGCAGGATGAGTGGTTCACCTTCTCCTACGGATACCCAGTGAGAGATGCATATAGGCATCTGTTGACATGTCAGTGGGATGTCGTTCATCCTTTCCCCTCATGTGGGATGCTCATTCCCTACGATTATTGTTTGACATGTTGGTGGGACGTGGTTCATCCTTTCCCCACGTGTAGGATCCTTCCTATGGTTGATTATTGTGATGTGCGATTTTAGGATGTGGTTCGTCCTTTCCCTACGGGTAATTGTGATGTGCGATTGTAGGATGTGGTTCGTCCTTTCCTACGTGTGGTTGTGAGAAGGATGTGATACATTCTTCCCCTGTTATCAACCTACCCATGTAGTACGGGACACATGGGAAGTACCTCTCATCTAGCCAATGAGTTGGGAAAAGTGGTTAGGGACCATAGCACTACCGATGGACGCATCGGGTACTACTATTCTCCCTATGACTAGGATGCATGGTGTTTAACCACTTGATCTGGGATCAAGTCTGATTGAGGTTTTACCTTTGGATTGACTTTAGTCAGTGGAGAGTGGTAAGGTCTTGTGACTCACTCTCAATCGATTCTTCTTCATTATTCATATCAGTGTTCAACAGAGCAAGGCAAAGTAGAGATGACAAAGATGGTTCATATCGATTGGATGGCATGATTATGGATGGATTGGCAGGTGGAATTATCCCTAGTTGAGAGGGAGTGTTAAAATTGGAAACTAGGGCCAAATTCCACTTTGGACAGCTCCTATGGGGAAGATTATTGTAGCACTGAATTCCTCTCTTCGAGAGGACCAAAATCGATATAAAGATCATCTCATTTGGTCAAGCGAAAGTATGATTTTGAATTTTTTGTTTTCTCACATACAAATTATCAAGGTCGGCCTCTCCTCTATGTCGGCTCATCAAGCCCAACCGACATGTCTATTCATCCTCTCCGTCTTATATAAATAGAGGTGTCCTACCTCATTTTATCATCCAACTCTTGGAGAAATGTTTGAGGCAACCGAGCACTTAGAAGAAGAGGACGAAGGGTGATTTGTCTTTGGGTCTACTTCTACATGAATGCTGTGATACTTTTGGACAACCGCAGGTCTTGAGGGAAGCTTTGGCCAGTGCAAACAATGTATTGGGATTGTTTGTTTGGAACCTTCCCACTTTAGATAAGCTGCTGCACTTGGGAGGCTTTGTCTAGTTAGGCCGCTGGACTGTATTTACTTGTTGGATGGACTGTGTTCCACAGGAAGGGTGGCTGAGGCCATTAAAGCATATCTGGGCTCTTTTTATGGTCAATTAAGGCCAGTCTTAGTAGTGTTTATTTTCACGTGCCAACTACATAGGTTGCAGGGCTTGAACCTATATTTGATGGAGATTGTAAAGCAGTTCATTCTAAGCCGCTATCTCTACAAGAAAGTACGAACTCTTTTGAGGGTTTATCTCACATCTTTGTTGCTATATGTTAGGTCTGATGCATGCCCTAACTAGACCTACTATCTTCTCAAGATTTGAATTATTTGGGTTCACGGTCATCAACAGGAAGTTCACTTTTGTTGATTCAGTATTAAGCTTCTTCAGGAGACTGACTTGGAGCCACTTTGTCTATCATTGACCTCTGTATAGGACAAAGTATGTATTTCACTGTTTGAAGGCTAAACAAAAGTTTTTTATCTGGGTTGCTTCTTGATCATTAGGACAGAGGTATTGATCATCTTATTGGCAAGTCATGCTTGACTCTAATTGTACTCTCATACTCTGCTAAACATTTGGTATTTGATAATAAAATGAATTGTCTAAGGGTTTTCCCCATCTTGGGGTTTTTCCATGACTTGAGCCATATCTTTATGTTCCCTTGTCTTGGCTTGTCTTCTGCACTTTCATTCAATGTTCTTTCATTAGTTTCTGTAATATGGTCACGATTAATATGATTGCTAATGGTCCAAAAGAATTTGATAATGGGCTAATGAAGTAACTATCTCAAGCAAAGAACATGTTAACTCAAAATTAACAACCTTAAAGGGAGTGGCACCTCCAGAGTGGCTGTTGGATGAAGATGAGTCGTTTATGGGTACCCGCCGAAGGATCTAGGAAAAATTATCCATCATCGCGTTCTTCTGTCGCTTGAGGGTTTCCTCGAGCAATATTTTAAAAGGATCTCCTGCTCCCACGTCTTTCTTTTCATCTGCCATGGGATGCCATCAGGGTTTGTGAGGCTAGTCTTGCAAAGGTTCAACCAGTTTGAGCCCTAACTCCTTATACCCTGACCTCGTTAGGGACATGCAAAGAAAAATAGGGAAAGAGCAGATTGCTCTGATACCACCTATCTAGAATTATACAGGAAAGCAACAGGATACAAATATAAACATAAACACAGAGACGCAACATAAATAAAACTTCATTTCATTACTATCAAATAACTGAAATGTGCTTACATACAAAATAGAAGTAAACTAGCTCGGGCGATGGTAATTTATCTCTAAGAAGAGATGTGGCAGCTACATGCTTCTGAACTGTGTTACAATGACTCAAGGGCATTTTTATTATTGAAAAACAAGGGAAAACCCTAAACAACGAAACCCTAACCCTAGGAGGTGGAACGCCAAGAGTTTGTGGGCCTCGTTGGGGTTAGTAGGGCAACGAATTTCTTGGGGTCGTAACTTGGTCATATGATCTCCATTTGACGCGTACGATACTTCGTTGGAAATATCTCTCTGAGTACTATAGGATTTGCGGCAAGCTCTTGCCTAAGGTTACGGGCTTGCTGCAGACCTTAAAAAAATGTCGTTTAGGGGGTCAAAACCAACCTGGAAGTTCAGGACCCGAAAAACTGCTAAAAATAGTAAATGCTGCTATAATCAAGGAAACAAATGGAATCGACTGGAGGTCTAGGTGGAATAGGTGTGTCACTTCCAAATTGAGATGTGATTTACTATTTTTGGAAAGTCATATTAGAATTGTCAAAAATGAAATTTTATTGTAGGAGGTTCAAACAGAATTGAAAGATGTGATTTCTTCTAGGAAAAATTCATCGCTGAGCTGCCAAATTTTAACGCTCCCTCAGCTAGGGAGGAATTTCTTTCTGCATCAAAGATCTTTGCTTCCTTTGAACTTTTTCATTCATTTCAACTCAACTCTGCTCTGTAACATCTGTAACAATGAAGTCACAATCTAAAGAAGAATCATCCACTTGACAAAAATTTGGAAAGGAAAAGATCATCACATGTCACCTAGAAAAGGATTACACTCAACCAATTTTCATCTCAAAAAATTAGGTGATAGAACACATAGATCACATAGACAAGACTCAAACAAGTCACACATACAAGATTCAAACACAACCAAGTGTTAAGTGGTGGAACACCTGCATCCTAGACAAGTCACACAGACAAGTCTCACTACACCTATTGGCTAGATAGGTGGCTCTTCCCACATCCTAGACTGTGGGTCAAATGCATATTGAGACCTACTCTTGAGGCACACACTATACAAGAGGTCCTTCATCCTCAGGAACTTTCTGGCATCATTCCCTAATCCTGTGAGCTCCGACAGGGGGAAGGCAGCTTAGTGTTTTCAATTAGCTGTGACCGCTTCCCAGAAGGGTCACGTTCATGAGTCCAAGATGCTCTTTAAAAACCAAGTACTTTCCTTTCGGTAAAGGCTTGGTAAGAATGTCAACTTTTTGATCATCAGTGGAGATGTGATGGAGCCTCACTTTTCTTCTCTGCATCATATCCTAGATATAGTGATACTTGATCTCAATATGCTTGGACTTATCATGAAACACAGGATTTTTTGCAAGATGAATCCCACTCTTGTTGTCACAATATATAACTGTTGTGTTTGAAACTTGCTCAAATAGTTCCCCAAAAAACTTTCTTAGCCAAACTGCCTCATAGCTAGCCATGCTAGCAGCAATGTACTCATCTTTAGCTGTACTCAATGCAACAATTTTCTGCTTTCTGCTCATCCAAGAGATCATGGCAGATCCCAAGCTAAAGCAACACACAGAAGTGCTCTTTCTATCAATAGAGTTACCAGCCCAGTCAACATCAAAATATTCATGAATTCTTACATTTTTAGCAGTGTATTTCAATCCGAGATTGATAATTCCATGCAAATATCTGAGCACATGTTTTGCAACAATCCAATGGGCATGAAAGGGGTCAAACATATGTTGAATTAAAGTGTTTACAACAAAGCATATGTCAAGCCTAGTGTTTATCAAAAACATCAAGGCACCAATGAGCTGTCTATATTATGTGGGATTTGCCAGACTAGGTCCTGTAGCTTTGCCACATAATTTCTTAAAGTTCATTTCCATTGGAGTATGCATGGACTTACATTCTACCATAGCAAAACTTTCAAGAAGCTTAACAACATATTTTCCTTGAGAAAGATAAATTTCACTAACTCTTTGCCAGACCTCTAGGCCCAGAAAGTAATGCGTTAAGACTGGAGGATAACAGGTTCTCCTCCTGTTAAGAATAAATCATCAACATACAATACCAAAATCAAAGGAATACCTTGGACTATCTTGAAGTAGAGGTTTGGGTCTGCACTACTTCTTGTGAAACCAAGCTTTATCAAGTAGCTATCAACAAAGAGCTTGCTTCAACCCATATAATGCTTTCTTCAGTCTGCATACATGAGTTTCCTTGGCATGCTCTTCAAAGCCTTGTGGTTGTTCCGCAAATACCTCTTCCTTGAGGAAGCCATGCAAAAAAAGTAGATTTCACGTCCTTTTGGTGAAGAGTCCATCCTTGGCTAGTAGCTAAGTCAACAACAGATCAAATAGTAGTATATCGAGCTACAGGTGCAAAATTTTTATTGTAATCTATTCCCTCTTTCTTGTTGGGTTGTGTTATATTTTTTCCACGTAGTTAATAGGGGGTTTGAAGGGCACCCGTAACCCCACTTTATGGGGTCCGGGGCAGCGCCCCGGAAAATTTTGGTTTTGGACCATATGTTAGGTTGGGTGGACCCACCTATGGTTTTGTGCATGATTTTCGCACATGTTTTTTGGACGCGATGGTTTTCGGTCCATGGTATTGGATGCTTCGGCATGTATAAATATGTATTGTAACATTGAAAGGAAAATAATGAAGAATCAAGCTGGTAGTCCCGGTTTTGGGATTCAGGGAAAAATCTCTCTGCATATGTGTTTTATGGGTTATGCTCTCGCATTGTTTATTTTCTTTGTTTAAGAATTCGTATGCAGGTAATTTCTGTACAGGGTTAAAACCTACATTTGGTATCAGAGCTGTTTTGGCTTCAAGGGGACGCCTTTGTTGCTGAGGGGTTTCGCTCGGGCCTGTGGTAGACCCTATTCAGTGGGAGATCTGCGAGATCGATTCTGGTGGTGAAAGAAGATGGCGAGCAGTGGAAAGATAGAGATTGAGAAGTTCAATGGTCAGAATTTTGAGTTGTGGAAACTCAAGATGGAAGATCTGTTGGTGGATAAAGATCAGTGGATCGCGGTAGATCTGGGTACTAAACCATCAGGAGTGACCGATGAAGGATGGAAGAAGTTGGATCGGAAGGCAAAGAGCACAATACGACTGTGTGTCTCGGATTCAGTATTGCTGAATGTATTAGGGGAAGCTACGACAAAGGCTTTGTGGGTCAAGTTAGGGACTTTGTACCAATCTAAGTCTCTGGTGAATAAACTGTTCCTGCGGAAAAAGCTGTATAACCTGAGGATGAAAGATGGAGACTCGGTGACAGAGCATCTGAATGCATTTAATACTGTGGTAAGTCAGTTATTATCTGTTGATATTAAAATTTCAGATGAAGATAAGTGCATCAGTCTGTTGTGTTCCCTACCGGATTCGTGGGATAGTCTGGTTATTGCAATATGTAGCAATGCAACTGCTTTGCAGTTTGATGAAATAGTCTCAGCCTTGCTGACAGAGGAGATGAGACGGAAAAATATGGACAACCAGAATGGTGATGCCTTGTCTGTACGAGGACGGTCCCATAACAGAAACAAAAATAAGTCATCGAGTGGAAGATCTAAATCTAGAGGGAGATCTAAATCTCCAGGAAAACCTACAAAGGTGGTGTGCTGGAAATGCGGAAAGGAAGGGCACTTCAGAAGGGATTGTAAATCTAAAGCTCCTGATAAAGGAAAGGGATCTGATGATGCTCCTTCTGCAGAGGCGAAAACCACCTCAGATGAAGGTGGGGATGGGTACTTGGCTTCTTCAAGTACACATGTAGATCATGAGGCATGGTTGATTGACTCAGGTGCATCCTTTCACTTCACTCCCCATAGAGAGTGGTTCTGCGAGTATGAGAAATACGATGGTGGTGATGTCTTCTTAGGAGATGATAGGAAGGCTAGAATCATTGGTCGGGGAAAAGTAAAGTTGAAGTTGCAAGGTGGAAGGGTTAGAACACTTCCGGGTGTTCTACATATTCCTGCATTGGCTAGAAATCTGATTTCTGTAAGCAAGTTGGATGATGCAGGTGTAAAGACGGTGTTCGAGAAAGATACCTGCAAGATGGTTCGAGGAGCACTGATATTAATGCGGGGAGTTCGGATTGGAACTCTGTACAAGCTGCAAGGTAGCATTGTTGTTGATGGGTGCAATAGTTCTATGGTTCCTGAAAATGGAGTAGAGAATCTAGTGGTCTCTGGAGAGAAGACCATGTTGTGGCATCAAAGGCTTGGACATATTGGAGAGAAGGGCCTTCGAATACTTCATGGTAAAGGTATGGTAGAAGGTATGAATAATAGCTCTCTGGATTTTGATTTCTGTGAAAATTGTGTATATGGGAAGCAGAATCGGGTGAGTTTCCCCTCTGGTGGTAAGAGGACGAAATAGATATTAGAGCTTGTGCACAGTGATGTGTTTGGACATGTGAAGGTTCCATCACTGGGTAAGTCTGTGTACTATGTATCATTCATAGATGACTTCTCAAGGAATACATGGATATATTTTCTTAAGAAGAAATCTGAAGTCTTTGACAGGTTTAAAGAATTTAAGGCTCTGGTGGAAAATCAGACAGAGAAGAAGATAAAGGTGCTGAGGACAGATAATGGTGAAGAATTTTGCAGCAAGGAATTTGAAGAATTTTGTAAGAAGTGTGGTATAGCACGGCAGAAGACTATTCCATATACACCTCAGCAAAATGGAGTCGCAGAAAGAATGAACAAGACGTTGATGGAAAGGGCAAGAAGCATGCTCAGTGGTGCCGGGTTAGGACAGGAATTCTGGGCAGAGGCGGTGGATACTGCATGTTACCTGATCAACAGATCACCTTCATCAGCGTTGGAGGATAAGACTCCACAAGAAGTATGGATTGGTAAGAAACCCTCTCTTTCACATCTAAGGGTATTTGGATGTGATGCATTTGTACATGTTCCAAAGGAGAAACGAACCAAGTTGGATAGTAAATCTGAAAAGTGCATCTTTATTGGGTATAAGGATGGTTTAAAGGGTTATAAGCTTTGGAACCCAATCACACGGAAGGTTGTGTACAGCCGAGATCTGTTGTTCAGAGAGGTAAAAGATGTTATTCAACATGAAGTCCAACCAAAGGAACCTGAAAAGATAGAGTTTGAGCCAAAGGTGGAAGAATCAGACTCTGCAGCAGAGGAGGAATTAGAAGATGAAGAGCCACAAACTCCGGCTGTGAGAAGATCAGTTCGAGAAAGAAGACAACCAGAAAGGTATAGTCCATCTGCTTTCAATTCAAATTTTGCTTTGTCTGTTACTGATAATGATCCCAGAACTGTGAAGGAAACAGTGGATTCAGAGGATGGAAAACTCTGGAAAGAGGCCATGGTCGATGAAATGGCATCTTTGCACAAAAATGAGGCTTGGGATCTGGTGGAGTTGCCGGCTGGAAGGAAACCCTGTTGACCCCTACTGGTCAACTTCCCATGCAGTGCACCCCGTCTTTTCTTGACAAGAAGAAGCAGCACCTGATCAGCATGTCCGTGCCATGCCATCATCAGCAGTTTGATCTTTCTGATTGTAAACCCAGTCTGCATGTATTAATTGTAAATAATCTTAGCAGACATGAAGTCATGTATGTAATTTGCCTAGGTGGACCTAACTTTCTGATGATAATCTACGTCCCGGAAGGTTTTTTGTCTCACCGATCCACGGATCGGCAGAGTTTTCCTTCAAACTTGACCCCAAAGCCGGGATTGATTTTGTCATTAGAACTTTAGGAGAATCCTAGTGTGTTGATCTGCTAGATTATCGTGGTGTCGCAGAACTGGGTGGTTTATGAGGGTCTGTATTAAATGGGTTTGTCCCTTAAGGTGTAATTTTGTAAAAATCATGATGTAATGTGTCCTGAGGGTCGAGAAATGTTTTAAATCCCCTCATGAGTCCTAGGTCCTAGGTCCTAGGTGATGTTTCCGAAGGCTTAGTTCAGTGATCCATTTTAAAATAATTTAAAAAATTAAAAAATGAATAAAAATAATAAAATAATGAAAAATAATAAAAAATTAAAAAAATGAAGCAAAAACCCTAACTAATAAAATAATAATATTTTAAGTTAATAAATCGACGGATGAGATCAAGAGATGTCTTGATCCTCATCAACGGTCGAGATCATTTCTACATGGATCACTCGAACTAGCCGTTAGGTTCATTTCCTTTATATAGGGTCTTAGGGGGTCATTTCAGATCATTCGATCTGTGAGTCAAAGACTGAAGAAGCTCTCTTGTAAATTTGTTTCTGGTTAATAAAGAAGACTTTGGGGTCCATATCTTGCTGGTGTTACTCTCTTGAAATGCTGTGAGATTGTTTTAATTTTCTGCATATGTTATTTTCAGCTGTTAATAATAGCTTTTCTAGAGTATTGTGGGTACAGGTATCTTGCTCACTTGCTAGGGTTTGGGTGCTGCTAGGGTTTCAGGAGTAATGGCAGGTATCTCCATTACTGTTTGAGATCTAGCAGCATTTTGCCCTCTTTATTGACGATTGTTTTGAGCTGTGCAGAATAACATTTTCTGAAGGAATTTGTGGGCGTTCGGGGAAGTTCTCGGCTGAACCAGCCAACTCCCGCAAGCATTTTCTGCTGAGCCCAGTGGATTTGATCCTGGGTTTATTATTCGGTTTTATCTTTTTGATCTGCATGAGAGAATTTCTGAAGCTTTTTCACAGTGACAATCTGAAATTTCTTATCTTTAAAAATTTTCTGTGTTTACTGCTAAATCCGGCTGCTAAGGGGCTAAATCTGTACATTAATCATTTTTTTTTTTTAGGGTTTTCAAGCTTCTGCTTTTCACAATTTTTTTTTATTAGGGTTTCAAGAGTTTGCTTTGTACAGTTTTGATATAGGGTTTTGTTTTTTTTTTGCAGGACCGCCGTCAATCTCCTTGACCCTCACTGCATCGAGCATTATATCCTGAGATATCGTAGGCCTGTACACATCGGAGCATTTCAAAATAAATTTCTATTGACATAAGGCCAGCGACTAGATGGAAATGAAATTTCGTGACTGCGTGTAATCTGAGCCTTAGCATTCTCCAAAACCGCAAAATAAATCCGCCATTACAGAACTCGATTTCATCATTTGTCCGGCATCGTGTTACCTTTCAGCGTTTTTGGTTATACGTTCTGCTTAATGCTTGATGATATACGATTTTCGGCTCAAGATCTCCGTCAGTTTCGTTTCTGGACCAGAAGACTGCTTCCACGCCGTCAAAATAACCTGCAAATAAAAATTTCCGCTGCCAAATCGTGGAGACCAGGTAAATCACGCTCAGACGGGTTCTCTGCATGACCAAAGGCAGAAGGTGAAAGGTATATGCGTCGGTAAGCTTATCATTTGCTGTAGCATAAAGTCGTTTGCCGTCTCTCATCGTGCCTTCTGGAAGTTACGTGCTCCATTCGAAATCCGCAGGTAAAATCGCCATTGAAATATCATGTTACGCTCCGTCGATTATAGAATTTTTCCACGTTTTTTTTTTTCCGTAGGTTTTAGATGAGGGTTACGTTATAGTTTTGTTTTCATTTTGTTTAATTTGTATTTCAAATAAAATTCAAAAGGTTTGGCATAGAATTAGTTTAGGATTTGAAGTGGTGATGTATTTTAATTTTTTAGATTTTTAATGTATTTCTTTAGTTTAGGTTAGTTCCTTTTTAGATTTTAGATTTTAATGTTTAATTTAATTTTATGTTTAGAATAGATTAAAGTTTTTTTTTGGGTTTTATAGATTTTCAAAAATAAAAAAATAAAAAATCATAAAAAATGTGTTTTGTATTTTAGTTTTTGTTTAGTTAATTTTATTTCATGTGTTAGTTTTTTTAATGTTAGTTAGATCTTAGATTCTTTTTTTTAGATGTAGCTTTAATTAGATTTTAATTTTAATTTTTTGATTTTTTTTTTTTTTTTTTTTTTTTTTTTTTTTTTTTAAATGAAAAATGAAAAAATATATTTTTTTTGTTTAGTTTTATTTTTTAGAATTTAGATTTTAAAATTTTAATTTTTTAGATTTTCATTTTTATAATAAAAATTAAAAAAAAAAAAAAAAAAAATAATAATAAATAAAAAAAAAAAAAAATTTGCGGAAATTTTATTTTGCCAGTTTCAGTGAAAGTTGCTTTCACGTTATATCTTTTATGCTGAAATCTAAAATTTTCAAGCCGAGATGCGAACATAATATCTGGTAAATGATGTACGATTCTTGTGGTGATTTTAAGCATTTATCTTCTCAAAATTTTCAGTTGCCGGATATCGTTTTTGTCATTCTAAGAGCATTGTGTTTTTAGCTGATGATAGATGATTGCTGTTCATGGTCTATCTTTTTATATCATTTAACAAGTAATCATTTAAACATTAACTCCACAAGGCACTGGTCTGCTAAATTAAACAAATCTTTCGAGTGCTTTTTATTATCGTATCTCGTGTCTCCCAACCAACTGGTCGACAGTTGGTCTCATCATCTCACAGGGTCTACCCCCCTTAGCCGCGGGAGACAGGCTTAAACGGAGGGATCGGGGATCAGAGTGACAGCCCCCGATCCGAGCGTTGTCGTGCCAATCTGCGCGACAACATTTTTGGCGCCGTTGCCGGGGACAGAGTTTTTCTGTCCTTGGTGTTTCAACGACTTTCAATCATTCATCTTCTCATCTTTCTCATCTCTCGGTTGAGCTGGCAGATTCAATATTTTGGCATCTTTTCATCATATATCAGCAGCATCTCTTCGGTTTTGTTTCTTGTTTGGGTGGCGACTCCATTTTTCTCATTTTTCCCAGACAAGAAGCCTACTGCATATCTGTTTGTTGATTGCTTCTCGGATCTTAGAATCAGATTTGTTGTTCAAGTGGCGACTCCACTTCTTTCATCTTTTGATTTTCTTGAGCAAAGATCTAGTTCTATCATCCCTTATTGTTCATCATGGATTATTCGTTTAAACCATGTCGTTTTACTCACCGTCTCCATGATTTTCCGGAGGAGGCCCTTCCTGAATTGCCTATTTTTTCAGATGGTGATCCAATCGCTGCTAAAAGGCATATTGACTTATTTATTCGCTTCATGATCATATATTGCAGACCCCCTCAGTTTCATCATGGTGATATCAAAATGCGTCTATTTGTCCTTTCTTTAGAAGATGATGCTTTGAATTGGTTTAACAATTTTCCTAAGGATTCTTTCTCTTCTTTGGCTGATATTATCAATGCTTTTGAAGATAGATATGGTTATCCAAACAGCTTGCCTTCTTCCTCCAAAATTGTGCAACAGAATGTAAGTAATGTGATAGAAGGTCCAACTGAAAGATCCCAGGACGATTCTTCATGTCAAAATGTGTCATCCACCGAAAATATTGCAGATCAAGTTCATGATAGTGACAAATCAGGGACAAATGACAATGAAAAAGAAGAGCAAAAGCAAATTATACGAGATCTAATGATGCTGGTAAGAAATATGGAAATCAATCAAACTAATTATGTCAATGATGTGAAAACTTTATGCACTCATCTGGAGAAACGTAATAGAGAGATTGAGGTCACGCAAAACCAGCATGCTAAAGAAATTGAGGCCATAAGAACTAATTATGAAGCAGAAATTGGAAACATGCATAGCAGGTTGTCAGTCTTAGAGGAAAATATGGTGACCATGAAAACTGATCATGATAGGGAAATTGACTCTATGCAAAACAAGCTATTAACCATGGATGAGGAAATGACCATCATGACGTTCAACCATAATAATCAAGTGGCTGACATGCAAGCGAACCATAAAGAAGAAATAAATTTTATACAGCATTGCTTGATGGACATAAAGGAAAAGAATGTTAAAGTAATAAAAGACATGCAAGAACACCATGCCAGACAAATCAGTGATATAAAGGTTCAACATTCTAGTCAGATGGATGCCATTAGAATACAAGTTCAAAGGTTTCAGCAATTGGAAGATGAGAGAAACCAGCAAACATCAACAGATCAGGAGCCTTCTCATTTGCTGCAACAAGATTCATCTTATTATTGGGAGGTTGTTGATTCGATTGAAAGACGGTTGATTGAGGGTGATCCAGACAGACTTAAGAATGATAGAGATCAGATGCAAGATGAAGAAAGACATAGCATGCATATCTTACATACTTCATCTGATAGCTTTGAAACAGAAAGTACCAGGTCATCAGTAATTCAACCTGCCAGAAAGAAAAAGCGTAAGAGAAAGAAGATGAGACGAAGATTTGATACATCAGACGGCCGTGAGCAGCTTGATTTTCGGATAGGAAAAAGTCCTACCATATGCAAAATTGGACATGGCACATCCGACAAGCAGCCCACAGATTTGCCTGAAAGCAGGCAAATGCTCAGTATGCACTATATTGAACACATCTGATGCCGTAGGGCATCCTTTGTATCGTATTTCTAACCCTACTCCTTGTTTTTTTCTGCATTTTCGTTTCTGTTTTAGATAGTTAATAAATGAAGAGCTTTTATCTTTATTGTGCTTAACGTATATGCTGATTTTTGGATGGACGCTACTTATTTTGTGTTGTATGGATGCAGATTCTGGATTCTCACATTCCTGCAAGCAGCAACGTGTCCCCAAGTAGAGCCAGATGTTGACCCCTACTGGTCAACTTCCCATGCAGTGCACCCCGTCTTTTCTTGACAAGAAGAAGCAGCACCTGATCAGCATGTCCGTGCCATGCCATCATCAGCAGTTTGATCTTTCTGATTGTAAACCCAGTCTGCATGTATTAATTGTAAATAATCTTAGCAGACATGAAGTCATGTATGTAATTTGCCTAGGTGGACCTAACTTTCTGATGATAATCTACGTCCCGGAAGGTTTTTTGTCTCACCGATCCACGGATCGGCAGAGTTTTCCTTCAAACTTGACCCCAAAGCCGGGATTGATTTTGTCATTAGAACTTTAGGAGAATCCTAGTGTGTTGATCTGCTAGATTATCGTGGTGTCGCAGAACTGGGTGGTTTATGAGGGTCTGTATTAAATGGGTTTGTCCCTTAAGGTGTAATTTTGTAAAAATCATGATGTAATGTGTCCTGAGGGTCGAGAAATGTTTTAAATCCCCTCATGAGTCCTAGGTCCTAGGTCCTAGGTGATGTTTCCGAAGGCTTAGTTCAGTGATCCATTTTAAAATAATTTAAAAAATTAAAAAATGAATAAAAATAATAAAATAATGAAAAATAATAAAAAATTAAAAAAATGAAGCAAAAACCCTAACTAATAAAATAATAATATTTTAAGTTAATAAATCGACGGATGAGATCAAGAGATGTCTTGATCCTCATCAACGGTCGAGATCATTTCTACATGGATCACTCGAACTAGCCGTTAGGTTCATTTCCTTTATATAGGGTCTTAGGGGGTCATTTCAGATCATTCGATCTGTGAGTCAAAGACTGAAGAAGCTCTCTTGTAAATTTGTTTCTGGTTAATAAAGAAGACTTTGGGGTCCATATCTTGCTGGTGTTACTCTCTTGAAATGCTGTGAGATTGTTTTAATTTTCTGCATATGTTATTTTCAGCTGTTAATAATAGCTTTTCTAGAGTATTGTGGGTACAGGTATCTTGCTCACTTGCTAGGGTTTGGGTGCTGCTAGGGTTTCAGGAGTAATGGCAGGTATCTCCATTACTGTTTGAGATCTAGCAGCATTTTGCCCTCTTTATTGACGATTGTTTTGAGCTGTGCAGAATAACATTTTCTGAAGGAATTTGTGGGCGTTCGGGGAAGTTCTCGGCTGAACCAGCCAACTCCCGCAAGCATTTTCTGCTGAGCCCAGTGGATTTGATCCTGGGTTTATTATTCGGTTTTATCTTTTTGATCTGCATGAGAGAATTTCTGAAGCTTTTTCACAGTGACAATCTGAAATTTCTTATCTTTAAAAATTTTCTGTGTTTACTGCTAAATCCGGCTGCTAAGGGGCTAAATCTGTACATTAATCATTTTTTTTTTTTAGGGTTTTCAAGCTTCTGCTTTTCACAATTTTTTTTTATTAGGGTTTCAAGAGTTTGCTTTGTACAGTTTTGATATAGGGTTTTGTTTTTTTTTTGCAGGACCGCCGTCAATCTCCTTGACCCTCACTGCATCGAGCATTATATCCTGAGATATCGTAGGCCTGTACACATCGGAGCATTTCAAAATAAATTTCTATTGACATAAGGCCAGCGACTAGATGGAAATGAAATTTCGTGACTGCGTGTAATCTGAGCCTTAGCATTCTCCAAAACCGCAAAATAAATCCGCCATTACAGAACTCGATTTCATCATTTGTCCGGCATCGTGTTACCTTTCAGCGTTTTTGGTTATACGTTCTGCTTAATGCTTGATGATATACGATTTTCGGCTCAAGATCTCCGTCAGTTTCGTTTCTGGACCAGAAGACTGCTTCCACGCCGTCAAAATAACCTGCAAATAAAAATTTCCGCTGCCAAATCGTGGAGACCAGGTAAATCACGCTCAGACGGGTTCTCTGCATGACCAAAGGCAGAAGGTGAAAGGTATATGCGTCGGTAAGCTTATCATTTGCTGTAGCATAAAGTCGTTTGCCGTCTCTCATCGTGCCTTCTGGAAGTTACGTGCTCCATTCGAAATCCGCAGGTAAAATCGCCATTGAAATATCATGTTACGCTCCGTCGATTATAGAATTTTTCCACGTTTTTTTTTTCCGTAGGTTTTAGATGAGGGTTACGTTATAGTTTTGTTTTCATTTTGTTTAATTTGTATTTCAAATAAAATTCAAAAGGTTTGGCATAGAATTAGTTTAGGATTTGAAGTGGTGATGTATTTTAATTTTTTAGATTTTTAATGTATTTCTTTAGTTTAGGTTAGTTCCTTTTTAGATTTTAGATTTTAATGTTTAATTTAATTTTATGTTTAGAATAGATTAAAGTTTTTTTTTTGGTTTTATAGATTTTCAAATATAAAAAAATAAAAAATCATAAAAAATGTGTTTTGTATTTTAGTTTTTGTTTAGTTAATTTTATTTCATGTGTTAGTTTTTTTAATGTTAGTTAGATCTTAGATTCTTTTTTTTAGATGTAGCTTTAATTAGATTTTAATTTTAATTTTTTGATTTTTTTTTTTTTTTTTTTTTTAAATGAAAAATGAAAAAATATATTTTTTTTGTTTAGTTTTATTTTTTAGAATTTAGATTTTAAAATTTTAATTTTTTAGATTTTCATTTTTATAATAAAAATTAAAAAAAAACAAAAAAAAAAAATAATAATAAATAAAAAAAAAAAAAAATTTGCGGAAATTTTATTTTGCCAGTTTCAGTGAAAGTTGCTTTCACGTTATATCTTTTATGCTGAAATCTAAAATTTTCAAGCCGAGATGCGAACATAATATCTGGTAAATGATGTACGATTCTTGTGGTGATTTTAAGCATTTATCTTCTCAAAATTTTCAGTTGCCGGATATCGTTTTTGTCATTCTAAGAGCATTGTGTTTTTAGCTGATGATAGATGATTGTTGTTCATGGTCTATCTTTTTATATCATTTAACAAGTAATCATTTAAACATTAACTCCACAAGGCACTGGTCTGCTAAATTAAACAAATCTTTCGAGTGCTTTTTATTATCGTATCTCGTGTCTCCCAACCAACTGGTCGACAGTTGGTCTCATCATCTCACAGGGTCTACCCCCCTTAGCCGCGGTAGACAGGCTTAAACGGAGGGATCGGGAATCAGAGTGACAGCCCCCGATCCGAGCGTTGTCGTGCCAATCTGCGCGACAACAAACCCATTGACAGCAAATGGGTGTTCAAGAAGAAGACAAAAGCAGAAGGAAAGGTGGAGAAATACAAAGCTCGGTTGGTAGCAAAAGGTTATTCCCAGGTGCCGGGAATTGATTTTGGTGATATTTTTTCTCCTGTTGCCAAGGTAACTTCTATTAGATTACTTTTATCTGTTGCTGCTGCTTTTGATTTTGAGGTAGAACAGATGGTTGTGAAGACAACATTTCTTCACGGGGATTTGGAAGAGGAAATCTACATGAAGCAACCTGAAGGAGTTGCAGTGAAGGGTAAGAAAGAACTAGTATGCAAGTTAAAGAAGTCTCTGTATGGATTAAAACAGTCACCAAGGATGTGGTATCAGAAATTTGATACATTTATGCGGGGACTTGGCTTCACCAGAAGCAAAGCAGATCATTGTGTGTATTTTAAATTAATTGGTGACCGTATTATTTATCTGGTCTTATATGTGGATGATATGTTGCTGGTTGGAAATGACAAAGAAATTATCCAGGATTTGAAGACCCAATTGTCCTCCAAATTCGACATGAAAGATCTTGGTGCTGCAAACTATATTTTGGGCATGGAAATTAAAAGAGATCGGTCAAAGAGGAAGCTCTGGTTAAACTAGAGGAAGTATGTCGAGAAAATACTCCAGAGGTTTAATATGCAGGATAGTAAACCGGTGAAGGTTCCTACTCCTGTAGGTGTGAGGTTATCTGCTGAACAGTGTCCCAAGACACAAGAAGAGGAAGAGGACATGTCCCGTGTCCCATATGCAAGTGCAGTGGGTAGCCTGATGTATGCAATGGTCTGTACTAGACCAGACATTGCGCATGCAGTGGGAGTATTGAGCAGGTTTATGTCAAAACCTGGGAAGAAGCACTGGACAACAGTGAAGCGGGTTTTCAGGTATTTGCGTGGCACTAGTGATTATGGTTTGTGCTACCAAGGAAGACCAGGATTGGACTGAGTGTTGGATATTCATGGCTTTGTTGATGCAGACTGGGCTGGAGATCTGGATCAGAGAAGATCTACAAGTGGGTATGTGTTTAACCTATTTGGAGGTGCAGTCAGTTGGATGAGTAAGAAACAATCTGTAGTGGCACTATCAACTACAGAGGCAGAATACATGGCAGCCACTCATGCAAGCAAGGAAGCAGTTTGGTTGCAGAGATTGTGTTCAAGTATGGGGTTAGTACAGGGAGCTATAAGAATAGACTGTGACAACCAAAGTGCAATTTTCTTGGCAAAGAACCCTGCTTATCATTCAAAGACAAAGCACATTGATGTTTAGTATCACTTTGTGAGGGATATGATAGAAGACAGAAAGGTGTTGCTGGTAAAGGTGGACACTTTGAAGAATACTGCAGATGCATTGACAAAATCTGTGAGCTCTGAGAATTTCTCTTGGTGTAGAGAAGCAATGGGAATCTCAGGGGCTGAAAAAATGACTAAGCTCTCCTGTGGCCCCCTGTGGAAAGAAAACAAGTGGGAGATTGTTGGGTTGTGTTATATTCTTTCCACGTAGTTAATAGGGGGTTTGAAGGGCACCCGTAACCCCACTTTATGGGGTCCGGGGCAGCACCCCGGAAAATTTTGGTTTTGGACCATATGTTAGGTTGGGTGGACCCACCTATGGTTTTGTGCATGATTTTCGCACATGTTTTTTGGACGCGATGGTTTTCGGTCCATGGTATTGGACGCGATGGTTTTCGGTCCATGGTATTGGATGCTTCGGCATGTATAAATATGTATTGTAACATTGAAAGGAAAATAGTGAAAAATCAAGCTGGTAGTCCCGGTTTTGGGATCCAGGGAAAAATCTCTCTGCATATGTGTTTTATGGATTATGCTCTCGCATTGTTTATTTTCTTTGTTTAAGAATTCGTATGCAGGTAATTTCTGTACAGGGTTAAAACCTACATTTCTGAGAGAAACCTCTAGCTACAAATCTAGCCTTATATTTTTCAATACTACCATTTGCACCATGTTTAATCTTAAACAACCATTTGGAAGTGACAACAAATTTACTTTGAGGTCTAGGAACCACTTCCCAGACATCATTATGGATGATGGACTCATATTCTTCAGTCATGGCATCTTTCCAGACTTGTTCTTTTGCAACTTCTTCAAACGTGCATGGTTCTGCTTGAATGATGTTGGTTATGGCAACAACATACCCTTGAAACCGACTTGGCTTCTTACTTTCTCTAAACGTTCCTCTTGGGGCAACATGTTGTTCAACATCTTGCAAGGTATCTCATAGCCATAGTGGTCTCTTTCCAGTAGGAGGATCATGAGGTGGAGGATCTAGAGGATCCATGGAACCCATTGGATTATCAACAAGCTTATTCTCAGGTTCCAGTTTAGACTCAGATTCAGGCTCTTTTTCATTAACAACTTTCCTTTTAGCAATGGCAGGAGGAGGAGAGTTTCTTTATTTTCTGAGAGCTACATCTTCATCAAATGTTACGTCTCTGCTAAACTTTATAGTCCTTTGACTAGGTACATAAATTCTATAAGCTTTTGAATTATCACAATAGCCAACAAACGTACCTTTCTTTCCTTAAGCTTCCAGTATGTTCCTTTTCTCTTTTGGAAAATGAAAGTATACAGGACAACCAAAGATTCTCAAATGACTCACTTTAGGCCTTTAACCAGTGAAGATTTCTTTAGGAGTCTTATTATCTAAGTCCTGATGAGGAGTTCTATTTTGCACATAAACGATAGTATTTGCAGCTTCTCCCCACATAAACTTTGGCAGGTTTTGATCATGTAGCATGGCTCTGACTACTTCCATAATGGTTCTATTCTTCCTTTCAACCACACCATTTTGTTGTGGATTGTACCATGGAGTGGTTTCTTTCTTTATTCCGACATCTTTGCAAATATCATTAAAATCATTGGAGGTGAACTCTCCCCCATAATCAGATCTGAAGGCTTTGATCAACTTTCCAATTTCATTTTCAATTAGAGCCTTGAAATATCTGAACATGTCAAATGCTTTCCCTTTCTTTTTCAAAAAGAATATATATGTCTTGCGAGAAAAATCATCAACAAGAATCATGAAATACAAGTAGCCACCAAAAAAAGTAACAAGCATTGGCCCACATAAATCAGAATGTATGTGTTGAAGTACTTGACTAGTTTTTGTTCTACTTGAAGGGAATGGTCCCTTTATATGCTTTCCACTTGCACATCTTGGGAAAACTCCTCCATGATCAACTATGATCTCAAGCATTCTAGAAACCATCTTCCTTACGTGAGGTAAGGTTATCTAGTGTAGGTGAGCAAATCTTTTGTCCCATAGCTCACATTGAAGATCGGTATCATGGACCAGTGCATGAATGGGTTTACCATTGACTTTGCAAATCCCTTCACATCTTGATCCAAGAGTGAAGGCTTTTCTCATACTCGAGTTCAAAGGTCAAGTTAGAACTTTTCCATTAATAAAAGCAACTTTCATTCCTTTATCTTCTAGAGTAGATATGGATACAAGATTCTTTTTCAAACCAAGTACATACAAAACTTCTTGCAGAAAAATAGATTTTCCATCATCTAACTGAAATGAAACTGAACCATAAGCTTTAACTTAGTGAGTAGAATTATCTCCAAGGATAACATTTAAATTAGTCTCCCTCTTAACTAGATTAAAGAGTGCTCTTTGTAATCGGTAAAATGTTTGGAAGCACCACTATCAACTACCCATATATCAAATGAATTTGCAGAAGAAAAACTGGAAAGAGCTGAAACAAGAAAATATTCTGATTGAGTTTCCGCTGCATTATTTCTATACCTTGGATTTCTTGTTTTCTTAGGATGGCCTTTTCTTTGATTTTAGAGAAGTTTTTTCTATAATCATATTTGCTTTTGAATCTAGGTGCTTTTCTTCTTTCTTTACAATCACGAGCAAAGTGACCATGCTTTAGACAGTTAAAACATCTAACTTTTGACATGTCTAGTGTTGTTATCTGCCATACCTTTTTGTATGGGTGTCGAAAGGTTTCATTTTACATCCTTGGTACAAAGATATGTAGATCAGTCTAGGTTGGACAAAGTGGATAAAATTTTGGTGCTAGCAGTACACTAAAGGTCTTTAGGCAAGAGGTCACATTAGAAAAATCTCTCCTTGAGCAGGCGCAACAGTGGAACATGCAAAAACTAAAGGGGAATGGTCTTTTGTTAAAGGTCAAGCAGTGTTAAAATTGGCAACTAGGGCCAAACTCCATGCGGGTCATCTTATTTATGGCAGTTGATATTTTTATTCGAACCCTCTTGTCGAGAGGTGTAGGATTGATCTAAATATCATCCAATTCCGATAAGTATTTATGGAGATATGAATTTATTTTGATTATGGAATTATTATCAAGTCGACCAGCAACTTGAGTAGGCTCAGAAGCCCAATAGACATGCCTATTCATCATCTATGTTTTAGTATAAATATAGAGGACTTGAAATCATTTGGAATACACATCCTCTTCATGTGTTCTCCTCCTCTCCACGTCTTGGGTTTTTGGAGAAGGAGGGACACCAAGAATATACGCTGGATGATGCCCTAAACGCAGTGATGAAGGCCTTATACGCAGCCCTAATTTATATGCTGTGATAGAGACACCAAGCCGCAGTGAAGGAAGGAATAAACGCAGTCTCTTACTCACTGTCTTGAAGACTTTCATACGCAGGGCATAGAGTTACTTACATGCAGGCAATGGGGACATATACACAGGTCATAAAGATATCTATCTGCGGCAAATGAAGACACCCTATCACATAGTGATGGAGACAGTGATACGTAGATCATGGTGACATATATACGCTGTTCTTGGAGACTCTATGCACAGTCTTAAGACTCATCTATACGCAGCCATGGAATCATCTATACACAGTCTTAAGACTCATCTATACGCAGCCATGGAATCATCTATACACAGTCATAAAGACTCATCTATATGCAGCCATGGAAACATTGAAACGCATTCATGAACCAATGCAGTCATGAAGACTGATCCAACAATGAAGACTCTACACGCTGTTATGAATACACAAGTCATATGCAGCAATGGAGACCCTATGCACAGTCACTGTATACGTAGTCATATGCAGTTCATGGAGATTCTTATGCATAAGTCGTAGAGACACTTATACATTGGTAATAACACATTGTTGTAGGTGACAGCGTAGCCTATTCAAGGACTGTTTGGGCATGATAGGACTGTGTGCAAGGAAGCTGATGACAACATGTTTGTGTAGAGGATACTGGAACTATAGCCTAGCTGCTTTGCTAGGCTGCAAGCCATAGCAAGCAGCTAACGCTGATATGTATATGAACTAAATAATGAAGCAACAAAAGGATAGCAAGGGCAACATGATGTATGAGATTATGGGTAGCATGATGTACGAGATCATAAGCAGCACGATGTATGGGCAACATTATGAGCAACATGATGTATGGGCAGCATTATGAGCAACATGATGATATGAGCATGGGCAGTATAATGATGCATGATGATATGACCATGGGAAGCATGATGATGAATGAGATCATGAGCATGGGCAGCTTGATAATGAATAAGACCATGGAAGATGCAGCATGAAGATGAGAGCAGCTTAGTCGTCAGGTTCAACACATGTGACAGCACAGCAAGGTGTCACACGGTAATATGAACGAGAGGCAACATTATGATAGGTGAAGGAGTCACCTTAGAGAATCAGTTGAAGCAATATGTCTCCAACTGATCTCATGCAATATGAAAAGTCAAGTATGGACTTCTATTGTAAATGTACTATCTCTCTCACTTTCTCTGCTGAACTTTGAAGAAGATAAAAGAAGAATTGATCAAGGGTTTCCCCACATTGGGGTTTGTCCCTGGCTAGCGCCACATCTTGTGTCCTCTTGTCTTGGCTTGTCTTCTTTGATTTATATTTATGTTCTATCTGCAGTTTACTTTAATTCTAATGTGATTGCTAACTATAAAAATTTAAATAAATTGCTCTAGCATAGAACATACCTAAAATTAACATGGTATCGGAGCTGAGGTGAAGACAATGCCCAAGCAAGAGTGAAAGAGCAATCACCAAAGACAATAGGAACATCTTCAAAAGAATGACAAGTAATGCAGTTCATCAAGGAAAAATGGTCGACTCTTCAAAGAAAGCATCACATATTTATTTTGATAAGATAAAGAAGTGTTATCTTGTATTGGCCCTCTCCTTCAGATTCTTTGGAATCTGGCGTATTGATGGTAGTGCTTCAAGGCACTTCATTGGATAGAAGGGTGCACTTTCTAATTTGGTAGAGATGGAAACAATCATGGGATTACACTTGGAGCCGATACCACCTATCCCAAAAAGGGTGCAGGGAATGTTACCCTCAATTGAGTGAGGGTAACTCGATTCATTTACAGAATCTCTTTTATGTACCTGATCGCAAGAAGAACCTGGTGTCCATTTCAGCAATGGAAATCAAAGGTTACAGGGTGGCACTCATCGATGGAAAGGTACGTGCTTGAAAATAGATTTTTCAAAGATGTTTTTGAGTTCAGGGTTGTATCAAGTTGCAGGAAATCCACTGGGAACCATGTCCATTGACACAACACCGAAAGTTTGTGAGTCAGATGGTGACAAGGATGCCTGAATTCAAAAAGAACATGAAGGTACATGTCTGAGATGTTCCGAAGGAAAATCTTATAAGGGGACCATTACCCTCATGCCACAAGTCCACAGTGTTGGAGCAATCCGAGGATTTTGAGATTCATGATCGGGAATCTCATGTATGCAGGTGGTAGAAAGCCCTCTATGGCTTGAAGCAAATCACCCCGGGCATAGTATGAGAGGATCAACAACTGTCTGATAAAGCTGAGATTCACTAGGAGTGAAATCGATCCAAACCATTACTCGAAGGTTGTGGATGATAGACCTCTCATACCGACACCTATGTCTGACAGGTGCAGGCCCTCTCATTTGTAGGAGACAGAGGGAGTTGGATTCCGAATGTGGAAAGATAAATTGCAAGCCTGTGACTACCTCGAGGATCTTAACTTTTAGAAGTTACATGGTAGTGATGTCGGACCAGATTTGGGAAATGCCTCTGAGTTTCATAAACTCATTCGCGTTGATGTTCTTGTTGAACCTCCGTCCGGACATACGTTTTTCAGTTAGCATGGTGAGCTCATATTTGGTTGAGCTTCACTGGATTGGTACCTAGAATCTTCTGAGATATCTTCAAGGCATAATCTCTCATGGATTGAGATACACTGCCTGGAATATTTCAAATGCTGAGTGGGCAGGTAAGCACTTCTCAGTGCTGGTTCTCCTTGGGATTTGCTTCGATATCTTGGATGAGTAGGAAGCAGAAGTTAGTGGCTTTGAGCACTGCCGAGGCAAAGTATATTGCCGCTAGCATGGCTACCTGAGAGGCAGTCTGGTTACAAAAGCTCTTTAGTGAGTTGTTTGGATACCACTATGTAGTAGGATGATTAGTTCTCCTGTGAGGTCTGGATGATGTGTTCTCCATGATGACTATGTAGCAGGATGATTAGTTCTCCTGTGAGGTCTGGATGATGTGTTCTCCATGACGATTATATAGCAGGATGATTAGTTCTCCTGCGAGGTCTGGATGATGTGTTCTCCATGATGATTATGTAGCAGGATGATTAGCTCTCCTGTGACGCCTGGATGATGTGTTCTCCATGGAAATTGTGTAGCAGGATGATTAGTTCTCCTGTGAGGACAGGATTGATTAAGTTTTCCTGTCGAGGCATCCTACCCATGCAGTCTGGGACTCATGGGAAGTACCTCTCATTGATCAATGAGCAGGGAAATGAGGATAGGGACCATAGTAGTACCGATGGACACATCCTTGTATCTACCATACTCCCTATGTTAGGATGACCTTCATTGATCTGGGATCAATGATACTGGTCTGGGACCAGTTGTAGGAGTTGTACCTACTATGATGCTGACTTCGGGTCGGTTGAGACTGGTCTGGGACCAGTGGTACATACTTTGAGACTGACTTCGGGTCAGTATAGGACTGGTCTGGGACCAATGAGAGTGGTACATACTATGACGCTGACTTCAGGTCGGTTGAGACTGGTCTGGGACTAGTGGTACACACTTTGAGACTGATGATATTGGTCTGGGACCAGTGGTAGGAGTGGTACCCCCTATGATGCTGACTTTGGGTCGGTTGAGACTGGTCTGGGACCAGTGGTATGCACTCTGAGACTGACTTCGGGTCAGTGGAGAATGGTATGAAACATTCTCGATCAATTCTTCTTCTTCATGGTTCAACAGAGCCAAGCTGAGTAGAGCAGAGCTGAGCAGAGCTAGCGGAGTTGAGCAGAGCCAGCAAAGCTGAGCAGAGCCAACAGAGCTGAGTAGAGCCAGCAGAGCTGAGCAGAGCTAGCGGAGTTGAGCAGAGCCAGCAGAGCTAGCTGAGCAGAGCAGTGCAGGGCACTGATGGCAGAGACAGTACAGTCAGACATATGGATTAGCGGATGGAGTTCTCCCTAGTTGAGAGGGAGTGTTAAAATTGGAAACTAGGGCCAAACTCCATGTGGGTCATCTTATTTATGGCAGCTGATATATTTATTGGATCCCTCTTGTCGAGAGGTGTAGGATTGATCTAAAGATCATCCGATGCCGATAAGTATTTATGGAGATATGAATTTATTCTGATTATGGAAAAATTATCAAGCCGACGAGCAACTTGAGTAGGCTCAGAAGCCCAATAGACATGTCTATTCATCATCTACGTTTCAGTACAAATATAGAGGACTTGAAATCATTTGGAATACACATCCTCTTCATGTGTTCTCCTCCTCTCCACATCTTGGGTTTTTGGAGAAGGAGGGACACCAAGAATATACACTGGATGATGCCCTAAACGCAGTGATGAAGGTCTTATATGCAACCCTAATTTATATGCTATAATAGAGACACCAAGCTGTAGTAAGGGAAGGAATAAACACAGTCTCTCACTCACTGTCTTGAAGACTTCATACGCAGGGCATAGAGTTACTTACACGCAAGCAATGGAGACATATACACAGGTCATAAAGATATCTATCTGCGGCAAATGAAGACACCCTATCACGCAGTCATGGAGACAATGATACGTAGATCATGGTGACATATATACGATGTTCTTGGAGACTCTATACACAGTCTTAAGACTCATACACAGTCTTAAGACTCATCTATATGTAGCCATGGAATCATCTACACACAATCATAAAGACTCATCTATATGCAGCCATGGAAACATCGAAACGCAGTCATGAACCAACGCAGTCATGAAGACTGATCCAACAACGAAGACTCTACACGCTGTTATGAATACGCAAGTCATACGCAGCAATGGAGACCCTATACGCAGTCACTCTATACGCAGTCATACGCAGTTCATGGAGATTCTTATGCACAGGTTGTAGAGACACTTATACGTTGGTAATAACACATTGTTGTAGGTGACAACGTAGCCTATTCAAGCACTGTTTGGGCATGATAGGACTGTGTGCAAGGAAGCTGATGATAGCATGTTTGTGTAGAGGATACTGGAACTATAGCCTAGATGCTTTGCTAGGTTGCAAGCCATAGCAAGCGGCTAAGGTTGATATGTATATGAACTAAATAATGAAGCAACAGAAGGATAACAAGGGCAACATGATGTATGAGATCATGGGCAGCATGATGTATGAGATTATGGGTAGCATGATGTATGAGATCATAAGCAGCATGATGTATGGGCAACATTATGAGCAACATGATGTATGGGCAGCATTATGAGCAGCATGATGATATGAGCATGGGCAGTATAATGATGCATGATGATATGACCATGGGCAGCATGATGATGAATGAGATCATGAGCATGGGCAGCTTGATAATGAATAAGACCATGGAAGATGCAGCATGAAGATGAGAGCAGCTTAGTCGTCAGGTTCAACACATATGACAGCACAGCAAGGTGTCACACGGTAATATGAACGAGAGGCAGCATTATGATAGGTGAAGGAGTCACCTTAGAGAATCAGTTGAAGCAATATGTCTTCAACTGATCTCATGTGATATCAAAAGTCAAGTATGGACTTCTTTTGTAAATGTACTATCTCTCTCACTTTCTCTGCTGAACTTTGAAGAAGATAAAAGAAGAATTGATCAAGGGTTTCCCTACATTGGGGTTTGTCCCTGGCTAGCGCCACATCTTGTGTCCTCTTGTCTTGGCTTGTCTTCTGCAATTTATATTTATGTTCTATCTGCAGTTTACTTTAATTCTAATGTGATTGCGAACTTTGAATATTTAAATAAATTTCTCTAGCATAGAACATACTTAAAATTAACAAGCAGTTTCCGGGGCGGATTGTCGTTCATCTCTGCTAGATTGACCCCCTGGAGGCACTTTGGGGGGGGGGGCCTTGCGCGACCAATACATGGGCACCACCCCCCCAAAGTTGAAAAGTCAGTGGGGTGGGATCAGCCGATTGACGACCCAGATTAACTCTTGGGGGTCTCAACTTGATCTTGCCTTCTGCTCCCTCACCAGCTGGAGAGAGGTGGGGACCATGCCTGCCATGCATCCAATCGCCGACAATGCTAGAAAGCGAGCATCGAAGGTAATGTTAAAGTCCCCCCTCCCATTCGTCCACCTGTCACCCCTCCTATCATCTTCCTCCACATGTCTCTCCCTACTGACCTTGTATGGCGTCATATGACTGTTTCTCCTCGCTTATAAAAGCCCCTCCCATTTAGCCGTTTGAGTTTAAACTTGTTCTCCCTGTAGCCGAGTTCTCCCGCCATTCGACTGGTTCGCGATGCCATTGATTCACTGCACTGCCCAGAGCTCTCACCAACGCCATTAGCTAACTCTCACCCGATCAACTAGGTAACTCGCTAGCTTCCCACATGAAATTTTTGTCTCCATGCTAAAAATGAAGAAACCGACCCCAAAGACCCCCAAAGCACGGGTAGTCAAACCCTCGTCCTATGTTGAGCCACTGATGAACACGGAGGCACAAATCTTCAACCCATCCTGTCTTACCACAGTCGGACCTCTAGTTCAACCTGTATGGCCACCAGGTCATGGGGAAGACCCTTTCAAAGTAGTTGAATTAGGGCTTTATTAGCAAATTGTGTCTTCTGTCTATCATTTCCCCAAGTTTATTTCATGGCTAACTGTGTCTTACGTTGAAAAGAAGAATTGCTTCATATCTTCTATTGGAGCCAAAATCTTGGAGGTGACCCCAGAGTTGATTCAAAAAGTCTTAGTATACCTAGTCTCTACTGAGCCAGTAAAATTCACTGAAACCACCTTATTTTATAGTTACACTGCCCTCTCAACTGGGGAACAACAAGCCTTCTTGCAAATGATTTTGGCCCCTGGCCACCAATCCTTGCCTGTTACCGATACTTTCCAAATATCTACATTTACAGAGGCAGTGCAACCCATCATCACTGTAATTGCCCATTTGTTTGGGGAAGATGATGGCAATATTGCTACTAAAGCCACCGTAGGGTTTCTAAGAGAGATGATGCAGCCAGGCCATCTATTTGATATACCTTCTTTCCTGGCTGAGTCCATCAAATTCCAGCTGCACCACTTTTCTACCACGTCATTCTTCAAATACTATTCCCTAATGTTTTATTTGTTCCTATACACTCATGTTGATGAATTTGAGTGCTTGGGTCTTAGTCTAATGGATTCAAACAAGTAGAGAAAGTATGTCTTTGATTGGGATGTTGCTGTTAGGCAGAAACCCAACAATGAGGGCTACTCTCAATTCATATCCTCTTATATGGCTATTGCATATAAAATCATTCATAATGTCTCCCCACCAAGAATCCTGCCTCAACAAAAAGAGATCCTTCAGCTCAGTAAGGACACCAGGGTGGGTGATTGGTATTTGTTTGAGAATTACACTGAAATCAAGGTCTATGGGTGTGAGCTCCCTCCTTATCGTCTACCTGTGTTCATGCCAATGAGAATATTTGCCCTTGAGTTTATCAGACAAAGCCTACATGTGGATCAAATCCACTTTGTCCTTGCTAAAAAAGGTTATATGTTCAAATTGGCCAAGCCTATAGGCCCTTTGATTGTCAATAAGGTCTTTCAGCGAATTGAAAATTTGCTGAAAGAAATGAATTTTGAAATGGGAGATATTTGGCATTATGACCCTCATGGTGTCATTGCAAAGAAAAGAAAAAGAATTAATGCTTCAACCTATGATCATGAATACAGGCCAGAGATTGAGTGGAAAGCTAACTTTGATTCATGGCCTATTAACACATAAATGGAGATTGAGACTCCAACAACAAAGGACAAGACACAGAAAAGGAGTGTGGATGAGACTGGAGATGTGGAGATGGAGGACGTTCACACTAGCAAAAGGGCCAGGACCCAAGAAGTAGAGGAAGAGGAGATTGAAACCAGGTTGATGGAGATAAAGCTAGACCAACCAGGCTTCCAGGTGACCCTAGAAGACCCACAACAAGCTTCTGCTTCCTCATCTACAGAGGTAGCCCTTATGAGTTCTATAGTGAGTTCAACAATGACAAAATCCAGTTGGCCTACAGGGAAGGCGATAGAGGAAAGTAACAAGAAAGTGAGGGAAGAGATGCAATAACAACTGACATTGCATTCGGTCCCTTACCAGACCAGACTCTTGGTTGTCATGGACCTGGAGAGGAATCAGATAAAGTTTTCACTACGCCACCCCTTGGCACATTCCTTCCCATCAGGCTCACAGTTCAAGGCTTTGGATGTGTCTCTAGACCTGACAAGTGTCCCTCTGCCTGATAAAATCAACTTTCACATGCAGGTGGGAGAAATGTTGTATAGTGAGCTAAGCAGGAATGCCATGACCATTAGTAAAGCTGAAAAGTTGTTGGAGAAGGTTACAACGAACCTGAAACAAGAGAGGGCTAACTCTAGAGCCTTACACATGAAAAACGAGAATTTCAAGGCATTGATTGTGAAGTTGGGAGTGAATCTATAAGACAAAGTTGTCTTAGAAACTCTTATCCAAGGTTCACAAGCTAAAATCGAAGAACTGAGGCATAAGCTAAAGATGCCTGCTAGTGAACATGTGCAGTCCAAAGAACTAGCACAGGTGGAGGAAGAAAAAGAGATGTTGGCTAAGGAGATAATAGACAAGAATAACGAAGTGGTGGCTCCAAGCAAAAGGTAGTTGAGCTTCATTAGAAAATTGGTTCCCGCATTTGTGTAGTGATCGTACTAGAGAATCCTTAGAATCCTACAGAACAACTCACTAAAACTCTTACTGAGTTGCAACTCTCAGAAGGAGAACTCAAGAAGGTACAAGTGGATTTAGACAATGCCAAATATGCTCTTGCACAAAAGGAGAAGCAGTTGGAGACTGCCAAGACCAATGCAGAACTGATCAGCAAAAATCTGCAAACAACAAATCAAGAAATCACTGAACTAAAAGGCAGATTGAAAGGAAACATGTCTCTCCTCTAGGCTAAACAACTAATATGGGATGAAGTGATAGAAGATATGAAGAATAACTGGGAGTATATCACTCTAATGGTAGAACAAAAAGTTGTAATCAAGGATTATGAGTTCTTCATCTTAGCTGCCAAGGAGGAGGGTGAAAACAATGCTCAAACAACGAAAAGATTCATCCAATATGTCAGTGAAAAACCACTCAATTAGTTGAGGGCCACAGATGTGGTAGATCGGGTGTCTGCAATCATGGAGGTCTCCAAAGTGGTCCAAAAAGAAGATGCCAAAGCCAAAGTTGAAGAATGTCGAGAGAGTATCGAAGGATGTAGCTGCTTTTGATTTAGAGAGCAGAGGGTCCAAGCAAGACTGCCTAGTTGTTGGGATCTCGTAGGAGGATTAATCCCATGGGAATAGTACAGTCAAATGCTAGTAGAGACTAAGAGTAGAGTTGATTCCTCCCACGAAAAGACCTCCACCTTAAAGGGCAAGACAATGGTGAACTATCTAAGGAGAGATTTCCAACTACTAGGGCTGGTGAAGACCTTGTTTCACTCTAGGCCAAACTATACAGGGCTCACAGGTCTTAAGGTCGCTTATTAGGTTTTCTTTCGCTCTCCTCAACCGAGTCCAGCACTATGGCAGAGATGTGACCAGTTCATCAACCCTCCACTACTCCAGATCATCGATCCAACAACTCTTCCTCCTGAACTGGTCTACCATGAATGAAGATTTTTTTGATCGTGTCAATCATGACACTTCACTATTTTATGTTTTCTGTAAATATTTTATTTCAAGAAATGAACTCCAGTTAGTTAGGGTTTAGTTAGTACAATTGTGCTACTAGCACGCTCACATCTTTTTGTTATGATGAATCACTAGGAGATCAAGAAGGAATATTTTGTAAGGGGTTCTCGTCCTGAGGCCCTATAAAAACAATTTATGATACATTATCAAAGGTTCCAAATTTTGTATTTTCAAAGGGGCTCTAGCACTGTGAATGAAGAGAATGGAAAATGTATGCTCTGTCTGAAGATTAATAAAAATTTTGGTGATTTTGGCTCACATGAAGCTGTAGTATGTATTTTTCTTTTGTGTTTACTCCATCTATCTTGTTTTCTTCTCAGATGACATGTAATTGTAGCTGCTGGGTGTATCTTTATGTGATCATGGATTCATCTAAGTCTAAATGCTGATTTAAGATGCTTGTGGCTAGTAAGATTTAACATCCTTAATATGCGCTCCATGTAATCTGATATGTTATTCGTTGTTTCACTCATCCGTTTCTTGCTGAAGTTTGGTGCATTGGATTCTACATTTAGCCCTATGTATTTGATTTCATTTCTTCATAGTCTTCTAACTCACTTACTACAATGGAAAATGAACTATGTGCTTCTGTAAGTTTAGCCACCAGAGTTGGATATTAATTCTTCTATGAGTTTGCTTTACTATCAATTACATTTGCCCTCTTGAAAGAGGTTTTGAACCAATTATGTTTTTTAAAATGTGTTAAATGTTGAGTGTAAGTGAACAATTTCAGCAAATCCTGCAAACACTCATTAAGATGTCCTCGGCATTGGTCTCTCCTCAATCCACAGGGGCAGTTTCTAGGAGCTACAACATCTAAATTTTTTTTATTTGATTTGAAAGCATATTTCTTTTTATTACCTTTCTTTCCCTTGTCATAGGCTGAAAATGCAGTAGGTTCTCCTTCTTCATGATGTGAAATTCTCCCTCCTGAAATCATTCTGGCCTCCTTTTGGATACAATTTCCCAGGAGCTCATCAAATTTGAGAATAATGTTGATATTCTTGATGGTGGTGATAAAAGTCTCCAAATAGGAGAAAGACCTTCAAGAGAAATCAACACCATTTCTTGTATGACAATCCCTGCAAAGTTGCAAAATCTGTGAAACTCAAAAAACTGGGGAAAATAAACTTGAAAATCTCCCTCTTTCCCGTTGTTCGACTGATGGATTTGATACTCGCACTCCTTTCTGGAGTGAGAAGATCTGTTCACAACTACTGCGAATCTGCAACTAGAAAAATAAGATCCCTAAATCTCGACATCCCCTGAGAGAAATTTTCCCTCTGCTGTGTGTGCTTTTCTCTTTACACTCAACGCAGATTCTGCTGCAAAACCCCCTGTGTCCAACCAAGGAATCTGCTCAACCAAACAATGAGCTGTTGTTGCTCCCTATGACTGCTGGAATCGGTGTTGATAATATCAGTATCGGCAAAATATCGGCGAGGGTCCAGAAAACATCTTATCAGCAATATCGGTGAAAATCGGCAAATATTGGCAAGCATAAAAATTGCATAATATATTCATTTTTTTCTTAAGATTTTTAAACATATAAAGCAATAACAACATGAAATAAACACAATGGCACATAAATATGAAGAAAGCACTGATATATATGATGTCAAATAGAAATGATACATCAAAGGCGATACCAAATCCTGCTGATCCCTGATAATTGTCCAATCAAGGACTCAAATGTGGAGAACCAATACAAAATAACATCACATATATAAGAGTATGTCATCATCATGAGTTATATGTAGCAAAAAAAATAAAACTAGCAGCTATCTATCTGAAATCACTACCCTCTCCCCCTTTTACGAGAAAACATAATGGGTTGTTTGCCAGGCTTGCCCCTAGTAGCAGAAGGCCCTGGCCCTGCCTCTGCACCTAATGTCAAATAATGAGTGCTAGGTATGGAGCTGTGCTCTCCTATTTCTATAGCAGATGGTGTTGATGCCGATGCTCCCTGTTGTCGCACAGATTGTCACGACAACACTCAGACCGGGGGCTGTCACTCTGATCCCCGATCTCTCCGTTTAAGCCTGTCTCCCGCGGCTAAGGGGGGTAGACCCTGTAGGGAAATGGACGACCAACTGTGAACCAGTTGGATTGGGAGACACGATGGAACAAGCACTAAATTGATTTTATTAATTTAATGGACCAGTGCCTTATGGACTTGATGTTTAAACGATTACTTACTAGATGTTGTAGAAATATAAACCATGTACAACAATCATTTATCATAAGATATCCAGTAAATTCACGATGATGATCTAGCAATTTTAAAACTTCGAAAGATAAAGCTTGATACACAACCACGTAATTATGAACATTAACCAGATATCATATTCATGTAGCTAATCTTCAAAATGATCATTCATGCATGCCAACTCACATAAAATGATAAACATTCATTCCACATCAAAAATTTTAGCCTTAGCAAAGATAATAAAGCGTGATAAACCCCTGAGCCAAGACCAAAAAATATTTCCAAAATATTTTTATGTTTTTCAAATACAGCAGAGCTAAAGCCTAAGTAAATGAAACTTTAAATCCAAAAATTTAAAATAAAAAGGAAACCTTTAAAAAAATTTAAATTTAAATTTTTTTTTTTAGGTAAAATGAAAATTAACTAAACTATAAAAATAAAAATTAAATCTAAAACTCTAATCTAACATCTAATCTATATAAGAAAATGAAAATTTATTTATTTCTATTTTTCTTTTTTTATGTATATATTTTTCTATTTTTTTTATTTTTTTTAATTTAAATGAGACTAAAACTTTAACGAAAAGAACAAATATGCTAAGTGCTAAACCCTAAAAAAAGAGTAAAATAAACCCTAGCTATAGCATACGTAGGAAAACGATTTATTAAAATAAAAAAAACTAAAATTTAAATGATCTATTCTAAAACAAATGAAATCGTATTTTACTTTTCCTTTTTTTTAATGTAATATACTATTGCATACTAAACTAAACTATGCTGACGCTAACCAAACACAACGCATTCAACGCAAGGATGTATTTTTGTTTCACAGCGTGCAGGTTTGACGGCGGGATGAACTTCGATGAGAGGTTGGAGGATGGTCGACGACAACAGAACGAGGCAGTGAGAAGATTTCGGCTTGCAGAGCTGCGGAAAGATTGCCAACAGCGTGAGGGACTGATGGCTGCAGGCTGAGAGAGCAGCGTGGAATGGAGACGCAGGGAAAAAATGCGGCTAGGATTGGAAATGCGATTTTCAGACTGCGATTTGGGACTGCGATTTGCATCCACAGGGCAGCGTTTGAAACTGACAATGCCTTTTGCAGGGATCGAAAGCCAGAGAGAACCGAGCAGAGAAAACCGTGGGCGTGAGGAATAATAGAACTACGCAGGTGGCTAGCGTGGACGATGTTTGGAGGCAGCGTGGGTACACGGGGTGCTGAAAAATAGATGCGACAGAGAAAGGCTGAGGGATGGCAGCACGTAAATGCAAAGAAGTCTGAATGGCGGCGTAGCAGTGAACGCATGAATGGCTAATGATGTGGAACTGATTGTTGTTTGAAGGGCAGCCAATGGTCTGGAAGGGGGGCGGATGATGAGATAGATAAGAAAAAATGCGTGGAAAATAGAGAAGGATGGGCAGCAATAGAACAGTTAGTTGGCCAATCGGCAAGGGATTTGCCCAGGTCACAAACGCCCTTGAGAAACTTCCTCCTCATATGCAATGAAAACCCTTTAGATCTGGAGAACAACCGATATTCAAAACCCCTGCACAACAAAATAATGTAGATAAACCTTGAAACTCCTCAGCAACCCTGCAACTTGGAATAGAAAATCACCAAAAAAAATATGTGCATAAACAGAATAAAAACCCTAGATCAGCATTTACAACTTTTGACTCTTAAACAGCCAGATTTATCAATAAACAACAGTAATATGATCAAAGTTCCAGATTTATTATGAAATACTTCAGAAATCTCTCATGCAAATTAGAAAATAACTTAAATGATAAAACCCAGGATCAAAACTGGCTGGGCTCTGCAGGAAAATGCTTGTGGGAGTTGGCTGGTTCAGCCGAGAACTTCCCCAAACGCCCACTGATCTTCTTCAATAAGGGTTTCTTGCACAACTCACTTCAACCATCAATAAAGAGAGAAAAAATAATACCAGATCTCAAAAAGCAATGGAGATACCTGCCATTACTTCAGAAAGCCTAATACCATTCAAACCCTAGCAAGTGAACAAGATACCTGTGCTCAACAATACTCTATAATAAGCTGTTACTAATGGCTGAAAATCAAAATATGCAGAAAATAAAATAGCTCACAGCACTTCCAGAGAGTAACACCAGCAAGATTTTAACCCCAAAGTCTTTCTTTATTAGCACCAGAAAAGTTTACAAGAGAGCTTCTTCAGCACAAGACTCCAAGATCGAATGATCTCAAATGACCCCTAACACCCTATTTAAAGGAAAAGTTCCCAACAACTAGTTCAAGTGATCCACGTCAAAATGATCTCGACCGTCGATGAGGATCAAGATATCTCTTGATTTCATCCGTCGAATTTTTAATGTATCAAAAAATTGAAATTCTGCATTTATTTACTCAAAATATTATTATTTTATTATTTTTAAGTTTTTTACTTTATTATATATATATATATATATTTTTTTTTAATTTTATTTTAATTTATTTATTATTTTTTTAATTTATTTTTAAATGGATCCTTGAACTTAGCTTTTGGGAAAATCACCTAGGACCTAGGACTTAGGACTTATGAGGGGATTAAAACATTTCTTAACCCTCAAGACACTTTACATCATGACTTTTACAACTTTACATCCCAAGGGGGGAAAACCCATTTGACATAGACCCTTATAAACCACCCAGTTCTGCGACACAACTATAATCTAGCAGATTAACACACTAGGATTCTCCTAAGATTCTAATGACAAAATCCATCCCGGCTTTGGGGTTAGGTTAAAGGAAAACTCTGCCGATCATGGATCGGTGAGACAAAAAACCTTCCGGAACGTAGATTATCACTTAGAAAATTAGGTCCACCTAGGCAATTTACAGACATGACTCATATCTGCTAAGATTATTTACAACTTATACATGCAGACTGGGTTTACAACATAAACTGATCAAGCTGCCAATGACTGTAGAATGGCACGGACATGTCGATCAAGCGCTACTCTTTTTTGCAAAAGAAGGGGGTGTACTGCTGTGGGCAATTGACCGGTAGTGGTCAACACTCCCATAGTGTCCTCCTCCTCCTCCTCCTCCTCCTCGTGCTCCTCCTCCTCCTCTTGCTGCCCTTGTTCTAATCGATCATTTGGCTCTAACCATGAAGGTGACTCCTCCAAGATGGGCTCCTCAGACTCAACCCTCCACTGAGACAATACATCAATATTGTCTAAGGAAATGGCATCTGGATCCATTGGTGCTTCTATTTGCGTCACTCGAAGTCAGATATTGTAATGCACATACACTAAATCATTGAGGCATGCAAACTCCAACTTGTAAGAGTGTTAAAAAAACCAATGAGTCTTGAGTCTTGACTCTTGACACTTGAAGGTCATAAATTAAAAATTAAAAATTACAATAAGTGTAATTGCTCAACTGAAGGCTGGAGCTCAAAGTTATACCTGTTGCGCTTTTTATGTGTATTTTTTCAAATACACTCCAATTGCGCTCACACCCCGAAGAGCTACATGTTTGACTCAAGATTCTTATGGCCAATTTCTGCAAATTTGGTGCCCTTGCACCATGGCTTCGCCACCAAATATCTACAACAAAATAAAGAAATAAAAAATTCAAAAACTTAAAAGTTTAAGACATAATTAAACTTGAAATAAAAGTTACATAATTGAATTTTAAAAAACTAGAATTATAAGTAAGGAAATTCTAAATTGAAAATTCTAATTTCTAATGAGTGATGACTTGTCACTTACATTGCATGAAGAGGGTCCTTTCCCTGATAGCATCATCAAAGCCAAATAGGCCAAATAGATCAACTATATCATCTAATTCATCATTATCTAGATTATCATCATCAAAGAGTAAGTATCAAGGAGTTCAAATCACCATTAAAGAGTCCAATCACATTATTCATGACATCAATCATAGTCAGCAAGGAGTACTTATCAACAAGGAGTACGTATCATTTATCATTCTATGGGTTCATATCATCACCATCATCATTAAGGACTTTACATCATCATCAAGAAACATTAGTGATGATAAAAGACAATAAAAGAGATGTACAATACTTATCTTTTGAAATCTGGACAACTTCCTCTTAGTCCTAGCCCTTCTATGACTAGCCTATTCTTCCAACACAGGAGTATCATGTCTACCATGCTAAGCGAATAGTAAGTCTGCCATTATGAAAGATGAGATCTCTCATCATATGAACATTTTGTCTGCCATATGATTAATATAATGTCATATGAGGATTTTGTCTGCCGTTAATATAATGTGCCATACCCAAATGAGAATCCTGTCTGACATATATGATGTGCCATATCCATATGAGGATCCTGTCTGCCATCAATGTTTTAAAAACCGGAACCGGTGACTGGACCAGTCCACCTAATGAACCGGGTTTCGAACCGGAACCGGTCGAATTGGGACTGGTCAGGTCTAAACAAATCGGTTTTAAAAAAATACATTAAATAATTAATTTTTAATGAAAAAAACTATTTTTAAGATTTAAAACCATGATTCCAAGCCAATAGAGACAAAATATGCAAAGATTGCTCATTTATATACCATGTAAAGGTGAATATATCAAAAGGGCACCGAGTGCAATACATATGATTGACAAAATACATAAGCAATGAGGCTCTAAATGGCCTCTAGAGTGCAAAAACAAAGCCTACAAACTATGGGGCCAGTGGCCTACTACAAGTCTACATAGATTATAATAGTGATCAACATTATCACTTGAAACTTCTCATGAGTCGTCATGATCAAACTCAGTTGGTTGAGTCTCGACTCCCAAACTTTGCAACTGCTTGAGTCACAAACTTCTCTATTGGTTCAATGACTTGAGTCTCAAACTTCTGAAGGTGTTCTGCCCTAATATGACCTATTACTTAATTTGGTGCTCCACATGGCTTTACATGGCCTCCTATCCCAGCCAAGTGTTGCTTGAACTTGTTAATACCCCCTCCTTCAATAAATTTTTGGGAATATTTGCAGATCATTTTGCCATCAATCATATCACAATGAGCCCATGCAGTATCCTTGGCTTTCGGAGGCATGATGACTACTACTTAGCTTAAACTCTTTGCTATTCCCTACTCCACAAAAACTCAACACTCTTCAAGCTCCCAATCAAACTCACAAATACTCCTAATGAGATGTGTGAGACAAATGGGAGGGAGAAGGGCCTTTTAAAGGCTTGGAGAGGGTGTTTTTGGAAGGAAAGAACCCTTACTTTCACTCCAAAACAGCCTAAAAATTTGGAAAAATGTGCTGCGTGGGTCCTCCGCGGCTGTGGCAGCTAACCGGCTGGTTTAGGACGGAACCGATTGGTTTGACCACGAACCGGCTGGTTTGACTACAAACCGGCCAGTGCTTTCCTAAACCGGCCGATTAGGACTGGTTAGGGCAGTTTTTACGCAAAATGGTGGGTCAAACCGGGTTTTCCTGCCAGTTTGACCTGGCAGGCTTGCTAACCGGCTGGTTTGACTGGTTACCGGTTCAGACCAATCAGTTTTTAAAACATTGTCTACCATGTAATATGATCTGCCATATCCATATGAGGATCCCGTCTGCTATGTAATATGCCATATGAATATGGCCCATATTCATATGAGCATCCTGTCTGCCATGTAATATGTCATATTCATATGAGGATACTATTTGCGATTAATATAATGTGCCATATTCATATGAGGATCCTGTCTGCCATGTCACACATATCATAAAGATGACTGCCATATCATACATACATATTGTCTGCCATGACATACATATCTAGGGTGTCTGCCATGTCATATATATTGTCAGCCATGTCTTTGTCACTGTTAATGGCATACATACTATAAGGGTGTACACAAACTCTCATCATTACTTAGCAATAGTTATATAAATCAACCATACAATAGCAACTTTGGATAATGCTTCACATCATACATTGTCGTACCTTAGGAGATGGCTTGGATTAAATGCATACCACTTGCATCACATACATATTATGCTGTACATGCTATATACTCTATGCAATTTGAGCACTTCATATAACAAAACTTTGACACTGGATCATATAAACTGTGTAATGCGTGGATCAAGCAATTGTAGCATTTGTCACCTTAGAACAACTTGGAGCAGCATACTCACTGTAACATCTGGCAACATGAAGTATACCTTTTAATAGTATTTTAATAGTATCTTAGAGCCTATGAACTTTGTTCTTCGGATAAAGATAGGAGACTTGAGTCATTACAAAGCGGTCCCCTCATATCACAGTTATTTTGCCTTGGACACATCAAAAACTCATATTACTATCACGTCAAGTCAAGGCATTGAAAGTTCTGTTTAAAGAAGGCATCCAAGTTCTGTTATAAAGAAGGCTCTGTAGTTTTGTTCTAAGGATAGTCAACCAAGTTTCTGTGAATATCATTCTACAAGAGATTTGAAATTCTGATGTAAGGCATCCGAAGGTTTGACACTTAAAGCTCTGTGTTGAGAAAGTCATCCAAAGATTTGTTGACCAGTTGAAGTTCCCCTGTGAAGGTCTGTTAACCATTAAAGTTCCTATGCGAAGTTCTGATGATGTTCCTCTATAAAGTTCTGTTGGCTCCTGAAGTTTGTATGCAAAGTCCCGATGTTGTTAAAGGATTGTTCTAAAAGAGGGACATAGAGTTCTATACTGTTCTCGGAGAAACTTGATACTCAAATTCTGAAGGTACTGTGATCATCTGAATTTATATGTAGCAGGGAAAATGAATCTTGAATGGAGGGATTATCTCTGACACAGATCCCTTCTGAAGTATACGAGTCATAGACCTGAAACAGATGCGAGCTATAGTCCATTAGCAGGTCAGGATTGGTCACTTGAATGGATTTGGATCACTTCTCATATCAGAACGCTTCCTTTGATAAGATGCTCAACTTTAAATGGCAATTTGACTATCTTCTTCGACTTCTAGCACAGGGATCATGGGTACTTGATCTTTACTCATTTGATTGTAATTTAGTCACTGATCAAGGCTGTTGACCACTACCGGTCAACTACCCATGTAGTACACCCCCTTTTTCTTTGCAAAAAGGGGTAGTACCTGATCGACGTGTCTGTGCCATTCTGTAGTCATCAGCAGCTTGATCAATTTATTTGTGAACCCAGTCTGCATGTATAAATTGTAAATAATCTTAGCAGATATGAGTCATGTTTGTAAATTTCCTAGGTGGACCTAATTTTTTAAGTGATAATCTACGTCCCGGAAGGTTTTTCGTCTCACCGATCCATGATCGGCAGAGTTTTCCTTCAGCCTAACCCCAAAGCCGGGATGGATTTTGTCACTAGAATCTTAGGAGAATCCTATTGTGTTAATCTGCTAGATTATAGTTGTGTCGCAGAACTGGGTGATTTATGAGGGCCTATGTCAAATGGGTTTTCCCCTTTGAGATGTAAACTTGTTAAAGTCATGATGTAAAGTGTCTTGAGGGTTAGGAAATGTTTTAATCTCTCATAAGTCCTAAGTCCTAGGTCCTAGGGAATTTTTTCCAAAGGCTAAGTTCGAGGATCCATTTAAAAATGAATTAAAAATTAAAAAATTAAAAATAAATAACTGAAAAAAAAATAAAAAAAATAATAATTTTTTTTTTTTTTTTTTTTAAAATAAAGCAAAAACCCTAAAAAATAATAAAATAATAATATTTTGAGTAAATACATGCAAAATATCATTTTTTTAGTAAATTAACAAATTCGACGGATGAGATCAAGAGATGTCTTGATCCCCATCGATGGTCGAGATCATTTCAACATGGATCACTCGAACTAGCCGTTGGGATTTTTTCCTTTAAATAGGGTGCTAGGGGTCATTTGAAATCAGATTGGATCTATGAGTCTTGTGCTGAAGAAGCTCTCTTGTAGTTCATTTTTCTTGTGCAATAAAGAAGACTTTGGGGTTAAAAATCTTGCTGGTGTTACTCTTCTGAAAATGCTGTGAGATTGTTCTATTTGTTCTGCATAATTTTATTTTCAGCCATTAATGATAGCTTAATGAAGATTGATCTAGGCACAGGTATCTTGTCTGATCTTTGGGGTTTGAATGATAGTTTAGATTCTGAAATATATTGGCAGGTATCTCCATTTGATCAGGGTTTCACTATTGTTTTCTCCTTCTACGTTGATGGTTGATTTTAAGCTGTGCAGGAAATCCTTTTTTTTAGATTACCGGGCGTTAGGGGAAGTTCTCGGCTGAACTAGCCAACTCCCGGGTTGTGTTTTCTGAAAGAGCCCGCCAGTTCTTGATCCCGAGCTTATCATTCGAAATGTTTTTTATGAATGCATGCAGGGTTTTCTGAAGCATTTTACATTTAAATTAAATTTTGATAATATTACTATGGTTATTGCTAAATCTGGCTGTTAAGGGGCCAAAATCTGTAAATTACTCTGTTGATCTAGGGTTTCATTTTTGTTTATACATAATATAGGGATTTTCCCTTTGCTTCAGCAGGTTGCAGGGTGTTCTCTGAAAGTTTCGAAGGGTTTTACTTTAAAACTTTGCATATATCTGCTGGGCTTTTGTTGTCTATTTTGCAGGTTACACGCCTGAGATAAGATCTGGAGGAAAAATTAAGTTCTGCAGGGTTGTCATTTCGCTATCAGGGTTTTGCAGATCTAAAAAAATTTCACATCAATTCCATTCGCTGCGAAATCTGTCATTCAAACCCTCATCCTCCAATCTCCTTGCAAAAAATCGTCCCCCTTCTACCTGCATCTGTCCGCTCCTTATTTTCTTCATGCATTTTTCATTTGCAACCGGACCATTTATCGCTGTTTCTCTCGCCGTCACCTGCAAAGGCCATAAGAGATCATGATTTTCTTTATTTCACTAGTCATTTGATACATCTTGGAAGGACTGTGCAATTAGGGTCTCAGGATGCATAATACAAGACGAGATAGACGAAGAAATTGGGAGTTAAGACGTGTGCAGCTCAATCCCTTCAAGCGATTTACTATTCAACGATTCTCTACGTTCTGAAAACCACCATGAGGTCCTGTCTGAGGCTGTAATACATACGCGGAGTTATTCTGGACGATCTCTTCATATCGCAGTAGCAAAACCAGATTTAAATCGAAGTTGTTCAACTCAGAAAAGCTCAGGCCAGTTGATCCTCATCACGCGAACGGTTTCGACCTGCGCATAAAAGGGAAAAGATCTGCCGTCTCTTGCAAAACACACTATAAGTAAACACGTTTTATCATTATGAGCCAGGTAATACGTTGGGTGAGTTGTTATAGTCTTTTTTTTTTTCGATTTAGCAAATGCGATGTGAAGTTTAGCGTAGGTCATTTTCTTTACGTCGAGTGGTAAAGTCATCTTGGCTTAAATTTTGAATTTCATTTTGTTTCATAAGTGGGATCTAGCGTAGGTTTCTTTATTTCATTTAAGTTTATAAAATTTTAAAATAAAGCCTTTCGATTTTTTGTTTTTTTTTTTTTTTTATATAGGTTTGAAATTTTATTTTAAAATCAGGCTTAGTTTAATTCGTTTAAGCTTTGGCTCATTTTTTTTATATATATAAAAAGTTTCCTTTTATTTTAGATTAGATTTTGTAGGTTTTGTTTAGGTTTAGAATTTTGATTTAATTTAGTTTGATTTTTATTTGTTTGGCTAAATAGTTAGATTTCATTTAAATATAGAAAAAAAAAGAAAAAAAAAAGAAAAAAGAAAGAAAAAGAAAGTAGGTGAAAAAAGAAATAATAAAGGTTTCTTTTTGATTTAGTTCAAGTTAGACTTTAGAATAAATTTTAAATTAATTTTATTTAGTTTAGATTTTAGTTTTAATTTTACTTAAAAATAAATAAATTTAAGTATAGATTTAGATCTAGCAAATAAAAATATTGTGGGAAATTTTGCCAGATTCGGTTTTTCTCGGGAAATTATCACGTCATATTTTTCACGCTGAGATTCAAATTTATTGATGTGGAATGAAAGTTTTAGACAAGTCTGCACATCTTAAAGTTTAGCTGCATATGGTATCTAGTTAATGATTCATGATTTGTGTTGTTGTTTAGAAGCATTCATCTCTTCAAAAAATTTATTTACTGAATATCGTTATTGAGCTCTGGTCATTATAAGATCTCTGTGTGTTTATTGAATATCGTGCATCTGTTCGAGTTATTTGATGATAAATGATTATTGTTCATGGTTTATAATTTTACATCATCTAACAAGTAATTGTTTAAATATCAATCTCTTTAGGCACTGGTCTGCTAAATTAATAAAATCATTTTAGTGTTTCGTGTCTCCCAAACCAACTAGTCGACAGTTGGTCTCTTTCACCTTGTAGGGTCTACCCCCCTTAGCCGCGGGAGACAGGCTTAAACGAAGAGATCGGGGATCAAAGTGACAACCCCTGGTCTGAGCATTGTCGTGTCAATCTGCGCGACAACATTTTTTGGCGCCGTTGCCAGGGACAGAGTTTTTCGGGCCCTGGTGTTTCAACGAAATTTATCATTCATCTTCTCATCTTTCTCATCTCTCATTTGAGCTGGCAGATTCAACCTTTGGGGTTATCATTTGGATCTTTTATTGCCTTATTTTTCGTCATATCAGCAGCATCTCTTCGGTTTGTTTCTTGTTTGGGTGGCGACTCCATTTTTCATTTTTCCCAGACAAGAAGCCTTCCTCATATCTGCTTGTGTTTCCTTTTTGGATCCTAGAATTAAACTCATTGTTCAAGTGGCGACTCCATTTCTTTCATCTATTGATTTTCTTGAGCAGAGATCTCGTTCTATCATCCATTTGATCCCTTATTATTCATCATGGATTATTCATTTAAACCATGTCATTTTACTGATCGTCTCCATGATTTTCCGGAGGAGGCCATTTCCAAATTACCTGTGTTCTCGGGTGGTGATTCAATTGCTTTTAAAAGGCATCTAGGCTTGTTTGCTCGTATAGTGATCATATATTGTAGACCCCCTCAGTTTAATCATGAAGATATCAATATACGTCTTTTTGTATTTTCTTTAGAGGGTGATGCTTTGAATTGGTTTAACAATTTTCCTAAGGATTCTTTCACTTCTTTACAAGACATTGTCAATGCTTTTAAAGATAGATATGGTAATCCAAACAGCTTGCCTTCTGCCCCTAAAATTGAGCAACAGAATGAAAGTAATTTGATAAAAGGTCCAGCTGTCGGTGAAATATTCCAAGACGATTCTTCGTCCACCTGTACTATTTCAGATCAAGTCCATGATAGTGGAAAAGCAGGGACAAATGACAACGAAAAGGAAGATCAAAAGCAAATTATACAAGAACTAATGCTGCTGGTAAAAAATATGGAGATTAATCAAACTAATTACGTCAATGATGTGAGAACTTTATGCACCCACCTGGAAAAACGTAATAGGGAGATGGAGATTATGCAAAATCAGCATGCTAAAGAAATTGAGGCCATGAAGACTAATCATGACACAGAAATTAGATTCATGCAAAGCAAAATGTCAAGCTTAGAAGAAAATATGATGACCATGAAAGCTGATCATGATAGGAAAATTAATTCTATGCAAAACAAGTTATTAACTATGGATGAAGAAATGACTATCATGACGTTTGATCATAATAATCAGTTGGCTACCATGCAAGCAAATCATAAAGAAGAAATAAACTCCATGCAGTATTGTTTGATGAACATAAAGGAAAAGAACGATAAAGTAATAAAAGATATGGAAGAACACCATGCCAGGCAAATCAGTGCTATAAAGGTTGAACACTCTAGTCAGATGGATGCCATTAAAATACAGGTTCAAAAGTTTCAACAATGGTCAGAGGATAAAAGAAACCAGGAAACATCAATAGATCAGGAGCCTTCTCATTTGCCGCAACAAGCTCCATCTTATTATGAGGAGGTCATTGGTTCGATTGAAAGATGGTTAATTGAAGGTGATCCAGATAGACTTAAAAATGATAAAGATCAGATGCAGGATAAAGAAAGACATATCACGCATATCTTACATACTTCATCCGATAGTTTTGAAACAGAAAGTTCCATGTCATCAGTGATACAACCTGCCACAAAGAAAAAGCGCAAGAGAAAGAGAATGAGACGAAGATTTGATGCATCAGACGGCCGCGAGCAGCTTGATTTTCGGATAGGAAAAAGTCCTACCATATGCAAACTTGGACATGGCACATCCGACAAGCAGCCGACAGATTTGCCTGAAAGCAGGCAAATACTCAGTATACACTATATTTAACACATCTGATGCCATGGGGCATCCTTTGTATTGTATTTCTAACCCTTCTCCTTGTTTTTTCCGCATTTTTATTTCTGTTTTAGGATTAGATTTACTTTTCTAGATAGTTAATAAATGAAGAGCTTTTATCTTTCCTGTGCTTAATGTATATGATGATTTTTGGATGGATGCTACTTATTTTTGTGTTGTATGGATGCAGATTCTGGATTCTCACATTCCTACAGAGCAGCAACGTGTCCCCAAGTAGAGCCAAATGTTGACCACTACCGGTCAACTACCCATGCACTACACCCCCTTTTTCTTTGCAAAAAGGGGTAGTACTTGATAAACGTGTCCGTGCCATTCTGCAGTCATCAGCAGCTTGATCAATTTATTTGTAAACCCAGTCTGCATGTATAAACTGTAAATAATCTTAGCAGATATGAGTCATGTTTGTAAATTTCCTAGGTGGACCTAATTTTCTAAGTGATAATCTACGTCTCGGAAGGTTTTTCGTCTCACCGATCCATGATCGGTAGAGTTTTCCTTCAGCCTAACCCCAAAGCTGGGATGGATTTTGTCACTAGAATCTTAGGAGAATCCTAGTGTGTTAATCTGCTAGATTATAGTTGTGTCGCAGAACTGGGTGATTTATGAGGGCCTATGTCAAATGGGTTTTCCCCTTTGAGATGTAAAATTGTTAAAGTCATGATGTAAAGTGTCTTGAGGGTTAGGAAATGTTTTAATCCCTCATAAGTCCTAAGTCCTAGGTCCTAGGGAATTTTTTCCAAAGGCTAAGTTCGAGGATCCATTTAAAAATGAATTAAAAATTAAAAAATTAAAAATAAATAAATAAATAACTGAAAAAAAAAATAATAATAATTTTTTTTAAAATAAAGCAAAAACCCTAAAAAATAATAAAATAATAATATTTTGAGTAAATACATGCAAAATATCATTTTTTTAATAAATTAACAAATTCAACCGATGAGATCAAGAGATGTCTTGATCCCCATCGACAGTCGAGATCATTTCAACATGGATCACTCGAACTAGCCGTTGGGATCTTTTCCTTTAAATAGGGTGCTAGGGGTCATTTGAAATCAGATTGGATCTGTGAGTCTTGTGCTGAAGAAGCTCTCTTGTAGTTCATTTTTCTTGTGCAATAAAGAAGACTTTGGGGTTAAAAATCTTGCTGGTGTTACTCTTCTGAAAACGCTGTAAGATTGTTCTATTTGTTCTGCATAATTTTATTTTCAGCCATTAATGATAGCTTAATGAAGATTGATCTAGGCACAGGTATCTTGTCTGATCTTTGGGGTTTGAATGATAGTTTAGATTCTGAAATATATTGGCAGGTATCTCCATTTGATCAGGGTTTCACTATTGTTTTCTCCTTCTAGGTTGATGGTTGATTTTAAGCTGTGCGGGAAATCCTTTTTTTTAGATTACCGGGCGTTAGGGGAAGTTCTCGGCTGAACCAGCCAACTCCCGGGTTGTGTTTTCTGAAAGAGCCCAGCCAGTTCTTGATCCCGGGCTTATCATTCGAAATGTTTTTTATTAATGCATGCAGGGTTTTCTGAAGCATTTTACATTTAAATTAAATTTTGATAATATTACTGTGGTTATTGCTAAATCTGGCTGTTAAGGGGCCAAAATCTGTAAATTACTCGGTTGATCTAGGGTTTCATTTTTGTTTATACATAATATAGGGATTTGCCCTTTTCTTCAGCAGGTTGCAGGGTGTTCTCTGAAAGTTTCGAAGGGTTTTACTTTAAAACTTTGCATATATCTGCCGGGCTTTTGTTGTCTATTTTGCAGGTTACACGCCTGAGATAAGATCTGGAGGAAAAATTAAGTTCTGCAGGGTTGTCATTTCGCTGTCAGGGTTTTGCAGATCTAAAAAATTTTCACATCAATTCCATTCGCTGCGAAATCTGTCATTCAAACCCTCATCCTCCAATCTCCTTGCAAAAAATCGTCCCCCTTCTGCCTGCATCTGTCCGCTCCTTATTTTCTTCATGCATTTTTCATTTGCAACCGGACCATTTATCGCTGTTTCTCCCGCCGTCACCTGCAAAGGCCATAAGAGATCACGATTTTCTTTATTTCACTAGTCATTTGATACATCTTGGAAGGACTGTGCAATTGTTTTGGTCTCAGGACGCATAATACAAGACGAGATAGACGAAGAAATTGGGAGTTAAGACGTGTGCAGCTCGATCCCTTCAAGCGATTTACTATTCAACGATTCTCTGCGTTCTGAAAACCACCATGCGGTCCTGTCTGAGGCTGTAATACATACGCGGAGTTATTCTGGACGATCTCTTCATATCGCAGTAGCAAAACCAGATTTAAATCGAAGTTGTTCAACTCAGAAAAGCTCAGGCCAGTTGATCCTCATCACGCGAACGGTTTCGACCTGCGCATAAAAGGGAAAAGATCTGCCGTCTCTTGCAAAACACACTATAAGTAAACACGTTTTATCATTACAAGCCAGGTAATACATTGGGTGAGTTGTTACAGTCATTTTTTTTTTCTGATTCAGCAAATGCAATTTGAAGTTTAGCGTAGGTCATTTTCTTTGCGTCGAGTGGTAAAGTCATCTTGGCTTAAATTTTGAATTTCATTTTGTTTCATAAGTGGGATCTAGTGTAGGTTTCTTTATTTCATTTAAGTTTATAAAATTTTAAAATAAAGCCTTTCGATTTTTTTTTTTTTTTTTTTTTTTATATAGGTTTGAAATTTTATTTTAAAATCAGGCTTAGTTTAATTCGTTTAAGCTTTGGCTCATTTTTTTTATATATATCAAAAGTTTCCTTTTATTTTAGATTAGATTTTGTAGGTTTTGTTTAGGTTTAGAATTTTGATTTAATTTAGTTTGATTTTTATTTGTTTGGCTAAATAGTTAGATTTCATTTAAATATAAAAAAAAAAGAAAAAAAAAGAAGGTGAAAAAGAAATAATAAAGGTTTCTTTTTGATTTAGTTCAAGTTAGACTTTAGAATAAATTTTATTTAGTTTAGATTTTAGTTTTAATTTTACTTTAAAAAAAATAAAAATTTAAGTTTAGATTTAGATCTAGCAAATAAAAATATTGTGGGAAATTTTGCCAGATTCGGTTTTTCTCGGGAAATTATCACGTCATATTTTTCACGCTGAGATTCAAATTTATTGATGTGGAATGAAAGTTTTAGACAAGTCTGCACATCTTAAAGTTTAGCTGCATATGGTATCTGGTTAACGATTCATGATTTGCGTTGTTGTTTAGAAGCATTCATCTCTTCAAAAAATTTATTTATTGAATATCGTTATTGAGCTCTGGTCATTATAAGAACTCTGTGTGTTTATCGAATATCCTACATCTGTTCTAGTTATTTGATGATAAATGATTGCTGTTCATGGTTTATAATTTTACATCATCTAACAAGTAATCGTTTAAATATCAATCTCTTTAGGCACTGGTCCGCTAAATTAATAAAATCATTTTAGCGTTTCGTGTCTCCCAAACCAACTGGTCGATAGTTGGTCTCTTTCACCTCGTAGGGTCTACCCCCCTTAGCCGCGGGAGACAGGCTTAAACGGAGAGATCGGGGATCAGAGTGACAGTCCCTGGTCTGAGCGTTGTCGTGTCAATCTGCGCGACAACAAGGGCTTCCCAAAAGGTTTCTTCCAGCAAGACAGACACAGAAAATGTGCACTCATAGTCCATTTCATGTTGTCTTATTTTGCAGAGGGAGGAGATTTGTCAATAAACTTCTCCTTGTGATTTCTTTTTCTTTTACTCTTGCTTGGGCATGTCCTCTCCTGAGCTCTGATACCATGTTAAATTTGGATTAACATGTTCCTTTCTTAAGTCAATCACTTCATTAGCCCATTATTAATTCTATTATTCCATTACAAATCATATTTACCATTGACTGAAAGAACATCCAATGTAAATGCAAAAGACAAGCCAAGACAAGAGAACACAAGGATTGGCTCAAGCCAGGGAAAAACCCCAAGATGGGGAAAACCCTTGAACAATTCTTCTTATTATCAAAATCAAATGATCAACAGAGAGAGTACAATCAAAGTCAGAACTGACTTGCCATGAATGATGATTTGAACCACTGTCCAAATGCCAAGGAGGCAGCCCAATCAAGTATGCAATTTTGTCCTCAAGTAGCAGCAGACAAATACTAACCAGAGATCAGGAGTAGCTTAAGCAATGACAGAATGATATCCTAAAGGAACTCGGTCCTTGATCATATGATGCGGTCTTCTTTCCTGAATGGAATAAGCTCAAGATAGTCCAAGAATGGACAGTCAAACAAGGTCAATGAGTTGTTGTCTAATGTCTGCAATATGGGGCTTAAGTCTTCAGTCCTGTAGTAGCATTAGACTGCTCACAGACAAAGGTTACACCCTTTGTATTGACTGCGGCCTACCCTCCTTGACTGTGGCTAAGATGGAGGATACATCGGCCCTTCCACAAGTGCCTTCAAACATGCTGTAGTGGAAACCCTATCTGCGGCCCAAACTGAGATATGTACAAAACAGAAAGAACTGTCACTTCTTTTCTGAACTGCGGCCTGAAATAGAAGAGCACTCGAAGCCTTAAACTGCCTCCAAACAGTCCTCCGAGCCTCCTTGTTGGCTATGGCAAACCCCAAACAACTGCGACCCTCTCTTCCACAAAAATTTGTACCCAAACAAAGATATCAAATGAGGTTGGAAGCACCTCTATATATAGGAATTGGAGAGGGTCAAAAGACATGTCGTTTGGACTTGAAGGTGGTGAAGCCGACCTTGACCATTTCACATATGAGAGTGCATAAAATCAAAAACACATTTCTCCTTAACCAAATTTGATGATCTTTAGGTCGATTTTGGTCCTCTCGAAAAGAGGAATTCAATGCTGCAAATCTCTTTCTCAAAGGAGCTATCCAAAGTGGAATTTGGCCCTAGTTTCCATTTTTAACTGTCTTGTTGAGAATTCTACCTTGGATGGGATTTATTGTTTGGAAGAATGATGGTATTATGACAAAGGAATGCAACATGCCAAGATGATTGAAATCAAGGAAAAGAAGCTACTGAAGGAAGTCTAGATGACCAAAAGAAGAAAAGAAGTATGTATGCATATGTTTAATAAATTAGGTCATCATATAGTTGCAGATAGCATGGATGGATACTCTACCTCATGAGTATGATCGAAGAAAAGGGCTCTCTTCTAGAGATGCATGAAGGCATGATTCACATATTAACTAAATGAAATCAACATAATGTATCCTCATATGGAAAATGAGGTGGTTGACAAAGATGAAGGAACTACGAATGGAAGTTCTTGGGAAGCAATATGTGAAGAAAGGAAGAAGAGATCGTGAAAGATGCAACTATGGTCACATAGAAAAATCAACATCCGATAACTAGGAGAATTGGCCATGATATCTCCATGGGAAAGATATGAAGACCTTGGTAAAAGTCTGAAAAGAAAGAAGACCCTTGACAAATTGAATATCTTGGAGATGTGTCAATATGTATGCAAGATGTTGATTTTGCAACAAGCAGATTCCATGATGAAGGGCCATCACAAAAGGTAATTTTGATTTGATGTTCATTTTTTATTTTGAAACATATTTGGATGGGCTAATACATGGCTACCGAAAGAGAGTTGTGGATGTCACCTACAACTAGTACTCATGTGATGGGATGAAAGATCCTAAAGGAAACATGATGTGGAAAAGGTAGTTGTATGAAGAAAAGCAAGATATGGTCTAGTAGATCACTTTCCAATGAAAGGAAGGATGACATGACTGACATGGTTGGAGAAGGAAAGTGATGGGTGGCCGATGCCCTACGAAGAAGTCCCAAAATATGAAGGCTACATAATATTAAAAAATGAAATTCATGACATCGAATGAAGGAGCTCTACAAGCAGCAGAAGGTTCCATAATCTCCACCAAAAGCAGAGAGCTGTTGTTGAAAGAAAGTCGCTGGTTAAGAGGGATCTTGGGTACATTCCTTCATAGGAATGGGTATATCCTCCCTAGTTAAGAGAGAGAGATAAACACATCATTCTTGTCTTCACTTTGGAAGAAAGAATGGAGGATTGGGTAAGCATATGGCATCCAATACTCTTTGAGGATGTGGTAGGGCATCCAAGACAAGAGTAGTCGAAGAGGACCGATATTCTTTGAGGACTGAGAATCTAAGATAAGAATAGTCTTGTAGAGACATACCTTGTGAACACATAGGTGGGGTATGTGCCTTGAGAGACAATGATGATGGTGTCTATAAGTCATTGGTCTCGCCAGCATTGTGCTTTGATTTTGTGGAGAGATAGAGTTGTTAGTCAAGGCCTTGCTATGTGACAATGTTGGATGATATGATGCTACACAAATAGGTTACCAATCTGACTCTTCTTATGAGAATTCTTCAGATTGAGAATGTCGAAGTACCTTGTATGGATTATGAACATCTCCCTAGTTAAGAGGGAGTGTTGAAATATGTAACTAGGTTTGGTCTTCATAATGACATATGCAATCATGATTCTATGTATTTAATGTAAAGAGAAAAATAAAATTGTTATTGTTTTCTTGAGGCTGGGGGTTTCATGCTCAAGAGGAATTTATTTTATAGGTCAAGCTCCCATTGAGAGCTTATAGGGCTTATGAGTCATTGTTGTGAAAATTCCTGAATCTAACACATCAAAAACCCCTACTACAATTTCTGGTTTACTATCTCCTACTTGTTCTTTACATTAACAAGTTATTTAATTGCATATGTTCGAAATGCTGAGGGGGGGGGGGGGTGGGGGCTGAATCAGTGTTCCTTTTCAATTGTTATTTTTACTAGTTAGGTCACTTATAATTAGAACACAAAATGAACAATAAGAATACATACCTTTATTAATTTCTTCTTTACAATAAATTCAATACAATAATGTGTAGGTCTCCAGACCTAGATGAAGACACCAATCTTCTATCTCCCATGCTCCAACCTGTAGTTTGCCAAGCACCGACTTGGACTTCCCAAGGCTCCAACTTTGTCACTTTGAGGCACCAACCTCTAGGGCTCCAACCCTATCTCTAGTATAGGGTCCAACCTGGTCTCTTGAGGACTCCTATCCTCTAGGGCTCCAACCCTATCCTCCAAGGCACCAACCTTGTCTTTTCCAGGATCCAACCTCTTGGGCTCCAACCCTTGCTTTACTTCGTCAAGATATATTTAGTTGTACTTCACGTCTCCCAATGTCTTCTTCACCGAGCCCTGCCAATATCCTCAACAATTCCTTCTCCGAATCACTTTCTCAGAAGGTGTCACCACTGCTCTTCATATTACCCAAGCAAAGATCTCCAAAGTCATCTCATGATTGCTTCAATGCATCATGGTCTCCAAGGGTGTCTCCAAGACTTCAAGGGATCTTCAACTAGTTGTCCCAAGAAATGAAGGCTTTTCCAAGGTGTGCTCCAAATATTTAAGAACGCTCAAAAGTCCAAGAGATAGACTTCCAAGGATATCTTTGATAGTGCTTCCAAAACACCCTTTACTAGTGCTCCAAGCTGCTTCCAAATTAACTCCAATAATCCTTTCAAGATTGTCTCCAATAGTGTTCCAAATGTAGACAAAGATGCCTGCTCTATATCAGCTCAATAAGTATTCAACAAATCTGCTCCAACACAGTCTTCAAGTCAACACAAAAATTCTTCAATGAGGCTGCTCCAGATCTGCTACAAGATTGCTTTAGATATGCCTCAAAAATTCGTTCCAAGAGTCTGCTTCAAGTCCTCAAACATATTCCCAAGGCAGCTTCAAAAATGTCTTCAATGGATGCTCCAAAGAAACCTTCTATGTCAGCTCCAAGCGCAAGGATGTATGCTCTAAATATGATGCCCAAAACAAGTCCAAAGAGTGTGATGCTACTACTGTAATCTGAGCTTCAACAAGTCCAAGCCTTTTTTTTCAAGATGGTTGTCCTTGAGTTAACTCCTAAGTTCTCAACAATGCTCCAGAACCTCTGCCCTTACTGCTGCTGTCTCCTTATTTCAGTGAGGTGACAGCTTGGATGTGGCTGTCATATGATGCCACAAACACACAAAGCAGTCCTTAAAACTTTGGCTTCCACAGATATACACACAGGTCCAAGATAGAACTGTTCTGAGGTCTTCACTTCTTCAACCGAGCTGTCCACTGTTCCTGAGCTTGAAGCCTTGAACAAATCTGAGCTTGTAAGTGACACTGGTCTTCTTAAACAGCTTCAAATTATCACAGAGATGTGAATTGGAGGGCAGTCTTTACTGGTCCGAGTTCTAGATTTGACTGTCCAAGCCTCTTCACAGTTCTGGCCTCTCACAAGACTTTGTCACAGGTTTTGCTGCAATGAAGACTGTCCTAGATCCGAGCTTGAGGCAAATAAAACAGGTCTGAGTTATGTATATTTAGCTTTGAGTGATAACCCAACACAAAAATTAGCCCAAACATTAAACTTTTATGTCCTCTCGGCCTCCTGTAATTTCTGTGCCTTTTCTCTGTGTTTTCACCGAAATTACTTGAGGAAAACAGAGGTACGAGCCTCTCTTTATATACCCTTTTCGTCCTTGAAATGAACAGTCACGTCCTCTGTTTGGAGGCCGACTTGTGTAGGCTGCTCAGGTTGGCTCCATGTTCAGATTTAATAAATTAACTTCAAAAATTCAGAACTTTCAAATCGCTTGGAGTTTCGGGCTGTGTAATAGCTCATTGGAAAGGCAAAATTATTCTCTAAGAGATGGTCTAGGCCTCATAATGAGAATCTGCCTCTCAGGAGGCGAAACTATTTTTTAATGTGACTGATCGTTATTTAGTGCAAAAATGATTAGGACAGTATGGGCTTCTTCTTTGTCACCAAGTGTTTTTAAGTGAGGTTTCCACTTCTTAAGTCTTTAATCATCATGTCATCAAGTGATCTCTAATTCCTTCATTTTCCATGTCATCATGATTCATGATAGTGCAGTGATCCATTATGAACAATAGGCATCTAGGACAAGACTTCTTCTTAATGGCTTGACATCTTCATTCATGGTATCCTTGTCAATCAAGATTCTTGACTATCATTAGCCATCTCAGGAATATTGACATCTCAGTCAATGCCATATTGACATCAATGACAACCTAGATTAACAGCATAAACATCGAAGTAAACACAAATGCAGCCTTCACAGATATACAAATCAAGTACTGAAATAAATTGAGACAATCACACAAGGGACACCGTTATTTTTGGAAAAACCCAATGCGGGAAAATCGGTGCAGCATATATGAGGGTTTTATTATCAAGCAGATTTCTGAATACAACTAGGGTGCCAGAAATGGCTCACCCTTCAGAGAATATCCTCGACAGTAGTACCTCCATCCGGAGACGGATATTCTGGCAAATCAGCAATCGGATGAACGATCCCACAGTGACTCTGGTTGTTCCTTGTGTTGGATAGTGAAAGCTACTCCAAGCACTCCTCTGGAACTGCGTCACCCTGTCTGGAATTGCGTCATCCTCTCCCGACTGATTTGCTCTTAGTTTGCCCTACAGAACCTCCTCAACGTTGCCTCTTTAGCCCAGCGTCAACCTCTACAACCCTCTGCGATGTCTGCGTCAGCCTTTGCGGCTTTCTGTGTCAGCCTCTGTGTCCTTTGCATTTGCCTCTTCGACTTTTGTGTCCTCTGCATTGGCTTCCTCAGCATCTGCGTCAACCCTCCTAGGCTCTGCGCTACCTCTTTAGGCACTTTGCGGCCTCTCTGATATGTATTCTTCAGCGTTGGATCGAAATCCCTTGCTGAAATGCCCTTCACTGCAACTGATCTCTAACTCGATTTCCTCAACAAATCCAACCCCAAAAAATCGAATTCTTGATCTCTCTTGGTGTGTCTCCAACTGACCCTCAAGCCTCCTCTTATACTTTTCCTATTGACGATTCAACGGCTGAGATTAAGTCCCTAATCAACAGCTAAGATTAGATCTGGCTTGATCCTCGTCTCTTAGAACTTTCTCACCCATTTTATATTAATACACATTAATATTTTAATTTTCTTAAGTTTAGACTTAGGGACTCATTAAAAATATTAATTATTTTAATATCTCTTCATCCGGGTGGAATTTCTCCAAACGATTTCTGGGTCTTGGAAATCTCATGTGCCTTAGCCTCCACCAAATTTCATGGCTAGAGCACATTCGATGCTACCCAAAATCAACACTCCCTCTTAGCGAGGAATGTGCTCTAGCAACACTTCACCATGGAAGCATTACATTGATCATCTACATCGGTCCTTTGTGCTGATGCTAGGCCTGCTGCCCCACATCCACTGCACTGCTGCTTCTTGTACTGTTGCCCATGACACTGCCATTGCCGTTGCTACATCTGTACTGCAACTCCCTCTCAACATGTTGCCTCATGCTGCCCATAGCATTGCCATTGCTAATCGCTGCACTGTAACTTAGTTACCGAGAAGTAAGTAACTGACTTCACCCAAACACTAACATCTTGGTCAGTCTGGAAGCTTCGTGACACTGAAGCTACCTCTGCTGCCACTGCACTGCTGCAACCTCTTCTGTGCCTCTCGCACTGCTGCAACCTCCACTGCACTGCTACAGACTTCTACACTCTAGCACTGCCTTGTCGCTCCATCACACCTTGCTTCACCTGACACCTGTCATCATGCTACTGTCGTTAAAGGCTCTCGTAGCTAGATGTGATCCAAGAGTTTGGGCACCTCAAGGATCTTGCCCCTTTTCTGTAGTCCTCTCGACTACAACTCTATGTCTCCCCACCTCTTCTCTAGAGGCACATGAGCACTCATGGCACAATCGTCATCAGTATCAACCTCCTTCTCCACCTTTGCTAGAGTAGCATTTGAGTCGGAAGCTTCTCCCTTGCCTTTCTTCCTGGGGCATTGAGAGGCATAATGTCCCAGCTCCCCACAACTGAAGCACTTGACCTTGGAGATGTCCTTCTTCTTCCTCTTTTGAACCCCCTGCTGTTCCACAGATGCTAGAACTGCATCCTCCTCCTCCTCTTTCTTGATCGAACTCCCTACTGCTACTCCCCACCTTGGTCAACCTCCTAATCTCTTCCTGTCGAAGAGCTACCCACATCTCCTCCCAACTGGGGAGAGTCGCTCTACCCAAAATGCTTTGGACAAACGTCTCCCAGTCCTCGGAGACTGCATTCAAAGCAGTCCTGACCATAAACTCTGGATCCAGTGTAGACCCCACAGAAGTAAGCTGGTTGCGAATTCCTTGCAACTTGAGAAGGAAGTGATCTATCTCCTCTCCTTTCTGCATCTGATATGACCTCAACTGATTTTCCAATAACATCTTCCGCTACACGGAAGAGCCCTAGTATAAGGTGGTTAGGGTCTCCCACATCTCCCTTGTTGTTGACTTCTCAACAATATGTGGTATTATATGATCCTTGACCTTGTCTAGGATCATGCATTTCGCCTTCGCCATATCCTCCTCATACTTCTCATTTGCATAAGGGTCAATTGGGTCAACAATTGTTTTCAAGGCATAGTCCTTGATGCGATGTTTATCCAGGATTGCCAGGATCCTGGCCTTCCAGATGACAAAATTGGAAGCCCTGTCCAATCTGTCTTGATCCCTCAATCCATTCACTTCCATCTCTGCTCTTCTCCGCTAGACTCCCTCTGAGTCCTGATTTCCCTCCTGGAAATCCTCCTGCCAACTATCGAATCACTCCTCTCCAATCCTCCTTGCCACTGCAACTCGGATCTAGAATTCTTGGCTAGAAATCTGTTGAGCTAGTGCTTCCCACTACCTTGATTCAGTCCCCTTAGACACTGTTCTGCACAGACACAAACATCGTCCCACTAGCTCCTCAATTCACAATCTTCACAACTTCCTTAGCCCCAGCAACTGAAAAATTTGATCCCTTCAGTGTTTGCACAATCACGGCTTGGGCTGAATCTGCTCCTCCCGACTAATTGTGTTAATCCTTCCTGGCTGAGAAAGATGACATGGTTCTGCATGAACCTGTTATGTCCCATTCTACCTCTGCGTTGGCCCTTTTTCTGGCTCAGAATGCTAACGCAGGCTTCGCGTGAGCTTCTACGTCACCCTCTCAGAATTGCGTCACTCCTCTTGCATCTTCAGCTCTGGAACAATGCTGTCTCTCGAGACAACTACTTCTCTGTTGCAAATTCTCAGATTTCTTCGGCTGGTGTCTTCAGTCCTCCTTGATTTGCAATCGCTCTGATACCATGTGAAAATACCTGAATCTAACACATCAGAAACCCCTACTGCAATTTCTGGTTTACTATCTCCTACTTGTTCTTTACATTAACATGTTATTTAATTGCATAAACATCGAAGTAAACACAAATGCAGCCTTCACAGATATACAGATCGAGTACTGAAATGAACTGAGACAATCACACAAGGGACATCGTTATTTTTGGACAATCGTCCCCGGGAAAACCCAATGTGGGAAAACCGCTGCAACATATATGAGGATTTTATTATTAAGCAGATTTATGAATACAACTAGGGTGCAAAAAATGGCTCACCCTTCAGAGAATATCCTCGGCCGTAGTACCTCTATCCGGAGACAGATATTCCGACAAATCAACAACTGGATGAATGATCCCACAGTGACTCCAGCTGTTCCTTGTGCTGGACAGCAAAAGCTACTCCAAGCACTCTTCTGGAACTGTGTGACCCTCTCTCGATCGATCTGCTCTTAGTCTGCCCCACAGAACCTCCTCAGCGCTACCTCTTCAGCCCAGTGTCAACCTCTACAACCCTCTGCGTTGTCTGCGTCAGTCTCTGTGGCTTTCTGTGTCAGCGTCTGCGTCCTCTGTGTCTGCCTCTTCGGCTTCCACTTCCTCTGCACTGGCCTCCTCAGCCTCTACGTCAACCCTCCTAGGCTCTGCACTGCCCTTCCCTCACTTTGTTGCCTCTCTGATATGTATTCTTCAGCCTTGGATTGAAATCCTTTGCTGAACTGCCCCTCACTGCAACTGATCTCTAACTCGATTTCCTTAGCACACCCACCCCCAGAAAATCAAATTCTTGATCTCTCTTGGTGTGTCTCCAAATGACCCTCAAGCCTCCTCTTATAATTTTCCTATTGACAATTCAATGACTGAGATTAAGTACCTAATCAACAGCTAAGATTAGATTTGGCTTGATCCTTGTCTCTTAGAACTTTTTCACCCATTTTATATTAATACACATGAATATTTTAATTTTCCTAAGTTTAGACTTAGGGACTCATTAAAAATATTAATTATTTTATTATCTCTTCATCTGGGTGGAATTTTTCCAAAGGACTTCTAGGTCTTGGAGATCTCATGTGCCTTAGCCTCTCCACAAAATTTCATGGCTAGAGCACGTCCGATGCTACCCAAAATCAACAATTGTCATGTATGAATGACCCATTTGGGCATGTTACATATTGTAAAAATAATTTATTTGAGTTAAAGTCATGTCAAAGAACCCTCTAAAACCAAGTCATGTTGCAATTTTCAAGTCGGCCTACACTCAAGGATAAGTTGGCCTAAAAGGAGTAATTCGATACAATAAAGAAGGCTATATAAAGGAGACATCGACTTCACTTGGGAGACTCACTTCATATACACAAGTTTGATCACAAGGACAAGAAGAAGTGCGAAGGAGAAGAGGACGAAGGAGGAAGAGAAAATCGAGTTTTTGGGATTGTTTCTAGGCCACTTCTCTCCACAAGTGCAAAGGAATTAGGGTTCTTGCTACTACAGTGAAGTCGAGTTACAAAAGTAAAGTTAGGTCATCAAGAAGAGCTATTTTGGTAACCGAATTCTCTAGGAGAGAGAATCTACCCAAGTGAAGGAGAAAGGAACAAGATCACACCATCATTCTCACATGTGCTATGGTTAGGGTTTCTGTAGAAGAAGTTGTTGGGCAGGTCGAAGTTGTAGAAAAAGCTAATGGAAGTCAGAATTTGCAAAAGTTGCTAAAAGCAAGGTTTGACTTGGTCTTAGAGGTTCTTGATCAAAGGGTCAAAGGTCTTGGAATTTGTCAATTGAAATGTCTATAAGAAGAGAAAGAATTCTGGTGGGTTTTCCTCTCAAGTTGGAGAGGTTTTAGCCCTGGCTATTCGCTTACATCTTGTGTCCTATTGTCTCATTGTTCTTTATGTTTTGGTAGCCTTCTTGAGGATAGAAAACACTAATTATAATAGAGGAAAGAAGAAGTAAATCAAGAAAACTAAAAATACATCACAAGTAGTTGTCAAAGAGAAGTCACCCTGATATTGCTGCACCTTGATTTCTCAACACAAGGATACAAGACAACTTTGAGGAAAATGTATAGAGATGTGGGAGTTGCAATGGATGTACGTCAAGAATTTGGAGGATTTGTACAATTTACTGGTAGCTTTTCAAATCCAGTAGCTATGGGTGATTGAGGGAATCTTGATCCTATTACTTGGTGGGGCTTCCATGGTGGGGATAGCATTCATCTCTCGACTCTAGTCACTAGGTTGTTATCACGTGTTGCTAGTTCCTCATTAACTGAAAGGAATTGGAGTACATATGGCTTCATCCACTCAGTGAAGCAAAATAAGCGAGGAGCGGCAAAGGCTGAGGATCTTGTGTATGTTCATTCCAACCTCCGTCTTCTATCACATGTTGAACCAGAGTATAGAAAAGGTCCGAGCAAGATGTGGGATGTGGAGCCTAAGATCTCTGACTTGAACCTAACACTGAATGCCATCACTCACCTCAACCTACTTGAGGATATTGTTCCTCCACCAGTCCAACCTACTAATGCAACGTCCTACATTCCAGGACTCCCATCATCTATTCATGATGTAGAGTTGCAATATGCAGAAGAGAATGTAGATCCATTTGAGGATATGTAGTTAAACCTACTGCACATTATGATATTAGTAGAGTGATCATGGATGAGACACTCATTTTTGTACTTACTATTATCATTTATGATATTATCCTTTTTGTATGAGGATGCATCATTTCAGTGTTTCAGTCATCATATAATATATCTAACAGTTTCAGTTCTAAATGTTGTGATTTATAAATAGATTTGATTTTTGAACTCTAAAAGGTCTTTAAAAATTTTAAAAATATAATTATATTTTTTGTACTTGACGTATTGTTGCCGTATCCAGATCTTGGATTTTAAAAAATCTAGCGAATCCAGATCTGGATCTGGATCCGTATCTGAATCGTGGTAACCTAGCTTTTTTTGGTCTAACTGAATCGTATTTTTCTCCCCAGTGATTCTAGTTGTGAAAGGCTTGCAAAATACTTCAGTATTGACAAAATCAAGTATGCACTACTAAAAGCAAGTGGTTCCAATGACTCTATCTGATAAATTCAGTTTTTGGATTGACTCTATTTTCACATTGAAATTGGTTTCACTTTCTACTAATTTGGATTTGTATATATTGTTTAATGCACTAGTACATAGATTAATTTCATCACAAATATTAACTGGGTTTTGTTCTTGACATCTTCTGTTAAGAACTTCAGAATCCTGATTCCTATGGTGTCAATTTTTCAGCATGTGGACGCATTGGAAGTCCTTTTGCAGGGTCTTTGTGGGGTGAAAAAGGAAAAATTGAAAGTGCATGAATTGCTTCTCAAGAGTGGAACAAACATTGGTAAGTATATGTAATCATTTGGCATGGTGACAGTTAGAGGTTTATCTCAGTTCATGCACTCAAATTAGACTACATTATTTTCTTGCTTAAGATTGTTCTTGTCATTTTTTTTAAAGAAGCATGTAGGTGTTTTAATCTACAAGACTGCTTGCTGGATTTCAATCTGCAGGAATATCGCCATCAGAGGTTCGACTTTTGTGCTCCTTAGAACAGCCAGAACCTTTGTGGTATGTGTGAGCATTTCAGCTATTTGAGCTTAGATGTCAATAAATTTTTGAACTAACTGTTACCAATCTGGTTTCTCACAGTGATGATTTGAGGGGTTCAAGGATGAACTTGAGAGATAACGAGTTTCATGATTATGATTTTTTAAGGGGGTCAAGGATAAATTTTAAAATTTATGATATTGAACCTTAACATGCAAAACATGGTTACCATACTCATACTTGAGTGGTAATCACCAAGGCAGTTGATTCAAGGTACTTACCATGCTCATACCCGGAAGACTCGGCAGTATGGAGAAACACAAAATAAACATTTTCATTGCAGGAAAAGATACTTATTAGTAGGGAGAGTGTTGGCTGGGGATACTCAGCATAGTTCTCAAGTACTCACTAATGAGTACAGTGAGTATCGACTGCCCCGTTCTCAGTCAACATGAATAAAGGATGTAAAAATCTGAATACTCTACCAATGCCATTCTCACATTCTTGTAAGTTTTAAACCATTGCAAGTGAAGAAATGCATACAGATTTTCAGGCAAAACAGAAAGAACAACAATGGCACACAGTACACAAAGATTTAAGTTGGAAGCCCTTAACCAGGAAAACCAGTCTAACTTAGAGCCACATCTCTATCTTATTCAGTGTATTAACTTGACCATTCACAATACAATGTTTGGCTATTCTGCAGCATCCAAAATTCAAATCTGCTACCTTATCTTAGATTACAACCATAATCCCCTGACTGGGATAAGATTATGATGGGCCAAAAACTCACAGAAGCAAAAAGCAACTAGCAGCCCCATTTTTTTTAGCTGTGCTGCCATGAACCATGCACAGTCCACATGCTACAGCTAATGCATCATGCATAGAGGCACAGTCTACATGCAAAGAATATAACACATCTTCAACAATACTCACAAGTATGAATTTGAGTACTGTGTCAAATGCCATACTCGCAAGTACGAATGTGAGTACACAGCCAAATGCCATACTCAGCGTATTCACAAGTACTAGTGACTCTGTCACACTCGTTGACTATGGCATTGGTAACTATGATAGGAAGTGAGGGGAAGTTAGAAAATTCTGTCTTTTTTGAATGCTTGCGCTTATTTACAAGTCATCTTAGAATACAAAAATCTAATGCTAAAGTTTTCCCATTTATAGAAAGATAGTAATTTGAGAGAGCTTGTATTGATCTCTTTCATTAATACCTCATAAACTGCCTATTCTCATGTTAAGAAGTTATGGAGTATTACTGTCTATGTGAGAGATTCCTAAATTCTATCTCAAGTTTACTTCAAGTCGGCGAAATACTTGTTTATATTCATTTTTAGTTGTTTGAAACTTGGGAGTGCTCTGATTTTTCAACGTTGATAATGTTCTAGGAATCTTTATCAGAAACTCAGAAGGAACAACAATGATAGACCAATTACAATACAGAATGTTTACCTTTACCCATTTTTGGAATTGGTAACCTCTTTTCCAAGAGGTGGCTGATTTGTCAAATAACCTCTATATGTAATAACCAAAGTAAGTTAGAATTACGGGATAAGTAGGAGTAGAAACATGCCTGGAGCAAAAATAATTATTTCTTTTTAGAAGCAATTTTTGAGGATCGTCCTCAATGGAAGGCATTATCGAAATTGATGGTATTGAATTAACATTGGCAGAGCCTTATCATATACCCTTATTAGAAAGAACAACAGTGGAATTATACAATTCATGTTTTGATTCATAATAACCTTATTATTGTCAAACAGGGTAGGCGTTTGGACTGAAGTTATGTTCTTCAATTTAGTAATGCTTTTATGAATTGCACTGTCATAACAGAGGGATCTCTCTTTTGAGTTCAGGCTGCTGCAATCTTATTGATTTTTTTCTTCTGAAGGTTTGTTTGTATTGCTGTTGTAGGACTGTTTCCCTTATTGGCGGAGCTCTTAAAGGTGCTGCCTCTGAGCAGGTTGCAGCCCTTGTGCGAAATAGGGAGGATAGTAAAGTGAGTAGTAATGCCCTGAGATTCTTTTATGCATTAGGGTACAAACTTGACCATGAACTTCTAAGGGTTGGATTTGCATTCCACCACATTCAAAGGGGCTTCAGGATTACAGTCTCAGTAACTTCTGTTCATAAAATTCCCAAGCTCCATGCTATTGATGAAGCTGTGCCGGTGGCACCGGGACTCCAGTTGGTGGAAGTATCTGCACCATCGACCTCTGACAATTATCATGACGCTGTGACAGCAATTTCAGCATTTTCTGAGTTTCTGTCCCCGTATTATTCTCTACTCTCTTTTAACTAGTTCCATAATAAAAAATGCTGCAAAACTTTATGGTGTATGCTATGTTCTCTGGGACTGATGACATTTATACAAACTCATGTTTGTGCAGGCTTCTGCATCTTTCAAAGCCAGGTGTTACAACAGGTGTTGTTTCAACAGCTTCAGGAGCAGCTGGTTCTCTTATTTCAAGGGGAATTAGCAAATTAACATGATTCTCACGATTTCATACTAATTGTGGGCACAGCAAAGTGACAATGATGCTATATTCTCTTCATCACTTCTCTTGTCATTTATGTTGTTAACGCAGACCAAATGGGGCTTGATACATAAATTTATGTGATTAAATGCACATGCCCATTTGATTGGAGTCAGGAGAGAAGATAGATTCTATTAGTTAGAGAGATACAATGTTTGGTAGAACTATAGACTCTCAACGAATAGATAATATAAGGTGTAAGATGAATATCCTTAGTAAATCTGTTTAAATTTTTGTATATCACGAAGCTTGAAGCAAGAGCAGTGGTGTGGCCTTTCTGCTATTTCAAAAATGTATTTGATGTTTCTAGTGTAGTTAGACTCGAACTAAATCATTGGAATCGATCAAGATGAAGATCTTCAATATATTATATCCCATTCTTAGATGGTTAAATCTTTATTGCTTAATTCTCTGGAAAGGGTTACTTTATCAAGGGATCAACCAACCAATGAAAATAATATCTGACCCTTTAATTTATTTCCAACTGTGGCTAAGAATGCATACTAAATCTTTAAATGTTGATTTTTCAGATGTTAACCCACAAGTTGCCTTCTATAAGTAAAATATGCTCATCTTATGACAAGCCAGTTCTTTTAGTGTAGGAATTCAGACAAGACGAAAACCTTATGGTCACAAATTAGAAGTTGTGTGTTCATTTCAACCTCAAGGGTTACCTGATTGAATCATGCGGAGTTGCTACATTGCGTGCAATAGGAAGATGATTTCAGACCATTCTGGTACAGTTTGAAACATAAGAGAGTGCAGTCGATTGACTGGGACAAATGAACTCTAGTAATCGTTCAATTGTGCGGAAGCTGTAAGCAGCAGCTTTTTGACCTTTCCAATAAATGTTAAAATGAAGATGGAAGCCAAAGGAAACTTTTAAAAGTTATTAATTTTGATTTTGAGTTGGCGAAACTCATGGCTCAAACATAACACACCAATACACTCACTGTGGCTTGGGGATGTTGAAATTTGTAACTATATTCGATCTTCATAAATTTATTGAAGTCACAATGAAATGTACTTATCAAAAGAATGAAGAAAATAATTTTATTATTATTAAGATTTATTAAAACATGGGTTTCATGTTTTAGGTCAAAGTCCCTATTGAGAACTTCTAGGATTTATTTCGAGTCATTATACATTTAAAGAGATCCTTCTGGGGCTTTCAAATCATGTAAAAAGAATTATTTTGAGTCAAAACTGAATTTAGTCCTCTCCACACCAAGTCGGCCTCAAGAAGATCAAGTTGGCCTCAAGAAGAGTAATTCGACCTCCCTGGAAGGCTATATATACAAGGTAGTTCGAATTCATTTGGAGCACAACACTCTCTCACTCATAGTTCGATATCTAAAGCTGGACGTTGGGAAGTGTGTGTTATATAAAAAATTAGTTAGTTCATAAGTTATTAGGCAAAGGGCATGATCCATTCACTAAGAGGCACTCAAGGCAGTATATAGCTTGGGCTTCCCACAAAATGTAAACATCACCTATTTATTTATTAATAAAATATATATTATCGCTGCCAATTGCTAAATTCGTGTGTTCCATCTGGTATCAGAGCAAGTGGATTGTTGCCTTCGTCGCTGTCCCATGCTGCACTGCCTCACTCGCTGTTTGCAACGTCCAGCATCCGCGTTGTCACAAGTCTGTTGCCCCATCTCCCCGCCATCATTTCCTATCTTCGTCGAAGCCTTTCGCGTTTTTTTTTCATCCTCCATCCCTGCGTCCATCCCCGTCAACCATTTGTGTACCACGCTTTTGGTTCCACCTCTGTTCCGTTCACTTCCACACAATCGTTCACTTCCATGCAATCTTCTACACCCTTTGCACAGTGCTAAGCGTTCCAGTCAACTTTCGATCTCGGTCAACACTGGCCATAGTCCTTGACGTCTACACATCATATAAGGTCACGTTGGGTATATAACTATAAAGGTGTTTAACTTAAATCATGTAGTTATATGATATTAATTACTTAATTTAGTTATTATATATATATATATATATATATATATATATATATAATTAATTAATTAATTAATTTAATTTAATTATTAAAAAAAAAATTAAAAAAAAATTAGTCAACTTAAGGAAGAAAGTTAAGTTGCGGACAAATATACACCCCCACAAACCCGTTCAATGTCATCGATGTCAATGGCCGATTTCAGCAAAAAATTGATTGATCTGGAGAATAGGATTACTAGCCACTCCGATGATTTCAACCAAAAATTAGTTGATCTCGAGAGTAGGGTTATCAGACATTCCGACGATATCAAGAAGCTTCAGGATACGACAAATCGGATAGAACTATAGCTCGGGCAGAACCATATCCAATCCAAAATGAATCATAATCAGAAAATGATGTTGCTGAACACTTTGTGTGAAAGGAGGAAGGTTACACCCGAACAACTACTCCAAGATGATGGAGGTAATCAGTGGCACAATTCATCAAATTCAATAGATTCTCATGAAAATGCAGAGTCTCCAAAAAAATCATCCACAGCATCAAGGAAATAATAATGTGACTTTTTCAAATAAGCAACTCTGGAATTCATTCGCTAATCAATACCCTCTTTTCGCTCCACCATTAGCGACGTATCAGGGAATGGCAAAAATCGAGCTGCCTAAATTCGATGGGAACGAAAAATGAAGGGTTGTGTGGTTGAATAAAGCAGAAGAATACTTTGAGATCTATGACATCGACAATGATGACGAAAAGATTAGGCACACTTCCATGAAATGGAAGGAGAAGTATATAATTGGTATATGTGGTGGAAGAAGACGACAATCACCATCAGTTGGAAAAAATTTAAGGATGCATTCTTTAAAAGATTCCAAGGTGTAAAGGAAGAAAAGTTATTTTTAACACTCATCAGATTGCGACAAAAAGGAAATGTGGATGAGTACACTTGAGAATGGGAGACCTTAGCAACACGAGTACCTGGGTTATCATAATCTCGTCTAATTCAATCATAGATCTCCAGAGTTAAAACTCATCTACGAGTAGAACTTGAGCTTCATGACATCACGTCAATAGAAGTAGCAAGACAAAATGCAAAAGTTGCTGAAAAGAAATTCGAATAGATACTGTGGTCAAAACCGGAAAAGGTATATTCGAGACGAAAAATGCCCTAGTTTGTGGATATGGATAATACAATATATGTTCCATCACATCGTCGTGAAGGTGAAAAATCTAATGTAGAAATGCAAAGGATAAAAGAAGGCAAATGCAAACGCTGTGGCGAGAAGTGGGACCCTAAACATAGGTGTGCAAAAGGAAAAGAATCAAAGAACCTATATAACTGTGAAGCAACAAATGATTCAAATAGTGATGATTTCGACATAGAAGAAACAGAAGATGCCCCAGAATTCTCTCTAGAATTACATGACATAAGTATTCCACAAGTGTCACTATCGGCAATGACAAGTATATCACAACCTCAGACTCTAAAATTGAAAGGACATATAAAAAATAACAACGTAGTGGTTCTCATCGACTCCGGTAGCACCCATAATATTTTAGATGCAACCGTGGCAAAGACACTCAACATTTTCTCATTTCACATACCGAACATGAAGGTGATGCTAGCTGACGGTAAGAAGATTGAAAAGGTAGGGAAATGCCATAAGGTTAAATTGCAGATACAAGGCTTTAATTTAGAATTCCCGTTCTTCACTGTACCATTTGGAGTAGATGTGGTCTTAGGGATCCGATGGCTGCAAACCCTAGGCACTTATTCTACCAACCATCAAGTACAATTCATAAGATTTAACTGGGAAGGGCAGAGGTACAAGTTATACATATTCCAAGCACCAGAGAATCAAATCGTATCGTCATCTCAGATGATGAAGATGATTCAAATAGGAGCAGCAGCTTATGTAGTACAATGTCACCAATTAGAAATGTTTTCAGCAAACATGATCAGTGAAGAGTCACCAGAGATACAAGATCTAATTCAAAAGCATGAAAAGGTATTTCAAGACCTGCCTATGAAAATGCCTCCTAACAGGGAAATTGAGCATACAATAGAAGTCAAAGCTAGGTCAGACCCTGTCAACATCAAACCATATCGATATCCACATTATTGTATCTCTGATATGATAATGGTTAGCTATCATGCCAGGGCATCTAAGATAATTGTTTTGAGGGTTTTGTTTTAATTTGGAGGACCAATGTAGGAAACAGATTTAAAATAGTGATGCCTAACCTTTTGAATAATATTAATATCTAAACAGAGGGTTGTTATTAAAATTCACACAGTGATATAGCTTGCATGGTGGTGAGTAGAAATAGAGAGGTGGTATAACTATCACAGTCTTTATATTGAAGATTAAATAATCATAAGTAAGAAAACCTTTAAAATATGTTCAGAAGGTTTAACAAAACATGCTTAAGCTTACAACATATGCTGATGATATTATGATTTAGAGGGACTTAATAAAACAAACAATTTATATAATTCATTCTCTTTATAGATGATCACTTCAGAAGCTTATAAGAATAATTGAGATACAATTACTCTTACCTGGTTATCTTTGTAAAACATAAGAACATGAAGAAAACACTGTGAAATAAAACTGGAAAAAATTACAGAAAAACGAAACTGTATGAATCAGAATTCAGAATCCATTTGCTTTTGTATTAATGATTCAGAAAAGTCAAGTACATTCAATGCTTAGAAATGCTTCTTCAAGGGTGCAACCCTTAATAACTTGTGAAAGAGAGTTATTTATACAATCTGAGAACTGAGAAAATATCTTAAACTATTTTACAAAAATAGATAATTACAAAATTAGGAATATAAACTGCTAGCTGATCTGGCACTATTTTGGTGCTGAGTTGTTTGATGACTGTTGCTGAAAAAATTGAAAACTGTTGAACTTGTGATGACTGTTCCTGTAAAGGTTGAATGTTGTTTGATCACCCTCTAGTCAAGTAAATCAGTTAATACTTCCCAGCGCTTCTTATCTGGGATAGATATTTTGGTTACCCTTCTGTAAATTTCATCCATCTCTATATACTTTGTGAAAGTGGGTTTTACTGGAAATATATGCCTAATCTCATCTAAAATGAAGAAGGTGTCCTTGAGTGCATTTAGCACCACTCTTGGTGTTGCTGCACCTCTTATGTTTGACACTGAAGCTGCATTGGTGCCTACCTCTGTAAGCTTTCGAACATAATTCTCAATAGGCATGAATTTGTCGTTAATTACAAGCATAGAGGGCAAACCCTTGCTGGTCAAAGGTTCAATCCTATTGAAAAATCACTGAATTATTGTATTCACACTGCTGCACTTTTCTTCCAACTGAAGGCTGAGGTTCTTCTTAGTGATGATCTTCTTTACTTCCAGAATCGTTGATGTACTGTCATTTATCCCTAATTCTTCAAGCACATAGCTGTCTTTAAAATTTAGGAACATGATTATATCATAAACAATTTCTGGCATATCCTCAAGCTATTTAGTAATAGTTTCAACAGCTTGTTGGGCTTTCTCCAAGAGGTCTTTTTGATCAAATACTATCTTGATATAGGGCCAGATATCCTTAATTGCTTCAGTAATTTCTTCCCACAAAATTTCTCTTGCCAAACCCAATTTGTTTCCAATGTAAGATTCTTTGAGTTCCCTCTACAATGTTTCAATCTGACCTTTTGCTCTCTGCAACTCAGCTGCATGTGAAGTGTTTACAACTGTTTTCATATGCTGTAACTCCTTGAATTCATTCTGCAACTTCTTGATTTCTCCTGTCTGAATAGATAGGTTATGAACAACTTCAACAAGTTGTTCAACTCTTTCTGCTGCACGTATAGCTAATGTTATGGCTGAAGTAGAAATCCTGGTTACAAGGATTGTTGCAAGGGGTACTATATCCATTGGAGTTTGAGCTCTTTTGAAAGCTTCCTCTTTCTCCTTGACCAATTTCTCCATTTGCTCTTCCATCTGTTTTATTTGCAGATTCTGTTCCATGATGAGATTCATCATGTTAGACTTCTAAGTTTCAATTTCTTCAATCTCTTTAGCCATCGGGTCCTCAGAAGCTGGAAATTTGAGCTGCTTCCTTAATGCTAAAAGCTCAGCATTTTTCTTCTTCACAAGTTCTTCTGCAACATTTATGTTGGAGGGATCATATCCCATCTTCAGCATGAGATCTTCTAAATATTTGATCTTTGTGTGCTTTGCTAATGAGGAGAATTTCTCCAACTTGAGCTGTGACTGTATGTTTCCTAAGGTAACCTGCAATTTTGACAAACTCATGGTAGTATGAGTTAAAGTAGAATAAATCATTTGTCTAGTTTGTTTGTGCATCTCAATTTGATCAATTGGATGCACATCCTTTACATTAAATTCAAAAGAGGTCTGCTTCTGATAATGTGCAGCGGTTTTAGGTTGTGGAATCTGAGGTTGTAGAAAAGCCATATGCATTTTACCCTTCTCAGAATCAAAGACTGAAAGAAGTCTGGCCTGAGAGCTGGAGGAATGTTTCCAGAACTGTGTGTAGGTGTTCAACTTCAACTCTTCATTCTTCTTTTTTATCTCACTGAAAACATGAAAGATGTCCTCCTCCTTGTCCTTCTGAGTGCTTCCACTGGTCTGAATTACCTGCTATTCATGAGAAGTAGTGGAATGAGTTGGGGACTGGGTAGACTATCCACCAGACTGTGTATAGAGCATAGTCTCTCCAAGTCCATCAAATGTGGTTTTCTGAGACTCGTGTTGCACCAACAGTGACAGAGATCCTAGGTCTCTTTTTCCTATGCACAATCCTAAAGCCTTGGCTTGATGCTTCAGTTGTAGGGGATGTCTGTTCTTCCCTTGCTCTTTTCCCTATCTCTTCCTGTGCAAGTGGAGTTCGCACATTTGTAGTGGAAACTGCCTGCAATTCAGATTCTTGGAGGGTGTTCTCTGTCCACTCCAACTAATTTTTGTATTGTTCTATTTCTGGCCTAATTGTGTGGTGATATGCTGTAAACGTGTTTTCCACCCTGAGTTTAGAAATCACTCCCATTGGGTCATAAGATCAAGTGAAACTGAGATCAAACTTCATTTCCTTTAGCAACCTATCTACTTCTTCTCCTGCTGCTTTGGTATTGCAGATGAATGGACCAACCTGAGCTTTGAGCTTGAATCGAGATTTCTTCTTTGCTGCCACAAAGTGTACTTCATCCGCATTTAACCTTTGCCTAATATAGTCCAGTGCAAAGATTCTGATGGGGAGGTACTTGGGAAGTTTGTAGGGTGGAAGATCACAACCATAAACCCTTATTTCTGTGTAGTTTTAGCAAAGATACCAATCTCTTGTTGTGGCTTGGTTGACCAGCTGCAATACTTTGACAATCTCATCACTGATTCTTGGTATTGGAGTGCTTCTCATAAGACTGATAGCTAGATGAATAAACAATTCTATGAACTATTTATAGGTAAACTCTTCTTTCTCCTTCATTCCCATTATAGTCCAAAAGATCATTGATTGTTGGTTGCCTTCCTCACCTAGCTTTTGTAAGGTAAATGGAAATTTATCTCCCTGAAAATATATGAAAAGGTATACAAGTACTGAAGCATACTTGAATGCTTCTTCAGTGTTAAACTGGACAAATTGCTCATGTATGGCTTCAGCTAGGAATTGGTTGAAATTATAAATAACAATGGGTTTGGAATCAACAGAAAAGATAGATAAGAAACCTAGGATGGCATCATTAACATATTGATTAGAGTTATAACCAAGTAGATAGGACAAAATAGTGGTGATTTGCTTGGTTCTATCAGGGAACATGGATGAGTCATAAGGAGGGTTTCTTTTAGGCAGAGGACTATCAATGGCTAGGAAAAGTTCAAGAGTCTGGGATCTTTTAGTAAAATCTAGTTTCTGATAGGCTTCTATCAGGCTTTCATGGGAAAAATGATGGGTTGGTGTAGTAGTAGGGGCCTGCAACATCTTTTCAATGGACTCAACGTTGATTAAACAGAGGATTTCTCTTGTGGGTGAAATGATTGCTCTTTGGCTGGGATCATAGGATTCATGGCATTTCCTGACAAATTCAGGTGCTCTGTGTATCTAAGGGAAATGTAGTGGAGAAGGAGTCGTCCCAAAGTCCTATTTCATCAGTCTGATCAATTAATTGATCTTCCATTTAGTAGTAAATTTCATATAAACCAAATTGAGAAGAAGTCTCAACGATTTTACAATCCCTATTGACGAGGGGGGTATGGTGGAAGTCAACCTGTGGATGTACAAGAGGATTTGGGATTTCTGCAACTTCTTTTCCCTTAGGAGGCATTTTATCAAATGAATTTGCAGATTGAAAATGATATAAATGGAAAAATTTGTCTGAAATAGGGTGCTCACAGTAAAAACAGTATGACTGAAAAAGAGACAAGTGGACCTGGATGTCGACTTTCTTCTAAACAGGACAAAATAGTTGCTTAAATGTTGGATCGTCTTTGAGCTGTAAGGAGGCAAACTGTGAGTGATCAATTTGGTCATAGAAATGTACTGTGTAACCGTTTTCTTGGAGGAACAGGGATTTTAATGGAAAAATTAGAGTGGAGCTATTGAATGAACAATTAAATCTGCATTAATTATCCAACGAGATTAATTAACGGGTCTTTGGGACATAAATTCGTGGGATATGGTGAATTGAATGAACAATGGATAGGTGACAGTTGATTGGATGGAGAAATGACGTGGAGCAGACGTGGATGGCGACATGGAGTGACGGTAAACTGTTGCATGTAAACCGCATTCGGGAGTAGCTTGAGGTGGTAAGTCATTTTGGGATTTTAAGTCCCGAAAGAATAAAATGAGGCTAAGGTGGTTTAAGGTGGTGGTTTCGGAAACTGTCCACTTTGGACCCCTCCTCCTCCCGCTGATAAAGTTCGGACAACAAATGAGAGCCGAAGAGAGATGTGGGCTGCAGGATCTCGAGGGAGCATGCAGGATGAAAGGTAAGGTGGAAGGGATTTAACATGTGAGGCAGAAGTGATGGTGGGGTCACGATTTCGACGGATGTGACAGTTTGGTGTTATGGTGAATGAATGTTTGAAGTTAGGATATTGCAAAATACATTGGTACTTAGAGTCCATAGTTAATTCAAAATGCAACATCGCATGTAAGAATTATCCAATGTCACAACTTAGGATAAAATCCTTTCATGCTCCAATTATTTCTCATATGTCTATCTATCCTTTATACTCCTAATATTTTCATTTATTCATCTGAGTGTATTTAGGCTAGCAACTCAATATTTCTTTTTAATGACTAATCTATCTCTATCCCTTATTTCCTCCATTGGCTCAGATTAAACTGTTGAGCCAATTTTATTTGCTACCTATTGGCAAAAATTTAAATCAAATCCAATCATGATTAAACTGTACAATTGGATTAGATGAACTAGGTGTGGCATGTAAACAATATGCACACAACCTTTATTTGTAAAAATAAAATTGACTAAGAGTAGTGGCATTTGGATTTGCAACACTTCCAGAGTTTATTGTTTTTTTTTTTTTTTTTCTTTTCTTTCTAACCTAACATTTTATTTTTGCCTTCATTTTTAAGGGCATCTATTCTAACATTTTATTTGATGTGGACTTATTCATAAAATATCCCTAACATTTTTTATTTAATATTCTTTTTGTCCATATCCTAACTTAACATTTTTTGAAATATATTTTCATTTTTAACTAATTGATACTAACTTACCAAAACCAAAAAATGCTACAACATCAGCTCCAACTGGGCACTACTTTCTCCTGTAGAATGCAGAGAACTTGGAGATCCATCTACCTTCCCCTTGGGTTATGGAGTCTTTGTTGTAAAAAATCACACTGACAGCTTGAAAAGTAAAATAAACCGGAGTTTTTACAATGATAGTAATGAAATCTACTTCAACTTCTCAGTACTGAATGTAATGTTTGAGAAACCTTCCATTAACAGGGTAAGTGAAATATAGTCCCTCAAGATTTTGAAGCACAAAAGTGTTATTTCCCTTTACTTCAGCAATAGCTAAAGGTCCAAACCACATGTTATCAAACTTGCCATGTTTTCCTTTATCTTCTCTTCTGGAATCCCATCTTAGAACTAGATCACCCTCCTTGAAGTTCCTTTCCCTGGCTCTTTTGTCAAACAGGCTCTTCATCTTATTCTAATAATTTTTCAATTTATATTGAACTTCATCTCTGTTTTCATTTAGTTCAATAATTTGATTTATTCTCCTTGAAAATTCATCAGGTTCATCAATTGAATCCTACAGGAATTTTAAAACAAGGAAGGCCAAGTTGGTAGGGAAGACTGCATCTTTCCCATAGACTAGCTGAAAATGAGACTTTCTAGTAGACCTCTTTGGAGTAATCCTGTTTTCCCATATTGCATAAATTAGATGAGAATTCCAGTTCTTTTTATGATCTGCTAAAGTCTTTTTGATCACCTTTACCAGAATTTTATTTGAGGATTCTGCAAGACCATTACCTTGAGGGTAATAAGGAGTTGAATGATGTAACAAAATCTGATATTTCTAGCAAAACTCAATCATTTTAACATTGGAAAATGCTGCTGCATTGTCAGTAAGAATTTGTGTTGGGCAACTAAACCTAGATAAGGTATTTTCTTCAATGAATTTAATTACTACTGAATCAGTAGCATTTCTTACTAGAATTGCTTCCACCCATTTGGTAAAGTAGTTTGTTGCAGTGAGAATCCATCTATGTTGATTTCTTGAAGTAGGATGAATTTCTCCAATAAAATCTAGTCCCCATTGGAGAAAAGGTGCTAAGACTATTGTTGGGATTAGTGGAAGAGCTACTAGTTTTTTCTTACTAGCAAACATTTGACAAGGGACACAACTTTTGACCTTTGCTCCTACTTGTAAGAACAATGTGGGCCAATAAAATCCTGCCCTTAATATCTTATATGTTGTTGCTCTCCAAGCATAATGTCCTCCACAAAATCCTGTGTGAAATTGATCAATAATTCCTTCAGTTTCTGATTCTGTCAAACATAATAACAGGATATTTAGTGGGTCCTTCCAGTAAAGATTTTCATTTATGATACAATATTTGACTACCTTCAATTTGAGAGCTTTACATTGACTTTTGGAAAATGATGTTGGACATTCAAAATGAATCAAGAAATTTACAATATCTTGATACCAATTTGAAGAAAGAAATTTCTCATCAATGTGTAGAGATATGGCCTGATCTGAAGGTAAAGGTTCTTGTGGATTCTTTTCTTCAGGATGGTGAGGAGGTTCTTGTGGATTCTCTTCATTCAAATTTTGGGAAGGTTCTTGTGGATTCTCCCCTTCTGCCAGAACAAAAGGTTCTTGTGGATTCTTCTTATCTGAACTTTGAGAAGGTTCTTGTGGATTCTCCCCTTGTATTTCCAAAACTAAGTTGATTCCAAGCACTTTACAGTTTGATCAAGCTAGAAGATTAGTTAATCCTTGACCCTTGAATAGCTTTGTAGTTTTGATAGTTAGATCAAACTCCAGTATTTGAGTGATCCATCTACCTCTCTTCCCATCAGTGTCAGGTTGGGTTAAAACAATCTTGACAACACTGTTAGGAACATAAGCAGTAATAGGTGAATGTAGGACATACATCCTGAATGATTTCAGGGCTTGTATTAGGGCATAGGCTTGCTTTTCAATTATGTCATACTTAAGCTCGACATCTCTCATAACCTTACTGAAAAAGGCTATAGGTTGGTCATGGGAATCTTCATTCTTTTGTAATAAAACAACAGCAAGGGTTGTTTCAGAGGCAAAGGAAAATATATTGAATGGTTTGGTATAATCAGGACTGACCAAGGTTGGGGCTTTAGAGAGATTTCTTGATTTGGTCAAATGCATACCTAGAAGAGACAGTCCATTTAACTTCATGATCCTTTTGGAGCATATCAATTATGTCTTTCACAATTTCAACATAATTTGGGATGAACATCCTTAAAAAATTAATCTTGTCTAGAAAAGCTTGGATCTCCTTCTTGTTTCTAGGTAATGACAATGTTTTTATTGCAGAAACACATTTGGGATCAATCACCACTCCTTCTTTCGAGATTATATGGCCTAGCAACTTTCCTTCTTTGATAGCAAAAAGAGACTTTTAGGATTGAGGGATATTCCAAATTTGCTACACCTGTCAAAAACCTTCATCAAGTGCTTTAGACGTTTCTGATCAGAATTAGAAAAAATAGTTATGTCATCAAGATAAATGACTACAAATTTTTTTACCTGAACCACAAAAGCTATGTCCATAGTTCTTTGAAATGTTGCTCCAGCATTGGATATGCCAAAAAGCATTCTAGAATACATAAATGTACCCCAGGGTGTAGTAAAAGCTATCTTTTCTCTGTCTGCTGGATCAACATTTATCTGATTGTAACCTAAAAAACCATCAAGCATAGAAAGTCTTTGTGCTCCTCAAACCATTTGAAGTAACTGATCCATTTTGGGTAAAGGGTAATTATCCTTTAATGATGCTTTGTTCAAATTTCTAAAGTCATACAAAGTCTGATTTCTCCATTCTTCTTTCTAATAGTTACTAAATTAGCAACTCAATTAGAATATCTAAGAGGGAGAATAGTCTGGGCATCTAGCATTTTCTTAATTTCCTTTTTCTACAGTTGGCAGAAGTGCTGGATTAATCCTCCTAAGTTTCTGTTGACAAGGTTTTGCTTTTGGTTTTAAATGAATCTTATGCTGAATTAATGATGTATCATAAGTTTTTAGATCAGCATAGTTCCATGCAAAAACATCCTTGTATTTTTTAAATAACTTAAGGTATTGAGCTTTAATTTCGGGATCTAAGGATGCACAGATTTTGATGCTCCTAATGTCATCATTTGTTCCAATATTTACTTCCTCTATGTCATCTTGTGGAGAAATTGACTGTGGGTTTCTATGGACATCATTTTGATCAAACAATTTTTCTAAAGGAATGAGTCCTTTGGGAATGAAATTGTTAGACAACTAAATGATATCATGATTGACAATTTTTGAGTTGAAATCTGAATTATCATTTTCATTTGCATTCTCAATTGTTTCTGTTGTATTTTCATCAATTTGTAGAACTGAAAATTCATCTATAACATGTAGAAAAGATTTTAACTGCTCATCATCTTCAAATATCTGCCAATATTTTAGGTTGTCTAGGATGGATGGCCTGTATTTGACTTGTATTTGATAGAGCACATTAGTTTGATCAGGGATTTTAAATGAACTAGCAGAAACAACTAGGGAATCTGCATGAATATTCTGATCCCTTGGGATATAAGTCAAATTAAAAGCATTGAAGAAATTTTCAACTGAATCCCAAACCTCATTTCGGTAAGATCTAAGCCTAGGATGTTTTTTCTGGAAAAGATTTCTTACTTTTTTAACAATGAGCTCTGAGTCAGTGAAAACACTCAAATTTTGAACCTTTAAGCTCTTGGCTAATTGCAGTCCTAAAAGGAAAGCTTCATATTCAGCCACGTTATTTGTAACTTCAAAATCAAGTTTGCATGATTGTGTAATATTTTCTTTTTCTGGTGAGATTAAAACTACCCTAGCTCCTACTCCATCTTTTGTACAAGAACCATCAAAGAATAGCTTCCAGACATCAGTTTGATTTGGTACAGGTCTTTCAATTACATCTTCAATTTTTGCTTGAGTTTCATGTGTTTGGTTTGAAGAAAGTTGGAAACAACCAAAATCTTGATCAATTGCATATATGGGATGGTTTCTTGGTTGATCTGTTTTGCAAACAGTGTGCACAAATCTGACCTCTCTATATAGCCTTAGTTGCTCTCCCCCATAAACTGGAATAGTGGCATAAGACATGTCCATCTGAAGAGTTCCCCCTAATTTGGCACAACAAGACCTTGAAAGGAGCATTCCAAATTTGGGAGGGATATCTGTGACAACTATATCTAACACTACACTCTTTACTGGGATTTGGGCGAGAGTGACTACTAAATCCTTAATCAATCCTAGACAAGGCACCCTTTTGGAATCAAAGGTGTACAAATCATGATAGGATCTAGTTATGTCAAGATTTAAATGATCCATGATAGTTTTTGGCATAAGATTATGTGATGCTCCAGAATCAAGCATACAATTGTATAACATAGAATCATTTGTTTTAAGAGTCACATAGAAAGGGGGTACTATTTCATCCACCATATCTGAGCTAGGACCAAAAACAACTGCTGGTTTTTCATCTTGAAGACTAATGATATCACTTTCAACATCAACCGAGGTATTTTGTATCCATTTGGAGACTAGATTTTTATATCCAAGGTGTTTAGAAATTTTTGAAAGTGGTATAGGGATTTTAACTCTTTCTAACTCCTTTTCAACATTATATGCAGTTAAAATAGTTTTTTCAATTTGAGTAGTATCAGTTGACTGATTTAATGGTTGAACAGTAATTGTTTGAGTTTCAACAATTTTGGTACGAGGTTCAATTGTTGGAGGTTCCTTAGGGGGTCTTCCAGGACTAGGTCTGGGCCTAATATCATATCTTTTGTTTAGTTCTGCAATTAGGAATTCAGAAAAGGCATGGTATTTGGAAGCCTGTGAGGAGTCTTGATCTTGTTGAACATGCTTTTGTTATGAGAGAGGAATAATAACAATCTGACCAAAAGAGGTATCCATATTATTAATATCTTCAGTTATAGTCATAGCCTTGTCATTAGGCTATTGATCATCTATCAATAAAGGAGTTGGAACCTGTTGATCATTACTAGGCCTTTAAAGAATTTGTAACGGTGGATTTATTTTGTATTGACCTTGATTTTGATTTTGGAGTCGAGTGACCGTTTTTTGAACTATTATAGGTTGAGTTTCAATCTTGGAAATTCTATTGGACAAATTTCTAAGAAGTGAAGTTATTTCATCTATTTTAGAGTCTCCAGTTTTAGCCTTAGAGGAAATTAAGGCCTCTTGACTTGACTTAAGTTTTTTCTGGGCTTTTTCCTCTTTAGCTTTTAAAGTGGTTGAGGCAGACCTATTTGCTTCCACCTCTATAGCATTAGTTTGCATGTCTTCAAGAGTCCTTGAAGTCTTTTCTCTTAACATCACAGCAAAATCGTCTTCAAAAGCTTTTGAAAACCTAGATTTGGCTACCGCTACAGATGGTTTGCAATCAGGGGGCATCTTATGATAAAATTTGTTGAACCTTTTGATAAAATCATAGACAGGTTCACCAAAGTTTCTTTTAAGTTCTTCAAACTCAGTAAAAAAGTAAAGAGTATCTTTCTTCACTCCCCATTGATTTTTCTTCCCAATTTCTAATGGAATTTGCAGGTAACTGCCTAAACCAAGTCCTCACATTTCCCTCAAGACACTGAACAAACAATCTCATGTAAACATTTTCTTGTTCTATGTTCATGTTATCTGCAAAGTCTCGAAAGGCTTGAAGGTGATCCTCAGCTGAGGGACCTATTTCTCCATTATATCTAGGAAGGTGTGTTGTGGAGGTAAATCCCCTCTGCGGACATAGGCGATCCCTACTAGCCCAGACCGGGTCTAGCAACAATCAAACAATGCTATCATGCAAGTTCCTAATTGCAAATTAAAGGTGGATGATGAGAACCTACTTGGATTCCAACGCTAATACTCGTAGAAGAGACGTTTCTCTCGTTCCTTTGCTTCGGCCGGTCACGATCCCCACGATCTCCGTGATTGGACACCTGCACATGCAAAGAACAACACAAATACAAGCATAAAATCCAATAGATGCAATTATATATCAGTCAGAAAAGATATAACTCAACATCAATCATTACAAAGGACAATGAGAGTGGAACCATAATGATAGTCATCTATTATTGATAAATAACAAAGAAGAATACAACCATAGTTCTGACGTCAAATCCTCCTTTGGCTGGGTGATCAGCTACACAAGTCTTGCAAAGCTTGTTGGGATGGGAAACAAGCCTCTCTCTCCTTGGTGACAAGAATCTCCTCACTTAGATTTGGCCTTATGGATGCAAAGAAGGCTCTTGCAACTTCAATCTCTTGAACTTCTGGAATTCTCCCTATCACTAGCACTAGCTTGCCCAAGGCATAGAGACAAGCTTTTATAGATAGAACGGAAGGAGATAAGATCAATCACAATTTCCATGGGATTGGCTTTATCACTTAGAAGCTTCCATGAAAGGTGGCAAACCACTTCCCTTCTATGGAGATTCGAAGCCAAACCATCCTAACTCATCATGGATTCAGTTGGTGAATGGGTTTAGGAGAACCTTCAAAAGTTTGTTCGTTAAAAACTTTACCCAACTGGGTTGGCGCGAGTGCGACTTTGAGACAGAGCACCAACTAGCACGCCCTCTTTAGAGGATTTCCCCCATTGGCGCGAGCAATACACTGTGGACCCGCGCTAATGCAAAAAGGGTTGTTTTTATGGGTATACTGCAGGAGATGTCTTCAGGGCATATGAAGCTCACACTTAGAGGAATATAATGCAAGTGGTTTCAGGTTATGTCACTTCTCACAAGTCCCAGAATGAGTCCTCCAATGTACGGGAGAGGAGAAACGAGGACGGTGATAAACGGTGACAAATTACTGTGTAACATATGTCCCCTAAAGCATGAGGCCCGAGGGAGAGGGAGGGGTGAAATGCTTTTACAAGAACATGCGTAACTGAAAACACTACCACCGGAGAACCTGCGTAAAGAAGTACAATTGATATCTCAAGTACATGATATATGTGGTATGGGCGCAGCCATCCATAACAGAGCACAAAAGAATCTAGATCCAAGGTATGGGCACAACCATCCAGTGTGGATCAATAAATAGACTCAGGCATGGTCGTAGCCATCCAGTGAATGAGTCATGTAATGATCATAATAAGCCACAAATCGCAGCCTGGATTCCAACAAACAAAATCCAGGGTCTTGTGCTCCATCTCGACCCGAACAAAGTACAAGTTCAAGCATGTGAATATGAGGGTTGAAGTCGAACATGCAAGAACATCGTCTGATTACCAGTCAATGATGAAAATTGTTAACAGACGCGAGAGGTACCACCAATAATGACAATGGCCCTCAAGGTACTATAGGTACAATCTACGGCGTGCGAATGAGTGAGCTGGCGTCGAACACCCGTAGAATCATTCGATCGGAGGCCAATGATGAAAACCTCTCGTCGAACACGAAGAACCTGCCATTGAGGCATGCAGGCTCCAAGGCACCGGAAGGGAGTCTCTAGATCAGCTTCCTGGATAATGAGTTGAAGTCGACAGGAAGTGACCTTGATCAAAGGTGGGCCATAGTGTTTCCCACATCATTGACACGAGACAGAGGAAGAATGTTGTGGTGAATCAGAATTATGTGAGGTATCAGAGGGAGGTTGTAATACTGCAAAGGTCAACTTCTCTTGAACATATCAGCGGAACGACAGTGGACTTGGCAGTATTTGACATCAACAGATCAAAGGTCATGGTGACGAGGCAATGAGTAGATGAGAGGTCAAACAGGATAACCCAAACCCACGGAGGCCAGTGTAAAACAAGATGAGAGGTTCCCACCCAGACACGAATGCAGACAAGTGCCATGTTCAAGAGCGACATACTGCCGACACAATAATGATTATGGTTCCATTTTCCCCACCATTTCTGGCGAGTACCCCGATTATTTTTTGATGACAAGCTTGACGGGGATAGCATATGCTTGTGAGGCGTCATTCCGACGGGATCCGATGTCATCAGGTTTTAACGAGCCTGACAAAGGAAAAACTCGGCGCCTTTTCATGTTTAGAGAGTTTGAAAAGACAGCAGAAAAGAAAACTCCAGGGGTGTCCTTTTTCATAAAGTTGTGTCTCGCGAGCCCGAAAAAGTATAAAATAATGCTCGAAAGAACCGCCCGATCATTACGATCGAGGAGTACTTTTCATATGTAGTGACATCGACCTGAAAAAGTAAAAAAGCGATCGATATCACGTCGTTTCGTAACCATTAACGAGCCTGAAATGACAAAGACCTGACAATCTTTTTGTTTTTTACACGGTCGAAAAAGAGTTTTAAAGACGACTGCCTCTTATTTCCATTTAACGAGTCAAGAGGGAACTCAACAATCTTTTCATCTTTAAACGGTTGGAAAAGCACTGAAAGCAGACCTCCATTTTTTATTCTCTTTAACAAGTCAAAAAGGGAAAAATACTCGGCAATCTTTTCATATTTTACAAGTCAGAAAAGAGCTTAAAGGTGACTCGTCCTGGAGGAACGAGTGATATAAAGGGTAGCAACTGGTTCCACTAATGGTGGAATTACTGAAAACATGTAATGGTTAAGAGGTTGGCTAACAAAACCACTCATTGATGCGGTTCCTCAGGAAAGGATAAACAACCAAGTGAAAGTATATGATCGGCCAAAGAGATGGTGGCGATGGAAAGAAACAACCAAGGCTCATCTAATTTTAATGGATAAACGAAAATCACGAGATGTAAATCGAGTATGGGTTCATTTTTACACAAGCTTGAACCATGGAGAACTCTGCTTGGATTCGGTTTCATGTTTACACAAGCTTGAAACGAAAAAATATGCTTGTTATAAGCTCGCATGCCCCCAACATAATGACGCAAATCGAGGTACATGTCCCCCAAGCTTCATTGCATTCAACAAAGTGGATGGAATGAAGGTTCACTCTCGAGATCGATGAAAGACTCGACTTGTATTTTACGAGATCTTAATCAAAAGACTCGATTTGGAAAGGGAGTTGTTTCATTTTTTTAATGAGGTTGACAAAGTAAAAGAACTATCTTCATAACCCTTGTTTCATTTTTTAACGAGCTTGACACAAGATCAGGAACTATGCTCTGACCAAGCCTAGTTTCATTTTCGAGGAGCTTGACATAGGAAAGGAACTATGCTCCGATGGAACTTCACCATAATGAATGGGAAGTTGAGGCTCCCAAGAGTGCCACTCCTGATGGAAGGCCAACATCGTGGAAGTCAGGGTCCAATGCCTCCATGACACTATGCACGACAGCGACATCACGAGATCCAGGCACGGGATAGGTGGCCACGTAGTTGATCTATGATGGGGCAGATGCAACTGGTGGATGAAAACCAAGAGGGGATGACAACTGCACAGGAGGCACTCGGGGACGGACGAACGATAATTGATCTATCGTCACTATTCTTCCATCGTGTGGAAATCAAACCACCCGGAAAAGTGAAGAGACCAGGGCCCCCATGGCATAAACATAGTCACGACCAAGGAGAAGACTGAAGTATAAAGCACCTTGGGTAACCGATACGTCTAGATAGATGGTCTTGCCTCCCAAAGTAACAGGGAACTGTGGAAGGATCCCTAATGGTTGACTAGTTCCTCCGTCAAAAGCCCTCAGATTTGGTGCGGCTGGCACAATCTGTGGGGAACCCAAGGCTTGCCAAGTAGTGGTAGGCATAAGACTAACCGATGCTCCCTCATCCAACACAGTTCCAGGTAGCGCCTTATTATAGGCATGTACCGTGACCAAAAAGGCACATGGAATGGAAGGCAGGAGGTAATCAAACGACTCCAATCGAAGGAAACGACTGAACTACTTGGTGGGGGAATCATATGATTGACCCCCTGCTCTAAAGGAACTGAAGCAGGACTCTCGGGAGCAGTTGGGTTAGGAGAGTCATTTCCGGACTCAGGAGAATCTGAGGAGACGAGAAGAACATGGGAGTGATGGTCTTCTGAAACAGAGTGATCGACAGGTGGTGAACTCGAGTCGACACTCTTTCCGACCAATGGTTGGTCTGGAACAGGCTGGGCACAGCCAGGTTCGGGAAGAGGAGGCTGGACAAGAGAAGAATATGAATCAATCTCTTTGTCAGCAGGGGAACGATCTGCGGCTACAGAGAGACGTTGATAACCAACGGGAAGTTGGGGTGAAGGAGCTGTAAGACTTTCCAAGACAACGGAGGCTTTATCCATGAGTGGACAAAGGTGAAGGGGATGATTGCCTTCACAAAGTCTACAGGGGATTCGAATCTTCCCTTTTCCCTTACCATTCCCGACTGATAAGGTAGCATCGCCGTGAGCTTCAGAGGACGATGAGGGGCGGGCCGGATCGCGAGACCATACTTCTAGTACCCTGGGAATGCCAGGACAATCACGAAGAAGATGGTCCTCCTTGCATAATCGACAAGGAAACTTGACCTTCCGCGGAGGAGCGGAAGGGGGCCCGACTTCAGGTGTACTCGAGGGGGTAACTACACTTGTAACCTCTCCCTTAGGAGCTTGCTTCTTCTTCGTCTTCTTCTTCTTTTTCTTAGCCACCTGGTTAATCGAATCTAGACTTTCACCAGGTGAAGTAGAATATGAGGACGTAGAAGTGGGTGTAGAAGGGGAGAGATCCACCTTAGAATCAACATGATGTTGTTTAGGTGGAGGGACGGATTGACTAGACGGTGAGACGGCAGGGACCAAAGAGGTTGAGAACAACCAAACCAGCAACCCAACGGTTAACCCTGGGAGGGACAATGTCGCCATATAAGGAGCACCGACATTTCCAAAAGGAGCAAAATGGCCAGGGTTCCCGTCAGAGGGGATCCCTGGGTTGGTGAACCCCGGAAAAGTTGCCATCGAGAACAAAAAGAAGCCTACTCCAGCTAACGCAAACAAGATCTAACCAGGTAATGTTAATCGCGGCCAAATAAATTTTAAGACGCAAGGACACAACTTGACCTTTTCATGTTTTAAGAGTCGAGAAAAGGACAAAAAGATGACTCTAGTCTCCTTCGAATGTTTAGTGAGCCTGGAGTGACAAACTGCTCAAGTGAGCCTTTTCTTCTAAGGAGTCCGAAAAGGATCAAAAGTGACTACTCTAGAGAAATTAGGCAAGGGTTTACCAAACAAATCTGTAAAACTGCATATACACCTTCGGAATCATATGAAAACCAAGGACTTCCCGTACGGCAGTCAATCTTCCCGAATGCTGTGTTCGGTGCGTTACGGCTTGTAAGGCGGCAGACACGGCTTCCTGTGGATAAAATATGATAACTTAGTGGGGTCTCCCCATATACTCGACGGTACGTGGGAGCACAAATCCGTGTTAGACCACTATCGAATCACAAAAGGAGGAATCACCCAACCATAATGTGAAACAACAGTGACTAGGTTTAACGACGGCGGAACACGTCTTTAGCCTAGACCTCTAGATGTGTGCATTAAGTTCCAATGCGTTGTTAAGTTTATTCAGTTCATTTTACGGTTGATCTTTGATTAGGTTTCTATTTCCAGGTCCTACCATATGTAATCTCTCACAATTCCCTAAATGCAAGCTATATGCCAAAAAGTATCATTTCGTTCGATGAATACTAACTACGAGAGAGTTGAGAACTTTTCAATCAAACAAAATGTCCATAAAACAATCAACAACAACCCTAATGCAACTAATGGCAATTAACGAAACTTTTCTTTAAAGTCACTAATCGCTAACAACAACGAAAAGCTCTAATTTCCATTAACTAATTCAAAGCAAAAGAGATTGTTTGTTTTCTTTTCAATGGCAAAGTGCACTAAACAAATTTTGAGAGATAATAACGACGAGTAAAAGAGACAAACTTCACTCAATGAGAACGCAATCAAGTCCCCAAAACACCAAGGCAGTCCTTCAAACCAAAAAGAAAACACGAAGACCTCTATGAGCTATGTGATCTAAGCCCAAACGAAGCCAAGCGAAATCCAAGCGAAAAGAAGAGAATCACTCGAATAACGCAATAAAAAGTTCAACAATCACTGAACAAGTGCAAGAGAGTAACCAAAAAGTTGACTGGACCAACAGAAGACCAAAAATCCTAAGGAAGGCTCGATGCACAAAGCCACTAGATGCCCTAGGGCTAAAATGTGAAATCGGTGGAAAATGGCAAACACCCAAAGTATGCAAATGTAATCTATGCACACTTTTCATTCATATCCTGAAAATGAGAATTCTCAAACACACGATGATTCTAATGTAATCTAATAACCAATCAAGTGAAAATCAAGAAAAACGGGTGTGAGTTCCGAAGATCATAAACTAAAAACACTCAAAGGCGATCAACACTCATACACAATTTAGCCCCCCCGGGCGAATGAGGAGAATTTTTTTTTGCAAAAACAAAAGCAAAAAGATGCAAAATTGTGAAAAGACTGAGACAAACCTCCAAGTAATGATCAAAGGAAATCAAATTAATAATTTGCCAAAAAAACTCAAAACCAGTCAAACAAGACTCTGACACACTCAAGTGATTGAAAAAGGTGTAGCTAGACACAAAACCCAAGCTTGGAAGGCTGCAAACAAGCAAACTGGAAAAGTTCACAGGCCTGGCGCGACTGTCAGGCGGAAAACTAGCGCCAATTGAGGATTGGCGCAGGCTGTACACTGGCAAGTGGCGCCAATTGGCGCGACTGTCATGCAAAAAGGAGCACCAATCAAGCTTGCTAGGTCAAAAATAAAAACAAGCAGTCCAAGGCTTGGTTAACAGTATCCAGGCAGACCAGGAAGCAAGAGACAACAAGAAATCCAACCCAGAAAGCTATCTAAGCAATCCAAACAAGAGAAAAACAAAGAGACAAGACAAACTCCAAGTTGTTTAGTCTACAAACCAAACCGGAGATTGACTGAAGTGGCTTTGATCTACTTCGCTAATGCAAAGCAATAGCGTTTCGAAGGCTATCTGGCCGTACTTCAGGCTCCGTCTAAAGTTTACAAATCAAACAACAAGCTAATTCCCCAGTGGAGTCGCCAAATTGTTGTGGAGATAAATCCCCTCTGCGGACAGAGGCGATCCCTACTAACCCAGACCGGGTCTAGCAACAATCAAACAATGCTATCACACAAGTTCCTAATTGAAAATTAAAGGTGGATGATGAGAACCTACTTGGATTCCAATGCTAATACTCGTAGAAGAGACGTCGCTCTCGTTCCTTTGCTTCGGTCGGTCATGATCCCCACGATCTCCGTGATTGGACACCTGCACATGCAAAGAACAACACAAATACAAGCATAAAATCCAATAGATGCAATTATATATCAGTCAGAAAAGATATAACTCGACATCAATCATTACAAAGGACAATGAGAGTGGAACCATAATGATAGTCATCTATTATTGATAAATAACAAAGAAGAATACAACCATAGTTCTGACGTCAAATCCTCCTTTGGCTAGGTGATCAGCTACACAAGTCTTGCAAATCTTGTTGGGATGGGAAACAAGCCTCTCTCTCCTTGGTGACAAGAATATCCTCACTTCGATTTGGACTTATGGATGCAAAGAAGGCTCTTGCAACTTCAATCTCTTGAACTTCTGGAATTCTCCCTATCACTAGCACTAGCTTGCCCAAGGCATAAAGACAAGCTTTTATAGATAGAGGGGAAGCAGATAAGATCAATCACAATTTCCATGGGATTGGCTTTATCACTTAGAAGCTTCCATGAAAGGTGGCAAACCACTTCCCTTCTATGGAGATTCGAAGCCAAACCATCCTAACTCATCATGGATTCAGTTGGTGAATGGGTTTAGGAGAACCTTCGGAAGTTTGTTCGTTAAAAACTTTACCCAACTGGGTTGGCGCGAGTGTGACTCTGAGACAGAGCACCAACTGGCGCGCCCTCTTTAGAGGATTTCTCCCATTGGCGCGAGCAGTACACTGTGGACCCGCGCTAATGCAAAAAGGGTTGCTTTTATGGGTATACTGCAGGAGATGTCTTCAGGGCATATGAAGCTCACACTTAGAGGAATATAATGCAAGAGGTTATGTCACTTCTCACAAGTCCCGGAATGAGTCCTCCAATGTATGGGAGAGGAGAAACGAGGACGGTGATAAACAGTGACAAATTACTGTGTAACAAGGTGCTTTAATATCCATTAGGGAAAGCATCAAGGACTGGAGGTAAAACTAACGCTGCATATCTTGTCTATACAATGGGTTGAAATGCCATAGTAGACGATGATGAATGAGATGTTTGTGAAGATGATGATAAGGAAGAGGGAGATGGTGAAAGAGGGGGAGAATTAGTATGTGGGGGTGAAGAAGGAGGAGATAAAGAAGGTGGAGATAAAGAAGGTGGAGACTTCTTGAATGATTTTAAAGGAGTTTTAATCACCAACTTGTGGACCTGAGAATGAATATCCTCTTCAGTTTCAAAGAGTGGATTTGAATATATAGCAAAGGACTCTTCAAGTTGTTTAGAAGTAGAAGATTTTGGTGGTTCAGAGGTGGAATGAAATGAATAAGTGGTGGGGGAAATAAAGTCTGTAGGTTTGTATTCAGGTAGATGAACACCTAGGTCAGACTCAGATTTAGGTGATCTCGGTGGAAGTGGGGGTTCTGGATGAGATTCAAGTGAATGAATAAGGAAAGCTGATTTGAAATAAACTCCCCTGTCTAGGAGTTCAACAACCCTAGGTGATAGGTGAGTGTACTCTGGATTGGATGGAATGTTACTATAGGGATCAAATTGTAATATATCTTCAGACTACAAGGCTGAAGTAGAAGAAGATGGTTTATGTCTTCTTCTGGAACTCGCCTTTCTCACAAGTTTTTATGGACCTGATAGAGGACTAACTGTGTCAGATTCAAAATGGGATCTAATGTGCTTAGAAGGTGTCAGTTTGATAAAGTGGAGTTTCCAGGTGCAAGATTTTGACCTATCTAGACCCTTAATCACCTTAAAGGAATATGAATAATATCGTTAACCCAAGAAAACTTAATGAAATTCGAATCCCCGGCAATGGTGCCAAATTGATGTTGTATCTCTGAGATGATAATGGTCAGCTATCATGCCAGGGCATCTAAGATAATTGTTTTGAGGGTTTTGTTTTAATTTGGAGGACCAATGTAGGAAATAGATTTAAAACAATGATGCCTAACCTTTTGAATAATATTAATATCTAAATAGAGGGTTGCTATTAAAATTCACACAGTGATATAGCTTGCATGGTGGTGAGCAGAAATAGAGAGGTGGTATAACTATCACAGTCTTCAAATTGAAGATTAAATAATCATAAGTAAGAAAACCTTTAAACTATGTTCAGAAGGTTTAACAAAATATGCTTAAGCTTACAACAGATGCTGATGATATTATGATTTAGAGGGAATTAATAAAACAAACAGTTTATATAATTCATTCTCTTTATAGATGATCACTTCAGAAGCTTATAAGAATAATTGAGATACAATTACTCCTACTTGGTTATCTTTGTTAAACATAAAAACATGAAGAAAACACTGTGAAATAAAACTGGAAAAACTTACAAAAAAACAAAACTGTTTGAATCAGAATTCAAAATCCATTTTCTTTTGTATTAGTGATTCGAAAAAGTCAAGTACATTCAATGCTTAGAAATGCTTCTTCAAGGGTGCAACCCTTAATAACTCGTGAAAGAGAGTTATTTATACAATCTGAGAACTGAGAAAATATCTTAAACTATTTTACAAAAATAGATAATTACAAAATCAAGAATATAAACTGCTAGCCGATCTGGCACTATTTTGGTGCTGCGTTATTTGATGACTGTTGCTGAAAAAATTGAAAACTGTTGAACTTGTGATGATTGTTCCTGTAAAGGTTGAATGCTGTTTGATCACCCTCTAGTCAAGTAAATCAGTTAATACTTCCCAACGCTTCTTATCTAGGATAGATATTTTGGTTATCCTTCTATTAATTTCATCCATCTCTGTATGCTTTGTGAAAGTGGGTTTTACTAGAAATATATGCCTAATCTCATATAAAATGAAGAAGGTGCCCCTAAGTGCATTTAACACCACTCTTGGTGTTGCTGCGCCTTTTATGTTTAACACTGAAGTTGCATTGCTGCTGTTAGCTCTTCTATGCAGCGCTGATTTTCTAATGCTGGGAAGGGATTTGGTCTATCTGGTTGTGTTCACTTTTGGTCATTCTTCCCTTCTTTCTCTCTACCCCGCTTACCCTCCTCCATTTCCATTTCTCTATTCTTCTTCTAAAACCTGACAGATTAACCTCCTTTGGCCTTAGCCCCAGGCGCAAAGCCCAAACCCACCATAGAACCTCACCATATGACTTTGCGCTGTCATAACTCATCGCTTTTTCATCTCTGCCACTGATCTTCCCTGCCGATCTAACAACTCCCGTCATGCCCGATAAAGTGACCCGCTCGATCATTCCCCACTGTCAGATCATCTCCGTCAATATCCGACGGCATTCGCTTTCATCGCGCTCGCGACTTGATCTAACGTTAGCATGCGATGAGAGCAATTTTTCTCTCTCATCTGCCGCTAAGTGTTGATCGCTCAATGGAATCGCGCGTGCCCGACCTTTTACCACTCAACGCTCGAAAGTGGTGCGATGAATACCATTTACCGCCTGACCAATTCTTCCCACCCGTTAAACTTCCGTGCAGCTCCATCGCCTAATGACCATCCGATCTGCCTGCCGAAGATTTGATGGCCCCAACTTACCCCGCTCTCACCTCGATCGGTAGCCTCCGTCGAGCCATCTCCACCGTCCGTTTCTTTGATTTGATGGTCATCTTTCCCTCTCGTCCCAACTGTCTGTTGGCCCATGCATCCCACGTCCCTGACCATTCCATTTGCCCGAAGAGGGAGATGACCATACATGCCAGTACTAGTCGTAGTCAGACCCCCCAACCACCATATTTAACAGAAAACATGGCCAAGGGAGAAAAGGATGCAGCATGACCCTATAACTGCATTTATCAGTCATGGACTTCACTAGTACGAGCACTCCAACAACTAAAAAGGATAGCACAACACCTGAGCAGTTCAGATTCATCCACTGAAACAAACCACGTCATCCAGAGACTCCATCAGGTAGTTAAAATGCAGTTGGTGGTCAATTATGGCCCCTCCATACCCAAATGGCTAAGTTCCCTTGTAATGTAAATCTATAAATACCCAGAAACCAGACGACTGTAGATATTTTTCCACTTGCAGCGTCTCGTCTTCATTTTCAGATAATACAAGCTTCTTTTGCTGTTAAATGCTCATTTTCCATTTCCCTCTGTTCTAAGCTTGTGCCTGATATGTTGTGTTCTTGATCTTTTGAGGTTTAGCACTAGATAATTGTCATCTTATCTCTGTGTTAGATTGTTGAATGTATCAGTGAATTGGTTACTCAGGGTTCTTTCTATCTAATGCAAGAGAGCTGCCATCCTGTCTGTGCATTAGTAGAATAGATCTACAGGTTTCTTTACTAGTTGCAGCCGGCCATCACATGGTCTTGTGCATCTGCTGGTGTGGTTAGTATTCTCCATTTTCACCTAATCTCTAAACTATGAGAATTTGGTGTTATAAATCCTTGTAGTCTGGGGGTGTTCACGCATGTCTGGAGTGAAACAAAGTAGAAGTGGTTATCTGGCTTGAACAAACCATCATTCCTTCCATTAAACCTGCAACAATAGTTGAATTTATATGTTACCAGGCATCTCCGAGCTACAACCTAGAAGAGTTTCTTGGAATCCTAACAGCTGCCTACCTCTATAAGATTTCGAACATAATCCTCAATAGGCATTAATTTGTAGTTAATTACAATCTTAGATGGCTAACCCTTGCTAGTCAAGGGTTCAACCCTACTGAAAAATCGTTGAACTATTGTATTCACACTCCTGCACTTTTCTTCCAACTGAAGGATGAGGTTCTTCTTGGTGATGATCTTCTTTACTTCCAGAATAGTTGTTGTCCTGTCATTTATCCCTAATTCTTCAAGCTCATAGCTGTCTTTAGAATTTAGGAACTTGATTATATCAGAAGCAATTTTTGACATATCCTCAAGCTGTTTAGAAATAGTTTCAACAACTTGCTGGGCTTTCTCCAAAAGGTCTTTTTGATCAAATACTATTTTGATATAGGGCCGTGTTAAGATTAGCTATGTTCTATGCTAGATCAATTTATTAAAATTTTCACAGTTAGCAATCACATCAGCATTACGATAAACTGCAGATAGAACATAAATATAAAACGCAGAAGACAAGCCAAGGCAAGAGGACACAAGATATGGCGCGAGCCAGGGACAAACCCCATAGTGTGTGGGGAAACCCTTTGATCAAATCTTCTTTTATCTTCAAAGTTCAGCAGAGAAAGAGAGAGAGAGTACATTTACAATAGAAGTCAACACTTTGACTTATCTAGATCTGAGCATAGATCATCTCCTATAATGATGAGATCAGTTGAAGACATTTTGCTTCAACTGATACCTATCATCATGCTGCATCTAGTTCTCTAGTTGCACCACTGCATACTACCTCATGCGGCTGTCCATGTCCATGATCTTATCCATCATAACGCTACTCAAACTAATGTGCATCATCATCATGCTGCTGCCCCTGCTAATGTATCATTGTGCTGCCCATGCACATGATCTCATAGTGTTGCCCATCATGCTGCTGCCGATGCTCCATGTATTCGTTGCACATCCCATCCACAATATATCATGTTGCTGCCCAAGACTGCGTTATATATATGTGTCCAGTGTATATATATATATATAACTCATAGCGTATATTGTCCAGCAATTACTGCCCATCATATGTACAGTCCATCGTATATATAAAGGCCATACATATCAAGACCACATACATTTTAAGACCCTATATACAACTGGAGAAAGATCATACATATCGAGACCCTGTCATATAACGTTGATTCCATACATCTTTGTATCAGATTTCATACCAAAGCAATATCATATACCATCACCGTATTGTGATCATATGCCATTATAACCAGGGATATCATGCGAATGCCATACCACATTAGAGAGACGAATGTGAGACCATATACCAAAGCGAAAAACCTCTGTGGCATCAGCGAATATACATAAGAGACATCTGTGAGTATATATAAGAGTCTTCGGCATCCTCTACATGTATATATATAACTTCTGCGATGTGTATAGGACTGTCCAGCAAATGTATATAACAATAACTGCAATGTATGACTATGCTTACTTTGTATGGTCCTGTGCGTACCCAGAATGGACTGTGTGATATATAACCTCTGCGTGTATATAACCTCTGCGTGATATATAACCTCTGCGTGTATATAACCTCTGCGTGTATATAACCTCTACGTGATATATAACCTCTGCGTGATATATAACCTCTGCGTGTATATAACCTCTGCGTGAACAGAACTGCGTGTATCCATTGTATGAACAGAACTGCGTGTATCCATTGTGTGAATAGAACTGCGAGTATCCATTGCGTGAACAGGACTACATTTATCCTTTGCGTGAGTTAGGATGGCTCCATTTCAACTGCCGCTGTGCCTTCTTTTATCACTGCGGCTTGATGACAGTGGCACCCTAGACTGCGTATAGAAGTTCCTTAAGGGCTTCGTATATAAGCTTCCTTTCACTGCGTTTATCATATGGCCAGCGTAATGCTAGGCGTATGGCCAACGTAATGCCATGCGTATATGTAAGAAATGTTTCCATGAACGGCGTAGGGTTTCACTTCCTGAACAGCATAGAGAGATTCATCATGAACAACATATAGGTTTGCATACTAACTGTAATTTAGGGCATCATCTGCGTGTGAGCTAGGGCATCATCTAGGCCAGCGTATTCTATGTTCTCTCCTTCTCCAAAAACCCAAGACATGGAGAGGAGATCACCTCAAGAATACATGTGTGAAATGACTTCAAGTCCTTGCCAATTTATACTAAAACGTAAGTGATGAATAGGCGTGACTATTGGGCTTCTGAGCCTACTCAAGAGCTGGTCGGCTTGATAATAATTATATAAACAAAATAAATTCATATCTCCATAAATACTTATCGGAATCGGATGATCTTTGGATCAATCCTACACCTCTCGACGAGAGGGATCCAATAAAAATATCAGCTGCCATAAATAAGCTGACCCACATGGAGTTTGGCCCTAGTTTCCAATTTAACACTCCCTCTCAACTAGGGGGAACTCCATCCGTTGATCCATATGTACAACTGTACTATCTCTGCCATTAGTGCCTTGCACTGCTCGGCCTAGCTCTGCTGGCTCTACTCAGCTCTGTTGGCTTTGCTCTGCTCTGCTCAGCTCTGCTGGCTTGGCTCTGCTCTTCTCATCTCCGCTAAACTATGAAGAAGAAGAATTGATCGAGAATGAGTCATATCATTCTCCATTGACCTGAAGTCAGTCTCAGAGTGCATACCACTAGTCCCAGACCAGTCTCAACTGACCCAAAGTCAGCGTCAAAGTAAGTACCACTCCTACCACTGGTCCCAGAACAGTATCACAGTCTCAGAGAGTGTACCACTGGTCCCAGACCAGTCTCAATCGACCCGAAGTCAGCATCATAGTATGTACCACTCTCACTGGTCCCAGACCAGTACTGCACTGTAACGAAGTCAGTCTTGGAGTATGTACCATTGGTCCCAGACCAGTCTCAGCCGACCCGAAGTCAGCGTCATAGCATGTACAACTCCTACCACTGGTCCCAGACCAGTATCATTGATCCCAGATCAATGGAGGACATCCTAGCGTAGGGAGTACGGTAGATACAACGATGCGTCCATCGGTATTACTATGGTCCCTAACTTCATTTCCCTGCTCATTGATCAGATGAGAGGTACTTCCCATGAGTCCCAGATTGCATGGGTAGGAAGCCTCGACAGGAGAACTTAATCAATCCTGTCCTCACAGGAGAACACATCAATCCTGCTACAGTCGCCATGGAGAACACATCAATCCAGGCGGCCATGGAGAACACATCAATCCAGGCCTCACAGGAGAACACATCAATCTTGCTACAATCTCCATGGAGAACACATCAATCCAGGCCTCACAGGAGAATACATCAATCTTGCTACAATCGCCATGGAGAACACATCAATCCAGGCTGCCATGGAGAACACATCAATCCAGGCCTCACAGGAGAACACATCAATCCTGCTACAATCGCCATGGAGAACACATCAATCCAGGCCTCACAGGAGAACACATCAATCCTGCTATAATCACCATGGAGAACACATCAATCCAGGCCTCACAGGAGAACTAATCATCCTGCTACACAAGAGAGCGAATCATCTTGTCCCACAAGAGAGCGAATCATCTTGTTTCAGTGCGCACCACCAGGGGAGGGTGAGTCACCCTGTGGTCGTATGTTGCTCCAATAGAACTGCAAGCCCCCCAAAGCTCCTAGAGCTCAATGTGTGCAACATGCAGGACCCTTTTAAAAAGGTCTTTTTACGACTCCAAGTCATTCGGGAAAATCACAAATTTGATCTTTCCCCCAGGGCTTTAGCGACCTGTACATCATCTCAGTGCGATGGAGCCTCCTTGCTCATCAAATTTCCATATCCCAGATAAGACAGTATCTGATGTCTGTCTGCGGGAGCAATTGTCAAATACGGGATTCCTCAATAATCGAATCCCATCTCTGGTTGTCACAGAGATTCACAGTGGTATTCATCATGTGTACAAACAGCTCACTGAAGAGCTTCAGCAACCAGACTGCCTCACAGAAGGCCATACTATCAGCAATGTATTCTGCCTTGGTGGTGCTCAGAGTCACCGACTTCTACTTCCTGCTCATCCAGGATATCAAGGCAGATTCCAAACAACACTGAGAAGTGCTCTAGTGATCCTCCATACTTCCTGCCCACTCATCATTCGAATAATCATGTGGTTTCATATTTCCGGCAGTGTATCTCAATTCATGAGAGATTGTGCCCTGAAGATATCTTAGAAGATTCTTGGCACCAATCAAGTGAGGCTCAACCAAATATGAGCTCACCATGCTAACTGCAACACAGATGTCCGGACGGAGGTTCTCCAAGAACATCAACACAGATGAGTTTATGAAACTCAGAGGCATTTCCCAAATCCGGTCTGACATCATTACCATATAACTTCTGAAAGTTAAGATCCTCGAGGCAGTCACAAGCTTGCAACTTATCTTCCCACATTCCGAATCCAACTCCCTCTGTCTCCTATAAATGAGAGGGTTTGCACCTGTCAGACATAGGGCTGGTACGAGAGGTTTATCATCCACAACTTTCGAGTAATGGTTTGGATCGATTTCACTCCTAGTGAATCTCAGCTGCATTAGACAACTATCAATCCTCTCATACTATGCCCGAGGTGTTTTTCTTCAATCCATAGAGGGCTTTCTTCCACCTGTATACATGAGATTCCTTGATCATGATTCTCAAACTCCTCGGGTTGTTCTAAACCTGTGAACCTGCTGCATGAGGGGAATGGTACCCTTATAATATTTTCCTTTGGTACATTTCAGACATGTACCTTCATGCTTCCTTTTGAATTCAGGCATCCTAGTCACCATTTGACTCACAGACCTCTAGAGCTGAGTCAATGGACATGGTCCCCAGTGGACTTCCTGCAACTTGATACAACCCTAAACTCAAAAACATCTTTAAAAGATCTATTTTCAAACACGTACCTTTCCATCGATAAGTGCCACCCTGCAACCTTTGACTTCCATTTCCGAGATGGACATCAGGTTCGATCAGGTACATAAAAGAGATTTTGGGGTTCCTTGCTTTCGTGGAAGAGGCGACCATTTCCTTGATGACCTGCATTACCAGTCATTCTTTTGATCATTGAATATGTCCCAGGAATGATTGTTATCTTCATCAAGAGATGTGTCTCTGCCATTTGGACACTCCTTCGCATAACGAACGAACTTATTTCAACAAGGCATCCGCCTTTCCTTCCACCCTTAGATCCGAACTTCCCAATGAAGTGATCTTTAGATGGGCCCTCAGAAACTTCCGCTGCACCATTTTGATAACATTCTCTGCTTTGACTTCACCCTAGGTGAATTATGAGGAACCCATTGATCCTTCTGTCTTGTCCCAACTGTCTTTGGTGATTGCTCTTTCACTCTTGCTTGGGCATTGTCTTCACCTAAGCTCTGATACCATGTTAAGATTAGGTATGTTCTATGCTAGAGCAATTTATTAAAATTTTCACGGTTAGCAATCACATCAGCATTACGATAAACTGCAGATAGAACATAAATATAAAATGCAGAAGACAAGCCAAGGCAAGAGGACACAAGATATGGCGCGAGCCAGGGACAAACCCCACAATGTGTGGGGAAACCCTTTGATCAAATCTTCTTTTATCTTCAAAGTTCAGCAGAGAAAGAGAGAGAGAGAGTACATTTACAACATAAGTCAACACTTTGACTTATCTAGATCTGAGCATAGATCATCTCCTATAATGATGAGATCAGTTGAAGACATTTTGCTTCAACTGATACCTATCATCATGCTGCATCTAGTTCTCTAGTTGCACCACTGCATACTACCTCATGCGGCTGTCCATGTCCATGATCTTATCCATCATAACACTGCTCAAACTAATGTGCATCATCATCATGCTGCTGCCCCTGCTGATGTATCATTGTGCTGCCCATGCACATGATCTCATAGTGCTGCCCATCATGCTGCTGCCGATGCTCCATGTATTCGTTGCACATCCCATCCACAATATATCATGTTGCTGCCCAAGACTGCGTTATATATATGTGTCCAGTGTATATATATATATATATATATATAACTCATAGCGTATATTGTCCAGTGATTACTGCCCATCATATGTACAGTCCATCGTATATATAAAGACCATACATATCAAGACCACATACATTTTAAGACCCTATATACAACTGGAGCAAGATCATACATATCGAGACCCTGTCATATAACGTTGATGCCATACATCTTTGTATCAGATTTCATACCAGAGCAATATCATATACCATCACAGTATTGTGATCATATGCCATTATAACCAGGGATATCATGTGAATGCCATACCACATTAGAGAGACGAATGCGAGACCATATACCAAAGCGAAAAACCTCTGTGGCATCAGCGAATATACATAAGAGACATTTGTGAGTATATATAAGAGTCTTCGACATCCTCTACATGTATATATATAACTTTTGCGATGTGTACATGACTGTCCAGCGAATGTATATAACAATAACTGCAATGTATGACTATGCATACTTTGTATGGTCCTGTGCGTACCCAGAATGGACTGTGTGATATATAACCTCTGCGTGTATATAACCTCTGCGTGATATATAACCTCTGCGTGTATATAACCTCTGCATGTATATAACCTCTGCGTGATATATAACCTCTACGTGATATATAACCTCTGCGTGTATATAACCTCTGCGTGAACAGAACTGCGTGTATCCGTTGTATGAACAAAACTGCGTGAATAGAACTGCATGTATCCGTTGTATGAATAGAACTGCGAGTATCCATTACGTGAACAAGACTACATTGATCCTTTGCGTGAGTTAGGATGGCTCCATTGCAACTGCTGCTATGCCTTCTTTTACCACCGTGGCTTGATGACAGTGGTAGCCTAGACTGCGTATAGAAGTTCCTTAAGGGCTTCGTATATAAGCTTCCTTTCACTGCGTTTATCATATGGCCAGCGTAATGCTAGGCGTATGGCCAACGTAATGCCATGCGTATATGTAAGAAATGTTTCCATGAACGGCGTAGGGTTTCACTTCCTGAACAGCGTAGAGAGATTCATCATGAACAGCGTATAGATTTGCATACTAATTGTAATTTAGGGCATCATCTGCGTGTGAGCTAGGGCATCATCTAGGCCAGCGTATTCTATGTTCTCTCCTTCTCCAAAAACCCAAGACGTGGAGAGGAGATCACCTCAAGAATACATGTGTGAAATGACTTCAAGTCCTTGCCAATTTATACTAAAACGTAAGTGATGAATAGGCATGACTATTGGGCTTTTGAGCCTACTCAAGAGTTGGTTGGCTTGATAATAATTATATAAACAAAATAAATTCATATCTCCATAAATACTTATCGGAATCGGATGATCTTTGGATCAATCCTACACCTCTCGACGAGAGGGATCCAATAAAAATATCAGCTGCCATAAATAAGCCGACCCACATGGAGTTTGGCCCTAGTTGCCAATTTAACAGGCCGGATATCTTTAATTTCTTCAGTAATTCCTTCCCACAAAATTTCTCTTGCCAAACCCAATTTGTTTCCAATGTAAGATTCTTTGAGTTCCCTCTACAATGTTTCAATCTGACCTTTTGCTCTCTACAACTCAACTGCATGTGAAGTGTCTGCAACTATTTTCATATGCTGTAACTCTTTGAGTTCATTCTACAACTTCTTGATTTCTCATGTCTGAATAGACAGGTTTTGAACAACTTTAGCAAGTTGTTCAACTCCTTCTGTTGCACCTGTAGCAGATGTTGTGGCTGCAGGAGAAACCCTGGTTACAGGGATTGCTGCAAGGGGTACTATATCCATTGGAGTTTTAGCTCTTTTTAAAGCTTCCTCTTTCTCCTTGACCAATTTCTCCATTTTCTCTTCCATCTATTTTATTTTCAGATTCTCTTCCATGATGAGCTTCATCATGTTAGACTTTTGAGTTTCAGTTTCTTCAATCTCTTTAGTCATCGGGTCCTCAGAAGCTGGAAATTTGAGCTGCTTCCTTAATGCTAAAAGCTCAACATTTTTCTTCTTCACAAGTTCTTCTGCAACATTTATATTGGAGGGATCATATCCCATCTTCAGCATGAGATCTTCTAAAGATTTTATCTTTGTGTCCTTTGCTAATGAGGAGAATTTCTCCAACTTGAGCTGTGACGGTATGTTTGCTAATGTAACCTGCAATTTTAACAAAAGAGGTTTGTTTCTGATAATGTGCAACAGTCCTAGGCTGTGGAATCTGAGCCTACAGAAAATCCATTTGCATTTCACCCTTCTCAGAATCAAATACTGAAAGAAGTCTAGCCTAAGAGCTAGAGGAATGTTTCCAGAACTATGTGTAGGTGTTCAACTTCAACTCTTCATTCTTATTTTTTATCTCACTGAAAACATGAAAGATGTCCTCCTCCTTGTCCCTTCTGAATGCTTCCATTGGTCTGAATTACCTGCTGTTCATGAGAAGTAGACTGTGTATAAAGCATAGTCTCTCCAAGTCCATAAAATGTGGTTTTTTGAGACTCGTGTTGCACCAACAGTCACAGAGATCCTAGGTCTCTTTTTCCTATGCACAATCCTATAGCCCTGACTTTATGCTTTAGTTGTAGGGGATGATTGTTCTTGCCTTTCTCTTTTAGTTGCCTTTTCATGTGCAAGTGGAGTTTGCGCATTTGAAGTGGAAACTGCCCGCTCTTCAACTTCTTGGAGGGTGTTCTTTGTCCACTCCAACTGATTTTTGTATTGTTCTATTTTTGGCCTGGCTGTGTGGTGATATGCTGTAAACTTGTTTTCCACCCTGAGTTTAGAAATCACTCCCATTGGGTCATAAGACCAAGTGAAACTGAGACCAAACTTCATTTCCTTTAGCAACCTATCTGCTTCTTCTCCTGCTACTCTGGTATTGCAGATGAATGGACCAACCTGAGCTTTGAGCTTGAATTGAGATTTCTTCTTTGCTGCCACAAAGTGTACTTCATCTGCATTTAACCTTTGCCTAATATATTCCAGTGCAAAGATTCTGATGGGGAGGTACTTGGGAAGTTTGTAGGGTGGAAGCTCACAACCATAAACCCTGATTTCTGTGTAGTTTTGGTAAAGATACCAATCTCCTGTTGTGGCTTGGTCAACCAGCTGCAATACTTTGACAATCTCATCACTGATTCTTGGTACTGGAGTGCTTCTCATAAGACTGATAGCTGGATGAATAAACAATTCTATGAACTGTTTATAGGTAAACTCTTCTTTCTCCTTCATTCCCATTTTAGGCCAAAAGATCATTGATTGTTGGTTGCTTCCTCATCTAGCTTCTATAAGGTAAATGGAAATTTGTCTCCCTAGAAATATATGAAAAGGTATACAAGTACTGAAGCATACTTAAATGTTTCTTCAGTGTTAAACTGGACAAATTGCTCATGTATGGCTTCAACTAGGAATTGGCTGAAATTATAAATAACGGTGGGTTTGGAATCAACAGAAAAGATAGACAAGAAACCTAGGATGGAATCATCAACGTATTGATCAGATTTATAACCAAGAAGATAGGACAAAATAGTGGTGATTTGCTTGGTTCTATCAGGGAACATGGATGAGTCACAAGGATGGTTTCTTTTAGGCAAAGGACTATCAATGGCTAAGAAAAGTTCAAGGGTCTGGGATCTTTTAGTAAAATCTAGTTTCTGATAGGCTTCTATCAGGATTTCATGGGAAAAAGGATGGGTTGGTGTAGTAGTAGGGGCCTGCAACATCTTTTCAATGGACTGATCGTTGATTAAATAGAGGATTTCTCCTGTGGGTGAAATGATTGCTCTTTGGCTGGGATCATAGGATTCATGGCATTTCCTAACAAATTTAGGTGCTTTGTGTATTTGAGGGAAAATGTTGTGGAGGGAGTCCCAAAGTCCCATTTCATCAGTCTGATCAATTAATTGATCTTCCATCCAGCAGTAAATTTCATATAAATCAAATTGAGAAGAAGTCTAAATGATCCTTGTCGACCAGGGGGGTATGGTGGAAGTCAACTTGTGGATGTACAAGAGGATTTGGAATTTCTGCAACTTCTTTTCCATTAGGAGGCATTTTATCAAATGAATTTGCAGGCTGAAAATGATATAAATGGAAAAATTGGTCTAAAACAGGGTGCTCAAAGTAAAAACAACATGACTGAAAAAGAGACAAGTGGACCTGGATGTCTACTTTCTTCTAAATAGGACAAAATAGCTGCTTAAGTGTTAGATCATCTTTGAGCTGTAAGGAGGCAAACTGTGAGTGATCAATTTGGTCACAAAAATGTACTATGTAACCGTTTTCATGGAGGAACAGGGCTTTTAATGGAAAAATTGGAGTGAAGCTATTGAATGAACGGTTAAATCTACATTAATTATCCAACGGGATTAATTAACGGGTATTTGGGACATAAATTCGTGGGAGATGGTGAATTGAATGAACAACGAATATGCGACAGTTGATTGGATGGAGAAATGACGTGGAGCGGACGTGGATGGTGACATGGAGGTGGTGGTAAACGGTCGCATGTAAACCACGTTTGGGAGCAGCTTGAGGTGGTAAGTCGTTTCGGGATTTTGAGTCCCGAAAGACTTAAATGAGGCTAAGGTGGTTTAAGGTGGCGGTTTCGGAAACTACCCACTTCAGACCCCCTCCCCGTTGATAAAGTTCAGACAACAAATGAGGACCGAAGAGGGATGTGGGCTATAGGATCTGGGGGTGGCATGCAGGATGAAAAGTAAGGTGGAAGGGATTTAACATGTGAGGCAGAAGTGATGGTGGGGTCACGATTTCGACGGATGTGACCGTTTGGTGTTATGGCGAATTAATGTTTGATGTTAGGATGTTGCAAAATACATTGGTACTTGGAGTCCATACTTAATTCAAAATGCAACATAGCATGCAAGAATTATCCAATGTTACAACTTAGGATAAAATCCTTTCATGCTCCAATTATTTCTCATATGTCTACCTATCCTTTATACTCCTAATATTTTCATTTATTCATCTGAGTGCATTTAGGCTAGCAACTCAATATTTCTTTTTAATGACTAATCTACCTCTATCCCTTATTTCCTCCATTGTCTTAGATTAAATTGTTGAGCCAATTTTATTTGCTAGCTATTGACAAAAAATTAATTCAAATCCAATCATGATTAAACTATACAATTGGATTAGATGAACTAGGTGTGGCATTTAAACAATTTGCACACAACCTTTATTTGCAAAAATAAAATTGAATAAGAGTAGTGGCGTTTGGATTTGCAACACTTTCAGAGTTTTTTTTTTTTTGTTTTTTGTTTTTTTTTTCTAACCTAACATTTTATTTTTGCCTCCACTTTTTTGGGCATCTATTCTAACAATTTATTTGATATGGACTTATTCATAAAATATCCCTAACATTTTTTATTTAATATTCTTTTTGTACATATCCTAACTTAACATTTTTTGAAATATATTTCCATTTTTGACTAATTGATACTAACTTACCAAAACCAAAAAATGCTACAACACACATCACCAAAAGACGGAAATTGAGAGATTAATCCAAGACCTTTTAAAGTGTGGGATCACCTAGAAAAGTAAGAGTTCGTATGCTGCTCCAGTGGTATTGGCGAGGAAGAAGGATGGTTCATTTAGGCTATTCATTGACTATAGAGGATTAAACAAAATAACGATTAAAAACAAATTCCCAATTCCCTTTATAAACGAAATGTTGGATGAACTACATGGCGCAAAATACTTCTCAAAATTGGACTTAAGGTTAGGCTATAGGTTAGGCTATCACCAAATCAGAATCAAGTTGGAAGACATACCAAAAATGAGATTCCGAACACACAAAGGTCACTATGAATTTAAAATAATGCCATTTGGGTTAACCAATGCACCAACAACGTTCCAAGCCACTAGGAATGAATTATTCCGTCCATATCTTAGGAAGTTTGTGTTAGTATTCTTTGATGATATTTTAGTTTATAGTAAAACTTGGAAGGAGCACCTACAACATCTAGATAAAGTTCTTACACTACTGAAAGAGCATTAGTTCTACGTAAAAAAATCCAAATGCACCTTTGGAAAGGAAGAAGTAGAATATCTCGAACACATCGTATCACATGAAGGCGTAAAAGTGGACCCTAATAAAATCAAAGCTATAAAGGAATGGGCCAAACCAGTTAATATATCCAAGATAAGAGGGTTCTTAAGATTGATGGGATATTACTAAAGATTTATTAAAAACTATGCACATATAACTGCACCTCTAACAAACCTTTTAAAAAAGAATTCATTTCAATGGAATGAGGAAGCATGAAGGTGTTTTGAAGAGTTGAAGGAAGTTATGTATAACGCCTCGGTATTGGCAACTCCAGATTTCTCTAAATCATTTATCATTGAGTGTGATGCTTCTGGATTTTCTATAGGAGCAGTATTAATGCAAGAAGGGCATCCAATAGCTTTTGAAAGAAGGAAGTGCAGTAAAAGAGAATGTCTCAATTCCACATACAACAAGGAAATGCTCGCTTTATGCATGCACTAGCTAAGTGGAGACAATATCTTTTGGGAAGTAAGTTCTCCATTCAAACGGACCATAACAGTGTCCAACACCTCCTTCAACAAAAAACACTTTCGGAAGAACAACAAAAATGGATTGCAAAAATTGCCGCTTTTGACATGGAGATAATACATTAAAGGGGAAAGACAATGTAGCAGCAGATGCCCTATCTAGGAAGGACGAAGAACCATCATTACTTGCAACCTCGGTTGTTGTTCCTGAATGGCTTAATGAGATTCTAAGTGAGTATGCAAAGGATCCAAAAATAACTGCGATAATCAATAACCTTCCAGACAACTCAAAATTTGAATGGAAGAATGATATTCTATGGTACAAAGGAAGAATCTATCTAAATGCAGACTCCAAGTTTAAATCCAAGATACTCAAGGAGTCACATGATTCACTGTCAGCCGGACATGTAGGATTCTTTAAAATTTACTATAATACACGTCAATCATTCTTTTGGAAGGGGATGGATCACGATATTAAGTATGCAGCAGAATGTGACACATGTCAAAGAAACAAAAGTGAAAATATTATGACACCTGGATTACTTCACCCCTTAAACATTTCGAATCAGAAATGGGAAGAAATATCAATGGAATTTATTGAGGGATTACCTGTATCTGAAGGAAAGGACAAGATTTTCGTAGTGGTCAACATACTCACCAGATTTGTCACTTTATGGCAATAAAGAAATCAGATTCAGCTAAACAAATCACGGAAATATTTTTCAAAAATATATATAAATTACACGGTTTTCCGAAAGTCATTGTGAGTGATAGAGATTCCAAATTCAAGGGTAATTTCTGGAAGGAATTGTTCAACCACATAGGAACCTACCTAAATATGAGTTCCGCTTATCACCCTCAAACAAATGGACAAACAGAGGTTGACAATAAATGTTTGGAAGCCTACGCTACAGAAAAACAAAATAAGTGGGCTCTGTGGTTGCATATCGATGAATGGTGGTATAATTCTACTTATCATACATAAGAAAAAATGACTCCATTCCAAGCTTTGTATGGATACGAACCTCCAAAATGGAAGGATCTAGCTACTGTCTAGAAGAATCTTCTTGCTATTAAAAACCAACTAGAAGAAACCCAAAAAATCGTCCAAACCCTAAAAGAAAACTTGAATAATGCAAGGAACTGTATGAAGCAACAAGCAAACCGAAACATAATCGAAAGAGAATTTAAAGTCAGAGAATGGGTATTTGTCAAACTCCAGCCATACAAATAGTTGTCCTTGAAACAAAAAGGAAAAAATAAATTGGCCCCGAAGTTATATGGACCATATCAGATCAATAAAAAGGTCAGCCAAGTTGCATATAGTTTAAGCCTTCCAGAGAAAAGTCGTATTCACAGCGTCTTCCATGTTTCCTACCTTAAAAGTGCACTAGGCGATCATCAATTAGCGCAAACAATGCTTCCATCCCTAGATGATGAAGGAAGGTTCATTTTAGAACCAAAAGCTATCATAACTACTAGAGAAAGGAAGCTTCAATCTCGTGTAATCAAGGAATACTTGATCAAGTGGAGGACTTACCAGAAGAAGGAGCTTCTTGGGAAACTGAAGTGTTTCGTTAGCAACATTCATTGTTACGTATGCTTTGAAGACAAAGCATTCTTTTGAGAGGAAGGCAATGTTATATAAAAAATTAGTTAGCTCATAAGTTATTAGGCAAAGGGAAATATCAAATATCATGCCCATTCACCAAGAGGCACCCAAGGCAGTATATAGCTAGGGCCTCCCACAAAATGTAAACATCATCTATTCATTTATTAATAAAATATATATTATGGTTGTCAATTTCTAAATTCGTGTGTTCTAGTGCGAAGTTGGATAAGGGCTGGAAAGAGAGTTGGAAAGAAGTGCGAATTTGTGGAAGAAGACATAAGACATAAAAATCGAAATTTTGGGCAAACTCTCTCTCACTTCTGAAGAGTATCAAGGGAGATCAAAGTTTTTCTAGTCTAGTCAAAGTTGTTGCTGCTACTGCTATTGAGTCGAAGCTGCTGTTGATGCTGCTAGGTCGAAGTTCCTTTTGAAGGGTTATCATCTGCAAGAAGGATTGAGGGTTGACTTGGTGTGGAGGAAGTCTTTTTCTAGATCAAGAGTCTTGGATTATCTCAAGAAACTATTGAAGGAAGAATTGTTGACTGGGTTTTCCCTTAGATAGGGCTTTTTCCTTGGCTGTCCACCTACATCTGTTGTCCTTGTGTTATTGTTTTGGTAATTGCTTGATGAACTAAAAGATAAAAGAATCACAAGTAATTATCTATATAAAAAAATCTTTATACCTTTTTTATTTTCTAACATGGTTTCAGAGCTAAGGTGAAGGAGGAAAAAAGCAGTTTTGAGTATCTACTAGAAAGAATCTAAAGGATTAATAAAGGGATCATATAATGAGCTCTTAGAAAAGTATAAGGTCACTATCTTCAAGGACAATGTCTAACACAATAAAGAGTGAGAACAAATTGGAACGAGCATCAAACTATAAATCTTGGAAGAAGATAATTGACCTCATTTTTGAAAAGAACAAGGTCTTGGATTTGGTCAAGACCTACTGAAGAATCTAGTGATGCAGACAAGTTGAAGTATATAGAATCAACGATATTGACTATGATACTAATGATAATAAGCATAAAGGACAATCTTGTCCCATACATTTCCAATATAGACCATGCTCAAGAAATGTATGAAGCTTTGTCAAAATTATTCACTATCAAGAACATCAGTCAAGTAGCAAGTTTGAAGAATGAGCTAAGGACTACAAAAATGACAAAGGATGATATTGTGGCTTCCTTCTTTGTAAGGATATTTAGAATTAGAGATGAAATTCAAGCCATAGATGAAATTGTACCAGAAAAGGAGCTAGTAATCGCATTATTGGGATTACCACCTAGTTGGAGTTCTTTTGCTTCAGGTCTCAATAGTTGGAAAGAAGCTCCTACCTTTGAGAAATTGTGGAATGCTTGCACCTAAGAAGAGATGAGAATATCATTAGTATCCAACAATGAGGAAGAAAAGGTTTCAAATGCATACTCCGCTTCTCACAAGAAAAGACACTCCAAGAAGTCAAGAGGGCCAAGAAGGAACGTCGATATGTCCAAGATAGAATGCTACCAATGCCACAAAATGGGTCACTATAGAAGTGACTGTCCTGACAATCCAAAGAACAAGAAAAGAAGCAGAGACCAAGCCAATGTTGTTGAAGAAGGATCTCTAAAGAAGACTAAGCCCGAAGAACTAGATATAAGGGATGTACGTTACTAAGTCCTTTGATCTAAGCTTTAGTTATTTTATTTTTGATTTTTAGTATTTGTAGGTTTAACATATTTTGGAAAAACATTTTTATTTATTCTTAAGGTTATAGGTATACCTCAAGTTTGGAGGGAGCCCTCACCAACCTTTAAAGATAAGTATCTTATTACCTTTTCCATTTTTAGTTTTCCTTACTTATCTAGTTCTGTTTGTATTAAATACTAATCACATTTCTACTTTTATTTTTCTTGTTTAGGAAAACTTATTGAAGACTCGAGGAAGAAGGCCTCACAAGAAAAAGCATTGAAATTACAAAGTTTGTTAAAAAACAAGAAGTATGTTTTGAAATACAAGTTTTTTCTATCTTCATATTCATTCTTGATAAACTATTACTATCATCCTTTTGTCTATATTTCTTGAATCTTAAAGATTCTTGATTGGGTGATTCATCATTAGATAAATCTACTCTCCTCATACCTTTGATTATTCTTGTGGAACCCTAGAAAGGTTCGTTGTGAAAACCATAACTTAAGGGTATGTTGATGATTATGTGTGGAACCATAACATACTTAGGGTTATTGATAAAGTCTAAAGAAACTGGCTGATGCTTTGATGATGTCATTTTGGTATGGGCCTGGAAATCCTAACTTGTCAGGGTTGAGTGGTAATGTCTAAAATACCGAACCTTTAAAGTATTGATAATTTAGGGGTTTCTATGTTCTGGACTGAAACCCTAAATCATTAGGGTTTGGCAGAGTGTATAAGAAAGACCCTTAGTCTTAGAAATGAAATCCTTGGCGTGTGCGTGTTTGTCTGATCAAACCCTAGTTTGATCAAGTTTGTTATATGTCTAAATTTTATTGATTTTTGTGTCTTTGGGTTTGACTAAGATATGATATGATATGCTTGTGCATGATGATAAAGTTTGAGATATATGTGTTGACCTAATTGTTGATGGTCCTGAGTCCCAAGGTTTGGAACTAAGCCCTAGTCGAAGTTTGATTCTCTAATGTGATAGTACTTGTGAATTCTAGGGTTTTGTAATTAAACCTTAGTAGAAGTGAAAATCTCTAATATATGATAACAATGTGATAATCTGGGATTTATGAAAGGTTAATAAAAACGTGAAATTGTATTGTGATCAATTTGATTGTTCAGAATTATTTAAATTTAGGGTCTACAACAAACCCTAGTGGAAGCTAGTCATATTATTACTTTCAATTGAGTTGTGATTGGTTTAATTGTTAAAAGTTCACGTATGAAATCTAGGGGTTTTGCACTAAATCCTAGTAGGAAGTTTAACATGTGAATTCTAAAGTTTTTAGATACATTGTAGATCTATATTTGTTTGAATTTTTTCTAGGGTTTGCAATATGTTGTAGTAGGGTATGTCATACCTCTTGAAGGAACATTCAAAATCCTAGACGTAATAGAAGTTGTTATGAAATGGTCAAAGTCTTGATAAAGTAGTCTAGGGTTCATGTCAAAAACCCTAGCAAGAAATTGAAGTGTATGTGTCTCTTGTTTGTAACCAAGTGTGAGTATTTGATGTCTAAAGATGAATGCTTCCTTTATATGATTTTGATATGGTTAACTTCATGCTTCTATAGTTTTGGTTGTACTTGCTATCTAAGTTGTGCAGGTACATAATCTTCAAAATGGTGAAGATGTTCGTTGACAAGCATGAAGAAGAAAGTTATATGAATAATGATGATGAGAAAGTTGGAATCCATGAAAGATTCTTCGATATCGTAGAAAAAAATAAATCTCCCTAAGTTAAGAGGGAGCTTAGAGGAAGGGAATCTCCCTAGGTCATATCACAGTCATGATGGACACCTTGAAATTGGAGAATGTATTTTGAAGGTCAACTGAGATAAGAAGAGGCAGGTCTATTTATGTTGTTGTGTGAAAAGTAGGAAAGGAAGATGTATGGTTAAGGAATCTCAAGTTAAGATTGATTTGGAAAGCTCTAAGTCCTAGTGTGAAAAGTTGAGAAGAAACATCAAGATGTCTGAAAGACCCTATAGGTTTGTGGTTATATATGTACATTTGGAAGTTTGTTACTAGTTGGGGTTGTGTTTGTACAAGTAAATCTCTTTAAGGTTTGATACCATGTTTTGCATGCTTAGGGTTACCGATCAGTTTGGTGGGGAGAGATTTTTTGTTGATATGTTTGATTGAAGAGGATTTGTTACCAATTGGAATAATCGGGAAGTTGAGGCTTTGTGTGTGAGACATTGCCTGGGAGGACATCTGCATGGTACTTTGTGTTTATGTCTAGTTCCCGAAGTAGGGAGGGTGGTGTTGGTCATGGAGCTCTAACCTCATATACAGACCTAAATCCCGGGGTTGATGGTTAGTAAGTAAGCTTGATGGTAACTAGAGAGGCTAAAAGATTTGGTCCATGTTAGTCCCACTTGGATAGATTGCCTTGGTCAGGAATCTAGTCCATGGCATTGTGGTGCCTAAATTGTTGGAGGGCTTGTGATAGATTTCCTTGGTCATGAATCTAGTTCGTGGCATTGCGGTGCCTAAATTATTCGTGGTTCATGTGTTCTGAGATATTCCTTGTACTTGTCATTATGAATACTGTTAGATAATTATATATTACAGAGCAATGGAACACATAAAATATTGCAGAAATATAAACACAGAAAATGCATAAAACAAGAGAGACACAGATATACGTGGTTCACCCAGTTTGGGCTACGTCCAACCCAAACAGCCAGTCCTTCCTTTCTATTATCCAGAAAAATGAAGAGACAACCTACAGTAGGTCCATTGTAATATCCTCTATTTTCTCTCACAGTCTCACCTCTCTGTTTCTCGCTCGGAGAATACACATATATTACACAGACTCAATACAATGCCCTCATACAAAGAGAGGGGTTGCCTTCTAGGGAAAAAAACCCTAAACTAAACATAAGTTCTACTGTCAGATCATCTGCCTAATGAATGGCCCAGATTGACTAGAAATTACTATACTTTTACAAGGCAATTTTACATTTGTTTTTAGCTTCAGGGGTGCTGCCCCTGAAACCACCCCCCCGCCAGGGGGGGGCTCCCCAAAGGTCACAGCTGCCCCCCCAGACCCCCCTGCAGCGAATATTTTACGGGCGGCGTTGCCGCCCCATTTCGAATTGGGGTCCAATGTGGCTATACCTTTGAATACAAAAGATAATCAGGCTCCACACCCAACAATCTCCCACTTGGAGACTAATTGTAGAAACTCCACCGTTGCTTCATTTGTTGGACAATGACTCCTCTTTGGACCTGGCTATTTCTCATCTTCATTGTCATCCTTGAAGACCAATTGAAACTGAGAATATTCTCAGTTTCTCCCTGGTTACAACTTTTGTTAGCATATCTACAGGATTCTGGCTAGTGTGTATCTTTTCCAGCTTCAACTCTCTATCTTCCAACACTGATCGTATGAAATGGTACTTGAGCTGTATGTGTTTAGTCCTAGAATGAAATGCTGAGTTATTTGCAAGATGAATGGAACTTTGGCTATCACTGTATAACGTGCCCATATCATGCTCCTTACCCAATTCACCCATAAACCTTTGTAACCAAATCATTTATTTACTAGCCTCTGTAGCAGTAACATACACTGCTTCTGTTGTTGAAAGTGCAACAACACCTTGGATTTTCGAAACCCAACTGATAGTTGTTCCACCTATAGTAAATACATATCCTGTAGTGCTCCTCCTATTATCCCTGTCACCTGCCATATCTGCATCGACATATCCCTGTAGAGAAATGTTTGAACCACCAAAGCATAATGCTTGATTTGTGGTACCTTTCAAATATCTGAGAATCCATTTCACTGCCATCCAATGTTCCTTTCCTGGATTGTTCATGTACCTGCTTACAACTCCCACTGCATGTGAAATATCAGGCCTTGTGCAAACCATTGCATACATTAAGCTTCCAACTACTGATGCATATGGAACTTTAGACATATAATCCATGTCTTCTTGGGTCTTTGGGCACATTTCCTTACTAAGTATGAAATGGCTAGCAAAAGGTGTACTAACTGGTTTTGCATTGTGCATATTAAATCTTTTCAACACCTTTTGTATGTACTCATTCTGAGACAATGTTAATTTATGATTTTTCCGGTCTCTAGTTATTCTCATACCAAGGATTTGTTTTGCAACTCCCAAATCCTTCATTGCAAATGAATTTTCCTTATTTCCTACATGTTAGACCCTGTAACAAGCATGTCATCTACATACAATAACAATATAATATAGCTGCCATCATTTTGCTTTTCAGATAAACACAATGATAAGAGTGACATCTAGTATAACCTTGTTCAGACAGAAACTTGTCAAATTTTAGATACCACTGCCTTGGAGCCTGTTTTAAGCCATACAAGCTCTTCTTCAACCCGCACACTAGTTTCTCCTTCCCTTTCACTTCATATCCTTGTGGCTGCTGCATATATATCTCTGCCTCCAAATCCCCATGGAGAAAGGCTGTCTTTACATCTAACTGCTCAAGATGCAAATCTTCAGCAGCTACTAGACTTAAAATAGTTCTGATTGAAGTCATTTTAACAACAGGAGAAAATATTTTATCAAAATCAATACCTTTTTTCTGTGCAAATCCCTTCACCACAAGTCTAGCTTTGTACCTCTGTTTTCCTCCATCTTCTTCCTTCAGCCTATAAACCCATTTATTCTTCAATGTATTTTTTCCTATAGGCAACCTGACTAAGTCCCAAGTCTGGTTATGCATTAAGGAGTCCATCTCTTCTTCCATAGCTACCTCCCACTTCTTCTTGCTTTCAACCTGCATTACTTCTTCATAACATTTAGGTTCACCAGAATTAGTCAACAATAAATAATATAATGAAGGAGAGTATCGTTCAGGGGGTCTACTTATCCTGGTAGATCTTCTAACACCACTTTCAGGTGTTTGGGGTGCCTGTTGTTGTTGTGGTGCTTGTCGTTGTTGTGGTTGTTGATTATTATTATTTTCAGGCACCTTTACTTTTTCAGTGATTTCATCGAGAACTGTGTATTCCTTGTTTTCTTTTTCCTATTTCTTTTCCTGCAACTGATTCTTATACAAGACCTTTTCATTGAATATTACATCTCTGTTCCTAATGATTTTGTGATTTTCGTAATCATATAAGAGATAACCAAAATCATTAACACCATATCCAATAAAGGTACATTTCTTTGACTTTGCCTCAAGCTTTGTTCTATTTTCTTTATCAATATGGACAAAGGCCTCACAACCAAAAGGCTTTAAAAAAGAGTAGTTTACCTTTTTACCTATCCATGCTTCCTCTGGAACACCACCATCCAAGGAACTTGAAGGCCCTCTATTTATTAGATAAACAACAGTATCTACAGCATCTGCCCAAAATTTTAAAGGAAATCCTGCATGCAATCTCATGCACCTTGCACGCTCCATGATTGTTCTGTTCATCCCTTCTGACACACCATTTTCTTGTGGTGTTCTTGGAACTGTCTTCTCTTTGCGAATTCCATGATCTGAACAATACCTATCAAACTCTTTGCTGCAATATTCACCTCCATTATCTGATCTGAGACACTTTAATTTCTTTCATGTCTCAATCTCAACCAAAGCTTTCCATTTCTTGAAAGTATCAAATACAACAGATTTATTCTTAATACAATAAATCCAAGTTTTTCTAGTTGCATCATCAATAAAAGTAACATAATAATGAGAGCCACCGAGAGATGATATGTGAGCAGGTCCCCATACATCTGTATGCACAAGCTCTAATTTTTCGCTCTTCTTTTCTTTCCCAACTCTAAGAAATCTAACTTTCTTCTATTTTCCATAAATACAATTCTCACAGAAGTCCAAATCAACATTCTTCAAACCCGGCAACAAATTCCTCGAGTGAAGAATCTTCATCCCCTTTTCACTCATGTGTTTGAGCCTATGATGCCATAATGCTGCATCTGCTCCTTTAGAAGTTAAAGCATTAACAGAGTTAGAAATACCATTGCATAAATACAATTTACCAACCTTTTCGCCTTTTGCAATTACCAGTGCTCCTTTGGTAACCTTCCAAGCTTTATCTGTGAAAGTTGTCACACAACCTTCACTGCCTAACTGCCTTGTTGAAATCAGATTTTTCTTTAAATCTGGAACATGCCTTACCTCCTTTAGCAGCCATTGGTTTCCATTCTACTATTTTACAAGAACCTTCCCCGTTCCAACAATTTTACAGGGTTTATCATCACCCAAACGAACTTGTCCAAAATCTCCTTGAACATAGTCATGAAAGTATTTCTTATCAGGTGTGGCATGGGCATGGGATGAGCCCCCGAATCTACCACCCAGGAATCAATAATATTTTCGAAAGAAAGAATCAAAGCATCTTGTAACATCTCACCTGTCACATTTGCTTCATGATTGCTTTCTTGTTGTGCATCTCCTTCTTTCCCCTTCCGAGATCTACAGTCTTTCTTTAGGTGTCCTTTCTTTCCGCATTTCCAGCACACTATCCCCGATCTAGACTTGGATCTACCTTTCCTTGATTTACTGCGATATCCTGAGCTCTTTCCTCTTTCCATTTTTCTTCCCCTAGAATCTGTACTCAAATCATTACCTGATGTCTCACTGGAGCTTTTCCGTCGCATTTCCTTGCTAAGGATAGCACCGACAACATCATCAAACTTTAAACTACTAGATCTAGAAACAAAGTTACTAATGGCCATTACTAAACCATTCCAACTTTCTGGTAATTAGCACAAGAATAACAGAGCTCTAACTTCATCATCAAAGTTTGCCCCTACAGAACATAACTGACTTGTAACAGTATTAAAGTCATTTAAATGGTCTGCAATAGATCCACCTTTTGACATCTTCATATTAAATAACCGTTTCATAAGAAATACCTTGTTTGAGGCTAAGGGTTTTTCATATAGTTTCTCCAAAGCCTTAATCAAACCCTCTGCCATTGTTTCCTTCGAAATGTTGAAGGCGACTGACGCTACGAGGCACAACCGTATTGTTCCGAGTGCCTTCTATTGAGAAGGTTCCATTCTTCATCTGTCATACCCGTCAACATCTTTGTTTTTTCGCCCAATGGTAGGTATAGATCTTTCTGATACAGATAATCTTCCATCTGCATCTTCCACAGCGAGAAGTTTTGGCCGTTAAATTTCTCGACCCTAAACTTACCATCTTCCGTCATTGCTCCCACTCTAACTAGGAACCCTTCTTTCCTGTGAGTTTATTAGCCAAATAGACCTTCGGCTCTGATACCAGTTGTTAGATAATTATATATTACGGAGCAATGGAACACATAAAATATTGCAGAAATATAAACACAGAAAATGCATAAAACAAGAGAGACACAGATATACGTGGTTCACCCAGTTTGGGCTATGTCCACCCCAAACAGCCAGTCCTTCCTTTCTATTATCCAACAAAATGAAGAGACACAACCTACAGCAGATCCGCTGTAATATCCTCTGTTTTCTCTCACAGTCTCACCTCTCTGTTTCTCGCTCGGAGAATACACATATATTATACAGACTCAATACAATGCCCTCATACAAAGAAAGGGGTTGTCTTCTAGGGCAAAAAACCCTAAACTAAACATAAGTTCTACTGTCAGATCATCTGCCTAATGAATGGCCCGGATTGACTAGAAATTACTATACTTTTACAAGGCAATTTTACATCTATTTTTAGCTTCGGGGGCGCTACCCCTGAAACCCCCCCGCCAGGGGGGGGGCTCCCCAAAGGTCACAGCCGCCCCCCCTGGACCCCCCCTACAGCAAATATTTTACGGGCGACATTGCCACCCCATTTCCAACTAGGGTCCAATGTGGCTATACCTTTAAATACAGAAGATAATCAGGCTCCACACCCAACAAATACCTCCCTAATTAAGAGGGAGTGTTGAAATTTGTAAAGATATTCAGTCTTCATAAATGTATTGAAGTCACAACGAAATGTACTTATCAAAAGAATGAAGAAATTATTATTATTATTATTATGACTTATTAAAACATGGGTTTCATGCTTGGGTCATCATGTTTTAGGTCAAAGTCCCCATTGAGGACTTCTAGGATTTATTCTGAGTCATTAGAGTCATTGTACATTTAAAGAGACCCTTCTTGGGCTTTCAAATCATGTAAAAAGAATTATTTTTGAGTCAAAAATGAATTTAGTCCCCTCCACACCAAGCCAGCCTCAAGAAGAGTATTTCGACCTCCTGGGAAGGCTATATATACAAGGCAGTTTGAATTCACTTGGAGCACATCACTCTCTCACTCATAGTTCGATATTTGAAGCTGGAAGCTGGGAAGTGCGAAGTTGGATAAGGGCTAGAAAGAGAGCTGGAAAGAAGTGAGAGTTTGTGGAAGAAGATAGAAGACACAAAACTTGAAATTTTGGGCCAACTCTCTCTCACTTCTGAAGTGTACAAAGGGAGATCAAAGTTTTTTTTAGTCTAGTCGAAGCTGCTACCGCTACTGCTTCTGGGTCGAAGCTGCTAGGTCAAAGTTGCTTTTGAAGGGTTATCATCTGCAAGAAATATTGGGGACTGACTTGGTGTGGAGGAAGTATTTGTCTAAATCAACATTCTTGGATTATCTCGAGAAACTATTGAAAGAAGAATTGTTGACTGGGTTTTCCCCTAGATAGGGGTTCTTCCCTAACTGTCCGCCTACATCTGTTGTCCTTGTGTTATTGTTTTGGTAATTGCTTGATGAACTAAAAGATAAAATAAGAACATAGAGATAAAAGAATCACAAGTAATTATCTATATAAGAAAATATTTCTACCTTTCTGATTTTCTAACAGGGGAGTCAATTAAAAAACAATCAACTAATATATTGGAGCACCTTATGTTATTTCCCCTCATATAGCTTTAAAGGTGGTTCCTTTCTATCAAGTTTTGTCATCCCCTTCATTAGGGGATTTTTGAGGTCTAAAATGGGCCTCCTAAGAAAAGTGTACAACCAAAATAAACTTTATAAGAACTAATAGGATTCAAGGTGATGATGTCAACCATGGGGGATGATTCACCATTTTTGGAGTAAAAAAGTAAAAAGATAAAAAAAATAAAAAAATAATAAAACAACTTTTTGAACTCGTATTTTCAACTTATCTCCCTAAGGTTTTACTCAAATTTTGATCAAGAGTACTCGTTGGATGCAAAATTTAATTCTTCATCTAAGGAGTACCCATGTTGCATACTTTCGATGGACCCTGCTACATGAAAAATGAGAAATACATGAAACAACGTAATTGCAATAACACATTTCATGTATTTCTCAGTTTTTGTGTAGAAAGGTCCATCAAAAGTATTCAACATGGGTACTCCTTGGTTGAAGAATCGAACTTTTCATCCAACGAGTGTTTCCACTCAAAATTTGAGTAAACCCATAGTGAGATAAGTTGAAAAAATAGTTTTTTCATTTTTCCCTCTAAAATTTGATGATGTAATCTAATCTTATTTTGTTATTTCCACCATTATTTTATAATTTCCTTAGGAGGCCCATTTTATACCTCAAAATTCCCCTAATGAAACCACAGAAGAACCTACTATAAGACAGTTCAAAATATTTTCAAGTGTTTTGTGCTTGAGTTGACCTGTGATAAAGTTGAAAGGAATTTCTCAATAATGTTAAATTCCTATTCCTAGGGATTTCCCCTTGGATTGTTCAAATGGGGTACAACATGCCCCATGATTACTTGGGAGTGCATGACATGATGGAAACCTCCATTCCTTTTCTAGAACTAAAGGTGGCAATGATGCCTATACTTTCCCAACTTTCATATCTAAGTTGTAAATTGGCTCTTTAGATGGCTTAAACATGCTATTAGACTCAGGAAATATACAACAAATTACAATCTTTATATGTTGAGTATTAACATGCAACATAATCCTTGGAAGTACACATTCCAATATGAATGAATGACAAATGCATATTGAAATGATATTTTAGATGATTGAGCCAAATTTAATAACATTTTTCTATTTTCTAGGGAAGGTGAGTGAGCATTTGTATGCTCTAATTTCTAAAGTAATAATAGTTCCATGTCTAGTGAATATCCTTGGATCATAAGAATGACATTTCTCTTAAAAAGGTTAAATTGTAGCAAGGAAATGTTAAGAAGGCTGAAATTGTTGATGTTTTCTAAAACATAAAAGGAATTTGGATTAGAAGTTTGCGCCACATGACACTAATTTGTGGAATTGAAAATTAGTCCATTGAAAATAAATTTCAATCATAAAACAAATGTTGTGTAGTTCTATAGCATTTTACACTCAATGCAATTTTATTTGACCATTAGAAATTGAACATATTGTAAGTTCTATAAAATCATTAATAAACATTTACATAAAAAAAATAAACATTAACAACAAAGACAACCAAATACTAAATTTAGATGAGCATAGCGTCACGTGGGAGATCTCTCTTTATCATTTTGAAATTAATGTCAATAGTAGTTTTCAGCTAATCTCACTTTAAGAGTCTTGATGGTAGCAACACACCACTCAAGATTCCCTTCACAAAACAATCATTAATAGGAAATCTTCTGATGATGATTCTAAAATATTAAATACTAGCATTTGCACCAGATGTTGCAAAGAAAACGCCGTAAGGCATAAAGTGCGGAAATCCATTATCCATGTAGTGTGTGCATTATTCAACAAGGTGGATCTCTCTAAATTTGTTGCAAACATTTATGTTGTTGCATTGCTAATTTATTTAGAAACTACTACTACCTCCTCTTCTTGGAATATTAAATTTCTTATCACCCCATGATGACAATCCCTCTAATTATTGGCATCACAATTTTTGCACTTTAGTGGCTTTACCTTCAACCTAAAGAAACATGAATTTAAGTCACTCCATTATAAAGAAATTACTAAATTGCTATTTATCAGATTTTGAGTAAAAACAATTAATAACTCATATTTACAACACTTTAAATATTTACAACCTATTAAGTCTTGTATTTATAACTCATATTTATAACCCTTTAAAATGAAACTAACTATCTATATTTTTATTAATAATAAAAGAATATTCTTTATAAATCTAACACTCACATGCTACTCTTATATATTTATCTTATATTTAATATTGCGTGTAAATCATAATATGACTCATCACAAATTATTTTTTTGCGATTCAGAAGGTCACAAGCAAAGGCACCAACTCTACCCCAAGATTTCTCTAGGTGTTTCTCTATCCATTTTCATTATATTCAAGCACAATACTGAAAAATTATTTGAAATATCTCTCTACGAGGACTATTACAAACCTTCCAACTCAATGATCTGTCAATTTGACCTACCCATTTCAAAGAGGAGAAACGCCTTACGGCGTAATTAAACAAAATTATTACCCCGCCAAAATTACGCTGATATTTTCATCGATAGCTTTAAGTTAATGAGGTTTGAAGCATGAACGATCAACTTCCAAGGTAAGGCTTCCAACAAGGCGTTTGGGAGAAGCTTTAATGCACGTTACTCTCCTTGTCACAAGCAGATGTTTGCAGAGAAAGCGACTTTTGGAGCTAAGTTCAATCATAGTGGCTATATATAGATATTGAATATCTCTGGGACGAACAGATCTGATGGAGAGCAATTTGCCATAATAAGGCCGAATATAAGAGGTTTGATTTGTTCCATCCATGTCCATGGCTTATGTAAACAACAATGATTTTAGCGGTACATTTATTGTACCCAGCAAGCCCCCCAGAAAGGAAATATCATTGGCAGTTGCACTGTTAATCCTCGGCACCATCGTCATTGCCATTGGCCTCTTCATGTTCTCTCAGCACATCGGTGGTGACAGAACCCATGGTTTGTCTATGATTTTTATTCGGAAATAAAGCATTTCATTTTTCTTCTATTTCTCAAATCCGTTTTTGGATTTTTTGGCCTCTTATATCGGTGTTGCCTTACTGCTGAAGATTGAGGGTTATATCTGATTTTATTTTTGTGGGATTTCTATTTATTGTTGTTTAGGTATGTTGTTTGCATTGTTGGGAACAATCCTGTTTGTCCCAGGGTTTTATTATTCGAGAATTGAAGGGTACGTGTACAAGGGCTACGAGGGCTTCTCTTTCTCAAACAATCCAGCAGAGCTTCTAATGTCGGGCTGTGTAAGGCCAGGATGACCTTTTTGCTGCTTTTTTTTTTTTTTTTTGGGTAAAACAAGGGACACGTTGTACCAGAAGACATATAGGGATTCCGCAGAGGATTCTGTTAAGGTTAAAGTCAAATAACTATGAGTAAAATTCATAGGTACTTTTTGAAGTACTTATTCTATTTCAAGAAAGATCATTCTATTGTACTAAGCAGTGTGAAATGACCCCGCTTAAGTAAATACTGTGTTAGTTCGAATAAGTTTGATAGAATTTAAAATAGGCCATGAACTACTAAGATTTGGCAGAGCTTTATGAATGTTCAGTTAAGTTAGCAGGCTGTTGTCCAGAGGCACAGTTTCAAAGAGAAAATGCCATCTGAAATGAACACTATTTATTTACTTGTGGAAAATAACCATTAAATAGTCCAATTGAGAGGCAAATGCCAGTATGCAGCCTGCATTTTTTATTATCAAAAGAAGTTAAAGCTTGTTATGCATACCAAATGACAAATACTAATCATTCACATCGCAATAAGGGTTGGAAATTAATAATTCTGGAGGCACCAAATACAAGAGTTCAATACAACGATAAAGCTTATTGATAAACGTAGGGTAGCATTGTCATGCAGGGAACACCAATCACCCATTTGCTACATGAGTTTCCAAAGCATCACTGGACTCTGGCATGATTAGCATTCAACTTGCATTTTACGAGATAGTAAAGATACATGGACAGGGTATCTCTAGAACATGACATCATGCCCCTGAGTAACAAATCTAAATGAAATCTGTATAAACAAAACAAATACATTTCCAACTGGCTTATCACATATTTCCTTAAAATTTGTGATAGATAACCTACCATAAACAATCCAAAACTCAAACTGGACTGGCCGATCTCTTATATCTAAACAAGACTGGGGACTTGAGGCTGTTGTGCAAATTACTGCATACACATTCCATGACAACCTATACTACAAACTTTCAAATATAATCTCAAACTTTCAAATATAATCTGAGCTCCCATATCCCTCTCAAGGAATTATAAGTTTTTCTCCAGCATAGATGGTGTCATCAGTGTACTTATTTGCAGATTTTATTTGATCAACTGAAACCTCAACTCAACCAAGGAAACAAAACCAGTTACACAAGTCTTATACAATGGATAGAAGGGAACAAGATGGCAACTTTAGTTTCACATGCATTCAAAAAGCTGAACAGCAACTACGCTAATAAATGCTCTACAATAAGGTGGAACAAAGAATAAAGATACTTGATAAATAGAGTCAAACCACTCACCAAAATACAAGAGTTCAATACAACGATAAAGCTTATTAATAAATGCAGGGTAGCATTGTCATGCAGGGCACACCAATCACCCATTTGCTACATGAGTTTCCAAAGAATCACTGGACTCTGGCATGATTAGCATTCAACTTGCATTTTACGAGATAGTAAAGATACATGGACAGGGTATCTCTAGAACATGACATCATACCCCTGAGTAACAAATCTAAAAGAAACCTGTATAAACAAAACAAATACATTTCCAACTAGCTTATCACATATTTCCTTAAAATTTGTGATAGATAACCTACCATAAACAATCCAAAACTCAAACTGGACTGGCCGACCTCTTATATCTAATCAAGACTGGGGACTTGAGGCTGTTGTGCAAATTACTGCATACACATTCCATGACAACCTGTACTACAAACTTTCAAATATAATCTGAGCTCCCATATCCCTCTCAAGGAATTATAAGTTTTTCTCCAGCATAGATGGTGTCATCATTGTACTTATTTGCAGCTTTTATTTGACCAACTGAAACCTGCACTTAACCAAGGAAACAGAACCAGTTACACAAGTCTTATACAATGGATAGAAGGGAACAACATGGCAGCTTAGTTTCACATGCATGAAATGAACACTGCTTATTTACTTGTGGAAAATAACCATTAAATAGTCCAATAACCATTAAATAGTCCAATTGAGAGGCAAATGCCAGTATGCAGCCTGCATTTTTTATTATCAAAAGAAGTCATATTATGCATCTCTTGTTAAACCATGAAATGCATCTGACATTATTAAACAGTAAGTTAGAAAAATGCACCTGCCTATTTTAATTGCATTTATATTTGATAAATATGTTTACCAATGAAAAATTAACAATTTAAGATTGTACAGATTATTGCAGAAAACATTTAACGATAACTAATTTGAACCACAGCTGACACCCGTAGAATCCACTGTTATCAGAACCAGATTTAAAAAATTATGATATTCAATAATACTTCTGGGACACCATTGGGGTTTAGCAAGTTGCATTCACCATTAAATATATACAGGAGCGAACCTGTGAGATGATCAGGATCCAATTTTCATTTTTATAGAGATTAATTTTATTTCAAATTTATTGGGTTAATAATTTCAATATTCTAAAATTTATAATAAAAACAACCACTACAATAAATTAAATATTTTTTCTAATTCAATTGTGTTAGATTACCAATTTTCCTAATTTAAACAATTTTCCAAAATTTGTAACCAAAATGGAAAAGGAAAATAACCAAAGATTAATGAATTAACACACCAAAACTCAATAATTTGAAGAGCTACAACGTTTTCTGTAGTACTATAGGTTTATAGCTTGATTTAGAAAAGTAACATTTAAAAAAATTTAAAACAAGAGACATGCGATATAGAAACTTAGATTGAAACACAGTGTTGCATGGTTCTTGCTTATGTCTAATGTTGATCCCACAACTAAAGCGAATCTAAGTAGTCCACAACAATTGGTTCTTGCTTATTTCTAATGTTGATCCCACAACTAAAGTGGATCTAAGTCGTCCACAACAATTGAGCATGGGCTCGTTCCAGAGTACCCTTTTTTCAAGATAAGTAACCTATTATTAGGATTTGCAAACGTGAAGGAGGATACCAAACGATACAAGGTGTTCAAGGGTGACATAAATACCCTCAACCATAACAAATGTAATTTTTTTCAATATAATTAATATATATATATATATATATATATATATATATATATATATATAAAATACGTATACATGTGGTAGTTAGTTGTTGTATCTATATGTGATAATTTTGAAAATAAGATATAAAAATTAAAACAAAAAACTAAATATATTTAGTTAAATATCAAATTGATATTTATAAAACATTTTATTTACTACTCATAACGTTCCTCCACATAAAAAAAACTTAATTAAATAATAAAAATCTACTCTACTCACTTTTGGTTACAGAGCTTAAAGTGTGTATCATTGCCTGCAACTAGTAGGCCACCAAATCTGTTCCCCATTTTTTATTACCGGCCAAAAAGTGTCTTCGTTGGGACGTTGACGATGGCAAGGGCAGTACGCATTCAGTGCATTTTATGTTGTTTTTTCTTTTCTAAAATTTTATATCGCTGACAGTGCACCGGGACAGCTTAATTTGATTGCCTATTCCATAATTGAGTGCAGTGATAGTAGTCGTTGTGAAAGCATGATACACTGAACGTTTCCTGAAAAAATGGCCGATCGACCAGAAACCTGTTTCGCTCTTCGCTGAACCGAATCTTTGTTTGTTACACGCTCCCTTCCACATTATATATATATATATATATATATATATATATATGACGAAACTCCCGGGCAGATGATGAGGGCTTGAGATCTCTATCTCTGGAAGCTTGTCATTCCAAGAAAGCTCGGTATTTTGCTTGACATGATCTGCAGCCATCTTTTTATCTTCTGGAGGAAATTCTACGTTCGTTGGGTCCATTATGTGGCTAACCATTGAAGCCATCAGAATTGTGCTCCAGTTAGAGATATCCCATTCGGGAGGATTTGATTGGAGCGATAACGGTTTGGAAAGGGTACACGAAGCCGGATCTGTTATGTCTGAAGACTCACAAAGGCTTGGAATAGAGTCAGCGGGATCCAGAAGACCTTTCTTTTCGAAGATATCGTCTACATTGTTTAGATCGTCTGAGAATTGGTAATATCAATCAGCTCGGAATTCCTGCCAAAAAAGATAAATAATGAGGATGTAAGGTACTCAACTAACAATATATTAATGTGATAATGTGATGGATCAGGAAACATTTTTATAATTAATTAGAAATATAGAAGCTGTATGGTTTAAGATATCAATTTAATTATAAATTCTAGTTCATGAAATTTCAGTAGTGCTAGTAACTTTTTCGTTCAAATCGCAACAACTAACCTGGACACCGATTCCAGCACAGGAATTGTAGCCTGCACATCAGTGCAATACTCCAGAATACTTTGCCAAAAGTCCTGCTCAGCCATATCTTGATTATAATCCAATTTAACTACTTCTGTAATCTTTAGATATTTAACGAGTAGATTTTTCTCTCAAGTTCAAGCTGGTCAGGTTAATTCATAAACCTCTTTGATACAACGCTCAAAATCTACATGAATTATGGAACGGTATAGTTCAGTGGTTTTCTCTGTCTTTGCAGCACGTATAGTGAGAACCATAATTCAAATAGTTTGGAACCCGATGGTCTTTCCACTCTTCTCCTCTCAGCTGTAGCCATGTCTCCATATATAATATCATGTGAACCAACGAAAGAGCCCAAGAGTCAGGTGAATTGAACAAATCACCAAAACAAATTTTTACAACTTCTGATATCCGTTTATTATCTTTATTAGAATTAAATTAAAATTAAAAAGAAATAAGCTATCATAAGCGAACTGTCTGTATTGTACAGGCTTGGATTCAACAGCAAAGCTTCCCTGCACACGTGCTGTATCTAGATTGCTAGTGCTGTATCTAGATTGCTAGTTCTTACGACATCATTGCTACCCGGAGAGATGTTAATCGCTGGTTGGCACGCTAAAAACAGATGGTATCTGTTAGGTGAAAAAAAAACCTGAGAAATAGACAACTCGATCTTCTTACGACATCATTGCTACCCCAGAGAGATGTTAATCGCTGGTTGGCACGCTAAAAACAGATGGTAGGTGAAAAAAAAACCTGAGAAATAGACAACCCGATCTTCTTACGACATCATTGCTACCCCGGAGAGATGTTAATCGTTGGTTGGCACGCTAAAAACAGATGGTAGGTGAAAAAAAAACCTGAGAAATAGACAATCCGATCGAAGTCTAACATTTTTCACCGACGATCTAATGGCTGGAGTTTATTCCATCGTCTAACAATCGATCTAAGGGTCCATAACGAGACACCGCGGCATGGTGGGGAGTTCCTCTCAGAAATACCTGGAGCTAAGTTCAATCATAGTGGCTATATATATTGATGCCATAATGCTACATCTGCTCCTTTAGAAGTTAAAGCATTAACAGAGTTAGAAATACCGTTGCATAAATACAATTTACCAACCTTTTCGCCTTTTGCAATTACCAGTGCTCCTTTGGTAACCTTCCAAGCTTTATCTGTGAAAGTTGTCACACAACCTTCACTGCCTAACTGCCTTGTTGAAATCAGATTTTTCTTTAAATCTGGAACATGCCTTACCTCCTTTAGCAGCCATTGGTTTCCATTCTACTATTTTACAAGAACCTTCCCCGTTCCAACAATTTTACAGGGTTTATCATCACCCAAACGAACTTGTCCAAAATCTCCTTGAACATAGTCATGAAAGTATTTCTTATCAGGTGTGGCATGGGATGAGGCCCCTGAATCTACCACCCAGGAATCAATAATATTTTCGAAAGAAAGAATCAAAGCATCTTGTAACATCTCACCTGTCACATTTGCTTCATGATTGCTTTCTTGTTGTGCATCTCCTTCTTTCCCCTTCCGAGATCTACAGTCTTTCTTTAGGTGTCCTTTCTTTCCGCATTTCCAGCACACTATCCCCGATCTAGACTTGGATCTACCTTTCCTTGATTTACTGCGATATCCTGAGCTCTTTCCTCTTTCCATTTTTCTTCCCTAGAATCTGTACTCAAATCATTACCTGATGTCTCACTGGAGCTTTTCCGTCGCATTTCCTTGCTAAGGATAGCACCGACAACATCATCAAACTTTAAACTACTAGATCCAGAAACAAAGTTACTAATGGCCATTACTAAACCATTCCAACTTTCTGGTAATTAGCACAAGAATAACAGAGCTCTAACTTCATCATCAAAGTTTGACCCTACAGAACATAACTGACTTGTAACAGTATTAAAGTCATTTAAATGGTCTGCAATAGATCCACCTTCTGACATCTTCATATTAAATAACCGTTTCATAAGAAATACCTTGTTTGAGGCCAAGGGTTTTTCATATAGTTTCTCCAAAGCCTTAATCAAACCCTCTGCCATTGTTTCCTTCGAAATGTTGAAGGCGACTGACGCTACGAGGCACAACCGTATTGTTCCGAGTGCCTTCTATTGAGAAGGTTCCATTCTTCATCTGTCATACCCATCAACATCTTTGTTTTTCCGCCCAATGGTAGGTATAGATCTTTCTGATACAGATAATCTTCCATCTGCATCTTCCACAGCGAGAAGTTTTGGCCGTTAAATTTCTCGACCCTAAACTTACCATCTTCCGTCATTGCTCCCACTCTAACTAGGAACCCTTCTTTCCTGTGAGTTTATTAGCCAAATAGACCTTCGGCTCTGATACCAGTTGTTAGATAATTATATATTACGGAGCAATGGAACACATAAAATATTGCAGAAATATAAACACAGAAAATGCATAAAACAAGAGAGACACAGATATACATGGTTCACCCAGTTTGGGCTATGTCCACCCCAAACAGCCAGTCCTTCCTTTCTATTATCCAACAAAATGAAGAGACACAACCTACAGCAGGTCCGCTGTAATATCCTCTGTTTTCTCTCACAGTCTCACCTCTCTGTTTCTCGCTCGGAGAATACACATATATTATACAGACTCAATACAATGCCCTCATACAAAGAAAGGGGTTGTCTTCTAGGGCAAAAAACCCTAAACTAAACATAAGTTCTACTGTCAGATCATCTGCCTAATGAATGGCCGGATTGACTAGAAATTACTATACTTTTACAAGGCAATTTTACCTCTGTTTTTAGCTTCGGGGGCGCTACCCCTAAAACCCCCCGCCAGGGGGGGGGCTCCCCAAAGGTCGCAGCCGCCCCCCCTGGACCCCCCCTACAGCGAATATTTTACGGGCGACATTGCCACCCCATTTCCAACTAGGGTCCAATGTGGCTATACCTTTAAATACAGAAGATAATCAGGCTCCACACCCAACAAATACCTCCCTAATTAAGAGGGAGTGTTGAAATTTGTAAAGATATTCAGTCTTCATAAATGTATTGAAGTCACAACGAAATGTACTTATCAAAAGAATGAAGAAATTATTATTATTATTATTATTATTATGACTTATTAAAACATGGGTTTCATGCTTGGGTCATCATGTTTTAGGTCAAAGTCCCCATTGAGGACTTCTAGGATTTATTCTGAGTCATTAGAGTCATTGTACATTTAAAGAGACCCTTCTTGGGCTTTCAAATCATGTAAAAAGAATTATTTTTGAGTCAAAAATGAATTTAGTCCCCTCCACACCAAGCCAGCCTCAAGAAGAGTATTTCGACCTCCTGGGAAGGCTATATATACAAGGCAGTTTGAATTCACTTGGAGCACATCACTCTCTCACTCATAGTTCGATATTTGAAGCTGGAAGCTGGGAAGTGCGAAGTTGGATAAGGGCTAGAAAGAGAGCTGGAAAGAAGTGAGAGTTTGTGGAAGAAGATAGAAGACACAAAACTTGAAATTTTGGGCCAACTCTCTCTCACTTCTGAAGTGTACAAAGGGAGATCAAAGTTTTTTTTAGTCTAGTCGAAGCTGCTACCGCTACTGCTTCTGGGTCGAAGCTGCTAGGTCAAAGTTGCTTTTGAAGGGTTATCATCTGCAAGAAATATTGGGGACTAACTTGGTGTGGAGGAAGTATTTGTCTAAATCAACATTCTTGGATTATCTCGAGAAACTATTGAAAGAAGAATTGTTGACTGGGTTTTCCCCTAGATAGGGGTTCTTCCCTAACTGTCCGCCTACATCTGTTGTCCTTGTGTTATTGTTTTGGTAATTGCTTGATGAACTAAAAGATAAAATAAGAACATAGAGATAAAAGAATCACAAGTAATTATCTATATAAGAAAATATTTCTACCTTTCTGATTTTCTAACAGGGGAGTCAATTAAAAAACAGTCAACTAATATATTGGAGCACCTTATGTTATTTCCCCTCATATAGCTTTAAAGGTGGTTCCTTTCTATCAAGTTTTGTCATCCCCTTCATTAGGGGATTTTTGAGGTCTAAAATGGGCCTCCTAAGAAAAATGTACAACCAAAATAAACTTTATAAGAACCAATAGGATTCAAGGTGATGATGTCAACCATGGGGGATGATTCACCATTTTTGGAGTAAAAAAGTAAAAAGATAAAAATATAAAAAAATAATAAAACAACTTTTTGAACTCGTATTTTCAACTTATCTCCCTAAGGTTTTACTCAAATTTTGATCAAGAGTACTCGTTGGATGCAAAATTTAATTCTTCATCTAAGGAGTACCCATGTTGCATACTTTCGATGGACCCTGCTACATGAAAAATGAGAAATACATGAAACAACGTAATTGCAATAACACATTTCATGTATTTCTCAGTTTTTGTGTAGAAAGGTCCATCAAAAGTATTCAACATGGGTACTCCTTGGTTGAAGAATCGAACTTTTCATCCAACGAGTGTTTCCACTCAAAATTTGAGTAAACCCATAGTGAGATAAGTTGAAAAAATAGTTTTTTCATTTTTTCCTCTAAAATTTGATGATGTAATCTAATCTTATTTTGTTATTTCCACCATTATTTTATAATTTCCTTAGGAGGCCCATTTTATACCTCAAAATTCCCCTAATGAAACCACAGAAGAACCTACTATAAGACAGTTCAAAATATTTTCAAGTGTTTTGTGCTTGAGTTGACCTGTGATAAAGTTGAAAGGAATTTCTCAATAATGTTAAATTCCTATTCCTAGGGATTTCCCCTTGGATTGTTCAAATGGGGTACAACATGCCCCATGATTACTTGGGAGTGCATGACATGATGGAAACCTCCATTCCTTTTCTAGAACTAAAGGTGGCAATGATGCCTATACTTGCCCAACTTTCATATCTAAGTTGTAAATTGGCTCTTTAGATGGCTTAAACATGCTATTAGACTCAGGAAATATACAACAAATTACAATCTTTATATGTTGAGTATTAACATGCAACATAATCCTTGGAAGTACACATTCCAATATGAATGAATGGCAAATGCATATTGAAATGATATTTTAGATGATTGAGCCAAATTTAATAACATTTTTCTATTTTCTAGGGAAGGTGAGTGAGCATTTGTATGCTCTAATTTCTAAAGTAATAATAGTTCCATGTCTAGTGAATATCCTTGGATCATAAGAATGACATTTCTCTTAAAAAGGTTAAATTGTAGCAAGGAAATGTTAAGAAGGCTGAAATTGTTGATGTTTTCTAAAACATAAAAGGAATTTGGATTAGAAGTTTGCGCCACATGACACTAATTTGTGGAATTGAAAATTAGTCCATTGAAAATAAATTTCAATCATAAAACAAATGTTGTGTAGTTCTATAGCATTTTACACTCAATGCAATTTTATTTGACCATTAGAAATTGAACATATTGTAAGTTCTATAAAATCATTAATAAACATTTACATAAAAAAAATAAACATTAACAACAAAGACAACCAAATACTAAATTTAGATGAACATAGCGTCACGTGGGAGATCTCTCTTTATCATTTTGAAATTAATGTCAATAGTAGTTTTCAGCTAATCTCACTTTAAGAGTCTTGATGGTAGCAACGCACCACTCAAGATTCCCTTCACAAAACAATCATTAATAGGAAATCTTCTGATGATGATTCTAAAATATTAAATACTAGCATTTGCACCAGATGTTGCAAAGAAAACGCCGTAAGGCATAAAGTGCGGAAATCCATTATCCATGTAGTGTGTGCATTATTCAACAAGGTGGATCTCTCTAAATTTGTTGCAAACATTTATGTTGTTGCATTGCTAATTTATTTAGAAACTACTACTACCTCCTCTTCTTGGAATATTAAATTTCTTATCACCCCATGATGACAATCCCTCTAATTATTGGCATCACAATTTTTGCACTTTAGTGGCTTTACCTTCAACCTAAAGAAACATGAATTTAAGTCACTCCATTATAAAGAAATTACTAAATTGCTATTTATCAGATTTTGAGTAAAAACAATTAATAACTCATATTTACAACACTTTAAATATTTACAACCTATTAAGTCTTGTATTTATAACTCATATTTATAACCCTTTAAAATGAAACTAACTATCTATATTTTTATTAATAATAAAAGAATATTCTTTATAAATCTAACACTCACATGCTACTCTTATATATTTATCTTATATTTAATATTGAGTGTAAATCATAATATGACTCATCACAAATTATTTTTTTGCGATTCAGAAGGTCACAAGCAAAGGCACCAACTCTACCCCAAGATTTCTCTAGGTGTTTCTCTATCCATTTTCATTATATTCAAGCACAATACTGAAAAATTATTTGAAATATCTCTCTACGAGGACTATTACAAACCTTCCAACTCAATGATCTGTCAATTTGACCTACCCATTTCAAAGAGGAGAAACACCTTACGGCGTAATTAAACAACATTATTACCCCGCCAAAATTACGCTGATATTTTCATCGATAGCTTTAAGTTAATGAGGTTTGAAGCATGAACGATCAACTTCCAAGGTAAGGCTTCCGACAAGGCGTTTGGGAGAAGCTTTAATGCACGTTACTCTCCTTGTCACAAGCAGATGTTTGCAGAGAAAGCGACTTTTGGAGCTAAGTTCAATCATAGTGGCTATATATAGATATTGAATATCTCTGGGACGAACAGATCTGATGGAGAGCAATTTGGAGAAGCGTTTTTGCCATAATAAGGCCGAATATAAGAGGTTTGATTTGTTCCATCCATGTCCATGGCTTATGTAAACAACAATGATTTTAGCGGTACATTTATTGTACCCAGCAAGCCCCCCAGAAAGGAAATATCATTGGCAGTTGCACTGTTAATCCTCGGCACCATCGTCATTGCCATTGGCCTCTTCATGTTCTCTCAGCAAATCGGTGGTGACAGAACCCATGGTTTGTCTATGATTTTTATTCGGAAATAAAGCATTTCATTTTTCTTCTATTTCTCAAATCCGTTTTTGGATTTTTTGGCCTCTTATATCGGTGTTGCCTTACTGCTGAAGATTGAGGGTTATATCTGATTTTATTTTTGTGGGATTTCTATTTATTGTTGTTTAGGTATGTTGTTTGCATTGTTGGGAACAATCCTGTTTGTCCCAGGGTTTTATTATTCGAGAATTGCAGGGTACGTGTACAAGGGCTACGAGGGCTTCTCTTTCTCAAACAATCCAGCAGAGCTTCTAATGTCGAGCTGTGTAAGGCCAGGATGACCTTTTTGCTGCTTTTTTTTTTTGGGTAAAACAAGGGACACATTGTACCAGAAGACATATAGGGATTCCGCAGAGGATTCTGTTAAGGTTAAAGTCAAATAACTATGAGTAAAATTCATAGGTACTTTTTGAAGTACTTATTCTATTTCAAGAAAGATCATTCTATTGTACTAAGCAGTGTGAAATGACCCCGCTTAAGTAAATACTGTGTTAGTTCGAATAAGTTTGATAGAATTTAAAATAGGCCATGAACTACTAAGATTTGGCAGAGCTTTATGAATGTTCAGTTAAGTTAGCAGGCTGTTGTCCAGAGGCACAGTTTCAAAGAGAAAATGCCATCTGAAATGAACACTATTTATTTACTTGTGGAAAATAACCATTAAATAGTCCAATTGAGAGGCAAATGCCAGTATGCAGCCTGCATTTTTTATTATCAAAAGAAGTTAAAGCTTGTTATGCATACCAAATGACAAATACTAATCATTCACATCGCAATAAGGGTTGGAAATTAATAATTCTGGAGGCACCAAATACAAGAGTTCAATACAACGATAAAGCTTATTGATAAACGCAGGGTAGCATTGTCATGCAGGGAACACCAATCACCCATTTGCTACATGAGTTTCCAAAGCATCACTGGACTCTGGCATGATTAGCATTCAACTTGCATTTTACGAGATAGTAAAGATACATGGACAGGGTATCTCTAGAACATGACATCATGCCCTTGAGTAACAAATCTAAATGAAATCTGTATAAACAAAACAAATACATTTCCAACTGGCTTATCACATATTTCCTTAAAATTTGTGATAGATAACCTACCATAAACAATCCAAAACTCAAACTGGACTGGCCGATCTCTTATATCTAAACAAGACTGGGGACTTGAGGCTGTTGTGCAAATTACTGCATACACATTCCATGACAACCTATACTACAAACTTTCAAATATAATCTCAAACTTTCAAATATAATCTGAGCTCCCATATCCCTCTCAAGGAATTATAAGTTTTTCTCCAGCATAGATGGTGTCATCAGTGTACTTATTTGCAGATTTTATTTGATCAACTGAAACCTCAACTCAACCAAGGAAACAAAACTAGTTACACAAGTCTTATACAATGGATAGAAGGGAACAAGATGGCAACTTTAGTTTCACATGCATTCAAAAAGCTGAACAGCAACTACGCTAATAAATGCTCTACAATAAGGTGGAACAAAGAATAAAGATACTTGATAAATAGAGTCAAACCACTCACCAAAATACAAGAGTTCAATACAACGATAAAGCTTATTAATAAACGCAGGGTAGCATTGTCATGCAGGGCACACCAATCACCCATTTGCTACATGAGTTTCCAAAGCATCACTGGACTCTGGCATGATTAGCATTCAACTTGCATTTTACGAGATAGTAAAGATACATGGACAGGGTATCTCTAGAACATGACATCATACCCCTGAGTAACAAATCTAAAAGAAACATGTATAAACAAAACAAATACATTTCCAACTAGCTTATCACATATTTCCTTAAAATTTGTGATAGATAACCTACCATAAACAATCCAAAACTCAAACTGGACTGGCCGACCTCTTATATCTAATCAAGACTGGGGACTTGAGGCTGTTGTGCAAATTACTGCATACACATTCCATGACAACCTGTACTACAAACTTTCAAATATAATCTGAGCTCCCATATCCCTCTCAAGGAATTATAAGTTTTTCTCCAGCATAGATGGTGTCATCATTGTACTTATTTGCAGCTTTTATTTGACCAACTGAAACCTGCACTTAACCAAGGAAACAGAACCAGTTACACAAGTCTTATACAATGGATAGAAGGGAACAACATGGCAGCTTAGTTTCACATGCATGAAATGAACACTGCTTATTTACTTGTGGAAAATAACCATTAAATAGTCCAATAACCATTAAATAGTCCAATTGAGAGGCAAATGCCAGTATGCAGCCTGCATTTTTTATTATCAAAAGAAGTCATATTATGCATCTCTTGTTAAACCATGAAATGCATCTGACATTATTAAACAGTAAGTTAGAAAAATGCACCTGCCTATTTTAATTGCATTTATATTTGATAAATATGTTTACCAATGAAAAATTAACAATTTAAGATTGTACAGATTATTGCAGAAAACATTTAACGATAACTAATTTGAACCACAGCTGACACCCGTAGAATCCACTGTTATCAGAACCAGATTTAAAAAATTATGATATTCAATAATACTTCTCGGACACCATTGGGGTTTAGCAAGTTGCATTCACCATTAAATATATACAGGAGCGAACCTGTGAGATGATCAGGATCCAATTTTCATTTTTATAGAGATTAATTTTATTTCAAATTTATTGGGTTAATAATTTCAATATTCTAAAATTTATAATAAAAACAACCACTACAATAAATTAAATATTTTTTCTAATTCAATTGTGTTAGATTACCAATTTTCCTAATTTAAACAATTTTCCAAAATTTGTAACCAAAATGGAAAAGGAAAATAACCAAGGATTAATGAATTAACACACCAAAACTCAATAATTTGAAGAGCTACAACGTTTTCTGTAGTACCATATAGGTTTACAGCTTGATTTAGAAAAGTAACATTTAAAAAAATTTAAAACAAGAGACATGCGATATAGAAACTTAAATTGAAGCACAGTGTTGCATGGTTCTTGCTTATGTCTAATGTTGATCCCACAACTAAAGCGAATCTAAGTAGTCCACAACAATTGGTTCTTGCTTATGTCTAATGTTGATCCCACAACTAAAGTGGATCTAAGTCGTCCACAACAATTGAGCATGGGCTCGTTCCAGAGTACCCTTTTGTCAAGATAAGTAACCTATTATTAGGATTTGCAAACGTGAAGGAGGATACCAAACGATACAAGGTGTTCAAGGGTGACATAAATACCCTCAACCATAACAAATGTAATTTTTTTCAATATAATTAATATATATACATGTGGTAGTTAGTTGTTGTATGTATATGTGATAATTTTGAAAATAAGATATAAAAATTAAAACAAAAAACTAAATATATTTAGTTAAATATCAAATTATATTTATAAAACATTTTATTTACTACTCATAACGTTCCTCCACATAAAAAAAACTTAATTAAATAATAAAAATCTACTCTACTCACTTTTGGTTACAGAGCTTAAAGTGTGTATCATTGCCTGCAACTAGTAGGCCACCAAATCTGTTCCCCATTTTTTATTACCGGCCAAAAAGTGTCTTCGTTGGGACGTTGACGATGGCAAGGGCAGTACGCATTCAGTGCATTTTATGTTGTTTTTTCTTTTCTAAAATTTTATATTGCTGACAGTGCACCGGGACAGCTTAATTTGATTGCCTATTCCATAATTGAGTGCAGTGATAGTAGTCGTTGTGAAAGCATGATACACTGAACGTTTCCTGAAAAAATGGCCGATCGACCAGAAAGCTGTTTCGCTCTTCGCTGAACCGAATCTTTGTTTGTTACACGCTCCCTTCCACATTATATATATATATATATATATATATATATATATATAACGAAACTCCGGGCAGATGATGAGGGCTTGAGATCTCTATCTCTGGAAGCTTGTCATTCCAAGAAAGCTCGGTATTTTGCTTGACATGATCTGCAGCCATCTTTTTATCTTCTGGAGGAAATTCTACGTTCGTTGGGTCCATTATGTGGCTAACCATTGAAGCCATCAGAATTGTGCTCCAGTTAGAGATATCCCATTCGGGAGGATTTGATTGGAGCGATAACGGTTTGGAAAGGGTACACGAAGCCGGATCTGTTATGTCTGAAGACTCACAAAGGCTTGGAATAGAGTCAGCGGGATCCAGAAGACCTTTTGTTTCGAAGATATCGTCTACATTGTTTAGATCGTCTGAGAATTGGTAATATCAATCAGCTCGGAATTCCTGCCAAAAAAGATAAATAATGAGGATGTAAGGTACTCAACTAACAATATATTAATGTGATAATGTGATGGATCAGGAAACATTTTTATAATTAATTAGAAATATAGAAGCTGTATGGTTTAAGATATCAATTTAATTATAAATTCTAGTTCATGAAATTTCAGTAGTGCTAGTAACTTTTTCGTTCAAATCGCAACAACTAACCTGGACACCGATTCCAGCACAGGAATTGAAGCCTGCACATCAGTGCAATACTCCAGAATACTTTGCCAAAAGTCCTGCTCAGCCATATCTTGATTATAATCCAATTTAACTACTTCTGTAATCTTTAGATATTTAACGAGTAGATTTTTCTCTCAAGTTCAAGCTGGTCAGGTTAATTCATAGACCTCTTTGATACAACGCTCAAAATCTACATGAATTATGGAACGGTATAGTTCAGTGGTTTTCTCTGTCTTTGCAGCACGTATAGTGAGAACCATAATTCAAATAGTTTGGAAACCCGATGGTCTTTCCACTCTTCTCCTCTTAGCTGTAGCCATGTCTCCATATATAATATCATGTGAACCAACGAAAGAGCCCAAGAGTCAGGTGAATTGAACAAATCACCAAAACAAATTTTTACAACTTCTGATATCCGTTTATTATCTTTATTAGAATTAAATTAAAATTAAAAAGAAATAAGCTATCATAAGCGAACTGTCTGTATTGTACAGGCTTGGATTCAACAGCAAAGCTTCCCTGCACACGTGCTGTATCTAGATTGCTAGTTCTTACGACATCATTGCTACCCCGGAGAGATGTTAATCGCTGGTTGGCACGCTAAAAACAGATGGTATCTGTTAGGTGAAAAAAAAACCTGAGAAATAGACAACCCGATCTTCTTACGACATCATTGCTACCCCGGAGAGATGTTAATCGCTGGTTGGCACGCTAAAAACAGATGGTAGGTGAAAAAAAAACCTGAGAAATAGACAACCCGATCTTCTTACGACATCATTGCTACCCGGGAGAGATGTTAATCGCTGGTTGGCACGCTAAAAACAGATGGTAGGTGAAAAAAAAACCTGAGAAATAGACAATCCGATCGAAGTCTAACATTTTTTACCGACGATCTAATGGCTGGAGTTTATTCTATCGTCTAACAATCGATCTAAGGGTCCATAACGAGACACCGCGGCATGGTGGGGAATTCCTCTGAGAGAAAACGCCTTACGGCGTAATTAATTATTTAATTGAATTTGTCTTAAAATTAAGTGTGCAAAGTGCTTTACTTACAAACTTTCAATTGTTTCAATGACTCAGTTCCATTAAATTGATAATAATCATTTGGAATGACATTTTTACTCTCTTTTTCATTTTTTTAATGTAATTACCATTTTACTTTTATTTCATCACCCATATGAACATGTCAAAACCATGGAATCATATGTTGTGTATGTCATATGTGAAATGTTGATCTATTATAATTGTATTGGATTACAAAAAATTCTCAATTACAAAAAAAATTACGATTAAAATATCTACCCTCAATGTATTTCCATCATGTTTTGCTTTTATATATTTCTAATATTCTTACCATTATAAATGCCATGTATAACACGTGATGTCAATTTATAATATTATTAAATACATTGTCAGAAAAAATTAATATTTTTTGAACAAAATATGCTTCGCCTTAAGAGCAATATAGACCAAGAAGTGTTAGTATAGTGTGGTCTAGTGGTAGAGAGTAGGCTTGGCCGCACTAAAAATCCATTTGGAAATCTTGATGGGCATGAGCCTTTGAAATTAAGCTTTCCATCAAATTTGACAACATTATATATGTAGCTTTCATTTTAAAAAAATATATTAACAAAAAATAAAAGTCTATTTCTTATTACATTAGCTTAAATGTGGGTCTTTAATGGTATATAAAAATAAGTTTTTTGTTACCCTGCCACCCTAGAGGAATTGGTGATTGGTTGGCATTACTGAGGTGAGATCCAAGTCCAAATTCAGCTAGTTGTCATTTTAAATCCTAGGCGAATTGCCAATAACTCTTATTTGTTGTATTATTTTTATTTATTATCGTTTTGATGTATGCAATCAAGGATTATATTTTTTTTGGTATACTTTTTTCATAAGATGAAGAAATGTTGAAATGAAATGCATAATATTATGTCGGAAGCATGGTATAAGACACGCTACTTCCATATTAAATGCAATTATGATTCAATCATGGGGGAGAAAACAATCATGATCCAACAATGTCAATTGCTCTTTGAAAAGCTGAAGTGATATAGAAGTTCATATGCTAATTGTTGGATCTTTCAAAGTGTGGAATCCCTGAATCAGGGGAATTCCATGGTCATGTTCATCATATGAAAGCAACAAGCTATTAGGTGTTTAGTCAAATACCATTTGCAAATCACAGTGAATTGCTTATGGGGCTTTTTCCACATCTTGTATGGCATTGAACTAGACAGTAACACTCAAGTGGTCTTTCTTCAAGAGTTTCTCCATATGATGAGATCTACCAATTTCAAGGGAGCTATACTTAAATGCCTTGAAGAAATATTGATTACTATCCCTAGTGAACCTCTAGTATAATAACTTGAGATCCATGGTAACAAGACCTAAAGTGTGTAGCTATTCTATGTTGAATACATCATCACAACTACCCACTTCAATAACAAATTGTGAGATTTGAGGTGTTAGTCTCATTTGAAATTTCACATTTTCACATCTACTTCTCCATTCATCATAACTCCATTGACTATCACAATTTCAAAATTCTGCATTGCATGGACATAACAATGGGTTTCTTCAACCACTCTTGGATGAATAAAATTATGTTAATCAAAAGTTGCCTTGTGGTTTTAAATCTTGTCAATCAACTCCAAGGTATGGGGGCAAAAATTATTTAATAAAGCATGGAGTGAAATTGTATAAGAAACTTCTAGGTTTGTTTCTTCCCAAAGATTGGACTCTACAAACTCTTGTTCAAGAGTGTCTTCCACATGATTGTCTTGAGAATTTCTTTAGGTTGGTCTCGAAGGACACATCGTTTAACAAAATTTATGCTCTTTATATTTATTGATCTGTGAATTTCCATGGATATTCCTTTGGAACAATTCGTCACAATAGATATAATAACATATTGAAATTTTTATTGTGAATGTCAATTTTCTTTAGGTCTCAAATTCTTTATTTATGTTTTCATTTTTCAATGACTAAATGAGCTGAAATGCGAGAAACATAGAACATAAATAAATTCACACCATCCAAAATAGACACAATTTTGTCCATGCTAAACCCTTATAGGAGAAAACCTAGCTAGAAGGTGAGATTGCTCTACTCTCTTTTCTCTTAGAGTATAGAAACAATGAAGTGCAAAGGAAGATGTACCCTTTATGGAGATACTCGAGACCTATGGCCTATGAGATTAGTACAAAAATTTAATCCTTTCTGTAATGCTCTCTAACTTCCCACTCTTATTTGTTCTACTCAACCGTAGAACAAATTACAATATCATAAAATGGAATCCCTCGGTATTTGACATAGCCCAATAGCCAAGTAGAGTTAAGGTTTGACCCCCTCAACCCTCAACTAGAGTTACAAGTTTGGGCCTTCTAGAGTCTTCTTGAAATTCCATAGAAGGATAACCCAATTTTCATGATAAATGGGGTCTAATGTAGCATCCTCGTGTACCACGGTGGTCAACACAAGAGGTCAAATTGTGGGAGGCATAACTTTATGAACTTTGATTGACATGATTCTTGCATCATTGGAAAGGTATCTGAGTGTAGAGCGACACCAAAGCATTTGGCACAATCAAGAGTTTTTCACCCCAAAAAACATCATCTAAGCCTCAATAAGGCTCTACAAGGTTGCGAACCTTAATTCTCCAAACCATGGCTCACCATTAAAATGACCCTACAAGATGGTTTGTCCAATTTTTCCCACTTTGAAAGAATAGAGATAGATGAAAAATGATACAATGATCTAATCTTGATAATTTATGCCCTTTAAATAACTTCTCATCAATATTATAATAACATCTGAGGCATTAACATCCTGTAATTTATTCTTATGACATCTTGTGGATTTTCAAGGGTTGAGATAGTGAATGGGTTATTTTTGGTGCAAGAGGGGGATGTGGATAGGGAGTAAAATGAGTGTTTTTGGTCTATGCATTGACTACTGTTAAAAATATGCAACTGCGGTCAACTTCTACTTTGGACTACTCATTTGATGGAGATTATGATGGCATTGAGTTCCTCTTTTTTAGAGGACCAAAATTGACCTAAAGATCACCTCGTCCGGACAAGCAGAAGTTGGTTTTTTATTTTGTGCACCCACTCATGGATATTGGATCAAGTCGGATTTACTCTCATGCACTTGGATAGGTTTGCCTCAACATTAAATGAACATTTTTGGACACCCCCCTACAAGACTATAAATACAAGTGACCTAGAAGCTCATTTGATCATCATAACATCAAGCATCTTCTTCTCTTCTATCTGATTTGGTTCGACACATTAGCAAAGGAAAAGGTCGTATGAAGATCAAAAGTCTCAGACCCAAATCTCACACAAAATTAGGGTTTATGTTCCAGACACTGGCACAGAATTGGGAAATTTCATCCCTAGATGCACACATGCTATGGTCAAGACAATGTCCAAGAAGATACAGATGCACACACGCTAACCTGAAGGGAGCAACTAGGGGTTTGACTACAATTAACCATCATTTGAAGTTTTCTAAAGCTGTTTGAAGTTTGAATCAAGTTGTCTTTGATATAAACTGGTTTTTGAAGTTGTTGGGTTGTATTGTTGATCATATTGTATTGGGCTCATTGTACTCTCTGTTGAACTTTTTATGACAATCTAATAAAAGAAGAATTTCAAAGGGTTTTCCCCCTAGTGGGGTTTTTCCCTGGTCTTTGACCAAATCTGGTGTCTCTTGTTGATGTGTTGATTGTCTTCTTTGTCATTGCATATATTGTTCTATCTTCAATTACTATTGATGAATGGAAAGACTAATTGTAATTGGAAATATTGCTAATTGAAGTTTGGAATTGGGTTAAAGTAATTGATACAACATAGAACAATCTAGAAAATTAACAACCACAATATGCACTTCTCTATATTATTGAGAAGCCTTCAACTAAGTTCTTGGGAAATGACTCATGACTTGTGCTTGAATCTCCACCTTTAGACCATTGATGAAACATTCTTTAAAAAAAGAATCAGTCGATCCATCTTTGTGGATTTCCAATTATTCAAAGACCATTATAAAGTCTTCTACAATACTCTAGGTAATACAGCCCCCCATATGATTTCCTATGCCATTGTCACTATTTGCATCATTTCAAATCCAAGTAGAATACCTCAACTCTAATTTTTCTCAGGTCATTAGTAATCCCTCGGAGAAAGTAGTTGTATTCCATTTGGTTAACCCAACATATGGTGTTTGACCCATCAAACATGTTAATATCTACTTTAGGATGTTTTTTCCATGATGTTGTTGATGATGAAAGAGTGGCAGTGATGTTTCCTACTACCATTGGATGATTCAACCCCTTCTTGTTGAAAATAGCAACAAGAAAGGTTAAAAATAGAATCCAAAAATTCCAGTTTAATTTGTCCTTAAATTAAATTGTGAATTAAAATTGTAATTCTTTTGTCATAGAAACTTGTAATAGTTAACTAAGTTAAGTTGACTTAGTTAACTTAGGAATTTCGAGCTGGAAGTATTTTGGAAGTCATGTATATGTTCTCCCTAAGTTTTAGGGGTCTGGGATGAGTTTAATTGTGAGTTGTAATTAGATAACTCAGTTTACTCAGTTATGTTCAGTTAAATTAGTTCTAACTGTTTGTGGAACTAATAGAGGATTAATAGTCAGTTGGTGCACTGGTGCATCCACAAGTGTCACTCTAGCTAACTAAAGGTTCCCTCATGAGAAACTCATGCATGTCAGTTCAGTTGAGACTAGAGTGTAGCGACAATGTACTATCAGTTGTATGATTTACTGAGTTGTAAATAACATGCATGCAATCAGAGAAGGACCTAATCTTGGATTATGCAGTTATGGATGAGGAATTTCCTTTTAAATATGAGTTAATTCTCTCAGGAATTGTGCAAAGAAATAGAATCTTGGAGGCTTGTAAAATTGGCTAAGTATTGGCCAAAGGAAGTCATCAGATGAAGGATAAGAAATACTTGTGCATGTTAAGCTCAAAGTTGAACAAAGCATATTGTATTCATCCAAATTCTTTGTCCAAGGGCGCAAGGAATCAGGGGCTTGGAGAGCAGTAGAAGAGGCTAAAGATTGGCTTGAGCTTGCTTGTTGTCAGACCAGGCAGTAACTCGTCAAAACAAATCAATTCATATTATTCCTTCAGGTTGGTCTTTATTATATACATGAGGGAGACTGTTCACTTCATCTCCCAATGACTGTTCATATCTATTATTATTTATTTACATTGATTATATTTATTCACCCAATACTAATGATTAGGTGTCAACATTCCCCCCCTTAATATGAAGGGATGTTGGTGAGTCCAAGCATCATTCTGAATCATTCAAGTTTTTCTCTTCCAAGTGCTTTGGTGAAGATGTTGGCAATTTTCTCATTAGTGGAACAATGATGGAGATGGATTCTTTTGGCCTCAACATGATGTCAAATCAGATGATATTTGGTATTGATGTGCTTCGTTCGACCATGGAACTTTGGGTTCTTGTCCAACTTTATTGCAGAGTTATTGTCAATCATGAGTGGAGTTGATTGTACTTGTTTTACCTGCAAATCTTCAAGAATTTTCCTGAGCCACACAATTTCTTTTGTTGCTTCAGCTGCTGCCACGTATTCTGCTTCTGTTGTGGAATCTGCTGGAATTGATTGTTTGCATGATCTCCAGGAGACAGCTCTTGATCCAAGACTCATATCATATCCTGAAGCAGATACCCCAGTTCTTTTGTCTCCATTGAAGTCTGAATTAGAGTATCTAATCAGACTAAAGTCGTCCACCTGTGTATACTTGATTCCAAAGACTTGAGTTCCCTTCAAGTACCTTAGAACTCTTTTTGCAGCAGACCAATGTCCCTCACAAGGCTTTTGCATAAACCTAGAGAGGATTCCAACAACAAACGAAATGTCTGGTCTGGTAGTAGTTAGGTAGTTGAGACTTCCTACAACTTTTCTATGTTTTGTTGCATCCTCAAATTCTTTTCCTTCAATATATGTGAGCTTTAAGTTTTGTTCCATTGGAGTAGTAAGAGGATTGCATTCTGTCATGCAAAACCTGTTCAATAGATCTCCAATGTATTTATTTTGCGAAAGAAATATGGACTTCGGATGTTGGGTTACATAGTAATGAACATAGCCCAAATCAGTCATTTCAAAAATTTTCCTCAATTCCTTCTTTATGGATGCAATGTAGCTTTCATTGTTCCCTGTCATCAAAAATCATCTACATATACCACAATATATACAACCGTTTTGCTAACTTTCTTGACAAATAAAGTTGCATCATCAAGATCATAATGTTTGAAATTGAGTTTCAAAAGATGCTCAGTTAGTTTTTCATACTTGGCTTGCGGTGCCTGTTTGAGGCCATACAAGGACTTCACAAGTTTGCATACTTTATGTTCATGTCCTTTCATAGAAAATCCTTCAGGCTGGGACATAAAAACATTCTCTTTTAGATCTCCATTCAAGAAAGCAGTTTTTACATCCATTTGATGTACTTTTGAACCGTTCTGAGCTACTAGGGAAAAGAGTGTCCGGATGGTAGCCCATTTTGCTGTGGGGGCAAAAGTATCCTCATAATCAACCCCTTCCTTATGTGCAAAACCTTTTGCCACAATCCTAGCTTTGTGCTTGTCAAGTGAGCCATCAGCTTTATACTTGTTCTTGTAGACCCACTTGCAGCCAATTGGTTTGGTTCCTAATGGAGGATCAACTAGCTTCCAAGTGCTATTCTTTATGAGTGCATCATACTCCTTTTGCATCACTTCTTTCCATTCATCATTAGAAGCAGCTTCTTTGAAGGAAGTTGGTTCAAAATCTGTAGACAAGTTCAATTCACAATGATAAAAAACATCCATATCAACAGGTGAATTAGAGTCATCTACATCACCTCCATTTTGCCGGTTTGAATTTCTAGTTCCCATTTTTCCAACCTCATCAGGATGAGCACTTCCAAGTGTCTTTGTCAACCACTTTGGGGGACCTTTCTCAGATGGTCCAGGCTGCTCTATTGATTGAGTTGGGACTGAATCAAGATTGAGTCTTCCAATTCTATCAATCACATCACTTAAAGCATCATCCGTTGTTGGAGTTTCATGCGGGGGAGAGTGTTTTTCATAAGAAGATTCCACATGTTGATCTAGTATAGGAATCCCCCCTTCAAGATGTGGAATCTGATTATCAAATTCTTGAAATGAATTTGCATTTGCGAATATATCCAAGCGATCAAGTTGCTACTCAACAACATTGTCAGTTTTGGATGATTCAAGAAAAATTACATCTCTAGATACATCAAACTTTTTATTGACTTCATCATAGAGACAATATGTTTTGGAGGTGTTTGAATACCCCAGGAAGATACACTTACGACTTCTTGCACCAAGTTTGTTTCTATGTACCTTTGGTATCAAGGCATAACAGGCAGAACCAAAGACCCTGAGATGCTTTACCGAAGGAACATGTCCATACCACATTTCATATGGAGTCTTGTTTCTAATAGCATTAGATGGACATCTATTCTTTATATATGCAGCACATAGAATAACATCAGCCCAAAACATTATCTTTACATTTTTGAAGAAGAGCATGGATCATACCATATTTAAGATTGTCCTATTCATTCTTTCAGCTACACCATTCTGTTGGGGATTATAAGGCATAGTTGTTTGATGTTTTATCCCATGTTGGTGAAGATAGTTTTCAAATTCATTTGATGTGTATTCTTTTCCTTTATCAATGCGAATAGACCCAATATGAGATTGTGCATCATTTTCAATCCATTTATGAAAGTTCCTTAATGTTTGAAAAGCATCAGATTTGTTCTTCAATAAATAAACCCAACACATTCTGGTGTAGTCATCAATAAATGTCATCATATATTTATTTCCATTTGTAGAAGGAATAGGCATTGGACCACATAAATCTGAATGAATGAGTTCAAGTTTTCTCTGTGCTCTTGAATGTGAATCATGAAGAGACTGTTTGCTATGCTTTCCTGAATGCAAGCATCACATTGCTTAAATTTCCTAGGAATTGTAGGCAAACTAGCAACACCATTTTTCTTCAACAAGCAGAGGCTGTCATAGTTCAAATGTCCAAATCTAGCATGCCATAATAAACTTGATGGAAGTGTACCTTCTTCATAATGAGAATTGTATGAGAAATGTTGTGCACGAGCAGAGGTACCTTGCAGCTTGAGAAGCCTTTGTTCTTCTATTCCCCTCATGACAAGTTAGTGGTCAGATGCTTTTCTTGCCTCAAGCTTGCAATCAAACATATGAATGGAGTGACCTTGCTGGCGGATGTGGACGAAGGACAACAAGTTTCTCTTGAGCTGTGGGAGATATAGAACATGATGCAGAAGAAAGTCTGGAAGACCATGCAATTTAAGCTTGATTGTGCCAAGCCCTGAAGGCTTGATTTTTTATTGGTCTGCAAAGTATACTGCTCCATCAACATTGTGTTAGAAAATTATATATTACGGAGAAATGGAACACATAAAATATTGCAGAAATATAAACACAGAAAACACACAAAACAAGAGAGACACAGATATACGTGGTTCACCCAGTTTGGGCTATGTCCACCCCGAACAGCCAGTCCTTCCTTTCTATTATCCAGCAAAATGAAGAGACACAACCTACAACAAATCCGCTGTAATATCCTCTGTTTTCTCTCACAGTCTCACCTCTCTGTTTCTCGCTCACACAGAATACACATCTATCACACAACCTCAAATACAATGCCCTCATACAAAGAGAGGGGTTTCCTTCTAGGGCAAAAATCCCTAAACTAAACATAAGTTCTACCGTCAAATCATCCGCGTGATGAACGACCCAGATTGACTAGAAATTACTATACTTTTACAAGGCAATTTTACATTTATTTTTGGCTTCGGGGGCGCTGCCCCCGAGCCCCCGCCGGGGGACCGCTAGCCCTTGGACCCCCGCGGGGGGGACAAGTCCCCCCTACACCCCCCCTCGCATAAATTCCTGGGGTATACATCCGGCTGAAACAAAGACCTCTGAACAATCATGCTCCACACACAACAATCTCCCACTTGGAGAATGATTGTAGCAGCTCCACCGCTGCTTCATTTGCTGGACAATGACTCCTCTTTGGACCTGGCTGTTTCTCATCTTCATCGTCATCCTTGAATACCAATTGAAACTGAGCATGTTCTCAGTTTCTCCCTGGTTACAACTTTTGTTAGCATATCTGTAGGATTCTGGCTAGTGTGTATCTTTTCCAGCTTCAACTCTCCATCTTCCAACACTGATCGTATGAAATGATACTTGAGCTGTATGTGTTTAGTCCTGGAATGAAATGCTGAGTTCTTTGCAAGATGAATGGCACTTTGGCTATCACTGTATAACGTGCCCATATCATGCTTCTTACCCAACTCACCCATAAACCTTTGTAACCAAATCATTTCTTTACTAGCCTCTGTAGCAGCAACATACTCTGCTTCTGTTGTTGAAAGTGCAACAATACTTTGGATTTTTGAAACCCAACTGACAGCTGTTCCTCCAACAGTAAATACATATCCTGTAGTGCTCCTTCTGTTATCTCTGTCACCTGCCATATCTGCATCAACATATCCTTGTAGGTAGATGTTTGAACCACCAAAGCATAATGCTTGATTTGCGGTACCTTTCAAATATCTGAGAATCCAATTCACTGCCATCCAATGTTCCTTTCCTGGATTGTTCATGTACCTGCTTACAACTCCCACTACATGTGCAATATCAGGTCTTGTGTAGACCAGTGCATACATTAAGCTTCCAACTGCTGATGCATATGGAACTTTAGACATATAATCCATGTCTTCTTGGGTCTTTGGGCACATTTCCTTGCTAAGTTTGAAATGGCTAGCAAAAGGTGTACTAACTGGTTTTGCGTTGTGCATATTAAATCTTTTCAACACCTTTTGTATGTACTCATTCTGAGACAATGTTAATTTGTGATTTGTCCTATCTCTAGTGATTCTCATACCAAGGATTTGTTTTGCAGCTCCCAAATCCTTCATTGCAAATGAATTTTCCAATTTTCTTTTGAGTACATTTATTTCCTGCATGTTAGATCCTGCAACAAGCATGTCATCTACATGCAATAACAATATAATATAGCTGCCATCATTTTGCTTTTTCAAATAAACACAATGATCAGAGTGACATCTAGAATAACCTTGTTCAGACATAAACTTGTCAAATTTTAGATACCACTGCCTTGGAGCCTGTTTTAAGCCATACAAGCTCTTCTTCAACCTGCACACTAGTTTCTCCTTCCCTTTCACCTCATATCCTTGTGGTTGCTGCATATATATCTCTTCCTCCAAATCCCCACGGAGAAAGTTTGTCTTTACATCTAGCTGCTCAAGATGCAAATCTTCAACTGCTACAAGACTTAAAATAGTTCTGATTGAAGTCATTTTAACAACAGGAGAAAATATTTCATCAAAATCAATACCTTTCTTCTGTGCAAACCCCTTCACCACAAGTCTAGCTTTATACCTCTGTTTTCCTCCATCTTCTTCCTTCGGCCTGTAAACCCATTTATTCTGCAATGCTGTTTTACCTGCAGGCAACCTGACTAAGTCCCAAGTCTGGTTATGTGCTAAGGAGTCCATCTCTTCTTTCATGGCTTGCTCCCACTTCTTCCTAGTTTCTACCTGCACTGCTTCTTCATAACATTCGGGTTCACCAGAATCAGTCAAAAATAAATAATATAATGAAGGAGAGTAACGTTCAGGGGGTCTACTTATCCTGGTAGATCTTCTAACACCACTTTCGGGTGTTTGGGGTGCCTGTTGCTGTTGTAGTGGTTGCTGTTGTTGATTACTATTATTTTCAGACACCTTTACTTTTTCAGTGATTTCGTCAAGAACTGTGTATTCCTTGTTTTCTTTTTCTTGCTTATTTTCCTGCAACTGATTCTTATACAAGACCTTTCCATTGAATATTACATCTCTCCTCCTAATGATTTTGTGATTTTCATAATCATATAAGCGATAACCAAAATCATTAACACCATATCCAATAAAGGTACATTTCTTTGACTTTGCCTCAAGCTTTGTTCTATTTTCTTTATCAATATGGACAAAGGCCTCACAACCAAAAGGCTTTAAAAAAGAGTAGTTTACCTTTTTACCTGTCCATGCTTCCTCTGGAACATCACCATCCAAGGAACTTGAAGGCCCTCTGTTTATTAGATAAACAACAGTATCTATAGCATCTGCCCAAAACTGTAAAGGCAATCCTGCATGCAATCTCATGCACCTTGCACGCTCCATGATTGTTCTGTTCATCCTTTCTGACACACCATTTTCTTGTGGTGTTCTTGGAACTGTCTTCTCTCTACAATTCCATGCTCTGAACAGTACCTATCAAACTCTTTGCTGCAATATTCACCTCCATTGTCTGATCTAAGACACTTCAATTTCTTTCATGTCTCAATCTCAACCAAAGCTTTCCATTTCTTGAAAGTATCAAATACATCAGATTTATTCTTAATACAATAAATCCACATTTTTCTAGTTGCACCATCAATAAAAGTAACATAATAACGAGAGCCACCGAGAGATGATACCTGAGCAGGTCCCCATACATCTGTATGCACAAGCTCTAATTTTTCATTCTTCTTTTCTTTCCCAACTCTGAGAAATCTGACTCTCTTATGTTTTCCATAAATGCAGTTCTCACAGAAGTCCAAATCAACATTCTTCAAACCCGGCAACAAATTCCTTGAGTGAAGAATCTTCATCCCCTTTTCACTCATGTGTTCGAGCCTATGATGCCATAATGTTGCATCTGCTCCTTTGGAAGTTAAAGCATTAACAGAGTTAGAAATACCATTGCATAAATACAATGTACCAACCTTTTTGCCTTTTGCTATTACCAGGGCTCCTTTGGTGACCTTCCAAGCTTTATCTGTGAAAGTTGTCACACAACCTTCACCGCCTAACTGCCCTGTTGAAATCAGATTTTTCTTTAGATCTGGAACATGCCTTACCTCCTTTAATAGCCATTGGTTTCCATTCTGCTGTTTTACAAGAACCTTACCCATTCCAACGATTTTACAGGGTTTATCATCACCCAGACGAACTTGTCCAAAATCTCCTTGAACATAGTCATGAAAGTATTTCTTATCAAGTGTGGCATGGAATTAATCCCCTGAATCTACCACCCAGGAATCAGTAATATTTTCACAAGAAAGAATCAAAGCATCTTGTAACACCTCACCTGTCACATTTGCTTCATGATTGTTTTCTTGCTGTGCATCTCCTTCTTTTCCCTTCCGAGATCTACAGTCTTTCTTTAGGTGTCCTTTCTTTCCACATTTCCAGCACACTATCCCCGATCTGGACTTGGATCTGCCTTTCCTTGATTTACTGCGATATCCTGAGCTCTTTCCTCTTTCCATTTTTCTTCCTCTAGACTCTGCACTCAAAGCATTTCCCGATGTCTCACCAGAGCTTTTCCGTCGCATTTCCTCGCTAAGGATAGCACCGACAACATCATCAAACTTTAAAGTACTAGATCCAGAAATGAAGTTACTAATGGCCATTACCAAACCATTCCAACTTTCTAGTAATGAGCACAAGAATAACAGAGCTCTAACTTCATCATCAAAGTTTACCCCTACAGAACTTAACTGACTTGTAACTGTATTAAAATCATTTAAATGGTTTGCAACAGATCCACCTTCCGACGTATTCATATTAAATAACTGTTTCATAAGAAATACCTTGTTTGAGGCCGAGGGTTTTTCATATAGTTTCGACAACTTTTGCATCAAACCCTCTGTCGTGGCTTCCTTCGAAATGTTGAAGGCGACTGACGCAGCAAGGCACAACCATATTGTTCCGAGTGCCTTTCTATCGAGAAGGTTCCATTCTTCGTCTTTCATACCCGTCGGCATCTTTGTTTTTTCGCCCAATGGTAGGTATAGATCTTTCTGATACAAATAATCTTCCATCTGCATCTTCCACAGCGAGAAGTTTTGGCCGTTAAATTTCTCGACCCTAAACTTACCATCTTCCGCCATTGCTCCTGTTAGCGCTTGAATTTGGCCTCATGCTGAAAAAGACAAAATCCAAGGCAACATCAAACCACTTAGCCTCGTAGCTAGCCCTACGGGACAGGAGAGGGCTCTCTCCAGGTCTATCTCGGAAAAAGGTCTTCAAAGGGCGGAGATGACCAATAAATAACACTGATTTTAGGCTAGTAAACTGATTGAGAAGGTTTGATTTCAGATTTTTAGGGTTTTGGTGGAAAACAAGGGGAGAGCAATTTTGGGTGCAGGGATGAGACACAGCTTTTGCAGAGGTCTTTTTGGGGCAAGGTAGGAGATTGTCTTGATGCCTTTGATTTAAGTGAATGGATAGGAATGACCGGTGAGGAGCTAAAGAGAGCAAGAAACTTTCGAGGGTTCTCTTTAGACAGAGGAAAACATAGATATTAAGCAAACTTAAAGGCAGAGCATACAAATTATGAATTCTACCTTAACACTTCATTTACTTAATGTGCAGAAAAGAAAAGTGGGAAAATGATACACATAACACACTTACAAGTACATGAGAGGAGCACACCATAAAAAAAAAATAACCACAGGAATCCCAAAAAGTGCTGCAAAACCCTGGTCTTTCCTTTGCCAAAACTGCAGAGATACAAAGTGTAATACAATAAAATCTTATCCCTCAAGAGTCCAACCATGAAAATGACTAATAAAATACATAATATAGGCAAGCTAACACCTTTCCTTGCCTCTAGGGGTCGAGCTCATCATCCTAGGAGTTGTTTCAACCAATTCTAAACTGAGCACTACAATCTAGGCAGTCAAAACAACTTGCCTCTATAAGCTAGGAAACCAATTCATTCATTAAATTTTTTACTTTTATGAATGAATCTTCTAGAAGAGATAAATAAGTGCCATTACATCATAAAATTACATCAATTACATCAAGGAGGATGAAAAATCACTCCAAAAAGTCAAAACTAGTCAAATCTGCGTTTTGCTGAGCTGTAGGTGAAAATCTGGCAAAATTCCCTGATGCGTAGCGCCCCAATCCTCAACGCGTAGCGCGCCTTTGAGCCAACTTTTGAGGCACTTCTCAGCATCAAAATGAGGCAAAAGTAAGCTTGTTGGAAAGGTCTGGATGTCTACTTTCCCGCCCAAGTGGAATTTCTCAATTTGGTGGTCATTTGCCCCTCCAAAATTGCAATCTCCCAAGACTGCTCCCTGTGTGTCCAAAAAGTGGCAGAAAGTCATTTTTTGCATGTTTTTTGACCTTCTGAGGGCTCAAAACCTGATGAAATGTCTTGGTAATTGCTAAGCAAGTGTAATTTGTCATGACAAATCCAAAAATGCTGAGTTTTTTAGGAATGGACTTGCCCATCTTCAGGGTAGCGCGCGGCGCGCTACGCGTTGAAAGCAAAAACCTGTGTGTGGCACAAAAAAGTCAAAATTGACCAAAATTGCTCAAAATTTCCTAAAATAAGAGCTGGAAGTGCATCATTGAGCACCATGCTCCTCCAAAGAAGCCTCAGCCAAAATATGAAGGGGATCGGGCCTTTTCCTCCGTTTTAGTGCCTTGGCCAACCGTCCTTTGAGCACCTTCATTCTTGCTTTACACACATGCATTCGAGCCCAATAGTGATTCTTCATCTGTCGGAGCATGTCTTTTTCCGTTTTTACCTTGGCCAGCAACTTTTCCAAATGAGTATTGACCCGGATGAGCATAACCTCTCGCTCAATGCGTGTCAAATCACCGAGTCTCTTGCGAGCCAAGTTGCGGTCTTCATGGATCCTCCGCAACTCATCAAGAGAGTGTTCATCCTCTAATTGCTTGTTGCGCTGCTCTAAATAAGTAATTGTCCAATGTTCCATCTCCAACTTTTGCTGCAACAAGTCATTTTCAGCTCTTAATTGTTGGATGATCTCCTTTGACTCTAGGCTAGGAGAAATGATATCAAGGTCAACAACATCTATGCCTGGAACACCTGATGGCCCCTCATCAATCTTGGGCTGTTTGCCTCTCTCTGGTACCTGTGCTGCTATCGAAACCGAGGCCCCTGCCCCTTCCACCTGATGTGGAGATAACACTCGCTGTGCTGATAAAGAAGGCGAGACCCCTTCCACCTGATGTGGAGATAATACTCGCCGTGCAGATGCAAATAAGGCCCTGTGGCCTCTCTGATATGTGACAAATGGAGGGGAGCTGATATGCTCGGGCTCTGGAATATCAAACTGATGTGAAGGCCCTCCCTCATCATGAACAACCTCAGGAGGTGGCTGTGGCACTGTGAACAAATCACGAGAAATGAAATCCTCCCATGGAATACCTTGTTGTGCCAACTGATGCATGACCACAATCTTGATCAGTGCATAATGATAGATGCTCTTGTGTTGCTGTGCTGGGCTCTTTCTTCGCACCAAGGGCATCATCCTCTCTATATTTCGGCACATGAAAAATGGAATGTTCATCATTCATACCCATGTGAAATGCATCAACAAACGGATATGGTACGAATACAAACGTGAAAATCTGCCCTCACAAGTGAAATAGCGAATGATTATCCTCATCAAAGGTTCATACTCGTCCCTTAAGAATCTGAAGGGAAAAACACCAGTTAGGTACCTCATATATGTGTTGCATTATGATACATATGTTGTACTTGATGGCAACCCACTCATCTCAGATAATAAATTATAGTGTAGAGAAAAGTTCACGCACTTATATGCAGAGAAAAGTTTATTTCATGTAGAGAAAAGTTCACGCACTTTTATGCAGAGAAACGTTTATTTCATGTAGAGAAAAGTTCACGCACTTTTATGCAGAGAAAAGTTTATTTCATGTAGAGAAAAAGTTCACGCACTTTTATGGAGAGAAAAGTTTATTTCATGTAGAGAAAAAGTTCACGCACTTTCATGCAAGGAAAAGCGCGTATATGTTGGAGAACTTACCTTTGGTCCATGGTAGTTAGTCCTTGGTATTTGAACCTATGAGGAAAAGCGCGTATATGTTGGAGAAATTACCTTTGGTCCATGGTAGTTAGTCCTTGGTATTTGAACCTATGAGGAAAAGCGCGTATATGTTGGAGAACTTACCTTTGGTCCATGGTAGTTAGTCCTTGGTATTTGAACCTATGGTTTTGGACCATGGTACGCACTTTCATGCAAGGAAAAGCACGTATATGTGTTGGAGAACTTACCTTTGGTCCATGGTAGTTAGTCCTTGGTATTTGAACCTATGGTTTTGGACCATGGTACCTCGTCAAAAGTGTTGATCTCACGTACTTTCATGGTTGGTTCATGGTATTAGTGCAACAGTTTTTTGATCCTATGGTTTTGGCCCATGGTATTGTGAAAGGTCTAAGACTATAAAAGAGGAAGGAGATCATTTGGCAAAGCATCTTCTGAATTATCAAATATCTGATAAAGTGCTAGATCTGGAATATTGTGATTGGGTTTTGGTGCAGATCTGGATCTGAATGAAGAAGGAACCTGAGCGTAAGGAGAAGGATAAGTTCTATTGATGGGTCAAAATCTTAAGGCTGGAATAGTGGTATCTCTATATGATTTTGATCTGTGATATGTGGCATACGCTTGATCTATAAATCTAATAATCTGGGTCTGAATTATTGATGCATGTTTTATTTTACACATGTTATGATCTGGGTATGTCTGATGTAACAACTGCAAAGTTATAAGGAAATATTTGCAGATCTGTATGCGGGTTGGCTTTGGTGAAATCAAAGATTGATGATGCAAGTGTAGTTGATGGGTTTTTTATGTTCTTGGATCCAGTTTGAAAATTTATGAAAAGTGGTCCTTGAAAGAAAAGAAGTGGGGGGTTGTAGCTCCCTTCCAGGTGAGACTGGAAAACGAGAGAGTTGTAGCTCTCTGCAGGTTGCAGCCTGCGTACTGGTAAAGGAATGCACCAGTACAAAACCATTGTAAAATAAGTTTCTAATTTGAAAGAAGATAGAGACATATTGCAGCAGGTGGTTTTCACCCACATTGGGTTTCCACCTTACATCTTGTGTTCTTTGGTGTGACTATCTGTTTTCTTTGTTCATGCTCATTATTTTATGGTACTGACATGCAAAAATAATTCAAAGAATAAATAAGGAAGATTTATTAAAAGAACTTGATAATACTGATTCACCCCCCCTCTTAGTATTATTTCCAACAATTGGTATCAGAGCAGGTCCTTCAGAGAAGCTTGATCGCTTGAAGGAAGATCATTCATCATGAGCAACTACGAGAGGGAAGCATCGATCAGGCCACCAATTTTTGATGGGACAAACTTCAATTATTGGAAGGTAGGAGTTACTGCCTATCTTCAATCTCTTGGTACAGAAGTTTGGGATATCATAGATACAGGCTACACTTTTCCTTCAGCTACTCCTGCAGATACGACCGAAAAGAAGAAATATGAAACAAATGCTAAAGCAGTCAATACTCTGCTGGGATGCTTATCTCAAACAGAATTCATGAAGGTTATGCAATATAAATCCACAAAAGAGATATGGGACAAGATTGTCTTGAGCTACGAAGGAGATGAACAGGTAAAGCGTGCTAAACTTCAAACCCTCAGGATTCAATATGAGAATCTCAGAATGTATAATGATGAAAGTGTGGCTAACTATTTCCTTCGGGTAGATGAGATTGTTAATTGCATGAAAAACTTGGGTGAAGAAATAAAAGAGGCTATTGTGGTTGAAAAAGTTCTAAGATCATTGTCCCCCAAGTTTGAATCTAAAGTGTCTGCAATAGAAGAAAAGGAAAATCTACGAATTCTTACTATGTCTCAACTACACGGAATTCTAACTGCTTATGAAATGAGAAAGGGAGGTCTATCAGACAGAAGAGAAGCTGCTTTCAAGGCTTCAAGCAAAGGAGACTATTATGAAGCAAGTCACGTGCCAGAAGAAGAAGAAGAAGAATCAAATTTTGTCAGAAATCTTCAAAGGGGAACTGGAAGGTTCAGAGGTAAGTTACCTTTTAAATGCTTTGCTTGTGGAAGAGTAGGTCATTATGCTGCAAAATGTCCTCATAAGGATAAAGGAAAGGAACCTGCTAGATGGAACAAGAAACAGATTGCAAATAAGAAAAGCTACTACACTCATGAAGATAGTGATGGTCTATCAAATAGTGACGAAGATGAACGAGGTAATGACTATAAACTCTTAATGGCATTTGAAGATGATGATTACATGGATGCTATAGATGTGGATAGCTTTTGTGAAGAAATTTCTAGACTCAAGACATGTATAGAAGAAAAGAATAGGATCATTGATACTCTACAACTTCAAATTGATGAAAAAGAAAAATATCTTGAAAAGTTAGAAGGCGAAATTGTTGGTCTTAGAAAAGAGATTGAGAAAACAAAGGATATTAATCTTAAGTTTGTCAAAGGATCTGAAACTCTGGATGAGATCATCAATGTACAGCGCTCTCCTCTAAACAAGACAGGTCTGGGCTATAATGGAGAAACTTCTCAAGCATCCACCTCAAAGAGTTATCTTGATGCAACAAGAAGGAATGAGCAAAAGCACAATGGAGATCACCAAGTAAAGCAGGGACCAATTACAAACAAAGACTATCAGGCAAATCAGGGGCAATCTGTCTTAAGGATGAACAAAAGCTACAACCAGCCACAGGTAAAATCCTCTCAATTTGCTTCAAGAATGAATGACAATAGAAATTACAATCGTTTGGCCGGAAGATTTGATAACCGCAGAAATTTCTTCAATGGACAATGCTTTTCTTGCCATAACTTTGGTCACAAAGCAGCTCAATGTGTTGCATATAAAACGATCATGACTAGAGAAGCTCAAAAACAAAGAAGTATGACCGGGATTACAAAAAGGACCTATAACAACTTTTCGGTTCTTGAAAATGAAGTTGAATGTTCTATTGACAATAAATTTGGTCATGAAGATTCTGAATGCAGGAGCAGGTTTCAGCAGACAAAGGAACAAGCCTCAAGCACCAAAACATGGAGAATAAAGGAACCACAAACAGAAAGATGTGGGATAGCATTTTATGCAGAGGGACAGGAAAATCTATGGTACATTGATAGTGGATGTTCGAAGCATATGACAGGTGATAAAGAAAAACTTGAATCATATTCTGCTCTAGAAAAAGGAAAGAAAGTTTCTTTTGGAAATGATACTCCTGCAACTATAAAAGGAAAAGGCACTGCTCAGTTAAAAGAAAAGGTCAAAGCTGGAAATGTTTTGTATGTTGATGGATTGAAACATAATCTTCTAAGTGTCAGCCAGATGTGTGATCAAAGAACCAAGGTGATATTCAGATCAAATGGATGTCTTGTTCGTGATCTTGATACAGGTAAAACAATGATCAAAGGTAAAAGAACTCCAAATAATCTATACATATTTGAAGAAGGACAACAACAATGCTATCTGAGCAAGGATGATGAGCACTGGTTATGGCACCGGAGGTTGGGGCAGCTAAGCTTTTCACAAATAAGAAAAGCATGCAAATATCAGGCAGTTCGTGGTCTTCCAGATATCAAAGTTCCAGACAACACCATATGTAAATCATGTCAGTTTGGAAAGCAAACCAGAACTACCTTTCCGGAAAAGGAAGGATCAGCTAGCATGCCTCTTGAGCTAGTACATATAGATACATGTGGTCCATTCAGGAAAAGGACACCTCGAGGAGAAGAATACTTGATATTATTCATTGACGATTTCTCCAGGTTTGTCTGGTTAGGACTTATGAAGCACAAAGATGAAGCATTCGAAAAATTCAAATCCTTTAAAGCCTTGGTTGAAAATGAATCAGGATACAAAATTAAGTGTCTTAGATCCGACAGAGGTGGGGAATTTACCTCAAATGAATTTTTCGATTTCTATGAAGAACATGGGATAAGAAGAGAATTCTCTACAGCTAGAACTCCTCAGCAAAATGGAGTGGTGGAAAGAATGAACAGAACTGTCCAACAAATGGCTCGTGCTATGCTTGATGAATCTGGAACTCCCGCAACTTTCTGGGGTGAAGCAGCACATGCTGCGGTTATTATTCTCAACAAAACAAATGTCCGAGTGAACAGCACTCAAACCCCTCATGAGCTCTGGTATGGTGAGACTCTTTCGGTAAAGCACTTCAAAATCTTTGGGAGCAAATGCTATATTAAAAATACTGATGAGCAACTTGGCAAACTTGAACCTAGAGCAGATGAAGGCATCCTTCTTGGTTATTCTCCACACAGCAAAGCATACAAGTGCTATAATAAAAGACTTGGAAGAATTGTTGACAACATTGATGTAGTGGTTGATGAGAAGGGATACATTCCTAGGCAAGTAAATCATGAAGATATCGAAGAAGACGAAGGCCATCCTCAAAGACAGAATGATGAAGAAGAAGAACCTCAAGAAGAACCAGAGGAGCAGATAAGGATAGAAGAGAAGACTCCATCCAGATATGTTCAGAAGAATCATCCAGAATCTTAGATTTTGGGACAGAAAGAAGCAGGTGTAAAAACAAGAAGAACAATTGCAGAAGCTTCAAGCTATTTGGCCTTACTCTCTTCCACTGAACCACAAAATGTGAAAGAGGCATGCAAAGATGAATGTTGGGTCAAAGCAATGGATGAAGAACTTGAGCAGATCGAAAAGAACAACACTTGGGAGCTGGTTCCTACACCAAAGGATAAGAATGTTATAGGAACAAAACAGGTCTTCAAAAATAAATTGAATGAAAATGGAGAAGTAATTAGAAACAAGGCCAGATTTGTTTGTAAAGGGTATGCACAGCAAGAAGGAATAGATTTTGAAGAAACTTTTGCTCCTGTTGCAAGACTTGAGGCCATCCGAATGTTCCTTTCTCTCTCAAGCTTTCAAAACTTCAAAGTATTTCAAATGGACGTGAAATCAGCCTTTCTGAATGGAGACTTGGAAGAAGAAGTATACATTGAGCAGCCAGATGGTTTCATTCTTGGAAATGATCCAAATCTTGTATGCAGATTAAAAAAGGCTCTCTATGGCCTCAAACAAGCTCCAAGGGCTTGGTACTATCGTTTGGACAAATATCTTCATCAACAAGGTTTTTCAAAAGGATCAGCAAACAACAATCTTTATATAAAAGCTGAAAATGACAAATTGCTGATACTTGTTGTGTATGTAGATGACATTATCTTTGGCAGCAATGAAGAAGCTATGAGTCAAAGCTTTGCCTTGGTGATGCAGAAAGAATTCGAAATGTCCTTGCTGGGAGAACTGACATATTTTCTTGGTTTGCAAATCCAACAAAATGAAGGAGGGATCTTCTTGTCTCAAACCAAGTATCTCAAGTAGATTTTGAAGAAATATGGTATGGAAGAAGCAAAATCAGTATGTACACCCATGGTCACAGGATGTAACCTCAGTGCAAATGATGAATCAGCAGCAGTGCATCAACCAACTTACAGATCTATGATTGGAAGTCTACTTTATTTGACAGGTACCCGACTAGACATCATGCATGCAGTGGGAATAGTTGGAAGATTTCAGGCAAATCCAAAGGAAACTCATCTTCAGGCAGTAAAGAGAATCTTTAAATATCTTCAAGGGACTCAAAACTATGGCTTATGGTATCCTAGAGATACAGATCTCACACTTCATGCTTATACAAATGCAGATTGGGCCGGAAGCGTGGATGACAGGAAAAGCACAAGTGGTGGTGCATTCTTTATGGGTTCCAGATTAGTATCTTGGTTCAGCAAGAAACAGAGTTCGATTGCCTTGTCTACAGCTAAAGCAGAATATGTTGCTGCTGCATCTTGCTGCACTCAACTCCTTTGGATGATGCAGACCTTGTAGGATTTTCAAATCACTTGTACACCACCCATCTCCATATTATGTGATAATACAAGTGCAATCAGCATTTCAAAGAACCTAGTCATGCATTCAAAAACCAAGCACATACCAATCAAGTATCACTTTCTCCGGGAACAAGTGCTTGAACAAAAGGTCAAGTTGGAGTATGTTCCTTCTAAGGAACAGGTTGCTGATATACTCACCAAACCATTGCCTAGGGAGACCTTTGAATACCTCAGGCAAAAGCTGGGGGTTGTTGATGCATCATCTTGTTGTTGAATCTCTTCTGATTGTTGGTTGTACGCAAGGTTCATCTGAAGTATATGCATACATGTGCTGGGTTGCGGATTGGTCAAAGATCGAATGGCACAAGTTCAGGGGGAGCATATCATGCATTGTTGGCATTATGGAGGAAGTACAGAAGGAGATCATGGATGCTGGTCTAAATATTGCTGCAATATGTCTCTATCTCTTTCATGGTCATGGATTATGGTTCTTCTTTGCAGATCTGGTTTATAGTCAGGGGGAGCATGTTCTTAGGGGGAGCATAACCCTTTGCCCTTGATGTCAAAGGGGGAGAGTGATTGGTTGTTGTTGCCATCAAGTCCAAAGGGGAGATTGTTGGCATTATGATACATATGTTGTACTTGATGGCAACCCACTCATCTCAGATAATAAATTATAGTGTAGAGAAAAGTTCACGCACTTATATGCAGAGAAAAGTTTATTTCATGTAGAGAAAAGTTCACACACTTTTATGCAGAGAAACGTTTATTTCATGTAGAGAAAAGTTCACGCACTTTTATGCAGAGAAAAGTTTATTTCATGTAGAGAAAAAGTTCACGCACTTTCATGCAAGGAAAAGCGCGTATATGTTGGAGAACTTACCTTTGGTCCATGGTAGTTAGTCCTTGGTATTTGAACCTATGAGGAAAAGCGCGTATATGTTGGAGAACTTACCTTTGGTCCATGGTAGTTAGTCCTTGGTATTTGAACCTATGAGGAAAAGCGCGTATATGTTGGAGAACTTACCTTTGGTCCATGGTAGTTAGTCCTTGGTATTTGAACCTATGGTTTTGGACCATGGTACACACTTTCATGCAAGGAAAAGCGTGTATATGTGTTGGAGAACTTACCTTTGGTCCATGGTAGTTAGTCCTTGGTATTTGAACCTATGGTTTTGGACCATGGTACCTCGTCAAAAGTGTTGATCTCACGTACTTTCATGGTTGGTTCATGGTATTAGTCCAACAGTTTTTTGATCCTATGGTTTTGGCCCATGGTATTGTGAAAGGCCTAAGACTATAAAAGAGGAAGGAGATCATTTGGCAAAGCATCTTCTGAATTATCAAATATCTGATAAAGTGCTAGATCTGGAATATTGTGATTGGGTTTTGGTGCAAATCTGGATCTGAATGAAGAAGGAACCTGAGCGTAAGGAGAAGGATAAGTTCTATTGATGGGTCAAAATCTTAAGGCTGGAATAGTGGTATCTCTATATGATTTTGATCTGTGATATGTGGCATACGCTTGATCTATAAATCTAATAATCTGGGTCTGAATTATTGATGCATGTTTTATTTTACACATGTTATGATCTGGGTATGTCTGATGTAACAACTGCAAATTATAAGGAAATATTTGCAGATCTGTATGCGGGTTGGCTTTGGTGAAATCAAAGATTGATGATGCGAGTGTAGTTGATGGGTTTTTGATGTTCTTGGATCTAGTTTGAAAATTTATGAAAAGTGGTCCTTGAAAGAAAAGAAGTAGGGGGTTGTAGCTCCCTTCTAGGAGAGACTGGAAAACGAGAGAGAGTTGTAGCTCTCTGCAGGTTGCAGCCTGCGTACTGGTAAAGGACTGCACCAGTACAAAACCATTGTAAAAGGAGTTTCTAATTTGAAAGAAGATAGAGACATATTGCAGCAGGTGGTTTTCACCCACATTGGGTTTCCACCTTACATCTTGTGTTCTTTGGTGTGACTATCTGTTTTCTTTGTTCATGCTCATTATTTTATGGTACTGACATGCAAAAATAATTCAAAGAATAAATAAGGAAGATTTATTAAAAGAACCTGATAATACTGATTCACCCCCCCTCTCAGTATTATTTCCAACAATATGCAAGTTTGATATATGGATCATAATGAAATCAGTCCAACTGCTGGCGCTTGTTCCATTGTCTCCAATATTGGGTATCCCTGTTGCTTGAGCAACAATCTCAGGTGACAATGTGAAGTCCACTCCTGCAAGATTCGCATGCCCATTGTGCAAATGTAGGACAAAAAAGCGGGCCAATTCCTTGTGGTGTTGAATTTGGGAGATTCTCTCACAATATTCATAGCATGATAGATATCGGAAACATGACACTGCAAGTGGACAAGCTTGTAGATAAGCCAAAGAGGTGGGCTCCTCCCTGACATGCTGACCACCTTTACCATCCCGGTGATGCCTCCTTGGCACCTCTACCTCTGGTGTTGATTCACGGTCATCACTTTGCTCATAATCTGTTTCGGTTTCTGACATGGTTTTGGAGGCAAGTGACTGAAAAATAATGCTGACTGTGCACCCAATGAACTGCTGTTTTGACTTGTTTAAATGCTGTTACCAAGGGGACAAACACACATGGGAAATGTTAGGGAAAAGGGAAAATTGAGGGGTTTAGGGAAAACAAATGTGAAAGGAAATTTTAGGAAAGGAACATGGAACATATACAATCATAATTTGTAGGATTGTAATGGGAAGTGGGGTTTAGGAAATTTACATAGGATTTTAGGAATTAGTAGGGTTTAGGGATTTTAATGATTTTTAGTAGGGAAATTATATGATTTGCATGGAAAATGTCAAGGAAAATGGTGAGGAAAATATGGGGAAAGAGGAATGGAAAAGGGGTAACCTTGGGCAGCAAATTTCAATGAAACCCTAGCACATTTGCATTTTTAAAATTGATACAGCAAGATAGGGTTTTACTCCATACTAGCATGGCATTTTTGCATGTTCATTGCTCATTCATCTTAGTCAAACCAAAACCACCATGGATTAGAGGCCTACCTGAAAGATTTGGAGAAAGAAGCAGTTTTGATGGCTTGCTGGCGATTTCCTGAGCAAGAAACCCAACGCATAGTGCACCCAGCCTGATGCGTAGCGTGCCTTCAACGCGTAGTGCCTGAGTTAAATTGAACTGGAAAATGTGCGCTGATGCGTAGCACGCCTCCTCTGATGCATAGCGCGCTGCTGCAACTGCTCAATTCTCCCAATGAACTTTGAATCCGTCTTGACAAGTATTCTCTTGGAGTGTTGAGAGGCAAATGAATTACTAATGAGGGATGATGCATGCTTTTATAGGCTTCTTTTAATTTTTTACTTGCCCAAAACCCACTTTGTAATGTTTTGAATGTTGACACTTTTTGCTTTAATTGGCTCTGACCTTTAATTTCATTTCTTTGAAAAATTGGTTGAAATGATGATTTCTTCTGAAAATTTCTGTAGGGATAGCTTCTGGGATGCTTTGGCAAAGGAGACCAAGGCTGCATTTCGACATTTGAAGAATTTGAATTTTGAGAAATTTTACAAAAATGAGATAATGACCTTGTTTTCAAAAACAGAGTTTTTGAGAACAAGTAAAAATTTAGCTGTACAATGATGAGAAATGTTTAATGAAGGACATCCCTCTGGCTGCTGATCCTTGATGACCTCTCAAGACAAAATTAGACTCAACCCTAGACCTAGGACTTTAAAACTTAAAGCAAAATGAATGACCTTTGAGGACTTTATTTATTTGAACAAACTTGAACCAGCAGTGCCAAACAAGAGGGGAATAACGACATAAACTCCTCCCACCGAGATTATGGCATGCCTAACGGAATGCAACATGATCACACTGATGAGACACCTAACTATGAAATGCAAAGAGCTTTTGATCTCTGGTGGAGGGCTACTAGACCGACTCTAACATTGGCTCCAATGGGGATGGTAGCTCCTTGGAGGTGCCAAGAACCGCAGACCTCTGGGAGAGCAGACCAGTGCTTTCAACCATTGGGCGATGGAGTCATTATTTACATATTTGACCTAAGCTTGGACAGCTTTATTGACTGGACATCTGACTACAAATTGGACACAACTTTGACCCAAACTAACTCAACTTTAGACAGAAAATGGACTGATAAAAACACATGACAAACCTCACACCAACTAATCTTCATCTTCAGAATTATAGCCTTCACCACGGGCCCCAGACTGAGGATGAAAGATCAGCACACACATGCGATAAAACAGAAGTAAAATGGTATATACAATGATGGTGAGAAGAACAAAAATGCTCAGACATGGTACCTCTTCAGCAGTCGACCATTGATCGACCCTCCGGGATAATCATCTCCGTTCATCTCCTTGAGAAGAAAAGCATTTTGGCCACGATATGCTGCGATCTTATAGGGACCCTTCCATAAATTATCAAATTTGCCTTGCTTCCCTTTGTCTTCATTCCGAGCATCCCACTTCAAAATCACATCATCTATTTGAAAGTCATCTGATTTTGCTTTCCTGTCATAAATATTTTTTATGCACTCTTGTAACTTGAGAGTATTGTGAAGAACCTCCTCCCGTGTCTGCTGTGAATGAATCATCTGATTAATTCGCCTCTGCATGGGATCTTCCTCACTATCAATTTCTTGAAGCAATTTGACCATCGGAATAGCAAGCAAAGTAGGAAACACTGCATCTGCCCCGTACACCAGCTCAAAAGGAGACATGCCAATTGACTTTTTATGACTTACCCTATCAGCCCATAGTGCATTCACTAACTTTTTATGCCAGCTCTTCTTATTGATTTCCAGCAACTTTTTAATGATATTTACCAAGGACTTATTTGAAGATTCTGCCAGCCCATTTCCTTGCGGATGGTAGGTAGTAGAATGCCCTAAGCTGATATTATAATTGTAGCAAAAATCAACCATTCTCTTTGATTTAAATGTTGCTGCATTATCTGTAATTAACTTACTTGGACAGCCAAAACGTGACAGTATATTATTTTCAAGGAAAGAAATAATTACCGCATCTGTGGCCTGCCGGGTGGGAATGGCTTCAATCCATTTTGTGAAGTAATCTGTGGCTGTCAATATCCATCTATGCTGTCTTGACGATGCCGGATGAATCTCACCGATAAAATCCAAGCCCCACTGCTGAAATGGTGCGCTGACTTCAATTGGTTTGAGAGGCAATGGCTGCAATTTCTGTTTTCCTTCAAAAATCTGGTACTCATGACAACTCTTAACAGCTTTATATACATCTGAAAACAATGAAGGCCAATAAAAACCTGCTCTTAGGATCTTGTTTGCTGTAGTCTTCCAAAACAAATGACCCCCACAGTCACCTTTATGAAAATATTCCACCACTGTTTTAGCTTCCTCCTCAACCAAACAATTCAGCAATATTCCACCGGGGTCTTTCCAATATAGTGCAGATTTAAGGATGCAAAACTTGGCTGCTCTCAACTTCAATGTCCTACTTTTATTTCGAGGCATCCCGGGAGGTGAAGACAAATTTTGAAGTACATATACAATATCAGCATACCAAGGAGAAGAAATAAAGATGTCAGATACCTGTTGTGCTGAATTCTCCTCATCTTCATCGGACATGACAGCCATCAAATTGATGTCTAGGACATGTAGATTTGTTTCAGCCATCAACTTGGCAAGACCTTGCCCTTTGATCAACTTAGTGGGTTTAATCTCCACGTCATACTCTAATAATGCAGCAATCCACTTTCCCCGCCTTCCTTACGGTTCTGTCTGTACCAACACATCCTTTACTGTTGCGTTAGGAACATAAGCTATAATGTGGGAATGCAATACATATACACGGAAATCCTTCAGGGCCTTCACAAGTGCAAGTGCTTGTTTTTCAATGATGTTATATTTTAATGCTCCATCTCTAATAATACGGCTGAAAAAAGCAATAGGCTTCTCAACTCCATCTCTCTTTTGCATTAGTACAACTGCCAATGTGTGCTCAAAAGCAAATGAAAACAAAATAAAATCTTGTGTGTAATCCGGACTGATTAGAGTAGGGGCTGAAGATAAAACCAACTTTACCAAATTGAAATATTTTACCGCCTCTTCAGTCCACTTGAGCTGGCTGTCCTTTTTCAGCATGTTTGTGATTTCTCTAAGATGCTCGGCAAGATTCGGAATGAAGCGATGCAGAAAATTCAGCTTACCATTAAAGGACTGTATTTCTTTTTTGTTCCGGGGCTGCTCAAGTTGCTGAATAGCTTCAACACGTGTAGGATCTATACGGATGCCATCTTTGGAAATGATGTGACCCGAGAGCTTGCCTTCACTCATGGCGAAAATACTTTTCTTTGGATTTAGCAAAATACCATATTTTCTGCACTTTTGAAAAACAATTTGCAAGTGATATAAATGTTCTTCATCGGATTTTGAAAATACAGTCAAATCATCAAGGTAAACAACTAAAAAGACATCTTTCTCATTGGCAAAGGCCATGTCCATCGCACGCTGAAAAGTGGCACCTGCATTTTTCAAACCAAATGGCATTTTTGCATAATGAAATGTACCCCATGGAGTAGTGAATGGGGTTTTATCACGATCATCTTCATGCACCAAAATATGATTGTACCCAGAATAGCCATCGAGTAGCGACATCCTTGATGATCCAACTACGCGTTGCAATATATGATCCATTTTGGGCAGCGGATAATTGTCCTTTAAAGATACCTTATTCAAATTTCTGAAGTCAATGCATAAACGGATCTCACCGGTCTTCTTTCTTACGGGCACCAAATTTGATATCCACTCGGAAAATCTGATAGGTACTATGATTCCGGACTTGTACAACCTATTCACTTCTTTTTCTATCAATGGCAGCAATTTAGGATTGATTCTCCTCAACTTTTGGCGGAAAGGCTTTTGATTTGGCTTTATAGGAATAGTATGCTGAATGATATTAGTATCATATGTTTTCAGATCTGAATAATCCCATGCAAAGACATTAGAAAACGAAGACAACAATCTGACATACTGCTTCTTTACCTTTGGTGACAATGACTTAGATAATTTTACCATCTTAGGATTCTCAGCTGCTCCAAGATTTACCTATTCAACACCTTCCTCGGTTGGTCTCAATGTCGGCTTGCGGGCCACATCATCTTGATCAAACAGGAATAAAATTATCCTTAAGTTGCAACACATCCATTTGATTCACTTCATCAGGTTCTGTATCTATGGAGATGTCTTTAAACTCACCTTCAACTTGCAGAAAATCTTTAATTTCTTCATCATCCTGGAAGACTTGCCAACATCTTTGATTGTCCGGAACTGTAGGACGGTGCTTCACATAAATCTCAAACTTGTTGCTGGAATTCATGGGAATTTTTAAGTTACTTGCTGCCTTAGCCAATGCATCAGCAACACCATTTTGTATGCGGGGCACACATGTCAAAGTATGTTCAGAAAACAACTTCAAAATATCTAGGACAGCATTCCGATATGCTCTCATACGAGGATGCTTGGCCTGAAATTCACCTTTAACTTGCTTTATCACCAACTCGGAGTCGCCATAGACTGCAATCTTCTTTGCTTTCAGCTTTCGAAGAATTTTAAGGCCAGCAATGAGAGCCTCATATTCCGCCTCATTATTTGAACAATCGAATGCTAGTTTATAAGAGCAAACTCTCACCTTGCTTGGGACTTTGTCTTGGGAAGAAAAGGGACTTCGAATCCACACACCAATACCAGCACCATCGCTGCCCACAGCGCCATCGAAATCCATGGTCCAAAGACCATCTTCATCTTCCTCCAAGTGCTGAAAATGTGTTGCCTCTGTTTTTTCTGCTTGCTGCCCATTAGCTTCAGCTTTTCGCTCCATGGCAGTTGGCGTTTCTTCTCTTTCCTTTTGCAAAACTTCTCGAAAATTTTCGGTAATCTCTGGTATATCTTCTGCTTGAACTAACTGACTATCTATCTCATTAAAATTATCAGCAAACAAAACAAACGACTCCAAATCTGTATGTACATAATTTACAGGATGATTTATCGGCTTTTCTTTGCTAGTTATCATGTATTTAATCTTTTGCTCCCGATATAACTTTCTCATTTGACCGAAGACTGGAATTGTAGCATAGGAAAAATCTAGCTGAAGTGTACCTTTCAACTTAGCTCCCCAAGATCTTGAAAGCAACATAACAAACCGCGGAGGAATATCCGCCACAACCACATCCATCAAAACATTTTTAGCTGGAATTTGATCTAGGCTTACCACCAAGTCCTTGATCAAACCGATACATTTTACCCGACTAGAATCAAATGAATACAGATCATGATATTTTCTTGTGATGTCCAATCCCAGCCTTTCCATGATTGCTTTCGGCATCAAATTATGCGAAGCACCCGAGTCAAACATAGCATTATGTAAAGTATACTCGTGCAACCTCAAACTGATATAGAAGGGAGGAACATCATTTTCAGGAGACTCACCATTCAAAGCAGGCCCAAAAATTAATTCCGGTTGATCATCTTCTACATTTACCGTGTCAAGCATTGGATCAAAATTCAGCATTTTGGAGATTTGGCCTCGGTAACTGCTGTTTTTCATGATTTCCGTCAAAGGAATGGACACTTTCAGCTTTGAAATTTCATTCTCCAAACTAAATGCTGAAACTTTTTCACCTTCTTTGGCCGGAACTTCTCTTCTTTCGATTTTATCCTTCATTATACCTGGTGGCTGATTTACCTTATCCGCTGAAGATGATTGACTTGCTGAGGGATCAATTATGTCTTTTCCTTTTGTCTGTAGGGAAGCTGAATCATTTTTTGCTGAAGTATCTTTCCTTTTCTGAATGGGATTTATGGGAACAGCTCAGTTTCTTAATTGTCTCTGCTGAGCGGACAAAGCATTGAGATATCCTCTTTGGTATTCCTCTGATTCTTCCTCAAGTACTGCCTCATTTGATAAGATATAATTCTCATCCTGATGTATGATGGAATTTCTTACAAATTCTTCTTCTTCTGTAATATAGGTAGGCAGATCATCAGGAGTGAAAAAGTGATTTTCCTCTCCTATAGTATCACCTTCATCCTCGGATTCTTGGCTAACAAAATTCTGCTGAAGCGGAGGTTTTACTTGCTGCTGAACTGCTGTTTCTTGTGCCCTTGTTTCACGCTGCTTGATTCTATATTGCGGCTGTTGTAGACCTCGGAAATTAGGATTACGGATCTGCGGTTCCGGCTTTCCGAGATGAGTATTTTCAAGCAACGTAGCTACCTTGCGAAGGAGCTGATCTGATGTAGAAGCTTCTTCTTTGATTGTCACTCGCTTTTCGGCTTTCATCCTCGCTCTCTTATCATTCAAATTCGCTTCAACACTAACAATGATTTTCTGCATATCCTCCAAGGTAGGCGGATCTCTATCTCGCAATGAATAAGCCATCTCCGGATCAAAGCCATCCGGGAATTTGAGAAGTGATGATTTTCTAGATGGCCTTAAATCATTTGGAATAGCATTGTAAACTGTGTTAAATCTGATAATGTAATCTTGGACCGACTCACCATGATTACGTTTGAGATTGTTGTACTCAGCATTGATCTGAAGTGGATCCTTTCTGATTTCCCATCGATCTAGAAACTGCTTCTGAAGGTCTTCAAATGTGGGTATGCTTCTAGCTGTCAAACCTCTGAACCATTTTCTTACTTCTCCATCAAATGTTTGTACAAACAAATGCATAGTTACATCCTCTTCATCTATCTCATATAGATCAAAGAAAGTTGTCATTTTGTCTATATGCTGCTGAGCAGAAACACCCTGAGGAGTGCCATCAAACATGGAAATTTTACTCTGATAATCAGCTGGCATATCATGCAGATATTGAGGAAGAGCAAGTGGGGAAAACCGAGCAGCCATTGCTTTAGGTAGATTGGGTCTAGGAGTAGCAGGTGGAGTAGGTGTAGCTATAGTATGAGGGGTATAGGGAGGTGTAGGTAGAGGAGAAGCGGTATGTGATGAGGAAGCAGAATTGACTGTTGATTCAGGATGTGTGACTATAGGGGATATAGAAATAAAAGGAGGATTGGTCTGTTCGTGTAGAGCCAAAGCCGTGATAGTAGATCCAATATGGACGGATATAGTTTCAATGAACTCAGCAAGATTAGTAGCGTGAATATCTGACTGGAGAGATCTTAGGATGAAATTTTCAACCAATTTATTATGTCTCTCGATTTCAAGAGCAGCAGCAAAATCAGGGTTGGGAACTAGAGAATCAAGTGCACTTTCAGATTTGGTTTTGAACAAGGACAACTCAAAACTCTCATCAAAATCAATGTTTTCAAGATACTCAAAAATAGCTGGACATGAATGAGATTTGAATATATGATTAGAATCTGAAGCCAGTTTGGATATCGAGGAACAAATAACCGATCAGCCTGTGAAAACTCTTAACTAATGATCCAAAAGTTCAAAGTTTACAAATGAACTAGGGTAAAATGCAATCGAGGTGGTCGTATTCACAAGCTCACGGAGATTGACTGAAGCAGCGTTTATCTACTTCCGCTTATGCAAAGCAAAAGCGTTTCGAAGGCTACCTAGCATAACTTCAAGCTCCGTCTAAGACTTATGAAACAAACACATCAATCCACAGACAAGTTTGTTCTCCCCAGTATGGTCGCCAATATGTTAGCGCTTGAATTTGGCCTCAGGCTGAAAAAGACAAAATCCAAGGCAACATCAAACCACTTAGCCTCGTAGCTAGCCCTACGGGACAGGAGAGGGCTCTCTCCAGGTCTATCTCAGCAAAAGGTCTTCAAAGGGCGGAGATGACCAATAAAGAACACTGATTTTAGGCTAGTAAACTGATTGAGAAGGTTTGATTTCAGATTTTTAGGGTTTTGGTGGAAAACAGGGGGAGAGCAATTTTGGGTGCGGGGATGAGACACAGCTTTTGCAGAGGTCTTTTTGGGGCAAGGTAGGAGATTGTCTTGATGCCTTTGATTTAATTGAATGGATAGGAATGACTGGTGAGGAGCTAAAGAGAGCAAGAAACTTTCGAGAGTTCTCTTTAGACAGAGGAAAACATAGATATTAAGCAAACTTAAAGGCAGAGCATACAAATTATGAATTCTACCTTAACACTTCATTTACTTAATGTGCAGAAAAGAAAAGTGGGAAAATGATACACATAACACACTTACAAGTACATGAGAGAAGCACACCATCAACACAAATAACCACAGGAATCCCAAAAAGTGCTGCAAAACCTTGGTCTTTCCTTTGCCAAAATTGCAGAGATACAAAGTGTAATACAATAGAAGCTTATCCCTCAAGAGTCCAACCATGAAAATGACTAAGAAAATACATAATATAGGCAAGCTAACACCTTTCCTTGCCTCTAGGGGTCGAGCTCATCATCCTAGGAGCTGTTTCAACCAATTCTAAACTGAGCACTACAATCTAGGCAGTCAAAACAACTTGCCTCTATAAGCTAGGAAACCAATTCATTCATTAAATTTTTGACTTTTATGAATGAATCTTCTAGAAGAGATAAATAAGTGCCATGAAATCATAAAATTACATCAATTACATCAAGGAGGATGAAAAATCACTCCAAAAAGTCAAAACTAGTCAAATCTACGTTTTGCTAAGCTGTAGGTGAAAATCTGGCAAACTTCCCTGATGCGTAGCGCCCCAATCCTCAACGCGTAGCGAGCCTTTGAGCCAACTTTGGAGGCACTTCCCGGCATCCAAATGAGGCAAAAGTAAGCTTGTTGGAAAGGTCTGGATGTCTACTTTCCATCCCAAGTGGAATTTCTCAATTTGGTGGTCATTTGCCCCTCCAAAATGGCAATCTCCCAAGACTGCTCCCTGTGTGTCCAAAAAGTGGCAGAAAGTCATTTTTTGCATGTTTTTTGACCTTCCGAGGGTTCAAAACCTGATGAAATGTCTTGGTAATTGCTAAGAAAGTGTAATTTGTCATGACAAATCCAAAAATGCTGAGTTTTTTAGGAATGGACTTGCCCATCTTCAGGGTAGCGCACGGCGCGCTACGCGTTGAGAGCAAAAACCTGTGTGTGGCACAAAAAAGTCAAAATTGACCAAAATTGCTCAAAATTTCCTAAAATTTGAGCTGGAAGTGCATCATTGAGCACCATTCTCCTCCAAAGAAGCCTCAGCCAAAATATGAAGGGGATCGGGCCTTTTCCTCCGTTTTAGTGCCTTGGCCAACCGTCCTTTGAGCACCTTCATTCTTGCTTTACACACATGCATTCGAGCCCAATAGTGATTCTTCATGTGACGGAGCATGTCTTTTTCCATGTTTGCCTTGGCCAGAAACTTTTCCAAATGAGTATTGACCCAGATGAGCATAGCCTCTTGCTCAATGGGTGTCAAATCACCGAGTCTCTTGCGAGCCAAGTTGCGGTCTTCATGGATCCTCCGCAACTCATCAAGAGAGTGTTCATCCTCTAATTGCTTGTTGCGCTGCTCTAAATAAGTAATTGTCCAATTTGCCATCTCCAACTTTTGCTGCAACAAGTCATTTTCAGCTCTTAATTGCTGGATGATCTCCTTTGACTCTAGGCTAGGAGAAATGATATCAAGGTCAACAACATCTATGCCTGGAACACCTGATGGCCCCTCATCAATCTTGGGTTGTTTGCCTCTCTCTAGTACCTGTGCTGCTGTCGAAAGCGAGGCCCCTTCCACCTGATGTGGAGATAACACTCGCTGTGCTGATAAAGAAGGCGAGACCCCTTCCACCTGATGTGGAGATAATACTCGCCGCGCAGATGAAAATAAGGCCCTGTGGCCTCTCTGATATGTGACAAATGGAGGGGAGCTGACATGCTCGGGCTCTGGAATATCAAACTGATGTGAAGGCCCTCCCTCATCATGAACAACCTCAGGAGGTGGCTGTGGCACTGTGAACAAATCACGAGAAATGAAATCCTCCCATGGAATACCCTGCTGTGCCAACTGATGCATGACCACAATCTTGATCAGTGCATAATGATAGATGCTCTTGTGTTGCTGTGCTAGGCTCTTTCTTTGCACCAAGGGCACCATCCTCTCTATATTTCGGCACATGAAAAATGGAATGTTCATCATTCGTACCCGTGTGAAATGCATCAACAAACGGATATGGTACAAATACAAACGTGAAAATCTGCCCTCACAAGTGAAATAGCGAATGATGATCCTCATCAAAGGTGCATACTCGTCTCTTAAGAATCTGAAGGGAAAAACACCAGTTAGGTACCTCATATATGCAGGTTTGATATATGGATCATAATGAAATCTGTCCAACTGCTGGCTCTTGTTCCATTCTTCTCCAATATTGGGTATCCCTGTTGCTTGAGCAACAATCTCAGGTGACAATGTGAAGTCCACTCCTGCAAGATTCACATGCCCATTGTGCAAATGTAGGACAAACAAGTGGGCCAATTCCTTGTGGTGTTGAATTTGGGAGATTCTCTCACAATATTCATAGCATTATAGATATCGGAAACATGACACTGCAAGTGGACAAGCTTGTAGATAAGCCAAAGAGGTGGGCTCCTCCCTGACATGCTGACCACCTTTACCACCCCGGTGATGCCTCCTTGGCACCTCTACCTCTGGTGTTGATTCACAGTCATCACTTTGCTCATAATCTGTTTCGGTTTCTGACATGGTTTTGGAGGCAAGTGACTGAAAAATAATGCTGACTATGCACCCAATGAACTGCTGTTTTGACTTGTTTAAATGTTGTTACCAAGGGGAAAAACACACATGGGAAATGTTAGGGAAAAGGGAAAATTGAGGGGTTTAGGGAAAACAAATGTGAAAGGAAATTTTAGGAAAGGAACATGGAACATATACAATCATAATTTGTAGGATTGTAATGGGAAGTGGGGTTTAGGAAATTTACATAGGATTTTAGGAATTAGTAGGGTTTAGGGATTTTAATGATTTTTAGTAGGGAAATTATATGATTTGCATGGAAAATGTCAAGGAAAATGGTGAGGAAAATATGGGGAAAGAGGAATGGAAAAGGGGTAACCTTGGGCATCAAATTTCAATGAAACCCTAGCACATTTGCATTTTTAAAATTGATACAGCAAGATAGGGTTTTACTCCATACTAGCATGGCATTTTTGCATGTTCATTGCTCATTCATCTTAGTCAAACCAAAACCACCATGGATTAGAGGCCTACCTGAAAGATTTGGAGAAAGAAGCAGTTTTGATGGCTTGCTGGCGATTTCCTGAGCAAGAAACCCAACGCGTAGCGCACCCAGCCTGATGCATAGCACGCCTTCAACACGTAGAGCCTGAGTTAAATTGAACTGCAAAATGCGCGCTGATGCGTAGCGCGCCTCCTCTGATGCGTAGCGCGCTGCTGCAACTGCTCAATTCGCCCAATGAACTTTGAATCCGTCTTGACAAGTATTCTCTTGGAGTGTTGAGAGGCAAATGAATTACCAATGAGGGATGGCATGCTTTTATAGGCTTCCTTTTAATTTTTTACTTGCCCAAAACCCACTTTGTAATGTTTTGAATGTTGACACTTTTTGCTTTAATTGGCTCTGACCTTTAATTTCATTTCTTTGAAAAATTGGTTGAAATGATGATTTCTTCTGAAAATTTCTGCAGGGATAGCTTCTGGGATGCTTTGGCAAAGGAGACCAAGGCTGCATTTCGACATTTGAAGAATTTGAAATTTTGAGAAATTTTACAAAAATGAGATAATGACCTTGTTTTCAAAAACAGAGTTTTTGAGAACAAGGTAAAAATTTAGCTGTACAATGATGAGAAATGTTTAATGAAGGACATCCCTCTGGCCTGCTGATCCTTGATGACCTCTCAAGACAAAATTAGACTCAACCCTAGACCTAAGACTTTAAAACTTAAAGCAAAATGAATGACCCTTTGAGGACTTTATTTATTTGAACAAACCTGAACCAGCAGTGCCAAACAAGAGGGGAATAACGACATAAACTCCTCCCACCGAGATTATGGCATGCCTAACGGAATGCAACATGATCACACTGATGAGACACCTAACTATGAAATGCAAAGAGCTTTTGATCTCTGGTGGAGGGCTACTAGACCGACTCTAACAGCTCCCACTCGAACCAGGAACCCTTCTTTCCTGTGAGTTTATCAGCCAAATAGACCTTCGGATCTGATACCAGTTGTTAGAAAATTATATATTACAGAGCAATGGAACACATAAAATATTGCAGAAATATAAACACACAAAACACACAAAACAAGAGAGACATAGATATATGTGGTTAACCCAGTTTGGGCTACGTCCACCCCGAACAGCCAGTCCTTCCTTTCTATTATCCAGCAAAATAAAGAGACACAACCTACATCAAATCCGCTGTAATATCCTCTGTTTTCTCTCACAGTCTCACCTCTCTGTTTCTCGCTCACACAGAATACACATCTATCACACAACCTCAAATACAATGCCCTCATACAAAGAGAGGGGTTGCCTTCTAGGGCAAAAAACCCTAAATTAAACATAAGTTCTACTGTCAGATCATCCGTCTAATGAACAACCCAGATTGACTAGAAATTACTATACTTTTACAAGGCAATTTTACATTTATTTTTGGCTTCGGGGGCGCTGCCCCCGAGCCCCCGCGGGGGGACCTCTGGCCCCCGGATCCCCGCGGGGGGGACAAGTCCCCCCTGCACCCCCCCGCGTGGAGGGGTGTACAAAAATTCCTAGGGTATACATCCGGCTGAAACAAAGACCTCTGAACAATCATGCTCCACACACAACACATTGTCAGTAAATTCTTCAAAAAAAACCTTTCTATGAGTCATGTGGCAAGTTTCTCCTGAATCAAGCAACCAATAATTTTTCCAAGAAGCAAGTGAAGCATTAAATAAAACTTCATTTACTCCAATATTGCATTGTGCCACAACATAGTGAGCGGATTCAGGTGCTTTACCTTTGTTTGTGTCATTAGTTTTACCTTTCTGTTGGTTTCTTTGCTGCTCAATTTTGTCCCATGGTAACTTGCATGTCGAGGCATCATGTGATCCATTTCTTTTACAGCGTATGCAGTGAAAATCTACCTTTTCTCCTTGAGAGTGTCTGCCACCCCGCCTCTGAAATATCTTCCTCTTCCTCTTCGACCACCTCTTCCTCTGGAAGAATCTTGAGCATAATTATTTTCTTTATGAGCAAGGCACACAACCTCTTCAGAAGATTCAGGGGTTTTCTTCTTTCCAAAAGCTTTCTCTTTCAGCAAATTTTTTCACAAGAGATCCAAAGGTAATATCTTTGAGATTTCCATTTGCTTGCAATGACTCAAGATAATTGGAGTAGGTAGGATAAAGTGCCTTGAGAAAAGCGATAAGAGGAATATCCAATTCAACCTTAGTGGATTTGATATCATGCATTATAGATTTTGCTTCAGATGCAAGAGCAAGAGGACCATTATTTTGTAGTTCAGGAGTGAAGAGTTTAATCATGAGTTGAACAACTTCAAGTGCAGAATGTGAGTCATAGAGTTCTTTCAGCTTTTGAAAGTCTTCAAAAGCAGTTGATAATGGCGAAATATGGTGACTCACTTCTTCATTTACAGATGTTGCGATTAATGCATAAGCTTTGTTGTTCTTATTTTCCCAAACGACGAGCTCTTTATCTGAGTTAGGCTGTTCTGGTTCTTTGTCTCCGTCTCCAATGCACACTCCTTTCCACAACTTATTGAAAATGAGGGTGTGTTTTATCATGTGGGACCACTCAGGATAGTTCTCCTTGCCAGTGAGAACTATTCCCACCATGGATATGATTGAATGCATTCTGTAACAAAAAAACTTCTGCTGCAAAATTTTACTCCTAATGGGAAAAAAAAATATTCTGATATGACAGGACAGCAAATTCAATACCCAAGACTGTACAGGAGTAGTGTAAATATATGGCAGCGTAACTGTGTATTACACAAAAAACTGTGTATCAACGTAATACAACGCTTCAACAGAGGTATATACAATACAACGTTATACCATACATCATTCGCAACGCTCTATACAATTCTATTCAACACATGGCATTCAATGTATACACGAATAGGGTCAGCGTTCAAAACTGGGAAGCCTTTAAACATTGCGAGCTTTCAAGCTTCAAGAAGTCTCCCAAGCTTATAATTTAAGCAACAGAAATGTACTACTATGAGTCACAGATTTGATAGAAGTTACAGTTCAGAATGTATCAACTGCATCAATTATAGAGAGCAGGTCACTGGGGAAGTTGTTGCAATTGTTGTCCAAAACCCTAGGAGCACACTGGGCGAACAAGGATGAAGACAGTGAGGGGAATTGTCACCCATTATGGTTGAGGAACAAAAATAACAATAGATCACAAAAGAAGAAATTCAACTTTTTGTCTAGGCTCCATAATGGGTAGATGCAAGGATCCGGATTCCAGATTCAAGAACCATGAAATTCCTCTCAAAATTTGATGTCAGATCTCCTTGAAAGGATGGTGCCAGGATGGACTTCCAGATGTATAGCGATGGTTTCCTGATGGAAAGAAAGAAGAGGAGGCAGCCGAGAACCTCTGGAATCAATGATGGATTGAATGAATAAATGGCAGCGATTCAGAAATAGAAACAATGGGTGCTTCTTCGATTTGGGCGAGCGACAGTGGTGGTGGTTGTTGGTGAGAGGCTTAGGAGGCACCACAAGCTTTCAAGATTCAAACCTCTTATTTCATTAAGAGAAAATGCAACGAAGGAAAATAGCGACAACTGCATCAAGCATCACAAACTAGCATTTTGTCTGAAGAATCGATGGATTTCAAAGCTCAAGCATGGTAGAACTAGCGCCGAAAGCAGTAAGGGAATCTCTGGTTCGTATCCGGCAGGTCGGAATATATGGAATATGGCAGATAATGGTTATGCGCAGAAGCCACACAGTGGGTAACTCACAATGCAGAATGGCACAGACAATAATTATTGCAGAGAGCCCAGAGAGCGCAATAGACAGACTCCATAGGGGCACAGATTGCAAGAAAATGGCAGAAGGGAGTTACAACTAATTTCGGGAGCTGGCTTTGATACCATGTCAGACCAGGCAGTAACTCCTCAAAACAAATCAGTTCATATTATTCTTTCAGCTTGGTCTTTATTATATACATGAGGGAGACTATTCACTTCATCTCTCGATGACTATTCATATCTCTTATTATTTATTTACATTTATTATATTTATTCACACAATCCTGATAATTAGGTGTCAACACTTGTGAGTAGGGATATTGATCATACTGAGTGCTGGGATTGTTCTTTTGAGAACAAGCATTGTATTATCATCTTAGATTTATGATTTAATGCAATACAGATAGTGTGAGTTTTCAACTAAAACTTTCCTCGGATACTTATTGTATTATGTGCCATTGATTTATCTTCTTCTTGTTCATAATGTTTTCATTGATTATTGGTTTCTGCTGGTTGAAAGTAGAAGTATATCCTTGTCTCGTGTTTTAGTACATTTCATGAGCTTGTGAATCTACAGGATTTTCTACATGGTACCAGAGCTGAGAACATTATACTAGAGGATATTTAGAAGTTTTGAGTTTTGGGTTACAGGTGAAATTCAAATTTACAATACATACTTTAGAATCGGCATATGGCGTTCTACAGTTTGCGGATCGAGTATGCCTTGGAAGGCAACTTGAATTTTATAGCCTAGAGGGACAGAATGGAGGTTGTTCTATAGAATAATGCTTGAAGGAATTCGTTGATCAAGAAATTCCTATGCCAACAACATTGGATGCACAAAATTTGGCCGAATGGAAGAAGTGTGTGGTGAAGGCGAAGCAAATAATCCTTGAGGGAGTTTGAGACCACATTGTCTCGAGTCTCCATGGCAAGGAAACTCCGTATGCTATGTGGAATACATTGACAAAATTGTACAAAACAACAATGACCAAAGGAAATTGGCACTGAAGGACAAACTTTGAAAAATCAAAATGGAGAAAGGTGAGACTATTCCAAAATACTTGACCAAGTTTACTCAATGTCGTGATGAAATTGGAAGTGTTGGAATCATGGTTTCCAAGGATGATATGGCGAGTCTTGCTCTTCTAGGACTCCCAAAGAGTTGGAAATGGGCATAGTTATCAATACTTTGTCAATGGTTGGGAGAAGTTGTTGGATTGGGAACGACTGTGGTCGGATTTGAGGCAAGAGCAGTCAAAGAATTTGAAGAAAGATGCATCATAATGATTCAAGTTGGATGTTTTTTTTGTTTCTAAAGTTGTTGTAGCAACAAAACTAGAGAGAAGTGTTGCATGCAGAACATTCCAAAGGTTCAGGATCGGGATTGAGTTGAATTCCTTTCTTATTGAGAGGGGGTGTTGAAAATAACAACAAGAAATGTTAATAATAGAATCAGGAGATTCCAATTTAATTTGTCCTTGAATTAAATTGTGAATTAAAATTGTAATTCTTTTCTCATAGAAACTTGTAATAGTTAACTAAGTTAAGTTGACTTAGTTAACTTAGGAATTTCGAGTTGGAAGTCTTTTTGAAGTCATGTATATGTTCTCCCTAAGTTTTAGGGGTCCAGGATGAGTTTAATTGTGAGTTGTAATTAGATAACTCAGTTTATTGAGTTATGTTCAGTTAAATTAGTTCTAACTATTTGTGGAACTAATAGAGGATTAATAGTCAGTTGGTGCACTGGTGCATCCACAAGTGTCACTCTAGTTAACTGAAGATTCCCTCATGAGAAACTCATGCATGTCAGTTTAGAGAAAGACCCAGTTGAGACTAGAGTGCAGGGACAATGTACTATCAGTTGTATGATTTACTGAGTTGTAAATATCATGCATGCAATTAGAGAAGGACCTAATTTTGGATTGCGCAGTTATGGATGAGGAATTTCCCTTTAAATACAGGCTAATTCTCTCAGGAATTATGCAAAGAATTAGAAGTTTGGAGGCTTGGAAAATTTTCTAAGTATTGGCGAAAGGAAGTCATTAGGTGGAGGATAGGAAATACTTGTTTAGGTTAATCTCAAGGTTGAGCAGAGCATATTGTATTCATCCAAATTATTTGACCAAGGACACAAGGAATCAAGGGCTTGGAGAGTAGCATAAGAGGCTAGAGCCTGGATTGAGATTGCTTGTGAGTAGGGAGATTGATCATACTGAGTGTTGGGATTATTATTGTGAGAACAAACATTGTATTATCATCTTGGATTTCTGATTTAATGCAGCACAGATAGTGGGGGTTTTCAGCTGAGGCTTTCCTCGAATAATTATTGTGTTATGTGCCATTGATTTATCTTCTTCTTGTTCATATTTTTTTCATCGATCTATTGGATTTCACTGGTTGAAAGTAGAAGTAGATTCTTGTCCCGTGCTTTAGTACACTGCATGAGCTTGTGAATTTATAAGATTTTCTACACTTCTTGCTAGATCGATGAATCTTGTCACTATTCACTTTCATGTATGATGGAGAGGAAGGATGTGCACATGCTATTGGCATCATGGTGACTACTTGCTGGGTTTGAATGCTTATAAATTTCTTTGGTAACATTGGTTTTTATTTCATCTAGCTTAGAATCATGTTGGTTGAGCTTGGATTGGAGGTGAGAGAAATAGTTTTCTAGTCTAGTGAGCTAGTGCTTGTTGGATGTGTTTCTATTGGCTAACACAGGGCCTGTGGGTCCACTAGAAAGGTTTTCAAAGACATACACCAATGTAAAAAGCATCTCCCAAGAGATTTTTGAGATAAGTCACCCATAATATTATTGTTAGGTCCATATAAGAAGGTAATTGGAGTGTGGTACCACTATGATTAGCATTACATAAGGAATATTTTAAGATACCTATCCCAAAATAGTGAGATTAAGACCTAGATTTTATTTTTTAATTTTTTACTTTAATAGGAGTATTACTCTATTTTAAGTATTACTATGGTGATGAAACTCCCTAATGTTAGGTATTCCTCTTTATGTAGGAATTTCATGGCTTGTGCTATAGAGGCCATGGTCTGTAGGGTCCTAAAGACAGGAGTGTAGGTGTTGTACATCTCTAAATATGCATGCAGGTTTTCAATAGTAATAATTTATTTACTCTATGAGAATGCTAACTGAGGAGGCTACATTGTACCCTTAGGTGTATCACTTGATTCCCAGGTATTAGAGAGTGATCTACCTAAGTGTTGTTCTTGGTGTGCCATAACAACAAGATGAATGACATGTTTATGAATGGTTTTAGTTGTGTCCAAGAGCTTCTAATAAACACAAGGATAAATGGAAGAGAAATAAATATAAAAGTTTTATTTGATGTGGTACCACTAAAGGGGTACTAAAATAAGTTATAATGGTTCCTAACTAGGTGATGCCACTCATTACAGAAATTTTAAGGTCTAAAATGGGTCTCAAAACAAAAATGTGCAACCAAAATGAACCTTATAAGAACCAATAGGTTTTAAGATGATGATGGGGGGTGATTCATCATTTTTGGAGTAAAAAAAAAAAAAAAACTGCTTTTTTCAACTCGTATTTTCAACTTCTCTCCCTATAGTTTTACTCAAATTTCTAGCAAGAGCATTGTTTGGATGCAAAATTTAATTCCTCATCTAAGGAGTACCCATGTTTCATACTTTCGATGGACCTTGCTACACGAAAAGTGAGAAATACATGAAAAAATGTGATTGCAATCACGATTTTTCATGTATTTCTCATTTTTTGTGTAACATGGTCCATTGAAAGTATGCAAGATGGGTACTCCTTAAATGAGGAATTAAATTCTGCATCCAATGACTGCTCCTACTTGAAATTTGAGTAAAATTGCAGGGAGATGAGTTGAAAAAGTAGTATTTTTCTTTTTCCCTCTAAAATTTGATGATGTCATCTAATCTTATTTTATTGTTTCCACTATTATTTTATAATATTCTTTACGAGACCCATTTTAGACCTCAAAATTTCTCTATTGTGTTTTTTCTACATGAATTCCTTCTCAATTGCATGTTTATTCATCGAATGCTTAATGTATATGTTATTTAAAGGCACTGGATTGTTGCGCCAAGAGGTGCTCTCTGACCCAGTATAAAAGAGATGTTGTAAGGCTATGTTCTTTTATGCTACATAAACATTTTGAATTAGTGAAATTACATAAACATAAAATAAATGGAATTAAATTAATAATTATAATTATTAATAACTATTAACCGACATAGATCCATCTTAACGTTGGATCTATCAAGTGCCAAAGGGGATCAAATATCTCAAGGTGCAAAACTCTTTTTTGAGAGAAAAACTCGAGGAAAGACGTTTTATAGATCTGGATTTAAGGTGGATCTAGTCTGGTGTCTCTAGCCTAGAAAAATTATAAAATATGGGCATGTGTTATCTCAAAAAAGAGCTTTGATACCACTTGTAGTGATCCTTGACCATTAAAATTGAATCATAAGCAAGACATTAATGATGAATACTTAGCAATTACCGAGAGGGGGGGTGAATCAGTAATTGTGTCTTTTAAATGACCAAAATTCTAATTATTTTAACAACTTTTAATCTTTTCTTTTATAGTTTGTAAAATTGTATGTGTGTTCAACATTTATTAATGATTTTAAAAACATACACACAAGAAAGAAATTCAATACACATAGACATTGGATATAAGTGGAAACCCATAAAGGGAGAAAACCACGAATTTTTGGTTGAAGTGATGTGAAGGAAAGCTCCTACTCCCTCTATTACATCAAGTTTTCTATAGGATTCTACCTACAAGAGGCAACTACCTTGAATTTCTTCTACAAAATAAAAACTTGTCGAGAAGCTCCTACTTCCTCTTCTACAGGCTCCAACCTGCTTTTTTTCAGGTTACTACCTAAAAGGAGAGAACAATCCCCTACTCAAATTACAAAATGAATTTATTGGTTACCTAGTCTTTTTCTCCTTTATGAACTCTCTTTCTATCCTCTTTTCAACAGCTTATTTCCTTTACTTCTCTTTCTTAATTCTACTCCACTTCTACTCCTCTTTCTCCTTTTCTCCTTACTAGGTTATTCATGAACTTTTTCTCTCTCAGAATTCAATTCTCTAGCATCACTATCATTCAAAAATGCATCTTTTATATACAAAGCTCTCTAATTTTTTGTGTTCCATGCAGGAATTTCGAAGTGAAGGGTTTCCTCTTTGTATTCTAAGGTTGTTCATAGTCTACCTCTTCATTTCCAAGTTTGAAGCTCAAGTCAAGACAAATACACCTTGAACTATTTACAAAACTGAAGAATCATAGTCCAACATCAATGATTACATAAGACAAAGCTTGAGAGTTTCTTCATTTTTGCCACAAAACAGGGACATTGGTTACCCACTGCAAAGTTGGGCCACAAACACTAATAATAAACTGCCAATCTAAGTTGTGGACGCCAATAACCAGGCTCTAATCTATGTTTGTCCTTTGAATTGGGAAAAAATACAAAATTATTTTTCCATATCTGTACCATATTCAATTTTAATGACTTTAGACTCTACAATGATTTTAGTATCAATGGCATGGTTATATGAATTGGTTCTAAGATGGATTCTTATGGATTTCATGGCTTAGATATAATTCAATATTATGCACTTCTTGTAGATGTCAGTTCATCATATACCATATTGTAAACTGATGATTTTGTTCAATGAAAACATCAAGTTCTTAAAATCTTGCTCTCAAGTTGTCATGTGCCATATATTCATTTTAGTTGTAATACAAACATCAAAACAATCAACAATTAACTTTGAGGACATAATATTCAAACTTGCTCACTATTTAATCAGTCTTCAATCTTCATTGAGTCACATTGTATTCAAACTTTCAATCCACAGTAATCAGCCTTGCACATCACATCACATGGATCAGCCTTACACATCACATCACCTTAATATGCCTTGAGTCTTTATCACTGAAATCAACCTTAAATTGATACTCAACCTTCATAGACATTTGAAATCAATGCCAACATTACCAACATTATCCCCCTTTGGCATTGATGGCAACACTGTGGTCCTCTTGCTCTTGTCCTAAGAATCATCCTCCTTATTTCTCCTAACCTCCCCCTTTGACATCAATGTCAAGGGGTTCTATGGACAATGAAAATTAGCAAGGAAACTCTAGTGTTTTCATAAATAAGAAAGCTCATTGTTGTATCATTATATGAATATTGAATATTTATGGAAACATATTCATGGCACCAAATTTATGAACATGTCTACAATATTGTTTTGGAATGAATCCATGATTGAGATTGTAAGATTCTTACCCTTCTATCATAGTCTATGAAAGCCTATATATGAGAGTTAAAGGCCACTTTTACTTCTTTTCTTTTGAACCAATTGATTTTGAATATGCAATTTGGCTTGCCATCCTCAACAATTCGATAAATTTCAATAAAGCTTTTCAAAAGTTTCGATGTTGGTCCTCCATTGAATGTTTAAACTCTAACCTATGGTGTTTAATAACACTAAATCCTTTTTATATTTACATTTCTTGTGAGTAAATATCGTCTATGCACATGCAATATGGAGGTTGTTCTATGTAGGTTCACTAGCATATCTCTATGTACAAACACCACCTTGAATCCTTCTTTCATTGGATGGATTGTTGGCACTAATGAACATTTAGACCTCAAGACTTCATACTGACATTTTGTGTGCATTCACCTCATGAACTATGTAACTATACACCTAAGCATCACTTGTTAAGATATAGCTATGGCTTGATTCCTTCATGTTCTCTATTTTTCACCATGGCGCCACTCTCAATGCATATCTCTGGCACCCTTTAGCATACATTGTGGCATCCTCAATGCATAGAATCCTCTCTAGCCTCAACACATCCTCTCTGGAATTCATTGCATTGTTGTCCTTTGGATATTTAGGTCCATTTCTTCTTTAGGTCACTTAGGTCCCCTATTATGCAACTTTTCGTGTCTATGTAACACCCTATTCAACCAAAGGTCTTGACATACAGTGACTAAGTAACGTTCCAATCTGACTTGTCCTCCATCTAGCACTTGTGCATCTCTGATAAACATCTCTAACCTCTCTGACATTTCAAACTTATACCTCTGTGTGGGTATTTGTAACTTCTCTGTCACCACATGCTTTCTTCTAGTGCCAATAATGTTTTGCTACATATTTTTCTGCCTTAGGTTTGTTTGCTAGTATACCTTTGAGTCTCTTTCCATCTGTAACATATTTGTTACAGTTCATATTCTTTGTCAAGATCCACCTAGTCATATAATCGTTACAGTTCAAGTTCCACTTCATTTCGCTTAGGTCTCGGTCCAATTCAAATATCCATGCTCTTGGTCATTCAGGCATCTTTAGGAATCATTGTCTTGGTAGAGCACTTGCAATACTATCCTTCTTTTAGTTGATTGTTTGTCTCAGTTCTAGTCCACTTCAACAATCATATTATCTTCATGTTGCTCTCTTGTGCTCAATTGTTTCAATGTTTAATTTGTCTTAATGTGACCATTCCTCTGTGAATCAAGTGCATTGTTGCTTTTTTGGTGATGAATTTGAATGTTAATTGTTTGTCTCAGTTCTAGTCCACTTCAACAATCATATTATCTTCATGTTGCTCTATTGTGCTCAATTGTTTCAATGTTTAATTTGTCTTAATGTGACCATTCCTCTGTGAATCAAATGCATTGTTTCTTTTTTGGTGATGAATTTGAATGTTAATTACTATCTTCCTTCGACCTGTCATAGAGAGCTTGCTTTCTCATGTCTTATTAATTCTTGATTTGGTCTTTGTATTGGAACTATCCTCTAAGTTTTTTGCGTTGGATATTCATGAGCTACATGAGTTCCAGACTTTGCTCCATCTCCCCCTATGATCAATATAGGTGGTTATGTCTATGGACACCATCTACAATCTCTGTGCTAGAAAAAACGATCTCTAAGGTTTGCACATAGGAATGTCATGTTCTGGCTGTCTTTGCGCCATTTTGCAGGGATCCATACAGTTTTTTGTCACCCTCCAATATCTGTGTATATAATCTCTGAGGTCTCTGAGGTTTATACATTAGATATGGTTTTGATTTCAGTTCACGTGACATTTACCGATGAATGCACTAAGTGACCAAACATTAATGTTGGTAAAGTTTACTATTGTAACACTTTGCTCCCCTTATGACTAATGCCTTTCTCAGTTGAGACCATGCCCTTTGCTAATTTATTTTTCTTTGTATATTAGTAGGGCCTTCTTCAAAATTCACAGATCTTTCCACTCAGATTTGATATATATCATTAAGAAAATGAGCATAGTATTCAAAATCATCAAGGAAGTAATGACTGTGCTGAAGTATTTTGAATAAATCCTATTGATGCAAGAGTATATTTTGGACTTGATTCATATTCAAAGTTCTTTGGCTATGTATGTTAATGTTAAGTTTTACTGAAGATAGATTATGTGTACATTTCTTGCACAAGATGCTTGTATAAAATGTCGTCCTTATGAATGTTGAACCAAATTTATGGTTTTCTACATGATGAAAATTGGACCAACCTTTATAGGTCTTTACATGACAGTAGGAGGATTTGTGTACTTTGGTTTTCTTGATGAATATATTGTGCAGAGAATGAGTTGGCCTTTGTATTTGTAGCTTCTTATTTGTAATTCTTGTCTTCTTCTTGCTATTGTTCGTATGTCTGTAGAGGCTCCCCCTTGGATTATCCATTATTTTCAAGTTTTCTACATTCCTTTGATGCTTATCTTTGAAGTCAAACAAATGAGAAGAAGGACTAAGGAATATCCCCAACTTGTGCCTTAGATAGTCAAATTGACCTCTTGACAAAGGATTGGTGAATATATCAACTATCTTCTCTTTAGTTGATAGATACTCCAAATTCACTAATTTCTCAACAACCTGCTCTCTGAGTAAATGATACTTTATCAAAATGTGTTTAGTTTTAGAATGTAGCACTGGATTCTTTGAGATGCTTATTTCACTTGTATTTTCACACTTAATAGAGATGGGTTCACTACATGTTACCTTCACGTCCTATAGAGTCTACTTCATCCAAAGTACTTGTGTGCAACAAGTTGCAGCCGCTATGTATTCAACATTGGCAGTGGATAACGTGACTGAGGTTTGCTTCTTGCTCAACCAAGAAACCAATGATTCTCCTAAGTAAAATGCACTGCCACTCATACTTTTTCTGTCATCTATGAAGTTGGTGCAATCTGCATCTTTGTATGTCGTCAGTGAGAGGTCTTTTCCTTTTGGGTACCACAGTCCATAATCTGTTGTGCCTTTTAAATATTTGAAGATTCTTTTTGTTGCTAGTAGATGGATTTTCTTTGGTGTTGACTAATATCTTGCTACTAATCTAACTGCTAATATTATGTTCAATCTAGAAGCAGTTAGATAATAGGCTGCCTTAATCATATATCTATATAGCTTTTGATCAATGTTATGTCATTCATCATATTTACACAACTTTCATCCAACAACCATGGGAGTAGTGACATGTTTAGAATCCTCCATTTTGAAAATTTTCAACATTTTCTTTATATATTTCTCTTGAGAGATGAATATACCTTTTGAATTTTGTAATATTTGCAAACCAAGAAAGAAAGAAATCTCACCAATCATTGACATTTCAAACTCTGACTTCATTTCACTAGCACCATTGAACTAGAGAGTCTTTGTTTCTTCCAAACATTATATCATCAAATACCCAACTACATTTAGAAGTTCTTTTTCATATGATTTTATGTACTAGTTATCATCAGTTGTACCTTTCTTGAAGCCCTATTTTTGAATACTTGTCCAACTTAGAGTACCATGCCCATGGTTCTTGTTTGAGTCCATACAATGCCTTATTTAATCTGCAAACGTCATTAGGATTATCTAATAGTTGGAATCCATTAGGTTGTTTTATGTACACCTCTTCTTCTAGTTCTCCATTAAGAAAGAAAGACTTCACATCCATTTGGTACACCTTGAAGTCATTGTGATAGGAAAATGCAAGAAATATTCTAATTTCCTCTAACCTTGCCATTGGAGCAAAGTTTTCTTCATATTCCAATCCTTCTACTTGTGAACAATCCTTGCATACCAATATCACTTTATTTCTAACAATTTTCCCTTGTTCATTCAATTTATTTTTAAAGACCCAAGCTGTGCCTATGATGTTTTTACCTACTGGTCTTGATGTTAGCTCTCAAGTCTTGCTCTTTTCTATCTGGTCCAGTCCCTCATTCATTCCATCTATCCAATGCTTATCTTTGCTTTCTTCAAAAAATTTCTTTGGTTCAACCATTGACAACATGGAAATTTGAGCTTGATCTGTTGTCTCAACAAGTTTCCTTGTTTGAACCCTTACATTCTTATCTCCAATAATTTGACTTTCAAGATGGTTTTTTTGTACATACCTTGAGGAAGCTCTTGAATGGGTCTCTATTTCTTCTGCATCTTCAACTTGTTCTTCCTCTTCTTCACTGATTTTTTTATCTAGAGGATCGATAAATCATATCTTCTTGTTCTTTATAGGTAGCTCCTCATCAACCTTTACGTATGTACAATCAACAATATTATGTAGCCTTTTATTGTAGCTCTTGTATCCTTTTATTTTTGTTGAATACCCTAGAAATATTCCTTCATCTTCTCTAGCATCAAACTTGTAGAGTTTCTCATCATTGTATTTAATATAACACTTACTTCCAAACACTTTGAAATTTTTTATTGATGTTGGTTTTCCAAGCCATAATTCATAGGATGTCTTATCATAGTTGGGTCTGAGATGTACCTTACTCAGTTGTGAACTACTGTGCGAATAAATTCTGCTCAATAGGTCTTAGGAATGTTACTTTCCTGCATCATAACTCTAGCTTTTTCCTTTCAACAACTCCATTCTATTGGGGTGTGTCTACAATGGTGTACTTCCTTTTTATTCCATGTTCATAATAGAAATTTGCAAATTCATATGATGTGAACTCTCCTCCTTTGTTTGATCATATGCACTTTATCTTATATCTTGTTTAGTTCTCTATCAATGCCTTGAGGACCTTAAACTTCTCAAATGCATCTAATTTGTGTCTCAAGAAGGCTATTCATGTTAGTCTGGAATAATCATCAATCACTAGCATAAAGTAATATTCACCTCTAGGTGCTTTTGTTCTATAAGGCCCACATAGATCCATACGTACTAGTTGTAGTGGCTTGCTAGTTGATAGCTGATCCTTGGTCTTGAATGTAACACATGCTTGTTTCCCCATTTGGCATGACTTACAGATATGATTTTGAGGGTTTTTTTTTAATCTTAGTTAAATCTCTTACAACTCCCTTTTTACTGAGTTTGATGATATGATTGAAGTTTATATGCCCTAGTCTCTCATGCCACAATCAACACTCATATTGTTTGTCTAAAAAACATTTTTCATTGTCTTCCTTCAAAACATATACGTTGTTTTCCATTTGGATTCCTTTGGCCAATATATTTCCTATTGTAGTTGACATTATCTCACAACCCCGAGCTCTGAATATGACATCACAATCTTTGTCGCACAACTAACTTACACTCGACAATTTATGTTTTAGTCTGTCTACAAACAATACATCTTGTGCCTTTCCTCTGCCCTTGTTCAAGCTCACAGTACCCTTTCCTTTCATTTTTCTTGTTACATCATTTCCAAAGGTGACATTACTAGATGTATTTTCATCCAAAGACAAGAATTTGATTTTTTCCTCCAGTCATATGCCTAGAGCAACCAATGTCCACATACCACTAATTGTTTTGAGTTTGAGCATAAAGAACTAGAGCAAACTTACTCTTTTTCTTCTCTTCCTTCTTCTTTCTCCACTACATGGGTTCCTATGTTCTATGATTATAGTGAGGTCATGATCTAAAAAATTATGAGTTGAAATTCATAATACTTATGAAAAAAATTGTGAAAATAACAACATTAAGTGACATCAGAAAGTAGATCAAATGCATTATTGTTCTTGGTCATGTTTATTATTTCATTTACAAATCTGTTACTCCCTTCATTTCTTCTCAAGTCTATTGTTTCATTCCTTCTAATGTATGCTCTACAATTTATAGCCTTGGAGCCAAATTTTTTGCATAAATAACAATATCCATAGAAAAAATTCCATACTTGGGGAAGGATGGTACTTGTGAGTAAGATCTTCTTGGTGTTGAAGTTGTAACTAGGTTTGATCTTCATAATGTATATTTTTCATTATGATTTTGTAAGAAGAGTCAAAAATAATTTATTTAAGTCAAAAGAAAAATTGTTTTTGTCATGTCCCATTTGGACATTGAAAAATAAAAGAAAAGAAAAAATTGAAGTTTTAAAGAATATTTGTATCTCCAAGTTGATCAAGTCATCCCTCCAAATGAACAAGTCACCCTGCCCAAAAGACATGTCCCTTTGAATGGTTGAACAACTATAAATAAGGCCTATTTTCTCTCCTCCACAAGTAGATTTGATCAACTGCATCTTTGAAGCTTAAGCGAAAGGTCTAAGGCAGAAGTTTAGGTCTAAGGCACAATGCAAGTTTAAGAACATCAATCTTCTATGGTTATATGAACTCCTGAGGCTATAAATTTCTATGTTATACGAGCTTTCTGTGGCACTACATTTTCTATGGATATTCGAGCTATATGGGACATTTCTCTGTGATGATGCAAGCTAGTTGAAGGACAATATTCTTGTGGAATGCGAGCCATTTGAAGGACTGCATTTCTGTGAATGCAAGCTATTTGAAGGACTATATATCTTTATAATGTGAGGCTAGTTTATGAAGAAAATCTATCTTTGTGGGATGTAATATCTAAACAAAGGAATGTGGCATCTTGTGATACAACTTGTGGATGGAATTGTGGTAGAATTTGAGCTATTGATGGAGGGATGACTTGGCACTTGGGTTACTGGTTAATTTTACTATGAATTGGATTTCACTTCTTGAAGAAAGATTTTATAAGGAAAGGATTGATGGGTTTTCCCCTTGTGGGTTTTTCCCTGGCCACTAGCCTAATTTCTGGTGTCTTTTGTATCTTTTGCACCATGGTCTTTATTTATCTTGTACTCAAATGATTAAATTGATAATTTCTTGATGAATGAAAAAGGATAACTAAAAACGAACAATAAATATCTTCACAAGTAATTATCATGATAAAAAAAATCAATATTGCAATTGAATTTCAACATGGTATCAAAGCTAGGCTAGAATAGCAGTCTTGAACTAGATATGGAAAGTAAACAATAATCTGAAGAGAAAATTGAAGCTCTATTTCTTGCTTAAGGTTGAATTTCTCCTGTCTCCAGCGTGGCTCATGTCCTCAAATCTTACTTCAGTTCAAATATTAACTAGTCAAAATCCTCAGACTTAACATTGAGCATCAGTTCGAGCTTCAAGTGTTACTATAGGGATAAAAAAATCCTAAGATAATTTGTTCCATGTAGGCAGTGAAGGTATCAAATCAGACTATAAAGGATCAAAATAATTTACAAATGACAAAAAAAATATGCCTCATATAATTGGAATAAGGTCAATCTTAAAGAGCTTAGAAGTTCGAAAACTTCTTAATGGATTGCTTCAGAAGATGAAGGTTGTAAAGAGATCAAGATCAAAAGCATAAGGTCACCTTTGTATAAGATCATACTCAAGGATAATTTTTCTTACTTTTTTTTAAGGTCCCTATTAGTATATCAGATCTCGAATGAAATTTTCTTAAGATTGATGCCTACTTCGTGCAAGATATGTCCTTTGCTGATGTTTACACATTATGTTGAAGAATATATTTTCCTTTATAGTAGACGTACATCACATTAATGAGGATGTTGTTATGTGTCTCAATAAAGGAATGGATGGAGTTTTCTGTTGAAATTTCTAAGTCTAACCGGTTAGAAATTTTCCTACACTATCTGGTTTATTTCGCCTACTTGTTTAATTACTGAACAAGTTATTTAACCATATAAATACTGAAATAAACATAATGCAGTATCAACCATCTACAAATCATCATCTGAAAGAAATAGACAAACACACAAGGGACACCGTTATTTTTGGACAATCGCCCCCGTGAAAACCCAACTTGGGAAAACAAGTGCAACAATTTTGAGGGTTTTATTATTACGCAGCTTTTCTTGAGTACAACTAGGTGCCAAAATGGCTCACCCTACAGAGAAAATAATCTGGCAGTAATACGTCTCTTCAGAAGCAGATATTCTGAAAGTCTACTCCATGAAACCCTCTCCAACACCTCTCTGAGGCTCAGCATCAGCCCTCCTGGCCTCTACATCAACCTAGAACTCTCTGTGTCAGCCTCCTGGTGTAGGTTTTTAACCCCGTACAGAAATTACCTAGATACAAATTCTAAAACACAGAAAAATAAACAAAGCAAGAGCATAACACATAAAACAAATATACACAGAGATTTTCCCCTGGATCCCAAAACCGAGACTACCAGCTTGATTTTTCATTATGTTCCTTTCAATGTTACAATACATATTTATACATGCTGAAGAATCCAATAACATGGACCGAAAAAGCATCGCATCCAAAACCATGAACCGAAAACCATAGGTAGGTCCGCCCAACCTAATATAGGGTCCAAAAAAATTTCTTGGGGTGCTGCCTCGGACCTGTGTAGAGGGGGTTACCGGCCCCCCTCAAACCCCCCCGATAGGAGGAGCTGCCGCCCCCCTTGTGACCCCCCCGCTGTGCAATCGGCGCAACGAAGGGGGGGCTCTGCCCCCCCTCTAACCCCCCGGTTCACTACGTAGGCTAGTCGTGGAAATAATATAACACAACCCAAAACCTGGTGCACTGCGTAGCTTCTCTAGCCCACTGTGTCACTTCTGCAACCTCTGTGTCACTCACACAGGCCCTCTGCACAATCATTGCTGGCCTCTGTATGGCTCCTACTGGCTTTGAATTTGCCTCTCTGCCTCTACACTGGTATTCTAACACTATCTTTGCCTCTATTTTATGCACTCACTGCCCCTCGCTGCAACTCTTATCACTGGTTCGATTTCTCTTAACAAACCCCACTCTAGAAAATCGAACTGACTGATCAATCTAGTGTATCTCCAACTAACCCTCAAGCCTCCTCTTATACTTTTTCTGTTGAGTCTTCAACGACTGAGATTACATCTCTAATCAATGGCTAAGATTAGATTTGGCTTGGTCCATGTCATTTAGAACCTTCTAACCCTGTTTTATATTAATAACCATTAATACTTTTATTTTCCTGAGTTTAGACTTAGGAACCCATTAAAAATATTAATTATTTTAATATCTCCTTCACCGGGTAGAATTTCACCAAACCATTTATGGGTCTTGGAGATCTCATGGGCTTTATCCTCTCCACCAATTTTCATGGCTAGAGCACATCAGATGCTACCCCATGTTAGCGCTTGAGATTCACCTAGGCTGAGATAGACAAACTCTCAAGGCTACATCAAACCATTTCACCTCGTAGCTAGCCCTACGAGGTATGAGAAGGCTCTCTCGGGTCAGATTCGGTAGATCTTTCAATATGATAAGCTGACCAATTAGGAATAAAGATTTTAGGCTAGTAAATTGATAAGGGGGGTTGATTTAAAGATTTTTGGGGTTTTTGGTGGCAATTGGAGGGAGTGCAATTCAGGGTGCGGGGATTGGGCTCAGTTTTTGCAGGGGGATCTTTGGGGCTAGGTAGGAGTGAGTGTTGATGCCTTAATCTGAGATGGATGATCAGGAATGATAGAGGAGGAGCTAAAGAGGGCAAACAACAACTTTGAATCCTCTTTAGACAGTGGAAAACATAGATATTGAACAAAATTAAAAGCTGAGCATGGCATGCATGAATTCAAACTTTATCACTTCATCTGTTCAATTAGCAGCAAAGAAAGAGATGGAACACATAAACACACTTACAATAACATGTAGAGAACACACCATCAACACAACAATCCACAAGAATCCACAATGATGTCTGCAAAACCCTGGCCTTCCTTTTCCTTAAATTGCAGTAATAGATGTACAATATACAATAATGCTTCTCCCACAAGAGTCCAACCATGAAAATGAGCAAGAGAAGGCATAATATAGACCATCTAACTCCTTTCCCCACCTCTAGGGGTCGAGCTCAGCTTCCTAGGAGCAGTTTGAACTAATTCTAAACTAAGCACTAGATAATAGGAAGTCAAAACAACTTGCCTCTAAAACTTAGCTAACTCATCCATGCATTAAATATTCACTATTTACATCAAGGAAGCTTCTAGAAGGGTTAAGAGAGATTAAATCTATCAATGTGCCATGAAAATTATCCATACATCCATCATTTACAGGTACAAATGATCAACCAAGGTAAAAACCGAGTTTGCAGGCCTGAAAAGTCAAAACTGGCAATTTTAGCTCGAGTGGTCGCGCCCCCTGCTCGAGTGGTCGCGCCCCTTTGCAGCACTTTTTGAATGGGTTACAGTTGTCCAAATCAAGTGCAAGATGGCTCATTGGAAAGCTCTGTGTGTCTACTTTCCATCCCAAGTGGAATTTCTGGATTTGGAGTTAATCTGACCCCTCAAAAGTCAATTCTCCCAAGGTCACTTTCTGCAACTCAAAAAGTGGGCAGAAAGTCAAAATTTTGATGTATTTTGAGCTTTTGGAGGCCCAAATCTCAAAATCAAGTTGACCCCAAGTATAGGTAATTATAGCTTTTGCATGCCCTTTCCAAAAATGTCAACTTTTTGTGATTCTGAGCAGTCCTCCCGAGTGGTCGCGTGGGGGGTGAGACCACTCCACAGGCAAAAACCTGTAAATTTCCAAAAATTTCCAAAATGCTCCAAAACTCTCAAAATTTTTTGATTTTGCTGCTGGATGAAGGCTAATGAGTACCACGGTGAGTGAGGGATGCCTCATCCAAGATACGGAGTGGGTTTGTCCTTTTCTTCTTCTTCTGGGCCTCTGACAGCTTCCTTCGGAGAATTTTCATTTTAGCCTTGCAAACATGCAATCTTGCCCAATAGTGTGTTTTCATGTTGCGTAGCAGCTCTTTGTCATGATTTGCCTTCTCCAACAACCTCTGCAAGTGTGCATTCACACGGATAAGCATGGATTCCCTCTCCTTGGGCAGCAAGTCACCGGGCCTCCTACGGTTGATGACTTGGTCACTTCGAATCCTCCACATCTCATCCAACTCTTTCTCATCCTCAAGTTGCTTGTTGCGCTGCTCAAGATAGTTTATTGTCCATTGTTAGGGTTTTGGGTAGATTAGATGGAGGGCATTAGGGTTTAGGGAATGTATGTGAGGGAGGGATAGGGTTTAGGTACTGGGGATGGGAAATTTAATATTCTTTGCAAATAAGATAAGATAGAAACATATCATAACAATTGTGAATTTAATGGGAAACAATGGAGGGAATAGATGGGAATCAACACCTTGAAAAAACATCAAACCCTAGCATTATTCCTACATGAATAAGCAGCTACCAATGTCTTCTTTCCTTGCATTCTTGGAGGTATAATCACAAGCATGAGGATCCACAACCACCATCAACCAACAAAACAATTTGTAGAGAGCCTACCTCAACCCAATTTGCAAGTTTGAAGGAGATTTTGAGTGAGTTGGAGGTGATTTTGGCACTTACAGCCTGAGTGGTCGCGCACCTCCTGAGTGGTCGCGCACCTTGTAATTTAACACTGCAGGAGAGCCTCTGAGTGGTCGCGCACCTCCTGAGTGGTCGCGCACATTGAGAGGCCTGTTTGGGGGCCTTCCCGGTGTTGGAATCGGGCGCAGGATAGCTCGTTGGAAAGGTATTTGAGTCTAATTTCCAACCCAAGTGGAATTTTTAAATTTGGAGTTGATTTTACCTGTCAAAAATCAAATCTCCCAAGACTGGTCAAAAAGTGCCCAATGAGGCTGCCTCAAGGAAGAGTGTTGTTGCAGTCAACTTTTGAATACCTTCCTCAACCCCAAATTGAGCTCATGATATCTCATTGGAAATATATTTGTGTCTATTTATCATTTTACCCATCAAGAAAGTCATTTGGTCAACCAAGCTAGGAGAAAACTTGATTTTTCCAAGGTCACTCCAGAGGTGCTTTTGATTCTCCTGAGGCAACGGTATTCTTGACATTTCTCTCAAACCATGACACCTGTGAAAAAAGTGAAGGAGGTTTCTCTTCCTTGGCATGTTTTGGACAAAAACCTCTCTCAGTTTTGCAAAATTCATCTTTGATTGCTCAGAACCATCATTTTAGTGAAACTTGTCCCGATGTGTGAAACAAGGAATTTTGTCGAAATGGAGCGAAATGAAGGGGATAAGGGGCTTCTAAATTCTTGAGGAAATTTTTGGGAGTAGGGAGGGATGTTAGGAAGCAGGGGAAAGTGGAATCTCAGAGATTGAGTGAGAGGAAGGGGTTCAAAAGAGTGAAACACAGGCCCAACCTAGAAAATTGCCAGGTTGTAGCTAGAAACTAGGGTTTGTGCAAAAATGAGGAATTTGGGGGATCTGAGTGTTGGGAAGTGTTTGATAAGGTACATTAAGGATAGGGGAAGGTGTATGAACATCAGGAAACAAGTTTTGCCGGTGATTTGACCATCCAAGAGAAATTGCCTTCAAAACCCTAGGAGAGGGAAATGACCTTGCCTGGGCGCAACATGAAGCATGAACAAGGTGTAAAATGACTCATTAGACACTGACATGATAATGACAACCCTACGAATGATGATAAACTCAGCTGAATGGTGACATGGACTGACATTTGGGCAAACCCTAGACCTAATGCCTAGTGACCAAATTTTGCTTGAAGACTCACTGAAATGACAAAATTTGACCTTGACACTTCAAAATCACTATGTAAGAGCACATTTGATCACTGGAGGAAGGCTGTAAAGACTGACACTAACATTGGCTCCAATGGGGATGGTAGCTCCTTGGAGGTGCCAAGAACCTTAGACCTCTGGGAGAGCAGACCAGTGCTTTATAATCATTGGGCAATGGAGTCAAAAACTCAAGCTGAAGTGCATGACTGAAAACTGACACAAACTAACTTAACCACAAGACTAAAAATTGACTCATAAAGGACTCATGACTCAACTAAAAACTGACTCGATACTTGAACACAACCGACAAACTGAAAATGATGCTCAAAGTGGAGCTTATTCATCACAACCTACTCTAACAGTTTCATTCATCACCTGATCAAGTGAAATGAAACAACCAATGCAACCAAGTAAGTATTCCGTCTGCTGTTTGAATTCTCCACAAGTGCTCACTTATGAACAACAAGAGAGAACTACTGAAAGGCAACTCTGATGGCAACTTAGAAATAGATCCGTTGAATGATATGAACTCTCTATCCGCCTCCAAAAACACTGCATAAGGATCTTGAAATTCAAGCACATTGGAACTTAGCTCATACAATGGAGTACTTCTCTTTTCCTCATACCATGCATGCAAACTTTGATCTGAGCCTTGTGATGAGACCCCTGCTGAAAATGACGAAGAAACTGGCTGCCAGATCAAATTCATATCAGCACATTTTTCAAGCTCACATGTAGTCAATGGAGAAAGATTTTGACTGCAAAACTCATCCAACACATCAGCTATGGGATCATGAAAAACTTGAAAAGACTACTGCAATGTATCCATTGAAGATGTATGACATCCTTCTAGCTGTTCATCTTTTTCTTGAGAGATTTTATGAAGATTCTGCCTTATAAACTGAAATGTTTCGAAACAAAAGGGAATAGAATCTTCCTGCATCATCAAATCATGTATTTCGGCTGCTATACCTTCATCTGTAATCTACCCTTCAATTTCATTTGGTGGCTGCAAATCTGATGCTACAGGCTGCTCAAGCATTTTGTTATCTGTCTCATCCTCAACATTAAATGATTTACTATGCAATCTACCCTTCAAAAACTGAATTGATTCAAAACAAAATGGTACAGAGTCACCCTGAATCATTAAATCATGTGTGTCCACTTCTAAGTCTTCAGCTGCAACTTGACAACCAATGGCATTTGGGGGCTGCAAATCTGAATATGAGAAGTCTTGAACAAAATTTTAATTGCCCTCAAGATGATCTAAATCAAGACTTGTTGACATTTGATTTCTGATTGCATGGTAGTTATCTCTGATGAACTGACATGAATCAAAACAAAAAGGCAAAGATCCTTCACTTACTTCAAAATTTGCTGCACTTTCCTCGTCACTGTCATAGCTGATATGTAATGGCTGAACATTGTATTCAAGCTGCTGAAAATGAACTTTTTCCTCCCACAAACTAGCTGCTGGTTTGTCTGCAAGATTAGCTTCTGTTTGGAGAACATAATCATCATCATACTGATCATAATGAGGCAAATCATCATCAAACATACACATCATATCAACAGCTCTCTCTTCTCCTAGATGATCTACAAAACAATCACTACGACAACTAGGGTAAGAAACAAAATGTTTTGGATCAGCAACTTGTTCTTCTTCAATCAGCACGCCATGAACATCATAATCATTCCTTGAGTTGATCTTGTCCATCATCTTTTCCACTGCACTTACCAAAATGTCAAGCTTTACCTCTAGAGATGTTGATTCGACCAGATCTATGTTTTTCATCTCTTCTTCCTTCATCCTTGCCCTTCGAATTAGCAGATGTGCCTCTACATTCACTGCACTGTTTTGCATCTCATGAAGTTTTGCAATATCCCTTTCTCTCAACTGAAACTCCATCTCTGGATCAAAGGCACCCGGATAGTGCAAGAGAGCAGATCTAGGAGTAGGCCTTATATCCACTGGCATCGAATAATAAACTTGATTAAATCTGGCCGAAAACTGTTGTACTGTCTCCCCTGGCAATCTTTTCAGCTGGTTATACTCTTCTACAATCAAGAAAAGGTTCTGCCCGATCATCCACCTATCGAGAAAAACTTTGACGAACTGCTGGAAATCTGAGATGCTTGCATCAGGCAGGGCTTTGAACCAACTCTTAACTTCAGCTTGCAAAGAAAGAGCAAAAAGCCTCACACTAACATCTTCATCATCGACTTCAAAAAGGTCAAGAAATAACTCAAAATTCTGCACATGTTGCTCAGCGTTGACATTCTTACATTCACCATCAAACATCGGCAAGTATAGATCATAGTTTTTGGGGAAAGCATGAAGAACAGAAGGTAAAACAAGAGGTTTATACCGATCTGGAATTTTACAAGATGTAGGGGTATGTACAGCAGGTATAGAATTGGTCTTTTGAGGCTCATCAATTTGAAGATAGCCATCACAAAATTCGGAAGAAAGGTCTTGATCAAGCTCAAAGGTATGCAAATCTTTGGTATTCACAATCTTCAAAGGGAAAGAATCAACTGCAGGCCGAGGATCTTTTCTCAAATACAATATACTTTGCAAAGCCTTCTTGACATTCTTGGGAAAAGAGAAGAAATAATTTATGACAAAGAACAAAATGTCTTGGATGAAATTCCAACTTGAGTACCTGATCTTGCCATATTCTCCTTTCATGTTTCTGCTGGTCGGGATCATCCTCCAGTGGAGTCTTTGGATCTGATCTTCAAAACTGATTTAGAGTCGCCAAGTGAATGATTTCAGCCTGTCAAGTGTCTGATCGTTGTTCACCATCAACAATCAGATCTGAACTTGATACATGTACTGGGGTAAAATGCAAATGAAGTGCTATATTCACAAGCTCACGGAGATTGACTGAAGCAGCGTTTATCTACTTACGCTGATGTAAAACAAGAGCGTTTTCGAAGGCTACCTGGCGTAACTTCAGGCTCCGTCTAAGACTTATGAAATAACACGTCAACACACAAACAAGTTTGTTCTCCCCAGTATGGTCGCCAATATGTTAGCGCTTGAGATTCACCTAGGCTGAGATAGACAAACTCTCAAGGCTACATCAAACCATTTCACCTCGTAGCTAGCCCTACGAGGTATGAGAAGGCTCTCTCGGGTCAGATTCGGTAGATCTTTCAATATGATAAGCTGACCAATTAGGAATAAAGATTTTAGGCTAGTAAATTGATAAGGGGGGTTGATTTAAAGATTTTTGGGGTTTTTGGTGGCAATTGGAGGGAGTGCAATTCAGGGTGGGGATTGGGCTCAGTTTTTGCAGGGGGATCTTTGGGGCTAGGTAGGAGTGAGTGCTGATGCCTTAATCTGAGATGGATGATCAGGAATGATAGAGAAGGAGCTAAAGAGGGCAAACAACAACTTTGAATCCTCTTTAGACAGTGGAAAACATAGATATTGAACAAAATTAAAAGCTGAGCATGGCATGCATGAATTCAAACTTTATCACTTCATCTGTTCAATTAGTAGCAAAGAAAGAGATGGAACACATAAACACACTTACAATAACATGTAGAGAACACACCATCAACACAACAATCCACAAGAATCCACAATGATGTCTGCAAAACCCTGGCCTTCCTTTTCCTTAAATTGCAGTAATAGATGTACAATATACAATAATGCTTCTCCCACAAGAGTCCAACCATGAAAATGAGCAAGAGAAGGCATAATATAGACCATCTAACTCCTTTCCCCACCTCTAGGGGTCGAGCTCAGCTTCCTAGGAGCAGTTTGAACTAATTCTAAACTAAGCACTAGATAATAGGAAGTCAAAACAACTTGCCTCTAAAACTTAGCTAACTCATCCATGCATTAAATATTCACTATTTACATCAAGGAAGCTTCTAGAAGGGTTAAGAGAGATTAAATCTATCAATGTGCCATGAAAATTATCCATACATCCATCATTTACAGGTACAAATGATCAACCAAGGTAAAAACAGAGTTTGCAGGCCTGAAAAGTCAAAACTGGCAATTTTAGCTCGAGTGGTCGCGCCCCCTGCTCGAGTGGTCGCGCCCCTTTGCAGCACTTTTTGAATGGGTTACAGTTGTCCAAATCAAGTGCAAGATGGCTCATTGGAAAGCTCTGTGTGTCTACTTTCCATCCCAAGTGGAATTTCTGGATTTGGAGTTGATCGGACCCCTCAAAAGTCAATTCTCCCAAGGTCACTTTCTGCAACTCAAAAAGTGGGCAGAAAGTCAAAATTTTGATGTATTTTGAGCTTTTGGAGGCCCAAATCTCAAAATCAAGTTGACCCCAAGTATAGGTAATTATAGCTTTTGCATGCCCTTTCCAAAAATGTCAACTTTTTGTGATTCTGAGCAATCCTCCCGAGTGGTCGCGCGGGGGGTGAGACCACTCCACAGGCAAAAACCTGTAAATTTCCAAAAATTTCCAAAATGCTCCAAAACTCTCAAAATTTTTTGATTTTGCTGCTGGATGAAGGCTAATGAGTACCATGGTGAGTGAGGGATGCCTCAGCCAAGATACGGAGTGGGTTTGTCCTTTTCTTCTTCTTCTGGGCCTCTGACAGCTTCCTTCGGAGAATTTTCATTTTAGCCTTGCAAACATGCAATCTTGCCCAATAGTGTGTTTTCATGTTGCGTAGCAGCTCTTTGTCATGATTTGCCTTCTCCAACAACCTTTGCAAGTGTGCATTCACACGGATAAGCATGGATTCCCTCTCCTTGGGCAGCAAGTCACCGGGCCTCCTACGGTTGATGACTTGGTCACTTCGAATCCTCCACATCTCATCCAACTCTTTCTCATCCTCAAGTTGCTTGTTGCGCTGCTCAAGATAGTTTATTGTCCATTGTTAGGGTTTTGGGTAGATTAGATGGAGGGCATTAGGGTTTAGGGAATGTATGTGAGGGAGGGATAGGGTTTAGGTACTGGGGATGGGAAATTTAATATTCTTTGCAAATAAGATAAGATAGAAACATATCATAACAATTGTGAATTTAATGGGAAACAATGGAGGGAATAGATGGGAATCAACACCTTGAAAAAACATCAAACCCTAGCATTATGCATACATGAACAAGCAGCTACCAATGTCTTCTTTCCTTGCATTCTTGGAGGTATAATCACAAGCATGAGGATCCACAACCACCATCAACCAACAAAACAATTTGTAGAGAGCCTACCTCAACCCAATTTGCAAGTTTGAAGGAGATTTTGAGTGAGTTGGAGGTGATTTTGGCACTTACAGCCTGAGTGGTCGCGCACCTCCTGAGTGGTCGCGCACCTTGTAATTTAACACTGCAGGAGAGCCTCTGAGTGGTCGCGCACATTGAGAGGCCTGTTTGGGGGCCTTCCCGGTGTCGGAATCGGGCGCAGGATAGCTCGTTGGAAAGGTATTTGAGTCTAATTTCCAACCCAAGTGGAATTTTTCAATTTGGAGTTGATTTGACCTGTCAAAAATCAAATCTCCCAAGACTGGTCAAAAAGTGCCCAATGAGGCTGCCTCAAGGAAGAGTGTTGTTGCAGTCAACTTTTGAATACCTTCCTCAACCCCAAATTGAGCTCATGATAGCTCATTGGAAATATATTTGTGTCTAGTTATCATTTTACCCATCAAGAAAGTCATTTGGTCAACCAAGCTAGGAGAAAACTTGATTTTCCCAAGGTCACTCCAGAGGTGCTTTTGATTCTCCTGAGGCAACGGTATTCTTGACATTTCTCTCAAACCATGACACCTGTGAAAAAAGTGAAGGAGGTTTCTCTTCCTTGGCATGTTTTGGACAAAAATCTCTCTCAGTTTTGCAAAATTCATCTTTGATTGCTCACAACCATCATTTTAGTGAAACTTGTCCCGATGTGTGAAACAAGGAATTTTGTCGAAATGGAGCGAAATGAAGGGGATAAGGGGCTTCTAAATTCTTGAGGAAATTTTTGGGAGTAGGGAGGGATGTTAGAAAGCAGGGGAAAGTGGAATCTCAGAGATTGAGTGAGAGGAAGGGGTTCAAAAGAGTGAAACACAGGCCCAACCTAGAAAATTGCCAGGTTGTAGCTAGAAACTAGGGTTTGTGCAAAAATGAGGAATTTGGGGGATCTGAGTGTTGGGAAGTGTTTGATAAGGTACATTAAGGATAGGGGAAGGTGTATGAACATCAGGAAACAAGTTTTGCCGGTGATTTGACCATCCAAGAGAAATTGCCTTCAAAACCCTAGGAGAGGGAAATGACCTTGCCTGGGCGCAACATGAAGCATGAACAAGGTGTAAAATGACTCATTAGACACTACCATGATAATGAAAACCCTACGAATGATGATAAACTCAGCTGAATGGTGACATGGACTGACATTTGGGCAAACCCTAGACCTAATGCCTAGTGACCAAATTTTGCTTGAAGACTCACTGAAATGACAAAATTTGACCTTGACACTTCAAAATCACTATGTAAGAGCACATTTGATCACTGGAGGAAGGCTGTAAAGACTGACACTAACACCCCAAATAAACAATCCCTCTTAGCGAGGAATGTGCTCTAGTAATACTAAACCACTGAGCATCACCCTGATCATTCGACACCGTTACCTGTGTTGATGCTTGGCCTTCCTGCCCAACATCCTCTACTAGGGTTTATAAACCCTACATGATTTGAAAAAGAAAAACCCTAGGGTTTAGGAATAAAACCCCAAGATTGGACATTTACATTGAAAGAAGAATCCCTAGCTCTTGGGAATGACAAAAATGACATCATGTGAGGGTAAGGTTGGTGAAAATTACATAAGGTCCAAGGATAAGAGGGAAATGGCTCTTCTCAAAAGTTGAGTATTCTATAACCTTCCTCTTTGATTAAGGGTATTTTTATTAATTTTTAGTTAGTTTCTTGTCTATGTATTCTTTACTTGGTTGTAATAATTCTTTCATATCATCTAAGAGAGGATTGCAAGACAACGGCTAAGGCTTGGTAGCATACAAAAGAAATAGAAGAATGGAGCAAAGCATGAGGACTCTCCAGATGTATACTAGAAGAAGAACCGAGGAGTTGGCAATTTTGAGTATGCCTTGGTTGATTAGATTTTGCAACAAATGACAACATGGAAGCAAGAAGGTTCTCCCAGGAAGGGGGAGAGGATATTGTTAAGACAATTACCTCAGTTAGAAGAGTTACCCTAGGAAGAGAAGCGTCATGATTAAAAAAGACCTCATATTCTAGGACTGATTAAATGATTTGTTCTGATTATAAAAGCACTTTTGTGTCAGAGGAAAAAGGTGTTGCCTTCAGAGGGAGATGGAAGTAGAACTTGACATGAAGAATCTTAGACCGATACACTACTATTTGAGTATTACGGTTTGACAGGACCTAGTAAAAAATTCCTTAGTCAAGAAAAGCATGCGATCTAGATCCTCGTGGAATTTGAATGATGGAAGCTGATTGTTTTAATTTATTTGTTTTCATTACTAAGATGACAGTGCTGATTATAAGAAAAGGCACTACTGATGGTTGTTTCTGCTTAAGATCTAGTACGATTTATTGTAAATAACATGAAGCATGATTCTGTTGCAGAGGAGGAAGATTGATTAGTTTCTTCAATTAACTATGAAGTAATTTGGCTCTGAAAAATGTTTGATGGACTATTAAATGACATGCTGGATTCAATTGTGATACTTTATAAAGATTTTCAGAGAACCTATTTTTTCATGGAAGGTCGAAGTGCTTTATGATTCGAGAGTATCATGTAGATAGGAGCCGAAAAGCTACAACAGATCCACACAAATGAATAGGTAGCTTATGTAAGGGAAGTATGGGTACTTATAAGACAAGCTTGGGCTTGTGGATTACTCCTCCCAGGTTAAGAGGGAGTGAGGGTGGACACCTAGTTCTCCTTGTGCCAAGTATTGTGGCTAGGACTAACAACCGTAAGTCAAGTACATAGACATGGATAAAGAGAATGGTGGATTGGATAATCATCTTGGATAAACATTCTTGAGTCATGTACTATAGCCGATTAGGATTAACACCCTAATTCAAGTACATGGACTTGGTTAAAGAATGGTCTGATTGAATAACATTTCCTCGTGACTAGTAAGAAATGGTCATGTGGAGGACATACTTCAGCGAACCTTGGTGGAGTATGTGCCTCAAAGAGGTAATATGATGTCCTATTGAATGCCTCCCAACATTGTGCTCTGATCTAGTGGAGAGATAGAGTTTACTTGTCAAGGATTTGATAATTTGACAATGTTGGTTATGACGATGTTATCATCAATGATACTTATAAATATAGATCCTTTATTATATGAAAATTTAAACTTGAGGATATCCCAATGAGTCATTATGAATACCTCCCTAGTTAAGAGGGAGTGTTGAAGTTGTAACTAAGTTCTATCTTTAAAATGTATATTTGTCATCATGATTTTGTAAAAAGAGTGAAAAAAAAATATTTAAGTCAAAAGAAAAAAAAAATTGTCATGTCCCATTTGGACATTGAAAAGAAAAGGAAAGAAAAAATGAACTTTTAAAGTATATTTGTATTCCCAAGTTGGACAAGTTGTCCCTCCAAAAAAACAAATCGTTCTGCCCAAAAGATGTGTCCCTTCGAATGGATGAAAAACTATAAATAAGACATATTTTCTCTCCTCCACAAGTAGATTCGATCAACCACATCTGGTAAGCTTAAGCAAAGGGTCTAAGGAAAAATTTCAGGTCTGAGGCACAATGCAAGTTTAAGGACGTCAATCCTCTATGGTTTTACAAACTCCTGAGGCTATACATTTCTGTGTTATATGAGCTTTATGTGGCACAATATTTTCTGTGGATATTAGAGCTATTTGTGGGAACTTTCTCTATGACAATGAGAGCTAGTTGAAGGAATATATTCTTATGGAATGTGAGCCATTTGAAGGACTATATTTTTGTGAATGAAATATATTTTAAGGACTATATCTCTGTAGAATGTGAGGCTATTTTTTGAAGACAATCTATCTCTATGGGATGTGATATCTAAAGACAAGAATGTGGCATCTTGTGATACACCTTGTGGACATAATTGTGGAAGAATTTGGGCTATTGATGGAGGGATGACTTGGCACTTGGGTTACTGGTCAATTTGTCTATGACTTGGATTTATCTTATTTATGAAAGATTCTATAAGGAAAGGATTGATGGGTTTTCCCCTTGTAGATTTTTCCCTGGCCATTGGCCAAATTTCTAGTTTATTTTGTATCTTATGCAATGTGATCTTTATTTATCTTGTACTTAAATGGTTAAATTAACAATTGCTTGATGAATGAAAAATGAGAACTAAAAAGAACAACAAATATCTTCGCAAGTAATTATCATGATAAAAACATCAATATTGCAATTGGATTTCAACATTTGGCATATGATAAGTTAGTATTTTGAATAAATAAGGCCTCTGGTAACTCATTTCCTACTTGTCCACTCTTCTTGTCTGTTGCAGTTGAATAAGACTAGTCCTTTGTTTTGTTGAATGATATGAATCTTTTGTTGACGCTGAGGTGCATTCTTGTCTTGTTGTTGTTGCAGTGTGTTGCTAACATCCTTATTCTTTGGCTGTTATGGCTATCATCATCTCCTGAGACAAATTTGAAAAAGTTGATGATTTTTATATCTTTTGTTTTCTTCTCATTAGTTTCTCCTTCATATCCCAAACTAGATTTCATAAGCGAAGATATTTGGCATTCAATATCACATCCAACTTTTCAAACCCTTTTATGTGTTGAAGGTTCATATTCAATTCAATTTGTGTTTTCTCTAGCTTCTTTCTCAGGATAACTACTTCTCCTTCCAACTTCTTGTAGTCTTTGCTTTTCTCTTTTAACTGTTGTAGCAGGATGCATTCCACATTTTTGACCTCTTCTAATTCAAATTTTAACTAGATAAGCTCTTCGGACTAGCCTCTTCTTTAACATATTGTATCAAAAAATATTTTTGTTTCTTGTTCATCTCCTTTAGTCTGTAAATCTATTCTAGGGAAAAAATTAGCTCCCCCTCAAGGTATACTTCACCTTTTTCTTCTTTACTCAACTGACATTCATTATTTTTTTTAGATTTAGTGTTTGAAACCATAAGAAAAAAATCACTAATTCCTTCTTCATCAGAGGATTCATTTGTATCATTAGAGGAATTGCTATATTCTTGTGTATACAAACTTTTCTTTTTAAACTTTTTTTCATTCTTCATTCTATTGTATTTGTTCTTTTCTTTCCCTTTAGACTTATTTTCTTCCTTCTTATATGGAATTTTTAGACATAGTTCCCTAATCTTCCACAATTAAAGCATTTAAATGGAAATTTTACCTTATACTTACTAGTTCCTTTCTTCAGTTTCTCACAAACTTTGCTTCTTCTTCATCCAATTCTGAACATGAGCACTCTTGTCCTTTTGTCAGTTTCTTGTCTCCTTTGAAGGATGCATCTCTTGAGGCTGATTTTCCTTTAGTATTTCTCATTTCATATGAATTAGAGAGCCGAGCAGTTGATACCTTATTATATTTTCAAAGTTTGACATTTCTTCAGTTGTTGATACCTTAGGATTAAACTTAGCAAGTAGTGATCTCAACACTTTCTAAAATATTGTAGTCTCAATTTTTTCACCTAATCCCATCATAACATTAACAATTTCATCCACTCTAAGAAAGAAATTCACTATGTCTTCATCATCATTCATTAGACTTATGGACTCAAACTACGTACTATAAACTTATAGTTTACCTATTTTCACTTTACCATATCCTTCATGAATGTTTTTCAATTTACCCCACATTTCTTCAGCTGTCTTATAGTGCATTAATTTTAAAAATTACCATTCACTTAGTCCACTAAGAATAACATTCATGGCTTTGGAATTGAATGTAAATTCAAGCTTGCCATATTTATTACCTATTACAAGTGGCTCTTCATAGCCATTTATAACACCCTCCTCCCACATCTACCCAAGTAATCATCCAACCAGAGTAAACATGTGACAAGAGGCTACTATCATATGATTCAACCTCCTAGGTGACCTTAAGGAAGTGGAATCAGTGGAAACACATCATACAAACCTTCCACATTAGCTACAAGACCCCTGAGAATCATCCCAACACTTCTAGTAACCAACCCCTGGGTTCCACTGAGGTTTTAGACCTCTTGATCTATGGACGCTTCCATGCTATGGGTCTGACAAAGTTTAGATGGGTTTGTACGCTCTCATGACAAGGCATGCCAGTGTCCAAGGACTATTTTGCTCAGTGTTGTGCCAGTGTCCCCGAGATTTGAGCCACTTTTTCAGGCTCAGAGCCCAGGTCACTGCCAAAAATGGAATCATACATTCAGAACATAAAGATAACAATGAAAAATGATGCAACATATCAAAAATATGTAATCTATAGCTGTAAACAACAATTCTAAGCATAGGGGTCTCATACTCATATGAGAATTGCTAAGAAGCAGTGATGCCTCAACACATTAGCTGCAATTTCATACATTAGGTCATATATACATTGTTCATTCATTTACAAGTAAAAACATGATGAGATCCATCACAACTACTGTCATAAAACATATACATAATCAACATAACAAAAACAGAAATACCAAGGAAACCACAAACCTATGATCCACATATAAACCAGTATAATACTCATAGAAATAAAGGAGAAATAACCTCATATTGATGATGAAAAATCCAAACCTAGGATGGGACTACCATGTTCCACCCGACTGTAGAATGGTTGAGCCAAATATCTCTTTAGCCATTCACCCCATGCCATATTCCAAGCATGAATATGGGATCTCATAAAACATATCAATCCAAAACCATCTAGCGCTTCCAGAGGCCAACCAACTCAACCCATCAAATAGTGATTCCACCTCATGGTCGAACATTAAAAACCATCATCAGATTGGTCTCTATCCAAGCCTTCCAGGGCTCCAGATCGTTTGTTCCAACCAAGGCTCTAGGACTAGTAACTCAACCCACAACTTATATCAGGGTCCAGAGCATTTATCTAACCAAGACTCTAGGACTAGTAACTCAACCCACCTAGGGCTCCAGAGCATTTGTCCAACCAAGGCTCCAAGACTAGTAACTCAACCCAAGTTGTAACAAAGCTCCAGAGTGTTTTTCCAACCAAGGCTTTGGAACTAATAACGCAACCCAAGTTAGGGAAACATGAGAACCAACCCAAACAAAACAAGGAAATAAATCCACAATCACCATGGCTATCCAGGAAATGGCAAGGATAAGAAAATCCACTGGAAATATAGGAAATCCTCCATGCCAATGACATATCATGACCAATAAACCACATGCATATGCCATGCATGCCAAAAGTAGTGAGGAAAATATACATGCAACTCGGTACCTGCAAGAAAAACCCATTTTAGTTGTTGGTCCTGATGCCCTCTTGCGCTTTCCTGCTCTTCCTTTTCCTTCTTGCTCCAAAAATCCAAGTATGCCACACCCTCCAAGAGTGCTCCAAGAGAACTATTAGTGTCCAAGATTGAGAGAAAATAATGAGAGAGCTCCAAAAACTGAATTGGCAAAAGGTTACCCACTGATCCTTAGAAGCCTTTTTATTAATGAGGCCTTTATTTTCTTAATTTTCCATTATTTTCCTTCATTTTTTCTCCTCACATGCAACCTGTGACCTTTCACCTCCCTTTTCTCCTAATTCCCATTATTTTCATAAATAAATGTGCCAAAAATGCCATTTTTCCTTTTCAAATCCTTTGTCATTTCCTTTTCCAATTTCCTTAGCTATCAATAAGCTAATGAACACCCACACTAGGATGTCTTGCCCAACATTTGGCTTGGAATAAGTGTCCCATCAGCCGTGTTTATTATTTTTCCTTTATTAACTTTTATTACATGGAATTTTCACTAGGGCTGTGATAGAACCCTCCCCTTTGGGGGAACACCATCCTCGGTGTTCGATAACACCTATAACCATAAGACTGTTGTAAGCGAAACATACTACCCATGGAGATTTATAACTTAGCTCGTTGCTGTATTTACAATGATCAACCTTCTGAGAAGCAAACCAAAATGAAAACATAACAATTATAACATCATAATGACATGACACCCATACCGCTTATTGGAGCTTTATAACATAGCTCATGGTGGTATTTACATCCGTATACATATGTACATATACCAATCATCACCAAAACATGTACCAAAACATATACCAAAACACCGTACCAAAACTACTTTGCCTCAACTAGCAAACAATGAAGGATACATAGCCCACATCTGATCTGCCATCTCCCATGTAGCTTCATCAGGCCAAAGTGCTTCCATTGCACTTTAACCTGCTTGATTGCTAAGTTCTAGAGCATGAGCGCATTTTTCTGCAACATACATTAAGGCTCTAACTGAATTCTCCATCTGGTTCCACCTGCAATAAAAATCAATCAATCACATGATCAACATATTTAACATACTTCTTAAGCAATGACACATGGAAAACATCATGGACTTTCACTATCGGAGGCAGTGCATGTCGATAGGCTACTGGCCCAATCCTCTCAATAATGTTGAAGGGTCCATAAAATTATGGTGCCAACTTGGCACATGATCCAATCTGCAAGGAGCTCTTCTTCAGTTTGATGCGCAAGTACACCTATTCCCCAACCTATAACTCCTTGAACAACCTGTTTCAATCTGCATAGCTCTCCTGCCTATCCCGTGCTTCCTTTAGATTCTTCTTTATAACCTGCATCTCCTGTTCCATGTCTGCCAACATGTCTGGTCCAATCAACACCCTATTAACTGGATCACTCCAACTGATGGGAGTATTGTAACTCTGCCCATACAATGCCTCAAACAAACTCATCTTCAAAGATTCCTGATACCCATTTTTGTAAGCGAACTCTACCAATGGAATATACTCTTCCCACTTTTGCTGTTGATGCATCACATACCTCCTCAACTTGTCCTCCAATATCTTGTTGAACCTCTTTGTCCGCGGATGATAAGTTGTACTGAAGGCCAAATTTGTGCCCAAACCTGCAAACAATTCCTTCCAAAACTTGGAAGTGAACTTTGCATTCCTGTCTGACACAATCTTCTTCAGAACTCCGTGCAATCTGATCACATCTATAATGAATACCTGTGCTACATCATTATCTAAGAATGTAAACTTCACTAGAATGAAGTGCATAACCTTTTCCAACCTGTCCACAACAACCATGATGAAATCATGTTGTCTCACTGTTATCGACAAACTTATGATAAAGTCTATGGAAATGACCTCCGATTTCCATTCTGGAATCGTAATCAACTGTAGCATTCCACCTGGATGATTACACTCTACCTTCACACGCTAACAATCGAAACACCTAGCCACAAACTCTACTACATCTTCAGATTCAACCAATAATAAAATCTCTTCACCGCGGTCAATGTCTTATGATATCTTGGGTGTCCTGAATATATTTCGGATGAAACTCCCTCAAGATCACCTTATTGAGCTCACTACTATCTGGCACATATATCCTATCTCTGAATCTAACCAATCCATTTGTTGTAAGGCGATAATCTAAATTCTGTGCACCTCCACCTGTACCTGTACCTGTACCACCACCTATACTTGTAGTCTGCAGCAACCTGTGCACTGTTGGGCATGGGATCCCCTACAGTAGGTTTTGGGGCTCAAAGCCCAAGTTTTGGTCGAAGATGGTGTAGCACTCCACAAAGTACGGGCATGGAGCGCGAATTGTATAATCGAGTCATAGGGTTGTCCGCCCTAATATAATGTAATTTAATGTAAAGTTGTGTCGGCCTACCCATGGTCTACAGACCATGGGATTGTATAAATAGAGCGAGGCTCTAAGTGTAAATATAACTAAGTAATAGATAGAGATGTGAAGGCATGGTTAGAGCATAGAGTTGGATCTGAAGTGTACTAGGTCATAGTAATAGGACGATGCTGTGTAGCTGAGTGCGCAGAGGCCTAGTAGAGTCCGCAACTCAGTGCGCGGATCCCTGCAGCTGAGTGCGCAGGGCAGAGTCGAGTCTGTAATTGGGATTGTACTTGAAAAGGATTACTAATAAAGATAAGTTTGATTCGGAATATTGTGCATATATGTTTCTATTTATCTTTATGCATTTATACTGTTTATGGTTACACGCACTTATCTAAATGTTGAATGAGTAATAAGAAGATTGGGCCCACACACTTTAAGTTGAGAAATAATATAATAGCGTATTAAGAATAGAGATCAGGGTAGTACTTTATTCGCGCCCCTTACAAAGGTGTGCAAAGGCAGTGGCACAGGTCGTGAAGGATAGACAGCTGCGCGAAGCAATGCAAGTGCGCAGGTTCGGACCGCGAACCTCCAGAAACTTCATCAAGACATCCCTAGGCTGTGGAAACCTGGTTCCAGCACCCTCCCATACTACTTTGGGTGAGACCTCAGTTCGCTCTCCGCAAACTGTTGTTGAAAGGGCCAATAGTACCGGGATTTGTTTGGCTAACTCACTTCTGAACCTGGGTCAGGCCCCACTAAGCTAACAAATGGTTCCGTTGCCGAGACCAGGATCTGCATAAGGGATGTCTAATGTCATGCCATTGGAACCCAACAATGAAGGAAACTAAAGAGTGGTTGGACAAGAAGATTCACGAGTCCGTGACACAGGAAAATAGAATTCCGCAAGTATCTAAGGAAAAGTGGTTGGAGTGCTATGTGTATACGAAGATCGACAAGATTTTCTTTGCATCCTTTCCTTCGGAGCTGCATGAGTGGATTGCGAAGTTAGCTGATAGCCAAGGAAGGTGTAGGTTAGACAAATCAATAGTGTGGACTCCGAAATTAGTGCGTAGACTAGAAGCATCAGAGGACAAGATCGCGCGAGCTGTGGACCATTGGCATGACCAGATAATAGGGAGATTTGTCACTGAGTTTGCGGTAGACATGACTATGAGCTACAATGAGGCAGAATGATGCTTTCTCAAAGGACCACGAGGTAAGTGTATTAAATCTTTGAATAATTGGATTAAGATGTTATTGTGTGAAAAAAGGGTCATGTGAATACATTAATGTTTGGGACGATGTAGAGTGAAAAGATCTACAAAAGTAGCAAAGAATTAGAAAACAATCCCTTAATTTCACCTTCGTGAGAGAGTGAGGAAGAGATCGCTAAGGTCTCTTCGAGAAGCGCGGTTAGTTTGATAAGGCAGCGCATTCCCTGGTTACCACCTCCACCCACGCCACCACCTGCTTCACCTCCCTCACCTCCATCTCCACCACCTCCACATTTCAGTATGGCAATCGCAATCAAACTACTAGTATTCAGAGGGGTAGGGAATGAAGATCCAGACCAATTGTAGTTCATGGTAAGGGTAGTATGGAAAGCGAAAGGTGTCATGGACGAAAATATTAAGAAGGCTACATTGGTGAGCATGCTACAGGATTGCGCATTGACATGGTATATCAAGCACTCTAATGACCACCCAAACGTAGGGATAACAGAGATCTAGACCGTGCTGAACAGAGAATTTAGTAGGCCAAAGTCAGAAACACAATCAATCATCGGGTTTAAAGAAATTGTGATGCTCCCGGGCGAGACTCCCTGGGATTTGGATCAACGGCTAAAGAGTATGATTCGTGAAACCAATATGACTTTGACAGATGGACAACATCGCGCATGGTTTGTAGCATCTTTGACACCTCACTTGAGGACGGCATTGTCACAACATAAACTTTCCACCCAGGGCGAAGCGTTGGAAATGGCGATGAGGTTACATGAGACCCTGATACAAGACCCTGGGTTGGGAGTTCAACAAATCCATGCTCAAATACAGAATCTGTGTTTGGAATGAAAAGTTTGAAGCAGGATAGGGCATCGCGGCCAGAGGAGCGCGAGGAAGTATGGTGTATAAAATGCAAAGGCCAAGGCCATGACAAGGATCATTGTCTAGTGTTCACGAACTACTTAGCAGGAGGAGGGCCAATGCCGTTGAGACCAAAGGCACAGGCAGGGCCGAGCACGACACCCACTTTATGGTGCATGATCTGTTAGATAGGAGGCAAACACACAACAGATAATTGTCATTTGTTGCAGAAGTATACACAGACACCCCAACAATTGTTTTGTAATTTCTGCAGGTCGGTAGGCCATGATGAGCGCACTTGTCGTATCTACGAGCTAATGATGGATCAGAGCCCAACCTAAAGGATGCAGATAGAAACGCAAGCCCTCAACCCAGTTGCGGGGATGGCGCACACTGGATTTCAGGGGCGAGGTCGAGGATGAGGAGGAATGGGACTAGGAAGGGGCCACAGACAATTAATTTGTTATAATTGCGGAGGACCAGGGCACTATGCCTGCAATTGTACCAACTTGACGAGGATATCCTATTCGTATTGTGCTCAGTTTGATCATGAAACAATAGATTGTCCTACGTTGATCACCCAAATGCGCGAAAAAGGGGTATTCCAGCCTCCTCCGACTCAGAATATACAAATGATGAGGTCTGAACTGTGCGAAGAAGACCCGAATGTGAACATGATGCTCAGAAGCGGTGTGACCACGAGAGAGGATAAGGGGAAGCAGCCAGAGGAAGATACATGGGTTCGCAAGGCTCCTACAAAGGAACCTGAGTTTGACTTAGAACACACAAAATAGACATTCATGGAAGCTAAGAAGAGCTTCACAGAGGCCTCCACTTCACGTAGTAAGGATCAACTAGAGCCAGGAATGGATCCTTCAATGCTCACTACCTTTTTGGAGACATGCATGAAATTGCTGCGTGACAACAAGGCAGTTAAGGGACTACAGGAGCTGATCACCAGGTGCGTGGGGTCAGGAGAACCGTGCATAGTCCAGAAATTGGGGAAGCATGCATTGCGCACCAGAAGGGAAATGAGGTTGACTGCACAGATTAGTGAGTATGAAATGGATCAGGTAATCTTATATCTAAGTTCAGACGCAAATGTCTTACTGAAGCAAACATGGGAACACATGGGTAGGCCCGTGTTACAATGGTCCCCTATTCAATTACAAATGGCAAACAAACAAAAGATTTTGCCCATGGGGAGGTTGCAAGGAGTAATAGTTGATATTGAAGGTGCGAGCACACATGCGGATTTTGAGGTAATAGAGATTGTTGATGACAACAATCCCTATCCCGCACTGTTAGGAATAGACTGGGCCACCGATATGAACGGAGTCATCAACCTGAAGAAGCGCAAAATTATCTTCGAGAAAAAGTCACTACGCATAGTAGTCCCACTGGACCCAGCCGAAGGAGTGCGCTACACTGAACTAGTGCACAACGATGATAACGACGTTGAGATTGATTGTATTTACAAGATAACTGTGCGAGATCAAGATTGGGTGAACTTGAGCGCAAAAGCTCCTGCATTTTGGATTCAAATGAAGAAGTAGAGTGATGGCAGAATCAGTTGCACGAAGTAACGACATTGAATTGCAACATGATGATTAGATCACTGCGTTGCGTGACAACATAGGCAAGAGAGTTGCCGACATAGGATGGATTGATAGGAGTGGATGAATTTCTGAGCAAATTTGAAAACACAGTACCCGAACAACAGTGGTTCGATGCATTGAAATGGGCATTGCGCACAACACCCGCACAATAGTGGGGTACACATTAAGGCAATTTTGAGAACTGGCGCGGATGTAGAAGGATGATGCACATACGGTTGGAAGCCACCAGCTTCAAACAAGAATCGATCAGCAAGGATGGAGCAACTTGCACGTCCACTTGTCTCGATGGGTACATACATGTGTTGTGCAGCCCATACAAGCACACCCCCAAGTTAGGCTCAAAAATTGGAACAAGACATAGAAGCAGGAAAGGCGACGCACACCACAAACGTTCCACGTAGAAGCATTCAAGAAGCTATCCAGAGTCCTGAACAGTGTTCACCAGGTGAAATAAATTGATTGGGACCTGCGTGTACCAGCGGTGCGATGGGCCAATAGGGCCATGTGCAAAAACCTGAGCGTGGAAATGATTCCAAAGTCAAAGAGCAGAGACGAGACCATAGTTTTGGAGGAAAGAAACCCTCATGCAACAGCTCCCACAGTTGGGACAATATGAGAGGATCAGCATGAAGGGACTACGCAGCTACGCAAGGATGAACATATGCAGATTCCGGAAGCCATTCGGCGAGGGAACCTTAGACTTCGGGAACTCGAAGAAGATCGGGTGCGATTGAGGAAGAAAAGCATGTTAATGGACGTTGAGATCAAAAAACTGGAAAACAAAATCGTGCAAGCATGTCTCGTCGATAGACTAAGAGTGACCAGACAAGATATGGACAGCCAGAATCTTGCATTAGAAGATTGTTGCCAAAGATTTGTGACTCTACTACCATGGCTGCGACCGCACCTTACCAAACAAAGTAACCAGGGGAGTGCAACGCATAAGGGAGAATGCACGACACTAACTGTCGCAAGGGAAATTGAGGAGTGCCCACGGACTAGGCTGGAAGGTGAATTGAAATCTCGCACAGGTGGTGCGACCACCTGACTAGCCGTAGGAAGTATAGTCTCAGTGATCCAAGTAGTTGAAAGAGAGCGTGGGACTATAAAAGAGTCTGTGTGGGAACTACGCGATAAGGAGGTTGCGCGCAGGATCAGTATGTCACAGGGGTCGTGCCCACGCATAGGGGTTGCGCTGCCACACAGGTAGGCTAGGAGGTGACTGTTGGTGTCACTGTTCATGACAAGATGTCTAATTTAAGACAAAGAGGAGCAGGCGGCGGGCAATTAAGACACGAAGTCAGAACTAGATTTGGGACGATCTGCCACCAATCTAGCATTAATGGGCCAAATGTGGGGGGAATGGTCAAATTTGAATTCAAAAAGGCCTATAAATCACAGGTGGCTATCCAGCGAACAACCCTTGGTATTTTGAGAATTCAGTTGTTGCGCTATCAAGTGGGTATGGACCTTACGAATTTTGAGGCTTTGAGAGCAAGTTCAGTGTTTGAGACATTGCCGAAGGAAATGCAGGACCCCCTAAATATAATGATGTCGACACCTGAGGAAGCCGCGCAGAGCCCTACACTGCAGGTAAGGGATGCACTGGAAATTCCAAAATAGCCCCGAACGTCGAGGCCCAAAACGGATACACAAGCAGCGGGACCAATCCGCATGTCCTTGCGAAATCTGTGGTTTGGTAAACTTTCTATGGAAGACAAGGGCAAGAATGTTAATCTTGAGATAGATGATGAGGAGGACCTCAAGGCTTTCGTAGAAGAGATAGAGGTGGATGAAGAAATGGAAGAAGACATCCAGCCAGTACGCGCTGCAAAAAAACTGCCCCAAGTATGTCCCTTTGCGGAAAGGGAAAGCGAAAGTACCCAAGGATTTGGATGTCGTTAAGAGCTCACTCTAAAACCCGCTCCTCCCAGATGGAATTCTATTTGATGTTTTGGTCTTGGGCCACGTGCCCATGATGAAATTTGAAGATTGGGTCCTCGCGGATAATGAAAATTTCCCACATTTGGAGACTAGCAACCTCATGAAACAAAGCAAGGATGAGTCAGTTATAGCGCTAAAGCCACAAAAATGGCCGCTCAGTGTGGAGAAGGTCGAGCTACTCCACCTACTACGGATTCCACACTTTCACCAGGCACTAATCACGATCTTTGTCATCAGGCAACTACTTTGCCTGGTGCACGATGGGTACTTGTGGCTGGAGGAGCCTATTCCCATCACGACAAAGCTTATTCATAGGATTTCTCGACTTCCCTGTACGAGAAGCGACCCCACGAAAATAGCTGGCAAAAGCGGAGATTTTGCGCTCACAGAGGCCATGAAGAAGAAATACAAGTTGTAAAAGAAGAAGAGAGGCTACGTAATTAGTAGCATTCAAAACAAAGGGGTGCGCGTAGCCACCCAGCTGCTGGCCAGGAAAGTGATGAGAAAATGCCGCATCAATGAGGTACCAGCGACGGTCGTCACGCTGGCTGAACAATGCACGGAGCGGTCCAATTCAACTGGGACGAATTCCTCTGTGAAGAATTCCTAACCAACTGCAAAGAAGCTCAGGAGCAGGGCAAGACCTTCCACTACGCGTGGTTGCTCTTGTCTATCTTATTGGTAACCAGGGAATTGCCTAAGGACAGTCAGTTCCCTCCTCTTGAACAGGACTTACCAGAGGTGACAAAATATGTGTCACTCTAGGCGACGAAGGATGCCATGAGGATCCACGAGACCAAGATCTTCTGGGTGCTCATGGAGGCGAGTGTCCGGATGTGGATCAACAAAAGGCCGCCCCTATCCCCCACAGTGTACAATAGTCTGCAGAGCTTTATAGAATTTAAGGCGAATATGCAAAATGTGTATATCAAGGCGCGTAAGGATCCGGAGTAGAACTGGACCAAACTTCCTTTCATTACGATGATGAAATTTTCACTGTGCTCGACTCATGGCCACTCGAGTGGCACTCCCCAGATCGGGCGGTACGCGATAAGACAACGGTACACAAACAAAAGGATTCCACCAAGCTACTGGCACAGCAAAAGCGCAACAAGAAGTTGGCCGAGGAGGTAAGGGATTTTTGCGAGGCAGTGAAGGTTGCTGCAGAGCAGACCAAGGCCGTCGAAAAAGTAGCAGCAGCACAGGCAACATGGGCCACCACGACGTAGGAGGAAGGAGGCCCAAACCTGACCATGGGATAGGGGACAGAGGATACAGCGGAAGGCGCAGACCCAAGCACGACATCTACACAACTGAAATGGTCGCGCGATATGGAACGAACAGGCCTATGGAAGAAGACCAAGGCTTCCAAACTGGATGGTGAACCCATGAAGCTCACAGAGGGTGACCTATACGACATCGGTGACACAGTTCGCGAGGTCACCAGGGAAGCACTCCAGGAAGCGATGATGGAGCAAAAGAATGTGTTGGGGGCCCTCAGGGCACAGCTGCAGGAACTTCAGGTGTGGCCCCCATAAGAGGGAACGATAGATGCATATGGTGCCGCAGGTACATCAGCAACAAAGTAGTTGTTTCGGGCCAAAATGGCCAACACCGTCGTGCTACCGAAGGAGCATTGATAGCGGAAAACACGGAGGACAGAGCCACGGTGGGCTAGATCAAGGGACTTGGCCTAAACTTGGTTGCCTTCCACAGGATAAATTATACCAGCTATAGGATAGAGCGACATCAGAACTCCGTGCTAGGGAAGGATGCACAGTACAAATCCTCAGCGAACAACAAATCAACATCAAGCAGCTTAGCCTACAATGTGATGAAGCGTTGGTGCAGAATCAACAACTGGAGTAGATAGTAGAGGAATCATGTCGCCGCGCTCCAGAGCTAGAAATTGTGACAGACCTACCGATAGGAGTGCGGATTCACAAATTGGCCAGTGGATTCCGCGAGGCAAAGGAGGATGCAACGAGGATACAACTAGACCTCAACCTTTAGATTGTTGAACTACGATTAAAGGTGTAGTCATCCACTCCCTCAACAGTTAGGGAACAGTGTGCTGGCGCTATCCAAAAAGGGCTAGAGGAAATAGGACAAGCAGTGCAGACCTGTACGACTATGTTGGAAGAATCCTTCGCGGTCCAAACTTCCTTACAGGAGGACCCCACCATACAATGCCTAGAAATAAAGGTGTGGGAGCTTCAAATGCAACATGACAGTGTGTGCGAAATGGCGCAGACAGTGGTCCTGACCCAATGGTTGGGGAATGCATTGAAGGAACAGGTAGATGCCACGCGCCAAAAAGAGGAAGTACTTAAAGCATGTGTCTAGCCTTGGATTGATGAGGTCTTCCTCATCACTGCCAACATCAAAGGAAAGCTCGTACAGATGAAATTGATGCATGCTTTAAGACAGGGATTTTCCCCTGACAGCGAGCATTTAGCCGAAAGAGTAGAGCAGATCCAGCAGACGGCAGAACAGTGCGTTGCGGACCTTCGCGCAACACAAGCACAATTGGAAGGGCTCCGTGCTAGGATCGCCACATTGTGACTCGGGACGAGTCACAATGATTGTGTTGGGGGCTTTTTGGGCATGGGATCCCTCGCAATAGGTTTTGGCAAGTTTTGGTCAAAGATGGTGTAGAACTCTGCGAAGTACGGGCGAGGAGTGTGAATTGTATAATCGAGTAATAGGGTTGTCCACCCTAAAATAATGTAATTTAATGTAAATTTGTGTCGGCCTACCCATGGTCTGCGGACCATGGGATTGTAAATAGAGTGAGGCTCTAAGTGTGAAGATAACTAAGGAATAGATAGAGATGCAAAGGCATGTTAGAGCATAGAGCCGGATCTGAGGTGTACTTGGTCATAGTAGTAGGAAGAGGTTCTGCAGCTGATTGCGCAAAGGCCTAGTAGAGTCCGCAACTGATTGCGCAGAGGCCTAGTAGAGTCCGCAGCTGAGTGCGCGGACCCCTGTAGCTGAGTGCACAAGGTGGAGTCGGGTTTGTAATTGGGATTGTACTTGAAAAGGATTACTAATAAAGATAAGTTTGATTCGGAATATTGTGCATCTATGTTTATGTTTATCTTTATGCATTTATACTGTTTATGGTTACGCACACTTATATAAATGTTGAATGGGTAATAAGAAGATTGGGCCCACACACTTTAAGTTGAGAAATAATATAATAGCACAGTAAGAATAGAGATCAGGGTAGTACTTTATTCACACCCCTTATAAAGGTGCATGAAGGCAGTGGCACAGGTCGCGAAGGATAGATAGCTGCGCGGAGCAGTGCAAGTGCGCAGGTTCGGACCGCGAACCTCCAGAAACTTCATCAAGACATCCATAGGGTACTGAAACTTGGTTCCAGCACCCTCCCATACTACTTCGGGTGAGACCTCAGTCCGTGCTCCGTGGACTATTGCTGAAAGGGCCAGTAGTACTGGGATTTGCTTGGCTAACTCACTTCTGAACCTGGGTCAGACCCCACTAAGCCAACATGCACAATCTCCATATACCTGACATCTTGCTGACTTGCCTACAAGATCCTATCCTGTAAGCCTATCCCATAGGAGCTCTTAGTCACTAAGTGATTTACCTGTATACACTTACTAAGGGCATCTGTCACCTTATTCTCTTTACCTTTGATATACCAATCTCAAAATCGAACTCACTGATCTTGGCCAACTAGCGAACCTACCTACCATCCAGGTTTTCTTGGTCAAATAGATACCACAACCCACTCTGATCACTCATCAACACAAACATCATGCCCAAAAGATAGTGCCTCCACATGTTCAATGCATGTATGATCGCTTCCAACTCAAGGTCATGTGTGGGGTAGTTCTGCTCGTGCTCATTCAGTTTTCGTGACTCATAGCATACTTGTTCATCCTGCATAAGGACTCCACCAATTCCTTTCTTACAAACATCCGTGCATACTAAAAAATATTTGTCTGAATCTACAATCTTTAACTTTGGTGCATGTGTCAACAACTGCTTGAGCTGCTCAAAAATAGTCTTGCACTCTTCTGTCCATTCAAACTTCTTATCTTTTCTCTGCAATGATGTGATAGGATAATAATTTTGTGAGAAGTTCCTGATGAACCTCTGGTAATAACCTACTAACCCCATGAAAGATCTCACCTTATCTACATTTCTTGGAGCTATCCACTCCATGATGGCCCTTATCTTTTCTAGATATACTACAATGCCCTCCTTAGAGAAAACATGTCCCAAGTAGTGTACCTCAGTCTAAAATAAACTGCACTTGTTGAGCTTAGCATACAACTAATGCTCTCTCAACAACCTCAACACTGCTGCTAAATTCTCGACATGCTCTTCCTGATTTTTAGAATATATCAATATGTCATCAATGAAAACAATAACGAACTTATCCAAATACAGACACAACACACTATTCATCAAACACATAAATGTAGTTGGAGCATTAGTCAAATCGAATGGAACTACAACAAACTCATAATTCCCATACCTGGTCTTGAAAGTTGGCTTGTAAATTTCCTCCTCTTTGATGCGTACCTTGTGATATCCGGATCTCAGGTCAATATTTGAGAACACCGCTGCTTCCTTCAACTAATCGAACAAGTAATCAACCCTTGGTAATTGATACCTGTTCTTGATGGTCACTTTATTCAAATTCCTGTAGTCAATGCATAATCTGAGAGTGTCATCTTTCTTCTTCACAAATAGTACCGGTGCGCCCCATGGTGATACACTTGGCCTAATGTATCCCTTATCCAACATTTCCTTCAACTGCAACTTCAATTCTACCAACTCAGGTGTACTCATCTTGTAAGGTGGATTTGATGTTGGAGCTACCCTTGATACCAACTCAATGGAAATTCTACCTCCCTGTGAGGTGGAAACTCTAAAATATCCTTAGGAAATGTCTCCTAGAACTACTGTAGAACTGGGTACCTTCTCAAAACAATTGCATCATCAACCTCCTTACCTTTGTCACTAGAAATGTGCACTGTGAATAACACACACCCTTTCCTGCGACTACGCTTTGTGTGCATAACTATCACCATTCTAAGTAATGTTGCTTTCTTCTTACGTCGCAAAATCTATGTTCCCCATTGCCATCCAGGCACTCAAAGGATTTTTCATAAAAATCCACCTTGGTTCTATGAAGGTACAGACAATCCATGCCCAACAACATACTATATGATCCCAATGGTAATACATTCAAATGTGTCGCGATAGGTATACCATTCAAATCAATTGCATAAGCTCTTGCCCAATGATGAACTTTCTTCTTTGTACCTATAGCCAACTACACTAACCAATATTCTACACGTAATTCCTTACTCAAACCACACTTATCCACCAAGTCAAGACTCACATAGCTATAATTAGATCCAGGGTCAATCAAAATAAAAATAACTTGATCACAAAGCTTACTGTCCATCTCAATGATAAATGCCTGATGGTTTGCATGTTTGTTATCCAATGCTGCATAAATACAAGGAAGAATCTGAACAACATCCCCAATAGCCTGTGCCTCCTGTGCTTTATATATTTGAGGCCTACCCCCTGATATTGTGCAAAATCTCTCCTGTGATGATCCCCTCCACAAGTACAACACCGCAAGGGCTCCTTATTCTTCTCCTTTGTTCAAAGTCCTTGTCCCCTGTCAGATGCATTGAACTTCTTAGGTGGTGCAACATTCTCTTTATTACCTGAATCCCAGGGTCTTACTCGCTTCTTTTCCCATTTTCATTTTTTCTTTGCATTACATTTATATTCTTGCTTAGTCTCGGACTTGTGCTTCGATTGTTCATAGAAATGATTTAGCTTTCAGAGGGCCTCCTCCAATGATCTAGGCTCATCGAACTCAATCTTGTCTTTGAATGCCATCAATAACCCACTAGTGAATCTCTGAATCTTGGCCTTCTCCTCCTTGAGGTAAGGCAAATACCTCAGTAGCTCCAAGAACTTGTTAGTGTACTCCTCATTTGCCATAGATCACATCTTTAGCTCATAGAATTCCTTTGCCCTGTCATCAAAGTATCTCTCCGATAAGTACTTCTTCTTGAATAGTGCTCAAACTCATTCCAAGTCAAGTCCTCCTCATATATACCTCTGACATTCTTCACGTCTTCCCACCAAATGTCTACTTTATCTCTAAGACAAAATGTAGCTATTATGGCTTTCATGTTGGTTGAGTAATCATGGAACCTGAAGAACTTCCTTATGCCAAGAAACCATGCATCTACATCCTGCAATTTCTTCATATCTCCATTAAATGTAGGTGACTTTTCTTTCTTAAACTCATCTAACAATACCCCCTATCGCTCCTCCTGTAAGGATGATAATGATGTCGATCATCATGTCTATCAGAACCAAAACTAGAATAATACATGTGTCTATCACCCATCCTATCCAGAGTATCCAACAATATGCCACCAAAACTGTGTCATCTCTATCTAACATGTGACCACCATGCGACCTATTGCCATATGCCCCATTATTTTTTTCCTCCTTCTCATAGCAAATCTGAAGTGGTCCTTGTCACTACAATTATGACAAACTATGAAGTATCATTGCATTTACCTCTACAAATTTCTCCCATGCTTGTATGATTCAGTCATTGTTTGCCTTACAACTACTTATTTCTTCCTTTAAGCTTCTCAGTGTATCTACCAAATCGGAAGAATGCCCAACACCATGTTGCTCATCTGATCCGTAGAGACAGTCTTTATAGTCTATCATCCTTCTAGCCATTTTGATATTCTTCTTGCAAGCTGTATCATGTCGGTTAAACCAAATCACAATAAACCAACGTACCTTCGTATAGTTGGGGGAGGATACCTCATTTGCAAGATCAACAAATCAACGTGATACATGTATAACATACTCGTGAAAACATATAGAAGCATAACACATAAGCATATAACCATGTACCCATTATTCCAGCTAGAGTCTAGTAATCAATACATGACCATATCAATTACACATACCATTACCTCATGCATGACAACAACCACCACATCACTATGCACTTGACCACACGTGAACATTAGCGTGCATAAGAAATGCATAATCAACCATATGCTCATGATGACACACTCCACAATAACACCATCAACTTCCCATGTCGACACCACTACAACCATGACCCATACCATACAAATACAACAAGCACATGGTCCTACAACATAAGAAACACATATGAAATCGACATGAATGCATGACCAACACATAACCCATCTAGTCCAAGGTGTGAAACATGATCTGATATGACTCTATAGCACCCTCCCCCCACATCTACCCAAGTAACCGACCAACTATGAAAATTTGAGAATCCCCGAATCACTACTGCAACAATGGATTAAGTTTCTCCTATTTGTTAAATAACTGAACAAATTATTTACTATGTTCTATGGCAAATATCAAAATCAATATACTGTAGCCTTCACTAATTAAATTATATGCAAAAATAAGAATTGAGCAAGAAGGAAATACACAACACAAGTGACACCATTGTTTTTGGACAAATGTCCCCAGAAAAACCCAATGCGAGAAAACTGGTGCAACAACTGAGGGTTTGTATTATTAAGTAGTAGTTTCTAAATACAATCTTTGGATGCCTTGCTAGATATCTAATACAGAGAATCTGACTGAAAAAGAGATGAGTGAGAAATACCTCACGCTATCACTGGCAATTTGGTACTAATCCAATCACTGAATGGCTAGCCCCTAGCTACCTCTGCGTAGTTTCCACACAATCATTGCGCTGCGCTGCGTCACAGTTGGAGGGGAATGCATCACTCCTTTTGGATGATCGATTTGCCTCTGGAACTTCGACTTTATGGCCTTCTGGTCTCACACCCTGACTTCTGGCTCTGAACTCGATTCTCCAGTAAATTTCAGATCTCCTCTCAGGTCCCGCACTACCTCAGCGTGGCCCTACGCTGCCCAATGTGGCTATATGCTGCCTCTTCTGGATCTCTCTCTGCCTCCTCTGCCTCAGATCAATAAATATTCCTCTGGAAACTATCCCTACCCCTCACTGCAAGAAATTACTTTGATCACTTCTCCGACAACTGCTGCTCTGTTGAGAAATTTGATCTCTGATCTCTTATTCTATGTATTTTCCAAATGCCCATCAAGCCTCTTCTAATAATCCTCTAGTTGAGTAATAAATGACCCAGATTAGATTCCAATCAATGGCTCAGATCATTTCGTATTGATTGTCATCTTCTTCTAGAAGTTTCACCCCCAATTTCATTAATACCCTTTAATTATTTTAATTTCCTAAGTTTAGACTTAGGCCCCCATTAAAAATAATTAATTATTTTAATAAAACTGTCTCTAGGTCGAATTTCCCAAAATGATTTCTGGGTATTTTGGAATACATGTGTCTTAGCCTCCCTGCAAAGTTTTAGGCTTAAAGCACATCCGATTCTACTAGAAATAAACACTCCCTCTTAGCGAGGAATGTGCTCTAGTAACGCAACCTGCTGAAACATCACTTTGACTCTGTAACATCTCCCTCTACGTAGTTGATGTCTGACATCACTTCCCACCAACTACTACAAAAATGTTGCATCTATACTGTTGTTGGCCCTGCCACTGCCAACACTGCATCTATATTGCAACCCTCACAAATTTTGCATATGTGCTATTACTAGCCCGACCACTGCCAACACTACATCTACACTGCAACCTTCTCCAACTGTTGTTGCTACTGCATCAACAATGGAAAATCATCCAAAATTATTGAATAGGTGTTCAACATGATGAATTTTTTATTAGAGTTTTGACTACTACTAGTCTTTGTGTTGACCCTCTAAAGCCTCTGCATTGTTGCTGACTCTGCATTGTGCCAGTTGCACTGCTGCCAACTTTGCTATGCGCTGCTCAGTATCTGGCGCTCCTAGCCACTGCAACTGTCACTTCGGCACTCCTTTGCACCAACTAACACTGGTCCATCCTGCTACTTCTGATATGGGCTCCCGTAGCAAGGTATTGATCCAAGAGGTGGACTCCTCAAGGATATTACCCATCTATAGTTCTTTCGAACTACAGTACTAGATCACCCCACTTCTCTCTTGTAGACTTCAAATCATGTTTCTCATCCTTGTCCTTCTTCTTGAGACGACACTATGTAGCGTAGTGACCAAATTCACCACACTGGAAACATTTGATCTTTGAGATGTCCTTCTTCTGCCTCCACTGCTCCTACTACCCCTTAGATGCAAGGGATAAATTCTCTTCCTCCTCCTTGGGATTCGTCCCACTGTTGTTGTTGCTATCAAGTTTGCACTTGACTAAGTCTCGCCTCATCTCTTCCTACTGAAGAGTGGCCCACATCCCTTCCCAATCTGGAAATCTCTCTCTGCCCAAGACTAATGGACAAATAATTGCCATTCTTCTGAGACTAAATTCAGGGCCAGCCTCGCCATCTTGGTAGGCTGAGGTGTTGATCCGACAGCTGCCAACAAGTCTCGAATTTCCTGAAGCTTCACAAGGAACGAATCAATGCATTCCCCCTTTTGCATCGTCATGGATCTCATCTTCTGCTCCAAGTACATCTTCTGTTGCTCGGAAGATCCCTGATCTAACGTGGCCAAGACATACCACTTCTCTTTGGCTGTCCCTTTGCCAGTAATGTGTCATACAACATGATCCCTCAGTCTGTCGAGGATCAACTGCTTGGCCTTTTCCATTTCAGCCTTATACTTCTTGAGTAGATCTTGATATTCATGTTCAACTACCACACTATCGACATAGGCCTTAAGATTATGCTCATCTAGAAGGCAGGAGATCCTACCCTTCCAGATCACATAGTTGGATGCTTTGTCCAACCGGTCTTGATCTCTCAACCCATTAGCTCCCATCTCTGAAAAAAAAAAGTCAAACTGCCTCCTCTCTCCTCTGCGCAACTACTAGGTTGACCTACGCACTCCCAGCTGGAGTTAGTAGATATGTTCTTCTCTATTGCAACTCAGAACTTGATAAATAAAATTCCCTAGCTAGGAATTCTCTTAGGAGAAAATTCCCTCAAAAGTGTCTCCTTCCTTCTTCTGACGTTTTTCTGCCTCAGCAACTACTGCATAAAACTACATCTAACTTGAAGACTACTCTGTATTGAACCTTGTGTTGAGCTGCTTCCTCTGCCACTGACAAATATCGATCTGGAAATCTTACCTCTTTGTCAAATCACTCAGAGAGAGACTTTCCTTGAGAATTATTTCCCTCCTGGCTTAGACTGTGCAATCCCTTTAGGGATTCGATTTGCTGCCTCTACAACACTTCGATCTCTCTCCTCTTCAAGGTTGGGATCTTCCGACCTGCTCTCTTTCTTCACCTGTTCTCTGATACGATGTGAAAATTCAAGAATCCCCGAATCATTACTGCAACAACTGATTAAGTTTCTCCTATTTGTTAAATAATTAAACAAATTATTTATGTTTTATGGTAAGTATCAAAACCAATACGCAACAAGCTTCACTAATTAAAATATATGCAGAAACAAGAACTGGGAAAGAAGGAAATACACAACACAAGTGACATTGTTTTTTTAGACAAATGTCCCCGAAAAAACCCAATGCAGGAAAACTGGTGCAACAACTGAGGGTTTGTATTATTAAGCAATAGTTTCTGAGTACAATCTTTGGATGCCTTGCTAGCTATCCAATAGAGAGAATTTGACTGACAAAGAGATGGGTGAGATATACTTCACACTATCATTGGTGATCTGGTACTGATCCAACCACTGAATGGCTAGCCCCTAGTTGCCTCTGTGCAGTTTCTGCGTAATCACTGCGTTGCTCTGCATCACAGCTAGAGGGGACTACATCACTCCTTTTGGTTGATCGATTTGCCTCTGGAACTTCAACTTTCTGGCCTCCTGGTCTCACACCCCGACTTCTGGATTTGGAACTTGATTCTCCAACAAATTTTGGATCTCCTCTCAGGCTCTGCGCTGCTTCAGCATGGCCCTATGCTTCCCAACATGGCTTTGCACTACCTCTTCTAAATGTTGGGTCCCTATAATACTAGTGATTACCCCATTACTATTGTAGTTATACCCCTTATTTATATTGTTGTGCCCCTATTACCCCCATATTGTTATTTTTGTGGCTTTATATTATTATTGTTAGGTCGGCTGGATTATATTGTGACTCCTTAGACTCCTATATATAGAAAGGAGGTTTTGTCATTTGTATCATCCAAGAATTGTTCATTTATGTAATGTAAAGGAGGTTTCCCCCTCGAAGAGGCTGAATTCTAAGGTGTTGATCTATCTTTTCTTGAGCTGGTTTCATAACATTTGGTATCAGAGCTTTGGATTCTAGGGTTTCGCTGCTCCAAACAGGTCATCGTGGCATTTTCGCTATTAACTTTTTTTCTGTGATGTTTCAGAAGTCACAAAAAAAACCTATTTGAGAAGAAATCGCGCTGAACCTTGGGTCTGAATTTCAGAGCTTTTCGCATGATATTTGCGGAGATATGATCTGAGGAAGTTGGTCTTTTTGCAGACTCCTGAATTACATTCAAAATAGGTGACCTGGGGAAAATCGTCATAACTTTCTCTCTGGGGATCGGATTGAAATTTCGTAAGAAGGTACAAAAAGAGGACGGACTTAGTTTCTTGGGCGTGTGTTTCAAATTCAAAGGTTGAAACAGTGACTTGTGGCACGTCGTACAAGTTCGCTCTACTGAACCAGTCTAAAAGCAAGTCATTGTGGGAGATTTCACATAACTCTTCCTTGGAGAATCCAATTTGGCTCAGACTTGTGGCATTGGAAAGAGGATGCAGAAGGCTACTACAGGTAGCAATTTCAGAACTGGATGATTCGAAATTACAGAGATACATCAGATTCAATATCAGGCTTCTATAAAGTGAAAAAAAGGTGTGTAGTTTTTTTTTTTAATTTTTGTGTAAGCTTGGTTTAACAGAATTCAGAGGGCATAGTAAAGCATTATTATCGGTAACTGATGCCCCGAGGAAAAAAAATGCAAACACCTAGTAAGGAACCTGAAAGCTCTAGCATGACTCATGAAGAAGAGGAAGAAATGCTACATGATATATCAAAATTACAAGAACAAGTACAACAAATGTCACGTTCACAAAAGCTAACAGAAGCTAAGATAAGTGGCGTGTAATCTAAGATAAATGGTGTGGAATCTAAGATAAAGGGCATGGAAGCTAAGATGGATGATTCGAAGATATATTTGAAGAGAGACATGGTAGATTTGAAGATAGATTTGAAGACAGACATGGAAGAATTGACGAAGTTGCTACAAGAAAGGGTCACTAATGGTGAAAAGGTAGTAAATGAAACTCATGATGAGAACAAAAGAAATGTTAATCATGATTCCATAGACGCTAATGTTGGATTGAAGAATCACCATATTCCAAAAATTGATATGAGGAAGTTTGATGGCAAGGATCCCGCCACATGGATATTACAGATGGAGCAATTCTTCGATCTCAATAATGTGCAAAACGCACAAAAGGTACGTATGGCAACTGTATATTTGGAACCAAATCAGTTTGTATGGTATCAATGGCTTTGCTCTCGTAAACAATTTATCACTTGGGCAATTTTTACGGAAGAATTGTAGCACATTATGAAGATACAAAAAGCAACACTTTTTTAAGCCAATTGATAAGTCTCAAACAAAAGGGTTCAATAATGGAGCACATTGAGGAGTTCCAAAAATTGAACATAAGGGTAAAAGATATTCCAGAGGAGCATAGGATTGACGTGTTCATAGGGTCTTTAAAGGATAATATCCAACATGATGTTCGCCTTTGGGAACCTGATTCATCAGAGAAGGCATTCAGGTTAGCAAGAAAAATGGAAAGAAAAATTATGGCAACCAGGAAGCATACCACTCACAACTATAAAGATGGAAGTGTTGTTGCCCCTAGTCTTCCATAACCTATAAGTTTGACACCACAACAATTGGAAGAAAAAAGAGAAAAAGGGCTTTGTTACAGTTGTGATAACAAATACACTAAAGGTCATAAGTGTGCTGAGAAGCAATTATTCTACATAGATTGTGAAGAGGAAGAAGAAAAGGAGCAAGAAAGGTCAAAAGAAGAAGATATACTCTAGGAACAAAGCCTAGATGAAGAACAAATAAATCCGACCATATCTTGTAATGCATTGGCGGGAATTACCACTCCTGAAACCATCAAGATAGAAGGACAAATCAAGAAGAAAAAGGTAATAGTGTTGATTGATTCAGGAAGCACCCACAATTTTATTCATTGTAGGGTAGCAAAAGAATTGAATTGCTTCCTATATCCAACACCAGAGTGTCAAGTGATGATTGCAAATGGAGGAACAATAAATTGCTCTGGAAAGTGCCATAATATCAAGCTATCCATGGGAGAATATGTATTGACTAGCCCAATGCTTTCCATTCCAATGGGAGGTGCTGATGTTGTACTAGGAGTCTAATGGCTACAATCCTTGGGTACAATAGCTTTTAGTTTTCAAGAACTTTTCATCAAATTTTCTATGGAAGGAAAGGAAGTTGAATTAAGGGGTATTGCAGGGAAACCAGGAAAGATAATTAGCTCTAATGGCATGACAAACCTTCTAAAAGAGGAGCAAAGAGGTGTAATTTCACAATTATGTTTGCTAGATGTTTCCACATTGGAATCATCTATTTCTCCAGATCTCCAAAAAGTCCTGGAAAATCATTCCAAGGTATTTGAGACTCCAAAAGGTCTCCCACCTATGCGTGATCATGATCATGTTATTCATCTGATTCCAGGAAGTGTTCCTCCAAACATCAGGCCGTACAGATATCCCTATGTCCAAAAAAGTGAAATTGAACGTATGGTTGCAGAAATGCTAGAGGTTGGTATAATTCAACCGAGTCAAAGTTCTTTCTCAGCTCCAGTAGTATTGGTGCACAAGAAGGATGGATCATGGCGCATGTGTCTGGATTATAGGGAGCTCAACAAGCTCACTATTAAAGATAAGTTCCCCATTCCTGTTATTGATGAATTACTGGATGAATTGCATGGATCAATTTACCTCACCAAGTTGGATCTTCGTTCGGGATATCATCAAATCAGAATGAAGATTGAAGACATTCCGAAAACGACATTTAGAACTCATGAGGGTCATTATGAATTTTTGGTCATGCCTTTTGGCCTTACCAATGCACCTTCAACATTTCAAGGTTTGATGAATTCAATTTTCAAACCATTCCTTAGAAAATTTGTGTTAGTATTTTTTGATGATATACTAATCTACAGCAAGTCTTGGAAGGATCATGTTGAACATGTTGACAGGGTGCTACAACTATTGGAGGAGAAACAATTATATGCAAAAAGATCCAAATGTTTCTTTGGAGTCCAGGAGGTGGAATATTTGGGTCATATTGTATCTCATGAAGGAGTTAAGGTAGACCCTAGCAAAATTAAAGCCATTAAGGAATGGAAAATCCCCACATCCATAAAGCATATGCGAGGATTTCTTGGGTTGACAGGGTGTTAGCGCTTGAGATTTCACCCTAGGCTGAGGAAGGTAAACCTTCAAGGCAACATCAAACCATTTTACCTCGTAGCTAGCCCTATGGGGTATGAGAAGGCTCTCTCCGGTCAAACTCGGTAGATCTTTCAATAGGATGAGCTGACCCAATTAGGAACACTGATATTAGGCTAGTAAACTGATAAGGGGGGTTGATTTAAAGTTTTTGGTGGCAATTGGAGGGAGTGCGATTCAGGGTGCGGGGATTGAGCTCAGTTTTTGCAGGTGGGTCTTTGGGGCAAGGTAGGAGTTTGTGCTGATGCCTTTAGCTGAGATGGATGATCAAAGAAGAAAAAAGAGAAGCTAAAGAGGGCAAACAATGACTTTGAATCCTCTCTAGACAGTGGAAAACATAAACATTAAACAAATTTGAAAGCTGAGCATGGCAAGCATGAATTCAAACTTTATCACTTCATTTGTTTAATAAGATGCAGTAAAGAAAGAGATGGAACACATAAACACACTTACAATTACAATAAGAGAACACACCATCAACACAAGAGTCCACAAGAATCCCAATGATGTCTGCAAAACCCTGGTCTTCCCTTTCCTCAAATTGCAGAGATACAAGTAAAATATACAATAGGAGCTTCTCCCTCAAGAGTCCAACCTCTCCAACCCTGAAAATGATTGAGAAAATACATAATATAGGCAAGCCAACCTCTTCCCTTGCCTCTAGGGGTCGAGCTCATCCTTCTAGGAGCTGTTTCAACCAATTCTAAACTGAGCCCTAAAACCTAGGCAGTCAAAACAACTTGCCTCTAAAACTTAGGAAACCTATCCATGCATTAAATTTTTACCATTTACATTCAAGAATCTTCTAGAAGTGATCAAGGAGAGTAAAAGTATCTTAGAGCCATGAAAGTTACATAAAAATCCATGATTTACATGCCCAAAAAGGTAACCCAAGTCAAAACTGTACTTTTCTGGCCGAACTGGTCAAAACAGGCAAAATTCCCTGACATGTAGCGCACATGTGCCTGACGGGTAGCGCACATTGAGAGGCCTGTTTGAGGGCCTTCCCGGTGTCCAAATCAGGTGCAAGCTAGCTCATTGGAAAGTTCTGCGAGTCTATTTTCCAACCCCACCGGAATTTTTGAATTTGGAGTTCATTTGACCCCTCAAAACTCAATTCTCCCAAGACAGCTTTCTGCAACTCAAAATAGGGGCAGAAAGTCAAAATTTGCATGTGTTTTGACCTTTTGGAGGCCCAAATCTCCATAAAAACTGAAGTCCATCCATAGGTAGGTGTAACTTTGCATGAAAATTCCAAAAATGCTGAGTTTTCCCTGTTCTGAGTTGCCCCCATGTAGGGTAGCGCACGGGGCGCTACCCGTTAAAAGGCCAAAACCTGTCAATTTCACAAAAAATTCACAAATGACAAAATTTTCTCCAAATTTCTTGAAATTTGGGCTGGGAGACCCCAATCAAGTACCATGCTCAGTCAAAGAGGCTTTGGCCAAAATTTGGAGTGTATCGGGCGTTTTCCTTCGTTTTTGTGCTTTGGCCAACCGTCCTTGGAGCACCTTCGTTCTCGCCGGTATTTTTGACATTTCTCTCAAACCATGACACCTGTGCAAAAAGTGAAGGAGGTTTTTCTTCTTTGGCATGTTATGGACAAAAACCTCTCTCAGTTTTCCAAAATTCATCTTTTATTGCTCTGGAACATCATTTGAGTGCCACTTGTCCCGATGTGTGAAACAAGGAATTTTGTCGAAATGGAGCGAAATGAAGGGGATAGGGGGCTTCTAAATTCTTGGGGAAATTTGTGGGAGTGGGGAGGGATGTTAGGAAGCAGGGGAAAGTGGAATCTCAGTGATTGAGTGAGGGGAAGGGGTCCAAAAGGGCAAAACACAGGCCCAACCTAGAAAATTGCCAGGTTGTAGCTAGAAACTAGGGTTTGTGCAAAAATGAGGAATTTGGCGGATCTAAGGGATGGGAAGTGTTTGGTAAGGTACTTTAAGGATAGGGGAAGGTGTATGAACATCAGGAAACAAGTTTTGCCGGTTATTTGACCATCCAAGAGAAATTGGCTTTCAAAACCCTAAGAGAGGGAAATGACCTTGCCAAGGCACAACTGAAGCATGAACACGGTGTAAAATGACCCATTAGACATTGAAATGACGATGAAAAACCTATGAATGATGATAGGCTCAGCTGAATGATGACATGGACTGACATTTGGGCAAACCCTAGGCCTAATGCCTAGTGACCAAATTTTGCTTGAAGACTCACTGAAATGACAAAATTTGACCTTGACACTCTGAGACCACTTCGTAAGAGCACATTTGATCACTGGAGGAAGGCTGGAAAGACTGACACTAACATAGGGTATTATCGCAAGTTTGTTAAGAATTATGGGAGAATAGCAGCACCTCTAACAACATTATTGAAGAAAGATTCATTTTCATGGACTCTGGAAGCAACAAAGGCCTTTGAACATCTTAAAGAGGCAATGTGCCAAGCACCGGTCTTAGCTACACCGGACTTCACAAAAACCTTTATTGTGGAATGTGATGCTTCAGGAAATGGAATTGGTGCTATTCTAATGCAAGATGAAAGACCCATTGCTTTTGAAAGTCGTCCAATCAAGGGAAAGTTTTTAAGCAAAGCTATTTATGAGAAGGAAATGTTGGCAATACTCCATGCACTTAAGAAATGGCGACCCTACCTAATGGGAAGACACTTCAAGGTAAAAACGGATCATGATAGCCTTAAATACTTTTTAGAACAAAGATTATCCTCTGAAGAGAAACAAAAGTGGGTCACAAAGATGTTGGGTTATGACTTTGAAATCATCTACAAAAAAGGGAAGCAAAATGTGGTGGCAGATGCACTCTCAAGAAAGGATGAGGATGTGGAAGCATTTTTGTGTGCCATTTCTATTATCCAACCAGATTGGATAAACGAAGCAAGGGAGGAATGGAATAATGATGAAGAAGTGTGGGCACTTATTCGAAAGCTACAACAAGATTCCAGTACTTCTGATACATTTAGCTGGCAAAATGACTCGTTATGGTACAAAGATCGCTTATACCTCTGTAAGAATTCCCAGCTAAAACAAAAGATTATTATGGAATTGCACACTTGTCCCTTAGGAGGGCACTCAGGATTTTTAAAAACGTACCACAGGGTTAAGAAGGAATTTTTTTTGGGATGGCCTTAAATCAGATATTCAAAAGTTTGTGGCGGAATGTTTGGTTTGCCAGCAAAATAAAGTTGAAACAATTAAGACACCGGGTCTATTACAACCTTTATCCATTCCAAGCCAACGTTGGAAGGAGGTTTCAATGGATTTTATCACAAGTTTACCCAAGTCTGAGGGAAAGAGTGTCATCATGGTGGTAGTTGACAGACTTACCAAGTATGCACACTTTTGTGCATTATCACATCCATTTAAAGCCAGTACAGTTTCTACTGCATTTATGGAAACAGTTCAAAAGCTACATGGAAACCCAAAGATTATTGTAAGTGACAGAGATCCCATTTTCACTGGAAATTTTTGGACAGAATTATTTTCTTGTCTTGGTACTCAGTTAGCTCATAGCTCATCTTATCATCCTCAATCTGATGGGCAAACTGAGATAGTAAACAAATGTTTGGAAGGATATCTTCGTTGTTTTGTATCTGATAAACAGACACAATGGGTCAAATGGTTGCCTCTGGCTGAATGGTGGTATAACACTTCCTTCCATACAGCAACAAAAATGACCCCATTTATGGCACTTTATGGGTATCAACCACCATCCATCACATCATATTTAAGAGAAAATTCTAAGGTTCAGGCAGTGGAACATCACATCGAACATCAACAACAAGTCCTCCAACTCTTAAAGGATAACCTCGTGTTGGCACAAAATAGAATGAAACAACAGGCAGATCAACATTGCAGTGAAAGAAGTTTTGATGTAGGTGATTGGGTATTCCTACGGCTACAACCATATAAGCAAATGTCCCTAAAGCAAGCTAAGAAGGATAATAAATTATCACCAAAGTATTATGGTCCGTACAAGGTGTTGCAAAAGATCGGTACTATGGCATACAAATTGGAGCTTCCTGCAGCTTCTCGATTGCACCCAGTTTTCCATGTTTCATGTTTAAAGAAGGTTATAGGTGACAAGCTCCCAATTCAAACAATATTGCTAGAACTTGACAAGGAAGGAAAAATTATATTGGAACCGGAAGCAGTCACAGAAACAAGAACTCGACAACTACGAAATTGATCAATTTCAGAGTATCTTATCAAGTGGAAGAACTTATCCGCTGAAGATTCCACATGGGAGGATGAGAATTTTATGTAAAAGTATCCAGAACTACTCAAGCGTTGAGGACAACACTTTTTTGAAGGAGAGGGGCATGTTGGGTCCCTATAATACTAGTGATTACCCCATTACTATTGTAGTTATACCCCTTATTTATATTGTTGTGCCCCTATTACCCCCATATTGTTATTTTTGTGGCTTTATATTATTATTGTTAGGTCGGCTGGATTATATTGTGACTCCTTAGACTCCTATATATAGAAAGGAGGTTTTGTCATTTGTATCATCCAAGAATTGTTCATTTATGTAATGTAAAGGAGGTTTCCCCCTCGAAGAGGCTGAATTCTAAGGCGTTGATCTATCTTTTCTATATTTTCTTGAGCTGGTTTCATAACACTAAATCTCTCTCTGCCTCCTCTGCAATGTATCCCCATATCATGAAATATTCCTCCAGAAACTATCCCTGCCCCTCACTACAAGAAATCACTTCGATCACTTCTTTGGAAACTACTGCTCTCTTGAGAAATTCGATCTTTGATCTCTCACTCGATGTGTTTTCCAAATTCCCATCAAGCCTCTTCTTATAATACTCTAGTTGAGTAATCAATGGTTCATATCATTTCAACTTGATCTTTATCTTCTTCTAGAATTTTCACCCCCAGTTTTTTTTTTTTTTTGTTGACTAGCGGAATCAGCAATGATGGTGGTATCGTACTCGCATTACATGGGGTCGAATCCCACTGGCTGCCACTATAACCTCTAGGAGGAACCGCCCAACCCACAAGAATGGCCCTCGGGTAAGACGAGACTCGAACTCATGACCTGCACAGTGGCACGGACGACTTAATAGATCATCCACTGGCCACAAGACCAAACCTTTGCATGCAAATTTTCACCCCCAGTTTCATTAATACCCTTTAATTATTTTAATTTCCTAAGTTTAGACTTAGGCACCCATTAAAAATAATTAATTATTTTAATAAAAATGTCTCTGGGTGGAATTTCCCAAAACGATTTCTGGGTATTCTGGAATACATATGTCCTATCCTCCCTGCAAATTTTGAGGCTTAGAGCACATCCGATGCTACTAGAAATCAACACCAACCAGGGTAAACATGTGACTAGAGGCTATTATGATATGATTCAACGTCCTAGGTGACCTTAAGGAAATGGAATCGATGGAATCACATCATACAAACCTTCCACATCAGCTACAGGACCCCTCAGAACCATTCTAACACTTCTGGTAACCAACCCCTGGATCCCACTAAGGTTTTAGACCTCTTGACCTATGGACGCTCCCATGCTATGGGCCTGATAGTGTCTAGGATGCTCTGGTCACTCTCATGACAAGGCCTGCTAGCGTCCATGGACTATTTTTCTCAGTGTTGTGCCAACTTCCATGGGATTTGAGCCCAGGTCACTGCCTAGAATGGAATGACACCTTCAGAACATAAAGATAACGATGAAGCAATGATGCAAATTCCAATACTTGAACAAGCCCTTGACTGGAGCTCTACTAATCATGACATGCATTTCACCAAACATATTGAAAATATGTAATCTACAAGTGTAAATAATAGTTCTAAACATAGGGGTCTCATACTCATCTGAGAATTTCTAAGAAGAAGTGATGCCTCAACACATTAGTTGTAGTTTCATCCATCAGGTCATAGATACATTGTTCATTCATTTATAAGTAAAAACATGATGAGATCCATACACGGCTACTGTCATAAAATATATACATAATTAACATAATAGCAACAAAAATACCAAGGAAACCACAACCATATGATCCACATATAAACCAGTATAATACTCATAGAAATACAAGGAGAAATAACCTCATATTGATGATGCAAAATCCAAACCCAGGTTGAGGCTACCACGTTCCACCCGATCATAGAATGGTTGAGCCAAATCTCTCTTTATCCATTCACCCCCATGCCATATTCCAAGCATGAATGTGGGATCTCATAAAATACATCAATCCAAAACCATCCAGGGCTTCTAGAGGCCAACCACCTCAACCCATCAAACAATGATTCCACCTCATGGTTGGACATCAAAAAACAATCATCAGATTGGTCTCTATCCAAGCCTTCCAAGGCTCCAGGTTTAGTAATTCAACCATAACTTATACCGGGCTCCAGAGCGTTTTTTCCAACCAAGGTTCCAGGACTAGTAACTCAACCCACCTAGGGCTCCAGAGCATTTGTCCAACCAAGGCTCCAGGACTAGTAACTCAACCCAAGATGTTACAGGTCTCAAGGGCGTTTGTCCAACCAAGGCTTCAAGAACTAGTAATTCAACCCAAGCTAAGGAAACATGAGAACCAACCAAAACAAAACAAGAAAATAAATCCACAATCACCATGGCTATCTAGGAAATGGCAGGGCTACGCAAATCCACTGTCAATCTAGGCAATCTTCTATGCTAGTGACAGATCATAACCAATAAACCACATGCATATGCCATGCATGCCAAAACTATTGAGGAAAACATACATGCAACTCAGTACTTGTAAGCAAAACCGTAGTTGTTGATCCTAATGTTCTGTTGCACTTTCTTGCTCTTCCTTTGCTTTCTTGCTCCAAAACTCCAAGTATGCCACAGCCTCCAAGAGTGCTCCAAGAAAAATCCAAGTGTCCAAGAGTGAGAGAATAATGAGAGAGCTCCAAAAAATGAACTCACAAAAGGTTACCCACTCATCCTTAGAAACCTTTTTATCCATGAAGTCTCTATTTTCTTCATTTTCCATTATTTTCCTTCATTTTTCTTCTCATATGCAACCTGTGACTCTTCACCTCCATTTTCTCCTAATTTCCATTATTTTCATAAATAAATGTGCCAAAAATGTCATTTTGTCTTTTCAAAGCCTTTTCCATTGCCTTTGCTAATTTCCTTAACTATTAATAAACCCATGAACACAACGTCTCTCCCAACATTCAGCTTGGAATAAGTGTCCCATCAACCGTGGTTATTCTGGTAAGTGTCCCAGCTTGGATACTTGGCATGAGTACACCCGAGGAGGCTTATTCTGGTAAGAGGCCTAATATTTCTCATTTGAGGATTTTTGGTTCTAACGTTTACATGCATGTGATGAAGGATGCCAAGAAGAAGCCGACCGTAGAGGTTGGGATATTTGTGGGGTACACTGATATGCCCCACAACTATCGTGTGTATTTTCGAGACAGTCGCAAGACTGTTGTGCGACAAGATATAAAATTTCAGGAGGAGAAAGCCATGAAGTGTTCGCTTGAGAGGGAGCCACACTTGCATGCAGATGAGGAGCTATTAGTTCTTAAGGATGAGCTTTAGGACATGGATCAGCCACAAGATGAAGTTCATGGAGTGGAAGATACCACTCATGCAGCGCCAACCATCAGAGGGCGAAAGCGCATTACAGAAGCTGAGCGACTGGCTCAAGATGCAGAGAAGGTTGTAGGACCACCTACAGGCCAACGTAGACAGAGACAGTCACTTGATCGGTACACTAGATACATGGCTCTTGTGAGAAAATGTGTTGTGACTGAGCCATCCTCTTTCAAGGAAGCTGTGGAGGATCCCGCATGGGTAGATGCCATGGTGGAAGAGTATGATTCGATTGTCAGAAACAGTGCATGGGAGATTGTCCCAAGACCGGAGGGGAAATCAGTGGTGGGTTCGAGATGGATCTACAAAGTGAAGCACGCAGCTGACAAGAGTGTGGAGAAGTACAAGGCAAGATTTGTTGCCTGAGGCTTTTCATAGATAGAGGGGATCGATTATGAGGAGACCTTTGCACCTGTCGCAAGGTATTCTTCCATACAGACGATTATTGCTCTCTCAGCACAGATGGGGTGGCACATTCATCATATGGATGTGAAGACTGCGTTCCTCAGCAGAGTAATTGAGGAGGAGGTGTACATAGAGCAGCCCAAAGGTTTCGAGATCTTCAACAGCGAGTCGCATGTGTGCAGGCTCAAGAGAGCGTTGTATGGGTTGAAACAAGCACCACGTGCTTGGTACACACGGATAGACAGTTATTTCATCGGACTTGGATTCTCCAAGAGTGAGGCGGATCCTAACCTATACCAGATTGTGGTGGAGGGTAAGTTGCTTATCATTGTACTTTATGTAGATGATTTGATTCTGACAGGTGATGAGCTGTTGATACTTTCATGCAAGGATGATCTTGCTAGGGAGTTTGGGATGAAGGACTTGGGCCTCCTTCATTATTTTCTGGGATTGGAAATTTGGCAGCGCAGTGATGGACTATTTGTTTCTCAGGGTAAGTATGCTCGGGAGATATTGGAGAAGTTCAACATGCATGGCTGCAAGCCTATTGATACTCCTCTTCCTGGAGGTTGGAGGAAGGAGGATGATACTTCAGCGGAGGTAGTGGATGCCACTGTTTATCGACAGTTGGTGGGGTCACTTATGTATCTAGTCAATACACGACCCGGTATATGTTATGCTGTTAACCAGCTTTCACAAGCTATGGTTAAGCCAACCAAGTTCTTTTGGAAGGCAGGCAAGCATGTATTACGTTATCTCAGAGGCACATCGGGATATGGATTGTGGTACAGACAGGAGGATGAGGTGAAGCTATGTGGCTTCACAGATGCAGATTGGGCAGGGAGCCCAACAGACAAAAAGAGCACATCTAGAGGGATCTTCAGTATCGGGTCGACAGAAGTTTCTTGGTACAACAGGAAGCAGAGATCCGTGGCACTCAGTTCAGCAAAGGCCGAGTATATGGCAGCAAGTTTGGTTGCATGCGAGGCTATATGGATGAGGAAGATCCTGGTCGGATTGTTCGGTTCTCACTTGGAGCCTACAATGATTTATTGTGATAACCAAAGTTGAATTAAACTCTTGGCTAATCCAGTATTTCATGATATATCCAAGCACATCGACATCGGTACCATCATATCAGAGATTGTGTGCAGTGGAGAGTCATGTTACTTTCATACATTCCAACGGAGGATCAGGATGCTGATATCTTGACGAAGGCGCTAACCAGGAGAAAATTCGAATACCACCGAGGCAGGATAGGGGTTGCAGATAATCCATATCTTGTTGAGAGGGAGTGTTGAGAATGAAACAAGATGATGGAGCTTAGTGACAAGAAGTCGCCTTCACTAAGTGGGCCCACAGGCTATTTTTGGCACAAAGTCTATTTTTAGACATATGGATCATGGTCTATGAGTTACCGTATGCTATTTGTGGATGATTGGTCATGTTGGTAAAAATAGATGGACTTCTATTTTTATACATATGGGCGGAGTCTATTTTTAGACTGCCAGGCTAAAAATAGAACAGTAAAATATTATTAGCTCATAATAATATTTGGACTATAAACATTATCTTATCCTCTTGGAGCACTTCAGTTTGAGCTACAGATGTGGCACATGCAGCTATCAGAAGGAAATACGCTCTTCTTATGGGTCAGTTGAGCTATTGCATGGTGGACTTCAGTTAGAACTCAAGTGATTGAGTTTGGTGGAGTTGATTGAGGAGTTGATGGAGTTGTGTTCAGTTTGACTTGGTTGAACTAGTTGTATTTAGTCTAACTGCAGAATACACTAGTGATGAGTGATTTGAATTAATTGTTAATTAATTCACTAATTATTAACTCATAAAGCAACTAAAGAATACATCAGTTAACTCAGTGCATGGACAGTTCAGTGGAGACAGGTGTTAGAGGTTGAGATTGCTATCAATTGTGACTATAGTTGTGCATGAGATTTGCACATGCATGGATGGAGATTGCCAATGAGGATTGCGCAGTACAAGCCGAGGAAAACGAGCTTGGAAAGTAATCATACTCACTTTGGATTGCACAGTAGAGGTAGGCAGACGGCAGAGGAGATTTGAACCTGTGACTTGATTCAGATCGGAGCTAGTTTGTGTGTAACAGGTGGAGATAGTACTGAGTACTTGTGAGGAGTATTGTACTATGTATTGTTACATGTTATCTATCATTATAATATACAGATAGTGTGGCATTTTCAGCTGTATGCTTTCCCCGGGTTACATATTGTGTTAATGCGCGCATGCGATTGATGTTTCATTGTTTTTAATTCCGCAAAATTGATGATCAACGTAGAGGAGGTTATGTATTATGCATGCATTCTGCAATAGTGTATAATCAGGATAATCTCTGTGAATAAGTGTCATATTATTCAGAATTTCTACAACATAAAAACCCTTCATTTTAGAATGTAGGGCCTTCAAAGACAACAGGGAAAGTTATGTAGATATTCTGGCAGCTAGCTCTTGGGATAATCTATAAAGTGAAGGGTTTGTTGAGAAGATGAGAGTGTTTATTGTGAGGCTTCATAGGAAAAGAGCTGAATACATCAACTAGATGAAGAAGAAATTTGTCCCATAGGCTATCTTTAGCCTCGTGGATGTTCAAATAGTTTTCTTTCTTTCTTTCTTATTAAATAGTTAAAAGACTGGCATTCCGTGGAGAGCAAAGATTCTTATTGCTCAATTAAGAACTAACTCACATCAGCTTCGGTGTGAAATAGGACGGTGGAAGAGACCTAAAGAAGCTTAGGAAGAACAAGTGTGTACTTTTTGCACTTCTGGGGTAGTGGAATCGGAAAAGCATTTCATTTTGGAATGTGATGCTTTCAGAGATATCAAGGACCATTATGGCAGTATGTTAACATCAATTCATTGGCATTGTATTTTCAGTGAGGGTATTGTTAGAAGGTTGGGTCAGCTCATCATCAATTTGAGTAAGAAAATGATTGAATTGCAAAAGGAAAAAATAATGAGGCTAGTAGTCCCATAAACTATTTTTATTCTCGTGGACGTTAAAATATCATTCATTCATTCATTATTCTAGAAAAGAAAAATTACTGGATTCCAGACAAAAAATAAGTTATGGGCGAGAAATAATTTTTTTTTATATAGACACTTAAATATAAAATATAAATATAGATAGTCAAATTTAAATATAAAATAAATGTAGACAAATATTTTAATAAAAGTATCATATATTGAGGGATTTCCATAAAATTAAAAAATTAGAAATAGATAATTTTATTAAATCTCGAGCTAATAAATATTTTGGAACATAGATAAAAGTAAAGTAATATTAATAAATTGTCAACATGTCATTTTTTTTTTATTTATTTCTTGATTTTTCCTTAGGAGGCCACTTTTAGGCTAAAATTTCCTCTAATGCATTGAGTCACACTGTAATCATACTTTCAATCCACAGTAATCATCCTTGCACATCACATCGCATGGATCAACCTTAAAAATCACATCACTTTAATTGACCTTGAGTCTTCATCATTGAAACCATCCTTCAATTGATATTTAGCCTTCATAGCTGTTTGACATCAATAGTAACATTACCAACAACTGAGATAAATATAGATACAAACAAGTAACTACAATAGACAATGAAATTAAACATGTAGGATAAACCCTTGATTTCCAAAATAAAAAATCAATGTTCATAAGCCTCTTCCAGGGAGAAATATCTTATGAGTAAGCTTCAATAACAATAAAACCACTCGATGAAAAATTACACAACCTTCTAGCTCTATAAATAATTTCCTAAGAGAAAACCTTAACTAATTATTAATTATCTAGTAGGTCTTATTGAAAGAATTTGGCCTTGTATATTAATTGACTAACTCTTAAGAGCTTGAAAGTGGGGAGGTTAGGGTAGGATCTTAACAGAGAAATGTTTGAGAGTTTCAATATTGGAAATGATAAAGATCAAATATTTTTTTATGTTTTCCAGTGGATGCTTGTCACATTCTGATGGATAGACCTTAGCAATATGATTGAAATGCTCTTCATAATGGAAATAATAACATATATTGGATTATGACAAGTGGAAGAAATTTCAAACTATACCTCATGAAGAGGGTTACAGTGGGAGTAGTGACAAAAATGTGATGTATGCTCAACAAAGGAATTCTTGAGGAGGTGAACAACTCAAAAGTATTGTCTTGCACTTTTGTCAAAAGATAACTAAGTCGAACAAAGAGTAGTTCTAGATGAAGATAAATAATTGTTGAAGGAATCAGATGGTAACATCTAGATGTAGTATATGGTTAGGAGACTATGGTGGATGGAATTCTTGTGATGTGAAATTTCTAGTTAGGGGTTGTATGGTTGAGTTCCCTACAACTCTAAGGTAGCGCTAAGGATTGAAGTCTCCATCATTTACTTGGCTGCAATTTGATGGTTGGGGACCTAGTTAAGTACTTCGAGGATTTGCTGGAGGGGGTTCAAATATGGTCAACCCTAGGTCCTATCACATCATTGTTATTGTCAAACCCACACTCTAAAATGATATTACCACTATTAGATCTAGTCTCAAATGTCACAATCTATGTAGGTTCATCATCTCCCAAAATGGTTTTGTAGTAGGGGTCTGACACTCCTAATGATACTTTGATGATGGGCACCTTATCCAACTCTATCCCATTTACATGCCCTAAGCCAACTAGAACCCAAATATTTTTCATACCATTCTTTGTCTTTAGAGATATTTCCTCCCCTCCATTCTCGTTGGAAACCACTACCACTACAACCTATTCCATATACTCTCCACTCCTTTTGCCAAGGTAGTTTCCTTGCCACTCTCCTTACCCTCCCTAAACTATCTTTCTAAGTGGTTTCCTGGGGATAGAATCTCTAGACCTAATACTTTGTCGGATCCACCTTTTGATGAAACTCCTAAACAAAACTGGAAATATATCAAGAGGAAAATAGAAGAGCCAAGCTTGGTATTGGGAAAGGAAATCAAAGTAAATTCCATTAAAAAAATGGAGGCTCTACTATACTTGGAAGGTATTCCTAGTAAGTAGACTTCTATGGTTGTTCTTATGAGATTGACAGATACAAACTTCCACCATCTTCATGGTTACACAGCCCATGGATGGGATAGATCATGAACTCGAGTGGGGATGCATAGAATATTCTCAAGGAATGATGACTCTAGGGATCACAAGTATTGTTTGTAAAAATATGGTATATTGATTTCAATGCACAATCGAAGAAACTCATTATCATCCCCATCCGGTCTAATTTCCTTATCTTCTACTAATATTATGGTTGGAGGATGTTTTAAGAATTTGGGAGCACACAAGGGTTATTCTATGACACTAATCTCTATTTTTGTCAAAATGGGTACATGGGCATGGCTCACATTTTGATTGGATTAAATCTTTCATCCAAACCATTGTACTTTATTATGAGAAACTTAGAGTAGCTGGGCCATCACCAAAGTATGGATTATGAGGGAATTCCCTTCAAATGAGGTTTTTTTCACTCTCATGGACACTTGGGAAGGGTTGTTTAATTAAAGAAAACAAAGTGGGTTAGGAAGGATGCCATCTTATTTGTCACCCCTCCTCCCTCTACTCATGATATTTGGGCTCCATACCCTCATATGTCAAGTCTTTTTTCTTTGGAGCATGAAGCAAATATGGAAGTACAAAAGGAGAGTGCATGCTTGATTACATTACCCCATAATGCTCTTGAAGTTGTCAAGGATCTAGTGATTCCATGCTCCTTGGAGGGCCCTCCCTCCCTAAGCATGCCAATATCTTCCTCCCCTTCGTCCGATAATTAATTTTCTTTTTCATTAGTTTCCCTCATTCTTTCCATTTCAGGGGATTTTATTTCCTCCCTTTCTGGTCTCTCCCTAACCATGTCTTCACAACTCCATTCCTACTGTCCTTCCCTTCTGTTATCAACAAAATAAGAGTTTACATTGTTCCTAGTCATGGCCTTAGATAAGTGTCAAGTCACCCTATGTTTTAATGGGTAAGGTGATAGGTTAGGAGTCTCAAAGGTTTCATTTTTCATATCCAAATAAAGTCTAACAACCTTATTCCATGTTTCATGAGTCTTACATTCCTTTTAGAAACTCATAGCTTAAACCATTTTGAAATTTTTTGGAATTAGCCCCGAAACCACATTTTCGTAGTGCAGACAGTGTAAAATGTTTGTTTTGCGCTACGAAAACGCTGCTCTTTTCGTAGCGCTTTTTCCTGCGTGCTACGAAAACATGGATTCGTAGAACACTCTTGTCAAACATCAATCCGTTAATATTTCGTTAAAATTTTCATTATTAGGTGTCAACTAGGAGTCTGTCCTTAAGCATGCTTCCATCCAAACTCATCATTTCGAATTTAGGGCTCATTATGAAAGGTAATTTCAAATTCTAAAGGGCTGGCTAGTCTTTCATTTTAGTTCGCATGCAAATTCGAAAAGGTTGGCTAGTCTCTCATTTTAGTTTGCATGCAAACCCTCAAACAAAATTTGTTTTCGAATGGTAAGCTTTGGTAATTTTTCACCAAGGTTTTCCTCATCTATAATTCAGGCGACGCTGACCACCATTTGCAAGTGAGGCTGATCAAAAGAATCTCAAGCGAGGGCGGTATGTTACAAGAATTCAGAACGAAAGATGACAGAGGAGAAGAAAAGTCACAGGTTTGGTCATTTTTTAAGAACAGAGCCTGAAAGCACCGAGGTCCTAGTCCTAAATTAGTTGTAGAAGCCTTCAAGAAAGCAGGATGCTGGAAGTTTGGTAAGGAATTGCAGGGAGGACATACCTAGGTGACAAAGGAGTTTGCACTACATTTCATTGGCTCAAGCACAAAGGTCAGAATCTTGAACTTGCAAATTTCTCCAGATGTCATAGCTTTGGTGACAAAAATCCCTAGGGGGCAAGATATATGGTTCAAAAACTTCAGATTCGACATGGAACCATGTAAGGTGTTTCTAAAGCTAGAGTTTGTAGAAATAGACTTAACTAAGGAAGTTCCCAGAAACTACATCAAGGACAGCCATGCCAACTTTCTCTTCAACATTCAACGTTATTTTACCTGTGAAGGCAGATCTCAAAAGGTTTATTCATATCATTTTAAACTCCTGTTGCATTTTACTGGTATGATTTCTTTAGATTTGCCTTACTTCTTATATCGAAGTGTAGCTAAGATGGCAAATAAAGTACAGTTGAAATCTCAAGGATGTGAAACTTCCTTGTTTCATCATGGTCAAATTAAACTGATAGTTCTACATGAACTCAAAAGGATCAACAAATATTGGTCTTCATTTTTATTTTTATGTGACTCTGGAGTAGAAAAACAAGGTGTAGACATTAGCCTTAAGGTTAAAGGAACCCCATTAGCAGAAACCAGCAAGTCTGTAATGTCCAGGGAAAAAGGTATGTTAAGTTGAAACCTAGGAAGCAGGTGAAAGAGCAAGTAAGAAAAACCCCAGTAGTTATTCTTGAAACTCCTAAATCCACAAAAGAAAATATATGTAAGATTAAAGGAATGACACAAGAACAATCAACCAACAAACCAGTTCAAAGGAGATTGACTAGAAGTCAAAATACAAAGGAGAAAGGTAAAACAGTGATCTCGGGAGAAGGTTCAAGCTTGAAGGGTGATTTAAACGATATTTTAAAGCCATTGATATTACAAAATCCCCTTTGGTGCAGGCAGATGTGATAAAATTTGATCAAGGAAAGTCAAAGAAAATGAAACCCTCCAAGAAACTAGAATTTGAGGATGATGTTACAGCATTTGTTTTCAAACCCAAAAAGCCCTTAACCAGGCAATCCAATAAGATGCAAGAGTCCAATATTGAGTTGGGAAGAATAGAAGAAGCCTCTGTTGTTCAAGAAGATTTGATAGATTTTCCATCTCCAAGACCTGAAGGTGACAAAAACACAGTTCTTTCCACTCAAACAGAAAAGGCCAGTTACGAGGTAATGGAAGAAAGGTTAAAAGCTGCTAATAATGAAATTTATAGACTAAGAGTGAGAGCAAGAAGGCATGCTACTGAAAGGACAAATTTCGAAAGGATAAAGGCTCTCTGGGAAGTTGAAAAAGTTTCCAAACCATAAATACTCAACAATGAAGCTCAGTACTTTACCCGGATTGTTCCTGCAATCAAAGAAGCTATATTTGTAAGGAAGATTAATACTCAGTTGAGAGATACTAACAGGAGATTAAAGAGACAAATTGAAGACCTAGAAATACAGTTAACGAAATCTGGAAAAGGGGCTACAAAAATAATGAAACAGGGTGATGAAAAAGGGCAGTGAAGGATATATCTTAAAACAGTTTTGGCATATAAAAAGAAGGATAACTGTGAAGAAGAACATCTTATAAGGGTAAGTGGTTTTGATTTTTGGTTGATCATATCAGTCTTCATGGAATTTTGAAAATCTCCCAAACTACAGATTTTTGAAGGCCGTGTTGAAAAAGAGCATACACAGTGGTTTTGTAACGTGCTACGAAACTGCTGAAGATGATCATTTAGCACTTATAGATGCTTTTCGGAGGTAAGGTCTGATTAATTTCAAATTTGAATTCGCTGGTAAACATGGGATCATATATGAAGTTTCAGATGGCAGTGGTGTAGAAAACAAAGTTCCAAGAACTATTTCATAAGTGATATAAAGGTTGTGCTACGAAAACAGAGTATTTTCGTAGCACAATCATGTTTCATCCTTTCCTCCATATATTCGAGTTTCTTTTTGCACAAGTGGAAAATGATGTTTTAATGGATTATTAATGCATGCCACATGTACACCAGCAAAACTGCTCGAAGATAAGCATAAAGGATTAAGGGCCTTAAAAGGAGGAACTCTGTCTCCTAGTTTTCAGGACAATTAGGTCATGACTCAGCAAGTTTTGCAATAGCACTATCAACATCATCAAGCTCGAAGACATGAGTTGGCAGCTGATTAAAGAATGTATTGAATTCATAGATAAGGTTGTTGAAAGCATGTTTTAGGAGTTTCACTCCTATTTGTATTAGGACTCTTAAAGACAACTAGCTGTCAAGTTGTAATTAAGTAGTTTGTTTTATGAATAGATAGGTGTCAAAGTTAGGAATTCAAATTCCCCTAAAGATGGATCATAGTATCCAAGGTTGTAAAACTCTATATAAAGCTTGAGAATCGAATTCCTCAGGGTTGGTAATTTCATTAGCAAAAAAGAAAGTTGTGTTATTGTAAGAAACTGTGGTTTTTCAAACATAATACAGAGATCAGTTTGACTACTCAAGATTCACAAGGAGTTTATGTGTTTGATGTTCTTATGGCCTTTTTACAATTACTTATTTGCAGTGGTATGAGCTTGTGATACTTAGAATTCATTGGAAAATGCTCTAACTTCCTTCACATGCTTGTAAACTGTGTTGATTCACTATGTTACTGTTTCATTTATAAACCTAAACTCTAAGTGCCTTGACTTCCATGTTTTGCTGATCACGTTGTTTTGTTGAAGACTATCTTGAATCCATAGCCCAATAGATGTTTGCTAATCTTTGATTCAACCAGTCAACCAGTTATACATTTATCCATTTTGTTCCTAGAATTAGCCATCTAATCATTAATCAAAAATCTTAAACCTATTGAGAGAGCCCTCTCAGGTTGAGGAGACTAAGCCTCAACCAAAAGATTGGTTTGAAAGATTTACTTAGAGTCTACTTGATCAGCAACCTATCAGGGTCATATTTTGTGATAACACCTTCCATCCTTTCCTACCTATTTTACCATTACAAGTTTTTCCCTGTTTTCTAATCGAAGGTGTGGTCATCTCGACTCTCCCTCTTACTCCTTCCCCTCATTACAATTACTCTATAAACTCTTCTATGTGACTAGACACTGAACGCTTGGACAACTTTCATCTTGAACTAGGAGGTGGTTTAGGCTTAATTGACGAAGAGGCCTAAAGGCCCTAAGGCAAGGGAAAAAATCATTCCTCTTCCTTACTCAAAGGTAGGGGATTTATGAAATTCGATATGACCACAAAAAATATCTTTTCTCAAGGCCCTTAGATCATTAGCCCATTACAAGGGATCCAAATGAAAATACTTCCCTAAATTACAAAGGATTAGTCTGTCCCTCTAAAAAATTGGCACTAAAGAGGTTAGTAGAGGTTCACTCTCCTCAAATTCTTTTCTGCAAGAGACATTGTGTTAGCACTCTGTGATTTTCCTAGGCTGATAAAGGAATTCTAGAGGTAACCACAAACCACTTTAGGCCAAAATCTAGTCTTTCTAGCTCGGAGAGGGATCTCTCACTTAGGTTACTCAATAAATATGATATTAGGCTAGGTAATAATCATAACAAGGTTTTATTTTTAAAGGTTTTTTGATGAGAAAAGAGACAAGTCCATTGGGCATGGAGTATTGTCAAATCAATTATTTGTCCAGTGATATGATGGAAAAAGAGAGGTTTCTCCACAGGGGCAAGGTAGGCAACTTTGGTGGTGGATTTTTAGGTCAAATTGTTGTAGGGGGTGAATGTAGAAGAGGTGAAAGACAACACATTAGAGCATAAAACCATGGATAAATTCTAAAATGCTGATTTAAGCTGAAAACATTGATAACTTGGAAAAACTAAAACAAAGCACCATTAAGATGAATTTTGAATCAAACATCTGGTTTTTTCCAAGCAAGAAGATACACATTTAAAGGATGTAAATGCATAAGATAACTTACAATATCAAAGGAGCACAAACCACCAAAATTATGACACAGGAATCCCTGCAAATCACCTTCTATTTCATTCGTTCACTGGCCAAAGCTTTCAGAAAAATATAATGACCAAAATTGTTTTTTCTCTAATCTAACCAACAACCAACCCTTTCTACATTCAAATTCATGAATTATATACAATATTCTCTTCCTAAGTATAATGGGTTGAAATCCACCTATTCCCCTAATAGATAAAACTAATTACATGAAAATAAAAAACAAAACCACTTTCCTAGGTACTAGGAAACTACCTTTGACCTATTTATTATAACTTTCCTAATACATCATCAACTTGGAATATTTGCAAATAAACATTAACTACACCTCCTAAGACAATACGACACCTATCCAAATGATCTAAACTACTTCTAGAAGCCAAAAATTCAAAATTTGAAATGAAATAGTGCTGATTGTCCAGACTTACAATGCATTAGCCAGATTCAAAGCAAATTGAAGTAGCCCTCCATGTTTTGTATAGTTGTATCCTTCCTATATCAAAATTTAGCAAACATGTGTGCTTCAAATACCTCTACGATGATACTAAACCTCTTAGATAAGATTCAAAGTGTTTGTAGACCTCCTTTTGGACTATCCCCCACTTTCACAACAAATCTGTGAACTTTGGTAGCACGACTGATATTTATTTAATATATCCTAAACTATGAATCAAATTGAGCTTAAATTTGGAAATAAAGTTAATATCATCATAATGCTTCTCCACACCAAATTTGAGCCAAATCCGACTACGAATTTCGAGAAAATTTTGAAAATGGTTGTAGGTGACAGTAGCTTGTTTCTTGAAAACCGTGAATCATTTTGGGTTGAAATTAATTGAGTTTATTCATCTCACCCCCATACATCTACTATACAAATTTCAGGGAAAATATGTATAGGGTCTAGGAGATATGGTGAAAATATGGTGACTGTGTGAAAACGCATCGCAAAAGCACAACACTCCATGGTTGAGATACCTCTGATCACTCCCTGAGTTGATTGATGACTTCAACAGGTGTGAAAAGGCCTGAAAAACGTCAAATTCATCAATAGTGATGTCTTTGAACAAGATGCACATCCTTTTCATGATGCTTACATAATTATAACCATGTTGGAGACTCGTTTCAAACCTGTGAGGGAATTTTGATCATTGACATGCGAGAATTTTAGCATTGTGTGAACTCGCAAATCCATTGCCTCCCTTTCACAGTGAATGAAACGAGCAACCTGAGATTTTTGATGCAAATGATGAAGAGATGAATGATATGGGATGAAGAGGAAAGTTCAAATGATCATATGGAATGGCCTGGAGCAGAAATCAAGGCATTGATCATGATTTAGAAAGAAAATCATGAATACGTAGCGCTTTTCTGAAAACACAACGCATTGTGAAAAGGAAGGATTGTCCTTTTGACCGTTATTCCTTGCTAAGATCATGAATTTTCCTTTTGAAATGACATTCAAATTGATACCAAAGAGCCTCCAAATCTATGTGAAGATCATTTCATGATTCCTTTTGATGTAGACATAGCCTCTAGACTTAGGTGACCTACAAACAATGACTTAGAAAAGTGACCAACTCACAATAACCAAGGATGTGCATATAATGTTTTTTGTACTTTTTTGAAAATGACCAAAGAATTCCCATGATTACCATTTGTAAGGAAAACACATGACTTTAGACATTGGACTCTTAAAAAAATAAACACCTTTACATGACACCCAATTTAAACCTAGACCTCTTTGAACAATAATAGTCATGTGATCATGACTAATATTTACAAAATTTACATAGAAATACTAACATGACCAAGATCCGTAGACATAGGACACTAACACGGTGATGGATGGTGACAAAGCAATATTCTTCCTCAAGAATAAACTTTCCCATTGGGAATTTATAGCTTTAGATGCATCTCGAAGATTAGGAGGAGTTCTAACAAGTTGGGGAACACTTTGTATGAAATTAAACACTGATTAGTATTTTTGATAAGGTAATACTATAGATTTTTGTTCAAAATAATTAGATGTCCTTCCTTTGTTTCAACATATATGGGTCATACTTAGGAATAAAATAGTTCTAGACACACTTCTTCAATCTTCCATCTATTGACTCGAGAAAAACTATCATGGGAGGGGATTTAAATTTTACTTGGGAGCCTAAAAAATTTGGGGTCCTTCAACAAATTTTGATCCTCTATCCAATTTTCTCATTGGTATATTCAATGATGTTAGTTTCATTGACATCCTACCTCAAACAACCCAATCCAATAACAAAACGAGTTTTGCCAAAATTGCAAAACAGTTGGATCACTTTCTCATATCATAGGCTCTTCTGGATCTAAACTTCCATATGTGCCAATGGACCTTTGTTGGTGAAGAATCTAATGATAATCCAATCCTTTCTAAATTTGAACACTCAACTCTAAAGAACCCCTATCCTTTCAAATTAAACCCATGTTGTTTGAGGACCCTTCTCTACAGGAAACTATGGAATCGACCTAGATCCCCTTCTCCCCAAACAAAAGTGAGCCCCCCCATACAATTCCAAAAAATATTAAAATCTTCAGAATTTGTTTTCCACCAATGGGCCAACAAAAAAATGAAAAAGATTGCAAAAATTTAGAGTTAAAGGACTCTTATGAATAAGGTTTATCCAAGGAGGAGCCAGTTGATCATGGGGAGCTTATTAAAGATATCTAACTAAAAAGAAGAAAAATTCTCTTTTGAATAAGGAAAATGAGTGGAGAATGAAAACTAGAGTTCTGTAACTATATGATGGAAACAAAAGCCCAATTTTTTTTTCATATAATTTCCAACCATAGGAAATTTGTAAACACCATCTCGGAGATCAAAGAGTCTGATGGATTTGTAGCTATTTTCTTCAAATACACATCATTAAATGGAGTAATATATTTCAAAGATATCTTTCATCAAAGATGAAAGGGATAGTATAAACCATATTTTATAAGTGGCACTACTCTTTCCCAGTTTCATATCCTCGAAAGGTAATAAGTTTCTTATGTCTAAGGTTACCAAAATTAAGCTTAAGGAGGTCCTCTATAGCTTTCAAAACGGGAAAAGTTCAGGATTAAGCTGTCTCCCAATTGACTTTGATCTTAAATCTTATGTTTTTTTGGTGAGGATCTATTAAGGGTAGTGGAATACTCTAGAACTTTTGGAAAAATGTTAACCCCCTTTCAATTCCACTTTTATAGCTTTGATCCAAAAACAGATAATCCAAACTCTTTTGACCTCTTTAGGCCTATCTCCCTGTGCAATTCTATATACAAAATAATTTCCAAAGTCATAGCCCTAGGCTAAAAGAAATCATCTCAGACAATATCTTACAGGAACAATTTGGATTTCTAAAAGGTCATCAGATCCATGAAGCCAAAGGACTAGCTCGGGAGGGACTACACTCAATCAATATCAACTACCAAAAAGTATTTTTTATAGAAAGTAGACCTCTCCAAAGCTTTCAATAGGGTAAATTGGCTCTATATTAGACTTGTTTGATCCACCTGATGTTATGCCATTTCTTTGTTTCTTGGGTGTTAAACTGCAACAAATCTACCTCACTTGCACTCTTTCTCAATTGAGAAACTTCCCCTTCTTTAATGTGGAAGAAGGACTCTACAAAGGTGCCCCTTATCCCCATTTCTCTTTCTTCTTGTGGTAGAAGGTCTTAGCAGGCTCATCACTAATGAAAAATTTAAAGGAACCTATAAAGGAGTTTCCATCACTCATCAATTCTCTATAACCCATATACTCTTTGTGGATGATATCATGATCTTCTTAGATGGGTCCATAGGACATTTACAATCTTTGAAGGCACTTTTAGACTATTTCTCACGAGTCACTAATATGGTCATAAACCTCTCAAAATCCTCCTTATTTGAGTGGGGTTTTTCAAATGAGGAAAACCAACATGTGGATACCTTATTCTCCATACATGCACTTGATATTAATCAAGGCCTCAAATATTTGGTTTTCATTCTAAATCCCAATCACTACATAAGATCAGGTTGGTTTTGGGTGGTGGAAGAAATGGAAAAAATAATTTATATTTGGTGAAAAAAATGTCTTTCCAAAGAAGGCATATTGGTCCTTTGTAAATAAATTATTGAAACTATTCTTGTATATTGGGCCTTGTTTGCATGGATTCCTATCAAGAGTTTGTGTAAAATCAAGTAGTTGATTATCGCTTCTTGTGGGCAAGAAAGGAGGGGAATTTTTTTTCTATCATGGGTTAGAACTATATTTCCTTCGAAGATGTCTGGAAAATTATACAAGGATCTAGGCTATGAGCCTAGGTCATCTTACACAAATATGTTAGCCCACTTGGAATCCTAGACTAGATTAGCACTCCACAAAATAGATCCCAAATGGATCCATAATATGGAAAGCTATTGTAAAATCTTTCCCTCTCATTGGACAACATCTTAGATGGAGGGTGGAAATTGGAACAAACATCCTTTTGGGGATGGACACTTGGATAGAGTGTCAACAAAGACACATGCTTCCGAGGGACCTAGTTGTAACATACATAGTTCGTACTATGCAATAACCCTTAGAACACTTGGAACACAAAGACATCCATTAAGGATATAAGTATATATATTGAATAGAGTATATATGAATTGATATGGGATGTTCAATGTTACAAATGAGGGCCCACTTATATACCTAGGTTAGTTCCCTTCATGCAAATCATTTCCCCTTAGACATGCCTCTTTAGTACTAATCATTATTTAATTATTATTATTATTATTATTATTTATATAAATTATATTTATAAATTGCATTCCTCTTCAAAAAGCTCTGTCCTCAAATCTTATTGTTGATAAGGTGTCATCTTTTTCTTTGTCTTGTAATCTATTTGCAACTTTTAGAAATCTTTGAGTTATCATGTTTGATGATACACGTTGATAGGATCAATGGAGGGATAAATAAAATTGTCGAAATGAGAGGATGTGAGTATCCTAAATTAATATTCTGTGGAATATTATGATTACTGGATACTTCATGTGAATTTTTTATCATAAGATTGAATTGCACTGACTTTAGTAGCCTTCAGAATAAAAGTTCGTTGTTTCTGTAGATTTTTACTTGTAGATTCAACAACTTATGTGATATGCTAAAACATAAGACAAGAATCTACTCTACTCTTCAGCGGAAACCAAAATTTATCGATAGTAGAAAAGGAAGAATATCAATCGCACATAACACAATATTTCTTTGTGGAAAACAACTGATCAAAACCTCAATTATCTATATTGCATTAACCAGAAGATCTGAGAAGAAAATACAATGCTTGTTCAACTCGAACAATTCTTGCACTAGTACAATCTATCTCTCTGCCTCACAAGCCAGCTCAAGCCAACACTTAGCCAATTTTGCTACCTTCCAAGCCCCTACTTCCTTGCACAATTCCTGAAAGAATTAGACCATATTTAATTGGGAAATTCACTCTCCATAATTGCACAATTCATCCATAGGCCTTCAATTGATTTCATGCACCATTTGTACAACTCAGAAAATTATACAGTTGATAGTACACAACTCAGAAAATTATACAGCTGATAGTACATTGTCCCTGAAATCTAATCTCAACCAGGTCTTCCTCTGAGCTAACATGCATGAGTTATTTATGAGTGAATATTCAGTTAACTGGTATGGTACTAGTGATGCACTAGTGTACTACACTACTAGACCTCCAATAGTTATAACTATTTTAACTGACTATAACTTAGTTAGACTGAGTTATCTAATCACAACTCAATAAGAACTCAACCTGGGCCCCTAAAATTTTAGGATCACTCTACAGGAATCTAGATAGACTTCCAAATCGAATTTCCTAAGCCAATTAAATCAATTTAACTTAATTAACTATTACAAGTTACTATGAGAATAAAATTTCGATTTAATTCACAATTTAATTCAAGGACAAATTAAATTGGAATTTCTTGTTGCTATGTTTAACACTCCCTCTCAACAAAAAAGGGATTATCAGCTAACTTGATCTTGTCTCTGTGTAACTCAAATTTGCATCTTGACAAAGCCTTTGTCAAAATATCTGCATCCTGCTCCTCTGTGGGAATGTACTTCAACAACATAATTCTCCTTTGCACACAATCTCGAAGATGATGATACCGGATCTCAATATGCTTTGACCAATCATGAAAAAATGGATTTTCAGAGAGGTTGATACAACTCTAATTATCATAGTAAATCACAGTTGGATCCATTTGCTGACCAAACAAACCAACCATGATTTTCCTCATCCAAATAGCCTCACAAGTTGCTTGAATAGCAGCCATGTACTCTTCTTCTGTTGAATTGAGTGCAACTGGTCTTTGTTTCCTGTTGTACCAAGAAACAACTACTGACCCAATACTAAATATTCCTCCTGATGTGCTCTTCCTGTCGGATAGACTCCCTACCCAATCTACATTGGTGAAGCCTTGAAGATTCACTCCCTCTGTCCATCTGTACCATAAACCATATTGAGTAGTGCCTCTAAGGTATCTCAACACATGCTTGGCTGCCTTTGTATACAACTTGGTTGGGTTAACCATCTCTTGACTAAGTTGATTAAATGCATAGCACATGTCCGGTCGTGTGTTCACCAAATACATGAGTGAACCCACAAGTTGCCTGTTACCTGCTAGAGGAGTCTCCATGGGTTTATTTCTTTCCATGTGAAACCTTTTGAATATATTATTGGCATACTTGCCCTGAGAGACAAAAAGTTCCTCATCACCTTGCCATACTTCCATGCCCAGAAAGTAGTGCATGAGCCCCAAATCCTTCATTTCGAACACTCCTGCAACATCCTCTTTGCAAGACTTGATTAGCTTATCATCACATGTCAGAATCAAATCGTCGACATATAAAACAATAATGAACAATTTACCTTCAACCACAATATGGTAAAGGTTCATATTTGCTTCAATTTTGGAGAAGCCCAACCTGGCGAAGTAGCTACTGATCTTGGTGTACTAAGCACAAGGTGCTTGCTTCAGCCCATACAATGCTTGCTTGAGTCGGCACACATGCGACTCTCTGTTGAAGGTCTCAAAACCTTCAAGCTGCTCAATATGCACCTCTTCCTCAATCATGCCATTAATGAAGGTTGTATTTACATCCATATGATGTATCTTACATCCCATCTACGTTGACAGTGCCAAAATGGATCTGATTGATGAGTACCTTGCAACAGGAGCAAAAGTCTCATCGTAATCAATCCCCTCCACTTGAGCAAAACCTATCGCCACAAACTTGGCCTTGTGTTTTTCCACACTACTATCCACTGCTTGTTTTACCTTGTAAAGCCATATGGAACTCACCACTAACTTGTTTTCCAGTCTTGGGACCACATCCCAAACATTGTTCCTCACAATGGAGTCATACTCCTCACCCATGGCATCAACCCAAACCGGTTACTGCATTTCTTCCTTAAAAGAGGATGGCTCAGTCTCTACATATCTGCTCATTAGAGCCATGTAGCCAGTGTACCTCTCGAGTAACCTCCTCTACCTATGTTGTGATGTGGTTGCTCCCACATTCTCTCTAGCACCATGAAATAACCTATCAACCTCTCTGGTGTGCTTTCTCCCATATCTGGAAGAATCTGCAAGAGCGGGTGTCTCCACCTCTTGCTCCTCTACATGTGGTTGCTCCACATCATCCTAATATTCCTCCTTAGGATCTAAGAGCTCCTCAATCGCATGCAGTTGTAGCTCCCTCTCAAGGGAACTTCTCATGGCCTTCTCTTCATAGAATTTTACATCCCTGCTAACCACTATCATCTTGTTGGTCGGCAGGTACAACTGATAGTTGTGAGGTGTATCACTGTACCCCACAAATATCCCCAACTTTGTTGTTGTCTCAAGCTTCTTCCGTGCATCTTTGGTTACATGGCAGTAAATTGATGAACCAAAAATCTTGAAGTGTCTCACATCTAGTTTCTTCCTTGAAAAATCCTCTTCTAGTGTACTCATCCCAAGAATTCGACGAGGACTTATGTTCTGCAAATAAACAATTGTGTTGCATGCCTAAACCCACAAGTGTAGTGGTAGGCCATGATCATGCAACATCACTCGTGCTTCTCTCACAATACTCTTGTTCTTCCTCTCAGCAACCCCATTTTGCTGTAGGTTATGAGGTGCTATCAAGTCTTGTTGATGGATTTTGATGCACAGAAGTTTTTGAACTCATTTGACACATAGTCTCCACCGTTGTCACTCCTGAGAGATTTAACCTTCTTGCCAATATCTTTCTCGACCAATGATTTTAATTCACAAAACTTTGCAAAAGTGCGATCTTTCTTCTACATGAAGAAGATCCAACACTTATGAGAAAAATCATCAACAAATATAACATAATACCTATGCTTGGCCATGGATGCTATCGAGAACGGTCCACATACATCTGATTGGATTGGATCTAGGATTGCCTGTAGTCAACTGTCTTTGTCATGAAAAGAAGCCTTGGTGTACTTTACCAATGTACACCCTTTGCATGTGTCTACCTGTTATGAAACTAGCTCACAAAAAGATAGAAAAGATAGATCAACGCCTTAGAATTCAGCCTCTTCGAGGGGCAACCTCCTTTACATTACACAAATGAATGATTCCTTGATGATACAAATGAAAAGACCTCCTTTCTATATATAGGAGTCTAAGTGGTCATAACATAATCAGAGCCGACATAATAATGATAATGTAAGGGCACAATAATAACATTAGTGGGCTTCTATGGGGCACAATAGTAACAATATGGGCACTAAATGGGTACATCAATATAATAAGTGGGTTGTACTAATAACAATAAGGGTTACACTAGTAGTATAGGGGCCTAACACTACCTGCTCAAGTGTACCCTTGGGAAGACTGGTAGAAATTTGTTGCATGATCTTCAAAGCGCCATGGTGCAAGTGACCCAACCTCCTGTGCCATAACTCATCGATGTCTCAGTTCTTCACCTTCTCTACTTTCATGCTCAATGCAACACAATCTTCTACCTCCAACTTGTAGATATTCTTCATTCAAATCCCTATCCTCTTCACCTGTCCCATGTCTATGTGACGAAGGAACACCTTTCCCTTACTAAATATCACATCATAGCCTCTATCCTCCAACACGACAACAAATACCAAGTTCTTCTTCAAATCGGGAACATATATAACATCTTGCAAAGTGAGGGGAGAACTCGACTCCCTTTGAAAGGTCACTGTACTAATCCCGGTAGCGCTATACCTCCCTTCATCACCCATCTCGATATGCATCTGGAGATCCTTCCCCTCCAAGTTACTGAAGAGCTCTTTGTTACCAGTCATGTGGAAAGAATCTCCATTGTCCAGGTACCATACACTACCCATCATCGATGACACCATAAAAGCAATGAGGGTAAAGTCCAGTTCGAATTGTGAGGCAAGAGACTCACCTGCTGCTCCTCCTAAGGGCTTCTTACCAAACTTCTTGAGTGGACACGTTGTGGAAAAATGTCCCAGCTCATGATAGTGAAAGCACTTGAATTTCGATATGTCCTTCTTCTGGCCACCCTGACAAGAATCTGATTTGGAATGGGATGACTTCCCCTTCCCTTTCTTTTCCTTACCCGCTAAGCCACAATTCTCCTCATCACCAGTCTTTTATGAGGATCCATCCCTGGTGTTCCTCTAAATCTCTCCCTGTACCAAATCCGACCACAGTCGTTCCCAATCTGGTAGCTTCTCCCTCCCATTAACTGAGTCCTGGTAACTGTGCCAGCTCTTGGGAAGTCCTAAAAGAGCTAGGATCACCATATCGTCTTCGGCAACAATAATCTTGACACTTCCAAGCTCATCTCGACAATGGGTGAACTTGGTCAAGTACTTCGGAATTGAGTCGCCCTTCTCCATCTTGATCTTTCTAAGTTTTTCCTTTAGTGCCAACTTCCTATGGTCATTGTTATTCTGAAACAGGTCTGTCAATGCCTTCCACATTGCATATGGAGTATCCTTACCGTGGAGACTCGAGACAATGTGATCTTGAACTCCTTCCAGGATAATCCTTCTTGCTTTTGCCACACACTTTCTCCATTCAGCCAGATCTTTAGCATCAGATGTTGGAGGTTTAGGAATGCCATGATCTATGAATTCCTTGAGGCCATTGTCTTCCAGCACTACCTCCATCCCATCCTTTCAAGCTATGTAATTCGAGCTTCCCTCCAAGGCATACTCAAGTCTCAAACCATAGAAGGCCATGTTGTCGACTTTGAAGTATGAACTACAAATTCGATTCACCTCCACAACAAATTCGAATTCTCCTCTTCTATACTGTCTTCAGCTCTGATACCATGTACAATTTTACTTGTAGATTCAACAACTTATGTAATATGATAAAACATAAGACAATAATCTACTATACTCTTCAATGAAAACCAAAATTGATCGATAAAAACAATAAGAAGAAAATGAAGAATATCAATCGCACATAACACGATATTTCTATTAGGAAAGCAACTGCTCAAAACCTCGACTATCTATATTGCATTAACCAGAAGATCTACAAAGAAAATACATGCTTGTTCAACCCAAACAATTCCGGCACTAGTACAATCTATCTCTCTGCCTCACAAACCAACTCAAGCCAACACTTAGCCAATTTTGTTGCCTGCCAAGCCCCTACTTCCTTGCACAATTCTTGAGAGAATTAACCTGTATTTAATTTGGAAATCCACTCTTCATAACTGCACAATCCATCCATAGGCCTTCAACTGATATCATGCACCATCTCTACAACTCGAAAAATTATACAACTGATAGTACACTATCCCTGAACTCTAATCTCAACTGGGACTTCCTATAAACTGACATGCATGAGCTATTTATGAGTGAATCTTCAGTTAACTGGTGTGGTACTGATGATCCGCTAGTGCACTACTCCACTACTAGACCTCCTACCAATTCCTCCAGCAGTTAGAACTAATTTAACTGACTATAACTCAGTTAGACTGAGTTATCTAACTACAACTCAATAAGAACTCAACCTGTGCCCCTAAAATTTAGGGATCACTCTACATGACTCTAGATAGACTTCCAACTCGAATTTCCTAATCCAGTTAGGTAAATTTAACTTAATTAACTATTACAAGTTGCTAGGAGAATATAATTTCGATTTAATTCACAATTTAATTCAAGGACAAATTAAATTGGAATTTCTTGTTGCTATTTTTAACAGTTTCTATTTTGAGTGATATAGATATGTAGATTGATTGAGTTCTCTTCTCTTGTGATTCAAATGTCGATAAGAAGATTTAGTGGATTGATTTTCCTTTATCATACATTTGGAAATTTCCTTATTTACTTAAGGTACTAATGTTGTTGAGTTGGTTATATAATATTCACTTGGAATTTTTACTGTTTGAACTGTGACATCTGTATATGTTTTTACCACAATTGAGTTGTCATCTTCTTGAATTGTGATGTTGACTGGATCAATATTCATTCCTTTTTCTTCAACTTGGACTGTTACATCTTTAAACTTAGATACTTCTTTCTTAATAAGTTCTTCTAATTTGTTTTTCAATGATTTTTTTATCATCCTTAAGTTTCTTAATCTGAGTAAGCTGATTTTGGTTATGATTTTTTAAAGGTGAAATTTTTGTCTTCGAATTCAACTTGTTTTTTACGCTCAATCTTTTCATTTTTTAAATCTCTAATTTTTTCTAATAATTTTTTATTAAAGTTTTTTAAGCGCAAATTTTCTTCTTCTTTCTTTGATAAACTCTCGTTGAGTTTATTTTCAGAACTTTCCTTTTCTTGCTTTAGTTTTTTCTTCTTAGTTTTACACTTTCTGACTTGTGTAAGTAGCTTTTGACTATGATCCTTCAAACATGAATTTTCTTCGTTTTTGTTGGATATGACTTCTTCAAGCTTCTTCGATATTGTTTATTGATTCACTTGAAGCATCAATTTCGAAATATCCTTAAAGTATTCAGATGAAGGGATCATTGAATTTGACTTCATTGTCATGTCCTGGAATTTGATCATCTTCTTCTTATAAGGAAGCATAAAAAAAAAAAAATTCTCTTTGTTTAACATGAACATATCTATTTCTTTAAACTAGGCTAGATCGAAAATTATGTCAATCTCTTTGTTATATATAGATATGATGTTGATTTGAGATATATATTCATAATGATCAATTGTCACTTGTAAATTATCAATTTCATACCCTTTCTCGCTAAGAATATTTTCTCTTTCTCCAATATTTTGCTCTAGAATTGACAACTCATTTCCCAAATTAATATTGATGCAATTTTCTTTATCGCTCATGTTGATAATGACATTAATCATTCTTCCTTGAATACTCCCATTTAATGTAAATAGTCTAAAATTTGCAATTGAAATACCCTTATGGAAGAATCTTCTTTCATTTCTGGATTATAATCCAATTTTTTAGAGATAGACTCTCTTTTGTGTTCGTTGATGAGCTTAGGGTTTAACGATAACCCCTTCAGTACTTAAGAAAATCTTTGTAACTTTTTCTTTTCTTTTCACCTATAATAATAATAATTTTATAAATTGAACCATTTTTTTTAAATATGCCTCCTTTCCCTTCTGTAACTTTTATAATGAGAACGTAATAATAGTGGCGTCTTTTTTTTAATTAAATATCCTCTTTCTTACTTAAACTTGATGCTTAAAGAGAAAGAAGAACTATTTTTATAGTTATTTATTTTAATACCCTTTGGTTTATGTTTTATAATATATTGAATCTCCTTCTTAATTAATGTTTCCTTGTCCCAATGGCAAGCGTAGCCTCTAAACATCAAGATGTGTGTCTTTCTGATTGTGATGCTTGTCATTTGTTAACTTTGAGCAATTGGCTTGATTTTTTTCCTTACTATTTTGACCAATCGATTTGTATAGGGGCACAACCTTTGGATTGACAACGCACTTATACACAACACTTCATCAATTCTAATGTTGTTTTTGAACGTTATTTGATTGATTTTTTTAGTCGAAGCCTGAAAGTGGAGTATAAGATAAGGGTAGGTCGTATGGGATTTGTATTTCAATGCGTTCATGCTTTAGTGTGACATCAGGAAAGATCACAACCAGTGGTGGTGCCCTACAACTATGGCAGCCGTAGCAATGACATGCATTCAAGGTTGGGGACCTAGTAGTGGCAACATGGTTAGGTGAGGGACAATGACGATATAGGACAGGCTCAGGTGGCGATAGTGTGGATGGGCTGTAGAAGGTGGCTTTCACTGATGATTGCAGTGGTGGTTGTCGAGATGGCAGTTTTCCATTGCAACAATTTGTGGAGGGTGGTCTATCGAGTGAAGTTGGTGGACTATCTTATATATATATATAATATATAGAGAGAGAGAGAGAGAGAGAGAGATATCTATATATATATTCTATTTTTATTTTTATTTTCTTTTCAATGTATCTATTTGACATTTTTTTAAACTTTTTTTTTTTCCTTTTTTTGTACTCTCTCTCTCTCTCTCTCTATATATATATATATATATATTGTCCTTTTTAAATTATTTTCTTTTTCTCTCTCTTTTCTAATTTTATAATTTTTTTTATAAATGGCCAAGGCTTGAGGATGAAACCTGGAAAATGGAGAAGCTCGAAAGTCTCTGTAGTGAAATGCTTCAATCAAAATGGCAACGAAGTTGACAACATGTTCATGGTCAAAGGACAAATCAAATTGGCTTTTTGTAGTGGTTGAGCGGCCAAAGGATCGAACAACTCCAATACCAATGTAACGAATAGAGTTTGTACTACGTAGTAATCTTTGGAACACTTGGAACATGAAGACATTCATTGAGGATATAAGTATATATATTAAATATTGTATATAAGAATTGATATGAGATGATCAATGTTACAAATGAGGGCCCACTTATATACCTAGGCAAGTGCCCTTTCATGAACAGTATATATATATATATATATATATATATATATATATAATTTAATGGTGTTGTCATTGATGTCAACCTTGGAGTTTGACTAGGTTTGACTTTGACTGAAACACCAGTCATTGATGTCAAATTAATAATGAACGCTTCTTATAATTGTCTGGATTACATCAAGTTGGAAGCTCCACTATTGGATGGTTGAAAACCCAGGTCCTAGGGTTTGGGTTCCCTGGATTAAGGATATACCCCGAATTTGTCGAGGGTTTTTGATGTGGCAAAAAATTGAGTTTGGGTTGGAGATCCACATCATTGGATTCTCCTCGGAAAAATGTTTCTTGTGGTATGTGATATGCCACATGGTTCCACCTAGTTTGAGAGATATTCCCATTTGAAGTAACTAGGGACCCTAGTTAATGGGCTAGAATCCGATAAGAGTGTCACTTGGCAAATTTTCATTGGTTGTGGGCATCCAAATTAAGCATAAGGGTTCCTTGTCATTATTTTGTGAAGATATCACCTTAGGAAGGGCATCACAAACATTATGCACCCAAAATACTTTTAAATTGTATTAAAAAGTCTAATCTATACACCCAAAGGGAAACTTTTAACATAGGGCTTAAAAGAACTAATAAAATATTGATATTAATTTAACTATATTTATTAAATAAGTAAAGTGTTTTAGAGCCCCTCCAATGTACACTTTGAAGAAGCCCCTCTTAGATCTATAAAAGGAAGACAATTTACCTTACCTCTCACATCAATTTTCAACAACATAGCACATATCCCTCTCTGAAGTTTTTGGCCTTAGAGAAGAATTCTAAGGCATGCAAAGGTTCAGATCTCTGAGGTAAAAGGCAGTGAAAGGTTAAGATGATAAATCTCTTTTGGTATTTTTTATTGCTTTTGGATGTGTTTGATATACTTATGTCCAAGGCAAGCAGAATTCTAAGGTATGTTACTTTATGTTCTTGTGACCTAGGGCATCCTTCTGTCTAAATACTTCAGACCTGTGAGGGAATCTCTGCAGCTAGGGCTTGGTCTTAGGTCCATGTTTTTATTGTGCTTAATAACCTCAAAATTGCCTCAAAATTTCTCTACAACCTTCGACCTTTCTCTCCTAAGACAACAATAGGCCTGCTCTTCTGTTGTGCATATATTTAGATATCTGATAAGCCTTTGGCTAGGGTTGATCCTAGGGTAGTGAAAGTAAAAACAATCTTCTAGAATGTGATTTTAGGACTACACATTAACCTTATCATGACTTGGTTTTTACAATAGTAACATGACATTACAACTGAGTCATGAACTTAAAATAGTGAAATGAACTTGACCTAGTGATGACATCTCTCTGATTGTCCAAGTGTAACAATAAAACAATGTCAATATGATGTCGAGTTTGATGTGGCAAGGATAGATGAATGAGTTTGATAATGGCATTGAATAAAAGCAATAATCATATTACTCATGTGATGTAGTAGTAACTTGTTATAGAAATGTAATTGATACTCATGACAACAATAATATTGGAGTTCATTAATAAGATAATGGAGAATTGACATATAGACTTAATTGAATTAAGAACTTAACATAAGCTTGACCAGGGACCATTTGCAAATTACATAAATGGTATTGATAGCTGATTGAGGAAGTGGGTGTCAGTAACACTAACAATAAAACTTGATACATAGTGAGTTGACACTTGGATTGGACAATAGATTTGATAATGACATTAAAGTGTTGATATGACATTTGAAAGATGTCTAAGTGATACATCCTTGTGACTATCTTAAGTATAACAATCTTGTAGTAGTCAAACAATTGACATTATTATGATAAGTGGTAATGTGACAATTAGAGTCTACAATGACTTAGACAGAACAACTAGGCATATAATATGAGGAATGGTGAGTTCTTCCCTATATGTAGTATGAAACCTATGATATTAAAGTTCATCAATGAGATAGTGTTACTTGACTGTTGAATTGACTCATAGATATGACAAAATGACTTGAATTGGCACATATTGACATATAAGCTTGGCATACAAACTTTACCTATAGATACTAGCCTATAGTAACACTTTGACAACTATAATTACCTAGGAATTTGTATTAGGTGTTTTATACCGATGACCTAGAGGGTGTACTGTATTAGTGACATAATTGTAACCTTACAAGGAAACAACTCTCACCTTGGTATATAACCTATTGACATGAGAAAGATGGATAATAGTATATGACTACTGATAAGTAGAAGTGAAAAGGCATATGTTGGTAGCTCTCCATGGGCGGTGTTTGACAGCATTGGAAGAAGGTCATTTCGATGACCTAAGGCATCTTGGTGTATGCCATTATTAGACATTTGGGTTCAACATTTGCTACAATACAGGTAGTTTGGTACAATGATGGTAGCCAATGTTGTGAATGCTCATCTATTCATGTGCAGTGCAGTGGTTCAATTGTAATGTGTAGTAGCCTATGTGAACAATGACATGCAGTGATGTGCAGTGGTCATTGGTGGTAGGTTGTACAATGATCAACAGTAATTAGAATGTGCAATTGTCAATTGGTTTGGAAACATTGAAAATCAAGGTTTAATGTGCAGTATTATGCAGTATTAGTTTGGGTAGTATTGTCTAGTGATCAACTTAAGCAACATAGTACAATGGTTAGTGGCTACCAGGACATGACAGGATAAGAAAAATATTCTTACAACATTCTTATATTGATTTAGAGCACAAGGGGATCCAGTGTGAAAATTGTGAAATGTGGTCTGCCAACTCCTTAGGTGATTAGAGTCACCTTCAGGTTGTGGCCTGAGAACACTTCAGGGCGACAGGGTGGCGCTAGGGTAGGTCATAGCCTGCATAGGGCATTGTGGTGTCCTTTTAGTTGGAGCTCATAAATCACAGGGCGACGAAGCATCCTTTCAAGAGCAGTTGGTAAACAAAGTGTTGGGGCACCCGTCAGGTTGTGCCCTAAATCATAAGGTGTCAGGGCATCCTTCTATCTGCAGCAGGATATTAGGGTGTAGTAGTGTACTACAAGTTGTATCCTATAAATCAAGGGGTTGTGGCCTCCTTCAGTTGTGGCTAAGAACTTGATGTAATTAATTTTTCTTTTAAAGAGAAGAAGAAGACAATTACTAAGAAGTGTTTGGTGGTTTTTGACCCAAAGGGGGTTTTCCACCTAAAAATATTATGTCTACTATTTCTATCTTTCTGCATTGTTATATGGTGTTGTCTACTACTTTTGATATATGATATTGAATAATAAAAAACCTATTGAAGATTAACTAATGGTCTGAAAGGAGTTTAATAAAGTGATAATTGGTAAGAAATATTGTTTCAACCCCCTTAGTATTTCCAACAATTGGTATCAAAGCAGGTACTTTCAGTAGCAAGTTAATAGCTGGAAGGTAGATCTCTAAGTACAAAGGTGGGAAAATCAAGAAGAAATCTGCCACACGTTCAAAGGAAGATTCAGGTACTATAACCGTCTCCAAATCTGAACAAAATTAGTGTTGTACACTAGCTCCCGAATTTGATGAAGATAATTATTGGATACAGGGATCTAGAATGATAGTCCATTTGGAAACTCATGATGTATGGCAATCTATTGTTTCTGGAAACACATCTACCGACTAAGCTAAAAAGTACAAAACAAATCCATGAATGTCATTTTTAATGTTATGCCAAATACCGTAAAAGCAAAAGTTGGTTAATTCTCAACGACCAAAATCATTTAGGAAAGGCTCCATAATCTCTACTTAAAGAAGCATGAAGGTCAAGATTTAGATGTCGATAGTCATGTAGATCCTGATATCAAGGAATCAAACAATAATGATAGTGAAGAAGATGAAGAAATGAGTGAAATCAAATTTCAAAATGAAGTTGCCAGATATTAAAGGAACTCAAGAATGAAAAGGAAAGGGCTAATTTCTAGAAGAAGAACTGAAGATAGCGAAAGGACACGTCAGAAGACTTAATAAGAATAATGAAGAATCCAATGAAATTATCTACAGTCTTGGAATCCAGTTAAAAAAAAACAGAAAATTTGAAGAGTCAGAGAACCGTACACTCAAAGAAGAAGTTGCTATATTGAAACTCCAAGTGCAAGAAGTAGAGTAGAAAGAGAAAGATTTGGCAAGTCAATTAAAGGAATCTAGTAAAACGTATGTATTTGAAGTTGATCAAAAGAAAAAGGAACTGGATATAACTATTGGAAAAATAAACAGACTTAGGAAGGAAAATGGAAGGCAGAAGGAATAGATACAAGTTCTCAACAGAGAAGCAAAAAAGGTTCTTTTCTAAAGCTACAAATAGAAGTAGCAGAAAGAAGAAGACAAATCTTGAAAAGTTGGTTTCAAGAAGACCTTGCTCAAAAGCAAGAAGAACTTGGCGCAACCCGAAATGAAGACAAGTTCAAGGATTGACAATAGGAACATTTGTAGGTTATTGATATGAAAGATCATGAATTGGCCCAATTGAAGATAAATGCAGAAGAAGCAGGTAAAGCTCCATGTGACGAAGGCACAAGTTCTAAATCTTTGCAAAATCAAGATGGGGAAAATACTGAGAATACTGTAGCTTCAAAGAATGATGGTGAAATAATCAAGGACAAAGGACAATGAACAATTACGCTACCTCCGGAGAAGAACAAGTATAAATGACCACCTAGGTATGCTCGTTCATTTCATGGTTATTGTTTTTCATGTATTAACTACAAACATATGGATAGGGATTGTGAAGTTGTTGACATGTACAATTATAAAAAATCACCGCCTTTGAAGAAGAATGAATCCAAACGAGATAACTCATCCAGGTACGTTCGTTTATTTAATGGTTATTGCTTTTCATGTACTAACTATGAACATGTGACTAGGGATTGTGAAGTTTTTGACAGGTACAATTACCAAAGGCATCTGCAAAACCCTAGAAGCGAGTTTGTAGGATCACGAGACAAGTTCCATGATGATTTTGACAACAAAAAGTACATGCCAGATGGGCCAAACATTGAATGTTTCAAATGACATAACTATGGCCATATAGCTTGCAATTGCAAATACCAGATGGAATCTTCTATGGATGACATTGAATGCTTCAAATTTCATAATTATGGGCACATAGCTCAAGAGTGCAGGTACAACCCCAACATTGAATGTTATAAATGTCATAACTATGGGTAGGTACGACCGCAACATTGAGCTTGTAAGTACAAGAAGGCCTGGAAAGAAAAACAAGAACAAGAAGATCAAGCAAATAAGAAAGTCTCAGCAGTCATGCTTTCAGGATTCGTAAGGGCGAAAGGTAATGATGAATCAATAGGTACATTGAATGATGACACACATTAGGATGATCCAACCGAAGACTTAGGTGATACATCATTTTGAAGATATATCTGTGGCACAAATCTACAATTGACAAATATGAAACATGGGCATAATAACAACATCAATACAAATGTGTCAAATCCATAGAAGGTTCAAGAGGAGAAAAACAATTAAAGGATTACAGGTCCACATTGATCAATCATTCAAAGAGTCTTCAACATTGATAGTAGGTTAACACTACAGGGTTACAAATGGTCATCCATATGAAGCACAGTATGACAAGGGGAGATAGTTCATTGTAGTAAGTATTGAGGAAAGTACTTCGAAGTAGAAAAGTACTTTGCAGGAAGAAAGAGGAAGGGTTCTCATCAGGGGGAGCACAAGCAAGTTATAGGTCCACATGAAGTAAGTAGATTGTCAGGGGGAGTCACCCTTTGTCATTGATGTCAAAGGGGGAGAGAAATCATGAGAAGGAGATGGAAGCATAAAGTCAAGGGTAGTTGCACTCACAAAAGGAGTGCATGTGTTGCTATCAATGGCAAAGGGTGAGATGGTTGGATGGTGTTTTCATTGATGTCAAATTAATAATGAAAAGTTATTATAATTGTCCGGATTACATCAAGTTGGAAGCTCCATTGTTGGATGGTTGAAAACCTAGGCCCTAGGGTTTGGGTTTCCTGGATTGAGGACATACCTTGACTTTGTCAAGGTTTTTTGATGTGGCAAAACAATGACTTTCAGTTGGAGATCCACATCATTGGATTCCCCTTCGAAAGATGTTTCTTGTGGTATGTGGTACACTACGTGGCTCCTCATGGTTTAAGAGATATTCCCATTTGAAATTAGGGACCCTAGTTGGTGGGCTAGAACCCCATAGGAGTGTCACTTGGCATATTTTCATTGGTTGTGGGCATCCAAATTAAGCATAAGGGTTCCTTGTCATGTTTTGTGAATATATCACCTTAGGAAGGGCATCACAAACATTATGCACCCTTAAGAATCCTAAATTGTATTAAGAAGCCTAATCTATACACCTAAAGAGAAACTTTTAATTTAGGGCTTAAAAGAACTAATGAAATATTGATATTAATTTAACTATAGTTATTAAATAAGTGAAGTTTTTTAAAGACCCTTCAATATACAATTTGAAGAAGCCCCTCTTAAATCTATAAAAGGCAAACAATTTACCTTACCTCTCACATCATTTTTAAACAACATAGCACATATCCCTCTTATGAAATTTTCGACCTTATAGAATACTTTTGAGGCATGTAAAAGTTCAGATCTAAGATAAAGGGCAACGAAAGGTTCATATGATAACTCTCTTTTGGTCTTTGTTTGACTGCTTTTAGATGCGTTAGAGATATTTATGTCCAAGCCAAGTGAAATTCTAAGGTATGTTACTTTATTTTCTTGTGACCTAGGTATGTTACTTTCTTTTCTTGTGACCTAGGGCATCCTTTTGTCTAAACACTTCGGACTTGTGAGGGCATCTCTGCGGCTAGGGCTTGGTATCAAGTCCATGTTTGTTTTGTGCTTAATAACCGCATGCCTGCTCTTTTGATGGGCATGTATTTAGATCTCTGATAAGCCTCTAGCTAGGGCTAATCCTACGGTAGCAAAAGTCAATACAAGATTCTAGACTATGATTTTAGGACTATACATTAACTTTATCATGACTTGATTTTTGCAATAGTAACATAACCTTATAACTGTGACATAATCTTAAAATAGTCAAATGACCTTGACTTGGTGATGACATCCCTGTGATTCTCTAGGTGTAACAAAAAAACGGTGTCAATATGATGCTTTGGTTTGACGTGAAGGATAAATGAATGAGTTTGATATTGGCAATGAATAACAACAACAATGATATTACTCATGTGGTGTAGCAATAACTTGTTAAGGAAATGTAATTTGATATTCATGACAACTATAATATTGGAGTTCATTAATAAGATAGTGGATACTTGACATATAGACTTAATTGAATTACTAGACATAAGCTTGACGAGGGACCATTTGCAAATTACATAAATGATATTGATAACTAAGTGAGGAAGTGGGTGTCAATAATGCTGACAACAAAACTTGATACATAGTGAGTTGACACTTGGATTGAACAATATATTTGATAGTGACATTAAAGTGTTGCTATGGCATTTCAAAAATGTCTAAGTGATACATAGTGAGTTGACACTTGGATTGAACAATGTATTTGATAGTGACATTAAAGTGTAGCTATGGCATTTGAAAAATGTCTAAGTGATACATCCTTGTGACTATCTTAAGTATACCAATCTTGCAGTAGTCAAACAATTGACATTATTATGATAAGTTGTAATGTGACAATTAGAGTCAACAGTGACTTGGACATATATGTAAAAACTAGGCATATGATATGATGAATGGTGATTTTTGCCCTATATGTAGTATGACACCTATGATATTAAAGTTCATCAATGAGATAGTGTGACTTGATTGTTGAATTGACTCATAGACATGAAAAACTGACTTGACACATATTGACATATAAGCTTAGCATGCAAACTTTACCTATAGATATTGTCATGTAGTAACACTTTGACAACTATAAATACCTATGAATTTGTATTAGGTGTCTTCTAGCAATGACCTAGAGGGTGTACTGTCTTAGTGACATAATTTTAACCTTACAGGGAAGCAAGTCTCACCTTGTTGTACAACCTATTGACATGAGAAAGATGGATACAAATGTATGACTACTGATTAGTATAAGTGAAAAGACATGTTGGTAGCTCTCCGTGGGCAGTGTTTGAGAGCATTCCAAGTGGGTCATATGGAAGACTTGAGGCATCTTGGTGTATGCCATTATCAGACATATGGGTTCAACATTTGTAACAATACATGCAGTTTGGTACAATGATGGTAGCTAGTGTTGTGAACGCTCATCTATTCATGTGTAGTGTAGTGGTTTAGTTGTGACGTGTAGTAGCTTATGTGAGTAGTGACATAAGCTGATGTGCAATGGTCATTGGTGGTAGGTGGTAGAATGATGAGCAATAATTAGATTGTGCCGTTATTGGTTTGGAAATGTTGACAATCAAGGTTTGATGTGCAGTATTTTGCAGTGATCAATTTGGGTAGTATTTTGCAGTGATAAGCTTAAATATCATAGTACAGTTGTCAGTGGTTACCAGGTCGTGACAGGATAAACAACATCTTCTTAAAAAATTCTTATATTGATTCATAGCACAAGGGGATACATTGTGAAATTTGTAAATGTGGTATGTTGACTCTTTAAGGTGATTCGAGTCACCTTTAGGTTGTGGCCTGAGAACACTTTAGGGCAACAGAGTGGTGCTAGGGCAAGTCATATCCTGTACAGGGCATTATGGCGTCATTTCAGTTGGGGCTAATAAATTACAGGGCAAGGAATCCGACAATAGCTAGTAAACAAAGTGTTGGGGCACTCGTCAGGTTGTGGCCCAACTCACAGTGCATCCTTTCATTTGCAGGAAGATATTAGGGGTTAGTTGCGTTCTACAGTTTGAATCTTGTAAGTCAGGGGGTTGTGGCCTCCATCAGTTGTGGCTAAGAACTTGATGTAATTATTTTTTCTTTTAAAGAGAAGAAAAAGACAATTACTAATAAGTGTTTGATGGTTTTTGACCTGGAGGGGGTTTTCCACCTAAAAATCTTGTGTCTATTGTTTCTACCTTTCTGCATTGTTGTATTGTGTTGTCTATTTCTTTTGATATCTGATGTTGAATAATAACAAAACTGCTGAAGATAAATTAATGCTACGAAAAAGATTAATAAAGTGCTAATTGGTAAGAAATATTGATTCAACCCTTTCTCAATATTTCCAACACACATCCATTGAGGATATAAGTGTATATATTAAATAGTGTATATAAAAATTGATATGAGATGCTTAATGTTACAAATGAGAGCCCACTTAAATACTAGGTTGGTGCCCCTTCCTAAATGGTCATGTCCTCTTAGACATGCCTCTTCGGTACTAATTATTATTTATATTATTTTTATATAAATTATATTCATAACACTAGTACTTAAATTAAATGAAGAGTGTCTATTCAACCTCAATTTTTCATTTAATTATGTCATTATAATGTCATTTATATATCATAATTCCTCATAGGATTTCTCTTCATTACTAGACAATCTAGTTCCAAAACACTTGTTTTGTCTTGATCCAAGCAACCACTGAATATAGAGTTTTAATCAATATTATTGGGTCAATTTCTCATTGTTCATTGTACTTATGAATATGGTGGAATGCTTACATTGAATGCAATCATATTAGAAGAGAACACATAAAGTTCCTTATAAAATACGAATTCTATAAAAAAGAGCTAGATTTGTATGTTGCTTAATATATCCATGGTAATCAACTTGCACAATTGGCAACAACAACTACATTTTGGCCAAATTGTTTGCAACACCTTCAGAGTACAATTAAAAAAATAAATTGATGATTGCCATTCTTATAGGGTGATTCGTTTTACAAGCACACTATTCATGTAAATATCAAACACCATGGACATAATGAATGTAGATATGGAAGAGGTACTAACCAGAGAACTTGACATGTAAGAGTTTATTTTATGTGGCAGACAAAATTCAATGTAGCATTTGTGGGCTTCTTATATTATAATAGAATTGGAAAGGGAAACTTAAAACAACACAAGTAAACATTTAAATTAATTACAACCTCCAACCACACTATATGACTATCATGAGAAAGCAATTCAAGAGTACAAAATATTTTCTCTTTTAAAAAGGTTGCAAGATTGAATAATCTTTGTAGTGTGTAGTGCAAGAGCAAAGGAAAATTTTCAACTTTATCAAATGATTTATAAGCTCCATTGAGTTCCATTTGCAATTGAATCAACTAAACCCAAGATGACTTGATTTTTTGTATCCACACACATGTACATGTATATGTTACTCTATTTTCTATTAGATAGGTAAAAGAATATTTAGGCTATGGGAGGCTAAGCACTACAAATCATAATTACTTAAAATTATTGAAAATGAATCAAATAAGTTGCTGATAGTTCAAGGATGGAGAGAGATAACATCTTAGTAGTATGTAGAAAAATGCGATATTTCCAAACTTACTATGATTTGCAGGAAATTATGAAAATAACATATTCCTTGATAAAAATAATATTTTGCATTAATAATTTTACTATTTTTCTAGGGACAATTTTCCAAAAATAACAGTGTTAATTTGTGTGTGCTCTATATTTCTCAATTTCCAACATTTTATTTTCTGCAATTTTTTATGGTGAAAATTGCACTTGTGACTTTATTCGTTATTTTTCGTAACAAATAAACTACACTTAACTTTTTATCAGTTAGAAGAATAATTTCCAATTGCTGCAATAGATTAAAAAATTTCATAATCTCCAATGGCACTTCGAATGAAATCAAATTTGTAATAAAACAAAATGCAGATTCTAAACTTATTAGTCATCTTGAAATAGAAGCTCTACTTGCAGTTTTGGTATATCTTATATCCTTTTGGTCAGTAATAAATTACTTCAAGAAAACTCCATGTAAATTAATGCTATTAAAAAATATGGTACATTTTTTTATCTTCATATCAATAGATACCAAATAATGTAATTGATAAACATTTGATGAAAATAAATGCTAAGTTAATAATGATCTTTAGAAAACATTTTATAGAATTGCAAATGACTTAATATTTAAAGAATTGTGTTCATATTATAGTTACCAGTATATATCCATTTTATTCACGAATGTATAAGCCCCCATAGGGATCAAATCTCTCTATGGGCACTTGTTAGATCCATGGTTAAGGTGCACACACACACCATGTGTAATTTTTCATAATGTAAATTAAGTTTTTGAATGCATACATGGACTCAACATCCTTTAGCACTTCGATTGGGTACATTGAGCAACTCAAATTTGCAATTCCATCAAATATATGCTAGATTTGAGACAAAACTGACCCAAAAATATATCTGAAAAAGGGTCAAAATATAAAGTAGTGAGGCTACTTAAAATGTTTTAACTATAAATTTTATTTTTTTCAATTGCTTTATATATGTAATATGCAACATATAAATAGTTGCCATTGAAATATTTTACTTAACATGAGCATTGGAAATATTTTATTTATGAATTACATTGTCCAAATTAAACTATTTTATTTATTTTTTTAAATTTATATATATATTTTAAATACACATTAATATTACTTAGCTCTATATATTGAAATATTTTATTTATAACTCATTGAACTTTTTTTTTAAACATAATTTAATAACCTATTTTATATGTAATATATTAGTTTCATATTAAAAATTAAATGAATCACATGATACTAAGCCTATGAATACATACATACTCTACCTCTTTGGTTTGAACTTGTGATCGCTTAGGAGGAAACACATGCTCTTAACCATTAGGCTCACTCAAGCTATATTAACCATTTATGGCCCACTCATTACAACAATATACCAAGAGAGTGCAACAATGAAAATATTGAAGTTTCATAATATATTTAATTAAAAAAGTTAAATGTGTATATTCATTTTTATTTTTTTATTACAGTTGACATTACTTTTTAATTTTAAAATATTTTACTTTTATTATTCATGGGTTGAGCACTAAAGACATTACACATTACTGGACTATAAAATGCCCCTCTCAACACAATTATAAATATATGTTTTAGCTCACTAAAAATAATTAAAAAATCTACCTAGCTTGAATTTTTTTAATTTTATTAATAAAATGTCAATTTGAATAAAGATCTTCAATGATGATCATATTATTGAGATACACATATGGATCCCATCCATAATCAACTCTCTTCAAATATTTAATATCTAGATCAATTATTATGTATATCCTATGTTTGAAGTAATAAATATAAAATAGTCATATTGAAATTGGATGCCATTGACAGTGCACAAAAAATAATGCTATTGAAAATTTTTGAGATGAATGTAATTGAAAACAATTAAATGAAAATAAACTTTAAGTTAATAATGACCACTTGAAGTCAAGTCTCACTAGCACAACTAGTTGAGGATGGGCCTCGTTAGCAAAGCGACCCAGGATCAAACCTCATGGGGGTGTGGTTATGCCCTGTGCTATGGGACATAGACATGCTAAAAAATCCAGTTAGCTAAGCGCTGGTGTGGCCCAAGCCGGGTGCGATTCCTTGGTGACTTTGACAGTTTAGATGCCCATGGGCGATCAAGCCTAGAGGATCACAGACAACTTAATAAACAAAAAAAAAAAAAAATCACTTGAAAACCTTTTAAATAATTATGTTAATTAATTAATTAACTTTTATTCACTTCCAAAAAAAACATTTTAAATAGTTATGTTAATTTATTAATTAACTTTTATTCACTTCATAAAAAAACATTTTAAATAATTATGTTAATTAATTAACTAACTTTTATTCACTTTATAAACCTATAATTGTATTTAAAAAAATTACATTTACAATATAGTTATAAATATATTATATTAGACTCTTTTTCTTCTTTTTTTCTTTTTGGGCTCAAATGGATTTTGTTATCTTAGTCTAATTTCCCTACACACACGTCCTCAAACCTTGGGGGATTTGAACCTAGCCTCCCTATTCATATTGATTCTCAGATCTATCTGGGTATTATTTTGGCTTTTGGTATCCCTCCTAAGTCTAAACTCCATGGTTTGAGATCTTTGGGGGGTTGGGATTGTTGAGTCTTCATTGGTGGATTTGAGCTTTATTCATATGGATCCTTAGATCAGTCCTAGGTCTTATTTTGGTTTTTGGTATCCCTCCTGAGTCTTTATGGTTTGAAATCTTTGGGATTGGTATTGTCGAATCTTTACTGGTAGACCCCACTATGAAAATGGATATTATTAGACCTCTTTGGACACATTGAACCTACCGTTTTGATCTTTAAGTTTTGAATATTTTTATCTAATTTTTCTCTAACGTTATAATATTTTTTCTTTAATTTAAGTAAATTAAATGAGTCTCCATGGTTTGAGATCTTTAAGTTTTGAATATTTTTTATTTTATTTTTCTCTAATGTTATAATATTTTTTCTTTAATTTAAGTAAATTAAATGAGTCTCCATGGTTTGAGATCTTTTGGATTGGTATGGTTGAGTCTTTACTGTTAGACCCCACTATGAAAATGGATATTATTACACCTCTTTGAACACATCGAACCTACTCTTTTGACCTTTAAAGTTATGAATATTTTTTATTTTATTTTTCTCTAATATTATAATATTTTTCTTAATTTAATAAATTAAATTTTGTTCTTTTGACCTTTAAAGTTTGAATATTTTTTATTTTATTTTTCTCTAATATTATAGTATTTTTCTTAATTTAATAAATTAAATTTTGTGATAAAATATCAATTTGAGTAAATAATTTCAATCAATAAAGGTTATATTATAGATTTTGATTTTTTAAATAAAAATTTAAACGAGAAACTAATGACACATCTAATAGACTAGTATAAAATACCATAATTTCATCATCTTGAATCACACCCAGAGCCATGTAAAATAAACTTGGGCAAATTTAAAATCAAAGTTTAAGTAGCATTTGTGTAAGCACCATCATAACGGAACACAGTTTCCTTGCAAATCTTTTTTTCTCAAACACAGTTTCCTTGCAAAATCTTTTTGTTCTCTAACGTATCATATAGGTTATAAATATAAATTTAAAAAATATTTTAAACTTGATAAATAAAAAAAAAAAAAAAAACATTTAAATCACAAACTCCATAACTTCATCGACTTGAATCACATCCAAAGCCATGTAAAATCAAATTATAAATAGCACTTTTTGCGAACTATCGAGTAAAGCACAATTTCCCAGCAATGCATATTAACATTAAATTTAATTACATTTCATTTTCATTTCTTAGCACTAATGTGAACTAACCATACGCTCCCCTCTAAATTGATAGAAACCATAAAAAACATAGGCTATATAAATAGATTTTTTTGCGAACTATCGAGTAAATCACAATTTCCCAACAATGTATACTAATATTAAATCAAATCAAATTAAATTTCATTATCATTTCTTAGCATTACATGTGAGATAAGTATACTCTCTCCTCTTAATTCCTAGACACTTAAAAATTAAAAATACACATAAATTAGTGGGTTGAGGTGCCAAATTTGCCTAAGTGAAATAAAAAAAAAATATCTTAATTCCTAGACAGTATAAAAAATAAAAATACACATAAATTAGTGGGCTGAGGTGCCAAATTTGCCTAAGTGAGATTAAAAAAAATTCTCCTAATATAAAGGAGTTTGGAGAGGACATAGTTACAAACAATTTCGAGTTTCGAGAGGACACAACTACAAACAAAAATAAAATACACATAAATTAGTGGGCTGAGGTGCCAAATTTGCCTAAGTGAGATTAAAAAAAAATCTCCTAATATAAAGGAGTTTGGAGAGGACACAACTACAAACAACTTGAATTAGCTAATTATTAAATTTACTTCATCAATTATTATTATCTTGCTCTGCATTTAGAAGAAATATATATATATATATATATATATATATATATATATATATATATATAATCAATTGGATTTAATTCAAGTGGATGGGAAAATATGTTATTATTTCCCCACTTGGGTTCAATCGCTGCATGTGACATGTTGAGCTTATAATAAATATTTCTTATAATAGCTTTGAGTTCGGTACATTGGAGCTCATTCTTAAACATCTTTTAAATCATTTTGAGATCATTTTAACTCACCTGGCACCTCCCCTAATAATTCATTTGATGATGATCTTGATATCCTATTGAATCACGATTCCCTTAACCTTCGACCGCTGTCAATATCTAAGCCTCATAATCCTATTTCTCCTTCTATTAGTCCAAATTCTGCAGCTAATATTACAGTCAGAAGGACTCAGAATAGGGGCAGCAGACACTTCCGGGGAAGAAAAGGTAGAGTGGATATGCATATTAGGGATCTCTCGTTGGTTGATGTCCCGATTGTGGACCTTGCTGGTAACGGGCCGCTTAGAGCAAGTATGCTTGGTGAATGTTCCAAATGATAAACATAATATCTATGAATATAAGGGGTCTTGGTGTGGGCCCGAAATTTTTGGCACTCAAGGAACTTTTCAGATCTTCAAACTCTAAGATTATTCTTATTCAAGAAACCATGCATGGAGGCCAGGATTCTATATCATATTTTAGGCGCATGTTTCCCTCCTGGCATATAGCTGCCACAGATGCATCTGGTCTCTCTGGTGGGTTGGCGGTTTTATGGGATCCGCTCTGGATCTCAGCATTGGCTTTCAGTTGCTTTGCAGGTATTCTTCTTCTGGCAAAATTCAGAGGATATAATGGTCCATTTCATATTTAATATATATGCTCCGTATAAAGACCACTTACCTTTCTGGGATCGTTTTCTATCTTCTGAGTTTTTTGACATTGACTCTTTGATCATCGGGGGGGATTTTAATTGTACTCTGAGCATCGACGAGGTCTGGGGTAAAGGCAGGAAAATGGACCATGTGGGCTTCAGGCTTAGAGAAGCCATTCTGTTTCATAACTTTGTTGATGTTCTTCCCTCCAGAAGTGAGCCTACATGGGACAATGGGAGATCGAATGAAGCGTTTCTCGCTAAGAGATTGGATCGCTTTCTCATACATGATAGTTTGATTGACCGTCTGGGATCCCCCTCAGTTATAAATATTCCCAGTTTCATATCTGATCATCGTCCCATCTCAATTAAATGGAATCTGTCGGGTCATAGATGGGGTTATCCATTTAAATTTAATAGGGTCTGGCTGGAGGATGAGCAATTTAACTCGATCATCAAGGAATATTGGTCATCTCACTCACTTATCGATTCATCCTGGAAGTCAGAATCATTTCTGGATCGTTTAAAGGGCTTAAGATCTTGTGTTAAACGTTGGCAACAGGGTAGGGTGATTTCCAACAGAAAAGAATTAAAGAATATTAGCGAAGAATTGGGAGTATTATCAGAGCAGCTTATTTCAAATAATGTTTCTCATGATTTGAGGGCTAAGATTAGGGACCTGGAGAGAAAAAAGCAAAACTTGTTGGCTATAGAGGAGGCTTCTTGGAGGCTCAAGAGCAGAGCCATTTGGCTCAAAGAAGGGGATAAGAATACAAAATTTTTTCATCGATTTGCGAATAAGAGGAGAGAAATAAATTCCATTTGGGAGATTCAAGATGATTTGGGAGCCTCGGTGTTTTCTCAGGCAGACATATCTAGAGAGGCTGTTAAATATTTTCAACAGGCATATAGCAGCAAGGGGGGATGTGATTTTCTAGATATCATTTGGGGCATTGAACCATATCCCATTATGTTTGATGAGGAGCAGAATGATCTCCTCTTTGCCCCGGTTTCTGAGTCAGAACTCTTGGCCATCATGAAATCTTTTCAAAAAGACAAGAGCCCGGGGCCGGATGGATGGACCATTGATTTTTTTATCCATTTTTTGACATTCTGAAATCAGATCTTCTGAATATGGTAGAGGAATCCAGGACAAAGGGTACAATTCCCCATTCTATAACATCAACATATATTGCCTTAATTCCTAAAAAGAAGCCATCCCTTTCATTTAGGGATTTCAGACCCATCTCTCTCTGTAATACAATTTATAAGATAATTTCTAAAATTATTGCAGTTAGGATGAGAAATATGCTCTCAATACACATTTCTCCTGATCAACATGGCTTCCTGAAGGATAGAAATATATTAGAGGTTGTTGCCATTACGCAAGAGGGTCTCCACTCTATGCACATAAGGAAGGTGGAGGCTGCCTTTTTAAAAATTGATCTCAAAAAAGCATATGATTGCATAGATTGGGGTTTCCTTAGATGCCTTCTCATCAAAATTGGCATTAATAATCACTGTTTGAATTGGATTATGGCTTGCGTAATTGATGTGAATTATGCTGTTCTTGTTAATGGGATTCCTTCATCCTTTTTCCCGGCAGCCAGGGGTCTGCGGCAGGGATGTTCTTTGTCCCTGCTCCTTTTTATTTTAGTAATGGATTCGCTCAATCTCCACATTAAGAGGGCCATTAGTGATAAGGCATGCAAACCGATGGTTATCTGCAGGAATATTTCCTTCTCTCATAATCTATTTGTAGATGACATCTTGTTGGCGGCTATGTTGTGTCGTGTATCATGGGACTACCTGCATTCAATTCTGGAGAAATTTCAAAAAGCCTCGGGGCTTTGTATAAACGAGGATAAATCATCCTTTTATATGAAGGATATCAATTCTGAGATGGCTGCGTATCTCTCCAATCTCTTTCATATCCAGGTGTCTCCCCTCCATGAGGGCTTGAAATACCTTGGTTTCCATCTCAAGCCAGTCGGTTACACCTCTGCAGATTGGTCATGGATTCATGAAAGATTCATCAAGAGAATTGCGGGCTGGGAATTTAAAAGTCTCTCTCTGGCAGGTAGATTTATTTTAACTCAAACAGTTCTGGTTCAGTTATTGGTCTATTGGGCACACCTTTTCTATATCCCTGCCAAGATTATCCATAAATTGAACCGGAGCACGGCTAATTTCATTTGGGGAGCAAACAGGCATCATAGAAAATTCCATTTGTCAAAGCTAGCGAACCTATCTCGGCCTAAAACCCTCAGGGGGTGGGGTATTCTGGATTTAAACTTATTCAATATTGCTCTTCTTTGCAAATCATTGTGGAAGGCAATTTTTGGGATCAGTATTTGGAGCAACATAATCAAGGCTAAATATTTGGATAACAGAGATATTTCTTTTTGGTTTAGACAGGGTTCTTTTGGTCCTCCTAAAGGTTCTGCCATTTGGCGTAGTTTTCATAAAATAGAGGGTTATTTTCTAAAAAACCTGGCATGGAATTTCCAATCGGGCAAAAAGATCCTAATTGGCTTGGATCCATTGGTGGGTGAGGCTTCGGATTATAAAATTCCTCTTCAGCTGCTTCTCTATCTTCAGCATATGGGATTTTTTTATTGGGATCAGGTCATAGATAAATGGGTAGGCTCTATTCCTGTTTGGAAGTCTGTTGAAAAGATAGGTCTATATGGTTCACAGTCTTCTCAATGGAACAAGATCATATCATATATGCACAGCAGGGGTATCTTTAAATCATCGGAGGAAGATTATCTTATAACATGCTACAGATGGAGAATCCTACTTCCCCAGACAACATTTTCCTCACTGTTTTCTGGAAAACAAACTGTCCTACCAAGTCGATTTTATTTGCATGGCTGGTCTTCAACAACAAGAATCTGACATGGGACAATTTACAAAAAAGAAACTGGCATGGGCCAGCTATTTGTCCCATTTGCAAAGCAAATGAAGAATCTAACTATCATATTTTTCTGGTCTGTCCTCTTGCTATTATGATATGGAAATCATTGGCTGATCAATTTGGGCTGAATAGGATTTCTTTCTCATCAATAAGAGAGGCTTTTCATTGGTGGAGCAAAATGAGACCTGTTTGGAGGCCTATTCCGTTGATCACTATCTGGTCCATTTGGAAATGGAGAAATAAAGCACTGTTTCAAGATAGAAAGATATTTTTTGTTCATGTTTTAGATTCTATCATAGCTCTCCTTCCCACCAGCAGGTCTTCTCAAAATCAACAAAATGTCAAGAAACAAACAGGGTGCTCGACGGACCTTTCTGTTCTTCCTCGCGCTTTTTTTGACGGGGCAGCCTCGAATGGAATCTGTGCTTGTGGGGTTTACATTATTCCTCATGTGGATCAGTGTATTAAAATCTCATGGAATGGTGGGAAGGGATCGAATAACAAAGCGGAGGCAATGGCCTTGGCTGGTCTCCTGAGTTTTTGTGACTTCCTAAATATCCAAGGTCTGCACATTTTTGGTGATTCCAAGGTGATCATTGATCACATGAGATCTGCTCATTTCATTCAGAATATCAATCTCTTGGGGTGGCTGGAAAGAATCGCATCTATATGGAAGGCTCACAAGGATTATTCTATTCATCACATTGGAAGGTCATTCAACAAGGAGGCAGATGCGCTGTCCAAAGAAGGTCTCTCCTCTCCAAACGAATTTTGGCAGGTTTCCATCACTGTTGGAGAAATTCGGCACAACATTCAGGAATTCCGCCTCCCCGGTACATAGCATAAGTAACTCTCTTCTCATATCTGGTACGTTGTATAAACCTGCTTCTTCAATATTTTTGATCCTCATATATGGTATGCAGCATGAACCTGTTATATTCTATATTTCCTCTATGTTTCATCATGTTCTATCATCTTCATCTATTTTAGATGCTATTATTCAGATCGTTATATTATTTTGATATGTCCAGAGATGGTATTTGTCATATTCTGATCTGATATGGATCTATATCATCCCTCTGTCTTGTATGTTTTGGGGATCTTATAGTTTTTTCTCATGATCTCTCTTCAAGACCTATTTGGGATTTCTCCTGCTATCTGCCATATGATGTATACTCCGAACATCTATAAATATAATACAGCTTTTTTTCTTACTGAAAAAAAAAACTCCAAGCTACCAACAGCTGTGCATATTTTAGTACTTAGTACAAGTCCTACAATCTAATTTTTCCTACCGCGAGAACAGTTTTGCTTCTAATTTGCAACAAATCTACGCAATTTAAGGACTTCGGTGCAATCTGCCTTTTCCCTGCACAACCGTGCGGACAAGGGCACCCACTTATATATACTTAGAAATACTATGTAATTTCTAGTAAGATGATGTGTTTCAATATTTCCCTGCCTCCTGCTATCATTTATTCACAGAAAACATGCAGCAAACTAAAAGAGTTTAAGCTAGTTGGATTATGCAGTATATTGTAGCCCATTCCATAGATTTTTGGTCCAATTATTTGTCACATCTAATATTACTCTATGATAAGTTACCTAATGCATTGTCAAAAGCTCATTCAAATTGGTAAATAGTATTAGGTTGCACTCAAAGTAAAAATGGATTACAATGCTTCGACTTTTAATTATGATTAAATACATTTTGCAGTAAAATAAAGGGAATAATGCACCAAAAAAATATTTGAGCTGGAGAGTCATGTCTCATTATGCTAAAACTCATCTTACTCGAACAATACATCCTAAATAATATAATTCATCTATAAGGAGGCTCTCTGATTTCTAATTTACAGCCAGATTTACTTTCTAGAGATTACAAAACAACCTTGCAACAGAGAGGTCATGAAAAGAAATTATACAAGCACCATATTATTAGGTACGAAGTATACTTCTGGTTTTCTCAAGGAAACAAATGTCGCATAAGCATCCATATTAATGGTTTACAGCAAATCTACCTCAGAGTAGAGAGCAGATTTTGGGAAGCCGTTTTAACAATAGTAAGTGAAATAAGATGATATCAGATATCTTCACATCAATTACTAACCTGCAGATTTAGGCAGTTTGTATTGCTTCTTGAGAAAATTGGAAGCTTCATTTTCATTCCTGTGACACAACACTCGAAGAAGAGTATCTGCATCACTAGCTGTTTTACTTCCATTTCCATGGGCATTAGATCCACTGGCCATTTGTTCACTTGCGTGTCTTAAGTTCTCAATCACTGCATACGTCTGCAGCCAGGCCAAGTTATTTACGTCTTTAAACGATATAATAGTAAACAAAGATGATAAGTATTATCATTCAAGAAAGGTTGCATGTATACACAGAAAAATCATAGATAAAGCATTAAAGGTCAGATATTTCTTTCCAACATAACTAACCTCAAGGCTATACAATTTTAAGATCTGCTGCACAGGAGCTGCCACATTCTCCACAACTCCACGAGGAATCCCATCTCCACCAGCAGTAAAAAATTCCTGCGATGCGGAAACGTAAAATTTAAAAACGGTAGGAACTATTTTCAATTAAAAATGTTGAACATTAATTGCTTGTCTCATGAACAGTTGAACTCGCTGAATGGTTAGTGTGAGATTATTTTTTTAAAGCGCACAATATAATAGATATTGAAAATTGTTACAAGACAAAGGGTGTAGCATATGAATAAAAGATAGACGCATAAGATACAGAATATAGATTTTATTATTTATAGTCGTTGATACAATTCTATCAAATACAATCTGATGAGATATACACCATTCTATTGATACGTTTGGTAGTTGCCTATCAAATTATCCTAATTGCCATCATAATCCTAATAAATTTTTATTAAGTTATTATTGGTCACCTAACACACATGTGGTCTTTATTATTCACCCATGTTACTTTATCAAACTTTGACTCCCAAGCAAGGTTATTGAAATTGTTGCAGCAAAATCTGGTAGGCCCAGTGCAAAGCCTCACATTGTCAAAGCCAGACCTTATGGCAACAAGAGGAATGGTTGACACTACACCTCAGCAACCTTTCTCCTACTCTTTATGGAATTGTAATCTTCCTTGCTATCACCTAGAAAGTTATGCTAATGTTATGGCTAGAGCCTCAAAATGATGAATAAAAGGTTTATTGTTGGATAGAGCATTGGCAAGGCCTAAGATGGCCCAAGTTTTCTAAACGAGGGTTCAAATACTCTATGCCTAGACCAATGAATAGGTTGCTATAAGTTAGGGCTTGGAAGATATGTAATGATGAAGCATTTACTGTCATATAGCAGCCAATTATTTCCCCTTTAGCTGAAATTTTTCCTTCCTTAAGAAAAGTTCATGAGCTTGTTATGTTGATGCATGTCTAGAAGATAACTCCATCTTGGAGTGGACAATGTAAGTATCCAAGGCTTTTGGCCAAGGTCCTTTGTGGTTCTTTAGGTAAAACGTATCAATCTTCTATGATCAAAGTCTTTTATGACCTAGCTAGGTCCTTTTGGCTTCTCAAGAGAGAATTTTCCCTTAGATCATTCACCTTTTCGGTCAAATTCCTTTATGACCTAGACAAGTCCTTCTAACTTCAAAAGCGACTTACATCTATCTCAATTGGTCAAAGTCCTTTATGACCTAGCTATTAGAATATATCTCTATTTAGTAATGCTCAGTCTTTTAGCTGTTTCTATTTTTATTCTTTTAGCAGTTTCTTAGATGAAACTGTTTGTTCTATATTCTACATAGAAACCTGATGTTTCTATTATTGTAAATATCTTTGTATTATCATTGAGCTGTTTGCTCCAGGTTAATCTATTCATTCGATATTCTTTTACATGCGTGTTTCACACTGTTTTATGGTATCAGAGCAAGGTTAAGAGATTTCTTGAACAGTAAATCTCTCTGCATCGTAATCTCTTGAGTCCTTTCTAAGGTCGAGCCCTCTGTAAGCCAGGCAGCCTTCACTGAGTCTTAGCCTCGGCTTTGCTCGCTGTGATAAAAGCTTACAGTCGTCCATCTCGATACAGAAATGGATTCTTCCCTTGCATGATCGTTTTTATTAAGGAAATAACTTTGTGGCGGTGACTGTTTTCGTGGGAGCGGAATTTTTTTTGGCTGACCAGTTTGCTTGGAATCGTGAATCCGGCTATCTTCTTCTTCGCCTGGCGGCTACTCGACCACAACGTGGAATTCCTCAGCAATCGTGATCCAGGTGTTTTCTCTCAAAACTCATTTGTTTTTTTTGAAAGTCGGAGTCGTGGGTTGAAAATTCGATCTGCAGGCAAAATCGTGGTTTTAGTCTCAATTGCTGTCAAACCCGTGGATATCTGTGGATACGCGTGCAATTTGAAACTTGTGGATAGATATTTGACACCTGTGGATATATATTTCAGATCTGTGGATACATATTTGAAAACCGTGGTCAATATATACATTTTGAAACCCGTGGATTTATACCTCAGACCCGTGGATACATTTTTGAAACCCGTGGTTCATTCTGTGGATAAATATTTGAAACACGTTGTTCATATATACATTTGAAACCCGTGATATATATTTCAGACCCGTGGATGCAAATTTCAAACCCGTGTTTATTTTCAAACGCGTATATGCCTGAGACGTGACGTGAAATATATATATACGTATATACCTGAGACGTATATATCCGTGGTGTTTGCCGGCATACCTGAGACGTGAAATATATATACGTATATACCTGAGACGTATATACCTGAGACGTATATATCCGTGGTGTTTGCCGGCATACCTGAGACGTGGTGTTTGACGGCATAAGTGGAGTGGTGTTTGCCGGCAGTGTAAACGTGAAGCTGAGACAGCACATATCCACATAAAGTGGTGGGACCAGAACAGCGTATACAGCACAGCGTGGACAGCTTCAGTTTACAATTTGTTAAGGTTATGTGTCTCGGCCCTTATTTCCTGTTTCTTTATCTCTGAAGTTTGGCATTTGTTTGCTCAAGGCTGCCTGTGAAGAATTTGTACTGCAGCCTGTGTTAAACCGGCAACTGTATAATCAATAAAATCACTTCAAACAGCAGTGTAAGACTTGTGAAAGAAGGGTACAGCTACAGCAGTGGAATCTGCTCTATTGCCATTTTTTTTTAGACTGTGGAAATATATTTTGTGTGCTGGACTTCTGTATTGTCTTTGAGAAAATGGCCACGCTCACCAATATGATGTTAGAAGGAAATCAAGCCTTTTACGCCTTTATGGCTAAAAGGTCTTCAGATCATGTTCCTTCTTCTGCATGGTACATTGATTCTGGTGCATCACGCCATTTCTCTCACAGGCGTGACTGGTTTATTGACTTCTCACCTTTCAGTGATTCCGTGGTATTTGGCAGAGGTGAAAAGTACACAGTAGCTGGCAGAGGTACAGTTCAAATTCAGTCTGATGGGCGCACACTCATATTTCTGAATGTATACTATGTTCTTGGTATGGAAATTAATCTGCTGTCTGTCAGCCAGATTATGAGGAATTCTCCTCAGCTTGATGTTGTGTTCAGTGCACACAAGTGCTCTATTATTGACAGAGAGACTAGTCTAACAGTTGCTGTTGGCTTAGAGGACCATGGTCTATATAGGCTACTTGACACCGGTGACTCTCCAGAAGTGGCTCTAGCAGCACGTGTCTCTCCCATCAGTACTCTTTGGCATCAGCGATATGGGCATCTAAATATGCAGTATCTCTCTCAGCTCTCCGGGAGGGACTTGTGTCAGGATTACCTGATATTCAGACTCAGCAGTTAGGGGTATGCGGCGCCTGTCAAGCAGGAAAGCAACATCGGTCTTCATTCAAGAATGGAGAATCTTGGTGTGCATCTAAGGTACTCCAGTTACTTCACGCTGATATTTGTGGTCCTATGAATACAGCTTCTATCACTGCTTGCAAATATTTTTTACTTATTGTAGATGATTTCAGTAGAAAGATGTGGGTGTATTTTCTAAAAAATAAATCTGATGCACTTAGTACCTTTCAGAAGTTTAAAACCTTAGTTGAAAAAGAGTCTGGCTGTAACATCATGACTCTTAGGACCGACAATGGGGGGGAATTTTGTTCTTCAGCTTTTGCCAATTTCTGTGATATTCATGGCATCAAACATCAGTTAACCGCACCCTACACTCCTCAGCAGAACAGTGTTGTCGAGCGCCGCAACCGCACGGTTGTTGAAATGGCTCGTTCCATGTTACAACACAGGAGTGTTCCAAACAGATTTTGGGCTGAAGCAGTATTTACTGCTGTTTACCTTCTTAACAAATCACCCACTCAGGCTGTTACAGGAAAGACTCCTGAAGAGGTTTGGTCTGGCCGTAAGCCTAAGATCAGTCATCTCAAAGTATTTGGCTCAGTTGCATATGTTTGGATTCCAGCTGCTAAGCACTCTAAGTTGGATTCCAAAAGCCAGAAACTCATGATGACAGGGTACAGTGATCATCACAAAGCCTATAGGCTGATAGATATAGCCACTGGTCGTCTTAGCTTCAGTCGGGATGTAGTCTTTTATGAGGACAGAGGATTCTTTCAGCAATGTTCTGAGGATCAGCCTCACAGTGTTCTTCTTCCAGTCGGTCCACCTGATGGGAGGGATGATGTAGCATCAGTATTTGATAATACTCTATCTGAGCTTCCTCCAGAAGCTAACCCTCCTCTTGCTGTCCCTATTGCTCTTGAGCCTTCTCCACCTCCTTCTGATATTGGTTCCTCTGCTCCTGATATTGGTTCTTCTTCTCTTCTGCCTAAATGGTGGGCTAAAACCATAGGTGATCTCCGGGATGATGAGCTCCTTGAAGGTAGAACTTCTAGACATAAGAACAGACAACAGTCTACAGTCAATTTTGCTCTTATGGCTAACATACACAGTATTTTTGAGCCTCAAACCTATTCAGAGGCTAAGGGTACATCTGAGTGGGAACAGGCTATGGAAGCCGAATTCCAAAGTCTTCAGAAGAATCATACATGGACACTTTCTGATCTTCCTGCAGAGAAAAAACCCATAGGCTGCAAATGGGTGTATAAAGTGAAATACAAAGCTGATGGAACCATAGACAAGTATAAAGCTCGTCTTGTGGCTCGAGGGTTCTCACAGAAGGAAGGCATTGACTATGAGGAGACTTTTGCTCCTACAGCCAAGATGAGTACCATAAGGCTTGTGCTTGCCCTAGCAGCTCAGTTCAATTGGAAAGTTCATCAGATGGATGTAAAGAGTGCTTTCCTAAATGGTGATCTCCAAGAAGAAGTCTACATGACGCAGCCTCCAGGATTCAAGGTTGCTGGTCAAGAACAGAAAGTGTGTCGGTTAGTTAAAGCAATCTATGGATTGAAACAAGCTCCTCGGGCTTGGTACATGAAAATTGATCAGTACTTGACAGATCAGGGTTTTCAGCGGAGTCCATCTGATGCAAACCTGTATATCAAGCATACTGGTGATGATATCTTGTTTGTAGTTGTCTATGTGGATGATCTTATCATTACTGGCAGCTCTGCACATTTGATCCATGGGATCAAACAAGATCTATGCAGAACTTTTGAGATGACAGACTTGGGACTTCTTCATTACTGTCTGGGGGTTGAAGTGTGGCAGACTGAAAATCAGATCTTTCTTTCTCAGTCCAAGTATGCCAAAAATCTTGTGGAAAGGTTCAGAATGCAGGATTGCAAACCGGCCACGACTCCTATGGAACCAGGGCTCAAACTTTCAGCACAGTCATCCTCTCCTCTTGTGGATGAAACTTTATTCAGGCAATTAGTGGGCAGTCTCATCTATCTTACTGCTACCAGACCTGACATCAGTTTTGCAGTAAGCTACATTTCTCGCTTTATGTCAGCTCCTAAAGCTGATCATTGGATAGCAGCAAAGCGGGTGCTACGATATGTGCGTGGTACTTCTGATTATGGCCTCTTATATACTCGCAGCTCCAATCCTATTCTCAGTGGCTACACTGACTCTGACTGGGCCGGTTCGGTTGATGACCGTAAATCTACAGTTGGGTATGTGTTTAGTCTAAGATCTAGTGCTGTTACTTGGACTAGTAAGAAGCAACAGGCAGTGGCTCTCTCCTCAACAGAAGCAGAGTATCGGGGAGCAGTTAAGGCAGCCTGTGAGGCAGTTTGGCTTCGTCGTATGTTTGCAGATATGCATGTTTTTCAGACAGGGCCTACTTCTTTGTTTTGTGATAATCAGGGAGTGCTCAAACTTGCCAAGAATCCAGTCTTTCATGAACGAACAAAGCATGTGGAAACTCACTGCCACTACATTCGACAGCTGGTTGAAGACGGCTCAGTTCAGTTGCACTATGTTCCCACAACAGAGCAGCCCGCCGATATTTTCACCAAGCCTCTTGGTCCTGATAAATTTGTAAAATTTCGCGGGTCTATTGGTGTTGTAAATAGATTGAGCATTAAGGGAGGGTATTAGAATATATCTCTATTTAGTAATGCTCAGTCTTTTAGCTGTTTCTATTTTTATTCTTTTAGCAGTTTCTTAGATGAAACTGTTTGTTCTATATTCTACATAGAAACCTGATGTTTCTATTATTGTAAATATCTTTGTATTATCATTGAGCTGTTTGCTCCAGGTTAATCTATTCATTCGATATTCTTTTACATGCGTGTTTCACACTGTTTTACTAGCCAAGTCTTTCTGGTTTCCCAAGAGAAGATCTGTCCAATCATATAATTTCTTTGGGTCATTCACCTATGGTCCCCAACCAAGTCCTTCTAGCTTCTCAAGTGAGTGGATCTTATAATTGTCCTTGTAATTGCCTTGGCCCATTAACCTTTTTGGTCAAAGTCCTTTATGACCCACCCAAGACCTTTTAGTAGCCAAGTCCTTCTGGCTTCAAAGGTGAATGTATTCATCTCCCCTGGTCAAAGTCCTTTATGACCAAGCTAAAGTCTTTTATGGCTTTAGGAGATGGTTAGCACAATCCTACAAAGACCTCATCATTCCCTTCCAATGAGGGAGACATTCAGCGTCATACTAAGTTTGTCTTTTAAGTATGTCCACAATCTTCTCATCTGTGGCTATGCATTGGAGCTCCACTTCTCCTCTCTGCATCATGTGTCGAATGAAGTGACCCGACCATGTCCTTCTGGCTTCTGAAGCAACACTACATGACTTGCGATATTGGTATACTTTGCCTCTTCCTGAATCTGTATATTCAATTCATCTCCTAAGACATCTCACACCACATCCAACTGTACAACACAAGTACCACATGTTTTGCTACCATCCACTGTACATGCATCAGCTCAACCATAAACTGGTTCAATTTGCTCACTGCAAAGCGAATATCTGGCCTGGTGCTAACCAGGTACATCATGGATCCAATTAACTATCTATACATCGTGGGATCCACCAAATTTGAATCTCCAATTTCAAGAAATAGTGTATTTGCCAGAATCCTTCATTTCAGCCTCTGAGACCAACTCCCTCTAACACTAAAGAAGGTCTTCCTGTGGTAGTCTCGGCTGCTCCTCTGTCACAGAAGCAAATCCTCCTACCATTGTCGCTTCCTCTGTCACGTAAGCAAGTCCTTCTATTGTAGTTGCTCCCTTTATGACATAAGCAAGTCCTTTTGTTGTAGTTGCTTCCTTTAGCATGTAAACAAGTCTTTCTGTTGTAGTTGCTCCCTCTATCATGTAAGCAAGTCCTTCTGACATGGTCTCCTTAGGGAAGGCATACTGCTCTTAGAGACCTTCTGTCTTTGAGCATCTTGGAAATCTCAACCCATGTCATATTCTAGAAAAGATGCTCCTTCCACTTTGCCTGAAGGTTTGCTTCCTTGGAACTGGAAGTTCTTCTTGTCAATTGGCATGATCTTGGATCTCATAACAATTTGTACAATCTTCTCCTTTAAACAACAAAATTTTCGTTGAGTCTACGCTCAAGACCAGGAATCTAACCATTGACGACAAGCACACAAATCTTCTCATAGTCCACTCCCTCTTACTAGGAGAACCCTCTTGTCACAACGTTGCCTTGTACTTCCTGACACTGCCACCTGTGTAATGGCAGTCTTCACAATGGACCTGTTTTTCCGTAAACCTCATTCAGGAGGCCACAGAAAAGAAAATTCATAATGGAAGTAAGAAAGAAATATCAAGGCCATACAAAAATGAAAAGAGAAGAGGCTGACTAAATAAAAATAATAATAAGAAAGGGAGAACAAATACTTCTCTCAATTTTAAGAAGAGAGTTGAAAATTGAAGGGAATTGTCTATTCCTTGACAAATCTAAAGGAATAAAATCTTTTGACTTCTTATATTATTATCAATGTTAGCTCTTGATTCATGCTGCTTTTCCTTCCTTTTTCTCTTAGGACAATGGGATACATAGTGTCCAAAATTTTGACAAGTGAAGCACTTCAACTTTGACATGTCCTTCTGATTTTGAATAGGAGCAGGTCTTCTACCTGAATTCTTCTTGCTAAATTTTCCAAAGTCCTTTTTGTCAAATTTTCCAAATTTCCTTCTTCCCTTTCCTTTTCTAATATGAGCTGCAAGGGCTTGTGTTTCTTCATTCTGTGAATTTTGTGAGTTATTTCCAGAGAATAATCTTGATTCTTCTTGAACACAATCAATCCATAGATCATCAAATGTGGGTAGTTTTGATTGTGCACAAATTCCTTGAATAAATGGCTCCCATAAGGGAGGAAATCCATTGAGAGTGATTGTAGCAAGCTTTGAATCATCAATGGTGTCTCCAATGGCTACAAGCTCATCTTTGACTTAAGATATTTTTATTAGATACGAGACAAAAGAATCTGATCTAGTCATCGTGATATTACAGAGGTGTTTTTCCAAGGCTAGCTTCCTTTTGGTATTGCTGCCTGCATACAATTTAACCACAGCATCATATACTGTCTTTGCGGTTTTTAATCCAGCAACATGAGGAATCAATTGATCTTTTATGGAATCTACCAAGATTCTTTTGGCCTTGGTTTCATTCTTCTTATATTTAGCCTTTTCTTCAGCTCCCTCTGGCTCTGGTATCACTTTCTCCACATGATCTTGAAGTTCATTCTCTTCCAAGATAAGGAATATCCTAATATTCCAAGATCTAAAGTTGATGGCACCATCCAACTTGTCTTCAACTCTAAGACTTGGTGCCATTTACGAAAGAGACCCAAAAATCAATTAAGTTACTGGAACACTTGTCTGTAGGCCTAGCTTCAATTGCTACTCTTTCAACAAAGCTTTGATACCATGTTGAATTTTCTACAATAATGAATAGTAGAAGTCAATTTTCTGATCTCATGCCACTTATATCATTGAGCAATTATATACAAAAAAATATGAACAGTAATGTAATCAAAACAGTAGGATCATAAAGAGACAACCAAAGAAATGTATGCCAAAATCCAAGTCCAAGATACTAGTCAAACCAGGTCAAATAGCAGCCTAGTCAATGTTGGTGAATACTTCAAAATAGTCAATTCTGGTCAACTTTTTGACATGGTCAACTGTCTCCTGTGGTCAAATTCGGACTTGTAGTTGACCCCTGCGATCAACTCAAATCTGCGTTTGACCTCCTGTAGTCAAACCCATGATCAACCTATTGTCAAACAATCTCTATCTATGGTCAAACTCAGCCTTCTTTTGCAGTCAAGCTTGGCCTTTTCGCGGGGTCAAACTTGGACAAATTCTCAGTCAAACAAAGTAGGTCAAAACTTCATCGAATGGAAGTTTCTATAAGTTGGTCAAACTTCAGATTTTCTTCTTGACTTCACATGTGTGGATAAGAATAGAAGAGAGAATGTATAATCCAGATTGGTCAAAGTGAGGAAGTCAACTTGTGTATTTATATGTGTCAAATAGGTGACTTTTGCCCAAGGATCACACCCTTTCATGGTGGGTGCGACTTGACCATTTTGAACGTACATTAAGCCCAAAAAATTAGAATTAGAATTTTTCTTTTTAATGATTTTCCTTGGCCAACTTGGGAGACCTTTTTGGCATGCGGGAATACCTCCCAATGCTACACAAAAATCAACAATAATGAAGCAAAATTTCAACAACAATTAAGCATTTAGTCATGGCATAATAGAAATCCTACTTTAAACATTCAACACGCAAAATATCACTCATTAGACAATAAACTTACAAAATTCTCCACAAAAGGCATGTCTTTCAACCCTAGAATAACATATCCATGCAAAAATCACATCCACAAGAAAGTCACACCAATAAAGACTACATCTTGTCCATAGAAGCGGAAAAGGCTAGCTCACACTCTCTTAGAGAGGAAAAGAATGTAATGTGTGATGATGAATGTAACAACCCTGGTGAAAATTCCATGTAATAAAAGTTAATAAAGGCAAAAAATAATAATCACGGTTGATGAGACACTTATTCCAAGCTGAATGTTGGGAAAAATCATAGTGATGGGGATCACTTGTGATTGATTAATGGGTAAGGACATTGGCAAAGGCAATGGCTAAGGCTTTGGAAAGGCAAAATAGCATTTTTGACACATTTATTTATGAAAATAATGGAAATTAGGAGAAAAGGGAGGTGAAAGGTCACAGGTTGCATGTGAGGAGAAAAATGAAAGAAAATAATCGAAAATGAAGAAAATAAAGGCCTCGTTAATAAAAAGGTTCTGAGGATCAGTACACAGACTTTTGTCAGTTCAATTTTGGAGCTTTCATTATTCTCTCTCTCTCTCTCTCTCTATCACATACTCTTAGATTCCTAGAGTTTTCTTGGAGCACTCTTGGAGGGTGTGGCATACTTGGCTTTTTGGAGCAAGAAGGCAAAGGAAGAGTAGCAAAGCGCAAGAGGACACTGGGATCAACAACTACAACGGGATTTTCTTGTAGGTACCGAGTTGCATGTTTGTTTTTCTCACTAGTTTTGGCATGCATGGCATATGCATGTGGTTTGTTGGTTGTGATCTGCCATTGGCATGGAGGATGGCCAGGATTGATAGTGGATTTCCTAGCTTTGCCCTTTCCTAGATAACCATGGAGATTGTGGGTTTATTTTCGTTGTTTTGTTTTGGTTGGTTTTCATGTTTCCTTAGCTTGGGTTGAGTTATTAGTCCTGGAGCCTTGGTTGGACAAACGCTCTGGAGCCTTGTAACAACTTGGGTTGAGTTACTAGTCTCATAGCCTTGGTTGGACACTCGCTCTGAAGCCCTTGGTGAGTTGAGTTACTAGTCCTAGAGCCTTGGTTGGACAAACGCTTTGGGGCCCGATAAAAGTTGTGGGTTGAGTTACTAGTCTTAGAGCCTTGGTTGGACAAACGCTTTGGGGCCCGATAAAAGTTGTGGGTTGAGTTACTAGTCCTAGAGCCTTGGTTGGACAAATGCTGTGGAGCCTTGGAAGGCTTGGATAGAGACCGATTTGATGATAGTTTTGTGATGTTCGACCGTGAGGTGGAATAAATGTTTGATGGGTTGAGGTGGATGGCCTCTGGAAGCCCTGGATGGTTTTGGATTGATGTGTTTTATGTGATCCCATATTCGTGCTTGGAATATGGCATGGGAGTGAATGGCTGAAGAAAGATATGGCTCAACCATTCTACGGTCGGGTGGAATGTGGAAGTCCCATCCTGGTTTTGGATTTTGCATCATCAATATGAGGTTATTTCTCCTTGTTTTTCTATGAGCATTATATTGGATTATATGTGGTTTATATGGCTGTGATTTCATTGGTATTTTTGCTGCTATTATGTTGGTTAAGTATGTGTTTTATGACAACAACTATGTATGGCTCTCATTATGTTTTTACTTGTAAATGAATGGACAATGTATCTATGACCTAATGGATGAAATGGTAGTTGATGTGTTGAGGCATCAATGCTACTTAGCAATTCTTAGCTAATTATGAGACCCCTATGCTCAGATGTTATTTATACCTGTAGATTACATATTCATGATATGTTTGACGAAATGCCTATCATGGCTATAGGGATCCAGTCAAGGTCTCATTCAAGTGATTGCATTTATATTGTCATTTCCTTAGTCATTTTGTTGTTCTGAAGATGTTTCAATTCTGGGCAGTGACCTGGGCTTTAGGCCTGAAAAAGTGACTCAAATCCCAGGGACGCTGGTACAACACTATGCAAAAGTCCCTGGACGTTGACTTGCAGGGCTGTGAGAGCATCTAGAGGTCCTTGGATGCTGGCATGCCCATAACATGAGAGCGTCCAAAGGTCAACTGGTCCAAAAGCTCAGTGGGACCCAACGCTGATTGGCAAAAAGGTTGGATTGGTTCCTGGGGTTCCTAATGTTGATGTTGAATGTCTGTATGGTGTGTTTCCGTTGGTTCCACTTCCTTAATGTGACTTAGGAGGTTGAATCATATCATAGTGGCCTCTCGCCGCATGTTTACCTCGGCTGGCCAATTGCTTGGGTAGATGTGGGAGGAGGGTGTTATAGAGTGGTATTAGAGCATAGTTTACCCCTCAGACTGGATGGGTTGTGTGTTGGTCATGCATGCATGTCAATTGCATGTATGTCTCTTACACTTGCATTCCATGTGCTTGTTGCATTTGCATGATGTTGATCATGGTTGTAGTGATGTTGTCATGTGCAAGTTGATGTTATTGTGGAGTGCATCGTCGTGAGTGTATGACTGGTTACATGTCGTTATATGTCGTTTACATGTATCATCTTGTACGCTTGGTTACATTTTTGTATGTTCGATTACATTCTTGTATGCTTGGTTGCATGTATCATTCTGGTAGGTCTGGCTACAAAAGTATTGTTCGTTTATGCTTGATTACATGTGATTATGCATGTTTGGTTGGGTATGCATTGCTTATGGATGTTCAAGTTTGCATGTGGTCAAGTGTACAATGATGTAGTGGTTGTTGCCATGCATGAGGTTGTGGTGTGTGTTGCTGTTAAGGTCATGCATCGATGACTGGACCCTAGCTAGAATGATGCTTGCATGGTCATATGCTTATGTGTTATGTTTCTATATGTTTTCATGATTATGTTATACATTTATCACATTGATTTGTTGATCTTGCAGACAAGGTATCCTCCCCGAGCTATACTAAGGTATGTTGGTTTATTGAGATTTGCTGACATGATATACCTTGCAGGAAGAAATATCAAATGGCTAGCAAGATGGTAGACTACAAACACTGTCCCTATGAATCAGAAGAGCCATATTGTGTTGGGAACTCTTTCGTTTTGGCAGATATACAGAGAAGCTTAAAGGAAGAAATAAGGAGTTGTATGGCAGATAATGATAGAATCATGCAGGCACAAGAGAAGTTAGCAGCGGTAAATGCAGTGATACTTCAGAGCTTGTTAGATTTGCAGCAACAGGGACCACTTCAGATCAGCCATGAGCAGGAGGACAAAACTTATGGGGCATATGGTAGTAGGTCGCATGGTGGTCACAGGTCAGATAGTGATGACGCGGTCAGAGACAAAATACTGTTGGACACTCCAAATAGGAGGAGGGATAGACACAGGTACCATTCTAGTTCTGGTTCTGACATACATGATGATTCGGTATCGTTATCATCCGTACAGGAGGAGTGATAGGGGATACTTGCTAGATGAGTTCAAGAAAGAAAAGCCACCTACTTTTGATGGAGAGATGAAGAAATCGTAGGATGCAGATGGATGGTTGCTTGGTATGAAGAAGTTCTTCAGGTTTTATGAATATTCAAAGAACATGAAAGCCATAGTAGATACATTTAGTCTCAAAGGTAAAGCAATCATCTGGTGGGAATATGTGAAGAATGTCAGAGGTATACATGGGGAAGATTTGGCTTGGAGTGAGTTTGAGAGGCTATTCAAGAAGTATTTATCAGAGAGATACTTTGATGACAAGGCAAAAGAATTATATGAGCTAGAGATGGGATTGATAACAAATGATGAGTACACTTTGCAAGTTCTTGGAGCTACTGAGGTATGTGCCTTACCTCAAGGAGGAGAAGGCCAAGATTCAGAGATTCACAAGTGGGTTACCAATGGAATTCAAAGATATGATTGAGTTCGATGAGTCTAGATCATTGGAGACCATCCGAAAACTAAAGCATTGCTATGAACATTCGAAGCGCAAGTCTGAGACTAAACCAAATTGGAAAGGTAATGCCAAGAACAAAGGAAAATGGGACAAGAAGCAAGCAAGGCCACAGGATTCAGGTAATAATGATAATGTTGCACCACCTAAGAGGTTCAATTCATCAGATAGAGGATAGGGACATCGATCTGAGGAGCAGAATAAGGAGCCCATGCGGTGTTGGACTTGTGGAGGAGATCACCGCAGGAGGGATTATCCACAGTATTAGGGTGGTAGGCCTCAGATATATAGTGCATAGGAAACACACACTGTTGGGGACGTTGGTCAGAACGCTCCTCATATTTATGCATCATTGGATAACAAAGGGAAAACCATCAAGCATCTATCATTGAGATGGACAGTAAGCTTTGTGATCAAGTTATTTATATTTTGATTGACCCTGGATCTAATTATAGCTATGTTAGTACTGACTTGGTGGATAAGTATGGTTTGGGTAAGGAATTGCATGTAGAACCTTGGTTAGTGCAGTTGGCTACAAATACCAAGAAGTGAGTTCACCATTGGGATCATACAATATGTCGTTGGGCATGGATTGGTTGTATCTTCATAGAACCAAGGTGGATTGTTATGACAAAGCTATTGAGTGTTTGGATGACAATGGAGAACCAAGAGTCTTACAGAGTAAGAAGAAAGCCACATCAGTTACGATGGTAACAACTATGCAAGCAAAGTGTAGTAATGGGAAAGGGTGTATGTTAATTGCAGTGCACATTGCTAGCAATGAAGGTAAGGAAGTTGAGGATGCAGATGTTTTGAGCAGGTACCCAATTTTACAACAGTTCAAGGATGTATTTCTTGAGGACATTTCAGAGTTGCCACCTCACATGGAGGGAGACTTTTCTATTGCGTTGGTGCTAGGGGCAGCTCCAGCATAAAAAGCACCTTACAGGATGAGCACATCTGAGTTGGTAGAGTTGAAGCTACAATTGAAGGAAATGTTGGACAACGGATACATTACGCCAAGTGTATCACCATGGGGCGTATCGGTATTGTTTGCAAGGAAGAAAGATGGTACTCTCAAATTATGCATTGACTACAAGTAGTTGAACACAATAACCATCAAGAACAAGTATCCATTACCGAGGATTGATGACTTATTCGATCAGTTGAAAGGAGCAACAGTGTTCTTGAAGATTGATATGAGATCTGGATATCACCAGGTACACATCAAAGAGGACATTTACAAGAAAACTTTCCGGACCAGGTATGAGCATTATGTGTTTAATGTAGTTCCATTTGGCTTAACTAATGCTCGAACTACATTTATGTGCTTGATGAATAGTGTGTTGCATCTGTATTTGGATAAGTTTGTTATTGTGTTCATTGATGACATATTCGTATATTCTAAAAATGAGGAAGAGCATGCCGAGCATTTAGCAGCAGTGTTGAGGGTTTTTAGAGAGCATCAATTGTATGCTAAGCTCATCCAGTGTAGTTTCTTCCAGACTGACATACATTACTTGGGACATGTTGTTTCCAAGGAGAGTATTGCAGTAGATCCAGAAAAGATAAGAGCCATCATGGAGTGGGTAGCTCCTAAGAATGTAGATGAGGTGAGATCTTTCATGGAGTTGACAGGTTATTACAGGAGGTTCATTAGGAACTTCTCACAGATTGCTTATCCTATCACATCATTGCAAAAGAAAGGTAAGAAGTTTGAATGGACAGAGAAGTGTGAGGCTAGTTTTTAGCAACTTAAGCAGTTGTTGACACATGCACCAGTGTTAAAGATTACAGATCTGGACAAAGAGTTTGTAGTATGCACAAATGCTTACAAAAAGGGATTTGGTGGAGTCCCTATGAAAAATGGACAGGTGGTAAGTTATGAGTCGCGAAAATTGAATGAGCACGATCATAACTACCCCACACATGATCTTGAGTTGGCAGCGATTATACATGCGTTGAAGATGTGGAGACACTATCTTCTAAGCAGGAGGTTTACATTGATGAGTGATCACAGTGGTTTGCGGTATCTATTTGACCAACCGAATCTGAATGGTAGGCAGGCTCGGTGGTTGGCTACAATCAGTGAGTTTTATTTTGAGATCAGATATATCAAAGGTAAAGAGAATCAAGTGGCAGATACTCTTAGCAGGCGTAGACAGGTAAATCACTTAGCAACCATGAGCTCCTATGGGATAGACTTATAGGATAGCATCTTGCAGGCAAGCCAGCAGGATAGTACAAGTACAGGTGAAAGTGCACAGGAGGTGGATTATTGCCTTACAGCGGATGGATTGGTTAGATTCAAAGACAAAATATATGTGCCAGACAGTGGTGAGCTCAAGAAGGTGATCTTGAGAGAGTGTCACGTGAAACCATATTTAGGTCACCCAGGCTATCAAAAGACACTGACAGCAGTGAAGAAATTTTATTATTGGTCGAATCTAAAGAAGGATGTAGCAGAGTTTGTGGCTAGGTGTTTCAATTGTCAGCGTGTGAAGGCAGAGTGTAAGCATTCAGGTGGACTGCTACAGTCGATTGCGATTCCAGGGTGGAAATACGATGTCATTTCCATGGACTTCATCACTGGTTTGCCGAGGCCAGCGAGACAGCATGATTCCATCATGGTTACTGTGGATAGGTTAACAAATGTTGCACATTTCATTCCAGTGAAGTATACATTCTCAGCTAGCGATGTAGCACAAGTATTCATCAGAGATGTGGTCATATTGTATGGTGTTCCAAAGAAGATTGTGTCAGACAGGGATGCAAAGTTCACTTCCAAGTTTTAGAAGGTGTTGTTTGCATGTTTGGGCATTCAGTACAACTTAGCATCTACAGACAGATGGAAAGGCAGAGAGGGTCAACAGGACAGAGGGCATGTTGAGGATGTATGTGATGCATCAACAACGAAAGTGGGAAGAGTATCTTCCACTGGTAGAGTTTGCTTACAACAATGGGTATCAGGAATCTTTGAGGATGAGTCCATTTGAGGCATTGTATGGGTGGAGTTGCAATACTCTTATCAGTTGGAGTGATCCAGTTAACAGGGTGTTGATTGGACTAGACATGTTGGCAGACATGAAATAGGAAATGCAGGTGATCAAGAAAAATCTAAAGGTAGCATAGGATAGGAAGAAGAGCTATGCAGATCGGAACAGGTTGTTTAAGGAGTTCCAGGTTGGGGAACATGTGTACTTGCGCATCAAACCGAAGAAGAACTCCATGCAGATTGGATGATGTGCCAAGCTGGCCCCATGGTTTTGTGGACCCTTCAGCATTATTGAGAGGATTGGGCCAGTAGCCTATCGACTTGCACTACCTCCGACAATGAAAGTCAATGATGTTTTCCATGTGTCATTGCTTAAGAAGTATGTTAGAGATGTTGATTATGTGATTGACTAGCTTGTATTGCGGGTGGAAACGGATGGAGAATTCCAACCGGAGTCTCAATGTATATTGTGTTGATTTTTAGTCGCATCGGATATGCTCTAGCCATGAAATTTGGTGGAGAGCTAAGGCACATGAGATCTCCAAGACCAAGAAATCGTTTGAAGAACTTCCAACCGGTTGAAGAGATATTAAAATAATTAATATTTTTAATGAGTCCCTAATTCTAAACTTAGGAAAATTAAAATATTAATGTGTATTAATATAATATGGGTGAAAAAGTTCGAAAGAACGAGGATCAAGCCAGATGTAATCTTAGCCATTGATTAGGGACTTAATCTCGACAATTGAATCATCAATAGGAAAAGTATAAGAGGAGGCTTGAGGGTCAGTTGGAGATACACCAAGTGAGATCAAGAATTCGATTTGTTGGGGCAAGGTTTGCTGAGGAAATCGAGTGAGTGATCAGCTGCAGCATGGGGCAGTTTAGCAAGGGATTTTGATCCAAGGTTGAAGAATACATATCAGAGAGGCAGCAGAGTGCTAGAAGAGGCAGCGCAAAGCCTAGGAGGGTTGACGCAGAGGCACCAAGGGCTGGCGCAGAGGCTAAGGAGGCTAGCACGGAGGACGTAGAGAGTCGTAGAGGCTGACGCAGAAGTCGTAGAGGTTGATGCAGAGGACGCAGAAGGCTTCAGAGGCAGCGCTGGGTGATTCTGTGGGGCAGACTGGGAGCTGATTAGCTGACGCAAAGCCAAAGAGGGGGATGCAGTTCCTGAAGGGTGACGCAGTTCCAAAGGAGTGCATGGAGCAACTTTCGCTGTCTAGCACAAGGAACAACCGGAGTAACTGTGGGATTGTTCATTCGGTTGCTTATTAGCTAGAATATCTGTCTCCGAATAGAGGTACTACTGCCAAGGATATTCTCTGAAGGGTGAGCCATTTCTGGCACCCTAGTTGTATTAAAAAAATCTACTTAATAATAAAACCGCCATATATGCTGCACCATTTTTCCCGCATTGGGTATTTCTGAGGACTATTGTCCAAAAATAACGATGTCCCTTGTGTGATTGTCTCAGTTTATTTCAGTGTATGATCTGTATATCTGTGAAGGTTGCATTTGTGTTTACTTCGATATTTATGCAATTAAATAACTTGTTAATGTAAAGAACAAGTAGGAGATAGTAAACCAGAAATTGTAGTAGGGGTTTCTGATGTGTTAGATTCAGAAATTTTCACATGGTATCAGAGCGATTGCAGATCAAAGAGGACTGAAGACACTAGCCGAAGAAATCTGAAAATTTGTAGCAGAGAAGCAGTTGTCCCGAGAGACAACGTTGTTCCAGAGCTGAAGAGGCAAGAGGAGGAGTGACGCAGTGCAAAGAGGGTGATGCAAAGGCTCACGCAGAGCCTGCATCAGCATTCTAAGCCAGGAGAAGGGCCAGCGCAGAGGTAAAGAGGGGCAGAACAGGCTCATGCAGAGCCACGTCATCCTTCTTAGCCAGGTAGAATTGACGCAGTTGGCTGGGAGGAGCAGATTCAACTTGCACCGTGATTGCGCAGAGCCTAAAGGGCTCAGATTCTTTAGTTTTCGGGGCTAATGGAGCTGTACAGATTGTGATTTCAGGAGTTGGTGGGACGTTGGTTCTGTCAGTACATAACAGTGTCTAAGGAGACGGAACCAAGGTAGAGGGAAGCACTACCTCGACGGATTTCTAGCCAAGAAATCCAGATTTGAGTTGCAACAACAAAGGGGGATTGGAGAGGAGTGATTCAACAGTTGGCAGGAGGATTTCCAGGAGGGAAGTCGAGACTCAAAGGGAGTTTAGAAGAGGAGTGGAGATGGCAGTAAATGGATTGAGTGATTAGGACAGATTGGACGAGGCATCCAATTTTCTCATCTGGAAGGCCAGGATCCTGGCAAACCTGGATGAGCATCGCATCAAGGACTATGCCTTGAAAACCGTAGTTGTCCCAGTTGACCCTAATGCAAATGAGAAGTATGAGGAAGCAAAAGTGAAGGCGAAATGCATGATCTTAGACGGGTCAAAGATCATGTCATACCACATATTGCTGAGAAGAACACAACAAGGGAGATGTGGGAGACGCTGACCACCTTATACCAGGGCTCTTCTGTACAACGAAAGATGTTATTGGAAAATTTGTTGAGGTCATATCAAATGCAGAAAGGAGAGAAGATAGATCACTTCTTTCTCAGGTTGCAAGGAATTCGCGACCAACTTACTTCTGTGGGGTCTACACCAAATCGAGAGTTTATGGTTAGGATTGCTCTGGATGCAGTCTCCGAAGACTGGGAGAAGTTGTCTAAAGCATTTTGGGCAAAGCGACTCTCCCCAGTTAGGAGGAGATGTGGGTAGCTCTTCGACAGGAAGAGATCAAGAGGTTGACCAAGAGGGGGAGTAGCAGTAAGGAAATTCAAGTCAAGAAAGAGGAGGAGGATGCGGCTCTAGCATCTGCGGGACAACAGGGGGTTTAGAAGAGGAAGAAGAAGGACATCTCCAAGGTCAAGTGCTTCAATTAAGGGGAGCTAGGACATTATGCATCTTAGTGCCCCAGGAAGAAAGGCAAGGGAGAAGCTTTCGACTCAAAGCTAGCTCCAGCAAAGGCGAAGAAGGATGTCGAGATCGATGACGATTGTGCCATGAGTGCTCATGCGCCTTTAGAGAAGAGGTGGGGATACATAGAGTTGTAGTTGAGAGGACTACATGCAGGGGCAGGATCCTTGAGGTGGCCAAACTCTTGGATCACATCAAGCTACAGGAGCCCTTAACGAAATTAGCATGATGACTGTTGTCGGGTGGAGCAAGGTGTGGAGCGACAAGGAAATGCTAGAGCGGAGAAGTCTATAGCAGCACAGTGGAGGTTGCAGTAGTACGAGAGGCACAAAGGTGTTTGCAGCAGAGCAGTCGCAGCAGAGGGATCACAAGGTAGCAGCAGAGGTGGCTTCAGCATCTCGAGGCTTGCAAACTGACCAGGATGTCAGTAATTGGGTGAGGTCAGTTACTTACTTCTTGCTAACTGAGTTGCAGTGCAGCAGTTAGCAGTGGCAGAGCTATGGACAACATGTTGAGAAGGAGCTACAGTACAAATGTCGCAGTGACAGTGCTAGTGTCATGGGCAACATGTTGAGAGGGAGCTGCAGTACAGATGTAACGGTGGCAATGGCAGTGTCATGGACAACAATACAGGAAGCAACAGTGCAGTGGATGTGAGGCAGCAGGCCAAGCATCAACACAGGCATCGCTGTGGAAGATCGGTGTGATGCTTCTATGATGAGGCATTACTAGAGCACATTCCTTGCTAAGAGGGAGTGTTGATTTTTGGTAGCATCGGATGTGCTCTAGCCATGAAATTTGGTGGAGAGGCTAAGGCACATGAGATCTCCAAGACCCAAAAATCGTTTGGATAAATTCCACCCGGTTGAAGAGATATTAAAATAATTAATATTTTTAATGAGTTCCTAAGTCTAAACTTAGGAAAATTAAAATATTAATGTGTATTAGTATAATATGGGTGAGAAAGTTATAAATAATGAGGATCAAGCCAGATCTAATCTTAGTCGTTGATTAGGGACCTCATTTTGGCCATTGAATCGTCAACAGGAAAAGTATAAGAGGAGGCTTGAGGGTCAATTGGAGATACACCAAGTGAGATCAAGAATTCGACTTTCTGGGGCGAGGTTCACTGAGGAAATAGAGTGAGTGAACAGTTTCAACGAAGGGCATTTGAGCAAGGGATTTCGATCCAAGGCTGAAGAATACATATGAGAGGCAGCAGAGTGCCAGAAGAGGTAGCGCAGAGCATAGGAGGGCTGACGCAGAGGCAACAAGCGCTGACGCAGAGGCTAAGGAGGCCAATGCAGAGGACACAAAGAGTTGTACAGGCTGATGCAGAAGCCATAGAGGTTGACACAGAGGACACAAAAGGCTTCAGAGGCAGTTTTGGGTGATTTTGTGGGGCAGAATGGGAGCTGATTAGTTGACGCAGAGCCAGAGAGGGTGATGTAGTTCCTGAAGGGTGACACATTTCCAAAGGAGTGCGTGGAGCAACTTTTGCTATCTAGCACAAGGAACAACTGAAGTCACTGTGGGATTTTTCATCCGGTTGCTAATTAGCCGGAATATCTCTCCGGATCAAAGTTGCGGGGGAGCGCCCCCCCCCCCCCCCCTCGAACTCATTTCCGCTCCCTGCCATTTTCGGGATCGTTGTAGGGAGCGATCGCTCCGTCGCTCCCGAAGCGAAATTTTAAGCTCAGGAGCGATCGCTCCCGAACATTAAAAAATCGCTCCGGGAGCGTTTCGGGCGGTGCCAGGAGCGATCCAGCGGAAAAAAATTCTGCTAACCCGAAAAAAATTAAATTTAAAAAAAAAATTGTTTTAAAAGCCCAATGGGCCTAAAAAAAATTCATTATCACTTCATTGAGTTGAGTTTCTTGGAGAGCAAGAGCAAAGGAGCAAGGAGAAGCGAGGAGCAAGCGCCGAGGAGCGAGGAGCAAGCGCCGAGGAGCGAGGAGCAAGCCTGCAAAGAGGTAAGTAACTTAGTAATTTAGTTAGTTTAGTTAGTTTAATTTAGTTAGGTAGTAATTTAGTTAATTTAATTTAGTTTATTTAGTTTTAAAATCATGAATTTAAATTAAATTAATAAATTAAATTAATTAATCCCAATAAATTAAATTAATTTGCAGATTCAAAACCCTACAAACATCAAACACCATGGACCTGGCTATATTTCTTGGCATTTTCCTCTTCTTGGTCCCTTTTATGGTTATTATGGTGCTGGAGAGTAGGAAACAGAGGGGCCAAACTGAAGAGGGGGATGAAGAAGCTGGAGAAAGTCGAATTGATGAAAACCCCGGTGAGGAGGAGCTGGAGGAGGGTGAACATGACCCTCAAAAAACTAAACAAGACCAAACCCCATTGTGGAAATATGTTAACAGAGCTGAAACAGGGAGAGGGGGTGGAACCACTAAATTTCATTGCCCCCATTGCAACAATGATTACACACGTTCATACACCCGTGCTAGAAGACACCTCTGCGGGAAAAGGCCATGGGATGGAGACAAACAAATAGGAATCAAAACTTGTCCAGCGGTGTTAGCAGTAGATAGAGCCAAATACATAAGGGAAGAGGAGGAAGCCCAATACAAATCAAAAAAATCAAGGGGTTTCTTTGAACCAAGCTCACAATCACAAATAAGTCCTTCAGCATCCTCCTAACGCAGTGGATATGGAGGAACAGGGTCATCAGCTTTAAGGCATAGAACCGTATCAGATTTCCTTGATGAGGGGTGTAGGAATGATGTGGATTCAAAGGTTTACAGGTTTCTCTATGCATGTGGGATACCATTCAATGTTCTTCACTCACGTTATTGGCACGAAATGGTTTCTGCCATAATTGATGCCCCTAAAGGATACAAGAGCCCTGGGTATGACAAGGCAAGAACTGTTGGCCTTGATCATGAAAAAGCAAAAATATCACATTCTTTGAATAGAAAGACAAGTTCTTGGACTGACCATGGGGTGTCCATTGTATCTGATGGATGGACAAATGTAAAAGGCAAGCCATTGATAAGTGTTCTTGCTATTTCTGTTAGTGGTCCCATCTTTCTCACTGCACATGATTACTCAGACAAGTTCAGGACCGCCATCATCATTGCAGAAGCATTACTTGAAACAATTGACCGTATTGCGCCATACAATGTCATCCAAGTCATCACTGATAATGCTCCTAATTGTAAGGCAGCGGGAGCAATTATTGAGGATAAATACCCCAACATATTTTGGTCTGCATGTTTGGTTCACACATTGAACCTTTTGATGCATGATGTTGTCAAAAACAAAAATGCACAATACCAATGGATTGGTGATTTGTACAAGAAAGGCAAACAAATAATAAAATTTATTACAAATCATACCAATACCCATGGCCTTTTCCGCAGTCACTCGAGATTGGAGTTGTTGAAGATTGCGAAGACCAGATTTGGTAGCTATTACCTCACCTTCAGGCGCCTTTTGAAGGTAAGAGAGCCATTGGCTAGCATGGTATCGACTCCACATTGGCAGGTATTAAAGCAAAGGGCTACAAATGCCGCTGACAGGCGAGGTTTTGAACTGGTGGAGGAGGCCGCTCTTGATGGTCAGTTTTGGACAAGTGTGAGGCAAGTATTGGATTTCACCAAGCCCATTTATCACATGATTCGGTTTGCAGATACAGACAAACCAGTGATTGGCGAGGTGTATGAGCAAATGGATACCATGTTGGGGGAAATAAAAGATATTGTTCATAACAGAGATCCCGACTTGTACAATCTGATTCACGATTGTGTGTGTGAACGGTGGAATAGACTTAATCTTCCACTACATTGCTTAGCGTATATCCTTATGCCAAAATACTACTCTACATCTTGGTTGGGCCAACCTGCACCATGGGTGGGGTTAGGACCAAACCCCATTTAGATGCAGAGGTAACTAGAGGATATTTGGAAGCATTAGAAAAGTTGGTACCTGACAGGGAGGAATGTGCAGTTGTGCGCCTTGAAATAGGCAGATACTTCAATGGCACTGGTTTGTATGTTAACTTCCATGCAATGGACGACAGAGATAGATTTGATACTCTCACATGGTGGGAAACATATGGCGGCCAGGGACTTTTGCCAAAATTGGCAAAAAAGGTTCTTTCATAGGTTGTAAATACTTCTTCTGCAGAGAGGTGTTGGAGCACCTACAGCTACATACATAATGTGAAAAGAAACAGACTCAATGAAAACCGAGCAGAAAGCTTGGTTTATGTGCACTACAACTTGAGGTTGTTGAGTCATTACTGTGATTGGGCTTATGAGGATCCCACATATAAAATTTGGGACAATCACCCAGAGGATGACAATTTGGAGGATGGCATTGTACATCTTGAAGAACTGGAAGAGGAACTTGTAAGGGATGAAGACGAAGTAGCTACAACAACCATGCCACCTCCACCTCCACCATCCAGTAGCAATGCTCGAGGTCCGAATCTTGTTCCTTTGTTGTCGCCACCTCCATCTACACCCTCACATGGATGTTCTAGTTCTGGTCCTCGGTCTATGCAGGAGACCCCTAGAAGACCACCACGACCTGCTCATACTCCTGGAGACTCTCGTGGCAAGGGCCACATGTAGATTTACAGTTTACTTGTCTTTTTTAGTTTCTATTAGACTTTAGTTTTCATAACTGTTGAGTTTTGAGTCCTTGACTCTTGACTCTTGACTCTTTCATATCATAATGATATTTTTTGTAAACAATGTATCATTGTGACAATGAAAATTTGAAGTTTGAAGTTGGGCCTTGGCAATTATAACTCATTGGTAATGATTGTGAATTATGAATATGATGCTTCGTGAAAGACTAAAGTTGTTTCATTTCATTTCATTATTCATGTTTCATTTTATGAATTTATAACATTTCATATCATGTTAACAGTGAGAAGTTAGGACTTAGAAATATCTAAGATATTACTTCTTGTTTTTACCCACAAATTGGGTCCTTGAACTTCAATCAAATGTAACTTACAAACCTTCAAACGTGGGAGCACAAGACTATGATTATGAAAACATCAATTGCTGAGTAGATGTACCTTTGAATGGAGAGATTTAACAACTGCAATTTGCTAAAGAAAGTGACATTGTGCCTTTGTCCTCTGCCTCTGATCAACGTGCTTTTCACTGCTCAAAAGGTATAGGCTAAAAGAGATATTGCAATGAAACACACAACCTTGCTCACTAGAAATGATACAATAATATTCCTTCTCTTGCACAAGATGCTACTAAAGAAATCCTCAAATAACCTTCAATACTTGATAGTACTTCTTCAATATATATATATATATATAAGGTGACTAATGAGTGGCCTTTGTAACTTGCAGAGACGTTCTTAGCATTAGGACTACTTGCCAGATAATAACAGTGTTATTGCAATCCTCACCAACCATATCCAATCCTTGAGAACTTGTGTCTTCGCTGCCTTGGGCTAGAACTAATGCTCCAACGTCAGTGTTTTAGGACTTGTAAATGCCTCCAAACAGAAACCAAAGCAACACTGCTTTGATGGGCTAACAAAGATTCTTCAACTGATTAATAACTACATGGAAATTTTCATCAAAAAATGAAACTTGATTCACTTCACAAAGAGAGCCAAACAAACCTATATAAAACAAAACCCTTTCGCTTCTAATAGACCTGCAGTAGAAACCCTTGACAATGGAAATCCCATAACAAATAGACACTTGTTGTTCTGAAGATGAGAGGTTGAAGTTCTTTTGCTCAGAATACTGCCTATACTTGTGAATTATAGTTTGGAGAGATTGATGTATTGGTGCCTCTAGCCTTCAAGTCGCAGAGACAAGGTATTCCATGTTCAAAAATTAGTGCGATTCTTCAAGGGATGTCAATGCCGCAAAACATTAAGGCTACAAAAATCAACAAACCTTCAGAAAAGTGTCTTCTACAATGTTGAATAGACACCCTACCTACAGTGCTTGGTTTCTTCAAAAAAAAAACAAGTCCGAATAGTCATGTATTAACCATGACCATTCCTTCGTTGGCTTGTAATGATGGATCCTTAGAGATCCAAAAGTCCTTTTCTAAAATGTCGAGACTAGGTCAAGGCTTAGGTTAGGGTAGACTGCATACTGAGAATCTCACTTTTAGTTCAGATGGTCATGGCAGTAGAAGCTCAAAGCCGCAAGAGAAAAGATTATTGTACTTATTGTGTTGAACAAGGATCTGCCTTAGACGAATCAGAAGTGAGCCATTCTTTTCCTAGCCACAGACATAGATTCATGCATCAGGATGGAGGCCGAAAGTTTAGACCACAAAATATAAGAGATACCTGCATCCAGTTCAACCCAAATGAATCCCAAAACCAAGCAAATGCAAATTCTACCCTTTCGATTGATCCAACGTTACTTCCATAAGGGCTGAGGGGAGTTTAGATCTTAATCATGTAAGAATATTCATTAAGTTTGTATTGTTTAGAGGAGAAATAAATGCCTTTATATAGCAATTTGGAGAACATCTATGAGGGCTAGCTAAATTACATAAGGAAGGGATCATATTTGACTTATATTCAATGTTAAAACTCCTCGTGTATTTTAATTTCAAAATAAATATCGAGACTCTCCATAACCACCCTTGTACCTTGTGCCACACCATCCATTGATTGTCTTTTTTCCATAGGAAATATTTTGTTAGTTGATGGAGAAGGCCCACATTCCTTGAATATTTGATTTGACCAAAGAAAAGTTGCCCCATCACCTCCGCATGGTGTTTTTACCCACAAATTGGGTCCTTGAACTTCAATTAAATGTAACTTACAAACCGTGAAGGCTCTCATTGTGTGCCACATACCACCAGAAACAACTTGATGAGGAGAATGTAATGAACATGATTTCCAAGAGAAATTTGTGGATCTGTTGCGTCAAAAACCTCCAACAAGTGTGGGGTACATCCATCACCTAGGGAATCCAGATTCCAAACTCTAGAGCTAGGGTTTCCATCCATCCTACCATTGGAGCTTCCAACTTGATGCAATCCAAAAAAACATTAAGAGCATTCATTAATAGATATTGGCATCAATGGCAAAACCATTAAACAATCTACCCCTTTCTCATTGATGGCAACATATACTCTTTTTGCGAGTACAACCCCCTTTGACTTTATGCCTTGATCTTCTTCTCCTGATTTCTCTTCCCCTTGGACATCATTGGCAAAGGGTGACTCCCCTTGACAAACTACCTACTTCCTGTGGACCTCTAATTTGCTTGTGCTCCTTCTAACAAGAATCCTTCTTCTATCTTCCTTCAAGGTACCTCATCTGCTTCAAAATGCCTTGATTAAAGCTTGTTGCAATAAATAACCTATCTCCCCCTCCTAAAAAGAAGCCTTCTTCTATCTGCCTTCAAGGTACCTCGTCTACTTCGAAATGCCTTGATTAAAGCTTGTTGCAATAAATGACCTATCTCCCCCATGTCATGTTATGCTTCATACGGATTGCCACTGGTGACTCTACTTGTCAATATGGATCAACTTTGCCTACCAAAACTGCTACACTGAAACTGTCTATAATGCTTCTTCATATCTTCCACCAGTCAACCTGTCAATGATAGTTCTTTAGACATGCACCTATTGCTGCATAAACTCCCCCTCTTATATTCAAGGAGTCATCATGTTGAATTTTTCAAAAAAATGTATGAACCAACTCTTTGGCCATAGGATCCTGAATCTTGTCATCATCTAATGTACTTGTTGATTCTTCATGATATTTTTCCTTTACAAAACCTGAAAGCATTACTGTTGAGATTTTCTCATTTGCTTGGTCTTCTTGCATCTGTTTTCTTTTCTTGTAACTGATATTAGGGTTGAAATTCATGTAGGATTCCATCTTGTACTTGCAATCTCAAGCTACCTGTCCATAGTTATGGCAATTGTAACATTCAATGTTGGACCTGAATAATGGAGCATACGAAACATACTTCCAATTGTCATAGTCGTTGTGAAACCTGTCTCGTGATCCTACAAATTTGGTTCTAGGGTTTTGATTCCATTGATAATGTCTTTGATAATTGTACCTGTCATAAGCTTTACAATCCCTAGGCATATGTCCAAAGTTAGTACATCAAAAACAATGACCATTAGACAAATTAGCATACCTAGATGAGTTATCTTGTCTAGATGATCTTTCGTATTCATTCTTTCTTGGAGAAGGTACGACCTCTTCTTGATCCTTGTCCTTGAATCCTTCAACATTACTTCTTGGAGCCGCAATATTTTTAATCTTCTTTTGTCCTTCATTTTGATTTGGCCTTTAATTGTTGATGAGCTCATCTAATGCTCTAGAGCTGCTTGCTATAGAAAACTTGTGATATGTACCCTTAACAAAGTTTACAAGGTTGCATGTGTTGTTTAGGCCCAAACCACATGTTTTGTCATGCTGATATAAATTTCAGTATGCATTAATTGTAAACATTCAAAGAGTACTACTATATTTCACTTTCCTATTAGCTGAAAATTAACACATAATTTTTGCAAGCATTTACACATGTGAGACACTAGTGTTTGGTCAAGGTGACCCCAGAAAAACCCCATAGCTTCTTGGGAAAAACCGGTCTTCAAAGGAGGATTTTATTGCCTGAGAAAATTAGTCAAGTACATAAAATAATCACAGTACTTATCTCCCTTAGCAGCTGAAGCATTAAATGCAAATTTGGAAATTTGAGCCCACTAATATTCTTCAGATTTTCACAAAAATTTTACCTAGAAATTTTCTCCCCTTTATCAGAGCTCAGCTCCTTGATTTCTGTGCCCAAAGTTCTACCTCAATTTCTATGCCAAATGTTTCCTCGATTTACGCGTTGGAGGTGACTATTGTACCTCGATTTTCATGCCAAGAGACTCCTCTAAATTTGTGCTACTTGTAGAAGCAAACCTGAAATTTCTACCTCGAATTTTGGGCTATGTCAATGCTAGAACCCTTGAAATTTGTGCCCAGGTGCATCAAAAATCGTGTTGTTGCCCTCGATTTTTGCACTGTTATTTGCCTAAAATACGTTGCTAACTATCTCCTCAATTTTTGTGCCTCTCCCCTTGAAAATTGTGCCTCCTATGGTTATCTTCCTCCTAGAAATTCGAGTGCTCCTTCTCTTGCCACAAATTCTCCTTGAAGTTTGTCTTTTCCTTTTCTCCTCATGCTATCTCAAGTGTGAAGTGAAGAATGAGCCTCCCTTTTCTCCTTTTGTCTCTTAGAAAAGATTGAATCCCTAAACCTAAGATCCAATGGATGAGATTTAAACTCCAAATCTGAAAATGTGTGGTTGAGATTAACTCTCTCAATTGGCCCCCCTTAGACATTGACCCCATTACTTAAAAGCCTCCTAGTACCTTTTTCAACTTGTGCACTTTTCTCTATTCTTCTCATAAAGTAATTTTTCACCTCACTTTAATATTAGAAAAGTACACTATGTACTTTACACATAAAGTGACTTTATAAAGTACAAGTGACTTTAATATTAGAAAAAGTACATGGTACAATTTTTAAGTACATTTTCCACCCATGAGATTAATATAACTCATAAACGTCACCAAGACAAAAGTCATTAATGTGTCTACTAGGCTAAAAGGGATAAATGCCTAGTAACACCTCCCCTTGGTACTATTTCCAACACTCCCTCTCACCAAGGAAGGTGTTTCTCACCACTCACATCCTGTCTCTAAAGAAAACATGCTTGCCTCTTGGCAAAGACATGGTGAGAATGTCTGCTACCTGCTCATCAGTTGATATATACTCAAACTTTACTACTCCTCTCTAAACCCAGTCTCTGATGATGTGGTAAATGATCTTTATATGTTTTGACCGATGGTGAAATATTGGATTCTTAGAGTTTAATACAACTTTGATTGTCACAGTAAATCGTAGTTGGTCTCAGCATCTAACCAAATGATCCATGAAGCATCTTGCAAAGCCATAATGCCTCACACCCTGCCTGACTAGTTGCCATATACTCTGCCTCTACGTTGCTCAACGCCACTGACTTATGTTTCCTGCTGAACCATGACACAACTACCGAGCCTAATGAGAAACAACATCAGAAAGTACTCTTTCGGTCATTGACACTGCCGGCCAATCTGAGTCTATGCAACCAATCAATCTGAATCCATCACATCTGACATAGTCCAAATCATAATCCATTAAACCCTGTAAGTACCTCAACACATGTTTTGCAGCAACCCAATGTACTCTCCTGAGCTCCATCATAAATTGACTCAATGTGTTGACTGCAAAACAAATATCCAGTCTAGTGTTGACCAGATACATCAATGAGCTGATCAAGTGACGATACAAAGTGGGATCCACCAACTCAGAATCAGCATCATGCAACTTCCTCCAGTTGATGATCATAGGAGTCACGATAAGCCTGCAACCATCCATACAAAATCTCCTCAAGATATCTCCTGCATACCTACCTTGGCCCACAAATATGTGCCCATCTCTTGCCAGACCTCCAACCACAAAAAGTAATGCATCAGCCCCATATCATTCATATCAAACTCTGAAGCAAGATCTCTCTTGCAGTGCTGGATGAGACTGTCCTCCCCTGTAATAAACAAGTCATCCACATACAGTAACAGAATGAGTGGATCGTCACTTACTAGGATAAAGTATAGGTTCGAATCTACATCACTCTTCTGGAAACCCATCTGCTACAAGTAGGCATCTATCCTCTCATATTATGCCCTTGGTGCTTGCTTCAGTCCATACAAGGCTTTCTTCAGCCTCCACACATAAGACTCCCTTCCATGCAACTCAAAGCCTTGAGGCTGCTCAATGTACACTTCCTCCTATATAACACTATTGAGAAAGGTGGTCTTCACATCCATCTGGTGAATCTTCCATCCCATCTCAACTGCTATAGATATCACTGCTCTAATGGAAGTATAACAAGCAACTAGTGCAAAGGTCTCCGCATAGTCAACTCCCTTTACCTGTGAGAACCCCCGCGCCGCAAACCGAGCTTTGAACTTCTAAATGCTGCCATTTACAACATGTTTGACCTTGTAGAGCCACTTAGAAGTCACAATTGACTTCCCATTAGGATGTGGCACTACCTCCCCGACATCATTCTTCTTGATAGAGGCATACTCCACCATGGCATCCCTCTAGATTTTCTGTCTAGCGGTCTCCTCAAAACTAGTTGGCTCTGTCTCTACAACATCTGCCACAAAGCCACCCAACCTCTCTAGTGGTCTACTCTCCCTCACTGACCACTTGGGTCTCCCCACTACCTCCTAAGCCTCCTTCAAGGTCTCCCGAAGCCATTTTGGCTTCCTCTTCCCTGCAGTAGTCTCCTATGGTGGTATGGGAAAATCCTCAACTGGTGCCTCTCCTCCTAGAGAGGAAGGCTCTGAAATAACCAAGAGATATCCTAAGCGTTGAGATATTGTGCCTAATGAACCTGCACCAAGTGAGCTTGTACTAGGCGAAACTATGCCTTGTGAACCTGTCACCCCTGAAGAAGTTGAACCTCTTGATCCTGATGTACCACCTAATTCACATGAAACCTGTGGTGTGGCCCCCTGCTGAGGACCCTGCTTCTCTACCTGATCAAATCCCTCAAATGTCACATCCCTCCATAGGACAATCTTCCTTTGTGCAAGAAGATATCTGTGGTAGGCTCCATTGGTCTCACTATTACCCACTAGGATACCCCTCTGTAGTGGGTTCCAACTTCGTCCTCTTCTCCTCAAGGACGTGTGAATATGTAAGGCACCCAAATATCCTAATGTGCCCAACTTCCTGCTTCTTGCCGATATATATCTCCTTAGGAGTCTTTCTCCCCAAGACTCTATGTGGGCTCCTGTTCTGCAAATAAACAATAGTGTTACATGCTTTGGCCCACAAGAAGAAAGGTAAACTCTAATCATTCAACATACATCTAGCTCTACCCACAATGGTCCTTTTCTGCCTCTCTGCCACCCCATTCTACTGAGGGTTATAAGGCACAATGAGCTTCCTCTTGATGCCAACACTCCCACAAAAATCCCTCATCTCTGCAGAATTTTACTCACCCCCATTGTCTGATCTCAACACCTTGATCTGCCTCCTTGTATGGTTCTCTCCAAGAGCCTTACACTCCTAGAATTGTAAGAAGACCTCATCCTTGGTCTTCAGAATGTAAATCCAGGTCCTCGTGGAGTGGTCATCAATGAATGTCACATAGTACTCATATCCACTCGATGAAACATGGGACATAGGACCACATATCTCAGAATGAATCAAGTCAAGGATACCTGCAGCTCTGTTGCCACTGCTTTGGAAAGGTGACTTGGTGTACTTTCCCAAAGCACAACCCCTGCACACATCATGATACTTTGTGTTGAAGTCAAGCAATCTCGTAACCATCTCCCTCAACATCCTGAAAGCTCCATGGTGCAAGTGGGCCATCCTCCCGTGCCATAACTCACATAACGCATTGTTATTGGTATGCGCTACCATAGCTCGAAGAGGTTGAAATAAAAGTTTGTATGGTCTCCCACTGTGAACTCCAATCTCACAAGCAGACTCAATACTAGATCCTCTAGGATATATCAACACTTGTTCCTTTCAGAACAGTACCTCATATCCCTTGTCCTCCAAACCAATGTTGCAGGAAGCGCCCCCCCCCCCCCGTCGATTCCAAGCCCCGAAGCAAGTCCCATGCAGATGCGTCTAGGAAGCTTCGGAAGCGTGCTTCCGCCTGATTTTGCCGCTTCCTGGAATTTTCCAAAGCGTGGCTCCGAAGCGCGATTCCGAACCTCCGAAGCGCGCTTTGTACAGCACTTCGGGCGTACGAAGCGTGGCACCTCGGAGGGCGAAGCATACGCTTCCCGTATGGTTCTGTACGATTCCTGTGGGTACGATTACTGGTATTTGTATGTGTATTAGGTGAGGAATGTGAAGGCAAAAAAAATATAAATATAGCAGATGCTCCCTCATGGTAATGTTAAGAATAAAGTGACATTCTCCTTTATTTTTCATTTTCATACTTTTACTTAAATTGTTAACATTACCATGAAATGACTTAGGATGTTTGAGAGTGGTTCCAACCTCATTGGACTTCATATGGAGAAAATAGAATTTCATATCCTCTTCAAAATTCAGCAGACTTAACAGTTTTCAGGAATTCAGGATCAATGGGATTGTGGCATTTCATTAGATTATATCAAGTATGAAGGGATGCGTTAACATTTAATCAAGAGCACCAAGCCCTATATGTACCCTAGTGTTGGTGGTGTTAATTTTTGAACTCCTTTGTCACACCCTTAGCAAAAAATTAACTTTCAATCAAGTCAAAATCATCGATCAAGCATGTTAAGCTTTTTCTACCATATTTTAAGTCTTGAATTAGGTAGTTTGATCAAAATTGGGCAATGTTGACTAATATCCCTAGACAATCGAGGTAGAGGCAAAGGCTAGACAATCTAGATTCTAGATGGTTGATGCATCTAAATGGTGGATGCTTGAATAATTAATAATTAATGTACAATGGATTCTATATCTATCTTGATTTATGCAAAAATATGCATGTTTACATGTCTTCTACAACTAATTTGGTATTTGGGATGTTTGTTTTGAGTATAAATGCAATATATATATATACAGCAGACGCTTCGCTTCCTAAATTTTTGGGAAATGATGCTTCTGCGTCCTCGCTTCCAGAAAACGTCCCTGCTTCGTGCAACATTGCTCCAAACTAGAGACTAATATCAAGCTCTTCTTCAACCTTGGAACATAAAGAACATTTGTCACCTTCAGAGGAGGTGATGACTCCATTTGAAAGGAAATTGTCCCCATACCTACTGCCTTGACTTTGAAATTGTCTCCAAGAACAACCTCTAAGTCTATGTCATCCTCCAAAAGGCTTGTGAAGTGCTCTCTAACTCTGGTCATATGACAGGATGCTCCACTGTCTATGAATCATGCAGGGGAAGAAGTGACATGAGTGGCTAAACTCATCACCAAAGCACACTCTGAATCAAACATAGCCACGAAATCATCTACATCTGCTGAAGTTGCAGCTCCCCATTTCTTCTTACCCTTCTTGTTGGGACACTGAACAACATAGTCACCCATCTTCAAGCAAAGCATTTCACTTTGCTCATGCCCTTCTCGTTAACCTTCTGCATCCCCTTCTCTTGCTTTGCTCCACTAGAAGACCCCTTCTTGATCTTCTTGCCCTTCTTACCCTTTGCTACAAGAGCAACATTCTCCTCTTCACCTCCCCTCCCACTCATGCTGCTACCTCTCACACTCTCCCTGATCTCCTCCTGGATGAAATCGTCCCACATCCTCCTCCAACTAGGAAAGTGCTCTTTGGCCACCAAGCCATGGATAAAGCCATCCCACTTCTCAGTGAACCCATCTAACACAATCTGAACCAAGTTCTCCTTTGGAACAACCTCTCCAACGACAACTAACTCATTCTTTACATGCGAGACTCCGGTGAGGAAAGATGTAACATTGTTAGTCTTGGTCATCTTGGTGTTGCATAGTTTTTGTCTCAACACCATCTTCATGTTCTCATTAGAACTCTGGTGCAAAGAGACCAAGGACTCCCACATCTGATATGCATATCTCATCCTTGAAACATGAGGGAATAAATGGTCCTTGATGGCATCTAGAAGGATCCTCTTTGCCTTCACATTCTTCTTGTTGAACTCCACCAACTGAGTTGGATTAGTGCGTGCTTGCACAACTACTTCAGCAACATCCCACACTTCCACCTCCTCCAATAAAAGCATAATCCTCGCCTTCCATGGGCCAAAATTTTCAGCCTCCATCAATCTGTCCTCTACTCTCAACCCAGTAGCCATGACCCCACAACCAACAAAATGAAGGAAATATGGAAGCTAGAACCTTCCTCCCTCTGAACTTCTGAAGTCTTTGGGTTTCTGGCAAAGTTTCAAAGGTATGGTTCAATGTTTGAAGACTTTATTAGCTTGCTTCCCTCTTTATCAGCTGATTGAAATTGAAGATTTAAGCTTCAACTTGGCTAAACTCAGTTCTGATAGCATGTAGACAAATTATGATCTGCACCCTTAACTCAGTTTACAAGTTTGCATGTGTTGTTTAGGCCCAACCCACATGTTTTATCATGCTAATATAAATTTCAGTATGCATTAATTGTAAACATTCAAAAAGCACTTCCACTATTTTTCACTTTACTATCAGCTGAAAATTAACACATAATTTTTGCAAGCATTTACACATGTGAAACACTAGTTTTTGGTCAAGGTGGCCCTGGATAAACCCCACAGCCTCTTGGGGAAAGCTGGTCTTCAAAGGAGTATCTTATTGCTTGAGAAAATTAATCTAAGTACATAAAATAATCCCAGTACTTATCTCCCTTAGCAGCTGAAGCATTAAATGCAAATCTGGAAATTTGTGCCCATTGATATTTTTCAGATTTTCACTAAATTTTTGCCCAATTTTTTTGCACCTTATCACAACTCAACTTCTCGATTTCTGTGCCCAGATTTCTGCCTCAATTTTTGTGCCAAATTCTTCCTTGATTTCTATGTTGGAGGTGACTGTTTTACCTCGATATTTGTGCTAAGAGACTCCTTGAAATTTGTGCTACCTGTAGACTCCTTGAAGTTTGTGTTACATGTAGCCGCAAACCCAAAATTTTCACCTTGAATTTCAAGCCAGTTCAACGCTGGAACAACCCTTGAAATTTGTGCCCAGATGCCTCGAAAATCATGTTGCTGCTCACGATTTCTATGGTTGTTTCCTAAAAAATTGTGCTGACTGTCTGCTCAATTTTCGTGCCTCTCCTTGAAAATCGCGCCTCCTATGGCTGCCTCCCTCCTAGAAATTTGAGCCCTCCTCTTGCTGCAAATTCTCCTTGAAGTTTGTCTTCTCCTCTTCTCCTCATGCTCTCTCAAGTGTGCAGTGAAGAATAAGCCTCCTTTTCTCCTTTTGTCTCTTAGAAAATATTGAATCGCTAAACTTAGGATCCAATGGATGTGATTTAATCTCCATATCTCAAGATGTGTGGTTGAGATTAACTCTCTCAATTGACACCTCTCACACACTGACCCCATTACTTAAAATCTTCCTTGTACCTTTTTCAAGTTGTGTACCTTTTTCTATTTTTCTTATAAAGTGATTTTTCACATCACTTTAATATTAGAAAAGTACGCTATGTACTTTACACATAAAGTCACTTTATAAAGTACAAGTGACTTTAATATTAGAAAATGTACATAGTACAACACTTTTAAGTACCTTTTCCATCCATGACATTAATATAACTCATAAATGTCAGCAAGACAAAAGTCATTAATGTGTTTACTAGGGTAAAAAGGATAAATGCCTAGTAATACCTCTTCTTTGTACTATTTCCAATACTTGCAAAGTTCTACTGGACATTTTCCTTCTGTGCTTCCGGTCGTAGGTAGACTACCTTTGCTTCTAAATCTTCCCTTACTTTGTTTCTTTCTTCAAGTTCTCTTCTGAGTGAGTCTTCAACTTTTTTGGCATCTTCCAGCTGCACTTTAAGGCTGATGATGATCTCTTTTGATTCTTCATTCTTCTTATTGGGACTTCTGGCATGTTCTTTTACATCTTTCAATTCGGCTTCCAAGGATTTGATGTTTCCTTTTTCAACCTTAAGCTCCTTTATAACTCTGACCATTTCATTTTGAAATTCAATCTCGTTCATCTCTTCTTCATCTCCTTCTTCTTCTTCCATAGTTTGCTTCTTGTTGTCCCTTGCCATTTGGACCATAATTAATTTTGATTTTCAATTTCCTCCGAAGACTTTGGACCATAATAGTATTAATTAATTGAAGATCCCTCGAGGGCCACGTATGTAACTTCAATTTGACTTTTGGGCCATAGTATTAAATTTAATTGAAAATCCCTCATTTTCCTTGTGATAATTAACATTACCCTTTCCTTAAGTTATCCTTCTTCTTCTATGAATATGTGCCATAGTCCAATTAATGTAATGTTGCCACATCGTCACATGCTAGGGCTTGGATCATATGATGGCGGGGTTGATGTCTCTCTCTTAAACAATTTCCTGAGGTTGATATTGTAGTCGTTAGTAATTTTGTGCCATATCCGAGTTTATCTGTGCATGAACAGGAGCCCTTCAAGGTGGTCTGATCTCATACTAAGGCCAGACGAAGATCTAGATCAAGACGAAGTTCTGAAGTAACACAGGCAGGTTTTTTGGAAGAGTTTGAAGTAAGCCATTGTTCAATCACCCACTTAGACCACTCGCTATCTTCCTGGGGCAAGTCGGGTTGCATTCCTAAGTTTAGTTGCATTTGGGTCAGCTTTGTGGCAGAATAATGTTTCGGTCCTGAAGCTATTCAAGTAATTTAGGTAGTTCGAGTCAGAGTTAGAATACTTGTAATTAGTGAACATGTTCTACTGAATTCAGAATCAAACTAGAATTGATTGGGATTGTACTGGACTGTTGAAATTGGGCCATACAAGTACTGTTGAATTGATGACTAGTTTTATGATTTATTGTGTATAAAAAGAGAAGTATTGTTGCTGAAGATTATATTCGTATTGGAATAATCTATGATATTGGTTGACAGAAAAAGTAAGAATAATAATCTATATTTAAGGTCATGATCTAGCCAAGCACCAAATCGATATATGAGACCCCTTTGCTTGTGGGTCAAGGGACCCCCTCCATCTAGTGATTTGATTGCTTAGCCTATATAGGTGTACATACCCTATCTCCCTCTATATTTGAACATGTGACCTCCGAGGAGGAAACATGTTCTTAAACATTAGGCATACAATAACAGACGTGTGGAGAGAATAACAAATGTTTAATAGATTAATACAACAACATATATGTGATGTTCCTTTTTTTGGTGTTCCTTATGGCATGTTTAGGATGGACTTTCAGAGTTGGGGACAGACAAGTCATAAGTGCAGGTTGGCAATCGGCGGGCCCAGGGGCTTTTGGAGGGGTTTTGAGGAGTTTTTATGGGGTCTGATTGCATTTGCTTGGCATATTCCATCATCCGCATAGTTTGCCTTTTGTTCTGTTGCATTCCGACAACTTTCAAAAAACAGAGTTATAATGGGCCTTACTCAATTAATTACGCTTAAGGTGGCATTTTGGGAAAGTACTTGGCAAAACACCTTAGTGTAATAGCTTGTTGGAACCAGAATGAGGAGATCTACAGGATGGGATGGTTAGAAGTGATTTTCAGTGGCCTGAGGAGGCATGGTGGCCAATTTACCATTTTCCTACATTAAAAAGAATATTTTAATTAAGGGAAATTTGCTCATGATTAAAATAATAATAAAATAGGAGCTTCTAGGGGGTCCATCATATATAAAAAGAGGAGGAGGAGGCCATTAGAGGACATCTTGGATTTGTGTTTTCGTCTTGTCGAGAGGTTTCAGAACCTAGTTCTCTACTTTAACAGTAGCCCTAGGACGGAAACCCTGGGGTGATTTAGAGAGATTGGGTGAGCACTCATCTCCCCTTGGTGAATTCATCGGAATTCATAGTAGAGATTAACAATGGCAGTTCAGTTCAATTTTGGTGGAGGGCCAAGGCAACATTGGACCAGATTCATAAGGTTAGTTCTATCAACTTTATCAGTTTTTTTGGCATGTAAAACCCTAGTTTATATATTTAAATAAAAGCAAGGGTTTCTGAAAACAAACACTTGGAACAAGAGCTAGTTTATCTATGCAAAAAAAATTCAGTGCCAAGCTAGTTTTAGCTATTGAGAGAATGGTTCATCTTCTATCTGGAGCCAAGTTTCTCTGTCGAGGATCGAGCTAATATTCAAAGGCCGAAGTTATTTAGCTAAGAGAACGATTTCTGAGATTTTGGTGGCAGCACATTCTTATAAATCAACAAATAATCACCACTTGAACGCAGGGGAGGAATCTAAGTACAATGGGGTCACAAATCATAAGAAGACTGTGCACTAGTCGGCTTGAGATTCTTCAACAATGTCACATTTACATTATCACATCAAGTTGACCGAAGTTGTTGAGTCACACCAGAATTGATCAACATTTCTCAAGTTAAAATTAGTGGTTGCATGAAGAAAAAAACAAAAAGAAGAAAAAAAGTCAACGCAAATTAATCGCACAGTCAGTAAGTGAATTGTGGCATTACCAGGGGAATTCGTCACGATTGCTCAAGTCAACTGCTAGTCGTCATCGTCATCTATCAAGTATCCAATCACCAAATTGATTTCTGCTTGAGCCCAGAAGTAAACTACAAGTGGCATCGTGGCCTGATTTGTTTGTTGAGGCTGTGGACTAAGAGTTGCGGACTGAAGCGATTTGCCAAGCCGCATGTATATTGGGGACCAGAGTGTGGTGTAAGATTTGGTGATTGTGCATGTAAGAAATAGGTTGACTGATTGCATGTATTGGAGCTGACCAAATTTTCCATTGAAAGGCTACTCCCCAAGTCCAAGATCAATGCTATGAAACCCGTGGAGTCAACATAAGATAGCCGACACTTTTATGTGAATGCCAACCAATTATATATGTGTGTGTGTGTGTGTGTGTGTATTGAGAGCCATTAAAGTATTAGTGGGCCATTTTTCAAAGCCAGAATTTTATTCAAGAAGGTTCGTTTGAATGAGAAGCAAAGGGCGTGATTTCCAATAGCCACATAGTTGTCAAGGCGCTCCCTATAGCAGTTGATTCAAGTATGTTGTGGGCACAAATTCCAAAATTCGTTGTTCATAGCAAGAGGCACAAGTCGTTGTGGTGTGAGGGGTCAATGCGTGTACTCCTGTGGTACAAAGTCGTGCGCAGGGATAAGTGAAGAATGTACCTTTTTTCCATGCGTGGGTGTCAACATACGTAGATATGCTAAATCAATTTCACTTGAATCAATACAGTTACCTATGTGATGGTTTCTGACTGATACAAAGGGCATTTACAGATCAGAGTGCGCAGGCAGAATGCTTGATTGTTAATGCATATGTATTTAAATTGCAGGACCGAGTCTTATGATCAATCAGACAATAGCAAAATTCACAAGAGTGACCCAAATTGTGAAGTCGTTTCAAGGCAATGACAAAGGACAATTCGACAAACCAAATTTATTGAGCTCGATAGTGGAGTTGGGATCTTAAATTAATTACGCCAAGGAGACTATGTTAATGGTCCAATTGCTTCAACGAAGACGTCGAATTGCAGTAGTGTCACTGCTTACAATGGCCAAAACTAATGTATCTACGTTGATCATCCCAAGGAGCCATCAACTAGTATCACAAATTTAAGCTTTCTTATGCCTATAGCAACTGTTTTGAAGAGGAGGCCAAGCCCATAATTTATTTCCAGAATTTCGGCACCAGTGTTGGCTGTAGCGGATATCTTGTCTTCCTTGAAACCGAATCTGATTCCCTTGGAGAACCGAGCTGGAAGCTTCAAAAGGAGAGATCGAGCTATGTTGTGTTGATTGGAAGGCGGAATTGGTTAATCTATAGTTGATCTCAATTGAATGCATCTACATATTCCTGTGACAACATATTTGCCCACACAAATATCAGGTTCTATTTCTCTATATTTTCCAACTAGATTTGAAGATTATTAATGGTGGATTGTCATATAATTTCTGGGTTGCAATGTAATGAATTTGGTGCCTATAAGAAAGTTACTTTCCATTTATGAATCTTAATACATAATACAATGATCAGTATTGAAGCCTAGTTTTTTTTTTTTTTTTTTCCTGCCACTATTTGAGACAATGATAGTAGATTGAGTCGAAATACAAGTTTGCTAGGGTATCGAGTAAGAGTATTGTTGTGGCTTGCTAAAGGAGTCCTATATAATCATTGGGAGGTGGAGCTTGTTGTGGTCTACTATGTGGTCTAATAGGGTTTGTGGAAAATTTGTGTCATAAGAGTGCTCATGTTTATGTATGTTGTTGTCCACAAAGCTGAGTATGTGTCAAAACTTAAAAGTATAGCAAGGTTGAGTCTGCTACTAGTAAAATGTGGGAAGCTTATGTAATGGGTCAGTTGGTCAATTATTGTATACTTTTGTTATGTTGTTAGTCCTAGTCATGTATAAAACAACCTGATGTAATTGACTTCATTGGACTAAAACATGGATTAAACCTTCACAAATTCTCTTTATAAACTGGCAACAAAAATCAACAGATCCTTTTCCAAAGGGCTTTCTATGCTACAATAAGAGCCGCCACAAAAGGAACATGATTTGGGACACAAAATCTATGCACTTGGGACAAATTTGAGATACATGGGGGTGACCATAAAAGCCCTTCTCAAACTAGAGGAACTTACTTCACTCCTCTCCAAGGTACATCAGTCAGATGGGAAGAGCTTGATTTGGGCTCTAAAACCAACCATGCTTGCTCGCATACAGCACAAATTTTTTGAGCATCCTTGTGTAGGCGTCAAACTTCTACTTGCTTCTTGTCTTAGTAGTATCATGATGCTAACCGCACCTATACCTCCTTACAGTGATGACCTTATGAGGAGAGTCTTCAGACTTGTTGAAGCAAGTGTAACTAGGTTCGGTCTTCATAAATGTACTTTTGATATTTGTATTTATTAAAGAAAAGAAAAATTATTTTGCTATATTTATCAATGAGTTTCTTGCTCATTGAAGTAGGTCAAGCACATATTTAAGTGTTTCTAGGAAGACAAAAGAGTCAATGTATTTATTGAAGAGCCTTAAGGGCATGTTACACTATGTATTAACTTGTATAAGAGTCAAAGGAAATCCCTCCAAGCAAAGTCAAGTCCTCTCCATACAACAACATTGTTAGGGTCCCACCCTAACCCCCTTATTTATGTAATGGGATCACGTCATAGTCAAGAGTCAATAAAGCCCATATTAATAATTGTAAGTGGCTAATCCGCAATTAATGATGGAACCACAGTTAGTTGCAAATGGGTCGTAGTATTAGATAGATGGTATTAATAAAACCCACGGTATTGGCCCGTGGTATTGCATGTATGAGTCATATATAAAGGATAGAGACTCCCTGCGAGGAGCATCGTGTCTTATTTTGTAGTCGAGCTATGCTCTATTGGAGGTTGCCCCCTTGAAGAGGCAAGTGAACATTACTCTCTGAATAATAAAATCATTGCTATTCTGTGTTCTGGGTATCTTTTCTTCGCATATTCTGTATTCGGGTATCATTTTGCAGGTTAAGAGCATAACAAGTGGTATCAGAGCACTTTCCAGGGTCGGTGGGATCTCCATTTCTTAGCAAAAAAAATTTTGGCTAGAGACGTGTTCCGGCGTCTTTAAACCACGGGATCTGTCGTTGAGCGCATAAACCTGCGGATTTGGGGAGGCATGCACACAGGAAATACAAGAGGTGGTCACGTCTGTTGGACTCCCTTGTAACCCCTGTGGGTACCCCTTCGAGTAGTAGCGCATTAGACAGAACCGCGCATGGATTGTCTTCCACGTACCCTCTGGGTATATCGGAAGCCCCCTAGGCTCCCTTGAAACCTCGCCATAGATAAACCGTCGGCCGTCTTGCGGCTACAGTACACCGAGAACAGCACTCAGGGAGATTACTCGCCCGTACGATAGGGTAGTCGGGTTGTACGGCTAAGGGTACAGTCAATCCTCCTTAGTTAGAGCCCTGAAACATTGGGCCGAGTACTACTGCCAGACCCTTATGTATATTGCGATCTGTAGCACCTGACACTCCTCAAGACCTTAGTTCCCTTTTCTATTGGGGGATCACACAGCATCTCTTCCAGATCCGCCTGTGCAAAGGGGTGCAGCAGCAACAGACATCAGTCCCGCAGTCTCGAGTTCGCAGATCAGCCATTCCGATCTATTAGATCCATCAGATCCGCAGAAGCAGTCTGTTCCGCCATCATATCCGCCATTCAGATCTCTCAGATCCCCCAGATCGGAGTCGTTGTGAAGGGTTCCTATACCAGGGTATAATTTTCGCAAGACTTTTGGCCGCATTGACATTTTGAGGATTTGGCCACTGCAGTATTGATAAGGAAGGAGTAAAACTCCGTTAGGAGTTTTCAAAAAAAAAAAAGTCTGGGATCTTTCGGGGTGCTTATTGGTGATCTAGCCCATCAGAATCAGGATGACGAGCTGAGCACGGTGGTACCATTCACTTCTTAGTGAAAATTTTTTAGGCGGTCCCAATTTTCAAAAAACCCGGTTGGTGTATGGTAGAAACTAGAGCTCAAGCGATGGCCAATGAAAGGATGGACAAATTTGAAGAATCAATGCACAACCTCCACCTTCAGCTTACCGGACTATGTAACATGGTCGAGAAAATAGTCCCGAAGGGCAAGGAGCCAGCCCACGAGGAGGAGTATAATGGCACTGAACACAATGAGGGTGAGTCTAGCCACTCTCCTCACGTCTGGCACACCCACCCACCACCCAGTCAGCGACCTCCCAAGTTGGATATGCATAAATTTGATGGCTCTCACCCGTCGGCATGGATAGCACAAATGGAGCAGTATTTCAAATTGAATCGCATCTTAGATGATGAGACTCAGCTTATGTTGGGGAGCATGTGCTTGGACAATGAAAGGTGGCAATGGTGGGAATGGCATCAACGTTGCATTGGACCTTTTAAGACTTGGACCAAATTCACCAAAGCTCTTCAAGACCGCTTTGACCACGAATCATCTTTTTTGGGTCGTCTTACTAAGCTCCGACAGACTGGTACAGTGGATGAATATATTACAACTTTTGAAGCCTTAGCCTTTCGCATTTGGGGTCTCTCAGATGTGTTCTACACGGAATGTTTTATCAGCGGTCTTAAAGAAGCTATCAAAGCCCAAGTCCTACTGCGCCACCCTCCCACATGGACGGAGGCTTGCAAGGTCGCTCGTAACGTGGAACGTGCATTAGCAGCCCAATACAATCGCCCAAATTTCTCCGCTAAAGGTCGCCCCTCACAAGTTCACAACACGACTCAAACACTTAAGGTCCAAAAGGTGTCACCTGCGGAAATGGCCGAAAGAAGAAAGCAAGGCCTATGTTACTACTGTGATGAAAAATACTCCCCAGGTCATAAATGCAAGGAGCCCAAATTTTTTCAAATTGATGCCACTGACTACAGCTCAACAGAGGAAGATCCACCACTGGAGGAGCATGAGCTGCTAGAAGAAGACAACCAAAAGGACAATGTCTCTGATGAACCAATTATTTCGTTGCATGCTTTGGCAGGGATTTCTTCCCCTCAAACTCTCAAAATCAGAGGTTTTATTAAACATCGCCTAGTAGTAGTCTTGATCGATAGTGGAAGTACACATAATTTCATCCATCAAAAAGTCGCAGAAGCAGTGCATTGTTTTGTACGAGCAGTTTCTAACTTCCAAGTTCAAATTGCGGATGGAGGCACAATGAAATGTGGAGGCCGCTGTGAAAATGTCAAACTTCAAATGGGGGATTATCAGTTGAAAATTCACATGTTTGCCATACACATGGGGGGTTGCGACATTGTCCTTGGCGCTGAATGGCTCCGCACTCTTGGGCCAATCACAATGGATTTCCAGGAGTTATATATGAGTTTTAAACAGAACAACTACACACATACCCTCCGTGGACTCCAAGCGGGAGCCCCCTCTATCATCAGCTCGCATAGGATGGAAAAATTGTTAAAAAAGGGCAATCATGGAGTTGTAGCTTAATTTAATGCCATCCAGGCAGTCGAAACCAAGCCTCTGCCAATTCATCCTAAGATGTAACAGATTTTAAATAACCATCTGTCGGTATTTGACAAGCCTCATGAGCTTCCACCCTCGCGAGGGGAACATGATCATAGCATCACCTTGGTTCCAGGGGTCCAACCCCAGAATGTGCGCCCATACAGATATCCGTTCACCCAAAAGAATGAAATAGAAAAAATCATCAAGGAATTTTTGGAAGCAGGTGTCATTCGTCCCAGCATTAGTCCTTATTCATCCCCAGTGGTCATGGTGCTCAAGAAAGATGGGGAGTGGTGGATGTGTCCCAACTTCAGGGCCCTCAATAAGTTGACAGTCAAAGATAAATTTCCCATCCCGGTGGTTGATGATTTGCTCGATGAACTCAATGGGGCTCAATTCTTCACTAAGCTGGATCTTCGCTCAGGCTACCACCAAATTCGCATGAAGGAAGTCGACATCCCCAAGACTGCTTTCCGAACTCATGAAGGCCATTATGAATTCCTGGTCATGCCATTTGGTCTTTGTAATGCCCGCTCTACTTTTCAGAGCCTTATGAACCACATTCTCAAACCATATCTCAGGAAATTTTTCCTTGTCTTCTTCGATGACATCCTCATCTATAGTTGCACTTGGGCCGCACATCTTCAGCATGTAGATCTACTCTTGCAACTGCTCCGCAAGCATAAATTATTTGTCAAGATGTCCAAGTGTTCGTTTGGCATGGCAGAAGTAGAGTATTTGGGCCACATTGTGGGGCGTGAAGGTGTCAAGGTGGATCCCAAAAAGATCCAGGCAATGCAGGAATGGCCTCAACCTAAGTCCTTGAAGAGCTTGAGAGGATTTTTGGGTCTCACAGGCTATTATCGTAAATTTGTCCACAAGTATGGTCGCATAGCGAAGCCCCTCACCCAACTCCTAAAGAAAAATTCATTCTTCTGGAATGAGGAAGCACAACAGGCCTTTAAAGCTCTAAAAAATGCCATGTGTTCCACACCAGCCTTAGCACTACCTGCCTTCACCAAATCTTTTGTCATTGAATGTGATGCTTCGAGTACAGGTATTGGGGCGGTCTTAATGCAGGAAGGGCGACCGTTGGCCTTCACAAGCCAACAATTCAGTGGGAGGAATCTGGGCCAATCTACCTACGAGAAGGAAATGATGGCCATCTTACATGCAGTCGAGACCTAGCGACCTTACTTATTGGGGCGACGTTTCCAAATCCGCACAGATCATCACAGTCTTAACTATTTTTTGGAGCAACGCCTATCCTCCCCACAAAAAAATAAATGGCTAGCCAAAATGCTGGGATATGATTATGAGATCATTTACAAGAAAGGGAAAGACAATAGTGTAGCAGATGCATTATCTCGCCAATTTGAGGAGGAAAGTACTCTGCTAGCAATTTCCCTCCCCATTCCAGAATGGATTGAAGAGGCTCGCAGGGAATGGTTTTCACAGCCCGGGCTCTCCCAACTCATTTCTCAATTGCAGGTAGATCCAAATTCCACCAAGGGCTACTTGTGGCAGGATGATATTCTTCGCTACAAGGACAGAGTCGTAATATCACCAACATCCACCCTCAAAAGTCGCATTTTGGCAGAATTGCACTCATCTCCCATTGCAGGACATTCGGGCTTTCAGAAGACGTATGCTCGCACCAGAAGATCATTTTTTTGGACAGGCATGAAAAAGGACATCCTTACTTTCGTAGCAGAATGCGATGTCTGTCAACGCCACAAAGGGGAAACCGTCACCACACCAGGCACATTACAACCATTGCCCATTATGGCATCAATTTGGACGGAGGTTTCTATGGATTTCATTACAGGTCTTCCAAAGTCAGGGAACAAGTCAGTCATCATGGTGGCTGTGGACCGACTATCGAAGTATGCTCATTTCTGCGCCCTACCCCACCCATTTACACCAACTTTGGTTGCTCAATCTTTCATGGATCAGATCTTCAAATTGCATGGCATGCCCACTTCTATTGTGTCCGACTGCGACCCGATCTTCACCAGTAATTTTTGGCAGGAACTCTTCAGAATACAAGGCACTCAACTAAAACTCAGTACTTCCTATCATCCGGAAATAGATGGTCAAACCAAAGCCGTCAACAAATGTCTAGAAACCTACCTTAGGTGTTTCACTTCAGAAAAGCAACACCTTTGGGTATAGTGGCTACCTCTAGCTAAATGGTGGTATAACACCAACTATCATGCCACCACCAAAATGACTCCCTATGAAGCAGTATATGGTCAACTCCCGCCTTCACCTACTTCGTATCTCAAGGGATGCTCAAAAGTACAAGCAGTGGATCAACTCCTACAACACCGCGCAACCATGCTCGCCCATCTTCAAGAGAATCTTCATCAAGCTCAGAACCGCATGAAGCAACAGGTAGACCAGCATCGCTCAAAGCGCCAATTTCAAGAAGGGGATCAGGTCTTTTTACGGCTCCAACCATATAAGCAAACATCACTCAACGACAAGGGGTGTCAGAAACTCTCTCCCAAATTCTACGGACCATATCAAGTACTTCAGCGCATTGGAGAAGTGGCCTACAAGTTGGCCTTGCCACCTACTGCAAAAATCCATCCAGTTTTCCATGTCTCATGCCTCAAGAAAGTGATTGGGAACAATTGTAGAATTCAGACCAGTCTACCTGAATTGGACGAAGAAGGGTCCATCTGGCTTCAACCCGAACAGGTCCTAGACACACGAGACAAGCAACTACGCGGCCACATGATTAAGGAAGTCCTCGTCAAATGGAAAGACACCTCTCCGGAAGATGCAACTTGGGAACCAGCCACTATTCTTCAGCAGTTTCCGCAGCTTCAGCCTTGCGGACAAGGCTAGTCTTAAGGGGGAGGGCATGTTAGGGTCCCACCCTAACCCCCTTATTTATGTAATGGGATCACGTCATAGTCAAGAGTCAATAAAGCCCATATTAATAATTGTAAGTGGTTAATCCGCAATTAATGACGGAGCCACAGTTAGTTGCAAATGGGCCGTAGTATTAGATAGATGGTATTAATAAAACCCACGGTATTGGCCCGTGGTATTGCATGTATGAGTCATATATAAAGGATAGAGACTCCTTGCGAGGAGCATCGTGTCTTATTTTGTAGTCGAACTCTGCTCTATTGGAGGTTGCCCCCTTGAAAAGGCAAGTGAACATTACTCTCTGAATAATAAAATCATTGCTATTATGTGTTCTGGGTATCTTTTCTTCGCATATTCTGTATTTGGGTATCATTTTGCAGGTTAAGAGCATAACGGACATCATCCAAGGAGCAAAAATGATGAAGAATCTCCAAATCAACCTCAAGTTGGACTAAAGGAGGGACAATCCTCTATATATAGAGTTTGTCTACTCCCTCGTAACAAAAATCAAGCATCTCTGGAATCAGCGAAGACAAGGAGCCAAGATAAGAGTGAAATAGGACGAAGATAAGGAGCCTCTAGTGCAGCAAAGGAGGAAGAAATCTAACCAAAGGTTGGAGGATTGTTTCTTGGGAAAAACACAGTCACGCGTGCAAGAAAAGGAGAGCTTACTGTGGTCAAAACAACAACAATACTACAGTCTCATACTTCTCATTGTTTGGGCTTGAAACTTAGGCCTATAAGGCCTCCCACTAAAGCGAAGAAGAGACTCTCTCATACGAAGGAGAAAGGAACCAAATACACCATGAAACTTCCCACATGTGTGAGAATTTAGGGCTGTAAGACTGTCATATCAAGTCTGCACCTACTCATTGAAGAAGGAGCTCGGTTGGTCGAGAATAAGGAAGCAATTATCTTTAGTGAAGGACCTCACTAGACACCAAGAATAAGTGTCTCTTCTAGGGCAAGTACAACAAGGAATACCAACAAGTTGTAAGAAGAACGAAGTGTCAAAGAAGGACGACAAAGTGTTGGGGAACGAAGTGCAGAAAGGAAGGACTCGACTTGTGCTTGGAGGACATTCTTGTCTAGGATCTAGGGTTTGGCATTGATCAATAGAAGCTTCAATAAGAGAAACCTACAAAAGGGTTTTTCTCTCTAAGAGAGAAAGGTTTTGGCCCTGGCAGAGAGCCAACATCTTGTGTTCTTGTTTCTTGTGTTTTGGTAGCAGTTTGATGAAGCGAACACACATGCTAATAATAAGAAGAAGAAGATCAAAGATAAATTGCAAAAGTGCTTCACAAGTGTTGATTTGGGGTAGCATCAGATGTGCTCTAGCCATGAAAATTGGTGGCAAGGCTAAAGCACATAAGATCTTCAAGACCCAGAAATGATTTGGGTAGATTCTACCCGGTTTAGGAGATATATAAATAATTAATATTTTTAATGGAGTTCCTAAGTCTAAACTTAGGAAAAATAAAATATTAATGGATATTAATATAACACTAGGTTAGAAAGTTCTAAGAGACATGGATCAAGCCAAATCTAATCTTAGCCATTGATTAGAAATGTAATCTTAGTCATTGAAGGACCAACAGGAAAAGTATAAGAGGAGGCGTAAGGGTCAATTGGAGAACACACCAGAGTGATCAGTCATTCGATTTTCTAGAGAGGGGTTTGCTAGGAAAAGTCGAATCAGTGATTAGTTTGCAACGAGGGGTAGTGAGTATGAGACAGAGAGGTAGAGATATTGCCGCAAGACCAACGTAGACGCAAAAGCCAGAGGGAGCCATGCAGAGGCTAGCAGAGACAGCGCAGAGGCCAGGAGGGCCTGTGTCATCCACGTAGAGGCTGCTGGAGTGACACAGAGAGCCAGAGAGGCTGCGCAAAGCCTCAAAGAGCTGATGCAGGGGGCTTTCAGGCTGATGCAGAGGCCAGGAGGGCTAACGCAACACTTCAATTATGCTAGAGAGGGTTTCGTGGAGCAAATTTTCTGAATATTTGCTTCCAAATAGAGAGGTATTACTGCCGGATTATTTTCTCTTTTGGGTGAGCCGGTTTGGCACCCAGTTGTACTCAGATAGACTGCATAATAAAATAACCCTCAAAATTGTTACACCGGTTTTCCCAAGTTGGGCTTTTCTGGGGATGAGTTGTCCAAAAATAATAGTGTCACTTGTGTGTTTGCTATTTCTTTCAGTTGTTGATCTATAGATGGTTGAGACTGTATTGTATTTATTTCGATATTTATATGTTTAAATAACTTGTTTGTAATTAACAAGTAAGAGAAATAAACCAGAGAATACAGATAAAATTTCTAACAGGTAATACTTAGAAATTCCAACAACAAATTGTTATCAAGTCTAGAAGAATCTTACTATACATAATTGCCCTTGATTCTTCAACAAGACTAATTGTGGAGACCCTTCAGGATTTGGACAACAGTAAGGGCCCTACCTTTGGAAAGAGGCTAGAGATTCTAGAAGTCATGGCCTTGGTTAGATCTTATGACCTCATGTTTGAGTTGTAGTGTGACGATTTGATCCTACAAATGTTCCAATGCTTCTTCAACATTAGGAGGCATCATCCTGAAACAGTCATAACACACATGCAGTCCATTTTGTCCTCATGTATGAGAGGTCGTGATGCCATTGGCAGGAGGTTGCAGTCTAGGTTGTTGGCCATCCAGAGGGAGGAACAGTTGGTTTCACTTGCTTCTTACAAACTACATGGAAGGTTAGTTGAGCAGAACATTGGATTGTTCAGGAGACGGTTGACCCAAAGAGGATTTGCAGTGGATTTATGGCGACCAACCATGCAGCAAGAATAAGATGAGGAAGGGTCTTTGCTTCATCTGCAAGGAACCTTGGGGACCTGAGCACTCATGCTTGAGAGATGCAGAGGAGATGACAAAGGTAGAGTAGGAGGATATTCCTTCTGTCTTTTAGGATGAGGACTCTTCTTTGGATGAGTCCATGGGGTCATACGAGGATGCCTCTCGGGAGCATGAACAGTGATGTGGAGTTGTTGATAGCAAGCCAAAGTTATATTCCAGTATGTATGGTGAGCAGACAGTGGTCCCTATTGGATACACTCAAGTTGATGAGCCATCAGTGATGATTCAGTAGGAGCAGCGTGTTGTCGCGTGGATTGACACGACAACACTCAGACCGGGGGCTGTCACTCTGATCCCCGATCCCTTCGTTTAAGCCTGTCTCCCGCGGCTAAGGGGGGTAGTCCCTGTGAGATGATGAGACCAACTGTAGACCAGTTGGTTGGGAGACACGAGACACGATATAAAAAAGAAAAGAAAAAAAAAGCACTCGATGGATTTGATTAATTTAGCAGACCAGTGCCTTAAGAGATTGTGGTTAAAACGATTACTTGTTAAATGATATAAAATATGGACCATGAACAGCAATCATTTGTCATCAAAAGGTATCAGCTAAATCACGATGACCAGAACGATATCCCGCAACTGAAAATTTTTAAAAGATGAATGCTTTAAAACCACCACAAGAATCATTAATCATTAACCAGATATCGTATTCGTATCTCGACTTGAAAATTCAGCATGAAAGATATAACATGATAAACAACTGAAACTCGCAAAACTAATTTTCCACAAAATTTTAATATTTTTTTTTTTTAAAAGCAAAATAAAATTTAAAACTAAAAGTATCTATGCTAAAACAAAATTTAAAATCAAAAATCTAAATTAAAATTTTAAACTTAAAATCTGATAAAAAAAATCAAAATCTAATTATATAAAAACTAAGCCTAAAAAATTACAAATATATCTTTTTTTTTTTTTTTTTTTTTTTTTTTTTTTATAAATATATATATAAAATTGAAATTTTAAAATCTTAACAAAATAAAGTCCTAAGCTAAAATAATAAATATTAAATCAAAATTTTAAATGAAAATCTAACAAAACCTTGACGCATTTTTTTTTGTTTTCATATATATGTTTTAAAAGAAACAAAATAAAAATCAAATTATAAAACAAAACTAAATGAAATCTAATTTAACTAAATTAAAAAACGATTCTTTAAATCTAAATCTAAAACGAAACTAAATTAATCAAAATAAAAAAAAAAAAATTTACAAAGCCACAATCAAACTACGCTACCCTTATGCATCGAATAAACCCCAAAAAAAAAATGCAGCTATATGCATATTAGAAAACGCTGAACGTATGACTTACCTGCTACGCCGACAGAAACAAGATCTACGCTAAAACAATACTTGACAGAAACCGGCGTATTACTGAGCACTGAAACTATTACCCTTGAGCTGTGAATCGTTGAAGCTTATGATAACAACCGCGGGATGGTTGGTGCACAGTCGATCGGCGGAGAGTTATGCACATACAGTCCACCCGAAATGCCAAAAAAATGCGTTACCTGGATCTCTCACACCGAATAGCTGCCATTTTCATTTGAACGCAGAGCTGAGGGTTTTCGATCAGAACAAATAAACAGTAATACGATCCAGCCGATGAAGAAAAGAGGCACCGTGACCCTGGTGATTCCGATCCGCATCCACGCACTACGCAGCAAAGGATTTTGACGGTAGATGAATGCTGGGCAACTCTGTCTTGACAGCAACGTGCTTGGATTGGTTTTGCCTTTACTTTCGATGGAGAAATCTGAGCGAAATCTAAGCGCCTTTGCTGTCTCCTTCTTTCTTTTTCTTTTTATACAATATGCATCTGAAATTATGCCGGCGCTAACACAGGATCATGCTGAGATAAATAGAAGGGGAAGTGTGACAGTTGATCTCTGAGGGCAACGTATGAACATACAGTGGTATTGAGCCACGCTTATGGCCGTATATTATTTTCAAACAGCTGAGTGAACGATTGAATGAGAAATCAGCCCGATAATGAGGATATGATGACAGAAAATCGCAGCAAAGGGACAGGATATGGCTCAGAAGGAGACAGCTTGTGAAAAGATCTCAGAACTCGTCCAAAGCTTGGCAGTTTTGATGAGGAGCCTGCAATTTTAAGGAAACAAAACCCTATACCTGCAAACACAAAAGAAAACAAAACCCTAATAAAAAATCTGTATAAAGCAGAAATTCAAAACCCTAGATCAAAAAATTTGAAACCCAAAATCAGCTGATTTAATTTACAGGCTTTTGGCCCCTTAGCAGCCAGATTTAGCAGTAAGCACAGAAATATTTTAAAGAAATAAAGATTTTCAGATTTTCACTGTGAAGAACTTCAGAAAATCTCTCATGCAAATTAAAAATAAACTGAATGATAGACCTAGGATCAAATCCAACTGGGCTCAGCAAAAAATGCTTGTGGGAGTTGGCTGGTTCGGCCGAGAACTTCCCCGAACGCCCACAAATTTCCTTCAGAAAATGTTTCCTGCACAGCTCAAAACAATCGTCAATAAAGAGGGCAAAAATGTTGCTAGATCTCAGAAAGTAATGGAGATACCTGCCATTACTTCAGAAACCCTAACAGCACCCAAACCCTAGCAAGTGAACAAGATACCTGTGCCCACAATACTCTACAAAAAAGCTATTATTAATGGCTGAAAAGAAGATATGCAGAAAATTAAACAATCTCACAGCATTTCAAGAGAGTAACACCAGCAAGATATGGACCCCAAAGTCTTCTTTTATTAACCAGAAACAGATTTACAAGAGAGCTTCTTCAGTCTTAGACTCACAGATCAGATGATCTGAAATGACCCCTAGCACCCTACTTAAAGGAAATGCCTCCAACGGCTAGTTCGAGTGATCCATGTCGAAATGATCTCGACCGTTGATGAGGATCAAGACATCTCTTGATCTCATCCGTCGATTTATTAAAAAATAATATTTTGCATGCATTCACTTAAAATATTATTATTTTATTAGTTAGGGTTTTTAGTTTATTTTTTATTATTTTTTATTTTTTTTAATTTTTTAATTTTTTTATTAATTTTTTATTATTTTATTATTTTTATTTATTTTTTTAATTTTTCAATTCATTTTAAAATGGATCATCGAACTAAGCCTTCGGAAACATCACCTAGGACCTAGGACTTAGGACTCATAAGGGGATTTAAAACATTTTTCGACCCTCAAGACACATTTCATGATGACTTTTACAAAATTACATCTTAAGGGGGAAAACCCCTTTAATACAGACCCTCACAAATCACCCAGTTTTGCGACACAACTATAATCTAGCAGATTAACACACTAGGATTCTCCTAAAGTTCTAATGACAAAATCCATCCCGGCTTTGGGGTCAGGTTTGAAGGAAAACTCTGCCGATCCATGGATCGGTGAGACAAAAAACCTTCCCTGACGTAGATTACCACTAGAAAGTTAGGTCCACCTAGGCAATTTACATACACGACTCATGTCTGCTAAGATTATTTACAATTCATACATGTAGACTGGGTTTACAATCAAAATGATTAAGCTGCTGATGACTGCAGGATGGCACGGACACGCTGATCAGGTGCTGCCCCTTTTATCAAAGAAAAAGGGGGGTGTACTGCATGTGTAGTTGACCAGTAGAGGTCAACACAGCGTATGGTGGAGCATGAGTCGACTCAAGAGGATGATATGCACAATGTGCTTGATGAGCCTTTTGGGGAGAGTTAATTGGGCGTACATGTTGAGCCCATGATGGAGGAGGATGAGCAACCATTGGTGAGAAGTAGGCAGATGTACAGACAGCTAGCAAGGTGGCAGTATTTATAGACACATGTTCTCAAGAGGTGCGACGATCTGACGAGATTGTTTTGCAGGAGGTTGGTGTTGAAGAATCTAGGGCAAAGTAGTGTAGTATGATTCTTCGTTACTTGATAACAATTTGTGGAGTATTTTTTCTTTTTCTTATTAGCTTATTCTTCTTCTTATTATTATTAGTGCATATGTGTGTACTTCATCAAACTGCTACCAAAACATAAGAACAAGAACACAAGATGTTGGCTCTCTTTCAGGGCCAAAAACTCTCTTCTCTTGAGAGGAAAACCCTTTAGTGAATTTCTCTTATTGAAGCTTCTATTGATCAATGTCAAACCCTAGACCCTTAACTAGAAGATCCTCCAAGCACAAGTCAAGTCATTTCAAGATCACTTCCTCTTGCAACACTTTGTCCTCTTCCTTCCAGCACTTTGTCTTCCTCCTTTCGGCACTTCTTTGGCAACTGTAGAGACCTTAGATTATGTGTTCTAGGATGAACCTTGTCCTTTTCTTCCTTCGCTTGAGATGGAGTCTTTCTATCTTAGGATGATGACCTTCTAGCCTCCCAACCAAGCCTTCTTTTCTCTTGACAACTATTGCAGACTTAGGGCAGCAAAAATGCAGCCCTAATTCTTCGCACGTGTGGGAGATTTTCTTCACAAAACTCTGTTAGACTTATCATCCACCCTTCGCTTGCATACCCTTCTTCCATGCTTGAGAGAGAGGCCTTGTAGGCCTAGTTTGCACCCAAAACAATGAGATATGGTGAACTGTAATTTTTTGTTGTCATACCTGCAGGGACTGCTCTCCTTTCCTTGCATGTGTGGCTGTAATTAGTCCTTTAAACCTTCAGATTTATCCTTCCTTTCTTCGCTGCCTTGGAGACCTTCTTCTTGTCTTTTTGGTGCCCCTATCCTTGCCTTGTACCTTCGCAGATTCAAAGGAATGCATTATCTTTTGAGGGAGTGGACAGCCTCTATATATAGAGGTTTGTCCCTCCTTTTAGGCCGACTTGTAGCTTTGAGGCCGACTTGATTTTCTTTGCTGCAATAGGTGCTTTTAATGGTGCCATTGCTTCTTTTGATGGTGTCTTTGCTTGGAGGATACTTGACTTTGCTTGGAGGTGTCTTCTTTGACTTTTATACATAAATATACATAATGTAACATACCCTTAAGGTCTTCAACATAATTCTTTTGACTCTTTGACTCACCTATAGCACTTTGAAATGTGCTAGCCCTACTTCAATGAACAAGAAACTCATTGACATATATTATAAAAATAATATTTCTTTTCTTGAATAAATACAAATATCAAAAGTAAATTTATGAAGACCGACCCTAGTTACATTTCCTTCAACAAATGGCAGACTGGAGGAGCATGGAGTTTCCAGCTAGATGAGGGTGGATCTTTTTGAGATGGTGGTGCATCCACCTTTGGGCCAACCCAGTGTTGCAGGAAGCGCCCCCCCCCCGGATCCGGAAGCGCCCAAGGAAGCGCGATTCCATTTTTTCCGAAGCGCGATTCTGCATTTTTTATGCGCTTCCTGGTTTTTGAGAAGCGTTGGCCCCGAAGCGCGCTTCAGAGGGCGCTTCGGGCCTCCGGAAGCACCACGCTTCGGGCCCGGAAGCGCACGCTTCACGAGCGCTTCCGAAAAATCCGCGCGGGCTAAGGAATGACACTTCATTTTTTTTAAAAGTTAACTTAACTTAGCAATGAGGGGGTGGGTTAGGGTGAGTTTAGGGTGAGTTTAGGTGAGGAATGAAAAGCATAAAGCTCCCATTCATTCCTCATTTTCTCACTTTGAGTTTATGAGAGTTGGAGAAGAGAAGAGAGGAGAGGAGAAGAGAAGAGAGGAAAGGAGAGGAGAAGAGAGGAGAGCTTGGAGGAGTGAAGAAGGAGGAGCTAGGAGAAGGAGGAGGAGCTTGGAGCAAGAGCTTGGAGGACTTCATCTACAAGAGCTAAAGAGGTAAGTTCAAACCCCAAACTCCCTTGTTTTTTTGAAAAAAAAAATTGTATTTTTCTCCTCCCTCTCCTACTCTTTCCCATTGTTTCTACTTGCTCCTTTATTTACAGGTTGTCCACCACCTATATCCATATTCCAAGATGGTGTTCTTTTGGCTTCTATGTATCATTCCACTCTTGGTTTTAATGATGGCAAGGGTGAGGAATAGAAGGGAAGAGGAAGGGGATGAACTTGGTCCTAATAGTAGTGACCCAATGTATGATGAGGAGGAAGGGTTTGAAGAGGAAGGGGATGAACTTGAAGGGGACACTGAAGCACAAGATGGGAAAGGTACATCAACACCCTTGTGGAACTATGTGACCAAACTTGATGGGGGAAAGGGTGGTGGATCTTACAAATTTGTGTGCCCTCATGGTTGTCATGGAGGAAAACCATATTGTGGTTCATATACCCGTCTGAGGAGGCATCTTTGTGGGGTGCTGGACAGTGATGAAAAAAAGGGTTCTGTGGAGGTACAAATTTGCCCAAACATTTCAACTGAAGAAAGAAGAAAATACATCCAAATAGAGATGGCTGCACAACAAAAAAACAAGAAACAAAAAACTCATTCTGAATCAAGTGCAACCTCTAAATTTGGTAGTTGCCCATCTCCTCATGGTACTTCTGCAACCTCTGGAGGTAGAAGAACAATAGGGGATTTCCTTAATGTTGCTGGGAGGGATGATGTGGATGGAAAGATAGTCCGTTTTCTTTGTGCTTGCGGTGTACCATTCAATGTGCTTCGCTCTCCCTATTGGCATGACATGGTAAAGGCCATCAATGAAGCCCCAAAAGGATACAAGGCCCCCAACTATGAGAAAGCTAGAACAGTTTTATTAGAAAGAGAAAAAGCTAAGGTTCAAAGAGCTTTGACACGTTTTACACATGAGTGGGTGGATTCTGGGGTATCCATTGTATCAGATGGGTGGACAAATATTAGAAACCAACATTTGATAAATGTTCTTGGTGTTTCTTCTAGTGGTGCAGTATTTATTGCATGTCATGACTCCTCCTCCATCAGTGCAACTGCACAAAACATTGCAGATCTCCTATTGAAATCAATCAAAGATGTTGGTCCAAATAATGTGGTTCAAGTGATCACAGATAATGCAGCGAATTGTAAGGCAGCAGGAAAAATTATTGAGCGTATTCATCCACACATCTTTTGGTCTGGGTGCCTGGTTCACACATTGAACCTTTTGATGCATGATATTGTGAAACACAAAGATTGTGGGTGGATTGCTGAGGTTTACAGGAAAGGGAAGCAGCTCATTAAATTCATCACAGGGCATACAAGGGTAAACTACTTCTATGGCACTTACTCCAAGTTGCAATTGCTTAAAATTGCAAAGACAAGATTTGCTAGTTATTACCTCACCTTTAGGCGGCTAGTGAGGGTGAGACAAGCTTTAACTAATCTGGTGTGTGCTGAAACATGGGATGAAATTAACACTGACACAGATGGTGCTAATGCAGTCAAGGACACTGTTCATGACAGTTACTTTTGGTCACAGGTTAAATATGTTTTGCAATTCACCAAACCAATTTATTACATGATCAAGTTTGCAGATTCAGATCGACCAGTAATTGGGGAGGTGTATGAGCAAATGGATAGCATGTTGGGGCAGATTAAAGACATTGTTGAGCCTAGAGATACCACCTTGTACAATTATATTCGTGTAGAGGTGCAAAACCGATGGGAAATGCTAAATATTCCATTGCATGCATTAGCATATGTTTTGACACCTAAATACTATCATCCATCATGGCTTTCAACACCAGCACCTGGGGGGGGAAGCAGGAAAAAACCACACCAAGATAGAGAGGTTCACGAAAAATATATGGCTGCATTGAGTAAATTAATCCCTGATGAGGAGGAGGCTGCATTGGTACGAAGACAGGTGAGCAACTATACGCTCAACACTGGTCCATTTGGGAGCATGCATGCAATTCAAGATCGAGAGACTTTTTCTGCTCTTGAGTGGTGGAACATGCATGGAGGGGGTACTCCACTTCTACAGAGTTTGGCATTGCGGGTGCTATCACAGGTGGTAAACACTTCTTCTGCGGAGAGGTGTTGGAGCTCTTATTCTTTCATCCACAGTGTTAAAAGGAACAGGTTGAATTTAGACCGGGCAAAGAGCTTGGTTTATGTTCATTACAACTTGCGATTGTTGTCCCATTACTGTGAAGATGCAAAGTCTAATAAAGACTTGTTGATTTGGGACAAGAATCCAGAGGAGCCCAATTTGGAGGATGGAGTGTTGCGACTAGAGCAATTAGAGGATGCTCTTATCCAGGTATGTCCATTGTGGTATGAATTTTCCAATTTTCCCTTATAAAGCATTTCTCTAATTCATGTTTTTAATTTTTTTGTTAACTAGTGTTTTTTTGTTTTGCATGAATTTTTTGAGCGATTCTAGGATGATGATGACCGTGTTGATATGCCACCACCCCCACCCCCATCTGGTCCCTTGGTTCCTAGGTTCCATGGTTCAACACCAACAGCAGGGGTTCTTCTTCATCAGTTTCAGTGCCACGACTTACACAGGGACCATCTTCTTCATTGCCACCACGTGGAGGCCCGCCATCACGTTCTATTCGTGGTGGAAGGAGGAGAGATTAGTAGATATATTCACAATCTACTACTTTTTGTCATAGATTACTCATTAGACTTGTAGACTTGTGAATTTGAATTTTGAACCTTTTTGGCTTGGCGGTGACCAAGTGACATATTTTGTAAACATTATTATTTGAATTTTGGACATGACAAATGTTGACAGTTGCTCACTTGCTAGATAAATCATAATATGCTCTATGTTTTATGTTTTATAATATGCTTAAATGTTTTATGTTTTATAATATGCTTAAAAATTTGATGTATGTTTGTAATAGCTAGAATATAGATGATTGTTGTACATACTAGTAACTACAATGGAATCATGGATGCCATATCTATCTTGATTTATGCAAAAATATGCATGTTTTCATGTCTTCTACAATTAATTTGGTATTTGGGATGTTTGTTTTGAGTATAAATGCAAAAAAATATAAAAAAATATATATATATATAGCAGACGCTTCGCTTCCTAGATTTTTGGAAAATGACGCTTCTGCGCTCCCGCTTCCGCTTCCGCGCTTCCGCTTCGCTCCCGCTTCGTGCAACATTGGGCCAACCCATTGATGAGGTGCAGGTACTTGCACAGGCAACTGGCAGAGATGCAATACTTTTAGGAAGAAGCCCTCTCTAGGAGTACATAGACAAGGCTTGCAACACATCTTGCCCACTTTTGCCTATTATAGAGAGAGGGGCAAGTTTCCTCAGACAGATCTTGTTGATGGACCAGACAGAGCAGCATGAGTTGAGCATGGACCAGCGGTAGCCTAGTAGACTTGTTCCATACATAGGTGTCCATGCATTTGATTCTTTTCACAGGATAGATTGGTGGGAGATCATGAGTCGGTATCCTATTGATGGAGTATCATTCTTAGTCTGGGGCACAGTACAGCAGGAGCCCTTAGATGAGAGGGTTATTACATGTTTCAGTGGGCAGTGGGATGTGGACCGACAATTCATCAATATTTCAGTAGCACTGGCCCAGCATTAGCAGAGTGGGGTTGACCTTGGCCTATGCCAGAGGTTGGATTGGAGAGAGGTGATGAGTTGGTATTCACTTGATGGAGTAGCAACTATAGTTGGAGACATAGCACAGTCAGAGCCATGGGACTTGGGCAATGATTGGTCGTGGTGGCATTGGGATCCAGGTGGATCTACGGGTAGCAGGTTGAGTCAGAGATGGGCATGGGATCCAAGTATTGAGGGATCCAATCATGTTTGGATTGCTTGGAGGCATGATGTGGACCAGTGGTTCATATGGGATCCTAGTATCAGTTTGCAGATGCCTCTACAGTGGATAGGTGTGGATTGCTTGAGGGCAAGCAATCTTGGGGCAAGAGGATTTGTGGTGTTCCTTTCTTTGGTGTTCCTTATGGCATAGTTAGGATGGACTTTTAGAGTTGGCGGCAGACAGGTCACAAGTGCATGTTGGCATCATCGATGGGCCCAAGGGGCTTTTGGAGGGATTTTGAGGAGTTTTTATGGGGTCCCATGGCATTTTCTTGGTACATTCCATCATCCGCATAGTTTTCCTTTCGTTCCGTTGCATTCTGACAAATTTCAAAAAACAGAGTTATTAATGGGCCTGACTCAATTAATTATGCTTAAGGTGGCATTTCGGGAGGAATACTTGGTTGAACACCTTAGTGTAATAGCTTGTTCGATCGGAACGAGGAGATCTACAAGTTGGGATGGTTAGAAGTGATTTTCAGTGGCCTGAGGAGGCATGGTGGCCAATTTACCATTTCCCACATTTAAAAGAATATTTTAATTAAGGGAAATGTGCTCAATGATTAATATAATAATAAAATAGGAGCTTCTAGAGGGGTCCACCAGATCTATAAAAAGAAGAGGAGGAGGCCATTAGAGGACATTTTGGATTTGTGTTTTCTTCTTGTGGAGAGGTTTGAGAACCCGATTCTCTACTTCAGCAGTAGCCCCATGACGGAAACCCTCAGGTGACTTAGAAAGATTGGGCGAGCACCCATCTCCCCTTGGTGAATTCATCCAGAATTCACAAGAGAGCTTAGGAGTGGCAATTCAGTTCAGTTTTGGTGGAGGGCTACGGCAGCATTGGAGCAGATTCTTGAGGCCAGTTCTATCTCAGTTATATCAGTTTTTTTGGCATGTAAAACACCAGTTTATATATTATAAATAAAGCCGAGATTTCCTTCTGCTCATTATTGTTATTTGTAGTTCTATGTTGTTAAATTTTACATGGAAATTTTCTATTTATAAATGGAAATTTTATCTGAAGTATTTCTGAGTTAAAATTTCAAGAAAACCCCAAAGTTTTGCATTTGGAATATTACAAAATACATTAATGGGAGCCATATGTAAGTCAGCCACATACATGTACCACTTTCTTAAGTCTGATCATCTCTCAATACAACATATATAGCACTCTGATACATTTATCATGGTTTGAACAGCTAACCCTCACATTATAATCGTATTTCTCACATGTCACACTAACTTAACATAATGTTTACTTTCATATGATGTGGGATCTTAGTGTTTGTTCCACCACAAAACTAAGTGTTCCTTTTGACTATTGAGCAAGCTTTTGCTCTCGTCACGCTGCAATTAGAAGAATGCTTTAGTTCTTACCTTAATCCATCTTGGTTCATATCAGATTGGGGCATACAGTATTTAGTTAATCCAAAGAGGAAAAATCATCTCGAGTAATGCCCTAGAGTCCAAGGTCAAACACCACAAGAAGGATAACAAAATGATAATATATACCTTAACGATAAGATCCTAGTACTTAGAATCTAAATCATACTTATAATATTTATCAATAACAAGGTAATAAGGTGTAGCATATATTAGAAGGTATAAGAATAACTCTCGACACTATAACAGTAACTTCCTGTCTATTAACCACTTATGCACTGCATATGAACCAGGCGAATGCACTCTCACTAATAAATTGCTGCAGACTGTATCTGTTTCTATGTATTGTTTCTAAAATAATAATGGACACACTTGTCACTGTGTACTTGACTGGTTGGTCACGCAAGGGTGGTGATATATCCTATAGCAGGGTTGAGTTCCCTCCAATAGTGCGACATGTTTAGCCACCTGAAAATCTGGGTGCCTTCATGGCCATGTAATCAGGGAGGCATGGCGATGGACAGTTCCCATCCTTCGTGATAATGGATTTCCACTTCAGTGTTGATTGAATGGCACCAAACGTTACATAGGAAGCATCTTAAGAATTTCCTTTTCAATAATCAGCAGATGAAATGCACATTTTGATTCTTTGTATAAAACTACCTACATACCTTCAAAAGTTGCAAATCTTCTTCCACTAATTTAGCATCACTTTGGGAGAAAACTCGTGAAGGCCCTCCATCCAGTAACACCCTTACCAGGCCATCCTGAAGTAAGAAGACACATTCTTGAAGAATGAATATTCAATGAAAACAAACACTATGATTTAAAGAAAGTGACAAAATAAAGATCTGTCCATGTACAAACCAATGATGCTTGGAGAAGCCCTATAACAACTCTATCTCTCAATGGATCCACAATAACATCACACAGTTCTACCAGCACCTGCGGTAAACATCAGCATGCCTCACAATTCCTTGAGAGGACTGAAACAGGCAAAGCCAGAATAATTCAACCAAAAAAAATAAAAAATAAAAATTCCTTGGTCATACCGATTTACAGACTTTCATTTGCCAAAGAATCGGGAAATCACAGTGCTCATTTATAGACAAAAAAATATATGAAGAACACTAAAGCAATAGAAAGACACCCTACCGAATCAAGGCCTTGAAGCACCATATCCATCCGTGCTTGTGAGACACTGTTTTTGTACAAACCATCGATAAAAGATTCCCTCATATCCCAAAAGATTATTTTTATGCCTGAAAACACAAAAATGAACATGATGATGCAAAGCTCCCAACTATATCCTTTCTGTCGTAAAATAAGAGTAACAAGATTCAAAATAAACAAAAGAAAAGGGCATTCCCTGATGGAAATACATGCTAGTATAGGCATGTTGACATAAACCATACAAAAGAAGATAATATATTTTTGAAAACGAGCAAGGATCTCACTAGATAGTTTTTTAAATTACTATGAAAAAAACACATTACAAATAGAGTTACCTGTGAACTCGCATATTCTATCAATGGCTGCATTAACAGCTTTTCTGGTGCCATCAAAAGCTGTTGAAAGTACATCCATTGGTCTGTTAGCAGTAACACGCCTCGGCTTGAGATCACTGTCGACTGAGCTTCGCCCTAGTTACCATATGAAGAACAAATAGACTTTGAGTGAAAGGATATGATAGAAATAATGCAATTAGCATTTTTGTTGCTTAGCACTTGCATTCCAACTCTTATTTGCTCTACATTTATGCACATATGATATAGGTTAGCAGACAATAATAATATTGTTATCTTCACTGTGAGCACCATGTCATGGGATGATATGTTATATGTTAAAATATACTGCTACTGCAAGCAATGAGAAGCATGCCACTATAAAATGCCAACAGACCTAACCACATATTGTTCTATTAATGATCACACAGAAGTGGATAGCAATAACCAGATATTTCATGTAATTACTATGATGTATGACTAACAAGATAGCTGATGTTGCTTAATTTCCACATCTGTGAGGATGCATCTCTTTCAGATTTTGCAGGACAAAATCAACTTTTTAGTTGTTGTCTTGGCACCACCCCTGAGAAACTATATATAGATAACCCATTCTTCTATAATTGGATGGAGCTGCTTGACACACTCTCTTGACTGCTTGTCGTATACATGTATTTTACCAGTCCCATTGGAAACAAGTTACCCTTGATATTATTAAATTTCATTCTTTCTTTGTTCTTGCCATAATAATGATTATATGAAGACTATATTAGCCTAAAATTTCTGACAAAAGTCCATTTTTCAATCGTCCTTTACAGAAAGCTTCCTACCTTGATTCTAAACATAAAGGTATAAAGAAAGATGAGCAAACAAGAAGACAATGTGGTTGCCTAGGACAATGAAATAATCCCAAGGGTGCAACGAGGAATACCCTAAACCAGATCAGCTTACAGAATGAGGGCTCCCTTCTGTGATGACATCATAAAAGATATGGCAGTTGGACAACAGTCAGGGTACGAAATTTATAGGCCCACTTGGTTAGCTCCATTCAGGCATTAGACTCTGGGTCAGACACTAGGGCTATAAAAGAATGCTAGCCATAAAAATAATAGATATTGCATTTGCTCAAGTATAGGGAAACAATGTGAACAAAAAGTAATGGCTTCGAGAGATTAAAATCACCTGCCATAACATTTTCCTGAGGTCTCTTTTGTGCCCAGCGTTCTCGAATGCTATCCTCCAGCACATTCAGATGGAAAATGGCATACTACACATTGAGAAGGACATCTGTTAGACACATTTTGAAATTTGAAGTTTCAGTTACATTGAGAGATGGACAAAGTGCATATACAAAAGTCAATGAACAATAATACCAGTTATCTAATATGCATCCATACATCAATGTATCTCTCAGCTTACCTATTCCCCTTGCAAAAGAAATATTTTCCTTGTATCATTATATCAATCACATTATATCTAGCCACGTCCAACAGAAGATATTTAGGAAGATATAAGCTACTTAGTGAAATACAAGGCTAATGGTAGTACTTACATCAAATCTAACAGATTTGTCTAATCCAAAGGCCATTTCCACTCTCTACTATGCTCCTACCGTTCAGCCTACATGGCCTTTCACTAATATAAAGGTCAAAAAGATTTTTGAGCTGTTTCTAGAAAACTGCCATCTTCTTGGTCAAGGAAGCCACATAAAGAAATTAAGCACAAGGAATAAGTACCAATCAATAAAATTAAATAGTAATTCAGTATAACCAGAGGATAAGATCTTTATTGACCCCAACAAGCAATTAATCACAATATACATGACACCTGATCAGGATTTTGTTTGTAATTGGTTACTGGGATTTTTAGAACAATTACTGCAGCATGCTTCCAAGTCTTATGGTAGAAGTAGATTGTAGTGTGTCTTCTTCCCTTGCTATTTGTTGATATTTGGGGTAGCTATGGGATGGATTTCCCATGAGAAACCCATCTACCCCAAAAGAAGCCCATCATACCCCAAAGGTGAATTCAAATTGATAAAGAAATATTATTATTAATGTCCCACAAATCAACATGGGCAAGCAATCATTAAAGACAAAAAATATATCCAATATTACTTTGAGTGAAATTTGAATATAAGAATTTCCCTCCAATATTTGCAAGTCGGCTCAAGTCAGCCTCACATGCAAAGGACCTCATTGGCACCAAAACGCACCCCATTGATTTGTATAAATAAAGATCCTATGGCTCATTTGGTTCATCGCATCATTGAAATGAATGATTTGTAGTGGCTCGTTGTAGCTAACACTCTAACCCACATCTCTATGGCTCGCTATTATTATATGGTTCACATTATTTATGAGGATCGTTATTTATTTCTGAGTGTGTAACAACCACTAGTCGTATACTCAGCGAAAATATTAAAATACTTCGTAGACAAATACATCCATCGTAGGATAGTAAGGGTAAATTGTATATTATATAAAGAATTAATGTCGGATGATTACAATTGAGAATGAGGGTCTTGTATATATAGCTAGGTAAATACCCTTTCACGAATAGGCATGTCTCTAATACATGCCTTTTCATTATTAACTAACTAGCCATTAGTTAATTTAGTTATTATTTATTATTATATTTATATTATTATGATTATTATTTATTATCTATTTTTACATAATTTATGTTCATAACATTGCCTTCTCCTTCAAAAAGCTTTGTCCTCAAAGCTTATTGATGAAGGATCGGATCTCTTCTTCCGTTTGGAATATCTTCTTGTTTTTGAGCTTTTATCTTTGTTGATACAAGACGATATGATGTTCAAGTGATAGACAGAATTGTCATACTGAAAACAAATCAGACAATCCTAGATTAATCTAATGGGGAATCTTCTGATCCTTGGAGATGTGTGGTGAATAGTTAGTGTATGACCGGATTGAACTCACTTCAATATTCTTCAAAACATAAGTTTGTTTATGTTCTGCATGATATAGATTTGTAGATTGATTAAGGTGTCTACTCTTGTGATTCGGATGTAGATAAGGATTTTTTCTTGTTTGAACTTCTTTAAACGTTTTTATGGCAGTTTCCTGATTTCCATTAGGCATTATTGTTGTTGACTTAACAATTGAATCCTTATTTGGTGTCTCCTCTATTTGAACGAAAAACTCTGAGTATGTTTTTACTTCAATAGGGTTTGAATTTGCCTGAACTACGAGATTAGTGGTATTGATGTTTGTTTCTTTAGTTTGGACTGTTACATCTGGAGATTTTGATGCTTCCTTTGTGACAAGTTCTTTGAACCTATTCGTCAAATATTTCTTTTCGTTCTTAACTTTTTTAATATGTTTGAGCAGATTTTGATTATGATTTTTGAGACGTAAGCATTCCTCATTCTTTAAGTCAACTTTATTTTGGCCTTCACGCTTCTCGTAATTTTAAACACTTGATTTGTTCTAGTAATGTTTGGTAAAGGTTCTTTAAACGTAAATTTTCTTCTTCTTGTTCTAATAAACGCTTCTTGAGTTCCTTATTTGATGATTTAGCTTTCTTGACTTGTTCGAGTAGTTTCTCTTGGTGAACTCTAAGGCGCGAAATTTCTTTGTCTTTGCTGCAAATGACTTCTTCAAGCTCTTTTCGCTTCTTTGATATCGTTTTTTTATTACCTTGAAACATCAAGTCTGAGATATCCTTAATGTCTTCTAATGAAGATTTTATTGATTTTGATTTACTTGTTATGTCTCGAAACATGACCATCTTCCCTTTATAAGGAAACGTCAAAACTTGTTTCTCTATGTTTAACATGAACGTACCCAACTCATTAAACCAAGGTTGACCAAGTATGATGTCAGTATTTTTATTCGTCCTTACAATATGAAATTGAGATGTGTATTCATAGTGACCTATTGTCACGTGTAGATCACTAATTTTATACTCCTTTTGGTCAAAAATATTTTTCCTTACACCATTGCTTAGCTCTGGAATTAATAGTTGATTTGCCAAGTTAATGTTGACATAATTTTTATCATTGCTTGGGCTGATGGTGGCATTAACTTCTCTTCCTTGGATTCTTCCTTTTAATGTAATTACTCCGTGATCTATAACTAAAAGACCATTATAGGAAAAAAATTCTTCCTTCGTCATTTTAGAATTGAGCTCCATCATTCTTTTCAATGATTGATCCCATTTGTTTTGTCGAGTACTTCAAGGCCCTTTAAAAGTGCCTGTTTAATATATATATATATCTAGATATATATATATATATATATATATATATATATATATATATATATATTCTTCAAAACTCTTTTAATCCAATTTCCTATTATCCTTAATATTTCAAAACTCCTTTGTATTCTTTTTATATAATTCTACTTACGCTTTTTTTCCTTTTGTACTTTAAAAAGAATATTTAAATATTGTTTCAATTGGCTTCTTTTAAATATCTTATTGTCCTTTGTATTTATTTTTTAAATTTCATATAACTCTTTAAACTTTAATTCAACTTCACTTTAACGTAAACTCTTAACTGATATTTTCTCCTTATGTAACCTTTTATAATAATACCCGCTTTGTACTTATATATATTTTCAATAATTTTATGACTTGAACTTTTCTTTAAATACCCCTTTATAATATAATACTTCTCTTTATATATCTTTTATTTATAATATTTTCTTTTTCTTTTTGAAAAGTTACAACCCTAGTGAAACGTGGCTATTCACCTCTTTGGGGTATAATATAAAATATATGTTCACTTATGTACTTTTGACTCAGTTAATGTTCTCCACATAAAAAGTAAAACTTACCATTCACATAAAGAGATTTTGTATTCCTTTTGTTTGTCTTTTACTTTTAAATACCATGGGCAATTACCATGGGTTTCTAAAACCTAGGTTAACGTTCTCCACGTAAAACTAAAACTTACCATTCACATGAAGAGATTTTGTATTCCTTTTGTTTTTCTTTTACTTTTAAAATACTATGGGCAATTACCATGGGTTTCTAAAACCTCCATTAATGTTCTCCACGTAAAAAGTAAAAGTTACCATTCACATAAAGAGATTTTGTATTCCTTTGTTTTTCTTTTACTTTTAAAATACCATGGGGAATTACCATGGGTTTCTAAAACCATGGGCTTGTAAATCAAGATATTATTATCTACTCTTCCTTCTCTTACGTATAGTTTTAAATATATTTGGAAAGATTCCCTCTTATCTTTATCATGCACTTTTTATCAATAATGTAGAACATTTTTATATATATGAATGTTCTCCTTCAAAATTTACATCAGACTATATTTATTTATTTATTTTTTAAATCTTTTTCTTTAATCTTTATATTTACTTATTTTATTTTCTTTTTTCTTTTTTCTTTTTTTGAATTTGATTTTTTTCTATATTTTTAGTACTCTTTTTTTTTTACTCTCTCTCTCTCTCTCTCTCTCTCTCTCTCTCTATATATATATATATATATATATACTATTGAATGGCCAAATGCTTGATAGCGAAATGGAGAAACTCCAAATTCTTGTAGTGAAATGCTTCAACGACAACAATGTTGATGAATTTGATGGTCAAGACCTGGATCGGAGAACACGGCTCTATGCAGCGGTTGAGCAACCAGAGGATCAAATAGCTCTGATACCAATGTAACGACCATTAGTCGTATACGCAACAAAAATATTTAAATATTTCGTAGACAAATACATCCATCGTGGGATAGTAAGTGTAAATTGTATATTATATAAAGAATTGATGTAGGATGATTACAATTAATGAGAGTCTTGTATATATATAGCCAGGTAAGTACCCTTTCACGAACATGCATGTCTCTAAAACATGCCTTTTCATTGTTAACTAACTAACCATTAGTTCATTTACTTTTTATTTATTATTATATTTATATTATTATGATTATTATTTATTATCTATTTTACATAATTTATGTTCACAACAGAGTGGCTTGAATATCATTTCTTATGGATCGTTACTTTTACGGTCACTCGCATCTTGCCCACAGATCTTCTATAGCTCGCATTCTATGTGATAGTGGCCCACATATTCTCTACAATAACATCCTCTGGATCAATCATTCAAATCTAGTTCTTTGTGGCACGTAATTTCTACACAGTGGCTCAGATCAATGGCTTGGATCTAGTTCTCTGTGGCACACAATTTCTTTACAATGGCTTAGATCAATGTGTTGTGCGTTAATTTTCCTGTTCATCGCATCAGCAGTGGCATCACAACTCTTACAATGGCATTGCATCAACAGTGGCATGGCATCTCTTATACAGTGGCATCATTATACATACAATAGCTAACTTATACAGTGGCTTGATTACATACCCCTAAGGCTCGCATATAGTAATTTTAATAGCTTGACTTTTGTATCCTTGTGTGGCTCAACTTTTGTATTTTTGTGGCTTGACTATGATCGACTTCACCTATGTGGCTCAATGGATTTTTATCTCTATGGCTTGCAACCTTGCAATATTTGCGACCTATCGATGATTATATATATAATATTTGGGGAAGAACTTCATATAATGATTATATAATATTGTTTGGATATGACAATGGAGAATGATGACAGTGACCCATAACAGTTAATATATGAATGTAACCTTTATGCATGAGAGTGATCTTGGTATGATAGTGATCAATGTATGGTGGTGACCTTGAGAATCCCTTATAATAGTGATTTAGATATATGACTATGTCAGTACCCTTGATCTTCATGACAGTATGTGACAGAACTTCACGACAACGCTCTTTGATATGTCACAATAATTTTCGTGACAGTGCCTTTGATACATGACAAAGATCTATATGACAGTGACCTTGTTACATAATAATGACATTGATAAATGACAATGATAGTGACCTTGATATAGCAATGGCACTTTGATGTATGGCAGTATATCTCTGATATGTCAGCGATTATGACAATATGATATGGCTTGTTGTTGGATTGGCCCTAGTTGGTCTAATGTGGTTGATGTCTCATGATATTTGTACTTTGTATCTCAACTAAACATTTGATGAATATGTAAGAAGAATTTGGTTGGGTTTCACCCCTTATGGGGTTTTACCGTGGTCTCTGAATTAAATCTTGGTGTCTCTATTGCACATGATTTTCTTTTACTGTTCTTTACTATTTCGTTGCTTTGTTGATGTTATTGTACTCTCTACATAATTGATAATGATCAAATGATGCTATGGGGTGAATGTTATATGAAAATGTTGAAAAAGTTTAAAATTGCAGTTATCTACAACTGAAAATAATCTAGCCCTATAAAAATTAACATGGTATTAGAGCCAAGTTGAAGAAAAGTCATTGAAGATCACCCCTATGAAGACATGTGTGATGAAGTTCATGATCAAATCATAGTGAAAGGGATGAAGATGGCTGAGAACTAAAAGAATGCTAGGGTTTGAAGGAAACCCTAGGGAGACCTTTTCTTTTTGTAAATAGAAGCTAGGGTTTGGGAGAAACCTTAGGAGTGGCCTTGATATGGAAAAGAACTGGTGTTGATTTGGGGTAGCAACGGATGTGCTCTAGCCATGAAAATTGGTGGAGAGGCTAAAGCACATGAGATCTCCAAGACCCAGAAAGGGTTTGGGCATATTCTAACCGGTTTGGGAGATATTAAAATAATTAATATTTTTAATGGAGTTCCTAAGTCTAAACTTAGGAAAAATAAAAATATTAACGGGTATCAGAATAAATTTGGGTTAGAATGTTCCAAAGGATAAGGATCAAGCCAAATCTAATATTAGCCATTAATTAGAGATTTAATCTCAACCATTGAAGGACCAACAAGAAAAGTATAAGAGGAGGCTTGAGGGTCAGTTGGAGAACACACCAGAGTGATCAGTCATTCATTTTGCTAGAGCGGGGTTGCTAATCAAAGTTAAATCAATGATCAGCAGTGAGGGGCAATGAGTACGAGGCAGAGAGGCAGAGACAATACTAGGAGACTAGCACAGAAGCAGAGAGAGCAAGAGAAGCAGCCTGTCCAGGCTACGCAGAGCCTAGCAGAGGGACTGTAGCATCCACGCAGAGGCTGTTGGAGTGAAGCAGAGGATCCCAGAGTCTGCGCAGTGCCTCAAAGGGCTAACGCAGAGGGTCCTGGGGCTGACGCAGGTCAGCAGGAGGCTAACGCAGTAGCCAGGAGGGCAGCGCTGAGCTTCAGTAGTGCCGGAGAGGGTTTTGTGGGACAAGTTTTCTAAATACCTGTTTCTAAATATAGAGGTATTGTTGTCATGTATTTTTCTTTGTTGGGTGAGCCGGTTAGGCACCCAGTTGTACTCAAATAGACTGCATAATAATATAACCCTCAGAATAGCTACATCGGTTTTCCCGCATTGGGTTTTTCAGGGGACAATTGTCCAAAAATAACGGTGTCACATGTGGGCTCGTTTTCCTTCAGTTGTTGATCTGTAGATGTTGTGACTGTATTGTGTTTATTTCGGTATTTAAATGTATTAAACAGTGAAACAGGACTCGCCGATTCTGGCGATTAATCGCGAGTATGAATCGGCTCGTTGGCAAAAAGATCCGGTTCGAAACTTTTCGAGTCAACTCGCATTGACCGAGTTTAACTCGTGGTCAACGCGAGTTTGAATCGCGATTCCTGCGATTTACGCGACTCTACCCTTTTTTTGGCGAGTCCCGCCAATTTTGCATAGGGTTTCGGCTCCGGTTTGTGACTGACGCGTTTATAACGTGCGTCGTGAACGGTTTAACGGGCGTAACTGGTGTTTCTGGCATCTGCGGCAAGGATATTCTGGTGATACCGTGATTCACAGTCCCGACTCCGTCTTCAGTCGACAGACTCGACACTCGACACCGCAGCGTTCGAAGCCGCAGAGCAGCATTCGAAGCCGCAGAGCAGCATTCGAAGTCGCAGAGCCTGCGTGAGACGGTGAGCCTGCGTGAGACGGTTAGCAACTTAGCACTTGTTTCGGGTTTCCTATATCATGAACCACGTCTTACTCGGGTTTATTTACACTTGTTTCGGGTTTCCTATATCATGAACCGTGTTTTTCCACATATCGTATGGTTCATTTCTGTCGTTATTGGTATGTAAACTGTTTTCTTGATAGGCATTAACCCAAGGATGTTCTTAATGGCTTCCATCTTTCTGTTGATTGGATGAAAGGTCACTATCTCGACTTTCAACCAAAGGATTTCTTCTTTTTAGTCATTTTTCTTCCTATTAAATCTTTTCTCATGTGCTGACAGTTAAAAAATCAGTTGATCTTTTTCCTCAACATTTAAAATATGGACTTCTAGGTAATGCCACAATTTGAGTAATGTTTTAGGATTAATCATAACTTGGAAATCATGTCGAATGCATGATTTTCAGTCTTCTTTCCAGCTGATAATTGGTAACAGTAACCTCTATGGTTCATATTACTTATGGCAATGTATGGCATGCAGTTGCACCTTATCAATATGGTGTCGGCTTACCTCCTCTTCATTAGAGTCAGGATCCATCTCTCCATGATAAGAACTAAAATCCATGCTCATGCTCTCTAAGCTCTTCAGAGCCTGCCATTTTTTGTTTAGCTTGGTTTTTGTTTGGCATCGGCAGTAAGGATTGGAGTGTTTACTGCTGCTGCAAGACTCAAGTTTGGAGTGTCTATTTCCTCACGATGACATAGTCCATCCGAGTCTCCAGAGCAGCATGCTCCCACATGTTGTTCTTCTGAGTGAAATATGTTGTTCATAAAGCACTGTGTGACAAAAAGATTCAAGAGTGAATGCTAGCTTGACTAGCGAAGAAAATCTTATACTGTTTCCAGAGGTCTCACTGCAATTTTTAATTGTTGTACAGATTTGATAAGAATTTTATCAGATTTACAATTCTGATTTCTGAACTTTCAACACTGTTTTCAAAATATTGTCTTTTCAGATTAACATGACCTGTGCTTTACCAGAAAAAGAGATATTATGTCACTGACATCTGTCTTACTCTTCATTTAATTTTTTAAATTTCTAGCATATTTTAAATTTTTGGATAATTTTTAAATTTGATTTTTTGTTGTCTTTCACAGGAGCCACAAATTAAATAGAAGCCAGACTCCAAATCTTAACAGAAGCCACAAATTAAACACAAGTTCAAAGCAACAACAATGCCGAGAGAGAAGGACTTTGCTTGGGCTTATTGTGACAGGATTCCCGGAGACCCCAGGCTCCTTTGTAAATTTTGCAAAACAAAATGTAGTGGAGGCATTTATAGATTCAAGTTCCACCTTGCACAAATACCTGGCCATGATATAGGTATTTGCGGCAAGGTTGACGACAATGTCAAACACCAAGTAGCCTTGGCCCTTGAGATGTTAGAGCAGCATAATGCCAAGAAAGCAAAGCAAAATGCTGAAATAGGAACTGTTGGAGTTGAACTTGATGCTTTTTCTGCCACTAGCCCCATGTCACCTCAATCTGTTGAATCCTCAATGCCATTCCCAAGTTTTCCACACATGCCTCCAAGGCCAAGTCAAACTCAAAGCCATGCGAATCCTTCAACTCCTTCCTTCAACACTGGAGGTGGAAACAGAAACACCTTTTTTGCTCCCCGCACAAAACCCGGTTCCCAACCTACCTTGAATGGCACTGGTTGGAAAAAAAATATCCATAGTCAGGCAAGGAAGGCCATTGCTAACTTTTGGTACTATTCTGACATACCTTTCCACTGTGCCAGAAGTCCTTATTGGCAAGCTATGATTGATGCAATTGCTGCTGCAGGTCCAGGGTTCAAAGCCCCTACATCAGAGAGCCTTAGGACATATATGTTGTTAGAGAGTGTTGAAGATGTCATGCTTGTGCTAGCTGAGTTTCGTTCATCATGGGTAGAAACAGGGTGCACCATCATGAGTGATGGATGGACAGATCAGAGGAATAGAACTTTAATAAATTTCCTTGTATCTTGTCCCGCAGGCACAATGTTTCTCAAGTCAGTGGATGCTTCAGATAAGGTTAAGACTGCCCAACTTATCTGTGAAATGATGGAGGAAGTCGTTCAAGAAGTGGGAGAAGAACATGTTGTACAAATTGTCACCGATAATGCAGCGAATTATATGGCTGCTGGTAGACTTTTTGAGATGAGGCACCCCACTATTTTTTGGACCTCTTGTGCTGCCCATTGCATAGATTTAATGCTTGAGGACATTGGTAAGCGTCATTGGATACATGAGGTTGTGGAGAAGGCAAAATCCATAACCAAATACCTATACAACCACACTATTGTCCTAAACACTATGAGAATATACACTGAAGGTAAAGAAATTGTTCGACTTGCAGTGACTAGATTTGCAACAAATTTCATATCTTTGCAATCTGTGGTTGAGCAAAAGATAAATCTGAAGAGGATGTTCTTGGGACCTGAGTGGATGGGATCTAAACATTCCAAGACCACTGAAGGCATCGAAATTGCTGCACTTGTGTTTAATGATGGCTTCTGGAAAGATGCTGAAGAGATTATTGCTGTGACGGAGTCCCTTGTTAGAGTTCTCAGGTACTTTTAGTCTTTTAACTTTTTCATTTTTTAAATTTCATTTCAAGCTTCTTTTTATTTACAATGTTTCATATTTCTTTAAATTTGAATGCTTGAACTTTCAGGATGGTTGATGGTGACAAACCCGCTATGGGTTACATTTATGAGGCGATGGATCTCGCAAAGGAGGCCATCAAAAGAAGATATGGGGATGATGAGACAAAGTATATGCCTCTTTGGGACATTATAGATGCACGTTGGGATAGGCAATTGCATTCCCCCTTACATGCTGCTGGGTACTTCTTAAACCCACAATATTTTTATGATAAGAGCAAATTTAATGAGGATGGGGAGGTTGGCAGAGGACTTATGACATGCTTGGAAAGGTGCTTCCCTGATCCAGAACAACAAAGTCGTGTCTTTTCCCAACTACAAGATTATAGGGCACCATCTAAATTGTTTGCCTATACCAGTGCTATAAGACAAAGGTCAAAGATGTTGCCAGGTACCCAGCTTGAAGGCTTCATCAATTCATTAAATTTGTTTAAACTTTATTTTGTATGTTAAATGTTTTATTAAATTTTCTTTTCTTTTTAAGTTTTTACTATTTACTAATTTGGTACTTCTAGTCTTCTACTCACACCCCCTACCACTTGCTAGGTCTTTGGTGGAAAAAATTTGGTAGTGATACGCCAGATTTGAAGAGATTTGCCATTCGAATCTTAAACCAAGCATGCAGTGCTTCAGGTTGTGAACGCAACTGGAGCATGTTTGAGAAAATACATTCTAAGAAGCGCAACCGATTGACACAAAAGCGCTTGAATGACCTTGTATTTGTCCATTACAATCTACGACTTCGCAACAAACAAATACAAGGTGAGATTCGAGAACTTGAATTTGAAGGTTTCATAATCTAGTTCGTACTTTAAAAGTTTAAAGTTCAAACTTCAAAGTGAAATTTTAATTCACATTTCAATGTCTCATGATAATGATAGGTATTGATCATTCACCAATCGACCTTGAAGAGTTAGATTTGCAAGCTACAAATGCGGCAGAATGGGTTCAATTAGATGAGCCTCCTCTTTTCAGCCTTCATGACTTGGAGAACTTTGAGAGTCAAGCAAGCGAAGGAGTGGGAGGAATCGCTTCTAGTTCTCACTCTTAAGAGTCTTAGACTCTTAGTTGCTGATTTTTTTCTGATTAGTATGCAGTTTTTAACTTTTTTGTAAACTTTTAGAAGCATATGCTTCTAAGGACTCAAGACTCAGTGCTTTGGATCATGTGTGGACTCATAACATATATGAGATACTTATTTATTCATGATATTTTGGACATCTATTGATATTATGCATTGTTTGGACATACCTTTACCCAATATTAATGAAAAATGGTTTTTTTAATTCAATATATGTGTATATTTTTATTTAATGAATTTGCCGATTTTTTCCCAATCCGATTAAAACTCTTCGCTCTTTTGCCTCGCCGATTTATTGCCGATTCCGAGTCTGGTAACATTGGTATTAAATAACTTGTTCGAATTTAAACAAGTAGAAGAAATAAACCAGCAGAATACAGATTAATTTCCTAACAGATAGACTTAGAAAATTCAACACGGTATCGGAGTATGGTTGCAGAAAACAAGAAAACTGAAGGCATCAGCTTAGCAAAGCATTTGCAGCAGATTTAGTTGTCTAGAGTGATAGAGTTGATCCTTACAGAAAGCGATAGAGGAAGAAGTGACGCAGAGGGACTACGTTATCAGTCTGGGCCAGAGAGAGGCAGTGCAGAGGCTGAGGAGGGTAGAAACAGGCTCACACAGAGCCACGTAGAGGCCAGGTGGGCTGACACAGTTGGCTGAGGGAGTTGTTTTTTCAATGCCAGGATTGCGCAAAGCCAAGAGGCTCAATCTTTCTGTTGTTGGGGCATAGGAGGTTGAAGGTAGTTTGCAAAGCGAAGCTGGTCGGGTACTGTGGTAAGAACAATACCTAACAGGGCAAGACCAAGGTGGAGGGAGTTGTTCCTGAGGCAGATTTCTAGCCAAGGAATCTCGATCAGTGTTGCAGTTGCACAAACGATCGGAGAGGGGCAACATGACGTTGGCAGAAGGATTTCCAGGAGGGAAATCGGGACTCAGAGGGAGTCTAGAAGAGAACTTCCAGACGGGAAGTAGAAAGACTTAGCAGGAATGTAAATAGTTACCAGAAAAATAGGTTTACCTAGGTAATTATATACATGACACAGATCTGTGGAGATTATTTACATCACATATATGCAAAATGGGTTTACATTATAACATGATAATCAGGCTAATGATGATAGCTGGACAATACGAACACATCGATCAGGCGATATCCCTTTTGCGAAAAAAGGGGTGTACTGCTATGGGTCGTTGACACGTAGTGGTCAACAGAGTCAAAGTTCTTTCTTCAATATCTTTTCTTCAAGGTCTTAGAGTCTTCTCCTTTATAGAGTCAAGGTCTTCCTTCAAAGATGCTTCCTTCAAGAGTCAAAAAGTCTTCCTTTTAAGAGTCAAAGTCTTCCCTCAAAGAATTAAAGTCAACGAGAGTTAGAGTCTTTCTGCAACTTGACAAAGATTTCGACTTCCTGTTTCAAGTCTGCGATTCGGCATGCAATTTTCAGCCCTGCAAATCACACAGATCCTAAAAAAATTTTGCATGTGTGAGCTTGATTAGGTCAGAATTGTTGAAGTTTCTAATTCTACCAGTTAGAAACCCTGCATGCACTTTACTGATTTATTCCTACCTACTTGTTCTGTTATTTAACAAGTTATTTACAATGTAAATACTGAAAAATAAACACTAGTGCATGCTCAACATATTACAAATCATCAACTGAAGGAAACAGAAACAATCACACCAAATGACACCATTATTTTTGGACCAATGTCCCCGGAAAAACCCAATGCGGGAAAACAGGTGCAGTTATCTAAGGGTTTTCTTATTAAGCAATTTCAGAGTACAATCTCGGTGCCAAATCCAGCTTACCCAACAAAGAATGCCATTGGCAATAGTACCTCTCAGTTTCAGACAAATGTCTCAATTGAAACCCCGGATAAACTTTCCGGCAGTTCCTCAGCTCCAATCTGCCCCAGAAACCGCAGCGTCAACCTTTCTGGACTACGTCAACCTCTCTCTGCCCAGTGCTGGCCCTATGTCACCCTGAATGGGTCTGCATCAACCTCAGAAGGCCCTGCCTTAGCCTTCTGGCCCTCTGCGTCAGCAATGCTAGCCTCTCTGAAGCACTGCGCAGCTCCCGATTGCCTCTGTGTGGCCCTGTGTGAGCCCTGGCTGCTACTGCATCACTCTCTATGGCTCCTGCACTACTCTCCCGGCACTATCTCGATTCTCTACCTCTCTGTCTCTCTGTACTCAATGCCTTTCAGCTGCAACTCCGATCATTAATTCTATCTCTCTTAGCAAACCCCGCTCTAGAGAATAGAACTGATCATCTAGCGTGCTCTCCAAGTGACCCTCAAGCCCCCTCTTATACTTTTCTCGTTGACATATCAACGACTGAGATTAAGTCCCTAATCAACGACTAAGATTAGATATGGCTTGATCAATGTCTTATGGACCATTCTAACATAGTTTTATATTAATCCACATTAATATTTTAATTTCCCTAAGTTTAGACTTAGAGACTCCATTAAAAATATTAATTGTTTTAATATCTCCTGAACTGTTTAGAATTTGCCCAAACCATTTCTAGGTATTGGAGATTTCACGTGCCCCAACCTCTCCACCAAATTTCGTGGCTAGAGCACATCCAATGCTACCAGAAATCAACAAGAATTAGTGTTTCTTCTTTCTCGCTTGGTTTCTTCTTTTCTCTCCTTGATTTCGCTCTTGATTCTCTTCCTTTTTAGTGTAGATCGAACTTGATTGGATAGATGCTACAATATGTCAAATTCTTCTCTTATATATAGTCATATTGAGGGTTTGAATGGGCTTCTCTAGGACCCACTTGGTGTTGGCAGTCCATAATTGCACTTTAAAATCAAAATTAATGTTTCTTTCTTGATATAATGTACCCATAAGGGTCTTTCACATATGACAAGGACTATATTGACTCAATAAACCCTAGAGCATGAAGAACATGCTTGGCATAGGTGACAAAATACATATAGAGCATGAAACCCATGCTTTCAAAATTATATTTTTCTTTTCATTTTACAATATACAAATTGAATTATGAAGACCGAGCATAGTTACAATTTCCAACACATACTTGGCATCATCGCCAAGCTCAATATGGATCCCTAAGTCATCCTCTACAAAACTACTGAGTAGCTCTCTAGCCTCTGGCATGTGGCGGGAGGTGCCACTATCCAAATACCAAGTAGTTCTAGCAATGGTGATGGTAGGAAGGCAAGACATGAGTGAAAAGTCACTCTCGAACTTGGAAGCAAGTTCGTTCAACTATGTCTCCGTTGTCGCTACAACTGTCTGCAACTTCCCCTTGTCCATCTTCCTCTATGGACACTAAGAAGCAAAGTGGCCATCCTTATGGCAGATATAACATTTGATCTTTGTTCATATCTCTCTTCTGCCTAGACTATTGTCCCTCTCCTTAACTATCATCCTTCTTGATGGAAACTTTCCCTATGGTCTTATTCATTTCACTAACTAGGGCCAAGTTTAAACCCACTGCTTGTTGGTCTTGGACTCTTTACGAGTCTCCTTTTGGATGGAGTCATCCCAAATTCTCTCCCAGTTGGAAAGATGCTCTATATGCCCATGATGAATGGTTCCCATGCCTTGGTGAACCCATTTAGAGCAACATTCACTAGCTCTGCATCCAATACAGCTTCTCCAATAGCTGCAAGCTGGTCACAGATCTGTGTGATCCTCATAAGGTAGCTAGTTACATTGTTAGAGGGGTTCATTCTGCACTCTCTAAGCTTAGTTTTGAGAATCATTTTCCAACTCATGTTATCACTTTGAAAAAGTGATACTAAGGCATCAAACATCTCCTTAGATCTGGTCTTTTTTGCAACATGTGGAATCAGATGATCCTTAATAGCTTCAAGGAACACCCTATGATCCTACGCTTTTTGCACAGCAGGGTCTACTACTGTTGGTGTCTAGATGCTCCCTAAAGCCTGCAATGGAGCTGGAGGAGGGTTGGACATGACTTCCCACAAGACTTGCTCCTTGAAGATCACTGAGATTATTGCCTTCCATGGCAAAGAAATACGAAACCCCATCAAGTTGATCCTTAACTTTCATATTGGTTACTGACATGGCTATCCTGAGCTTTATCGCTGAAGTAACCTGAAAATTATATATTTGTTTTTCTCTCAGGGTTGTAGCTTTAATGCCATGTTAAAATATCCTAAAACCAGTGATCTAAGCAAACAAAACAAATCTAGTTAGTTTGTTAGTAATACTAACTTCTGCATGCAGCAGAAAACGAGAAAAGAAATCACACACAATACACAATTATTTCTTCCCTAATAGATTAGTTCATCATTCAAAATTATCTTCAGAACTTATAAGAGCTCCCTCACAGGGAAAAATGGTTCTGAGAATTAATCAAATGAGCAGAAAACCTGAAAACTACAGTTTGCATGGAAATTGTGGCAACTTGCCCTCAAATCCATACAGATTGTGGTACAGACTGCTCTGCTGGGATGTCTGGAATCTGGATACTCCTGTCCTTGCTAGTAACTGGATGTCTATCCTGCTGAAGACTGACTGCCTTCTCCTTGCTGAAATACTACTGAAATTCTTGCCAATGGTTGAAAATCAGATCTCTGATTTTCTCCTTCACTCACATAACTTGTGAAATGAATGTTTAGTGTCTTTGTCCTTTGCCCTCTCTTTCTTTTATAACTTTGACATAAGCCAAAAATCTAATCTTGAACAAATGATATCTAACCATGAGATCAATGACTCTCTTTTAATTAAATTATTATGTGACCCACTTTAGTCCCTTTATCAATTAAAAATCACTGTAATAAAAAAATGTTTAATATATTAATTAATTAATAAAGTAAACTTCTAAAAAAACATGGGATACTTTTAATGACAATTTCCATAAGTAGACACCCTCATGGAAATATCTGTCTGAGCTACAAACTCTAACAATGATCCACAGGGTCTTGATGTTGGATACACAAATCCGTGTTTCAGACACATACAGATCCACCCAGATTGATGTAGGATCCACCACATAAACAGATCCTTCAAAACTGGAAACAGATCCCATGCTACTGAAACAAATCCTGTGCCAACTAGCCCTCACACGCTGAATACCAAAAAATAACATTAGAGTTTTTGGTTTATTTTTTAGTTTTTTAAAGGATATTTGCCACCTTGAAACCCTAAAAACCAAACATTCTATTTAGATTTTGAGTTAGGTTGCTTATTAGTAATCTGTAGGTTGTATAATTTTATATTTAAGTTATTAATTACCTATAGGCTGTATGGCACATGATAATGCTGGCAGGAAAAGTCTAACATATTTTTCTGATAATGCTAATAGGAAAGCTTTGAGACAATAAATAGATAATAATCTAGGAAACCGGATTCGTCCTAAACCCCCTGCGAATCCCGAATCCGGCGAATCTGACACGATTCGGTCCGGATTCGTGTTCAAATCACAAGAAACGTCGTGTCCGAGGGCGTGCCGCGATTTTCAAGGGCGTGTCGCGATTTTAGAACACGTGTCCGGTTTCCAGGACTCGCTAAGCTCAGCGCGGGTATGAAAAGGGCGTGTTTGCTCATTAATATTTTCATTTGGTAAGTGATTTGTGCTGTTGCAGCAAGGAGTAGAGCATTTTGGCAGCTTCATAATCAAGTCTAGGCCCTAGTATTGATATGTTATTCATGGTAATGTTAAATTCTTAAAGTAAAAGTGACATTCTCCTTAATCTTCATTTTCATCCTTTTACTTAAATTTTTAACATTACCATGAAATGACTCGCGATGTTTGAGAGTGGTTCCGGCCGCATTGGATTTCATATGGAGAAAGTAGAATTTTAGATTTCATTCAAAATCCAGCAGACTTATCAGTTTTTCAGGATTTTAGGATTGGGGGATTGCAATGTTTCCATTGAATTTTGTCATGTATTAGGGTATGGAACTCGTATTTAATCAAGAGCACCAAACCAAGAGCTTCTGAATATGTCGCTCCCGCTCCCATTTTCGCTCCCGCTCCCCGCTTTCGCTCCCGCTCCCAAGTAACACTGTTCCTGATGATATGGGTCTGGACACCATTGTTGAGTTGGCATTGGCCAACATGGATCTCAATGATCCAGTGCTAGAGCCTGTTAGATTTGATGACTTAGAGGGGTCAGCCTCCATACCAGCAGATGCAAAGGCGACTATGGATACAGGGGAGGAGGAGGATGTAGAGGAGAGCAGTGGGGACCATGATGATGGGGACAGTGATGCTGATTCTAATGCTGATTGATGCCTTGAGGCTTGTATACCTGTAGTTGTTTTATATTTTCTATTTCTATTTGCCATTGGCATTGCACCAACACTACCTATGTAACACATTTTGATTTGATGACTTAATGAGAAAACTACAGTTGTCAGTGTGTTTATCTTACTATCTTGTAGTTGTAAGTTGTCTTTTAGTTATGAATTATGAATCATGATTTAAATTTTTAATAGATTTATCATTTATGTGACCAGTACCAACATTTATTTGAATTTTGTATGTACTATGCATGTGAATAGCTATAGATGAAGATCTATGATTGAAATCAATAAATTTGTATCATTAATTAAAATTTGTGTAAGAAATATGATAATATCTAATTGTTAATAAATATATATATATATATATATATATATATATATATATTTTAATAAAATAATATATAACGTGTCCTGTTCGGGGGGGTCAGCGTGTCCCGAATCCGACACCACGAATCCCGAATCCTACGTGTCCCGAATCCCCGTGTCAGGTGACTTAGATAATAATGTATAGTGTAGAAAGAATGCCTATGTCATTAATAATTTAATTCGATCAATCCCATCCAACTGTAGGTGAAGAGTCCTTTGTAACAATATGATACATGGATTACAGCGTGTTCTCAAATAGTGTACAATATTTATTCACCATTGTAACTAGATGGGAATTTTTAGATTTTGAGGAAAAGTTTAGAGAAGATGATAGGTTGATCATGATGTAGAGTTGAAATATTCAAATGATGAGCACGTAGACCCATTTTGTACACGTAATTAGACTTACTCTGCATCATCATATCAATAGAGTGATCATTGATGAGACATTAAATTTTGTATTTACAGTTATCCTTTGTATAAAGCATGATATATCATGATTTCAGTCTTAAAATTTATAGATTATATAATGATTTCAGTTCTAATGTTGTGATTCATGAATGGTTTTGATCGTTAACGTTGAATATGTTTTTTAAAATTAAAAAAATATTATTGTATTTTTTTATGTGGCATTTCCCCATCGTATCCAGATACTAGATTTTCAAAAGTCTAGTGGATCTGCATCTGGATATGAATCTGGATCCATTTCCATTTCCTGGTAACTTAGTGATTTTCCCATAATTTTATCCATTAGATTTATCATTTAAGTGAATATTCATTTTGAATTCACGAACCATTTTTGGAAAAAAGAAATGGTCAAATAGAAAAAATTAACACCTAAAATTTTCCTAGTGTACATTGCATGCTAGCCTTTCTATTTATTTAAATTTGTAAATATGTGTGTGTGAAGGAGTAGAGTTGGGGGGGGGGGGGTGTTGCGAGGGGGGAGCAGTCCCAAGGCAACCAGTGTATAAATCAGTATACAGGTATAATAATAGATGGATGGAGATTAAAAACATTGTGGATTCAACAAATTAATCAATTATGTTCTAATGTTAGGAAAACCCCGGGGCTACAGCTCAGAAGATGGCCCTTCTTGCCTATGGTGCTCCATAACAGCAGTATAAGAAACAATTTCATGTGTGTTGGTGTGTGTGTATTTGTGAAATCCAATTCAACCTAATTTAATCCTTTTATTAAGAGATCCAATGTTAGCCTCACCTGCAGAAATGATTTAAGAAAAAGGAAAATTGCCTGGAAACTTCCAATCTCAGGATACGCGTTCAGTCTTTCTGGATATCGAAACATCCTCAGAATTTTTTTATGAGTATACAGAAGTTTCCAAGGAGTTTCAAAGCAAATGATCTGACCTTTTCTCTGAGGATGATGGCCTTCCGAATTCAAAAAAGATGTAAACAGCAAATGTATTCATTTAATTACAATGGTGAAACTCACTTGAACATAGAAAGATATCAAACTTACATGAAGAGAATTTAGGCGAACACAAAGCTTGGATGTTGACAAGACATTGATTTGGCTAGAACGTCTATCATCAGGCAATCTGGGGTCGACCACCTTTTTCTTAGCAAATGCCTTCATACCACTTTCTTTCTTGTATCTTGTTAAAATTGGAACAGGTGGTATAAGATCTTGTTTATCCACTGCATGAATACCAACAAAAGTCAGACAAAAATACAGAAAACAATTAGTTACTTTCTAAACAAACAGAAATCCCAAGGTTCCTCAAAGGTCATTACAAGTCTCTTATCCAGCAGCTAACTGATAATATTGAAAATTAATGCAATTCTAATAAAAGTGGTGTAGAATAAAACTCAACAGTAATATCGGAATAGGGGACACAGCTCAAATATATCTCTGGAATTTGCCTATTAGAAAAAGCAATATTCTTGTCTAAAAGCCACATACAGATAGAGTACGCAACTTAATACTAAACTGCATTTTCAATTTCAATTGGATCAAATAAAAGCTGGATGAGGTTTTCTTGCAAAGACAACTTACTTTAGTCATTCAATTTTGAAAGATGAGATAAAGAACATAAATCTGAAATTACCTAGCTGACTAACAACCCTCTGAGTGTAGGCTTGTAGTGCATTGTCAAGACCACTGATGAGGCCATTCAGCTGCGGAACCCTCATAGGCAGTTGTAAACTGAAAAACTGATCCACTGTCTGTTGATAAAGTACATTAGTATCTAGGAAAAGGACTCTTTCCAAAATGAAATTAAAAATATGAATCAATAATTTGCATGTCATTAAACATGCTCAACAGTAGCAAGACAAGAAAACAAATAAAAAACATCCAGAGTGACACAATAAGGTCAGCAGAAAACACTTCCATTGATGCAAATCTGAGATCTTATTTTCAATGAGTCCTAATCAGTTACAGTTCCCACAGAAGAAAGCATCTTGTTGCAATATGCCATACTAGATAAAAACAAGCTAATGGGAACTAGAAAACACAAATGCCTCTCGTGCATGATTTTCAAAGGAAATATAAAAAACCCTTATTGGGGTGACGTGTCAGATAAAGAGGGATATTGGGCGCGCCTGCCACCCTGTCGCCTCCAACGACATTTAATACGGGGGTGGTGTGGCTTGCCCGTCTCATGCTACACATGCGGAATTAACTTGAACCTTATGGTGGACAGCTTGCATACATTTGTTTGTTCTGGGTAGAGCTCCGTGAAAGGTGTTTATTTATGCTGGGTCTAGTGGTTCACCCAACACTGGTGGAACTTTTGTGTTGAATTTCGGACAGGTCCAGACCAGAGTCTAGAGGAAACTTTGAGAAACAATCGCGTGACATTTGGTTTTTTGTTGCATCGATGTCGCTGGCCTTTGGTTTCAAAGCATCAATGGCCTAGGCATGTCACCACCAGCACCTAGAGGGAGTTTTTATGCGGAAATCTAGATGAAATGGGCCAGTGTTCAGTGAGTTACATGTTGAGCAACAACGGGTTTCTTGGTCTTCCTCTGCAATTAAACTGCTTGCTTCTGGGGAAGTAGGGATAGTGGATTTAGTATAAACAAGCCAAAACTCTTTCGGCCATGGGTAAATTCAAAAGATTGCTTGAGGATCAGGTTCACAGTTTAAACTTTGAAGTTGACGCTCCAGAATATTCGAGTTGTTTAATTCAGACTTACAGTTTAGCTTGGGAGGGGAGCGAAATTGGTGGGTGTTCCTTTCGCGCGATGTGTGCTTCTTCATTTGCTCGGGCATCCTGGGTCATCTTTCTCCGAGTATTGATTTTCTTTTCTATCCCTGGATTTTGTTCTCTCTTCTTTATTTTTTCATGGTTCTTGGTTGGTATTTTTATTTGCCCAGGGGTTCTCAATGTCTTATGTCTTGGGCTCTTATGGTGTGAGGGTGAACTTTCCTGGTGGGGGTCTTCTGGACCTGTAGTGATTTGTCCTTGGTTGGTGGGTTGGATATACTTTTGTCTTGTCCCTCTTCGCACACTCTCCAGTCTGCTCTTGGTGGGCTCCATATTCTCATCCATCTCAGTTTTTCTGGTTCAATATGGCCAGGCAGTGCATGCGCAGTCGCAAGGGTGGAGGTGGACAGGCTAGCGATGTTTGAGGTCCGCAGGGCCACCCGCGTGCCTAAGCCAAATACCAAGTAGCCGCTGCAATCTTCCATTCAGCCACTCCTCAAGACATCCTGGATGAAATTCACCAACTTGAAACCTGGACCTCAAACTACTGTCTGGCTTATTCTGAGAATATGGAAGAGGCGTCCAACTGGGTTCCTGGCCCTAGCCATACCAGGGGAAGATGAAATCTGTATCCAAATTCCATCACCCTCGACTAGTAAGTGAAAACTCTTTTGGGATGTTTCTTGAAAGAGAAACATGAAGACAGAAATGAAATCATCTTCTCCCTGCACGAGATTAATCGGGTGCAATGATATCAGCATACTTGCTTGGCTAGATTGGATGCCCATTTGGCTCATTTGAAAAGCCACCTCCAATGTGAGCTCAAGTCTTCTGCGCCAACGCCAACACCAGCTCTCAGGATCCTACTCCTATGACTTCTTCTAGTACTTGACTTCATGTTATTTATTTCTATTGTCATTTTGTTTCGCTCTATAGTCTAGCATAAGACAATATATGATGAATTCCGAACCAAAGGTATTATTTTTGGTATTTCTATTATTAGAATATCAGTCAAGAGACCTAGTTTCCCTTGTCGTAGGTTGAGACAAGTAATATTTTGAGCTATGGTTATGGTTATGATGTAATCTGATTTCTGAAGCAATACAAATTTAACTTACAAAAAAAAGCAAAAAAAAAAAAAACAAACAAAACAAAAACAAAAACAAGGGACTTATTTGAATAGTCATGAGACACTATTGCTTAGCTTACATACTAGGCAGCTAGAATCAATATGGAATGTAGTCAAGTAACAATGCTCAATTCATACCCAAGGAAACAAAATGATTATAGTATTGTAAATCTCAACAAAATCTTGTATTAACTTTTAGGTAAAAGAATTTTAACATCCCAAAAACCAAATTTCATTTCAAACAATACAAGACTAGAAAGAAACAGTGAAAATTTTGCTCTTAGGAGAACGAGAATAGGAGAAATAAAGCTCAAAACATGAGTATGGGATTTTCATTTGACGTAATAAAGTGTATAGATATTGGATATGGGGCTTAGGGATGTGGTATGTATCCATCCAGCCACATGGCCTTTCAGCAGGCACATCCAAATATTCAAAGGTTCTCATCCACTCTTCTTTGAAAGCACATATCCCAAGTTGGAGCCATTGTTACCACCTAATTTGCATGAGGATTGCACAAGTGATTTTGATCACATGATTCAGATTTTTGCAAGATGACATGATGATTCTACCCTTCCAAAGGTTGGAATATTCCTAGAATCTGCTTCAATTATGTATCATGGAGCTCACCTAGTCATGTTCTAGTCACTTTCTCTTTGTGTTGCAACTTGCATGGTTAGTTCATTGTCTTAGTCGTGAGTATCCTCTTGCATGGCGGTGTACTTGCTTATTTTCCTATCATCATTCACAACATTTCCATAAATTCACCTAGGTAATTTGTTTAACACATCGTATCTTCACTTCATACCTAGGTGGAACCCACTTCATACTTACATTTTCATCACACTTCACCATTTTACCTAGGTAGTTAGTGTATCACATCACATCTCTAACTTTTACCTAGTTCAAATCCCTATTGCAATTATATTTCACTCCATTCCATCTCATAGGAGGTGCATCACACTTTGTTTATAATTTCCCGGGTTTATTCCATATTAGCCCTTCATTTATCATATTTCCACTTTTCCATGTTTAGACACAACTGGTTTAGGATGTTTGAATTGATAAGCCTCATTTTAGCCTTGTCCACACACGCTAGCCTATTCATTTCACATCCTTATCCTTTATCCAAGTTTTGAAGACGTTATTAAGCCTTGATTTGATTAGGGGGCTAGTTGTGCATGCACCTTTGACTATCCATCTCACCAATTCACATGTTCACACATGAGCACACATTCCTAGGCCATTAAGTCGTGTGCTCCTCTATGAGGTCCAACTTGCACTTTGCATGAGCTTGTTCACACATTGCACACATTTGGAAGTGAATTGTAACTGGTTTGACTTGTTCAAAGCAAGTCCACATGCACATTGTTTGAGGAAATAAGATGGATTTAATGTAGACTCATTTGCACAAATATCTAGGATGCACTTCTTGTGGTAGTTTTTCATAGTTGATTTGGTATGCACAAAATATTTTATTATGGTGGTGATCTTTATGTTGTAATGTCCCAAGGGTATTTTTGCCCTGTTAAACGCCACCTGTGGGTGACACCCTTAGAAGAAAAATTTTCTCCTAGATGGTCCTCAGCCGATAGCCAACAACCCCTTGTAGCCACTAGATAACTCGATGTGCCACCATCTCCACCACCTGAGCTAGCCGTTGTGCTCCCTCGCCCATTTCTTATGATCGTATGTTTGAAGGTGGGCCTTCCAACCCGAAGGTATGGCTTCCATTATGTAGTTGGGTATCTTTTCTTACTTATCATGGAAACTCCTGGACATGGATTAGTGGAGGGATTCAGCGGAAAGAATGGGCTTGGTTTGTACTCTTGACCCTTCTTCCAATTTAGTGGTTAGCCTTGTATCCTAGTCCGTCGGATCTCCTTTATTGGCTACAAGTTTTAGGAGTGCCACTACATGGGAAATCCCGATTTTAGTTGCGTGGTCCCGCTTCCCAACACCACCTACATCGTGTTGAAAAAAGTGTAACTAGGTTCGGTCTTCATAATGACATGATCTTTGTAAATGATGTAATAAAAGAGAATAAATTTATTTTGTATGCCTTGCTGCATGGGTTTCATGAGCAAGAAGTGTCATTAGGTCAAAGACTTATTGATGTCTTTAGAATTTATTAATATGTCAAAGAGTCATGTCATGTATAAAAGAAGCTCTTCATGAGTCTATGTAAATGTATACAAGTCTACAAAAGTATGTAGCAGCCCTTTAAAGACCAAGATCAATCCTCCATTAGCAAGCACAAGAAGACTGCAAGCAAAACGAGAAGGAGATCATCATGTCAACTTCAAAATTGAATTAAATATATATTTAAATGTCATGTCAACTATATAGACACAACGTTTCACTCTTTAAGTCAGCTTGCATATGGATGTAACCACTATAAATACCCTGTCAAGGTATCCACAAAAGGCAGATTAGATCTCGCATTTTTCCTCTCTGAAATTTTGTATGGGTATAGGAGGAGATCTGTAATGAAGATCTCAGCAGTGCAGCAAAGGTGATGATCTCAGCAGTGACAAAGAAGAGAATTGATGTCTTGGTCTTGGAGTGGCATAATAGGTCAAGGGTCATGGTCTTGGTATTCGTCAATTGGAATCTCTATAAGAAGAATTTTGTGTGGGTTTTCCTCCCCAAGAGGCAGAGGTTTTGGCCCTCGCAGAAAGCCAAATATCTTGTTTTCTTGTCTCTTTGTTTTTTATAGCAGTTTAATGAAGTAATTACACACACTAATATTAACAAGAAGATCAAGCTAAGAAAAATTTGAAAAGAACTTCACAAATTGTTATCATGCTAAGAAGAATCACTTTAATTTCAAATGCCCTAGATTCTTCAACACATCGCTCCCTTTTGCTCATTATGACAACTTTCACATAATTCCCACTAAGTTGCAGGAAACGTAGGGCAAGAGGGCGTTTCTATATGGAAACGAGTACGAAACGCTGAAACACGTGTGGTACGGCCCTAAAACGTGTTTTAGGTCGTACTGCCACATTTCACAAAACTAAAACGTGGCCAGTACGGCCTGAAACGCGTTTCAGGGCCGTACGACTCACGTTTCATATTTTTACTTGCGTTTTCTTTTAATTTTTTTTTAATTTGTTTTCTAATTTATTTTTAGGTTATCCTAGTGACTTCTAGTTGCTTCTAGATGCATGTCTAAAGTTATGAAAGTGAACTTTTGCCCTAGTGTTGATATGCAGTTCATCAGGAAGTTCGAGGCATATGCAGTTCATGGTAATGTTAAATAAAGGAGAATATCACTTTTACTTAAATTTTTAACATTACCATGAAATGACTCAGGATGTTTGAGAGTGGTTTCGCCCTCATTGGATTTCATATGGAGAAAGTAGAATTTTAGATCTCACTCAAAATCCAACAGACTTATCTGTTTTTCAGGATATCAGGATTGGGGGGATTGCAATGTTTCCATTGGATTTTATCATGTACTAGGGTATGGAACTTGTATTTAATCAAGAGAACCAAGCCCTCTATTCAGGGGAGACTACCAATAATCAAGAGCAGGTAGGATACTAGGGTATGAAACTTGTATTTAATCAAGAGCACTAAGGTCATTCGACTATGTAGGAGGAGACTCCCAATCAAGCACGAGACGAAATTAGAAATTTCTCGTGGCTGATTTTGGACATTTCTATTTTCATTATGTGATCATTCATGAGTAAATGTGATGTAAATTTAGAGACTTATAGTTTATGCATTGACAATTGACAATTTTATCATAATGTAATAAATTAGAATGTATCATATATGCTTTATGATTGCACATATTTCTTAAATGTCCTAGTATATATATATATATATATATATATATTCATATTTCCCCGTTTCCAAAATTTGGGGAGGTCACGTTTCGTATCGCTTCCTGTTTCGGAAACTCGTACCCGTTTCCCCGTTTCGTGCAACCTAGAATTCCCATCTAGGTCCACAAGGAGTTAGCTTCTCCCTCCCTTTGTCCACACTTTGGGTCGGGCCTGGAACGATACCCCAAAGGTTGATGCAGCTAAAAAGAGAGTTAAAAGCATAATTTGGCCACTCTCAACAGGAAAAGTACCATAAAATGCAAAAGATGGTCGGGACATACAAATTTAGCTCGTGGGCAAAAGCCAACATGAGCTCTACCCCCTATCAGTATGGCCATCACTATTGTTCCTAGGACCCCTACATAAGCCCCCTTACATCACTAAGGAAGCGATGATTGTCCCAACCCCTGGTGGGCGATCCACTACCCAACCTTAGGGGGGTATTCACTGCTATATCTTTCACATCATGCTCTCATCCCCTGGAGCCCCGAGCAGTTTAAAAAGAAAAATCAATAAAAGGTAAAAGGTAGATGAAGAAGGGTAGAAAAACAAAGGTCGAGGTAACTCATGTACCATGATTGCTCCCTCCTACGTTTATACACCCAAGTGTGGACCTCCCTCATTAGAGTTACCCATGTACCATGGCATGTGACTTGAAGCCTTCTACCCTTCCCGTGATGCCCCACTATGTTCCATCATTATATCACATGACACCTACCATATGATGAATGTACCATGAACCTGTCACTCCCTTAAAGGTTGAAACCACCTAATAGGGTCCTTAGTTAACCTTCTTCTTGAACTTGGAGACACATGTACACTCTAAGTCCTATTATGGAAGGGCATGCCATTATGAAGTGTCCACTTGGTTCCATGAGTTGGAAGCTCATTTACTCAATAACATCGATAATTGGTTGTACTGGAAGGTAAGGAGATGGATTGGATCTTATACAGGATTGCAGGTGGGTCTTCATCTAGGGTTTGGTCTTCCTATACGAGGTCCAAGCCCTCTAGAGAGTCATATTGGCATTTGTAGGGTAAGCGTTGAGAGCCATGGGCCTTTACTATAGCGAAGAGCATATTTCCACACCATGGTATCCATCAGTACCATCCATTGCTTGCTCATGTTCCACTTATTTGATAATGATGATGCACCTAGACCACCTAGTCCAACTGGCTACACTCTTGCACCACACACTTGGCAGCTAATCTAGGGCCCAGATGTGGTTGTGTCTCACCATGGGAGACAAAGGGAGGGCTTGCATAATTCTTCCAGTCATTACAAATGGGATGCAGGCTAGTTCGATCCATTTGGGGACCCATGAGCATGTTTTGTGCCCTCACAACCACTTGGGAGACCCACAGGTCATTTGCTTGGAGATGAAGGGGCCACCCCCTTTATCATTATATTTCAAGCCCTTTTGCTCATTTTGGCATATATTAGACTCCACTAGGCCTTCCAATGACCCTCCTAGCTATTTATTTATCATTTTGGCCCTCTTTAGAGGCTTATTTTTCATGTTATGGAGCTATTTGGTGGGCTTGTCACCAATTAGGGTGTTATTTTGCACATTAGAGACACTTTTAAGGGTTTGTTAGGCTAATTAGACCCCTTTGAACTATTAGAGGCTCATATAAATACATGAGACCTCATTTGTAATTCTCATCATCACTTGGATTTGTATCTCCCTCACTTGAGAACTTCACTATAGCTATTAATGGACAAATTGGAGGATCTTTAATGCATTTTTATGTTTAGATATTGCTTTTCAATCTTGGTGCTTCTTTCTTGCAAATGTGATGGATGGATATACTTTTTCTACCATGTAATTTTCTCTTTGTGTGAAACTTTCATTATATGTCTAATGTATGGAATGTTGCATCATGATGTTGCTTGTGCTCTAAATTATGCGGAAATCTTGAATCACTTAGTAGTATTGATATATTGCATGTGTTATTCATTGGGCAAGAAAAGTGAATATTCCTAGTGTTAAAATATGCAACTATGGTTAAATTCCACTTTGGACAGCTCATTTGATGGAGATAATGATTGCGTTGAATTCCTTTTTTCGAGGGGACCGAAATCGACCTAAAGATCACTCAAATTGGATAAGGGGAGGTGTACTTATGAAGGAAAGCCCACATATGCACATTTGGATAAGGTCGACCCTAAAGCAAATTGGACACCCATGGAAGCCTATAAATACAAGTGACCTCAAGTTCATTTGGACATCACTAAGCATCTTCTTCTTCTCTTCTTCATTGATTGGCTCGCATAGGTCTGAGGCAAGGACGACAATAGAAGTTCGCAAAAGTTTGAAATTACAGGGTTTGAGGCTCGCATTTGTTTTAGGGCTTTTGGATTACAATCACAGGCACGTCATAAGGAAAATTTGACCACAGTTGCTAGCTTGAAGGCATCAAGGGTGCAACTGAAAGGATCCAGTTGCTCGCATAACTCCTCATGCATGCGACTGGGAAGTTTGACTGAAATTGACTGTTGACCGAAGTTGACCACAGTTGACTACATACAAGAAAAGTTGTCTCTAATATATTTTGATGCTACAAACTTATTTTTGAATGTTATTGGGTTGTTTTGTTGATGATATTGGGCTCATTGTAGTCTTTGTTGAACATTTTATGACAACCTAATAGAAGAAGAATTTCAAAGGGTTTTCCCCCTTTTGGGGTTTTTTCCCTGGTCTTTGACCAAACCTGGTGTCTTTTGTTGATGTGTTGATTGTCTCCTTTGTCATTGCATTTATTGTTCTATCTTCAATTACTATTGATGAATGGAAAGACTAATTGTAATTGGAAAGGTTGCTAAATGAAGTATTGATTTGGGCTAAAATAATTGACACAACATAGAACAATCTAAAAATTTAACATGGAATCATAGCAAGGTGAAGGACAAGCCCAAAAGAAGACGAGCATTGAAGCAATCATCTTTGAAAAGTTGAAAGAGTCACAACTCAAGATGACTTCCTTCTTCAAAGAAAATGAGAAGTTGGAGATCATCACTTTAACAATGATGTTTTGGACTACATTCAAGGAAAAGTACCCGAGCCTCCAGAAAATGCTTCCATTGCTGCCAAGAACAAGCACAAGAAAGGTGAGTTAAAAGCAAAGCACATCATAGCTGATGGTTTACAAGATAATTTACTTGCTTATGTTAGAAACTTGAGAAGGTCTAAGGACATGTATGATAAGGTACCTGGCATGTATGAATTCAACAATTTGAATGAAATCATCTCCTTGACAATTCAACTCAAAGACATGAAGATGAACAAATGAGAGTTTCGTGCAATCCTACATAATGAGGATATCTTGTCTTAGAGATCAATTGCAAAGAGTTGGGGAATTTGTGCCTAACAGGGAATTGGTAATTGTGACTCTAAGAGGTCTCCCTCCTATTTGGGAAACCTTTATTACTACTATAAGCAACAACAATGTCCTCCCATCATTCGATGAAATTGTTGGAAAGCTCACTCAAGAAGAATCAAGGATGATATCAAGAGGAAGGATTCAAAAGCATGAAGAAGGAGAACTCGTTGCATTCATCACTCATGACAAGAAGAAGAAGGGAAAGGAGGTCCATCAAATTCAAGAAAGCCTCCTCCTCGAAATCCAAATAGAAGGAAGGAATTTTTGCACATCGAATGCTACAATTGTCATAAGAAAGGCCACTATGCTCGAGATTGCCCCGAGAAGAACAATGGACCACACTACAATACTAGAAGCAATAACAACAGATTCAATGATCAAAGAAGGAGAGATTATCGAAGGAATGATCGCAATGGAAGAGATGAAAGAAGAAGAAGAGATGCTCCAAGTGATCATGAAGAAGATCGTCGTCCACAAAAGAAGTCAAAATTCTCCAGGTATGAAAGCAATGTTGTGAATCAATCTGAATATATTCTTATTTCTGCCCTTACTAGTTCATCTCCTTCGGATTCGTGGGATAGTTCGTTGGTTGATAGTGGGGCCACTCATCACTTCTCCGTTATAAGGAAGTTCTCTCTAATTTGGTAGAGAGGGAGTCAAATTTGAAAATTATTCTTGTAGATAACTCTACTCATCCTGTTAAAGGTTTTGGGTCCATCAAATTTCATTTGAATTCAAGAGAATCTATTTTGCTCCACGATGTGATGTATGTGCCAAGGTTGAAGAAGAATTTAGTATCAATATCTGCTTTGGAAGACAAAGGGATGAGGGTTGCCTCCATCAAGGGAAAGGTTATTACTTGGTCTGTTGGATCACCTATGAGAGATGCATTCAAATTAGGATCAAGATATGAAGGACTCTACAAGGTTTCTGGAATACCACTTCTCGCATTGGTCCATGACACTATCATCTAAGCGAGCTATGGCACCGCAGATTGGCCCATCCACATTATAATTCTCTTCCGAAATTGGAAAAATTGGTCTCAGTGATTCCCAAGGTTCAAACCCATCATGATGGAGTATGTCCAGGTTGTGCCAGTGGAAAGAAGACAAGGGGACCATTCCCCTCTAGCGAGAACAAGACAAATGATATCCTCCATCTCATTCATTCTGATATATGAGGTCTAATGCTCGTGCATTCTGATGACTTATCAAGAAAGACATGGATATATTAATTGAAGCATAAGGATGAAGCCTTCGAAATGTTCAAGGAGTTCAAAACTTTGATTGAAAATCAAACAGGGAAGAAAATCAAAATATTCAGGTCCGACAATGGTGGAGAGTACACATCAAAGGAGTTCATTGATTTTTGCAAGAAGGAAGGAATCAAGAAAGAAACAATTGTGCCCTATACTCCCAAACAAAATGGAGTGGTTGAAAGAAAGAACAAGTCCATTATAGAAGTTGCCCGTGCCATGCTCCATGATCAAAAGTTGTCGAAGTTCCTTTGGGGAGAAGCAACAAATGTTGCCGTATATGTTCAAAATAGGGTACCTCATCAAGCATTGGACAACAAGACCCCCGAAGAAGTATTCACAGGTGTCAAGCCCGATGTTGGTCATCTCCATATCTTTGACTGCCCCGTATACTTTCATGTGTCGAAGGACAAAAGGAACAAGTAAAGCCTTGGGAAGAAAAGGTATCTTTGTTGGATATTGTGAAATTTTGAAAGCATTTAGAATATATATTCCTGGTCAAAGGAAGGTTGAAATTAGCAGGGGTGTTACATTCGATGAAGATGTCACCCTTGGAAAAGCAAGGGAAATTCCTTCGCCTCTTCGTCCTCCTAAGAAAAATGATGATATGGATATTTTAGATGGTCCTTCCATGCCTAAATCTGAGACAGATATTGTTGATGATCCCATGGAGCCCATGGATCCCTTACATCCTCCTCCATGTGATCCTCCTACCAGGAAGAGGCCACTTTGGCTTCGAAACACATTACAAGATGATGAGAGACGAGCTCTCGTTCGAAGATCATTTAGAGAAAAAAAGAAGCCATGTAGGTACCAGGGATATGTTGCAACCATGAGCACTATGATTCAAGTCGAACCTCCCACATTCGAAGAAGTCGTAAAACAACAAGTTTGGAAGATGCTATGGCCGAAGAATATGAATCGATTATGAAGAATCAAGAATGTGCCAAGACTAAAGGGGAAATTTTTCGTGACTTCAAAGTGGTTATTCAAGATCAAACATGAAGTTGATGGTAGCATTGAGACATACAAGGAAAGGTTTGTGGCTCGAGGATTATACCAGGAGGAGGGAGAAGATTATGATGATATCTTTGCATCCGTAGCTTGATATACAACCATTCGTTTGATAGTTTCCCTTGCCGCAACTCAAGGATGGACCCTTCATCAGATGGACGTGAAAATTGCATTCCTTCATGGCATGTTACAAGAAGAAGTGTACATTGAGCAGCCAAAGGGATTTGAAGTAGAGGATGTTACAAGAAGTGTATTATATCAATGAAAAGCCATACCTTTGGGGTCAGGAGACCCAACTTCAAACATACAATCATAACAAGTGGGCGAGGAACCACATGGCTGGCTCAGGTGGCGGAGATGATGGCACATTGAGCTATATGGTGGTTGCAAGGGGTTGTTCGTTGTCAGTTGAGGACCATCTAGGAGAAAAAAATCTCTTGTACATACTACCCACAGGTGGTGGGTAACATCAGGCTCGAACTAGGACATGAACTCTCAAGAAAGTGCACGAAGCTACTCGAACGGGAGGTCATGAGAACACCAGCAATCTCTTGGTACCACAAACTTCTTACTTGCACATATGAAATACCAAGCACACAAATAAGCATGTTTTTGTGGTGTCTTATGATCACCCATGCTTAATATTAGGCCATAAAATCAACAAGAAAATAAAATTATGCAATTTTTAATCTAAATGCAGCTAATCAATTGATCAGTATAAAAACATGTGCTTCTATGATTATTTATGCAACGAATCCAAAAACACAAATGGGATTAATATGAGGGATTTCGAGGGTGGGAGGTGGGAAAACAAGAGACCAATATGCCATAGAAAGGAACCTTGGAAGAAGGGAAAGATACCAACCGAGAAGATAGAATTTGATCCTCTAACCAAAAGATGGAAATGTCAATGATCAAATACATGAATCTTTGATGAAGCACTGTCTCAGGTCTATCATCTTTAGAGGGAGTGAATGACCTAGACATATTTAGGACGATATCATTTTGGTTATTGGGAAAACAAGAAGTGGAATAATCATCGTATTTGGGGAAAAACCATGATTCTTGGTTCTTCATAGGGGAAACCAAATCCTCATCAAAACTAGGGGAATGAACATCACCACAAACATCTATTATATGGACATAATAAAGGGAGGAATGCTCAAACATGAAGAAAAACCCTTTATCGGTGGCATGGCTAAAGGAAGCATCTTCCCCAATCTTTTTTACATCAGAATTACCCACAATTTTGGGAAGATCCTTCTTTGATTGAATCATCTTGGAACAAAAAGAAGAGACCCCTCCAATCACTACGAAGTGCTCTATTGTCATTCGGAACAGGTGGATCATTTTCTTCTTCCTTAGGCTCATTCTTAAGGATTCAAAATGCTTTGGTTATCTTGATTTTCCTCAAAATCATCCTCATTATTAGGCAAGTGGCACATCTCTTCTTTCCTTTTCTCTTGGAGAACAATAGCTAAGGTATTTGTTACATGAGTTTGGTATAATGCTTCTAGGAGGAGATCGTTAGTAGGGTTCTTGTCATATTCACATTTCATTTTATAGAGCTTCTCCTCTTGCTTGTATAAATGGAAGAATAATTCATTAACATTATATTCCCTTACTAACCCCTTGCATGACCTACTATATTTGTCCATTCTTTCTTGCAAGATCTGGAGGCTTTCAGGATCAAACTCTTCGTCATCCTCAGAGGAGATGTTTTCCAATTCATGAGTCTCTTTTTTGGTACAATCCTCGAGGTATGCATCAATAACTTGATCTTGATGATCAGGATATCCTTCCTCAAGTATAAAACCATATTCAATAACTTCCTCCTCCCGAAGGGCCATGTCCAACATTTGGCATATGTTTTCATGAGATTGCAAACTCAACCCTTTATGCAAAAGGAAGTGCACAACCAACATTGAGAAAGAAGGAATGCTTTTAGGTTCACATGACTCAAGCCAATTGGTATTGGGGGCAATGGATAGGACAAACAATTCCATTTGGTCACAAGGTTGGGTTATATTTTTCCTTGAAAGATACCTTATGAAATTTACAATGTGATTGGTTGTGGAATGTGGATCCCCATTGAAAATTGGCATATTCTTCATGGATCCTAATGAGGGATATCTCGAGGTCCCTGTCGTATCTATGGCGGGAATATATGTGTTCAACATGTTGTTGGGTCTTTAATGACATGGGAGTCGCCAAGGTCAATGAAAGTGCCTTGACAAATTCTTGCTTCACTCTACAAGTATTGACCTTAAAGATCAATGAAGAACAAAGGCTTTGTTCTTCCATTGTGGTCACCAAGAATGATATATTTTTCCCCTAGATGGTCCTCAGTTGGCAACCAATAGCCCCTTGCAGCCACCAGATAGCTTAATGTGCCATTATCTCTGCCACCTGAGCCAACCATGTGGTCCCTTGCCCACTTGTTATGATTGTATGTTTAAAGGTGGGCCTCACAACCCTGAAGATAATGGCTTTTCAATGGTATAATTGAGTAATTCTCCTTACTTGTCATGGGCACTTTTGGGCGTGGATTAGTGGGGGAATTCGGCGGACAAAGTGGGATAGGTTTGTACTCTTGTCTACACTACCTGATTTCATGGTTGGCCTTGTATCCTAGTCCCGTGGGATCTACTTTACAAGACATTAGCTTTAGGGTTGGCACTACATGGGAAATCCCGATCTTGGTTGTGTGGTCCCGCTTCCCAACACGATATCCATCACTCCCTTCCACTCATTTTAGCCCCATTCATCTATTTCCCCATCCAGGTCCAAAAGTGTCCGCTGGGTCCACACAGGGTTATCATCCCCCTCCCCTTATCCACACCTTGGGTCGGGCCAAGAACGATGCCCCGAAGTTGATGCAGCTAAAAAGAAAAGAAAAGGCATAATTTTCCCTCTCAATAGGAAATGTACCACAAAATGCAAAAGAGTGTAAGGACAAACAAACTTAGCACGTGTGAAAAAGCCAAATATGAGCTCTACCCCTTATCCATGGCCATCACCCTGATTCCTATGGGCCCTAGATGAGCTCCCTCCATCATTAAGGAACCCATGACTGTTCCAACCCCTAGTAGGTGATGAACTACCCCACCCTAACAAGGTATCCACAGATATATATTACAAAACATACACTCATCCCTTGGAGCCTCGAGCAGTTATGAAGAAAAATCAATCAAAGGAAAAAGACATATGAAGAAGGGTGGAAAAACAAAGGCCAAGGCAACTCATGTACCACGATTTTCTCCCTCCTACACTCATATACCAAGGTGTGGGCTTCCCATATTATAGTTGCCCTTGTACCATGGCATGTGGCTTAGAGCATTCCCCTGATCCCCACTCCGTTCCATCACTATATCATTTGCCACCTAACACTTGATGGATGTACCATGGACATGTCAAATGTTGAAGCCACCTAATAGGGTCCTTGATTAAACCCCTTATTGAGCTTGGAGGCACTTTTACATCGCAAAGCCCACTATGGAAGGACATGCCACCATGAAGTAGCCCATTGATTCCATGACTTGTAAGCTCTTTTACTTGATTATTCTAATGACTTATTGCATTGGAGGGAAAGGGGACGCATTGGATCTTATGCAAGATTGCATGTGGGTCACCATTTGGGGCTTGGTCTCCCTATACAGGGTCCTAGCCCTCTAGATGGCCACATTGGCACTTGTCGGGTGAGCGTTGAGAGCCATGGGCTACCACCATAGTAGAGATTACTTCATGGATTCCCAACACTGCTCATTGATTGTTGTTCCACCTTTTGGAAGAGGATGATGCACCTAGTTCACCATGCCCAGTCGCCTCCACACTTGCACCATAAACTTGGCAAATGTTCCAGGGTCCAAATGAGGATGTGTCTCACTGCAGGAGATAAAGGGAGGGCTTATGTCATCATCCTAGCCCTTACAAATGGTTTACATGCATTTTCGATCCACTTGGAGACCCATGAGGATGTCCTTGTTCGCCCACACCAGTGTTGCGGGGGAGCGCACCCCCCCCCCCGGATCCCGCTCCCAATCCGTGCTCCCTAAAAGAAATTTCACTTCTTGCCTTTTCGGGAGCATTTAGCCTTTGTTGCAATTTTTTTTTTTGCAATAATGTTCAAAATGCAATTTTTTTCAAAGAAACAAATAAGTTTTGAATGGGACAACTTAATGATCAAGCCTATGGACCTAGTATTGATATGATATTCATGGTAATGTTAAATTTTTAAAGTAAAAGTGACATTCTCCTTAATCTTCATTTTCAGCTTTTTACTTAAATTTTTAACATTACCATGAAACTATGTTGCACGAAACTTCTAGGAACCTGACGTTTCAGGCCATACCCGTATCCGAAAATTCAAAACTCGGCTGAAACTCGACCATCATGTAATCATCTATGAGAGTTAATATAGACTTGGTTTTCCTTTTGAATTGTCATCTATGGGTCTTATTCCCTTTTTACTTGCAAGATAATGTGTTATTCACTTATTTATAACTTTTTTCTATCTATATATATATATATATATATATGACGTTTCAGTCAGCGTTTTGGCTGACATTTCCATTTTTGGGAGGTGACGTTTCTAAACGAACCCGTTTTGGAAACTCTAAAATGTTTCAGCATTTCGTGCAACTTAGCCATGAAATGACTCAAGATGTTTGAGAGTGGTTCCGACCTCACTGGCTTTCATATGGAGAAAGTAGAATTTTAGATTTCATTAAAAATCTAGCAGACTTATCAGTTTTTTAGGATTTCAGGATTGCGGGATTGTAATGTTTCCATTGAATTTTGTCATGTATTAGGGTATGGAACTCGTATTTAATCAAGAGCACCAATCCCTCTATGTACCTTGACGTTAGCGACATTGGTTGTCGAACTCCTCTATCATGACCCTCCTAAAAATGTACGCATCACTCAAACAAAATTTTGACTTGACATGCTATGCTTTTTCTATCTTATGTTAATGCTTAGAGGGCAATATTAATGACAAAGATCCCTATACAGATACAGAGGTAATGACAGAGATACCTCTAGATATTAATGCTTAGAGGGTGATATTAATGACAAAGATCTTGATTTTCCAACAAGACTAAAAAATTAGACATTTCTCGTGGTGGCAAGAGGCCCAAGCATAAGAAATAGATAATAGCTTCTAGTAGTTTTTATAACTATTGACTCTTTCATATTTATTATGATATTTTTTTAAACAATATATGACAATTTAAGTTTGAAGTTGGCAATAATAACTCATTAGTAATGAGTTATGAATATGATGCTTCAAGAAAGTGGAAAGTTGTTTCATCTCATTTCATTTTATAACATTTCATTTCATGTTAGATATTATTTGTTGTAATGGTTACACTTAGCTTACAAGTACAACTTTGGTGATCAATGATGATAAATGATATATATTGAATTTTGAAAGCTTAAAACTTTAAGATTGATGAATCATGAGACTCAATATGTTGTATGTTACTATGTTACTAACTTGTGGACGTGGTTGATGAAGATTATAACTTCTAGATGATCGTTGTTATATGGTTCAATCTATGTTTTTTCATGTTTTTTATCTCTAATTCATTATTCTACATGTTTTTGTTGACATATATGTATCAAAATATAAAAAATATATTTATTATATAAAAAATGCTCTGGGATTTGCTCCCAAACCGAGAGCTTTTGAAAATGTCGCTCCCGCACCCGTTTTCAGTCCCGCTCCCCGCTTTCACTCCCGCTCCCAAGTAACACTGGCCCGCACCCACTTGGCAACACCACAGTGACTTGCTTGGAAAATAAGAGGCCAACCCCTTGTCCACTATGTTTGGAGTCCATTCTCTCACCATGGCACACTTTGGACTTCGCTAGGCCTTCTCAATCACCCAACGATTCATTATATTAATCATTTTTCCCTCTTGAGAGGTTTATTTTTATGTTATTGAGCAATCTTGGTGGGCTTGTCACCAAGGAATGTTATTATTGCACATTATTTTATTATTTGGGGCTAAATAAGAAAATATAGGCTATTTGAATCCCCTATTGGGTCGTATAAATAGATGAGAGGATGATTCATTTCTCTCATCATCACTTGGATTGGATTGGTATCTCTTGAGATATTTTCGCACATTTTGCTGCGATAAACTTGTTGGAGTTTTTTGATGCACTATGATGTTTGGATTTTCACTATTGCCTTTGGAGCTTCTCTCTAACAAAGTGGATGAATGGATACTTCTAGTGGATGGTTTTTCCTCAACATCAGACCCAGGAGGGGAAAAAGGATTATGAATGATGGTGCTAATATACTCTCTCTCTCATTCTAATATACCCTTTACAGTGGATTGAGTGGAAGGGAGTGATGTATACTCTCTCTCTCTCTCTCTAGTATATCATCATGAAGCGGATATACATCAGTCCCACTTCCGAACACCACATACATCACTCCCTTCCACTCATTTTAGCCCCATTCATCTATTTTCCCATCCGGGTCCACATAGGGTTAGCCTCTATTGAAAATTGTAACTAGGTTCGGTCTTCATAATGACATATGTAATTGTGATTTTATGTAATTGATGAAAATAAGAAAATAAAATTATTTTTGTAAGTACTTGAATCATTGGTTTCATGATCAAGGAATTTTATTGTAGTTAAGGTTCCCATTATGAACCTTTACGTTTTGTCGTCTAGTCATAAAAGTCAAATTGAGTCAATATCATGTATGAAGGACACTTCTTGGGCATGTTACATTTTTGTTTGAGTCATTAAATATATAGGAAGGCCCTCCAAGACCAAGGAAAGACACCTCCTTCAAGTCGGCTTCAAGAAGAATAATAATACCTCTCCAAATGACATGTTGGCCTAGCTCACTGTCAAGTCCGCTTATTATCATGGGAAACAACTATAAATAGGCCACTCAACCTCATTTCAGAGCAAGCAATTCGGTCATGGTTTGTGGTTGAAAGAAGTGTGAAAGGAGTCAAGGAAGGTAGCCTAATAACCAGCAAGTGAAGGAAGAACAAGATCGAGCTATTTCAGATCTATTTTGGGCACTAACTTGTCACACATGTGAAGTAAGGAGGAAGCATCTGTTGTAGAAGAAGCTAAGAATATTGCTGAAGGATCCAATGTTAGTAAGGTCACTTGAGAAGTTGAAGTCATCAAGTCAAAGTATATGAGAGAGTCTCCCCTCCAAGCGAAGTGGTGACAAGGTATGGAAGTTTCTCATCATACTTCTCACATGTTGCAATTAGGGCCAAAATAAGGTACAGGTCTAAAGCAGAAGTAAGCCAAAGTTGAAGGGTAGTCGAGAAGAAAGGAGTAGAAGGTTGAATATCTTTGACTAAGGGTCTCACCAAGGAAGTTGTGTGTCTTGGTCTTCATGTGGAAAATAGGTCAAGGGTCTCGGCGTTTGTATTCGTCAATTGAAGTCTTTATAAGAAGAAGAATTTCATTGGGTTTTCCTCTCATGTGGGAGAGGTTTTGGCCCTGGTTGATAGCCTATATTTTGCATTCTTGTCTCTTTATTGTTTATGCTTTGGTAGTTGTTTGATGAAGAATAGCACTATAATAACATAACTAAAAGAAGATCTAAATCTAAGAAGTAAACAACATTCACAGGCAGTTTATCAATAGAAGGGAAATCACCTAATATCAATGCCCTAGACTTCTCAATAGCCTCCCCCTCCCCTTGTCCACACCTTGGGTCGGGCCTGGAATAATGCCCCGGAGGTTGATGCAGCTAAACACAAAAGAAAAAGCATAATTTGGCCACTCTCAACAGGAAATGTACGACAAAATGCAAAAGATGGTCGGGACATACAAATTTAGCACGTGGGAAGAAGCCAAACATGAGCTCTGTTGATTTGGGGTAGCATCGGATGTGCTCCAGCCACGAAATTTGGTGGAGAGATTGGGGCACATGAGATCTCCAATACCCAGAAAGAGTTTAGGAAGATTCTAAACAGATCAGGAGATATTAAAATAATTAATACTTTTAATCGAGTCCTTAAGTCTAAACATAGGGAAAATAAAATATTAATGTGTATTAATATGAATCTGTGTTAGAACAGTCCAAAAGACATGGATCAAGCCAGATCTAATCTTAGCCGTTGATTAGGGACTTAATCTCGACTATTGAGATGTCAACAGGAAAAGTATAAGAGGAGGCTTGAGGGTCACTTGGAGAGTACACCAGATGATCAGTCACTCTATTCTCTAGAGCGGGGTTTGCTAAGAGAGATAGAATCAGTGATCGGGACAGCAACTAAGGGGCATTGAGTACAGAGAAATAGAGAAGGTAGAGAGTGTGTCGGGAGAGTAGCGCAGCAGCCAAGGAGAGTGACGTAGAGCCAGCAAGGGCTCATGCAGGGCCACACAGAGGCAGCCGAGTCCTGTTGTGCAGAGCACCAGAGGGGCCAGCGCAACTGATGCAGAGGCTCCCAGAGCTGACACAGGGTCTCCTGGGGTTGACGCAAGCCTAGAAAGGTTGACGTAGGGCCAGCGTGAGACAGAGAGGGGCTGACGCAATCCAGATTGGGCAAACGCTGGGGTTGCAGAAGTAGTTTTGTGCTGAGGAGCTACAGGAAGGATTTTTCGGGGTTTCAGCCAGGAGATTTCTCTCAAACTGTGAGGTATAGCTGCTAAGGAAATTCTCTGTTGGGTAGGTCAGTTTCGGCACCCAAATTGTACTCTGATATTGCTTAATAAGAAAACCCTCAGATAGTTGCACCAGTTTTTCTGCGTTGGGTTTTTCCGGGGACATTGGTCCAAAAATAATGGTGTCATGTGGTGTGTTTGTTCTTGTTTCTTTTAGTTGCTGATCTATAATATGTTGAACATGCACTGGTGTTTATTTTCAGAATTTACTTTGTAAATAACTTGTTGAAGAAAAATAACAAGTAGGTAGGAATAAATCAGAAAAAGTGCATGAAGGGTTTCTAAATTAAGTAAACTTAGAAACTTCAACATGGTATCAGAGCGAGATTGTAGATCACAGGAGGACTAAAAGACATCAGCCGAGTAGAGCAATAGCAACAGAAAATAGTTGTCCCGAGGTGACAGAAGTTGTTTATAGCAGTGCAGAAGCCAAGGAAGAGAGCCAGCTAGAGCCACACAGAGGAAGCCTATGGACCTAGTATTGATATGATATTCATGGTAATGTTAAATTCTTAAAGTAAAAGTGACATTCTCCTTGATCTTCATTTTCATCCTTTTACTTAAATTTTTAACATTACCATGAAATGACTTAGGATGTTTGAGAGTGGTTCCGACCTCACTGGATTTCATATGGAGAAAGTAGAATTTTAGATTTCATTAAAAATCTAGCAGACGTATTAGTTTTTCAGGATTGCGGGATTGTAATGTTTCCATTGAATTTTGTCATGTATTAGGGTATGGAACTCGTATTTAATCAAGAGGACCAATCCTTCTATGTACCTTGATGTTCGCGACATTGGTTGTCGAACTCCTCTATCATGACCCTCCTAAAAATGTACGCATCACTCAAACAAAATTTTGACTTGACATGCTATGCTTTTTCTATCTTATGTTAATGCTTAGAGGGCGATATTAATGACAAAGATCCCTATACAGATACAGAGGTAATGACAGAGATACCTCTAGATATTAATGCTTAGAGGGTGATATTAATGACAAAGATCTTGATTTTCCAACAAGACTAAAAAATTAGACATTTCTCGTGGTGGCAAGAGGCCCAAGCATAAGAAATAGATAATAGCTTCTAGTAGTTTTTATAACTATTGACTATTTCATATTTATTATGATATTTTTTTAAACAATATATGACAATTTAAGTTTTAAGTTGGCAATTATAACTCATTCGTAATGAATTATGAATATGACGCTTCATGAAAGTTGAAAGTTGTTTCATTTCATTTCATTTTATAACATTTCATTTCATGTTAGATATTATTTGTTGTAATGGTTACACTTAGCTTACAAGTACAACTTCGGTGATCAATGATGATAAATGTTATATATTGAATTTTGAAAGCTTGAAACTTTAAGATTGATGAATCATGAGACTCAATATGTTGTATGTTACTATGTTACTAACTTGTGGACATGGTTGATGAAGATTATAACTTCTAGATGATTGTTGTTATATGGTTCAATCTATGTTTTTTTATGTTTTTTATCTCTAATTCATTATTCTACATGTTTTTGTTGACATATATGTATCAAAATATAAAAAATATATTTATTATATAAAAAACGCTCCAGGATTTGCTCCCAAACCGAGAGCTTTTGAAAATGTCGCTCCCGGACCCATTTTCAGTCCTGCTCCCCGCTTTCGCTCCCGCTCCCAAGTAACACTGGCCCACATCCACTTGGCAGCACCACAATGACTTGCTTGGAAAATAAGAGGCCAACCCTTTGTCCACTATGTTTGGAGTCCATTCTCTCACCATGGCACACTTTGGACTTCACTAGGCCTTCTCAATCACCCAACGATTCATTATAGTAGTCATTTTGCCCTCTTGAGAGGTTTATTTTTATGTTATTGAGCAATCTTGGTGGGCTTGTCACCAAGGGATGTTATTATTGCACATTATTTTATTAATTGGGGCTAAATAAGAAAAATTAGGCTATTTGAATCCCCTATTGGGTTGTATAAATAGATGAGAGGATGAGTCATTTCTCTCATCATCACTTGGATTGGATTGGTATCTCTTGAGATATTTTCACACATTTTGTTAGGATAAACTTGTTGGAGTTTCTTGATGGACTATGATGTTTGGATTTTTTCTATTGCCTTTGGAGCTTCTTTCTAATGCAAAGTGGATGAATAGATGCTTCTAGTGGATGGTTTTTCCTCAACATCATACCCAGGAGGGGAAAAAGGATTATGAATTATGGTGCTAATATACTCTCTCTCTCATTCTAATATACTCTTTACAGTGGATTGAGTGGAAGGGAGTGAAGGTTGCACCGGTTTTCCCGCATTGGGTTTTTCCGGGGACATTAGTCCAAAAACAACGGTGTCACTTGTGTGCTTCTTTTGTTTCCTTCAATTGATGATCTGTAATGTGTTGAGCATGTACTTATATTTATTTTAAGTATTTACATGGAAAATAACTTGTTAATTAATCAGAACAAGTAGGCAGAAATAAATCAGAAAGTACATGAAGGGTTTCTAACAGTTACACTTAGAAATTCCAACATGGTATCGGAGTTGCATATCACAGAAGAACTGACGACATCAACCGAGCAGAGCAGCAGCAGTAGAAAACAGTTGTCCCGAGTGACAGAAGTTGTTCCTAACAGAGTAGCAGCAAGGAGGGGTGACACAGTGCTTGCGTCATCAAGTTTGAGCCCGGAAGAGGTGCAGCGCAATGACAGAGAGGAGCAGACTCGACCTACGTAGTTCCCGGTCATCCTTCTCAGTCAAGAAGGATTGATGCCCTTGGCTAGGAGGTGCGAATTTTGCTGGTGCCAGGATTGCGTAAAGCCTAGGAGCTCTAACCTTCAATTTGTTGGGGTTTAGGAGGCTGTGGGTAAGTTGCAGAGTGGAGTTGGTGGGGTACTATAGTCAGAACAGTACCTAACAGGGCAAGACCAAGGAGGAGGGAGTTGCTACCGAGGGTCTCTAGCCGAGAAATCCGAATCAGTGGTGCAGTTGCACTAACGAACGGAGTGGGGACATCTCAACATTGGCAGAAGGGTTTGCAGGCGGGAAATTGAGGCTCAAAGGGAGTCACACCAAGAACTTCCAGTAAGGAAGTAGAGGAGCAGCGAAATGGTAGTGCACAGAGTAAGAGACTAGGACAGACTGGATGGAACCTCAAACTTCGTAGTCTGGAAGGCCAAAATCTTATCCGTCCTTGACAGAAATCGTATCAAGCACTTCGCCTTGAAGACGATAGCGGTCCCAGTTGACCCGGCCGATAACGATAGGTACGATGATGCAATGGTGAGGGCTAAGAGCATCATCCTTGATGGGGTCAAGGACCATGTAGTACCACATATTGCCGAGAAGAACATGGCACAAGAGATGTGGGAGGCCCTAACAAAATTGTATCATCATACTTCCGTGCAAAGGAAAATGCTTCTAGAAAATCAGTGGCAGCCATACCAGATGCAAAAGGAAGAACAAATCGACACCTTCCTCAGTCGATTGAAGGATATCCGGGATCAGCTGACTACCATAAGGGCCACACCAGATCCAGAATTGATGGTAAGAACAGCCCTAAATGCAGTCTCAGAAGACTGGTAGGTGTTTGTCTAGAGCATACTGGGCAGGACGACCCTTCCAGATTGGGAGTAACTATGTGCGGCTCTTCGCCAAGAAGAGATTAGGAGGGTGACCAAGGCGGGAAGCAATGGCAAGGGGATAAGAATGAAGGAGGAGGAGGTGGATGTTGCCCTAACATCTGAGGGAAAGCAAGAAAAGCGGAAGAAGAAGGACCTATCCAAGGTCAAATGCTTCCACTGTGGGGAGTTGGGTCATTATGCGACCCAACGTCCGAGGAATAAGAGCAAGGGAGAGGCCTCCAAGACCAAGGCTGCGCCAGCAAGGGCAGAGAAGGAAGTGGAGACAGATGATGATTGTGCCATGAGTGCTCAAATGCCACTTGAGCGGAAGTGGGGAGACATCGAGCTGTAGTCAAACAGACTACAGGCGAGGCGCAGGATCCTCAAGGTACCCAGCCTCTTGGATTACACCTTGCTACGAGAGCCCCGAAGAAGAGTAGCAGTATTGGCTGATGTCAGTAGAGACACATGAGGATGGAGCGATAGAGGGAGCTATGGTGCAGGATTCCCAAGACAGCGTGAGGTAGCAGTGCGATATGCATGGAGTAGTTACAACAGCGCAGAGGTCAAAAAGGGAGCACTTGTCAGCAATAGAGGGAGTTTCAGCTTCATGGGTGTCTCTACCCTGACAGAGATGTCAGATTTGGGAGATCAGTTACTTACTTCTCAGTAACTGAGTTGCAGTGCAACAATTAGCAGTGGCAGTGCTATGGGCAGCACGATGCAGCGGGATGAGAGCGAGCTGTCATACGGATGCAGCAATGGTAGTGGCAGGGCCATGGGTAGTAGTACGAGATGCAGTAGTGCAAATGATGGGCAGCAAGCTTAGCATCAACACAGGGACCGATGTTGGATGATCAGGGTGATGCCCATTGAGGAGTATTGCTAAAGCACAATCCTCGCTAAAAGGGAGTGTTGATTTGGGGTAGCATCGGATGTGCTCTAGCCACGAAAATTGATGGAGAGGCTAAGGCACATGAGATCTCCAATACCCAAAAAGGGTTTGGGAAGATTCTAAACAGTTTGGGAGATATTAAAATAATTAATATTTTTAATGGAGTCCCTAAGTCTAAAATTAGGGAAAATAAAATACTAATGTGAATTAATATAAAACTGTGTTTGAATGGTCCAAAAGTCATGGATCAAGCAAGATCTAATCTTAGTCGTTGATTAGGGACTTAATCTCGGCCGTTGATTTGTCAACGAGAAAAGTATAAGAGGAGGAGGGTCACTTGGAGAACACACCGAGTTGATCAAGATTTCGATTTTCTGGAGCAAGGTTTGTTGAGGAAGTCGAAAGAGTGATCAGAGTTGCAACTGACAGATAGTGAATACAGAAGCAGAGAGGCAAAGATAGTACCAGGAGGATTAGCGCAGAAGCTGGGAGAGAAGGTCGCAGAGCCAGCCAGAGGTTCATGTAGAGCCAGCCAAGAGCTACGCAGTGCCTCAGAGAGCCTGTGTGGGTGACACAAAGGCTCTAAGGGCTAACGCAGTGCCTCCAGAGGCTGGCGCAGGGAGAGCTAGGGTGATGCTGGACAGACGTTGGGCCAGAAATGGGCCTGATGCAGTCCCTAGAGGTTGACGTTGGGGTTTTCATGGCGCAGATTGGAGTTGAGGAGCTGTCAGATTGTTTATCTGAGGTTTCAGCCCGAATATCTGTCTCTGAAGGAGAGGTACTACTGCCGAGATTTTTCTGTGTTGGGTGAGCCGATTTTGGCACCCAGATTGTATTCTGAAACTGCTTAATAATTAAAACCCTCAGATAACAGCACCGGTTTTCCTCATTGGGTTTTTCCGGGGACATTAGTCCAAAAACAACGGTGTCACTTGTGTGCTTGTTCTGTTTCCTTCAGTTGATGATCTATAATGTGTTGAGCATGTACTTGTATTTATTTTCAATATTTACATGGTAAATAACTTGTTAATTAATCAGAACAAGTAGGCAGACATAAATCAGAAAGTACATGAAGGGTTTCTAATAGTTAGACTTAGAAATTCCAACAACTAGTCTTTTAATTATTCCAATATATATTATTAAGTAATTACACTTCATAAATTGAACCATATAAATACAATACGACAATAGAGATCACAGTGCACAAAGAGAACACAAGATTTACCCTGGGAAAACCCACTTGGGGGAAACACCCAACAACCTTTTCAATAGAGAAATTCTTCTTTTCAACAAGAGACACACCTAGACTTCTAGTCAACAACTAGGTCAAACTGACCTTCAAAAAATCTATGGTCAAACCTGATCAACACCCTCCAAGTCAAGCCTCCAATCTTACTTAGCAATTCGGCCTTCTTGTTCTGCCTTAGGCTGAAGTTTGGCCTCCCTGTAACTGCCCAGAATTTCGGCCTTGCAACTGCCCAAAAAATTTCAACCCTGCAACTGCAACTACCCAGAAAAATATGTGAACTAGAGAGAGAGAGATCCTCCACATGTGCGAGCTAGACAGAGAGAAAGAGATGAATCTGTCCTTCTTTATTGTCATCCTTGTCCTTCTTGTCCTTAGCTTGGATGCCCAGAAGACTCTTGCTTGAGAGAGATCAAATTGTTGCCTTGAAGTAGGAGGTCAAATGTCTATATATAGTGATATGTTGGGTCGAATGGGTGTCTCTTCGGCCTGGGCCGATTTGACTTGGAGGGAGGCAAACTTACTTGTTTTGCAGCCAAAAATTCAATTTTGAAAATTAAAATTTTTTTCTTTTAAAAAGTCCATAAGGTCATGACTCAAAATATTTTTTTCTTTTGACTCTAGCATGAAGAACATGCTTTACAATAATCAATATAAATAAATCAAGGGCCAAAATATGCATTATGAAGATTGATAATAGTTACAAAATTTAAAATCAAAGACAAAACATCCTCAAAATGATGAGTTAAAACCCTCCAAAGGGGTCAACTCCTAAAAAACTTCATAAACCCCCAAAATATGTCTCCAAGGCATGATCATGTCCACATGTTTGGAGTCAAACACCTACATCAAACCTGGAAATGACCATCCAAGTAAAAAATGGATTATAAGAGCCCCAATGACTAGAGTGACGCCAAATCAATGGGATTTGCCCTCAAGTCAAGTGTTGAATAGCTCAAAAGGTGACAAAATAGATGAGCACCTAAGTTCCTTAATGTGTCATGTCAAGACAAGATTCATGCAAGTGAAAATAGCCCAACTATGCCTCGAAGGATGTGACAAGTTTCTCAATATACATGAGTTACCTAGATCTCTGAGACTGCCTCAGGAAATGTGAAAATGCCCACAAGTTTGAATAAAGTAAGCGCCATATGCAAACCCTAGGGGGCTTTAGCAAAGGGACTATGCATAATCAACAAATATTGTCATCAAATCTTCCACCAATGTCTATGAGAACAAGTATCTTGTTTGTTACGACTTAAAAATACAAGGACTATTGAAGAAATTCACTAGTCAAAATTTGGGGTAACAGCCCACAAAGCACTTTCTCCTAGGGCACACTTGGTGAAGAATATCTAAATGGTTTACGTTCTAGTCAAGTGGACAAATAAGCACTCATTTCAAAGGAGCACCTCCTAAAGAAGACATTTTTTATTGTTCTTAGTCAAAAGCCTTCTAGAGGAGCATTGACTTGATGTTTGCATGTTTACCATTGGCAGTGCCCTCATCATCAGGCTTGTACACTTGGCATTCATGCAACTATTTTGGAATGTGCCCTACGTCTTTGGCTCTGCATTTTTATTATTATATTGAAGTGGTTATTTCTTGAACAACACCCTTGCTCATGAGGAGAGCAAATGGCACTTGAATTACACCTTGCATGAGCTAGAAGATTGAGGAACATAAGATGTGGCATCACATTCATCTAGATGCTTGTATTTAGTATTTTCTATGGGCTATATTACCCTAATTTTCCCACTTAAGCTTTTACCATAAATATTTTAGTATTTTCTAATATTTTCATTAGAGACCAAAAATAGGAAAGTAATATTTTATTGCAAAATAGAATTGATCTAAAACCTATATAAGGGTTTGCTCACTCCATTTGGTCATGATTGGATGTGGGAGAGATCCCTTGGAGCTTAATGCAATATCTTTTCGATGAGCTAAATGCCTTTCATATTTCCATTGCTATTTCTTTTCATGATATACATCTTCCATTTTCCTTTTAATGATATACATCTTCCATTTACTTTTTGGTTATCACTGGAGTTTTGTCTGTGAATTTGTTTCCTTCTCTACTCATGGATTGATTTTGTAGTAAGCATTGGATGTTATCAACAATGTAATATCCTTACATTTGTTTATGTAATTTAGGACAGCAAGGAGAGAGTGCATTTAGCTTGTACTTTCAGCAATATTGTCTGTTTTATATCATTCGGATACCCTTCCATTTGAGCTATGTTTTGACCCCATGTGCCCAATGGATAAGACACTAATATTCAGTCTACCATTCACTTATTTTCCTTGACTTTTCACAAACTTGTTTTGCTGGAATTTACCGCTTATATCACCTTTGTACTTGATAGATTAAAATTAGATTAATATTATTTTAGGGATGCCCCCCTTGAGCCAGAGGAGATCTGGCCTAAAGTGCAGAATGTTGAAATTCGTTTGCAAGATGATATTTCTTATCATAATAATTACTTGTGAAAGGTATATATGTTTCCTTATAGCATTTACTTCATTAAGTTATGTCATCAAGCAATTACACATTCAAAACATAATGAAAAGCTGAGATCATAGTGCACAAGAAACAAGAGACACCAAAGATTAGGCCAGTCGCCAGGGAAAAGCCCAGAAGGGGAAAATCCAGCAAACCTTTCCTTATAGAATCTTTGTCAATAGGAGAAATCCAAGTCATAGTAACAGTTATTCCCTCAAATGCCAAGTCAGCCCTCCATGAAAAACATTGGTCCATAAGAATGTTGCGACAAGTCTATTCAAGATATGCTTCTTGCATGTCCTTAACACTGCCACAAAATGTCTCGGATATATGCCACAGAAAGCTCGGATACATGCCTCAGAATGTCTCAGGTATATGCCCCAGAAGGCTCGGATATATGCCTCAGAATATCTCGAACTATGTTACCGGATCTGTCAGGCCCAATGGTTGGATCCACGGATCCCCGGACCGGATACAGTTCGGCTCCGAATTCGCTGGGATCCACCCAAGATTCGTGCGTAAGCCTGCAGAATGTCACAGGTGCATATTCATGTCTCCATCAAACTACTTTTAACACTTAGAGAATACTATGTATATGCACCATGTTGCGCTTTGGTAATTGCGGGTAGAATTGTGGCTTTGAGTCAATACATTTATCTCTGGCTGGTAATAAAGTCACTACGCCGGGTCTTTGGCATCATTGGTTGAACGTCCCAAAAACAATAGATTTGGAGGAATTGAACAAATTAAAAACTAAAACCTAGCGGCACTCAACTGACATAGCTCTCTTTGCACAACATCTCACATGTTTATGGCTTGGGTTTCCAACACAAAGAGGCAAGCTCTAATAAGATGTCCACTATCCCATTAATTTTGACGTGATTGTTACGTTATGTGGTCATCCCAATTGGAAACAATGAAATACGTGTCGCTCTACATTGGACAAGTGCCCCTACATGGTGGTGCTAGCGCAGGGTCTCATTTAGTCAACAAAGTAGCATTATATATACATTCAAAGTTATTCATTGATTAAGTTACATATATTATTGGTATTAAAAATATTATAACGTTATATATTTGAAAGTTTGTATAATTTTGTTTATTTTTATATAATTTTTATTTTTAAAAATTATAAAAATATATTTAAAAGTTGTATAATTTTTTATTTTTATATAATTTTTATTTTTAAAAATTCTAAAAATATATTTATATTATTTGTACTTGTCATTTCTCTATTGTATCCGGATCCCTGCTTTTCAAAAAACTAGTGGATTTGTATCTGGATCTGTATCCGTATCCTAATCTGTATCTGAATCCTGGTAACTTAGATTTCATATATATGCCTCGGAAAGCTTGCTCTTGTGCCTCAGAAAACTTGCTCTTCATGCCCCAGAAAAGATGCTACAAAATTTGTCCTTTGATGGAGATAAATTGGCTCTATTTACAGTTGTTCATTCATGCGAAGAGGCACATCTCTTGGGCAGGCCGACTTGACATCTAGAGGGCCGACTTGGCATATGGGGTTTAACTAAAAGACACAAAAAAAAAAAAAAAATTCTTTCTTTTAAAAACGTCCAAATGGAACATTATAAAAACATTTTCCTTTTGTCTTGAATAATTTTTTTTGACTTCTTTACAAAAACATAATTATGAGGACCAAACCTAGTTACAATTTCAACACAGAAGAGGGTTGGTTAAGTGACAATGACCTCCCGCTTAATTACACAAGTCTAACACCTTGGTGCTTGGGACTTTACACTTTTATGGGTGACAGAATTGTGGTAATAGGACCTTTTATGACTATGTAAGACACACCCCCAAAGTTGTCCCATAATTGAACAAAAACTGGAGGATGAGGAATCCCGAAGGAGATTGAATTTTCAGGCAAGAATTGACTTTGCTTATAAATGCCAAATTCATTTCTTTTGGGGTAAAGAGGTCTAATCCCTTCCTATCAGGGCACGAACTCATATACCAGCATTCCTAGCATTTTTAGGATGGGGATTACCGATGGTGTAACTCTTTGTTCCATCAAATAATATATAACATATTTCTCATAAAATTATAAAAAATATATATTTAAACAAAATTGGTGCATACATAATGCAAAATATTAAAAAAATTCACTTCAAAGCATATTACAAATTAAATCAACTAGTAATATTGATTCAATAGATAAATTAACAAACTTAAGAAGTCAAGTTAGAAGAAATGATAACAAGAAAGAAATCAATAGCCTTGAGAACAACCTTTTCATTTCCTATATTACAAACGTAAAAATTGTACTATATAGGGGAACACTTACCTCTTCCATAATTCTGTAGACTTCAACAATAGAATTACCATGTCGATGTTGAGATGATGAAGGCTCCCATTTCTATATATTTTTAATGGTTATGCAACCATTTAAAAGAGAAAAAAGCAAAAGAGGTATTAATTAGAAATCATCATGGATACACTTCAGAAAAATTATTACTTAGAAACCATCATGGAAACACTATATAAACGAATCCAACTGATGCACCAAATTTCTTTCATAAACATTATGCAAGTAGTAGATGAGGAGAGTTCAAAGGCAGAATGGAGCTCGCCAATTGCTATTATTAAGCTTGTTCATACACCAAACAAACAACAAGATATATGATCATTCTACTATAGTGACATCAAAATTAATTACTGAATTTCAATACACTATTAAAACAAAAGGATCAAAGCATAGATTTGATGTTCTATTGAAATTTGACAGTAATTTCCCCAGACGGATTCAGTGTTAACTTCCAGCATGTTTGTGACTACATTGTGTTATTGGGTGGGCTTCTACCAAGATTATTTTGATTGATTCAGCATCGACAACTCGTGAACATCAATGAGGCTTTGACATTGACAATTCAAGTGTACCTTAGCCAAAGCCCTATTCCCAAGTCATTTCATATGATTTTGGGGATTAATTTAAAATTCAAAGAGGAACTTATTCTAGAGAACAACAAATTCAATGTTGTTTTTAGCAAGCTCAGCTAGATCTAACTTGCAAATGATTGACATGCAGCTTTTGGAGCATACATGAGAGGATATAGGCAATTAGATGGGCACTTTGAAATTTTTGAAATGAAAATGTTCAACACTTGCTATCCTAGGCAGCCACACAGACTAGTGCCTGGTATTTTGTATCACTGTACCATTTTTATGGTTATCTATATGTGTTCTAAGGCTGCACCAATTTAAGTTTCTTTCTTTATATTATTTTCAGTGTTTCCCAGATGTTCAACACTTTTGCTATCTGAGGCAGCCACACAGACTAGTGCCTGGTATTTTGTATCACTGTACCATTGTTATGGTTATCTATATGTGTTCTAAGGCTGCACTAATATAAGTTTCTTTCTTTATATTATTTTCAGTGTTTTCCAGCAGATACATTTCCACTCCCACATTGTATTTTTACTGGCAATATTCTTCAATCCCATTGACCTACTTTTGTGTCATTCATTGAACATTAATGAAATTATCTTATCTTATTTTTTCAGACATTAATGAACATTTTAGTAACCCATTTGATAGTTAACCAAAAAGGCACTGTAGTTTTTAGGTTTCTGTGGTCGGGATTAATTATCAATGGAGGAAGATCCATAGACATAAGAGTTTTAGTCAACGTTTTGGAACCACCAGCCAGATCAATCTTCAAAAAGGCAATTTCAAATATTCAAGATTGTCAACCAAAAAATTTCTAGCTTGGAAGTTCTATCTTTCTTCAAATTTAATTGTATATTTGGACACCCTTTTGGGAGATGTGTCAAGCATGCAGTAGTCCAAAACCTTCCTAAAAGCTTCCTTATGTTGAGTGAGTGTCTATTATGATCTTTTTCCTAAGTCTAATTTACGAAAAACAGATTAATTAACTAATTGATTAATGTTGCCTATTGGGTTAAGGTTTTCTAAAGAAAAATAAATTATCTACTTTAGTGAAGTAGATCTAATCTCAACCATTGATCTGAAGTGAGTTAGGATTTAATCCTAATTCTAACCATCTATCACTTTGGAGATTAGGGTTTGAGATCTAGCTCAATGAAAAATTATAAAGACAGTCTGAGGGAAGGATGAAGATACATTACAATTGCAACTTATTTGCAGCTAAGTTGCAGGAATGGTGGTACCCCCACCCCCAAACATACCAATGGCATTTCAGTATAGAAAGCTCAAAACACAACTAAAACGTACCTGAAAGGCTGAAACACATTTCAGCTGGGTTGAAACACGCTTCACCTTTTGAAACGCATTTCAGCCTGGCTGAAATGCATTTCAGGCACCAAACACCATGTTTCAGCATCCATACATTGCGATTTAGCATCCATACAACACATGTGGGGCAGTACAACATGCTTGTGTGGTGTGCGTGGGTTGAACCAATGTTGCACGACTCGTACTCGTATAAGAGTCGTCATAGCATTGACTCGTCGACTCGTATATGATTCAGGAACGACCCTTATAAGACTCGTATAAGACTTGTCAAAATACAACCAAAAAAAAAAACAACTTAAAATATGGTCAATATTAAACACAAAAAAAACTAATGAAAATTCCAATCCTTATAAGTTATAAAAAACCACAATATATGCAATAATTCATAACATCATCTCATATCTATAAAAGTACAACATAACATATTTGATTTTTGTAAGCAAAACATTTAGATATTGAATAAGAAAAGGACTCATGATTCCATAATTAAATTCAAAAATGTCAACAAGTTCAAAATTCAAATACATATGTCATAAATGATAAATGATTGTCTCATAACAATCTTGAGTCTCATCACTCATGGATGACCACGCCTACAATAAGCCCTCGTGGAGCTAGAAGTAACATCGGAAGGCTGAAGCAACTATGAGGCAAGTGTATTTGGAGTCTCCATTTGAGATGGAAAACTAAAGAGATCCTCAGTCTCTTCATCAAGCCAACTCAAATTAGGGACCTCCTCCTCCACAACCCAATCAGACTCTAAATCAGTAGTATCCAATAAAATTGGATCTGTATCCTTTGGCTGCACTTGTTTTGTGAGCATTCGAAGGTTGTAGTAGATAAAAACCAACTTCTGCAAGCTCTCATGCTCCAACCTGTTTCTCCTATTGCTCTAGATGTGCTCAAACATTGACCAATTGCGCTCACAAGAAGAAGCAATGCAGGGTTGACTCATAACTCTGATCGTAAATTCTTGTAATTGTGGTGCCTCGGTGCCACAATCTATCCACCAATGAGCTGTAAAAAATAACAACAAAGATTATCAGTTTGCAATGCCAAACATATAAGAGAGAACTAGAAAATGTACAAGCTAAGTTCTAACAATTTGCACTTACAAGACATTTTCTTGTCCTTGAGACGTTGGCCTGAGCTAAATCCAAACATGCCAGATACTTCCTTGTACATATCTCGTTGTATGTTGATTTTGTCTTGAATATCTTGATCCAGGAACATCTTCTCAATGCATATCATGACACCTCTCATCACCTCGGGATCTCTTTGAATGCTTGACCCCTCATTATAGAAAAAGCTCGGATTGAGATATTCTCCTGCTGCATGCAATGGTGAATGTAGTTTCCTGTCCCACCTGAAATCAATAATTTTCCATATAGGAAGATATTTAGATTCATTTCCCTTATAGAATGTCTTGATAGCCTCTTTGGCCTTGTCCATGCCCTCATAAATATATCACATTGCAGGTTTCTCTCCATCCATCAATCTCAAGACTTTCACAAGGGGCTCAGTGAAGCTGACAATCTTAGTGACTTTATCCCGCAAAATATCAACAAAGACAAATGTTTTCACAGATATTGCTTATGGTTTTGTGCTATCTTTCCAAAATACCCATTATTGGCTACAAAACATTCTTCTCAAAGCTTGGTACTCATACAAAAGGCTTTGGAGGGAAAGAAAGTTTGTAGCAAACTGTGTGACAGTTGGGCGACTTGTAGGAATTTACAGGGTAAGTTCCACAGAAGAATACCAAAAGGACACCGCTCACAACCAGATCTCAAATCAATACACCAGTATTTTTGACGTGGTTAAAACCCTCAGAGTGCAAGGAGGGAAACAGTCCACGGCCTGTCCCAACGTGGGTACAGACAATTTATTAATCAAAGAATGAAAATTTACATAAGCTTCTCTCATGCACGGATTACCCGAACAATGACCCTCCATGCGCTTTAAATAGAACTCATGGACCAATCGGGTGTCAAGCCACGGATCAAGTGTCGGTAATACCGAGGTGAGAGTGAACCGTCGGATCACTACATATCGTGACCGTCGGATTGTAAGTTACAAAATGTACAACGGTAAAGAAACACACTTTACCTAACTCTAACCTAACTCTATACTAGACCAAGTTGAACTTAACTATATCCTATGTGTCGGAATATCCTAACATCCCCCCTTAAGAACAACTTGGGATAGGATTGAAGGATTTACAAATATGACACAATAGGAGAAGGAAGGAGGCACTAGAGCCTATCCCCCCTTAGTGACAACTTCCTGAACTCCAAGCATATATCGAAGTTTAGTGAACTTCGCCTCTGTGAGAGCCTTGGTGAAGATGTCTGCAACCTGATCATCCGTTGGACAATATTGCACTTCAAGAACATGGTCAAGAATGAGCTTTCTGATGAAGTGCATGTGTAGTTCAATGTGTTTGCTGCGCTGATGCTGGACTGGATCTTTGCATAGCTGAATGGCACTTTGATTATCACACCAAAGTGTGGTTGGATGCTGCTGCTCAAAGCCAAACTCTGATAGGATCTGACGAAGCCACAAGGCTTCCTTACTAGCTTCCACGGCACCACGATACTCTGCTTCTGCTGACGAAAGAGAAATGGCAGCCTGTTTCTTACAAGCCCATGTAATAGGTCCTGAACCAAGAGTGAAGACATAACCGGCAGTAGACTTCCGATCATCAAGGTCACCAGCCCAATCAGAATCAGTGAAACCAACTAACAGAGGAGCTGCTTTGGCACTGTAATGAATCCCAAACTGTATTGTACCTCGAACATAACGAAGTATTCTTTTAGCTGCTTTCCAATGACTTTCACGGGGGTTTTGCATAAAACGAGCAACAAGGCCAACAACAAAGGAAAGATCAGGACGAGTATGGGTTAAATACAAGAGTTTTCCGACAAGTTGACGGTATAAGGTAGCATCAACTTCAGGAGAAGTACAAGAGACTGAAAGTTTGACTCCAGACTGAAAGGGAGAAGGGGCTGGCTTACAGTCTTCCATGTGAAAATGACGAAGAATATCACAAGCATACTTGGACTGGGAAAGGAAAATACCCTCTTGGGATTGCAAGACTTGAAGACCGAGAAAATAGTGTAAGTGTCCTAAGTCTGTCATTTCAAATTTCTTTTTAAGGCTGGACTTCACATGGTTTATAAGGTTGGGATCACTACCAGTAAGAATAAGATCATCAACATAAAGAACAAGGATGATGAGAGAGTTGCCCACTTTCTTGGTGTAGACAGTATTGTCAGAATGACACCTAGAAAAGCCAGATTCTAAAAGAAAGCTATCCATTTTGGCATACCAAGCTCGAGGAGCTTGCTTGAGGCCATAAAGGGATTTCTTAAGGCGACAAACGAGGCTGGAGTCTGTTTGTATGAAGCCAATGGGTTGTTCCATATAGATTTCTTCCTGCAAGTCCCCATGCAAGAAGGCAGATTTAACATCCATTTGATGTACTTCCCATTTTAAAGAGGCAGCAAGGGAAAGAACAAGGCGGATAGAGTTCATTTTGGCAACTGGAGAGAAGGTTTCAGTGTAGTCAATGCCTTCAACCTGTGAAAAGCCCTTAGCAACTAGACGAGCTTTATGTTTGTTAACTTTCCCATCTGGTCCATACTTGGTTCTGTAAACCCATTTGCATCTAACAAGTTTGCGTCCCTTTGGTAGAGGAACAAGATCCCATGTATCATTTGTCATCAATGAATGATATTCTTCATTCATAGCTGTTTCCCAATGTGGATGGCCTGAAGCTTCTGCAAAAGTGTCAGGATCATGATTCACTGGAGCTTGAGCCAGTAAAGAAGAGGCTCTTTCAAACTGAGAACGTGTACGTCGCTGATCTGTAGGATCACCGGCAAGATCACCTGCTGCATCCCGAGTAGCACGGACCCATCTTGGAAGTTGAGGATCCTGAGAAGGTGGGGAAGGATTATCATCCTCGCTTTCATCATCAGAAGAAGAAATGTTCTCAAAGATAGAAGAGATGGGAAGAGGTGGCACATCCGCCGGACTAGGCTCGCAGGCCGATTTATTTTCATCAAATTTTACATCTCTTCTAATGATAACATTTTTGGACTTAAATGGAATAAGTCTATAGCCTTTTACATCTTCAGAATATCCAACAAAAGTACATTTCTCACTCTTAGGTTCTAAGGCTTTATGCTTTTCATCTGGAATATGGGCCCATGCTTCACTTCCAAACACACGAAAGTGACTTACATCTGGTTTAATGGAACTCCAAGCTTCTTCTGGAGTGATATTCTCTAGAACCTTAGTAGGAGTGCGATTGATTATATAATTTGCACAATTAATTGCTTCGGCCCAAAAACTAAGACTGAGTCCTTTAGATTGCAGCATACAATTAGCCATTTCCTTTAAAGTGCGATTTTTCCTTTCAGCTACACCATTTTGTTGTGGAGTGTATGGAACAGTATGTTGCATTTGAATGCCATTTTCGGTGCAAAAGGTGATGAATGCATTTTTAACATATTCTCCACCATTATCAGTTCTTAGCTTAAGAATTTGATGTCCAGATTGTTTTTCAACGAATGCTTTGAAGGCCAAAAAGGTGGTAAATACTTCGCTCTTGAGTTTTAAGAAGTATACCCAAGTGCGTCTAGAGAAATCATCAATGAAAGTTAAGAAGTACTTGCAGCCAGAGAATGAAGCAACAGGAAGAGGACCACATAAATCACTGTGCACAAGCTGTAAAGGGGCTGAGGCGTGCCAAGAGGCACGTTTGTCAAAACTGTCCCGATGATGTTTTCCGAGTACACATCCGGAACAAACACCATCTTTGCAAGATACCATAGGAAGACCTGTCACCATGTTTTCTTTACAGAGATGCTGAAGGGAGCGATAGTTTAAGTGACCATACCGCTCATGCCAAAGTTTGCTCACTTCATCATTATGAGCAACAAATACTGAGGGAAGATGGGATGACCCAAAGTTGTGAAACTTATACAACCTTTTGGAATCATCAGCAAGACCAGTAGCTAGAATCTGTTTAGGATCTTTTAGATCCTTGATTACAACATCATGAGGTGAAAATTCAACGATTTTACCTTCACCTGAATGAGTTATCTGATAGACAGATAGAAGGTTGCAGGATAAGTTTGGAACACATAATACATCATTGAACTGACCATTGTCTAGATGAACAGTTCCAGTCCCTACAACATTAAGAGATCTATCATCACCAACATATATATTTTTGGTGTTACAATCATTTAAAGAAGAAAACATGGCTTGGTTTTTGGCCATGTGACAAGAGGCTCCAGAATCAATGAGCCACTCATGAGAATGAGAAGAAGAAGAAGATACATTTAATGCATAACTAGACTGAGATGATTGACGATGACATGCAGAAAATGCCGTTCCGGAAGTTGAAGTTGAAGTAGGCTCCAGATGGATGTTATGTTTCTTCATTGCGGCTTCCAAGGCTTCCATCTTCTTAAAGCATTTAGATTCTAAGTGGCCATCTCGATTACAAAAGTTACAATGTCTTTCAGTCTTCTTCCATTTGTTTTTATTGGGCTTATCATATTGCTGAAATGATCTTTCATCTTGAGGCTGAGTTGGTTTAGGACCATTCCTTTGAGGATAAGACTTCTTAGGATTCTTTGAATTTGGATACTGCTGGGCGGCTAACGCTTTTGTGGAAGAGTTTCCAAGATTAAGAAGACCAAGGTGTAAGAGTTTTTCTTGTTCTCTTATTAAGGAATCACAAAAGGAGTCAAAGGAAGGGGGCTTGTAGTCTTTGCCTTGACAAATGAAAGCTTCCCTGGTAGAATGGAAAGTGGAAACAAATACAGAGTAGGCTGGCCCTAACTTAGTGAGGATGGAATAAATAAGGTTACCATCATCTTTCTTAACTTTAACACCTTCCAAGAGATATCTAAGGTTCTTGAATTTTGACAAGAAATCTTCAATGCAAGAAAAATTATTAGGATCCAAAGTAAGCAGCTCATTTTCAAGTTGATGGGATCTAATTTCATTTTTAATCCCAAAAACTTTAGCAAGTTTTTCTAATGCTTCATGAGGAGTTTCAATTTCTGCAATGTGGAATCTAAGATCAGGAGAAACAGACATTCCTATCAAGCCACGTGCTTGATCTTGTCGATTTTCCCATTTTTCGGCCTTGTCTTCATCTTTGGGTTTCTTCTCTTGGTCTGTGGCTATTCTGAAGAGACCTTTACTTCTAAGTAAATCTCCCATGTAGGCGACCCATTGGAAGTAGTTAGTGCTGTCAAGAATGACTTGGCATGGACTTTCCATTTTTGAAAAACAACTGAAGCTGAAGATGCTGAAAGTGAGTGGTCCAATGGATAGATCTCGAAAAAATAGGCGGTTTTAAAAAAAACGGCTCTGAAAAAGGCTTCCGGATGAAGAAGTTATGGCTTTTTGAAAAAAATTGTTGACGTTGCCGGCAAAGTGCGCGAATGTGCGGGAATGAAAAAATCCGCCCCCACAAAATGGAGACTTGAACCCAAGACCTCTACTCTCTTAAAAGGTCTTTGGACCAATTGATCTATACAAAAGATTTGAGAGAGAGAGAGAGAGAGAGAGAGAGAGAGAGAGGGGGGGGGCCTCGATTTGCGTGCTTGCCTTGGGAAGACTCTTTTCCCCTACAAAACACAAAACACAAAACCCAACACGAATATCCAAAGAAAAACGAACCTTACGGCTCGAAGTTAGCTTTAGCCAAAAAACTAGAAATTTTTAAAAAAAAATCTCAAAGTTAGCTTTTAGCCGAAAAACTAAATATTTTCCTCAATGTTTCTGATTTTCCGAGATCACACTAAGGTGCAGGGAAAAGAGCATACGCATGAGAAAAATCCTTTCTTTCTGTTTCTGATTTGCCCAGATCGCACAGAGTCGCAGGGCAAAGAGCATACGCAGAAATGAAAGGTATAGATCCGGGAAAAAAAAAGGCTAAATAAACCGAAACCGAAATAAGCAGAGAGAAAATGACAGTAAACTGCAAAAAAAAACACTGTATACCTCCCGATCTGAAAAATGACGCAGCTAGGGCTACCGGAAACCTTTTCGCGTGAAACGAAAGGGGTTCCTCACTGAAACAGATGCTCCGAATGCAACAGAGCAGTCCTCTCGGCCCGAAAGCAGTCAGAAACAGCAGATCTAGGAAACGACAGCCGCATGCAGTTCTACCGGCTTCAGATTTGGATCACCAACGGACGCGGCCCTCAAATAGCTCTGATACCATGTAGGAATTTACAGGGTAAGTTCCACAGAAGAATACCAAAAGGACACCGCTCACAACCAGATCTCAAATCAATACACCAGTATTTTTGACGTGGTTAAAACCCTCAGAGTGCAAGGAGGGAAACAGTCCACGGCCTGTCCCAACGTGGGTACAGACAATTTATTAATCAAAGAATGAAAATTTACATAAGCTTCTCTCATGCACGGATTACCCGAACAATGACCCTCCATGCGCTTTAAATAGAACTCATGGACCAATCGGGTGTCAAGCCACGGATCAAGTGTCGGTAATACCGAGGTGAGAGTGAACCGTCGGATCACTACATATCGTGACCGTCGGATTGTAAGTTACAAAATGTACAACGGTAAAGAAACACACTTTACCTAACTCTAACCTAACTCTATACTAGACCAAGTTGAACTTAACTATATCCTATGTGTCGGAATATCCTAACACGACTAAGTTCACCCTGTGTGAATTCCCTCATAAGGTTCAACACCCAACCATGATTATAAATATACTTAGTAATTTGTTTGCATTCTTGCACAACATCTTGCACCCACTCCAACTTCCCAATGTCCACTAGCATCAATTCCATGCAATGGGCAGTGCTTGAAGTCCAAAAAATGGTAGGATATTTGGCACAAAGCAACCTTCCAACTACCACATAATTTGTTGCATTATTCGTGATTACATGGACAACATTTGCAACCCCAACTTCCTCCACCACATCAGCCAACAACGAAAAAATCAAATGTGCGTATTTTACATTTGCAGATGCATCAATGGATTTTAGGAACATGGTTAGTTTAGGGCAAGCTACAACAAAATTTATTATTGTTCTAGCCCTCTGATCTGTCCACCCATCAGAGATAATTGTACAACTTGTAAATTTCCATGAGCTTTTAATGCTCTCCAATTGTTCCTTGACACACTCAAGCTCCTCATCTAGCTCTTTCTCCCTAAGTGCATTATAAGATGGGGCTTTGTATCCAGGCCCAGCGCTTGCAATGGCATCCACCATGGGCTAATAAAAATAAGACTTCGCATAGTTGAATGAAATACTGCTATGGTACCAAAGCCTCCTCAATGCCATATCTGCCTCCTTCCTCTTCCTTTCATTGAAATTGTCCAAGGCTAGTTAAGATCCTTGGGTTTTATGAGGATTGAAGAAAGAAGAGGTTATACTCCTGTTTGCCACAACAATTGAAGAGGAGTTACCAATCCCTGGACTTTGAAACTATGTTTCACTCTGAGATGAAGATCTGCGTATCCCAACAATCTCATCCTTCCTTCTTGCCCTCTTAGAACATGCTTCTTTAATGGATTCCAAAGCAACTACCATTTCAGTAGTGACTTCATCTGGGCAACTTTGACAACATCCCACACCATTCCCAGGAATTCTGCCTAGGTGGTATTTCAGCCTATTTAGGCCTACATGAATTGTGGCATTGCAATAATTGAACTTGATATTGTGGTCATTACTGGCAATGATTCGTTGACCATGTGCCCATGCTGCATCACGAGACTGTCTGAAACCCTTTGGGGGCATGGTGATAAAATCTAGAAGAAAAAATAAATAAATTTAAATTTGATTTTTTTTTAATTTTTTTTAATTTGCAAATTTTTTGGCCCTGTGGTTGAGTTTCTCAACCACATAGGGCCGTTGTGTGGCTGAGAAACTCAACCACAAGCAGCCCCAAACATGTAATAGTAAAACAAAAAACAAAAATGAATACATGGAAAACATTCTAACTAGGTTCATGAAGCCTACCAGAAGCTAAGTCTGATCCAATGAAGCCTCTTTTAGCCTCCTCCAACAACTCCTTCAACCTCCTTTAGCTTCACTCTCAACACTCACAAATTCGCCAAACACTCAAATGACAAGTGAATGAGAAATGGTTCCTTCTAATTTCCCTTTCCCTCCACCTCATTTCCAAGAAAAAATCAAAATTCTGGATTGTTTGTGCCTTTTCATCCCCGATGGGTCCTATATGAGTCCAATGAGGGTTTAATAGGCTACCAGTGGGTTTGATACGGGTAGCCGAGTCTTATGAAAAACCCGTCGGGTCTGGGTCTAGACCGAGGGTTCTATGGAGGTGACCCGGTGTAGTGACCCATCATTAATATAGAGAGCTCGAGAATATTAGCATGCATACGATGCATGCATATGATAGCTACATATGCATGTATCGCATGCACTGCACTAGTAACTATATTCTAAATTACCTAAAATATTAAATATCCTGACACTCCTTCAAATAGAAAAGTCGCATTCACCCATCAGCACATATTACTTAATGCCTCATGATTAATGAGCGATTACCAATGATATTAAGTTTAAAAGTATAAAGTAAAAGGGTTATAAAGAAAATAAATGTAAAGAATTATGTAAATTCTTAAAAATCAGGTTATATAATTATCTATCTCAGAATTTTAATAAAGTATGTCAATAAATTATTAAAGGGATAAATTAAATCAAAGTAAAGTTCCTATGTATGAACTTAGGACATTTTAATTAAATAAATAAAATTTTAATCAAAGTAAAATCACACATGTCAATATATCCTTAAAAGAAAGATACGACTCAGCATGTTGAGGAGGTGTCGCTGAGAAAGGAAGCGGTGGGCTCGTAGGTGGAGAGAGAGCAACCACCGCTAATGAACAGTACATAAGGAGATGGCGAGGAGGAGTTTAGGGGGGGCTCTGTGTTCTTTGCCTTTTGATGGTGGAGATTGTATTTGCTGTAAGTGGAAAAACTGATCCGGGTGCTGTTGCAGGAGGAAGGAGAGGAAATTTATACATACTGCTTATAATCCGGAACTATTGAGCCTTGCTTGTTTTGAAGTTTCTGGGCACGGGGGAACGGTATGCATCGGTTGAGAAGCATACTGGATTGAGTATCTAGGTATACTCGGTTTGGCTGGGTGGTTTTTGGTCATTCGGTAACGAGAGCGCTGGAGAAGTTCTGCAGCATCCTCATCGCAACATCCGTAGCAGACCAGGTAAGTACTTCATCAAATCAATTAATACAATTTCAAACTCTTTCAGTAATCTTTACAGTTTCACAGTTTCAGTAATCTTTACAGTTCAGTAATGACTCTTTAACTTAGTAAGGCCACTACACCCGGCCCAGCATAGGACCCGTCCTTACCTGTGGGTTTTATGCATGTCGTGCTTCACAGGGTTGAACGCAAATTATGTTTTAGAAAACAATAAATTATGAGTGGGGAAACCTAATATTCAATCCTAGGGCCCTACTAATGTTATCCAATCAATGGTAATGTTAAATGGTAATATGCTATGTTAATAATGGTAATGTAAGTAAAAGTGGTATTATCATCCTTTATATTTCATTTTCATCATTAATCTTTCATTCATATAAAACTAATAATGTAAATATAAAATATAATAATAATAAATAATACCTAATAGTCAGTTAGTTAGTAGTGAAGAGGCATGTTTAAGAGACATGACCATTTATGAAAGGGCACCTGCCTAGGATATGTAAGCAGGCCCTCACCTTCATTGTAATCATCTCACATCAATTCTTTTATAATATTTAATATACATTACTTGTCCTACAATGGATGTCTTTGACTTCAAAGTATTCTGAAGATTTCCACTGTGTATACGCACTTTGTTCGTTACATTGGTATCAAAGCCACATTGGCATATCCTAGCCTTTGGCCATCAACGCTTCGTCAATTCGTTATCGTTGGAAGTCGAGCTTTTAGTCACATATATTGGGAGGTTCTCTAATTTTTCGTTAGGCTTGTGGCCACTAAAAAATAAATAAATAAATAAATAGAGAAGAAAAAGAAAAAGGAACCCAAAGAAAAAGAAATAATATATTAGAAAAAAACAAATTTATTATAGAAAAAATTAAAAAATTAAAGAAAAAGGTGAGAAAGACAATAAATAAAAATATAAAGTTCAAATTAAAGATTAAAAAGGTTATATGTTAAAAAATAAAAATTTAAATATTAAAAATAAAAAGGGTCGACAACCCCGCTGAACTCGATCGTCTCCAAAAATTGATCGTTTTTGGTTTCGTTGTCATGCGTCAACCGTCTCCAAACAACCCTGTCTACCTATTCGAACCACCCACTGGCATTGTCCGACCACTGACCATGCATAGTTGTCCGACCGTTGACCATGCATAATTGTCCAACCACTGACCATGCATAGTTGTCCGACCACTGACCACGCATAGCGATCAACTTATCATTGTCACCATCTAGTACCGCCGCACCATACTCTTTAAAAAGAAATTAATTGTTGAGCGGTAAAATATTACCCATATACTTTCGATCCACCATACAGTCGCCATACATTATCACGCTATCGCTAGTGAAAAATAATAACAAAAAATATTTTTTTGCTAACTATACATCTATATAGTTTGTTCTGTGTCAGGTCGCAATTGATATCAGCCATTGAGTAACCGTAGGATCAATACAACTCTGTTGCCGCCGTAACCCATAGTCGCTCTGCCACTATCAACAGTTCCATAGTCGCACCAACACCGCCACGTTGTTCCTGCACTCGCCGCAATTAACCCTCTCTTTGTTTCCCTTGAACTTGTCCTGTACCTATGCCATCGCTCCTATGCAACACCACTAGCCACCGCAACTTCCTCTCTGCAAATCGACTCCCTACAGACTTTCACCACTCTGCCTGCTCCGCAATTATATTGACAATCTTGTCTCCAGTGCACCCTCACTTCCCACCGATCGTATCCATCAAACAATGATGTCTTCCGCTGAATCGTCATCATCCATGCCTTTTTGTTGGGACTCTTGGTTGGTGATAAAATTTTAAATATAACCAAATCATAAATTATATGATAAGATTATATTACCCATATATTTTTATTATAATTATTAAAAAAAATTGAAAGATAAAAGTAAAAAAAATATTACAAAAAAAGATTAAAAGAAAAAGAAAAGAAAAAAGGGTGTTATATTAAAAAATTATATTAAATTAAATTAAAAAATAAAATCCTAAGTTCATCGCCAAAAGGCCAAATGGAGTCCAAATCAACAATGAAGGAAGTAAGGACGAGTTCCACACAACAATCATTATTTTGGACTAAATATCCAAGTTGTCTAAATGAAATTGGATATACATATATTCAAAACAATTGCAATTTACGTTGTCCAAGTTGTGGAAGGTTATTTAGTATAGAAGACCATCAAGACAATGAGCAAATGCAAATAAAACGATTAAATAAAGAAATCGCAAAACTTCAACAAAAGAACGAAGCATCAGAGAATAAATATAAAGATCTCGAAGATCGATTTCATGAAAAATCAACAAGAGTAATGAAAAGATTTTGTGTCTAAGGGACCATAATAAAAAATTACTTGAACAAGTCAAGAAATCTAAGGTTAAGAAACAAATACTAAAACAAGAAAAAGAAAGTTTCGACTAGAAGCTCAATGAAAGTATATCAGAGAAGGAAGAGGATAATTTAAGCTAAAGAACCTTAATAAAAGATTATTAGAACAAATCAAAAGTATAACGGATAAAGAGAAGGATATCAAAGACAAAGTCAACGATTCGGAAAACTAGGAGCTTTTACGCTTAAGGAATCATAACCAATCCCTTCTTAAGCAAATAAAGAAACTAAAAAGTGAAAAAAAAAAGTCACTAAATGACAAGTTAGAACAACTTCAAGAAGAAGCATTGAAGTCTCTAGTCATTTCAGTGCAAGTTAAAGATAAAGGAATAAATATCGATCTAGTTAATATCACAACTGAAGAAGATGATAAACCAAAAGAAGTTAAAACATATTCAGAAGTTGCAGTTCAAACGATGGACATTCCAAATGATGATGCCAACTCCACAACAACAATGCCTAAAGGAAATCAAGAAACAACCACTAACATGATAAGAGAAAGTCCAACTAGAAGAAATATTTATCGACATCTAAACCATAAGAGCATACTTTTCAATCAATCTACGCACCAGTATCACTCAGAACATAAACAAAAAATTTATGTTCCAAGGAAAACTGAAGTTTGCAGAATCCAGTCCTATAATAACAATCCATTACAAAATTCCAGTGACGAAAGATTCCACAGAAGGTTAATCTAGGATGGTCTGATCCATTCTCAGTCGAACAATTTTGTTTATCACTCAAAGCATCATATTGTCTTGTATCAACAAAGGTGAAAGTTTAGAGACAAGAATAAATGCGAAAAAGAGATCAAGCCTTTCATCAATAAGCTTTGAGGACAAAACTTTTTGAGGAGAGGGGCAATGTTATGAATATAATTCATATAAAAATAATAATGTAAATACAGAATATAATATTAATAAATAATAACTAATAGTTAATTAGTTAGTTAGTAATGAAGAGGCAAGTTTTAGAGACATGACCATTTATGAAAGGGCACTTGCCCAGGGTATATAAGCAGGCCCTCTCCCTCATTGTAATCATCTCACATCAATTCTTTTATAATATTTAATATACATTACTTGTCCTAGAACGGATGTCTTTGTCTTCGAATGATTCTGAAGATTTTAGCTACGTATACAAACCTTGTTCGTTACATGAACTTTTAACATTGTTGAGAAATCAAGGGCATAGAAATTAAGTAATTTCTCTTCTATTAGTAATTGCTTGTGAGTGCTTTTTACTTCTTTAGATTAGGATCTTCTTTTACTTAGGTTATTAGTGTTCTTCTTCATCAAACAGCTACCAATGCATAAACCATACAAAGACAAGAGACACAAAATATAGGCTATCAACCAGGGCCAAAACCTCTCACTCTTTGAGAGGAAAACCCGAACAAATTCTTCTTCTTATAGAAATTCCAATTGACGAATACCAAGACCATGACCTAGACCCTTGACCAAAATGACTTCTCCAAGACCAAGGAAACTTTCTGCAATTAATCCTTCACTTCTCCAACTTAGATCTGAACTTTTCGGCCTCCTTGACTGTAGTCTTTGGCCTGTTGCAATAGGCTCTCAATTCTCGCATGTGCGACTGATAAAGGATACATTTTGTCCCTTGCTTCTTCGCTTAATTAGAAAGGAGCTCTATGTTAACTCGGCATAAAGCATAGGCAATTTTCTTGCCTTAAGTCAGATTCTTAACTTCTGCAATTTTGGCTTTTCTACAATATGTATCTTCCCTTACCTTTCCTCACACGTGTGACCGACTTTGCCCGGAAACAAACCTGTAATCTCTCTGATCTTCCCTTCCCTTCCTCGTTAGTTCATAGGTTGCCTTCTAGTTGACTTCGCACTCCTTTTTCCAATTCAGACTTCAACCAAGTTGCAGACTTGAAGATGACTGAAATTATGTGGCAAGAATGAAACTCGAGCTGCCTATAAGTACTAGTTTGCCCCTGTAAATTAGTCGACATGACTTAGGCTGACATGCCTTTTGGAGAGCATCTTATTTTTATCTTGAGCTGACTTGAAATAAATGCTTGTGCTTGGTCTTGGAGGGCCACTTGACATTTCCATTGACTCATATACAAATATAACATGCCCAAGAAGGGTCCTTCATACATGACATAGACTCAAATTGACTTTTATGACTAGATGACAAATCCTAAAGGCTCACAATGGGAGCCATTACTAAAAATAAAATTCCTTGCTCATGAAACCCATGAGACAAGCATTAATAATAATTTTAATTTTCTTCTTTTCATCAATTACATAGAATCATATTTCGACATGTCATTATGAAGACCGAACCTAGTTACGTTTTTCATCAAACATTACCATTAATTGATTCAAGATGTTTGGAAGTGGTTCCCACTATTGAATTTTGTAGCTATGGTCGGTGTTAATAATTAATATTTTAGCCCTTGGATTATGTAAGACATGTTCTTCATGTTAGTAATGGAAAATTGTAAAACATGTACTTCATCTCATTTTCCAAAGAAAGAATTTGAATTTTCAAAATGTAATCTTTTGCCTTCAAGAAAGTCAAGTCGACCTTGCCCCGTTGTGGCACCCATTCGACCTCCTAAGATGCATATATATGTGTCATTTGGCCTCCTCCTCTTGGGATCATTCGACCTCACACAGAGGACATCTTTTGATCTAAGTGAAGGACAAATAGTACAACAAAGGATGAAGACAAGAAGAACATTTCACTCTCCAAGTTTGACCTCACATCTTCTCTCTTTGTTGACTTTACACGTGATGTTTTCTAGGCATATCTGGCAATAAGACTGAAATTTCTAAGTTCAAGAAGAGGCCAAAATTCAGCCCTAGTAGAGAAGAGTAGGCCAACACTTTTGGGCAACATTGTAACTTGACATAAGGGCAATTTGACTACATTTGACATCTTTTAACCTTCATTAGAGAGCACCCTCACCTCTTTGACTTGGCGCAATATTATTTTATTGGAGGTGGCTATGGAGGATTTTTTGAGAGGCATGTGGCATTTTTGGAGGACCACATGTGGCATAATGCACACTCTTGGTTGGTCTTACTTCTATTACTTAAGCATATTCTTGGAGGAAACACTTGGGGAGATTGTCCACTTGCTATTTTGGGGTTTGACCACTTCCTTTCTTGTGGAGCACTACATCTACTTGGCACCTGACACATTCTTCCATGGACTTGGTTGCCTTGGGATTCACACATGCAAATTGGATGCATGGATCTTCTAGACCACCTGCTTCTTTTGGAGGCTCATTATGGAGCATTCTACTAGGACTAATTTTTTTCTCTATCCCTCATCAACCTTGGAGGGCACACTTTGTGAGCTTTTCTAGGTGAACCCTTGAGCACATCCTCCTAAGTTAAACATTATTTTATTATATTTCGCATGCATACATTCTTGGAGGAAAAATTCTATGTAGACCTTTTCCATGTTGACCTAGTTATCATGCATATTTTTAGTTATACGCCCTCTCTTGGAAACTTTTGATGCAATGGATGAGTTCTCTTGGAGAGACTTGTGTCCACATATTTCAACATGTCAAAGATGGATTAAGGAGGGATCTAACTAATCCATTTTATGATATGCATTTATCCATTTTATGATATTCATTTAACTTGTCATGGAGTAAGTTAGCGAAAAAATGATTTTTTTTTTTTGTATGAGAGAAGAGAGTCCCTCTATATAGAGGATCTTTCTCTCCATTATAATGGATGTTGGGATTTTGGGGATCAAGTAGCTCTCCCTTTGGACTTCATTTGTATATCATATGCTTGGAGCTTGATTGAGGATTGGAGGTACATTTATCTTTTATATGTGAGACTTATTGCTCTAATGCTTTTATTGTTGCTTATGATTGTAGAGTTGCTAGTTCTGACTATTGGCAGGCCAAGAGTGCTGAAATTCGAGTGCATTCTCGAATTTTTTATCATGACAATTACTTGTGACTAATATATATGTTTCTTTTTAGCATTAACTTTTATTCAGTTATGTCATCAAGCAATTATACATTCAACAACATAGAGAAAGTAGAGATCATAGTGCACAAGAGACAAGAAACAACAGAAATTAGGCCAGAGGACAAGGCAAAACCCACAAGGAGAAAGCCGAGCAATCCTTTCATTATAGAATATTTATCAACAACAGAAATCCAAGTCATTGTTTTTTTTCCACAATCCTGGTGTCTAGGATAGAATCTTAAATCATTGACGCTACCAAACCAAGAATCACAACGAAGCTACTTTACACAATAGAACAATATACATCAGTAAAACTACTAGTGCACAAATTGTACACAATTTTGTACAATAACCCAATCTTCGTTATATTAATCCAATTGATATAATACAATAGTCTAGGGCTCTTGTACTAGGGATAATGGCCCTCAAATATCCACAACTACAAGAATATAAAATACAAGATAATCTGATAGTCTAGCTGATGTAGTCAACGATCATAGCTTCCTTGTCATATCATATACACCTACGAGGTCCTTCGCTCCCAATCTACAGCACTTGCCTCTATCAATGCTCCAAGTCCATCTGGCCACTGAATCTTGGCTACCTAATCTACTCTCTCGTTGATCGTTTGTCCATCAATGCATCAACACATTGAGACTCTTGTTGAGTTGTTCACAACTCCATTTATGAACAACTCTATGAACAACTCTCAATTTGCCCACTGATGCTCCTCGGCTACTCAGGGACTTCTTTCCACTATATTTTTCCTGCCTTGCCCCAATGAAGACTAACATAGGGCAAGAGGGTTGCCACATATCACCATCAAATGTCGCTTCTCCAATGATGAACACAGGTTGTCAACAATCTGCTCCTCTAGCTGGCCAAACCTTGAGCTACAACAAACTGCCTCTCCTAGAAGCCAAGTGTCCTTCCTTGCACTGCACTTAGAGCTCCACTTGGGCACTCTCACACTGCCCTCCAATAGTGCACAAATGTCCAACCATTGTCCAAACTTGAACCATCATCCACTAGCATAAACCATCAACCAAGATGACTTTTGCGACTCACTGTTGTTGCGTCTTGCCTCGTGAATCGTGCATGTACCAGTCTGGTTAAGGCGCACCAACAACCCTAAACCGGTGCCCTAAAAATCTCCAATAAGGTCGCTTACTTCATTTGCAGATTCCTAAGCATCCAAGGTGTCACTGTAGGCCTTAGGCACCTCCACAAGGCTCCCTACAATACTCGGCTCAAACCAAAAGTAATCTTCCAACTCCAACATTGTAAACAAGCCCAATATACAAGGAGAATACCCCTATAATACTTCGTTGCTACAAGAGATGGTTGCAGCCTTGTTAGGAGAGCTTCTCTGGGCCTCTCGACCCTCTTAACTTCATCTCCCAATGTCATTGTAGCAACCCCTCATTGTGGCCCTGTAAACAAAAGTATATCCTACTAAACAATGCACAAAACAGACCCAAACTCACCTTTGTTCTGCAGCTAGAATCTCCACCTTTGGTCTACTCCAAAACAAGCCAAAACACATCCCAACTGCTCTTGTTGAATGCCTATGACCTGTGGCCTTGTAGCTCAGGAAACTCGCACCCTAAACAAACCCAAAACAATGCTCCTTGCCTCTTTTTGTCCCCCCTTAAGCTCGTTGCCTAATCTCAGAGATATTCGTTTGATGTTTGATGCTTGATGTGTCAAGACTCAAAATGACTCCAAACTCTTCTTAATTTATACAAAATCATGGGGTGTCAACAACCCTAACTTGTGGCACTCTAACACATCAAGCCGACCTCTTTTAGATGCCACATTAACCCATAGCTACAATAAAAAAAATTAATATCCCATGATAGACATCTCGGATTTGAGTGATTTCCATTGCTCCTCGTTGCTCTCAAGATCCTCTATCACCTCAAATCATCACATATACAAAACTCCTCATGGATTCACACCCACCAACTTGGGTGCAACGCCCACATCTTGGGTTCCAAGCACACAAAGTGCATTTATGGGCTTGGAGTACCTCCCAAGCTACGAAAAATCAACACTCCCTCTTAGCAAGGGAGGTGCTTCTAAGACTAGGAAGTAACTCGTCCTCATCATCATTACTACTCACAACACTCGCTCAACTCGTGGCGCCCATAACTACAGTATTCCCCATAGCATGGACTACGCCTGTCTTGAAAGTATCATTGTCACTAGAAGCCTCCTGCTTCCTCTTTTCCTGGAATGTCTTCCACTCTCTCCATGATTCTATCTTGCCAGATCTAGAAGTACCCTTGCTCCCCATTGACCATGCACTCTTCTTGGGCTGCAAAGTCTCCCTCTGAACCTGAAAACTCCCTCTAGAACTCAACTCCCTCTAAGGCTCTAGAACCTAGACCTCTTTTCTCTGGAACCTGCACTTGCTCCTCTGAAGCCTACACCTGCACCTGCTTCTCTCGAACCTTCAACTGGTCCTCCTTCTTCCCATGATCTATAGGCTTGCCTGTCAACCTGTATAGACCATGGTCTCTAACTCCAATTATGACACCTGCGCAGCGAGAGCCTCTGGGCCTGAGTCTTGCCTTATCATCCTGGAACAAGACCTCAAACCCCTTCTACTTGATCGCTAAGACAGACATCACGCTATATCTGACAAACAGTACATCGTGAACTCACATCACTTGTCTTGACTCCATCCTAAATGGCACAACTCCCAATCCTATGATCTTTTTCTTACTCTTGTTGCCCAACACCATGTGCAACTTTAAGTCCCACACAACTAGAGTCTCAAACACCTCCTGTGACCCTGTCATATGTTTCGACACTCCACTGTCCATGTACCATTCAACCTCATCGATGTTACCTTGCGAGAAATGAGAGATCAAGGCAAAGTCCTCCTTCTCCAACCTTCTAGAGAGATCATCTAACTCAGCAGAAGTGGCAATACCTGCGACCTGCTTCCATTTATTCTTCTCATCATCTCCCTGCTTCTTCTTCATCGGACATCTCCTCGAAAAATGACCCATCTTGCCACAATTGAAACACTTCATCTTACTCAAGTCCCTTTGCTTACCCTTCATTCATGTTGCAAGTGCCACATCATCATCTGAAGTCGTCTTCTTCGGATGAAGATCCTTATCTCGCAACTCTTCCTAAATGAAGTTGTCACACAACCTATTCCAGTCTGGCAACTTGTCATTGCAATGAACCCCTTGATGAATGGCTTCCACTCTGGAGTAAAGGCAATCCTCACCATCTCAGGATCTAAAATAGTCACCCCGACGGCAGCAAGCTCATCTTTGACTTGAGACAACCTCATTAGATACGAATTCACTCCTTCACCTGTATAATCTTGGTGGACTTCAACTTATCCTCCAATACCAACACCCGGTTCTCGTTCTTATTCTGGAACAAATCCTGAAGAGCCTCTTACATTTCATGGGCAATGTTCTTCCCGGAAAAATGAGGTATTAAGGGGTCCCTCACACCATCAAGGATGATCAACTTTGCCTTCATATCCAGCTCCCTGTACATTTCCAACTCCTTCGGGTCAATCAACTTCTTGATTGCTATCTCACTGAAAGCCCAAATCTTGTTGATCTACAAAACCAGCTTCATCTTTTCCTTCCACCCTTCCAACCCGTCATTGTACCAGAGACCAACTTGCAACTTCGACATTATAGTGAGCCCTTCATCTACAATATGACCAACTCCCTCTTAAGTTGTACTTCGTGTGCACACTCTGATTCACTGTCCCTTCGAAGTAGCTCAGACACGCTCTGATACCATGTTGTTTTTACACGATCCCAGTGTCTAGGATAGAATCTTAAATCACGGATGCTACCAAACCAAGAATTACAACGAATATGCAATAGTAAATCTACTAGTGCACAAAGTATACACAATTTTGTACAATAACCCAACCTTTGTTATATTAATCCAACTGATATAATACAACGGTCTAGGGCTTCCCGCACCAGGGATAATGGCCCTCAAATATCCACAAGTACAAGAATACAAAATACAAGATAATATGACAGTCTACCTGACGTAATCAACAATCACAACTTCTTTGTCATATCTTGTACACCTGCAGGTCCTTCGCTCCCAATCTACAACACCCACCTCTATCAATGCTCCATTGAGAAATCAATGCTAGTAGAATTAGGGTTAGATTTCTCTTTCTTAATAATTACTTGTGAATTATGTTGGTTTATTTTACTTATTTGTTATATTATGTTTCATCAAGCAATTACCAAGTTATGTGTGCATGAAGATCACAAAAACACATGACACAAGATGTAGGAACTCTATCAGGGAAAAGCCCCTATCTAGGGGAAAACCTAGTCAAAACCTCTTCCTTCAATAGTTTTCTTGAGACTCTTCATCCTAGACACAGACCTCCTCCACACCAACCCAGCCTTTCCTTCTTCGATTGAACCTTCAACCTAGCAGCAATAACACTTCGACCCTAGCAACTTCGACTTGGCAGCTTCAGGCAACATCTGGCAGCAACAACAACTTCGACTTTGACAAAGAGACTTCGATCTCCTAAAGTAACCCACATGAGAGAGAGAGATATCCCAAAACTTCGATTTTGTCCTTCCCTTCTTGACCAAACTCGCACTCCTTTTAGCCTCCTTCTTCCCCTTCGCACTTTTCCCAACTCTTTCTTGGATATCGAACTTGTGAGAGAGAGTGTGTCCAAATGAATTCGATCTGCTTCAATATATAGGCTTTTGGTGAGGTCGAATTACTCAGTTGAGGCCGACTTGATCTCCTTGAGGCCGACTTGGTGTGGAGGTTACATAATTCATCTTTGACTCAAAAATAATTCTTTTTACATTGTTCGAAAGCCCAAGAAGGATCTCATAAAATATACAATGACTCTAATGACTCATTATTAATCCTAGGAGTCCACAATGGGAACTTTGACTAATAAAATAATGACCCAAGCATGAAACCCATGCTTTAATAAGTCATTGTAACAACAATAAAATTTCTTTTGACAAATACATTTTATGAAGACCGAACCTAGTTACATTTTTCAACACTCCCTCTTAATTAGGGAGGTATTCATAACAAGTACAAGGAAGATCTCAAACTATATGAACTATGAAGAGCTTAGGCAGCGCAATGCCATGGACTAGATTCCTGACCAGGGAAATCTATCCGAGTGGGACTAAAATGGACTAAATCTTTCAACCTCTTTAGGTACCATCAGCCTACTTGCTAACCATCAACCCAGGGATCTAGGTGCGTATCCGAGGTCAAAGCTCCATGACCAACGCCACCTCCCTACTTCGGGAACTAGACATCAACATATAGTGATGGCCAGATGTCCTCCCAGGCAATATGTCACACACACAACGCCTCAACAAATCTCTTCCAAAATTTTATCATCATCTACAAAATCAACAATATCAACTAAACCAAGCATGCTTCTAAAATATTCAAACTTCTTATTAGGAAGAGACTTTATTAGTATATCAACTACCTGATCATCTGTTGAGACATACTATAGCTTCACGATCCCATCCTGCACCAAGTTCCTAATGTAGTGGAACTTATTGTTGATATGCTTCATCCTAGCATGAAACACAGGATCTCCATACATCTTGATACAACTTTGATTATCGAAATTTATCACAGTAGGATCCAGAGGCTTCTCGAACAAATCTGTCATAAGCTTCCTCAACCATACAACCTTCTTTCCTACTTCACATGCAGCCATGTACTTTGCTTCAGCACTACTCAAAGCAACGTGATCTTGCTTTCTACTCATCCATGAGATCATGGCAGATCCCAAACTAAAGCATCCACCGGTAGTGCTTCTTCCATTGGTCTCACTGCCACCCCAATCAGAATCTGTAGAGCCAACCAGCTTGACTTCCTTGCTATTGTACTTTACGCAGTGATGTATCATGCCACGAAGATATTTCAATATATGCTTGGCAGTTTGGCAGTTGTCCAGTGATCATGACGATGCTCCAACTGAAACTGACTAAGAATGTTCACAACAAAGCATATATCCGGCCTAGTATTTACAAAATACATCAGAGAACCCACCAACTGACGATAAGAGGTAGGATCCACAAGACTTGAGTCGGAGCTCCTCAACTTCTTGAGATTAGTGATCATAGGAGTAGTCATGGGCTTGGAATCCATCATCCCAAATTTTTGCAACAACTTGATGATATACTTTCCTTGCCCCAAATATATCTCCCAAGGATTTTGCCATACTTCCAGACCTAGGAAAATCAAACTGGAAAAAGATCAAGATACTAAGGACAAATAATGGAGGAGAATTCACTTCAAATGACTTCAAGGATTTTTGCAAGGTAACTGAAACTAAGAGGGAGGTGATTGTTCCATACAACCCTCAGCAAAATGGAGTTGTTGAAAGGAAGAACAAGTCCATCTTGGAAGTAGCCAAAGCCATGATTCATGATCACAAACTTCCTATCTTTCTGTGGAGAGAAACTTCAAATACCGCAGTGTATGTCCAAAATAGGAGTCCTCATCAAGCCTTGGGAGACAAGACTCCTAAAGAAGTATTTATAGGTGTGAAACCAAAAGTTGGACACTTGAGAATATTTGGCTGCCCTGTCTACTTTCATGTACCAAAAGATAAGAGGTCAAAGCTACAGGCTTCAAGAAAGATAGGTATGTTTGTCGGTTATTATGAAAATTCTAAGGCTTACAGGATATATGTACCAAGTCAGAGGAACATTGAATTCAGTCAAGATGTGACCTTTGATGAAGATGTTGCTCTTGGAAACTCAAGGGACTCTCCTATCCCTACCAGCACTGAGAGAAGAGATGATACTATGGATATAGATGCAAAGCCATCCATGCTTGAGTCTGACCTTCTTGACGAGCCTATTGCATGAATTGCAGCCTTGGGAACAAAGTAATTTATGACACCAAAATGTGTAAACACTTGTTGCAACTATCACAATGACAGACAAGTTATTGGATTTCAAGGGTGAAACAAGAACGATCCAAAGAATAGTGAGGACACTAAGGTGATAAGTAACAAGGAAAGACAATAAAGACAAAGGGAAAACAAAAATGTCTAAAAAAGGCAATGAAGACAAATACAAGCAAACAAACACACCAAAATAGAAGCAATTTGTTTCATGTCTAATTTTTAGAAGGAATAATATGTGAAGTGTTGTCCATTGAAGCAAAAGTTAACTACCATGGAGTAGGTGGAAAAGCTTTAAGTGGGAACGTTGTAGAACTTGGACATTGTTTTGGAAGGAGAATCCTGTAAAAACTAAGAGCAAGATGCAACAGATCTTTGTTATGTTCCAACCAAACTCAATGGGAACGTAGTGGTTGTGATGGCAGACAATGGGGCAACTCAACTTCATAAAGGTAGATGTGGCATGAGATCTTGTATTGAAACTCGAGCTAGCACAAACCACCTTTAAAGATGTCAACTCTAGCATAGAGAAGCTCATTGGCACAGCTAAGGAGATTCCTTTCGAGATTAGGGATTGAGTGGAAGTGTGATTTCCACCATTGGTCCTATGGACAATTTTGAGATTGTTTTAGTTCAAGAGTTCATGAGGCAGGCCAAGGCAATGCCCATAACTCAGATAATTTATCCATCTTCTCAAGAAAAAGCCCAAGCTTGGTGCCTACCATGAGGAGAAACAAGGAGAGAATCACCTAAATGTCTTTCTTGGGCTTGGATGTTGAGAACAATCAAGGCACTTGTGACAGCAAACTCGGATGATGCAGATTGGTGACCAAACATGAGACCTTAATGAGGAAACTTGATCCACTGCATAAGGAAGCATTGTAAACCATAAAGCAACACCTCACCTAGTTCGAAAGAATCTTGGAAACCATAGTGACTACAGTGGACAAAATTGTTGATGCTTGTTTGAACAAATAGGTCATTCTAACGAAAGATAAGGTGGTGACTGCCATCGAAGAGAATCCTAAGTTGTTTGATGGATGGAGCCTAGATTCATCCACTAAGCAAGTGGATGAAGCATGAGCACAACATCATTTGTATATTCAACCAAGGAAGAAGTTGACCTAATCTCAGGCACGCTTGAGCAAGACAAATGTCGGTTGATCCTGAACTTGAATGACTCAGAGGAGGGCGACGACAAGATTGGTTCAAATGTACCGATAGCCATCCACTTAATGCAGATATATGGTAATTCCCCACAGAGTTTGAAGGAAAAAAAAGGAGATGTTGGCAGTGGCTTGGGTAACCATGTGCCCTTCACATTGAGAAATGACAAGAGAGGCTCACTACCATGGAGCATGCAATGGAGCTACAAAATGCCTTGATAAAGGTGCCTCAATAGACTGCATAGATGTGACTTAGTAAGTTCGAGAAGGAACAACTTCACTTGGCACGACGAATACAACACATGACAAGTTGCGGAGATAGTGGTTGGAAACATCATAACAAATTGGCACTCTAGGTTGATTGAGCAACTTGGCTGCCACAGACAAGGGAGCAAGACTTTGCCTTCAACCAAAAGGTTGGACAAAACGTCAAAGTTGTAGATGGAAAAGACTTTAGGACATGGTGATGTGCAGGGTCACAAACTGCGCGTGATAGTTGCATCTAACTATTTTGAAATGTGGGAAGCTGACAGTGTGCAAAATCATGAAGCCAAGTGGAAGTATAGTTGCAGCAAGGGTACAACACTATTTAACATTTGGCCAAATTTTGAAATTTTCCTAAGGGGTAGTTGGTTGTGATGACCATGATAAGTAGTGACAATACAATGGCAAGGAGTGTGAGATGACACCTTGGCGATCACATATGATGGATGTCACAAGATTGACAATAAATTGAGTGGGGAAGGATGGAAGGACTTTGACATGACCACAACACGTTGGCTAAGAGCGCACTTGGTTCGATCCAACAAGAATAAGACAAAGTGGTGAATCATCTTAAAAAGGTAGTGAGTAGAAGCACTTTAGCAACATGACTTGGACATGCCACACCCAAGTGGACTCTTTCCCTTACTTTCCATGGACGCCATGAGGCTTGCCACGCTTGTGTAATACAAACACCAGCTCAATTGCATAAGACACAGAAGGCTAATGCAAACCATAAGAGAGTTAGGAGGAAGATCTAACACTTGGCAGTATAATGGATGTTACGTCTAAGGCACGCGACAAAGAAGCAAGTCGGCTCAACCCATAAGACTACCATGTGACAGGATGACAGGTCAACTCAACATTCATATGAAATGACATAACAATTGGAGTATGGGGAGTGGACACATATTTATATACAATGGACGGGCAAGCTAAAGGAGGCATCGAATCATCAAACTTGAAAGGAATCGAGGAACCATAGAACGAACTCAACTGATCAAACTTGATGAGAAGCACAAGGGAATGATCAGGGGAGTAAGTCATGTACATGAGGACGTAGCCTTCATCAGGTTAGTCGGGATGCTACTTTTGATGAGCACGTAGCCTTCAGAAGGTCTAGAGAATCCCACATGGAGATTGATAATGAGGAGCAGGAGGCTCCATAGAATGTAGGTATAGGTCCTATTCTAGTTGTTCATCATTCAGATGATCAGGAGGGGTCAGTATAACTAGCAGAGCCAGTGGAACCATTGAGAGACGTTGCAGGGACTAGAAAGAGGCTAGCGTGGCTTCATGATACTTTGCATGATGCAAAGGGGCATGCAGCTATAGTTATGAGGAGGCAGCAAGCTAGCAAGTTTGGAAGGATGCCATGATGGAAGAGTATTAGTCCATCAAAAGAATGATGCGTGGGAGATAGTTCCAAGACCAAAAGGGAAGTCAACGGTGAATTCCAAGTGGATCTATAAGATCAAGCATGAAACAGATGGTGGCATCAAGAAGTTTAAAGCAAGGTTTGTGGCGAGAGAGTTCTCCAAGAGAGAGGGAGTGGACTATGACGAGACATTTGCTCCAGTCAACAGTTACACTTGTATTAGAACTATTGTTTCTCTTGCTTCAGTTATGGGTTGGAAGATACATCAGATAAATGCAAAAATCACATTCCTCAATAGTATGATTGACGAGGAAGTGTACATAGAACAACCTCAAAGCTTCAATGAGAAGGAATTGTTGATTTTCTAGTGCAAGCAACACTAGAAAAAAAAAATTCAAATTGATAACTACTTCCAGTGATACAATTAGAGCACTCTAATCACTGAGCAATTACACATGAAAATTTTCAACGACTAACTTCAAAAGAGCAATAGATATCACAGTAAACAATGAGACAAGAGACACCAAAATTTATAGGGACAAAACCCCACAAGGGAGAAAACCCGGTAGTATTTCCTTATGAGAGAGAGTTCAATTCATCTAAATGTACATCAAATTTTCCAGTCAAAATGCCAACCTATGACCCCAATAAATGCCAATACAAACCAATCAAAAGAGAGAGAATTTCGTCAATGCTGCTCACAATAAAAGTCTACGCAAGAGGGTTGAATTTCGGCATGAGGCTTCTGATCAAAGGGCTGAAATTTGGCCTGAAATTCCTCAATCAAAGTCTCAATCAAAGTGCCACAATTGACTTGCAGTTGTTGATTTCTGGTAACATCGAATGTGCTCTAAGTCTCAAATTTTGCAAGGAGGCTTAGACACATGCATTCTCCAATACCCAGAAATCGTTTTGGGAAATTCCACCGAGAAACAGTTTTATTAAAATAATTAATTATTTTTAACGGGACCCTAAGTCTAAACTTAGGAAACTAAAATAATTAATGGGTATTAATCTAAACAATGCGTAAAACTTCTAGAAGAAGGTGGGGATCAAGTCAATATGATCCTAGCCATTGATTAGAATATAATCTGGGACGTTGATTGATCAACGAAAGGATTATAAGAGGAGACCTGATGGGCACTTGGAGAACACACCAAAGGTAGATACTCAGTTACCCGAGTAAGATCGATTTTCTCACTGGTCGAAGTTCGGCAAGAGAAAATCGAAACAGAGGGAGGGTTGCAGGTGAGAAAGTGAGAGAGGGCATCAGCATCATTTGAGAGTCCAAGACAACAAGACGTGGAGCAGAAACAGGTTGACGCAGAAAGAGGCAGCACAAAGGCAGGTTGACACAGGACTGCGTGGGCAGCTAGACGCTGGGCCAGTGTGAGAAAATTGATGCAGAGGGATGCAGAAGGATTCAAAGGAAGGAGGAGTACTTCACCTAGATCAGAAATTTGTCTGGAAGTCTGTAAATTTTCTCACTCATGTGTTGTTGGTCGTAATTTGTACATGAAACCCTCATTGCTGCACCGGTTTTCCCACATTGGGTTTTCCGAGGACGATTGTCCAAAAATAACTGTCATTGTGATTGTATTTGTGCCAATATTTTTTTCTTGCATTTACTTTCTACAATATTTTAATTGTGAAGGATGCAGTAGAATATATTTCGATATTTGTCGTAAGAATACTGTGAATAACTTATTTCTAAGATAATAAGTAGAAGAAATAATATTAATCATTGCAGTCAGATTTCTATTTAGAAATTTTCACATGGTATCGGAGTTGAGGAAAAGCAGAAGGACAAAAAGCCAGAAGACCCAGCATTGAAGGAAAAAAGAATTCGAAATTCCTACAAGGGCAGTAATTTGAAACTCCAAGGGGTTATGCAATTCAAGCCAAGAGGACTAGATTTGATAGGGTAAGGCTTCCTAATCGAAATCTGTCGATGGCAAAAGGAACAATGCAGCAGAAGATTCAGTGAGAGGGGTTGTCTCAGGTGGGACGCAGTTTTCCTGCAGCAGTTGTTGGGGAAGGATAGCGTCAGAAATTGGCACAAGATGGATACTCAAAGTATCACGGAATTGTCTACCATATTAGAAGAAGAATTTTCATGCCTAGCAAATTCAGCATCAATAGATGTTTGGAACATTGATAGTTGGGCTTCAGCTCATATGACGGGAGTACGAGACCATTTCTTGAGCTATCAAGAAGAACAAATGGACTTCCAAATTACTATGGGAAACAATATGAAATGTACTCCAAAAGGGAGAGCACAATAACATTTCAAATAGAAGCAGGGACTAGCATCCGAGCCACCAATGTTCTGCATGTGCCAAAATTAGGAATGAACTTGATTTCAGTGTCCCGGTTACAAGACAAGGGGACAATGTATACTTCATGGAAAAGAAATTATACGTCGAGCATCCAAGTTGGAAGAAGAAAAGGCAAATTGGGATTCGAAGCAACAAATTGTATAGGTTGCAGCTTGAGTCACCAATGGTACTGATAGGCAACAACTATAATAGTGAGAAGGAACGAAATCAATTATGGCACAAACGAATGGGACACTTACTGGAGCACTGAGGATACTCAGAGAGACTATTACAGGAGTACTAGCCCTTAGTAGTGACCATGATGACTTATGTCGAGGATGCGTGCTAGGGAAGTACGTTAAAGCAGCCTTTTCCAGAAGTAACAATAGAACAGAATGTGTATTGTGATTGATACACTCAAATATATGCAGTCCAATGTCCACAAGAGCTCTTAGTGGTGGCGAATACTTCGTCACTTTTATTGATGATCACTCTAGAAAAACCTAGATCTATTTCTTAAAGACCAAGGATGAGGTCTTTGATCGGTTTAGAGAGTTTAAGGCTCTCGTTGAATAATGACAGGGAAAAAGGTAAAGGTATTGCCTTCAGAATGGTGGAGAATATATAGACAGAGACCTACATAAAGGAGGGCATCAAAAGAGAGTGGACAACTCCATATAATCCGAAACATAATGGAGTAGCAGAACGAAAAATTTGAACTATTGTTGGGGCAGCCAAAGCTATGTTGTATGATCAGGATCTACCTAAGTATTTATGGGCAGAAGCTTGCAACACAACGGTGTATATCCAGAATATAACTCCTCATAGAGCATTAGGGAAGAAAGCACCCGAACGGGTCTTCACAGGGAAGAAGTTGAAAGTTAGTCATCTCAAGATATTTGGAAGCGTGGCATATTGTCACAATCCAGACATGAAGCACAATAAACTGAATCAGACTGCAGAAAAGGGGTATCTCATAGGATACAATGAGACCTCAAAAGCATATAGAATCTACATTCCTAGCAGCAGGAAGATTGTACTAAGACAGGATGCAAAGTTCATGGAGGATAGAGCTTTCAGGAAATCTCGTGAGATGCTAACTGGAGATTAGTCGGGAGATGTTCCACTAATCCCAGAGCAGTAAGGAGGACAAGCATGAGGACAGACACCTGGATCGAGTACAGTGACCAGTACCAGTATCTCCTCAAAAGGAGGAAATCCAGATAGTTATCAGTGGATGGAACAACAAGATCGGGAGGAGAAGTTGGTTGAGCCTCCCACCACCAGTGGTAGAACCAGCAGAGAAATACAACGGACACTGAGGGATGCAATGGAGTTTGTTGGAGCTCCTCGAACCGAAAAAAGGCAGCGTAGACAACCTTACAAATACCAAGCATTGGTAGCTCAAGTTGAAGAACCCTATCGCTTTATGGAAGTTTTTCAACACCAAGTATGGGTGGATGCCATGGTAGAAGAGTACAACTCTATCATGACGAATGATGTATGGGAAGTAGTACTATTAAAATTGGCAACTAGGGTCAAACTCCATGTGGGTCATCTTATTTATGGCAGCTGATATTTTTCTTGGATCCCTCTCATCGAGAAGTGTATTCATCCAATTCCGATAAGTATTTATGGAGTTATAAATTTATTTGTGTTATAAGACAATTCATCAAGGTCGGCCAGCAACCAAATAAACCCACATGTGCTCAAAGTTTTAGTATAAAAGGAGATGACTTGAGAGTCATTTCTCACACACTTCACTCTTGATTTCTCTCCACTTGTTTTGGGTTTTAGTGTGAGAGAAATCTAAGAGGAAGTAGCAATAAGAAGCAGGAGGGAAGGAGGCCTACACGCTGCCCTCTACAAGCCCTAGACGCAGTCCTAGCACAGCCCCAACTTCTACGCATAACCTAGCCACAGCCAAGGAGGGTTATAACATGCCCTAGCCGCAGCATAAGGAGGCAGGGATAGTGTGAAAAAGGAAGATTGTTTTGGGGTCCGAGTTGCTGTAATGGAGGCCGAGTATGCGGTGTGCTAGGCCAAGCCCTTAAGGGCTAAACGTTGTTTGTTTAGGCATTGTTTTGAGGGACCTAAAGCTACAGGACTGTTGTGTGCTAGGCCACAGGCCTTAGCACCACAACAAAGCTTGCATAGGGGCAGATTAAGGGTTGATGTTGACCCTAGGCAACAACATGGCAAAGGAAGTGTCTCTTAAGGGTGTGCCGCAGTTTTTCAGAGGGTTGTTCAAGGACTACGTGAGGAGTTTACCCTAGTGCCTTAACCAGAACAGTCACGAACAGCAGTATACAAACATATTTGGAACAACATTTATATGGTGTGTTGGTAGCTAGATACATGGGACCGCAAGGTCACTTGGTGGAGAAAGCAATAGGATAGCAAGCTATGACATGGTACAGCGAGGCTACAATGGGATACCAGCAAGCACCGTGCTACGAACACAATAGGACAGCAAGCTATGACATGGTACAACAAGGCTACAATGGGACAACAGCAATAGCATGGCGCTGCAAACTCATTAGGATAGCAACAAGGTACAACATGCCAAATGAGACAGCTACGCAATGGTGCTTGGTGCAGCGAGCAAATGGGACAGCAAAGCTATGATGTTTGTTGGAGCATAGCAAATGGGACAGCAAGGACATGGTGCTTAGTGGAGCATGGTACATGGGACAGCAAGCAATCATGGTGCAACAATGAGATGCAGCATGATGGGCACGGTGAGGTACAGGATGAAGCAGCACTGGTGAGTGCAGCAAGATGATAAGGTACAGCAAGATGTTGCAGTACCGAAAGGTGCAACATAAGGTGCAGTAGTATGATGTGTGCAGCAGTATGATAATGAGGTCCAGCATAGTGATGATGCGTGTAGCATGGAGGAGCGCAGTGAGGTCCAACATGATGACGAGGTGCAGCACTATGATGGGTGATGAAGTTACCTGGGAGAATCAGTTGAAGCAACATGTCTTCAACTAACTTCAGCTACCTCATGTATCATCTTCTTAGAGAGGATCTACGGTCTTATTTAGATAAGTCAAAGTGTTGACTTTTGTTGTAAATGTACTATATATATCTCTCTCTCTCTGTTGAACTATTGAAGAACATATAAGAAGAATTGATCAAGGGTTTCTCCACATTGGGCTTTGTCCCTCGCTAGCACATCTTGTGTCCTCTTGTCTTGGCCTGTCTTTTGCAATCTATGTTTATGTTCTATCTGCAATTTACTTTAATGCTGAAGTGATTGCTAATCTGGAAAAGATATTGAGCTAACTATGAAAATTGAATTAAATTGCTCTAAGCATAGAACATACCTAAAATTAACAAATACGTAGACCAAAAGAGAGATCAGTTGTAGGATCAAGATGGACCTACAAAATCAAGTATGATATATATGGCGATATAGAGAAGTACAAGGCTAGGTTCATGGTAAAGAGCTATGCTCAAAAAGAAGGAATAGACTATGACGATACCTTCGCCCTAGTTGCCCGTTACCCCTCTATCAGATCTGTTATATCCCTAGTAGCTCAAATGATATGGGAGATTCACCAGATGGATGTCAAGACAGCATTCTTGAACGGGGTGACAAAAGAGGAGGTGTATATAGAAGAGCCCGAAGGCTTCGAAACTCATGAGAAGAGAACTCATGTTTGCAGATTAAAGAAAGCCCTGTATGGGCTCAAGCAGGCACCCAGAGCATGGTATGGTCGGATTGATAGTTACTTGCAACAGTTGCGATTTTTCAAAAGTGATCTTGATCCAATCTCTACTATTTGATGGTCGAGAATGAGCCACTTATTCTAGTATTATATGTGGATGATTTGTTTTTAACAAGATCATCCAGACTCATACAGGATTGTAAGAAGAATCTTGAAGTTGAATTCAACATGAAGGATATGTGGTTGATGCATTATTTTCTGGGATTGGAAGTTTGGCAGAAGAATGGGGAGATCTTCGTTGGGCAAGGAAGATATGCTACGAGATTCTGAAGAGATTCAAAATGCAGGACTATCGACCCATGGCTACTCCCATGATCACCAACTTGAAGAAAATAGATGCATCAGGAGACAAGGAAGTGGACCCCACCTTGTGCAGACAATTCATTGGGTCACTTAAGTATCTAGTCAACACTAGTTTAGACAATTGCTTTGTTGTCAACACTCTAAGTCAATTCATGGTAGAACCAAAAAGGGTGCATTGGGCAGTAGCTAGACACATTCCTAGATATGTGCGTGGAATAATCAGATATGGGTTGAAATACTCCAAAGGGGAGGACGTCAGATTGAATGGGTTCACGGATGCAGATTGGGCAGGTAGTTCAGTAGACCAAAAAGGTACCTCAAGGTATTGCTTCAGTGTTGGATCAAGGATGATATCTTTGTGCAGCATGAAGCAGAAGTTGGTAGCTCTAAGCTCAGCAAAAGCAGAATATATGGCAGCCAGCACAACTACGTGCAAAATTATATGGCTTAGAAAACTGCTTGTGAGCTTGTTCAGAATAAGGATGGAAGCGACCAAGGTGTACTAGGATAATCAGTTGTATCAAACTCTCGGAGAATCTAGTATTTCATGATCAGTCAAAACATATTGATATCAGATGTCACTTTATCAGAGATTGTGTTCAGCGTGGGGCAATACAGCTATAGTATGTCCCCACAGGAGATCAGGTAGTAGACATACTCACAAAGGCTCTAGGAAGAGCTAAGTTCATTCAGTTCATAGAACAGATGGGTATGGTAGAGAATTCGTTTCAGTCGTAGAAACAGGTGACTTCTCATTTATAGTGACAACGGGAGTTGCAGTACAGATGCAGTGTTGACAACTGGCAGGGTCAGCAACAATACAGATGCAGCATTTGTGTAGTAGTTGGTGGACAGGATGTCAGACATCAGCTAGCGCAGAGGAAGATGTTACAGAACAGGGTGATGCTTCAGCAGGCTGCATTACTAGAGCACATTCCTCACTAAGAGGGAGTGTTGATTTTTGGTAGCATCGGATGTGCTCTAAGTCTCAAATTTTGCAGAGAGGCTTAGACACATGCATTCTCCAATACCCATAAATCGTTTTGGGAAATTCCACCAAGAAACAATTTTATTAAAATAATTAATTATTTTTAATGGGACCCTAAAAACTTAGGAAATTAAAATAATTAATGGGTATTAATCTAAACTATGGGTGAAACTTCTAGAAGAAGGCGAAGATCAAGTCAAAATGATCCTAGCCATTGATTAGAATCTAATCTAGGTCGTTGAGTGATCAACGAAAGGATTATAAGAGGAGACTTGATGGGCACTTAGAGAACACACCAGAGGCAGATACTTAGTTACCCGAATAAGATCGATTTTCTTACTGGTCGAAGTTCGGCAAGAGAATCAAATCAGAGGGAGAGTTGCAAGTGAGAAAGAGAGAGACGGCATCAGCATCATTCGAGAGTGCAAGACAGCAAGATGCAGAGCAAGAACAGGTTCATGCAGAAAGAGGCAGCACAGAGGCAAGTTGACGCAGGGACTGCGTGGGCAGCTAGACGTTGGACTAGTGTGAGAAAATTGAGACAGAGGGACGCAGAAGGATTCAGAGGAAGGAGGGGTACTTCCCCTGGATCAAAAATTTGTCTAGAAGTGTCTGTAAATTTTCTCACTCCTGTTTTGCTGCTTGTAATTTGTACATGAGATTTTGCTGAAGAATAAAAAAGAAACCTTCATCTGCTGCACCGGTTTTCCCACATTGGGTTTTTCCGAGGACGATTGTCCAAAAATAACTGTGTCATTGTGATTGTATTTGTGCCAGTATTTTTTCTTACATTTACTTTTTGCAATATTTTAATTGTGAAGGTTGTAGCAGAATATATTTCGATATTTTCCGTAAGAATACTGTGAATAACCTGTCCCTGAGATAGTAAGTAGAAGAAATAATATTAATCACTGCAGTAAGATTTCTATTTAAAAATTTTCACAACAGTCAACTCTCAGTCAATGGCCCAAAATAGTGATGAATCTTTGGTCAAACATAGTCAATGAACCACAGAGAACTTGGCCTTCAAACTTTAGTCAATTGCTTGGTCAAACAAAGAGAATAGAACCAACTCAACGCTGGTCAAACAGAAGACAAATATGTTGGCCAATGCAGAAGTCAAGGTCTCCTTTCTCTTCGCACATGTGAACAGATCTTCTTGTGTTGGTCATGTTACCCACCACCTATGGGTAGTATCCATAAGAGAAAATTTTCCTCCTAGATGGTCCTCAGCCGACAGCCAGCAGCCCCTTACAACCACCAGATTGCTCAGCGTGCCACTACCCCCGCCACTTGAGCTAGCCATATGCTCTCTCACCCATTTTTTATGGTCATATGTTTGAAGGTGGGCCTTCCAACCCCAAATGTATGGCTTTTCATTGTGTAGTTGGGTATTTTTGTTTACCTATTTTGGACACTTTTGGGCATGGAAGAGTGGGCTTGGTTTGTACTCGTGTCTCCTTTGTCCAATTTGATGGTTAGCCTTGTATCTTAGTCCTATGGGGTCTCCTTTATTGCTTATTAGCTTGAGGGGTGGCACTACATGGGAAACCCTAATTTGGTTGTCTGGTCCCGCTTCCCGACAACATATACATCACTCCCCTCCGCTCATTATAACCCCATTCACCAAATTTCCCATCCGGGTCCACATTTGTCCATTGGGTCCAGAAGAGGTTAGCCTCCCCTTCCCCTTGTCCACACTTTCAGTCAGGCCTGGAACGATGCCCTGGAGGTTGATGGAACTAAAAGAAAAGGAAAAGCATGATTTGGCCACTCTCAACAGAAAATGTACCATAAAATGCAAAAGATGGCCAAGACATACAAATTTAGCACGCGGGCAAAAGCCAAACATGAGCTCTATTCCTTTCATAATGGCCACCACCCTAGTTCCTAGGGCCCCTCATATCAACCCCTTATATCATTTAGGAACCCATGATTGTCCCAACCCCTGATGGGCAATAAATTGCCCCACCTAAAGGGGGTATTCACTGTTATATCCTCTACACATCATGCTCTCATCCCCTGGAGCCCTTAGCAGTTACAAAAGAAAACGCAATAAAAGGCAAAAGCCATATGAAGAAAGGTGGAAAAACAAGGGCCGGTGTAACTCATGCACCACGATTGCTCCCTCCTACATTCATACACCCAAGTGTGGGCTTCCCTTGTTATGGCTACCCTTGTACTATGGCATGTGGCTTGGAACCTTCCCCTGATGCCCCATTTCATTCCACCATTATATCACAATGTCACATGCCACCTGCCATTTGATGGATGTACCATGCACATGTCACCCACTTGGAGGTTGAAACCAACTGATAGGGTCCTTGGTTAACGTTCTTCTTGAACATGGAGACACTTGTACATTCTAAAGCCCATTATCGAAGGGCTTACCACCATGAATTGTCCACTTGGTTTCATGATTTGTAAGCTTACTTACTCAATTGCACTAATGATCTATTGTACTGGAAGGTGACGGTACGCATTGGATCTTATACAGGATTATAGGTGGGTCTTCATCTTCGGTTTGGTCTCCCTATACGGGATCCAAGCCCTCTAGAGGGTCATATTGGCATTCGTACGGTGAACATTGAGAGCCATCGGTCTCCATCATAGCTCAGAGCATACTCCCACTTCATGGGATCCTTCAATTCCACCTAATGCTTGCTCATGTTCCACCTTTTGGGATGATGATGATGCACCTAGACCAGCTTGACCAATCGGTTCTACTCTTGCACCACACAATTGGTATTTGATCCAGGGCCTAGATGAGGATGTGTCTCACCGGGAAAGACAATGGGAGGGATTGCACCATTCTTCTAGTCCTTACAGATGGGATATATGCTTGTTCGATCCATTTGGAGATCCATGAGGATGTTTTGTGCCCCCACAACCACTTGGGGACACCACAGGATGTTTCCTTGGATATCAAGAGGCCAACCCCTTGATCACTATGTTTGGAGCTCATTTATTCATTTTGGCACACATTGGACTCCATTAGGCCTCTTCAATGGCCCTTTGACCTATTGTATCTATTATTTTTCCCTCTTGGGAGGCTTATTGTTGTATTATGGAGCTATCTTGGTGGGCTTGTCACCAAGGGATGTTATTTTTGCACAATATTTTATTGGTAGGGGCATTATTAGCCCTTATTAGGAAGATATATATTGATGTGATGATCATTTCATTTGATCATCACTTGCATTTAGATCATTGTTTCTTCTAGGAATTTTTCTATAGTGTTTTGATTGACGAATTGGTTTCTTAATGCATTTCAATGCTTGGAAGAGCTTAATTCTTGTCTTGGAGCTTCGATTTTCTTGCACTTTGATGATTGGAATGATTTTGCTACACTTGTGCGTACTATTTTTCATGTTTATCTTGTACTTTGTCTCATTTAATGATCTATGAAATATTTTCGTTCATGAAGATGGTGTAGGTGCCCTAATGCTACTACAAAGTTGTTAATATTGCCTTTGTGAGAGATTTTTCATATGATTATTGTGAAGTATAGTGAATTATTTTCCTAGGGGTACATGGTTGTTCATGTTTTGCCTTGATAAGTCATCAATTGCAGCATCAGTCACTATAAATTTTTCTAGTAACTTAGTTGTTGCTTAGGCCATACGAAGTTGTTGGAGAACTCCTTGGTTCAGAATAAGCATCTCTAAACATTGATTTCATTAGACTACATTCCCCCAATAGGCTAGGAACTGATCTAGTCCTAGGTGATCATCAAAATAAAACTCTTTTCACCTCTTCTCATTTTTTAATGCCTAAACCTAGTCGGTTTCCTAGGGCATCACACAAAAAAAATTCTAGCCATCAAAAAATCCTTGAAAATCGATCAAGAACTGTGTTGGGGTCTTCTTGAGAGGTCCTCCAAATTTTAGGTTAACCTAATGGTGGAATCTCAATACAATGCAAGCCCTAGCTGAAAGACCGTTTTTCTCCCTAGGTTTCCTTGGATTAGTGCCTTCATTAGGATCATTGCATTCAAATTTCAAGAGAAATCTAATTCCTTTGATCCTCTTCTCATCCCTAACTTGGTCAAGTCCATTAGTTTGTTGCTCAACCCCAAACCCTTGACCTTGTTTGGGTCCACTAGGGCTTCTTTGTGGTCCCGCAACTTTGTAACTCCAACTTCACAAGGATTGCTTAGAAACCCTATTCTTCTAGGATTCTTTGGTTTAGGGCACCTCTTATCAAGACATACCTCTCAACCCTAGACCCAAGTATCCTCTTAGCCCTTCTTATAGAACCATACATCTTGCTTCTAAAGAAAGTAAGCTCATCATTTAAGACTCTCTTGTGAATAGTCTTTGGAATCACTTTACATCCTATCATTGGTCTAACTTTCTTAGTGATTCTCCTCATATAGAGACTCCTCCCGTCGGTGAAAGTCCATAAAGAGCAAGGAGTTTCAGCTGAGGTGACAGTGGGTTATTGCTCCATTGTTGCCACTTGACCTAGTAGTTTCTCTATAGGAACCCCTCCTAGGACACCTGCTAGTTTGAGGGCTAACAGGTCGAAATGAGTGAGATGTAATAAGTAAATCGACTGCCAATATATGTGTGTGCTAGGAGATGGATTTTGCCCTCAGGGTCAAACCCCTTTAAATGGTGGGGTCGACCTGTGCATTTGAGGCCGACTTGGAAAGCCGAAAAATATATAATTTCTCCTTCAATTTTGACCATGAAAATACTGACCAAAGCTACCAATTTCCAACACTCACCTTTAGCTAGGGAGGTACTTTTCATTCTCTCTCAAGATCAATTTCCCCAACAAATCCATTAGTCTCTAAGTAATGACCTAAGGGAGAGATTACAACGTCAAATTTACAAGTCTCATCATAAGGAAAGATACATAGCAGCGAATTCATCCCACAAGCCAAAACCAATGGCATCAAGGTCAAAACCCAACTGCCCATGGGATCAATGAATATCGCTCGTGAGGCCAAACTCTCCAACAATAAGCAATGGTTTCTCAATCAAGCACAATGACCCAAGAGAATAATCAGAGTCAATCTCTATGACCACCTCATTGGTCTCTCAGTCAAACACCACGACTCAAATAAGGATCAAACTCTTTGACCATACCAATGGTCTCTTGGTCAAACCAATGGCCTAAGAGAGTACACAAGGTCCATCTCCCCGACTATAAACCAGGGTCTCTTGGGTCAATCCAATGAAATAAGGGAGGAATCCCTATCTCATATCAAACTCCCCGACTATATAGTCTCTCGATCAACAACCAAGGGAGGAATCCTAATCTCGATGTCAAAATGGTCAATCTCCCTGGCCATAGGGTCTGTCAATCAAATACAATGACCCAAGGGGGAGTACTCAAATCAGTGTCCCCAACCAATCCTACTAATCTCTCGATCAAACACAATGACCCAAGGGATCACTCCAAGCCTCAAAACCAACCTCCCCAACCATAAGGTTTTTTACTCAAACTCAATGATCCAACAGAGCAACCAAAACAATTCCCAACCATAAACCAAGGTTTCTTAGCCATGCCCAAGGAAGATTCATGATGTTATACAATCAATTCTTTCTCTCTTCAAGAGAGGATTCTTAGCCATTCCAAGCTTCTTTCATAAACAAACTTCATCTAAGATAGTGACTATGTCAAAACATTAGCAACCTGCTCATCAGAAGAAATGTATTCGAGTCTCACAACTCTTCTTTAGACAATGTCCCAGATATAGCGATACTTAATCTTAGCGTGCTTTGACTTGCCATGAAAAAGCAGAATCTCAAAAAGCTTCAAACAACTTTGATTGACACAATATATCATGGTCGATTCCAACACTTGATCAAAAATCCCAGCAAATAACAATAGGTTGAACAACCAGCTATATACTTAGCTTCAGTCACGCAACAGAACTCTACATTCATGATATCACAACAGATCCTAAACTAAAACAACATCCAAAAGTGCTCTTTCTATCTGCAGTGTATCCAACCCAATCAAAATCTGCAAATCCATGCACCAGATAGTTCAACGAGCCAATCAATTGATGATACTACATCAGAATCAAAGTCTAGCGACTTCTTCAAATTTGTCATCATGAGAGTGTTCATGGACTCACAGTCCATTATGCCAAACTTCTGAACGATCTCAACAAAGATTTTACCATGTTGGACATTGGATAAACCAATGCTCCCCGTGTGTTTTGTGACATGGACTAACCACCTCTCGTGGATCCTTATCTCTAGCGATGTGATTGTTGACTAACACCTACAAGTTTTGGCCTAATGGCAATCGTAATTCCCAACAAGTGGTATTAGAGCATAGGTCACGAGTTCGATACACACCCAGCTCACATTGGGGGGAGATTGTTGGACATTGGATAAACCAACACTCCCTGGGTGTTTCATGACATGGACTAACCACCTCTCGTGGATCCTTATCTCTAGCGATGCGATTGTTGACTAACACCTGTGGGTTTTGGTCTAACGGAAATCGTGATTCCCAAACCAATATTTTGTCATACTTCTAAATTCAGGTAGTCATGCATTGGACCAAGATCCTTTAATTAGCTCCCTCTTAAACTGGACAAGGAAGTACTCAGTCCCAATCAAAATCATGTGCTCATTTTCAACAACAAATCAGCATTGTTCTTCATAGAACCAAATAGCCATCAATTCGAGAGTACCATGCATGAGGTGCTTGACTTCATAGTCTTCTCCCTCTTATTGAGGTAATCCGTTGCTTGGTACTTCTAGCCATCTTCATCTGGGAAGTCCCAATTGACTTCTTTTCGGCACAAATCAAATCAGCTCCCTTTGAGTCTACATCTCAACACGAGTCTTCTCGTCACTATCTTTACTTCGCTCTTCCATTCTTTTTCATCTATGCCACAGCCTTGGTAGTGTACAATATGTACCTACAATCCTCACTAGGAGGCCAGGGAAGAACAAATACAACCAAGCAAGATATTCAAAGACAAGAGACTAATAATAAAGATAACATGAAATTAAGAAGGAGAGATATAAAATACTTATCTTTTGTAAATATGTCAGCTCCCTCTTAATGTCAGCCTTGCATCCTACCTGAAAGCCAACCTCATCCACATCATTATCAAGATGTCATTCCTTCCTTGCAGGAGCTAAGGATACTTCTTGGAAGCAATCAATCCTAGGGTTTTGTCCATAAACCCTAGTGCTTTCTTATCCAAGCCATGTTGTTTGCTAGGGTTTTCAAATCAGTAAATGCAAGGTCTTCCACAGCAGCACATATGTCATCAACTAAGAATCTTTGTCACCAACAGGTTCATCCAATATCCTTGGTCACAACAAATCAGGTAGCTCGACTTCTTCAAAGCAATGGATTTCATCAAGGAAGATCTTCAGTACCCAAGTCTCATACATGGCATCAATGCTTTTAGAAACGTAGATCTATAGCAATATCAGATCTGCAAGAGCTTTGATCTTCATCCTTGAAGAGGAACTCGGCCTCCTTTTTTCTTCACTGTAGGCAGTCTTTTGTCAAAGGTATGAATAGTGATACCTTTCTTTTATCTTCAAAAAACTGAGCAACCATAGATTATGAAATAGATACCATTCTTCTAAATATGCAGAGGCACATCTAGCTTCTGAATAACATCATCATACTCCAACCTTTTGATATATAAGCAAGGTTACACAATTTTCACATGTGGTTATATTGTTGTGAGCCAATATCATTTCTCATTGGCATAGTTTTTATGCCATACAACAACGATAGCGAAGATTATAAGGTGGAGGTACACCTTCAGAATTCACAGTTGTCCTAAAAGTTTCCTCACAGTCCCATGACTGACTAACTTGTTTCAGTAAGGTTCATGTCAGCAAATATTAGCGCTTAGCAATCTGCTTCAACAATCTGTCTTTGGCAACGTTTTTCAAGTGTTCAATACGTCTTATAATAGAACAAAGCATACCAGATTTTGTATCTTCAGCACTTTATCAGCCCATGTCATACTTGAATTCATTATTGCAACTGTCGTTCAAACTTGATATAATGCATGCGATTTCAATATATTGACAGTCTTTTGAAATTTGAACAACTCTACGAAATATTATGATGCAATTCTTTTGACAGAGTTCCAAGAGATCATCTACAAATATCTTCCACAGTAAGATAGATCGGTGACATATCTGTCAACCTTTCTTTATCTGCGCCCTCCAAACAGATACTCAACTCAACCTTCCTTTTACTTCAGATCATATTCGCCCTTTTTGTAACTAGAGATATTTTGGGTTTCTGAAGCAGACATTTAAGGTCTTTTCGATAAATGGTACAGAGACACAGAGCCATCCCTTATTCATATTTGCAAGACAAACTTTGATATCTTAAATTAGTTATGCCATACTTCACATAGGTCACACATTTTTCTTGTGACTTTGTTTTGCCAGAATTTGAAAATATTAAGATAACTTTGATCTCTTGTATAAACTTATCACTGAATTTGTAGGAGAAGGCATTTCAGGCTCATTCCTTTATGAGTGATGTAGGACATCCGATACTTCTGGTTCACTGTTACTCACATTTTCCAGTACAAGAGAGACTCATGCTGCAAAATTTTCATCCTTCAGGGAGTACATAGATCAGCCCTTTCTTAAGGATCAAAAGCAGATTTTCTACTTGGCCTTCATCTATAAGAGTCTAGGTATGTTGTCAAGGAAACTTTGAACGAAGAGGATAATAATATATACCTTATATTTCAAGGAGACACCCGACATAATACCTTGTCAACCATGAGATATAGATGCTTCTTCTTTCAACATAGTAGATAGGTAGGATCCATAAACAATGTTCTGCTTCTGAATATACATGATTGATTTTTCATACTACAGGATACTTCTTATGATCAAAAGTCATCAGGAATTTCAGCATTCAAATTTATCATGGTTTTAAGAACAAACTTGATACACACCTTTTTCAACCAAGCATATTGACAAGCATCTCCATTATGAGATTTCAAAATAATCCTTTCAACGAAATCACTGTAGGTAATGCCACATACCTCATGTTCCAAGTAATGAATGGCTTCACTGAACTGCATTTTCTATCTCAAGATTGTATGGAAACAATCTTTAGGCAAAGGTAAATAGACCTTTCAAATTTGAGTGACATAGATCAGATTTTCTTTATAATTATTTCTTCCATCTTTTTGATCTCCTAAGGATTCTTGGCCCCCAAACATGTCTCTGAAAATTTTGGCCCCTTCTGCAACTTCTGAGGCATCTCGGTCTTTGGATTTGTGAAATATTCCCCAGTCTTCCAAATCTGAAACCTATGGTTCATCAAGATTCATTCATCTTCTTCTTGCAGGTGATGACTCCTTTCCACAATAGACTTTCAACCTTAATCTTAACATGGTCATCAATCTCGATGCAATAGATGATCTTAACCCTTGATATCCTTGCAAACTGTGACATAGACATTCGGCCTTCCACAGCAAGTCTTTGAACTAGGTCTTCTTCAAACTTAGGCCGATTTAGGGCTTTCAGAGATCAGGGCTGTCAGTTAGATAGGTGATCTAAGTGCTCTTTCCTTCATTACAGCTCTGATGCCATGTTGATTTTCTAGTACAAGCAAGACTAGAACATTTTATCAAACTGATAACTACTTCCAATTATACAATTAGAACATTCCAATCATTGAGCAGTTACACATGAAAATTTTCAACCATTAACTTCAATAGAGCAATATAGATCATAGTAAATAATGAAACAAGGGACACCAAAATTTATTGGGACAAAACCCCACAAGGGTAAAACCCGGTAATCTGTCCTTATGAGAGAGAGTTCAATTCATCAAAATGTACATCAGAATTTTCCAGTCAAAATGCCAATCTCTGACCTCAATAAATGCCATGTCAAACCTTACGCAATTCAGTATCACCTCCAAAATTATATGGCAAAATCTAGCTTTGACTGTTACAGGAGAGATCGGAGTTGAAATTTCTTATGCCAACTGTGCCTTCATCCTCCCTAAGATTACCGAAAGTGATATTTGAGTAAAATTTTCCAATTTTATTGAAATATAACATCTAAGAACCTAAGATTAAAACAATTCACGTATATGAAAACACTGTTGTGTACCTAATAAATATGAAAACACTGTTGTACACAACAATGTTAGTACATGAAAATTTTGCGCCGATAAAGGCCACTTTGTACAAGCAAGTTGGCAGATAGTCTCATTTATCTTACCACAATAAGACCTACTCTTAATTATGCAATGGGTGTTGTGTCAAGGACCAAGGTTCATGGCTATGAAAAAACAACTTATTGGAGGATGGGAAATGTATTTCAAGATGGAAAGGAAAATGTAGGACAATAGAATTACTATGGCAAAGAAAAATGGTATTGTTTGAATTTTTCATCACAAGGGTTCTCCTATTTGACTGTAAATTATAGGGTGATAGGACAACAAGAGAAAGTTGGTGAAAATCAGCAAAATTCAGATGCATTTCATACTAAACACTCAAATTAAAAGCACTACCTTACATCCTATTCCAATCATAGAAATTGGCGTGTAACAAAGGAAAAATCAAAGCAAGCTATTGATTCTCATCCTGAGAATTAAGGAAATACAAGATGGAAAGGAGTCAAAGAAAACAAAGAAGAAGAAAAAAAAAATATACTGTCATTACGTATAAGAATTCACGATAATATACTAAACCATGGATGAACAAAAGATAACAAAAATTAGTCGGTCATTTGGGAATTTTGGTTTCCTCATAAACAAAAACAAACTAATCCAAAAAACAAAGCCTCTAGAACAATATGTAATCTGAATTTACCTCATTCTATAGGGAAGGATATTAAAGGCCAAGCCTAGGGTAAATAACAAATCATGAGAGACAAATGGAATGGCTGTACTGAGTTTACAGAATGTGATTTTAGAATTTTTTTATCATCTGTGTCTTTGTATTTGTGTTATGCATTAGGACTGTTGAGGATTTGATGGAATTGTTGAGATTTCATGGGATTCCATTTAAAGAAGATATGTACTTTCAAATTGATACATATATACATAAATAGCCTCTTCCTTTTTTGGACAGAATTGGAGAAAGCACTTTCCTGGTTTATGGACCATCTTTGTGTATACTAGCTGCATTGGCCTTTTTTGGTCATTTGTGGACATTAGCATAATCTCTTGCTCTCTTTCTTTCTACCCAAAGCATTTCAAGAGTAGGAATCACATTTCAGCTCCTATTCCTAAACACTCCAACTGACTAAATCCCAACATCCTTTGAGATTCATATCTGAAAATATAAAAGATATTGTTCTTATATTTTTTCCAAATAACAAGTATTAAAAAGATACCTCCTGCTGAATTGTTCGTTCAATCCATTCTGAGATTCTAGCAAGTTGCATGTTTATCCACCGCATAATCAACGTACCAGATATTGTTTCAACCTACAAACCAAAAAATGTGTCACATTCCATCTCAAATTATGGGTAGCATAGAAATATTAGCAAGCATACAAGGCATGCATATGATATCTACATATGCATGCATCGCATGTACTACACTAGTATCCATATTAAATTAAGAAGAATTCCCAAGAATAGGATAAAAGAATTAATTAGTGAAAATACTAATATAAATACCCAGCTCACAAGAATATATTGAATATATTAGGTAAGGCATTTATGTGTGTACCATCATCATAATAGGTAACTATAGTTTATTATAGACAATAAAATATTAATGCAATATACTGTTCAAATCAAAATGGAAATACAATTTATACAAAATAAAATAATTGTATATAAATTAAAAGAAACTATAATATACATAACTCAAAAAAAGGAAACAAAAAAATATATTATGTATGGTATATAATAAAAGAAAAAGTGTTATATATATGATGCAGATTGAATAAAGTATAAAAGGTAAAACAAGAGGAAAAGTATTATGTGTTATATTATTTTTAAATCAAGCAAAATAATCAAGGCACGTTTCCCCATTAACATTCAAGGAGGGTGGTTGATACTATACGGGCATGTTTCAAAAGATTATAACCCTATCACCTTTAGCATGGACCACTGCTTATGAGGATAAATACCTCATCCTCCTCAAAGGAGTGAGGAAGGATTATCCGACAAGCAGGCAACTGGCTGAGATGAGGGGAAAAGATTCGATGAAGAGGCGGTGAGGAGAGGAGCCTTGGCGGGGGCGGAAGGAATAAAAGGGGATCGAAGGAGACGAAGAAGGGGGGAGAAAAATAAGAGGAAGGATTCACCATTGAGGAACAAGTCTGAAAATTTGGGAAATCTGAGTAATTTTTCTTGGAATTTTGGGCACAAGGAACAGAATTCTTCAATTCCAAAGTCTTCTATATATGGGAACCAAATAGGTTGATCTCAGATAGGCTAAGAGGATTCAATCGATTTGTTAGTGTTGACCACTAGAGTGGCACCTAAAGATTTTTTGAAGACTCTGTGCCCAAGGATGTAACAAAGGTTGCTTGTACCATCAGAGATCATCATGCTACTAGAGTTTTTAAATTCTACTTCTTCTTCTTATCATTTTCTGTTATACCCAGATTTTACAAGCCCTGTGGGGAAATGTAATAAGAGATGCTAGTATGATGAGTTTTGAGTCACGTAACAAGCCTAGGTAGCTTTGGACCTTGTCATCAAGTGAGTATTACTCTGAAAGGTTTTATTTCACTTGGTTAATTATCATCTTCCTACCAGGATTTAATAATTAATTGAGTTTTTTCCTCCAAATATACTCCAAATCTAGAGTACGACTTGATGGTGAGGCCTTGGGTTAGTCCTAGTGTCTAGGGTCTGTATATTATACCATACTAAATCACACAAAAAATTTCGTGGAACTTGATTAGGTCTAGGGGGTCATTTTTTAATTTTTAAAATTTCCCATAGGACGAAAATTGCAATAAAATTTGTATATGAAATGTAATAAGTGTTGTCTAGAGAAGTTGTGTAGGGTATGAGTAATAAAAATTGCACCTCTCACCCTCAACTTTCTACTAATACACACTTTGAGGGTTAAAAATGTATTCTAGACCCTCAAAACCCACTTTTCCTAATTTTAGTGGAAAAAGTGGCAATAAATTAAGCCAGCGATTAAATAAATGTAGAAAAATAAATATTCACACATGCTAAATGATGTGGAAATGAGGTGCAAAATCATGGAGGAGTTAAAATGAAGTTCCAAGGTGATGCGGACTCCTTAATCAAGGAAAGGACATATGCTAAAAGGAAATCAAATTTCTTGACATAAATCCAGCAACTTTTGATTGGGAAATTCGAATTTGTGGAAATAATGCACATTTGGGAGGATTTGGAAGAATATTTGGTGGAGATTTTTGCGGGAAAATGTTCCCACATTGGTTCCCACCCATATACACTTGTCATTTCATCATGGAATTTGATTTTGCTAGAGGGATTCTTGATGCCACTTGGGAAATTCGAATTTGCATGAAAGTGTTTTGGGATTGCCACCCATTTGCTTTGGGATTGTCACCATTTGCCTTGGGATTGGCTCCCAAGCATCTATATAATAAGAACTTTGCAAATTAATACAAAAGACTTTGGGTTACATTTAAGGTGTTCCTCTCCTTGTGTATGGTAGCTTTATGATGTTCTTGCTCTTATATTTCTACTTGCTTCATTATGTTATTATTTCCATGATGATTTTCAAGTTATGTTGATATGCAGCTATCTCATATTAGCATGAGGATTATTTACTTGCTCTAGATTGAGAATTGTTTTAATTGATGTCAAATATATCTCTAGAATGTTCTCTTCATTGCATTTGATTAAGCCCATGTGGATCTAATCTATTCATGCGAAGTTGTGTAGAAAATCCTTCTTTGATCAAGCTTCAAGCGTGAGGGAAGTTCTTGGGTGAACCAACCAACTCTTGGAAATATTCAAGGAGAACCTACATTTGTCAATTGCCAAAGTCTTATCATTCGGATTTGTTTTGCAGGGATTATTCTGAGTTTTGAGCTCCTATCTCTAGCTTCATAATTCAATATTTATTTCTCAGATATTGTGCTTCATTTGTTAATATCTTGCTATTTTAAAGCTAAATCATGGCTAGGCAAAGAGGAGAGTTTACTCATACTCTTTGGCTTAGTATTTTGTAGATTATATTGTACACATATTTTGTAATTTTATTAAGCTAATACTTGGTTTGTTTTGCAGTCTTCTCTAACTTGTGTCTTGTGACAGCTTTCGAGATTTGTCTATGAAACTATTAACAAGTGTGCAGGACCTTAGGCTCTCAAAAAGATCATTTATCTCCTTTAGCTATGGGCATTAAGAGGCTTTGCCTCTCCTCTTCTTGTAAAAAAATGAATTTTCTTGTGCCTTTCTTTGGCCTCAATTGCAGAAATAACTCATCAAGGAAAAGTCTATATTTTAAATCTTTTATTGTAAAATATTTTCCTTGGATTTGGAGGAGCCTTCATGGTCTTTTGCCTCTTGTAAAGTTATAAAATTTATGATTTTGAGAGCGTGGGTTTTACCCATTGGCATCCATATCTCTCCACTTTGGGAGAGGACTTGTGGTTGACTTGTTGATTCTTGTATTTCATTTCTCTTACATGCATGCTCTAATTTGCTAATTAACACAACCATACAATCTCATTTACTTTGCTAAAGTCACTACTATTTTGCTTGCACTATTTGCATCAATTGCTACAAGTTACAATCTACAATTTTTATTTCATAGCAATTTATTTTCATGCAAGCAATCTCTTTAACTTGATATATTTAGCTTGAGCATTGTCTAAAGTCCACTTATGCTTCATTACTTTGCAACAAATTCACATCTTAAGTTTTGATGCATCTTGTATTTGGGAAATTTCACTTTACAAAGCAAACATTTACTTTATGTCAAGCAAATCTCTCAAGTTGAAGTTTCTTTCTTTCTTTTGCAAAGCTAATTGAGTACAATCTTGAGTTTACTTTTCACAAGCATTGCCATTTACTTTACATGCAAGTTAATTTCTCATTTGCTTTGGGTTTATCACAAACTTATCATAAGGCAAAGTAAATACCTTTCACAATCTCACATGTTTATGCAATCTTGTGTTTAAAGCATCTCCATCATTTACTTAACTTTTGCAAACTTACTTGCACATCATAGTAGGCATCTTAACTTAGTTGCACATTTAAAATCAACCTCCAAGCATGAGCTTGGTTGATAGAAATCATAGGAAAAAAAGACTTCCTTGGAAAGTTTCTCCATTAGGTACGAATTAAGGTAAAAGCGTTGTTACCCTACAGTTATGAAGGTGGCTTGTCTCCTTGTAGGAACGAAGGCACACACTAGCTCGTAAGACTTAGGGGGCAGATATCGTTAAATACACCTATGTGCCCTCACCCCCTTATTTCTTATAGTCACTCCAATTTTTACCCTTTGGTAAGAGCTTAAAGGGAGAACTTCTCACCTTGACTAGACATTTTAGATTAAAAATTAACCAAGATAATTGCATTTAAATCTAGTGTAGGTGCATTTCATTCTAATACATCTCAAGGTTTTACTTGCAATTTTTCATTCTACTTGTCATTGTTGAATTGAATACTTTGTTTTTTGACAAGCATTATTTCATCTATATTTTGCATGTAGAATACTAATTGTTTTCCTTTTGCAAGATATCCTTGTATGCTTTGATTTAGCAATAGATCATATATATTTGAAGCAATGTTTTAAAGCTCCAACTCGGACTCCGACTCAGCCGAGGTCCGACTCCGACTCCAACTCGGTATCAACTCGGCCGGCTCGATTTCAATGACTCAGTCGTTGTAAAAAATACATTAAATATTTATTTTTTATAAAAACACATAATTTTAAAGATTTTCATTCATGTTTTCAAACACACAACATTAGAATATAGATAGAAGACAACATATGATCAAAGTAGGCTCATGAATATATCCATTATATCAAAATGGTATCCAGTGCACTGTCCAATACATACACGATGATGATATAGAGATCAAAACAGAAACACAACCAAGGAGGCTAGAAATGGCCTCTACAACAAAAGTTTGTGACCAGTACTACTGGCTACTGCTAGAGTTGCCAACGTCGTATGGCTCAGTGTTACCTGGAAGCAGGAGTGATAGTGGGGAGCGAGAGCGAAAACAGGAGCAGGAGCGACATTTTCGGAAGCTCCCGGTTTGGGAGCGAATCCCGGAGGAGTTCGACAACCAATGTCACTAACATCAAGGTACATAGAGGGATTGGTGCTCTTGATTAAATACAAGTTCCATACCTAATACATGACAAAATTCAACAGAAACATTGCAATTCCCCAATCTTGAAATCCTGAAAAACAGATAAGTCTGCTGGATTTTGAATGAAATCTAAAATTCTACTTTCTCCATATGAAATCCAATGAGGCCGAAACCACTCTCAAACATCCTGAGTCATTTCATGGTAATGTTAAAAATTTAAGTAAAAAGATTAAGAATTTAACATTACCATGAATAGCATAGCCTTAGTAGGGCAATATGATCAAATACTAGGGTTTGAGAGTGGGGAATGGACCCCAAAGACCAGCAAACTAATTCATAAACCCCTTTGGAGTCCCCCACACCTAGAAAAAATTTTAAAAAATAAAAAAAAGGTGTGTTTTTATGGTTCACTGGCCACTATTAGCTACCCGGCCGAGTAGTTACGGATCCGGCCGAGTCGGCCGAGTTATCACTGACTCGGCTGAGTCATGCTATGACTCGGCCGGGTCAGTCATAACTCGGTCGACCGAACCGAATTTTCTATCGAGTTGAAATTTTTTTTCCAACTTAGACCAACTCAGCCGAGTCGGTTCCAAGCCGGCCGGATCTTAAAACAATGATCTGAAGGCATCCTTATATCTTGTATTGATTATTTCATTGTGCTAACATTTTTTTGTTTCACTTTCAGGATTACTTGAGCTTTATGTGAAAGCATTTCATTTATATTAAGCAAATATCATTCATTTTTTAGCAATACTTTAAAAAACACTGGTCTTTAATATGCTTATGTTTATCTCATGTGTTGATGGATGTTTCATGTTGAAGTTTCTAATTTTACTTAGTTTAGAAATCCTTCATGCACTTTTTTCTGATTTATTCCTACCTACTTGTTATTTTTCTTTAACAAGTTATTTACAAAGTAAATACTAAAAATAAACACCAGTGCAGGCTCAACATATTACAGATCAGCCACTAAAACAAACAAGAACAAAAACACCACATGACACCATTATTTTTGGACCAATGACCCCGGAAAAACCTAATGTGGGAAAACCAATGTAGCTATCTGAGGGTTTTCTTATTAAGCAATATCAGAGTACAATCTGGGTGTCAAAACTGGCCTACCCAGCAAAGAATTTCCTTAACAGCTATACCTCACAGTTTGAGAGAAATCCCCTGGCTGAAACCCCGGAAAATCCTTCCGACAGCTCCTTAGCACAAAATTGCTTTGCAACCCCAGCGTCTGCCCAATCTGGACTGCATCAGCCCCTTTCTGTCTCACGTTGGCCCTACATTAGCCTTTCTTGGCCTGCGTCAGCCCCAGGAGGCCCGGCGTCAACTTTCTGGGCCTCTGCGTCAGACACGCTGGCCTCTCTTGTGCTTTGCGCAGCATTTGGCTGCCTCTGCGTGAGCCCTTGCTGGCTCTGCATCACTCTCCTTGACTGAAGCGTTGCTCTCCTAGCACAATCTCTGCCTTCTCTGTTTCTTTGCACTTAATGCCCCTCAATTGCTCTCCCAATCACTGATTATATTTCACTTAGCAAACCCCGCTCTAGAGAATAGAATCATTGATCACTCTGATATATTCTCCAAGTGACCCTCAAGCCTCCTCTTATACTTTTCCTATTGACATATCAACGGCCGAGATTAAGTCCCTAATCAACGGCTAAGATTAGATCTGGCTTGATCTGTGTCTTTTGGACCACTCTAACACAGATTCATATTAATAGTAAATACACATTAATATTTTATTTTCCCTAAGTTTAGACATAGGAACTCAATTAAAAATATTGATTATTTTAATATCTCCTGATCTGTTTAGAATCTGCCCAAACCCTTTCTGGGTATTGGAGATCTCATGTGCCCCAACCTCTCCACCAAATTTTGTGGCTAGAACACATCCAATGCTACCCCAAATCAACATTTCATTTCATATTGCTCACACCTTATTTTCTTATAATCAAAAAAACAAATCCATTTCACTCTAACACTCTTCTAGAAACCTCACATCTTTAACATAGTTTTCTTTAGGGACCACCCCACATAGCTAGCCTAGAAGATAGCTTAAATGGAGAGAGTTGGGAATAGGTGACAGCCCCTTTTCTTAGTTCCTTGCCACTAACCACACCTTGTGGGGTTAAAGGCTTTTCTCACTAACTATAGGTAGGTGTAGGCCGCAGGGTCAATAGGTAGTAGGAGCGGATTGGGAGCAACAAAAGCCAAAATCAACTCCAAACGGGATGTCCAAATTAGTATTTGCAATTAAATTTTGGTATCATTTTAAATTTTTGGTTAAATCTAAAAATTAGGGCATTATGGGCATTTCATTTGGTATCAGAGACGGGTTGTCAAACTCTTTGGACCCTATAGGCTCTGCTTACGTTTCTGTGTGAATTTTTTTATTGTACCCAGCCAATTAAATCCCTGGAACTAGTCGAGAACTCTAATAAGGTGTTTTGGAAGTAGGTTTTATTCCATGCGTAAAATAAAATGTAATGCTCCTAAGAAATGTCCTTTCCTCACTCACCAACTGCGATTGCTGACTGGGAACCATTTTGCATCCCACATTTAAGCACCCAATTTTTTTTTAAATACTCAATGATGGTAGAATACTCATTACCAGTTTGTATACTAAAGAGCAGCAATATAATTACACCCCTCCTTGAAGTTTAGTTCATTGTGAATTGTATTTCACTAAATAAGATCTCATGAACATAATTCAATAAGAGGTATTGAACTCCGTGGAATATCTGAATATTTTCCATTGTGCTAACTAGTTGATTCGCTGAAGTTTGGCATGTTTTTTGTTGAAATTTCTAAGTCTGACACGTTAGAAATCCCTACTGCATTATCTGGTTTATTTTCTCCTACTTGTTCTTCTTATTAACAAGTCATTTATAAATATAAATACTGAAAATAAACACAAATACAGCCATAACTCATATATAGATTACCAACTGAAACACTGAGACAAACACACAAGGGACACCGTTATTTTTGGACAATTGTTCCCGTAAAAACCCAATGCGGGAAAATAGGTGCAGCAGTTCTGAAGGTTTTAATATTACACATATTCTTGAGTACAACTAGGGTGCCATCAATGGATCACCCAACAGAGATTATTACACGGCAATAATACCTCTCCTCAGAGCAATGTTTTACAACTCGGACTCGGACTCCGACTCGGCCGAGGATCGACTCCGACTCCGACTCCGACTCGGTAATGACTCGGCCGGCTCGATTTCAATGACTCGGTCGTTGTAAAAAATACATTAAATATTTATTTTTTTTATAAAAAAACATAATTTTAAATATTGATGGGGATGGACAATTATTCTGGTGCTGGGCAAGCAGCAAGCAGGAAGGGGATGAGTCATTAGGAAATTAATATAATTGTATATATGAATTGTCGATGAAGTTAAGAGGAAGAGGACTGATACTTTTAGTCTTCATTAATATCTTGATAGTGTAATCAGGCCTTGGTCTCCAATAAATGGGTGTGAACTATAAACTATAAAGATAAACTTCAGTTCTTTATCAGTGTCTCCTTGAACCTTGGAATTCTAATCCAAATTGCATCAATATCATTTGTTGCAGAGTGCATGGAAAGATGCATCAAGGCAGTATTTGAGTGCAGCATGTAATTGAAATGGTTCCTTCGATATTTAACAAAATTTATTGAACGATAAAAGAATTCCAATCTCTTGAGGTGACATATAGATAAAAGTTTCAAACAGACTTTTCCTAGTGCTCACTACTGAAATATGAGTCAAATAGGCAAGAAATACACTTCATTGTCATCATGCTGAGCCAAGTAGTGAACAGAGTCACAGGCATTGATAGTATCCACTCATTTCTTAAAGGGAGGCAATTAGAAAACGAGTAATCAAATCACCTTAAGGAATAATGAGGATCTGAATTTCAATATGTAATTGTAGTGGTTCTTATTGCCCTCAATATAATATTGGTGGTAATACAAACATTTTATGTACAGACTTTAAGCTTCTTTCAAATCTGAGGTGTAATTTATCAAGATCTTATGTCTCAACTCTCATAATCCTGAAATATTGTCTCAAAAATCACAAAAAAATCAATAAAATCACAAAAAAATGAATAAATTTCATGTTTTACGCTGCCCAGCTGTAGTTTCATTGACTCGGCCGAGTCAATACATGACCCGGCCGGGTTGACCGAGTCAACTATGACTCGGCCGAGTCATTGGATGACTCGGCCGAGTCATAGTTGACTCGGTCAACCGAGCCGGGTTGCTGGCCGAGTCAGAGATTTTGGTAATGGCTCGGTTCGAAACGGCCGTTTCAGAGTTGACTCGGCCGGGTTGTAAAACAATGCCTCAGAGACAGATATTCAGCGTCTCAGCTCTAGTCTGCCCCACAAAAATCCTTCTAGTGCTTCCTCTTGGCCCTGCGTCAACCTCCTGGCTCTCTGCATGAGCACTTGGCCCCTATGCATCACCCACGCAGGCCTCTCTTGTAAAGATATTCTGACACATAGCAAATAGTTAAGTATAACTTGGTCTAGTGTAGAGTTAGGTAAAGTGTGTTTCTTTACTATGTACCTTTCTAACTTACAATCCAATGGTCACGATATGTTCTAAACATGAAGTGATCCGACGGTTCATTCTCTCCTCGGTATTACTGACACTTAATCTGTGGCTTAACACCTGATTGGTCCATGATCTCTATTTAAAGAGCACAGAGGGTCATTTGTAGTGTGACCGTTCATGAGAGAAGCTTATGTAAATTTTCATTCTTTTATTAATAAATTTATTGAAGTGCCCGTGTTGGCTCAGGCCGTGCACTGTTTCCGTCTTTGAGGGTTTTAATCACATCAAGAATATTGGTGTATTGATCTATGATCTGTTTGTGAGCAGTGTCCTTTGGTGTTCTATCTGAGGAACTTACCTTGTAAATTCCTACATCTCTATCTCTGCGCAGTCCCCAACTGCCTCTACGTCAGCCTCTTCGATCTCTACACTAAACCTCTAGCACTATCCCTGCCTCTCTGCTATGTACTCACTGCCCCTCGCTGCAATAGACCACTAGCTCGAATTTTCTCAGCAACCCCCGCTCCAGAAAATCGAACTGACTGACCAGTTTTGGTGTATCTCCAACTGACCCTCAAACTTCCTCTTATACTTTTCCCATTGAGTCTTCAACGGCCGAAATTAAGTCTCTAATCAACGACTAAGATTAGATTTGGCTTGATCCATGTCATTTAGAACATTCTCACCTAGTTTTACATTAATACTCATTAATATTTTAATTTTCCTGAGTTTAGACTTAGGAACTCCATTAAAATATTAATTATTTTAATATCTCTCCAACCGGGTCGAATTTCCCCAAACCATTTCTAATTCTTGAAGATCTTATGTGCCTTAGTCTCTCCACCAATTTTCGTGGCTAGAGCAAATCTGACGCTACCACAAATCAACATTATTTTATATACAGCCTATCGATTTCAATGTTGAGTATGATCGTAAATGTATATATATATATATATATATATATATATAGATATATAGATATAGATATAGATATAGATATAGATATAGATATAGATAGAGAGAGAGAGAGAGATCATGAAATCGATAGGATCAAAGAAGAAGAATTGTGCAATTAAATCAAATCACATAATACGCCTAAACCCTTAAGACATATGCATTTCAATATCAATATATATTAGCAATTGTTAATATCAAGTGTTGTTTTAGATGTTGAAGTGAAGCCAATTTAGATTTACACCAAATTTAAAGAATGTATTTTGGTTGTTAATGATGGAGGCAATAGCTACAGGGTCCTTAAATTAGCGAAAGAATTCCTCAGGTCTGAAGATGACAAATTAAATTTGGGCATAGTACTGAGTATGGTCTATCAATCAAAAAAATGACAAGTTGTTGATCACTGAAACTTCATGTCAAATATTGTGTAACAATGGAGAAGACCTTTAGCTATTTTGTGAAAATATTATCTTGAAAGTTTTGGAAATACAATACACCAATTGCCAGATTAGGGTTCTATTTAAATGGCAAATATGTTATTTTGTGCCTAACCTAGGAATTCTTCAAAGTAGTATTAACTTTAACCCATCTTTATACGTAATAATTATCCATCTGAGGGTTTAAATAGAAATGGAGTAGTCAAATGATGGGAGGGGGAAACTAGTAATGCTGCCACAATTATTATAAGATTTGCCATATATTCATCAAATATTAGTATCGGACTATAACTATTAGTATTAGTCCACGCTCATTGAGTCAATATTGCAAAAGATTTCCCAATATTTTGAAAAGAATATACATTATTATAAAATATATCAAACATGCAGCCTTGCCTACCAAGTCCACCCCACTATAATTATTAATCATAGGATGGTGTCAGGAGCACTAAATATTTAAATGTGCCAATGGTTCAACTTTATTAAATTTCAAAATCACTATAACATCAAATTATTAGAAATATTGTAGTCTTCCCATAGGATTATGACATTGCATTGTTAGTTTTGAAAATTATTTAATCAAATTAGATAATGTCTTGGGGTATATTTACATTTACCAATATTCCTTAATATGTCGCTATCATTTACTCACCTTCTAAATTTCACACATAATTTATAGAATTCTTATTTGTCCCTTCGAGGGGCTAATTTAATGTGAGAAAAGGTACTGCTAATTATTTTTTTCTATTTTTGATGATCAAATCTTTAAAAAATTAAAATACCTAAAAAAAGAGAGAGAAAAGGAATAAAGAGGAACTACTACTCCCAAGTAAATATTCATCCTCGTCATTAAGATAATCGATTTGGGAGTTGCATTTATTATAAACAAATAAAAAATAATAATAATAATCTTTTTAGATTTTATCGTTGTGTTAGGATGCAGGGAAAAATAGTAGAAAAGTTATACCCGCATATGAACTTGAATATATAATGTGATATTATAAACTAATTTTGCAACCCGGGTAATTATAATCATATTTTGTGACCAAGACAGAACTGCGATGGTAGAAACATATCAACGATGAGGTCGACCGGCAATAGTCCCGCCACCGCTACCACCAACACTGTCATCAAAATCAACTGCTCTGACACCTTAATTAGCAATTATAATGAGCTCATTGGAAGCACTAAAAGGGACGCCAACAGTGGATACCAAGAAAGAGCAACCTCACCTTGAGGAAAGAAACCCAAAGCAACCTAGAGGGTTGGATCATAGACAACCTCATGAGGATATTTCCAGGGATCTACAAGAGATTAAACTACAAAAAATTTTAGGAGTACAAGTCGGAGAACTTGTTGAAGCATGGTTGGAAGGAATGACAAGGTTTTTTGCACTAAAGGAATATGCCTCTACCTCCAAGACAAAAATCGTTATATTCTAGCTAAGAGGAAATGCTTTGATTTGGTGAACAAATCTAGAGAAATAGTTACATCTCACATCGGACAACATACCCTGGGAGTTGTTCGACGAAAAATTTCACGCAAAGTATTTTCCACCCTACTTTCAAGAGCAATAGGTTGGAGCCTTCCACACGTTAACCCAAGGTAACAAAACAGTGCAAGAATATGAAATGAGGTTTATGGAACTTGTAAAATATGTTCCCTATCTAGATATTGATGAACGTCAAGTTGAGCATTTTGTGTATGGATTAAACCCTCGAATCAGGGCCATGGTTAGAATGTGGAGACCATCATCAGTAGCACAGGTATCCGAATGTGCTTGCTATGCAGAAGAGCATCTAGGAACCAAAAGGGATATCAGGCCGACAGGACCCCACAACTAGGATTTTCAAAGAAAACTCCCGGAAACTTCTTTAGGGGGGTAGTTCGAGACCACCTCCTTATGCTAATAGATTTACTCCAAGAGGAGTAGGAGCAAGGGCTCCCATGGAAGCTAATGTTATATCTGCAGAATCATCAAGATCTAACACGAGTCAATGGAACTCTCGAGGAACTAATAATAGAGGAAGAAGCACAAGAGGAAGCAGCACAAGAGGACGGAGCTCCTTTTCAAGAAACTCACAATATGACATAAGGGGATCACCCCAAGTTAATTGTTGAGGATGTGGAGGACCTCATTTTCAACGTGATTGCCCAGAGGCTTTGTCAAGTGTGATGCATAGGTAAGGGAAAAAGCCATCATTAAATACCAAAGGCAATCATAGAATCCATGTAGTAGCCAATAACAACCAGGCAGAACATCAGTCCACTATAGTGGAGTCCTCAGGTACTATTAACAGCATAAAACTCAAAATTTTATTTGATAATGGCGCTACTAATAGTTTCATTTCTTCATATAAATTAGATAAATACTGATTGGCAGCACGTAAGCAAAAAGATTTCAGACGGGTAGAAATCGCTTCAGGGGAACTCCAATTCGTAGAATCAAGTGCTGAAGAATGCAAAGTTGATCTAGGGGTTTGTTTGAATAAGTTAAAAGTATATGTGACAGCCCTACGAACTTATGACCTTGTCATAGGGATGGATTGGTTGGAAGCTCATCAAGCTTTGGTGGATTGTTATGGAAAAAGGATTCTCTATATAAATGATGAAGGAGAGTCGATCCAATTGGGTATTGAGAGAAAGGTATCATTACACTTCATCTGCGCAATGCAAATGAAGCGTTGCCTAAGAAAAGGTTCTCAGGTATATTAAGTAAAGAAAGTAAGCAAGGAGAAGGGACCATCCCTAGAGCAATATTCTGTGTTGTCCAACTTTCCAAAAGAACTGCCAAGAATACCTCCTAAGAGGGAGCTTACTATCACAATAGAATTAAAATCGGGTAAAAACTTGTCTCTAAAACACCCTACAAAATGACAACTCCGGAACTTCAAGAGTTACAAATTCAGCTAAAGGAACTATTAGACATAGGACATATCTGACCCAGTATTTCACCTTGGGGTGCACCTATAATTTTTGTCAAGAAGAAGGATGGTTCCTTATGGTTATGTATAGACTATCGAGACTTAAATCGAGCTACAGTAAAGAATAGGTATCCAATGCCCCAAATTGATGACCTCTTTGACCAAATGAAAGGGGTTTCTATCTTTTCAAAAATCGATCTATGGTCGGGTTATCATCAATTAAGAATTAAGGACAGTGATATTTCTAAGACTGCATTTCGAACACGCTTTGGGCATTACGAGTTCACAGTGGTACCATTTGGGTTGACCAATGCACCAGCAGTATTTATGAATCTTATGAATAGTGTTTTCCGTAAGTACCTCGACCAATTTGTACAAGTCTTCTTAGATGATATTCTCATCTACTCCAAAAATGAGAAGCATGAAGAACATTTGCAAATAGTATTATCTTGCCTCAGGGAGCACCAGTTATATGGAAAGTTATCCAAGTGTTCCTTATTTCAGAAGAAGATTCATTACCTAGGTCATATTATATCTGGTGAAGGGATCTTAGTAGATCCTAAGAAGGTAAAAGAAATCATGGATTGGCCGATACCGAAAAATGCACATGAAGTGCATAGTTTTATGGGTTTAGCCAGATACTATCGAAGGTTTGTAGAAGGGTTCTCAAAAATTTCAAAGCCTATCACAACCCTCCAACACAAAGGAGTTAGGTACGAGTGAACCAAGGAATGTCACATTGCATTCTCTGAGCTTAAAATATTATTGAGTAGCGCAACAATCTGTGAGTACCCAACATGGACAAAGACTTTACTATATGTATTGATGCATCCAAGCAAGGATTAGGTGCAGTATTAATACAAGACAAAGGAGTAATAGCATATGCCTCAAGGAAGCTAAAGCCCCATGAAAAACTCTATGCAACACATGATTTAAATTGGTTGCGGTAGTACTAGCATTGAAGATATGGAGACACTACTTTGTAGGGAGAATCTTTATGCTCAAAAGCAACCACCAAAGTTTGCAATACTTGTTTACCCAAAGTGGGACTTGAATGCTAGGCAAAGATGATAGAGTGAATTCTTAAGCGAGTATGACTTTGGAATTTCATACATTAAAGCGAAGGAGAATGTAGTGGCAGATGCTCTAAGTAGAAGACCAAGAATATTTCCCTTATACCCATCAAGGTAGACTTGAAGGAGCGAGTGCTAGAACATTTCTTAGAAGATAGTTGGTATTTAAACGTAAGATATGGGCTTGATAGTAAAGACCCAAAAGAACCAAAGTTTGAGGGATATGAACTAGAAGATGATGGATTGTTACGATTCATTGGAAGGATGTATATCCCTAATAGTGGGGATATCAGAAACACCAACCTTAAGGAAGCCCACAAAGCACTATATTGTGTGCATCTTGGTGTAAAGAAAATGTATGCTGACACAAGGAAACTCTTCTTTTGGACAAGCATGAAGTGTGATATTGTCCAATTCATTGCAAAATGTCTTTAATGTCAACAAGTGAAGGTTGACCATCATGACCCAGCGAGTCTCCTGCAACCTCACGACATTCCTATGACCAAATGGAAAGTGATTTATATGGATTTTATCATTGGGCTACCTCTTACTCCATAAAGGCACAATGTCGTTTCGGTCATGGTGGATAAATTAATGAAAAGTGCTCACTTTATTCCTGTAAAAGATATTTATGAGGTTGTTGACGTAAAGATACATGATTCACTTCAAGGTTTTGGACTTGTATGCAGTCGGCCTTAGGAACTCAACTAAATTTAAGTAAAGTTTATCACCCTAAGACCGATGGACAAACAGAAAGAGTGAACCAAGTAATAGAAGATATGTTGAGATTGTATGTTATGGACCGACAAACACACTAGGAAAAGTATTTGCCTGTGGTTGAATTTGTATATGGTAACAGTTACCACAGTTCAATTAAAATGCGTCTATTTGAAGCATTATATGGAAGACCTTGCAAAACACCGCTAAGTTGGGACAGGTTAGAGGACAGGGTGATAGTCGGACCAAAATTAATTCAAAAGATGGAAGAGCAGGTAAAACAAATTAGGCAACGGTTAAAGGAAGCACAAGATATACAGAAATGCTATGTTGATGCTCACAGGACAGATAGGAATTATTAAATAGGGATCAGGTTTTATTTGCACCAAACCAAACAAAAGCACTATTTGGTTTGAAAAGGTAACAAAGTTGCCACCCTAGTTTATTGACCATTTAAAGTTTTGGAAAAAATTGCACATGTCGCCTATCATCTTGCACTACCACTCCACTTGCATAAAATTGATAACGTTTTTCATGTATTTGTACTAAGACATTACATACTTGACAAATCTCTTAACCTTCAATGGAAGGAACTGCAACTATCGGAGGAGGGAACCATTTCGGTCGACCATTACGTATACTAGAACATGTATTTCAATCGCTCGGCAACCGCCTGGTAGACCAAGTTAAGGTTCAATTGGACAAATATAGTCCTAGATCAACTACCTGCGAAGACATGGAGACCATATGCCATAAATACCCCAACTTGTTTTGACTTTGGAGCACTTAAAACCTTATTTTGTATATATTTACTTTATTTTGGTTGAATACTTGAGACTATCATTTTGAACTATTCTATAGCTAGGAAAGGCTACATGTAAGAATTACATTTCAAATTATTATGTTTAATGTTGTTGGTACATTGATACCAATATAAAGTATGTTATATGCTTAACATTTTTAATACATGGATACTAATATGAATTATGTTATGGAAGTGATGTCTACAATTTTTTTTTATTTTTATGTATCAACATGAATGATGAAATGGAAATAAAAGAATGACTAGACTTGACTACTTAATGTGAAAGCTAACTTACAGATATATTGGCTAGACATAGCCAAATATGTTATATGAACTCAAAGATCAATATCATAGATGGTAGCATATTAGGAATGCACAAAAATTGTTATCTGACTACAATTGATTTTGAATATATTGATACATACATTATAATATGAGGACAAGTGTTTACATTGTAGATAGTATCGTTACCAAACCGACCGCGTGATGACAAAATTCCACGTACAGTTAAGGTTCAATGAGATTCCATGATAGGGTGTTGACCCTAGTCTTATTAGGAGGGGTGGAGGTGTTGCCCATCGTTTATCCTACAAAACCTAGAGCCATGGGAGGACTATACGAGTCATGCTCCCCTAGACAACTTCCATATGCCTACTAGGCAGTTAGGTCAATGTAGTTGACGCTTTCACTCGTGGGGTTTATGGATGGTTAGGTCAATATAATTAACGCCATGGCATATTCCAGTAGAGGACGAATAGGATGGGAGCGGAAGAGATTCAGAAGACTATGATGATTTTAGAATAGCTTTGAAGCCAGGATAGGGCATGGCATGACTATAAAAGTTGTGAACAAATAAATGTTCAAACTCAAAAAAATTAAGTGTCCTCGCATTATAAACAAGAATCCAATTACATAACATAATTCTTACAAAATTATACTAAACATCAAGTAATTAGTGATATACTATATAAACCCTAACTTCGAGACGAAGTTTTCTGAAGGAGGGGTGTATGTGATGACCCATCTCAAATTATGGGTAGCATAGAAATATTAGCATGCATATGATAGCTACATATGCATGCATCGCATGTACTACACTAGTATCCATATTAAATTAAGAAGAATTCCCAAGCATAGGATAAAAGAATTAATTACTGAAAATACTAAAATAAATACCCAACTTGCAAGAATATATCCAATATATTAGGTAAGGCATTTATGTATGTACCATCATCATAATAGGTAACTATAGTTTATTATACACAATAAATGATTAATTCAATATACTATTCAAATCAAAATGGAAATACAATTTATACAAAATAAAATAATTGTATATAAATTAAAAGGAAGTATAATATATATAAGTCAAAAAAAAAGGGAAACAAAAAAATATATTATGTATGGTATATAATAAAAGAAAAAGTGTTATATATATGATGCAGATTAAATAAAGTATAAAAGGTAAAACAAGAGGAAAAGTATTATGCATTATATCATTTCTAAATCAAGCAAAATAATAAAGGTATGTTGCCCCATCAACATTTAAGGAAGGCAGTTGATACTATATGGGCATGTTTCAAAAGATTATAAACCTGACACTTTAGGATGGACCACCGCTTATGAGCATAAATACCTCATCCTCCTCCCAGGACTGAGGAAGGATTATCCGACAGGCAGGCAACAACTGAGATGAGGGGAAAAGATTTGATGAATAGGCGATGAGGAGAGGAGCCTCAGGGGGGGGGGAATAAAAGGGGATCGAAGGAGATGAAGAAGGTGGAAGAAAATAAGAGGAAGGACTCACCATTTAGGAGCAAGTATCAAAATTTGGGAAATTTTAGCAACTGTTCTTCGAATTTTGGGCACGGGGGCTAGAATTTTTCAATTATCAAGTCTTCTAGATCTGGGAACCGGATAGGTTGATCCCAGATAGGTGGGAGGGTCAGGTCGATTTCGAAACAAGAGCGGATTGGGAACAACAAAAGCCAGAATCGACTCCAAATGGGATTTCCAAGTATTTGCAATTAAATTTTGGTATCAGTTAAATTTCTTGTTCAATGTAAGAATGGCCATTAAATTTGGTATCAATTTAAATTTCTCATTAAATCTAAAAATTAGGTCATTATGGGCATTTCAAAATGGAAGACAAAAATATGATGAACCCATATTACCCCCATGCCATTTGAATTCATAGAATCAAAACATTCCATCATTGCAAGAATGTCTACATTATGCTAAACAGAAGAAATACAATTGCTGCAATGTTCATCCAACAACATTAAGAGTAGGAGAATTTCATTTTTTATATGCATAACATGCTATCACGAGACTTGTCTTTCATTTCCACTTATTAAGTTGTTTGAATCTCGACTCTTTTGAAAGAAGACCTTCTTATAGATGTTTCGATATGTTCATAGAAAATGACTGTCTGAGAGAAACCATCACAAACAGAATATCAAGACTTTCCTATTCTAGAATTCTCAGTCATAAAAAATGGGAAATCATGAAATCTGTGAATTCTATCAACAAAACATCAGAAAAAAATGAAAGAAAAGCTCATACTAAATAATGGACTCTACTAAGTTTTTCACTTTGTATACAGATACAAGGGAGATACATAGGTGAAATCATTCCAAGAGCAATTATTCTCAAAACCAATCTGCATAAGCATTCTATATTTTATATATTGTTTCAACATGCTACGATGATGAAGGGAAATGCAAAGTGTACAAATAATAAATCAGAAAAATGAACTAAAATAAATGCCGTTAAAGTAATAAAGATGCCAATCCCTTCAGATAGCAAGAAATAACTTAGTAGACTTACCTGGTAGGGCATCATCTGTTGTTTGTAGTTATCATACACCTGGCCATCTTGACACACAGATGAAACAAGTTTCAACAAATACTGATCAAGGCTCTCAGCTGCTGTTAGTACAGATGCAACATCCTCCGTAAGATGTGACACTCCATCAAGGAATGGTTTCTGGACCACAAGGATAAGAAAGAAGTCATAGATGTCACTTGCTTGAGATAGCTACTGTATCCTATTACCCATTAGATTGATACATCAGGAAATACAATCAGTAACTTGAAAATTATGTTACATATTAATGTCATAGAACATTACCAGCTCTTTACCATAAAGCTGATGAAGTAATGAAGCAGAAATGGCAGTAGACATAGGATTCCAGGGTGATAAAACAGGACTGAAAACATTTGAATCCATTATGGCAATTCTCTTCACATCTTCGGCAAGTACTGCTAGACGATGGTCATGTTCTGCCTCCTCTTTTGAATCTATGCCCGCCAATACCTGGAGGAGCTCAATCCAACTATAAGCAATCTAATATTTGAATATTCCATACAACTTATGCTAAAACCATTTCTGCAAATAATAGAAATAAAAGATACTAATAATAAATCAGCCACATTACCATACACATTCTTGAGAAACTTTTACTGAGATACATGTATGGTTCATCTAAACATAAAAGTTTTCTTTGTCTGTCCTGTCGAAGCTCCCATGCTGATCACAATGCCTTGTCCAAGAGGCAATTTTTATTTTATACCTTTTGGTTTTACAGAAATCTTGTTACTCATTTTGATGGTTTATGTTATACTGAAGTATCTGCAATTGGTGAAACGAGCCTAGAATCAATGAGAAAGTATCTTGAATCGCATTGGTTGGAATCATGTACAAAAAGACTAGTACGACAATCTCCTCACAACCAGTCCTAAGACCTGTTTGTGAAGCTCATTGCACATATTTGTCATTAAGTTTTGCCTTGTAATATATTTGTCATGAAATAACGTCAGCATTGAGATAAAAGCACATGTGGTCAATAAAGTGCTGACGTATTGTAGTTACATAGAGTTGTGTTAAGGGGTCATGAAGTTGTTTTTCCTTTTTTCTTGTAAATGCAACATATAGTACTTCAAAGTTCAAATAAACACCAACAAAACAGCAAATAGACATAAGAGTTACATGAAGATCCTCTTCCTATGGGAACTAGGAAGGTTAATATATCAGCCTGTGTCACAAGGAACAGTGAATCTACATCCTTTCAGAATACATGAATTGCATGTTTGACATGGAGTACCAGATCATTTTTTAACACTCTCGATTCTCCCAACTATAGATGGGATTTATTTCCTTGAAAAGATATTGTGCACCACCCTTTCCAAAGAAAAGCAATGGCAGACAGACAATCACATCATATGCCATAGTTCTTTGCAGGAATCTCAGATCATCCAAGCATCATCTAGGATGGGCCCTTTCCAAGTTAGGGGGCTTGTCAACAAATAATTGTATCATGGTTGAAACAACTATCAATTGGAGACCATGAAGAGACATGCCAAGCCATTTCTTTCTTTCAACATCGAACACAGACAGATCAGAGAAATTTCATTTATTGAGCCTTGCTTGAACCTCAAACTCTGGTGAAGAATGGCGCACCAACCAGCCTAAAACTATGTATTTAAATAAGCTAGCATCTCTACACATTCTAAATAGTCTAGCATCTCTTTTCCTACAAGTGGTCAAAGTCACCTGCCCCCACTTTCTATTCAAGCACAAATAATAGGAATATGGAGTCTCAATCTAATGTACAACTTTGAGCTGTCATAGTTGAAGAAGGACTTCCCATTAGTCCACTTTAAATCGCTCCAATATGGCCCTGTTACCTCTGGGGAGGTACCCTAGTACTTTTCATGACAACAACATTGTAAGACCAAAGAAATGCAAGTCTAAAGCCTTGTAGGCCATGTGATGATTATGTCTATGGTATCCTAACCCTATGATGGTCGGCCATGCCAACATCATTGTAAGACTAGAGAGATGCAAGTCTAAAGCCTTCTAGCCATGTCATAATTATGTATATGGTATTCTAGGATCCTAGGCCTCTGATGGTCAGCCATGCTCGGTCCCTTTAGTCTCTATTCTCAAGCCCATTTGTCTTGGATAGGATTGGAGGCCCCGAGATAGATCTATTGAGACACATGGTTTGGGCGGGCCATTGGCTTTGTAGCGGTGACCGCATAATGTAGGGCTTGTCCAACGCATGCTTTGACTGCACCTATGTCTTTTCCACATGGTCATGTGTCATTGAGTCTGCATGCAACTCATTTGGTCGTGGTATAGTATAATTCAGTTTCTCCACAGGCCCATCTCACACTTCACAGCATTCCATGTTTTATGAGGCACGGCATGGATCCCAATGCATAGGGTTCCTAGAACCAAAATACAACAATGGCTCAAAATATTCATCAAGATGCATACTTGACATGCCATGCTGAAATTTTGGCAAAAAGAGGTTATTTCAAACAAAGTCACTCCTCCAAGGTGGTCGTATTCTCTTCCCCATCCCAGGGCTGCTTGGGAGCTAGAGCGGGGAGTGACATGTTCAAAAGCTCTTGGTTCGGGAGCGAAATTTTATATAATACTTTTATAAATTTTGATGCATATATGTCAACAAAAGCATGTAGAATAATGAATTAGATATAAAAAGCATAAAAACATGGACTAAACCATATAACATCAATCATCTAGAAGTTATAATCTTCATCAACCACATGTCCACAAGTTAGTTACATACGACATATCGAGTCTCATGATTCATCAATCTTAAAATTTTGAAGCTTTCAAATTCAATATATAACGTTTGTCATTATTGATCACTAAAGTTGTACTTGTAACCATTACCATTACCAAGTAACCAAAATATAACAAAGAATATCTAACATGAAATGAAATGTTTCAACTTTCAACTTTCACAAAGCATCATATTCATAACATAATTTACCAATGAGTTATAATTGCCAACTTCAAACTTCAAACTGAAATTTTCATATATTGTTTACAAAAAATATCATAATAGATATGAAAGAGTCAATAGTTATAAAAAATATTAGAAACTAGAAAAGACAAGCAAATCCATTATCTACTACTTCAGCCTCTTGCCACGAGAAATGTCTAATTTCTGTGAAGCTCATTGTCTATTGGGAGTCTCCTCCCACATAGTTAGACGGCCATGTCCAAAACCAAAACTAGAAGGCACATGACCTCCACGTGAGGTTGTAGATGGAGGTGGTGGCAACAAAGCTTGTGGAACTTGAGCACTGCTATTGGATGATGGGGGTGGCATGGTTGTCGCTGCTTCATCATCATCTTTCAAAAGTTTTGCTTCCAATTCTTCTAAATGTATAGCTCCATCCTCCAAATTATCTTCCTCTGGGTTGTTGTCCCAAGTCATATATGATGTATCAGCACGAGCCCGCTCACAATAATGTGTCAACAACCTCAAGTTGTAGTGCACAAAAACCAAGCTTTATGCCCAATTTTCATTGAGGCAGTGTCTTCTCACATTATGGATGAAGCTATAGGTGTTCCAACACCTATTTGCAGAAGAACTATTCCAACCTGTGAAAGCACTTTTATTGGAAATTTTTCCAAAGGTCCCCCACCACCATACATGTCCCACCATGTGACAGCATTCATTCTATCCCAATCTTCCATTGCATGCAAAGAACCAAACACTCCAATTTGAGTGAAGTATTTGCCTAATTCTCCACGCAATCTAGCACACTCCTCCCTGTCATGGACCAACTTGTCTAACGTTGCCATATACCCATTTTGTTCCTCTGTATCCATATGGGGTTTGGTCCTAACCCCACCCCCAAGTGCAGGTTTTCCCAACCAAGATGCAAAGTAGTATTTTAGCATAAGGATATATGCCAAGGCATGTAGTGGAACATTAAGTTTATCCCAATGTGCACACACAAAATTGTAAATATGATCATACAAGTTGGAATCTTTTGGCTAAACAATATCTTTTATTTGCCCCAACATGTTATCCATCTTCTCATACACCTCCCCAATCATTGGTGCATATGTATCTGCAAAATAAATCATGTTATAAATAGGCTTGGTGTATTAAAAAACATCCCTCACACATGCCCAAAACAGACCATCAAGAGCGTTCTCCTCCACCTCTTCAAAACCTTCCCTATCAAGTGTAGTTGGAGCCCTGTCCTTTAATACCTACCAATGTTAACTTGATACCATGCTAGCCAATGACTCTCTTACCTTCATAAGGTGCCTGGAGGTGAGGTAATAGCTAGCAAATCTAGTCTTCCCAAGCTTCAATAGCTCCAAGCTTGAGTGATTGCAGAAAAGCCCATGGGTATTGCTATGATTGGTAATAAATTTTATCATTCTCTCGCCTCTCTTGTACAAATCACCAATCCATCTATATTGATATTCCTTGATCTTAATAATATCATGCATCAAAAGGTTCATTGTGTGAACCAAACACCGACACCAAATTATGTTGGGGTATTTATCCTTAATGATTGCTCCCACTGCCTTACAATTAGAAGCATTATCAGTGATGACTTGGATGACATTGTATGGCCCAATACTTTCAAATATTTGAAGTAATGGTTGTGCAATTTTGATGATGTTCTTGAACTTTTTTGAGTAATTGTGTGTTGAAAGGAAGATTGAACCAATAGCAGACACACCAAGAACACTTATCAATGGCTTGCCTTTTACATTTGTCTAGCCATCAAATACAATGGATACCCCATAGTCATTCCAAAAATTTGTGAATTTACCCAAAGCAGGTGCTATTTTGGCCTTTTCATGATCAAGTCCCAAGCTTCTAGCTTTGTCATACCCGGGCTCTTGTATCCTTTAGGGGCATCATCGATGGTGCCAACCATTTCATGCCAATAAGGTGAGCAAAGAATATTAAAAGGCCCACATGCATAGAGAAACCAAAAACATTTTGTATCCACATCATTCCTACACCCTTGATCAAGGAAATCCGATATGGTTCTATGCCTTAAAGGGATGTTTGTGACTGTGTTGTATCCATTATTACCATGGGCGGATGTTGATGGAGTTTTCAGTCTATGTGATTGTAACCTAGTGGTGTCATGTTCAAAGTCAACATTTGATCTTTTAGATTTGAATTGTCCTTCCTCCTCTTCCCTATATTTGGCTCTTTGTTGTGTTGACACACTTCCACAAGTTTTGATTCCTATTTGATTATTTCCATCACATGCCATTTTCCCACAAAGATGTTTTCTGGCATGGGTGCACGAACCTAAGAAAGTGATTTTGCAATGGGGGCATGTAAATTTAGTCGTTCCACCCCCTTTCCATCCTAAAAGCCTAGTAACATATTTCCACAAGGGGGTTTGGTCAACTTTGGTTTTCTTGCCATCATCATCTCCACTCTCATTATTCTCCTCCTCCTCTTCCTCTTGGTACTCCTCCTCTCTAGGGTTTCCTAATCCACCACTACCCACTTCTTCATCATCTTCATCATTCCTCCTTCTTCTGCTCCCCAACACCATCATAACAAAAAAAGGAACCAACAAGAGAATGCCAAGCCATATACCCATCATGTTTGGTGGAGTTATAGTTTCTTGCCTGCAATAAAATGGAGGAGAAATGGGAATGGGAAAGAGAGAAGAGAACATCTTTCATTCAACAATTAACATATAAAAAACACAAATGGTACAAAAAAAAAAAAATGGGATTAGACCATACCTCTTTGGCTCTCCAATGGTGCCTTCAATCCCAAGCTCCAATCTCCCTTGCAAGCTCCTCAAGAAACCCTCTCAATCTTCCTCTCACTCACCTCCTCAACTCAAGCTCCAAAAGCCCTCTCTTGCTCTCTCCATATGCAAATGATGCATTGTGGGAGGGGAGGAGGCATTTTATTTCTTTTTGCCCCTCCCCTCCCCACCACAAAAAATTGTTTGCGCCTCTATTCCGCAAGGAGCGATTTTTTGCAAGCGAGAGCGGTCGAGAGCAATCGCTCCCGTACTGCTCCATTCTTTAGAAATTCACTCAGGAGCGAATGGGAGCAGTACATGAGTGATTGCTCCCTAACCGCTCTTACTTTCACTCCCGAAAAGGTAGGGAGTGAAATTTTTTTAAGGGAGCATGCTCCTGGAATTTACTCTTGATCCACCCCCCGAGCGAAGTGCACTTTGGGAGCGGATTCAAGGAGGGGGGGCACTCCCTCGCAGCCCTACCCTAACTAGGTGGCGAGTAAAATTGCTGAAGAAGGTCAATCTACACGTACATAGACAAACTTTAAGTAAAAGTTGAAGTGAATCACGGTCTAGACAAAACCTAGAAGCTAGAATTCATCAATGAAGCATGGCATTACCCATGTGATCAAAAATCAACCTTATTTCCAGCTCACACGTGGCAAGATTCAAGTTCATATAGAGGTAACTTCCTCGGTACAAATTTTGCATGTGATAGCTCGTTGGAATCCTCATGATGGGGCACACCTTCATCAAGCAAAACATTGAGCATGCCTTGTAGGGTGTTTCTCCACAAGCGAGTTTTACGACTAGTCAATTTGCATGCCAACTCACACTTGAGAGTCAATGAAGGGTCCAACTAGTTATTGGAGCCACCTAGGATAGGTATTGGGCTTTTATTCCTCTCATTTAGTGATAATTTCTCCTAAGCCTGGTACTCAGCATTTTATTAACCTAGCAAATTATAGATCTACTGAATAAATGTACAACTAGGTTCCTAACACAATTAGTGGAAGCAAAATTACACCAATATCAAGTGACACAAATAAATTGTTCCCAATCAATAGTTCTTCATTAATAACTCAAAACCTACTTGGGTTCCCGCTCTACGACAACGTACCTGTTACCTCTGTGAGTTGTGTGTTAAAATGATGAAAACTCCAAACCACACCACACGATCTAATTGGAAACTAGGTAGGTTAGCCATTGTCACCTCTGCAACCTCCCTTGCCTCTTTAGGTCGGCTTTCCTCTAGCTTCGAGGGGGGCTTCCGTATAGATCACTAGGGTTTAGACAATATGAAACAGGGTGATATCAGAAATAACCCTCGAGATTGAAATTGTTTTTAAAGTACAAAAAGGAATAAGGGTGATGGAAGGCTACAAAGGCTAGTGCCAATATTCAAGGGCAATAGGTGGGGTCACGATCACAAACCCCTCTTTGTCAGCACTTCCTTTAGGATTGGATGGGTGAGGAGTTAGGTGTGAAACTATCCCACTAAATCCAGTCTAGGCTAACCTATAGGGAATTCAACTTCACTAGGAGGACCTACTCATTTGAGATGCCCTAACCCCTGTACTAATTGTTGTCGCCAATATCCACAAGTTCAGTTGAAGATTCCCCCTAAAAGGGATTGTCCAATACTTCAAAATGTGTATTCTTGGTGAGAACTAAGTGTTAGATGAAGACCCTAGAAGCTTGGACCTTCCCCTTTGTTAGTTTTTTGTAGCAATGGACAAGTGTTCTAGTCTTTATGGTGTCTATGAGGCTAGGGAACACATTTTCTCCGATACCCAGAAAAGGTTTTGCAAGAAAACACCTCAATTAGATTAATTGGCCAATTATTAAAATTTCCCCGAGTCTAACTTAGGAAAATTGGTTAACTAAATCAGATTAATTGAGGAAAATCGATTTTGTTCTAGAGAATTCCGAAAAAGTCACTTGATGGGTTCAAGTCTCAAGATGATCTTACCATCAATTGAGATTAAATCATAGTTGTTGATTGCTCAACGAGGTATTATAAGAGTAAGTCGATGAGGTTGGAGAGAGACACTTGAGCAGTTCGACTTACCCAGTTGCAGAGATAACAAAGGTGCAGTTGAAGTAAAGGGAGGCACCAGCAGCAAGGGTTTAAACAAAGATTTGTGAGGATATTTCTGGAGAGGATTTCTATAGATTTTCCAATGTTCTAGTCTGAAGAAAGGAGGTCAACTTTATCTGCAGAAGCAGCGGCCAATTTAGCAGTGCAAGTTATCCAGTTAAACAGTCTGAGTGGTTGAGGAGCTCATTTCAGTGAGCCAGTGTTCAATATATCACTCAAAGGCAGAGAGAGTGGGCCAAGAGCAATGCTAGAGGCAATTTGACTTGCAAGAAGTGATTTCCAGCATATATATATGATTACCAATTGAAACAAGGTGACTTATTAATTTTGGAAAGTCTTCGTTACAATGATAGACTTTCTATTTTTAGAAAGTCACTCTAGAATAGTCATAAATGAAACTTTATTCAAGGAATTAATACCTTAGCTATCAATTTTCAACACTCCATCTCAGCTAGGGAGGAATTTCTATCTGATACTTGGATCTCTAATTTCGAACAAGGATGTTACAATCTAATGAAGAAGAATCATCATAGGGGAGATTCATCAATCACCCTATATTGACTTGGGGGAATTACCAACAAGGATCTCGCACAACCAAGTCTCATCTTTGCTTGGGGGAGTAACCCACTTGAAAAGGATCTCACACAACCAAGTCATATCTCTGCTTGGGGGGGTCCACTTGTCAACACATGACAAGGATATTGCACATCCAAGGCTCATCACTGCTTCAGGGGATCCACTTGTCAACACATGACAAGGATCTCGCACATCCAAGGCTCATTATCCATGACCACCATCCCTAGGAAGGGTCACATCCATCAGTCCAAGTTGATCTCTGAAAACCAAGAACTTTCCCTTTGGCAAAGGCTTGGTTAGAATGTCGGCGATCTAGCCATCAATTGCTATATGATGGAGTCTTTGTGAAAATTCCTGAATCTAACACATTAGAAACCCCTACTGCAATTTATGGTTTACTATCTCCTACTTGTTCTTTACATTAACAAGTTATTTAATTGCATAAACATCGAAGTAAACACAAATGCAGCCTTCACAGATATACAAATCATGCACTGAAATAAACAGAAATAATCACACAAGGGAAACCGTTATTTTTGGACAATCGTCCCCGGAAAAACGCAATTTAGGAAAACCGACGCAGCATATATGAGGGTTTTATTATAAAGCAGATTTTTGAAAACAACTAGGGTGCCAGAAATGGCTTGCCCAACAAAGAATGTCCTCGATAGTAGTACCTCTATCCAAAGACAGATATTCCGGCAAATCAGCAACCGGATGATCAATCCCACAGTGACTCTGGTTGTTCCTTGTGCTAGACAGCGAATGCTACTCCAAGCACTGCTCTGGAACTGCATCACCCTCTCTCGGCTCTACATCAGCTGATCTGCTTCCAGTCTGCCCCACAGAATTTCCCAACGCAACCTCTACTTCCTCTATGTCAACCTCTATGGCCCTCTGTGTCCTCTACGCTGGCTCCTTCGGCTTCTGCGTCAGCGCCTGCTGCCTCTGCATCGGCCCTTCTTGGGCCTATGTTGTCTCTCCCGACACTTCACTGTTGCTTTGCTATGTATTCTTCGGCCTCCTGCCAAACTTCCCCTCACTGCTACTGGTCACTTGCTCGATTTCCTCAGCAAACCTTGCCCCAGAAAATCAAACTGACTGATCTCTCTTGTTGTATCTCCAACTAACCCTCAAGCCTCCTCTTATACTTTTCATGTTGACGATTCAACGGCCGAGACTAAGTCCCTAATCAACAGCTAAGATTAGAACCAGCTTGATCCTCGTCACTTAGAACTTTCTCACCTATATTATATTAATACACATTAATATTTTAATTTTCCTAAGTTTAGACTTAGGAACTCATTAAAAATATTAATTATTTTAATATCTCTTCATCCGGGTGGAATTTTTCCAAACGATTTATGGGTCTTGGAGATCTCATGTGCCTTAACCTCTCCACCAAATTTCATGGCTACAGCATGTGAAAATTCTATCATTGCAACAATTGATTTATTTTTCCTACTTATTTCCCAATAAGTCATTTATGAAACTATTTCATTAAACATTAAAATAAATTATGTTGCAGATATCACACCATAATATAAAAACAAACACATGCACAAGAATTCACACCTCGACACAAATATTTTGGACAACAGTCCCCAGAAAAAACCAATGTGGGAAAACTGGTGCAGAAAGGGGAGATTTTATTATTCAGCAATTCTTCAGTACAACTAGGTGCCAAGCTGGCTTACCCAACAGAGAGAAAATTCTCCAGCATTTCTCCCATTCTCAGCGTCAGGTTGGCTGACCTCTGCGTAGCTCCCAAACCCTCTACGTCAGCACTAGGCCTCTTTGCATCACCCACGTAGGCCTTCCCGTGATTGCAGTCTGCTGCCTTTGCATCTGCGTGAGAGGCTCTACGTCTGCTTCTCCAATCTCTGTGCTGGTCTTCTATTGCTATTCCCGACTCTCTGTTCCGTACTTGCTGCCCCCTGCTGCTCTCCAGACCACTAGTTCGAATTTCTCAACTAACCCTGCTCTAGAAATCGAACTGACTGCTTTCCCTCAATGTGTTCTCCAACTGACCCTCAAGCCTCTTCTTATAATTTTCCTTTTGGTCCTTCAAAGGCAGAGACTAAATCTCTAATCAACAGCTAAGAATAGATTTGGCTTGATCCATGACTTTTCGAACCTTCTAACCTAGTTTTATATTAATACCCATTAATATTTTATTTTTCCTAATTTTAGACTTAGAAACTCCATTAAAAATATTAATTATTTTAATATCTCCCAAACCAAGTACAATCTGTCCAAACTATTTCTGGGTCTTGGAGATCTCATGTGCTTTGGCCTCTCCACCAATTCGCATGACTAGAGCACATCTAATACTACCCCAAATCAACACTCCCTCTTAGCGAGGACTGTGCTCTAGTAATACTCCTCATTGAGCATCACTCTGATTATCCGGCATCAGTACATGTGCCACTGCTAGGCTTCCCTGCCCAACATCCTCTGCATTGCTGCATCCTGTATTGTTTCCCATGGCTCTACCACTACCACTGTTGCATCCTACGGCAGCTCCCTCTACATCCGTGTTGTTGCTGGTCCAAATTCCCAGCACTGCAACTCCCTCTGCATCTGCGTTGTTGTTGTCCTTCTTCCCAACACTGCATCTACACTACAATCTCTTCTCGCCATGTTGCATCGTGCTATTGCTTACTACTACTACACTGCAACATCACCACCATTTCTGCTACTGAAATGGATTCTTTATCATCCCCATCTTTTCCCTGAAATAATCAAACTCGGTTCTTCCAAGGGACTTGGTGAGGATGTCTGCCACATGTTCTCCTGTAGCAGTGTAGCTCAACTGTACAGCTCCTCGTTAGACACAGACTCTGACAAAGTGACACAGGATATCAATATGCTTTGACCGATCATGAAACACTAGATTCTTAGAGAGCTTGATGCAACTCTGATTATCACACATGATCTTCGTCGTCTCCATCTTTCTTCTGAATAGGTTCACAAGAAGATTTCTAAGCCATATGGCCTCACATGAAGTTGTGCTTGTTGCCATATATTCTGCCTCAGCTGAGCTCTGAGCCACGGATTTCTGTTTCCTACTGCACCAGGAGGTCATTCCTGATCCAATGTTGAAACAGTACCGAGAGGTACTTTTCCTATCCACTGAACTTCCTGCCCAATCTGCATCAGTAAATCCACTCAATCTGATATCCTTACTCCTGGTGTACAAGAGTCCATAATCGATTGTTCCCTGTAAATACCTGAGAACATGTTTGGCTACTGCCCAGTGCGCCCTCTTCGGCTCCACCATGAACTGACTAAGGGTGTTGACAGCATAGCAAATGTCTGGCTTGGTATTGACCAGATACATCAGGGACCCTATGAGCTGTCTGTATAAGGTGGGATCAACATCCTTGTCTTCTAATGCATCAATCTTCTTCCACTTGGTGATCATTCGAGTAGCCATGGGTCTACAGTCCTCCATCCTAAATCTCTTCAAGATTTCTGTAGCATATCTCCCTTGCCCAAGGAAAATCTCCCCCTTTTGCTGCCAAACTTCCAACCCGGGAAATAATGCATTTGTCCCAAATCCTTCATGTCGAATTCTGTGGCTAGATTCTTCTTGCAGTCCCCGACGAGCCTGGATGATCCTGTCAAGAAGGGATCATCCACATATAATACTAAGATTAGAGGTTCATTCTCTACAACTAAATAGTAGAGATTTGGAGCTGCATCACTCTTGACAAATCCCATTTTCTGCAAGTAGCCATCGATTCGACCATACCATGCTCTAGGTGCCTGTTTCAGCCCATACAAGGCTTTTTTCAATCTACATACATGAGACTTCTTCTCATGTGTCTCAAAGCCCTCTGGTTGTTCAATGTATAGTTCTTCTTCTATCACTCAGTTCAGAAATGTCATTTTGACATCCATTTGATGAATCTCCCACCCCATTTGTGTTGCAAGAAATATCGAGGTTCTAATAGATGTATACCTGGATACCGGGGCGAAGATCTCTTCATAGTCAATTCCTTCCTTCTGAAAATACCTCTTAGCCGCAAACCTGACTTTGTATTTCTAAACACTGCCCTATGCAGCGTATTTGATCTTGTAGATCCATCTCGAACCTACCATTGATCTGTCTTGAGGCCTTGGCACTACCTCCCAGACATCATTCACCATTATCGAGTTGTACTCCTCTACCATCACATCTAGCCAAACCTGATGTTGAGTTGCCTCCTGAAAGCTGGCAGGCTCCCCATCCTGAGCTACTAATGCCTGACATCTATCTGGTTGTTTTCACTCCCTCTTATTGTTCCTTGGCGCACCAATGAAGTCCTTTGCATCTTGTAGAATCTAACGAAGTTCCCTACTCGTTCTTCCTCTGCTAGTAGGTACTTCTGTTAGTTCCTCCTCATCCTGTGATTCTTCATGATCCAAGGAAGAATTCTTTACTTCTGTTGCTTGAAGAGGTTTGACCAACGGTTCCTCTTTTGACTGCTCCTCGGAAGGCATTTCTCGAGATTTTCTGAAAGCCCTATCCTCCATGAACTTCACATATCGTCGAACTACTACCTTCCTGCTCCTTGGAAGATAGATTCAGTATGCCTTAGCGTTCTCACTATATCCCACTAGATATACTTTCTCTGCAGTTTGATCCGACTTCTTCCTCTTTTCCTCAGGTATGCGGCAATATGCTAAGCTCCCAAATATCATGAAATCACTGACTTCAAGCGTCTTCCCTATGAAGGCTTTCTCTGGAGTAATCTTGCCCAATGCCCGATGAGGAGTTCTATTCTGAACATAGATTGTTGTGTTGCATGCTTCTGCCCATAGGAATTTTGACATATCCTGATCATACATCATGGCCCTAGCTGCTTCTACAATAGTCATGTTCTTTTTTTGCTACTCCATTCTACTCCGGATTTTAAGGGAGTTGTCCACTCTCTTCTGATGCCCTCCTTAATGCAAAAATCAGTGAAGTCCTTATCGACATACTCTCCACCATTATCTGAGCGCAAAACTTTTATTTTCTTCCCAGTCAGATTCTCCACCAAAGCCTTGAACTCTTTCAATCGACAGAAAACCTCGTCCTTGATTTCAAAAAATAAATCCAAGTTTTCCTTGAGTGGTCATCAATGAAGGTGATGAAGTACTCAGCACCACTAAGAGCTTTAGTGGACATGGGTCCGTAGATATCTGAATGTATCAATCCTAGTACACTCTTGGCCTTGATTTTACTTCTAGGAAATGCTGCTTTGGCATACTTTCCTAGAGCACATCCTCTACATACATCATCTCGTTCTGTACTAAGATCTGGAACTCCTATTACAGTGCTCCTGAAAATTCTCAGAGCCCCATGGTGCAAATGTCCTATTATTCTGTGCCATAATTCATTCAAATCCTTGTCTCCATGACTGTCTATTAGTGCCATTGGTGATTCTAGTTGTAGTCTGTACAACCTGTTACTTTTGATCCCAATCTGCACTTTCTTTTTCCAGCTCAGGTGTTTGACGTATACTTTCTCCTTGATGAAAAAAATGTCATAGCCTTTGCCTTGAAGTTGCGGCACGGAAAGTAAGTTCATCCCCAATCCTGGTACATGCAGCAAATTGGTGGCATGGAACCACTCTCTCATTTCTGTTTGAAAATCCCAATCCTGGTACATGCAGCAAATTGGTAGCACGGAACCACTCCCTCATTTCTGTTTGAAAAACTATGGTACCCCTCCCTACTGGAGTACACTTTGCCTTGTTCCCCATGGTGATCTGAAAGTTCATCTTCTCCTCCCAATAATCTGAGAAACATTCCTGGATTCTCGTCATATGCCAAGCGGCTCCATTGTCTATATACCATACCTCTGATGATGCAGAACTAGTCACACAAGCCACTACATCTTCCAGCTTAGAAGCCAACACAGAGAAATCAAAATTACTGTCTCTTGTGCAATTTTCTAAAAATTTGTGCGAGTCTCATGACGTAGATGCCACTGCATCATGGTCTCGACCCATACTTGATTTTCCCTTCCTGTCTCTAATTACTTGCTTTGATACCATGTGAAAATTCTATCACTGCAACAACTGATTTATTTTTCCTACTTATTTCCCAATAAGTTATTTATGAAAATCCTTCATTAGACATTAAAATAAATTATGTTGCAGATATCACACCATAATACAAAAACAAACACGTGCTCGAGAATTAACACATCGACACCGATATTTTGAACAACAGTCCCCGAAAAAACCCAATGTGGAAAAATCTGTGCAGCAAGGGGGGATTTTATTATTCAGCAATTCTTCAATACAACTGGGTGCCAAACTAGCTTACCCAACAGAGAGAAAATTCTCCGGCACTTCTCCCAGTCTCAGCGTTAGGTTGGCTAACCTTTGCGTAGCTCCTAGACCCTCTATGTCAGCTCCTGCCTCTCTGCATCAGCATTGGGCCTCTTTGCATCACCCACGCAGGCCCTCTAGTGACTGCGCAGTGTGCTGCCTGTGTGTCTGCCTGAAAGGCTCTGCGTCTGCCTCTCAGATCTTTGTGCCGATCTTCTATTGTTGTTCCCAACTCTTAGTTCCGTACTTGCTACCTCTTGTTGCTCTCCATACCACTAGTTCAAATTTCTCAGCTAACCCCACGCCAGAAATCGAACTGACTGGTCTCCCTCAGTGTGTTCTCCAACTGATCCGCAAGCCTCTTCTTATAATTTCCCTGTTGGTCCTTCAACGGTCGTGATTAAATCTCTAATCAACGGCTAAGATTAGGTTTGGCTTGATTCTTGACTTTTGGAACCTTCTAACCCAATTTTATAGTAATACCCATTAATATTTTATTTTTCCTAAGTTTAGACTTAGGAACTCCATTAAAAATATTAATTATTTTAATATCTCCCAAACTGGGTACAATCTGTCCAAACCATTTCTGGGTCTTGGAGATCTCATGTGCTTTAGCCTCTCACCAATTTTCATGGCTAGAGCACGTCCGATGCTACCCCAAATCAATAGAGCACATCTGATGCTACCTAAAAATCAACACTCCCTCTTAGCGAGGAATGTGCTCTAGCAATGCTTCACCATAGAAGCATCACACTGATCTGCCGTATCGGTCCTCTGTGTTGATGCTTGGCCTGCTGCCCCACATCCACTGCACTGCTACTTCCTGTACTGTTGCCCATGACACTGCCACGGCCACTGCTACATCTGTACTGCAGCTCCCTCTCAAAATGTTGCATCATGCTGCCCATAGCACTGCCACTGCTAACTATTGCACTGTAACTCAGTTACTAAGAGGTAAGTAACTGACTTCACCTAAACACTAACATCCTGGTCAGTCTGGAAGCCTCGTGATGCCGAAGCTACCTCTGCTGCCACTGCATTGTTGCAAACTTTTATGTGCCTCTCGCCCTTCAACCTCCACTGCGCTGCTATAGACTTCTGCACTCTAGCACTGCCTTGTCGCTCCATCACACCTTGCTCCACCTGAAACCTGTCATCATGCTATTGACGTTAAGGGCTCTCGTAGCTGTATATGATCCAAGAGTTTGGGCACCTCAAGGATCCTGCCCCATCATGTAGTCCTCTTGACTACAATTCATTGTCTCCCCACCTCTTCTCTAGAGGCGCATGAGCACTTATGGCACAATCGTCATCAGTCTCGACATCCTTCTTTGCCTTTGTTGGAGAAACCTTTGAGTCGGAAACTTCTCCCTTGCCTTTTTTCCTGGGGCACTGAGAGGCATAATGTCCCAGCTCCCCACAGTTGAAGCACTTGACCTTGGAGATATCTTTCTTCTTCCTCTTCTGAAGTTGTCCCACAGATGCTAGACTTGCATCCTCCTCCTCCTCTTTCTTGATTCGAACTCCCTTACCGCTACTCCCCACCTTGGTCAATATCGTGAGTTCTTCCTATCAAAGATCTGCCCACATCTCCTCCCAACTAGGGAGAGCCGCTCTACCCAAAATGCTTTGGAAAAATGTCTCCCAGTCCTCGTACACTGCATTCAGAGCAGTCCTGACCATGAACTCTAGATCTGATGTAGACCCCACAGAGGTAAGCTGGTTGCGAATTCCTTGCAACCAAAGAAGGAACAAATCTATCTCCTCTCCAATCTGCATCTAATATGACCTCAGTTGATTCTCTAATAGCATCTTCCGCTGCACGGAAGAACCCTAGTATAAGGTGGTCAGTGTCTGCCACATCTCCCTTGTTGTGTTCTTCTCAGCAATATGTGGTATGACATGATCCTTGACCCCGTCTAAAATCATGCATTTCGCCTTCGCCTCGGCCTCCTCATACTTCTCATTTGCATTAGGGTCAACTGGGACAGCTACGATTTTCAAGGCATAGTCCTTGATGCGATGTTTATCCAGGATTGCTAGGATCCTGGCCTTCCAGATGACAAAATTAGAAGCCCCATCCAATCTGTCCTGATCCCTCAATTCGTTTATTGCCATCTCTGCTCCTCTTCTCTAGACTCCCTCTGACTCCTAATTTCCCTCTCGGAAATCCTTCAGCCAACCGTCAAATCACTCCTCTCCAATCCTCTTTTGTTGTTGCAACCCGAATCTAGATTTCTTCACTATAAATTTGTCGAGGTAGTGCTTCCCTCTACCTTGGTTCAGTCTCCTTAGACACGATTCTACACTCACAGAAACAGCGTCCCACCAACACCACGAATCAAAATCTGCTCAACTCCCTTAGCCTTGACAACTGAAGAATCTGAGCCCTTCTGGCTCTGCATAATCACATTGAGAGCTGAACCAGCTCCTCCTGGCCACTGTGTCAATCCTTCCTAGCAGAGAAAGAAGACTTGGCACTGCGTAGGCTTCATCTGCCCCCCTCTGCCTCCGCGCTGTACTAGATAGCTGACGCAACTACTGAGTGGGCTCCTCCTAGCTACTGTGCCAGCTTTACCTAGCTCAAAGTGCTAACGTAAGCACTATATGAGCCTCTACATCACCTTCTTTGCACTGTGTCACTCCTCCTTTTGCGTCTCTGGCGCTGGAACATCGCTGTCTCTCGGGACAGCTGCTTCTCTACTGCAAATTATCAGATTTTCTCAACTAGTGACTTCAGTCGCCTTTGATTTGCAATCGCTCTGATACCATGTGAAAATTCATGAATCTAACACATCGGAAACCCCTACTACAATTTATGGTTTACTATCTCGTACTTGTTCTTTACATTAACAAGTTATTTAATTGCATAAACATCGAAGTAAACACAAATGCAGCCTCCACAGATATACAGATCATGCACTGAAGTAAACAAAAACAATAACACAAGGGACACCGTTATTTTTGGACAGTCGTCCTTGAATAAACCCAATGCGGGAAAACCGATGCAGCATATATGAGGGTTTTATTATTAAGTAGATTTTTGAATACAACTAGGGTGCCAGAAATGGCTCACCCAACAAACAATGTCCTTTGTTGTAGTACCTCTATCCGGAGACGGATATTTCGGAAAATCAGCAACCAGATGATCAATCCCACAGTGACTCTGGTTGTTCCTTTTGCTGGACAGCGAAAGCTGCTCCAAGCATTGCTCTGGAATTGCATCACCCTTCAAGAACTGCGTCACACTCTCTCGGCTCTGCGTCAACTGATCTGCTCCCACTCTTCCCCACAGAATTTCCCAGCACAGCCTCTGAGGCCCTCTATGTCCTCTGCATCAACCTCAATGGCTTTTGTGTCAGTCTTTATGGCCCTCTGCGTCCTTTGCATTGGCTCCTTCAGCGTCTGCGTCAGCCCCTGCTGCCTCTGCGTCAACCCTTCTTGGGCTTGCGTTGTCTCTCACGACACTTCATTGCCTCTCTGCTATGTATTCTTCAGCCTGCTGCCGAACTGCCCCTCACTGCAACTAATCACTTGCTTGATTTCCTCAGCAAACCTCACCCTACAAAATTAAACTAACTAATCTCTCTTGGTGTATCTCCAACTAACCCTCAAGCCTCCTCTTGTTCTTTTTCTGTTGACGATTCAACGGTCGAGATTAAGTCCCTAATCAAAGGCTAGGATTAGAACTAGCTTGATCCTCTTCACTTGGAACTTTTCACCTATATTATATTAATACACATTAATATTTTAATTTTCCTAAGTTTAGACTTGGGAACTCATTAAAAATATTAATTATTTTAATATCTCTTCATCCGGTGGAATGTTTCCAAACAATTTCTGGGCTTTGGAAATCTCATGTGCCCTAGCCTCTCCACCAAATTTCATGGCTAGAGCACATTCGATGCTACCCAAAAATCAATAGTCTTACGGTTCCTCTCTACACCATATCCTGGATATAGTGATATTTGATCTCAATATGCTTGGACTTGTTATGGAACACGAGATTTTCTTCAAGTGGAATCCCACTCCTATTGTCGCAGTAAATGACCATTGTTTCCAAAAGATGCTCAAACATCGTTCCAAAGGGCTTCCTCAATCATACTGTCTCACAGTTAGCCATGCTAGCAGAAATGTACTCACCTACAATTTTTTTCTTTCTACTCATCCAAGATATCATGGCAGATCCTAAGCTAAAGCAGCACCCAGATGTGTAGAGTTACCAGTCCAATCAGCATATGAGTATCCATGGAGTCTCGTATCACTAGCAATATATTTCCACTTGCAGAAAATTGTGTGTTCCATTTTGTCATACCAAATCTTTCAAGCAGCTTGACAACATATTTTCCTTGAGAAAGGAAAATCTCACCAGGTTTTTGCCATACTTCAAGACCCAGAATGTAGTGCATTAAGTGAAGATCTTTCATTTCAAATTCGGAAACTAACTCCCTCTTACACTGGAGAATAAGAGGTTCACTACCGGTCATAAATATTTTCGAAGGCATACCTTGGACTGCCTTGAAGTAAAGATTTGAATCAGCATTACTTCTACTAAAACCAAGCTTCATTAAGAAGTTATCAATGCAGGCATACAAAGCTCTTGGAGCTTGCTTAAAACCATGGAGGATTTTCTTTAATCTACACACATGAATTTTTTAGTCAACTACTTCAAAGCCTTATGGTTGCTCCACAAATACTTCTTCCTTGAGGAAGCCATACAAAAAAGTAGTCTTCACACCCATTTGCTGAAGAGACCATCACTGGCTTGTAGCTAGAGCCACAATGGACCGAATGGTTGTATAAACAGCAAATGGTGCAAAGATCTCACCATATTCTATTCCCTCTTTCCGAGAGAAACCTATGGCCACAAATCTAACTTTATATTTTTCAAACTGCCATTAGCACCATGTTTAATTTATACAACCATTTAGAAGACAACAGATTTACCTTAGGGTCTTGGAGCCACTTCCCATACATCATTATGAATGATGGATTCATATTCTTTGGCCATTGCATCTTTTCACACTTGAGCCTTCACAACTTCTTCAAAAGTGCATGGTTCATCTTGAATAATGTTGCTCATGGCTACAATATATCCTTGAGACTGGCATGGTTTCTTGCTTTCTCTAAAGATTCCTCTAGGAGCAACATGTTTATTAGCTTCTTGAAGAGTGTTACGGAGCCATAAAGGTCTCCTTTCAGCAAGAGGATCCAAAGGATCAATTGGCTCCATGGGTTCATCTGCAAAATCAGTTTCAGGCTCAGGATTTTCTTGTATCTCAATAGCATCATGTTGACTATCAATGTTAGCAGGAGGAAGAGAAGTGTCTCTTGTCTTTCCAAGAGTTGTATCTTCATCAAATGTTACATCTCTGCTAAACTCTATATTTGTTTGTCCTGGTCCATATATTTTGTAAGCTTTAGAATTCTCACAATAACCAATAAATGTCACTTTCTTGCCTGAAGCTTCCAACTTGTTCCTCTTCTCTTTTAGGACATGGCAGTAGACAGGGTAGCCAAAGATCCTTAAGTGCCCAGCTTCAGGCTTGTCGCCAGTGAAGACTTCTTCAGGAGTCTTGTTGTTTAGAGCACGGTGAGGAGATCTATTTTGAAAATAGACAATTGTGTTCGCAGATTCTCCCCACATAAACTTTGGCAGTTTCTGATCATGCAACATAGCTTTGGAATCACCGTGGTCTCTTTTCTGATTCCAACTTCTTTATAGAAGTCAATGAAATCATTGGAAGTGAACTCTCCTCCATTGTCAGATTTGAAGATTTTGGTCTTCTTTCCTATTTATTTTTCTACTAGAGATTTGTAATCTTTAAACATGTTAAATGCTTGACTTTTATTTTTCATAAAATAAATCCATGTCTTGCGAGAAAAATCATCCATAAAGATTATATTATACAAGTAACCACCGAAAGAAGTTATAAGCATTGGTCCACATAAATCAGAATGTACAAAATGCAATACATGATTGGTTCTAGTTTTGATTGAAGGGAATGGTCCCTTTACTTGCTTCCCACTAGCACACCCTTGATGAACTCCATCATGATCAGATCTAACCTCCGACATTCTGGAACCATCTTTCTCACATGAGGTAATGCTTTATAGTGCAAATGAGCGAACTTTTGGTGACAAAGTTCACTTTGATGATTGTTTTCATGGATCAACGCATGAATAGATCTTCCACTGCCTTTATACAGACCCTCGCATCTTGATACCAGAGTGAAGGCATCTCTCATGCTGGATCTCATCGGCCAAGTGAAAACTTTACCATTTATAAAGCAGTCTTCATTCCTTTATCTTCTAAAGCAAAAATAGAAACAAGATTCTTTTTCAGGCCAGTTGCATACAAATCTTCTTGAAAAGATAAGGTTTTATCATGATCCAGATGGAAGGAAACAGAACCAGATACCTTTATAGGATATGTAGAGTTGTCTCCAAAATTGATTTTCAAATTGGTCTCCCTCTCAATAGATTAGAGAGCACTTCTTTATAGCAAGTAGAGTGCCTTGAGGCACCACTATCAACCACCCAGTTGTCACAAGAATCTACAAGAGAGAAACTAGAAAGAGCAGAAACAAGAAAGTATTATGATTGTGTTTCAGCTATATTGTTATCATACCTTGGATTCCTTGAATGATGGAAACTCTCTTTACAAGAAGTAGCTTATCTTCTTCTTTTATAATCAAATTTGATGGAGCGATGGTTGAAGTTGGATCTTGGTGCTCTTTTGTTTTCTAGACAACCACGAGCATAGTGGCCATTCTTATGGCAGTTGTAGCATTTGACTTTTGATAAGTCTTTGCTCCATCTAGAGGAATTGATGGGAGTAGGCTTCTTCGAATAGTAATGGCCTCTTCTTTTCTTATTCTCGCCTTGGACAGCAAAGCCAATAGATTCTCCTTCCTCGTGCTTGGGAATTCTTCCTCTGGAAATCATTCTGGCCTCTTCTTGACAGCACTTTCCTTGGAGCCCCATCAAATGTAGAAAACTTGTCAGTGTTACGAATGGTAGTAATGAAAGTTTCCCAAGAAGGAGGGAGTGTTGGCTATGTGAAAAGTTTTCTATATGAAGGAACTTGTTGTTGAAACCATATTAGAACCCTAGAATAATGAGTTTGAAATGTTGATGATCTATGAATATTTAGGGTTTGTAACTGAACTTGGGCAAGAAGTCGAAGAATAGTCTCTTGTGATTATGTTTCTAAAGTCTAAATGCTTTTGTTGTTATAAGATTTTAATATGGCTCACTTCATGCTTCTCTAATTTTGGCTGTACTTGCTATCTAAGTTGTGCAAGTAAATCATCTTCAAGTTGGTGAAGATGATCATAAGTAAAATTGATGTGATAAGCATGATATATGAATAACTCTGATAACAAGGATGGAAGCCATGAAAGATTCTCCGATGTCGTAAAGAAGAAGTAGAACTCCCTAAGTTAAGAGGGAGTCTGGATGAAATCTCTCTAGGTTAAGAGGGAGCTTGAATGAAAGGAATCTCCCTAGGATAAGAGGATGGTTGAGAATATGCCATGTAGAGGAATAATTAGATCCTCTCTATTTAAGAGGGAGTGACAGATATGATCTCTACTTCATGTATCATGCACTAGACCAAGACCAAGAACTGTAAGTTTTAGTCAAGGCCACGAGTGAGAGAAGGAAATTGGAGAATGCATTTTAATATGTTGTTGCATATGAATTAGTAAAGGAAAGTGTATGATTGAGGACTCTTCTACAATAGATTCGGTTAATAGTCATATTGTGTTGAGATGCAACATCTGTTGTCTGAAAGACCCCAAAAGTTTGTGTTTGTTTATAAATATGTGAAAATATATTATTGATTGGGGTTGTGTTTGTACAGGGAAATCTCACAAGAGTTTTGATAGCATGTTGGTTACCGGTCAGTTTGATCAGGAGAGATTTGTTGTCCTTGATCTGCTGGATCAAGGAGCGCTAAGGCTTTTTGAGTGAAGCATTGTCTTGGAGGACATCTGGTTGACACTTTGTGTTGATGTCTAGGTCCCGAAGTTGGAAAGGTGGCATTGGTCATTGATCTCTAACACACACACCTGGATCTCTGGGTTGATGGTTAGCAAGTAAACCCGATGGTGCCTAGAGAGGCTGAAAGCTTGAGTCCATGTTAGTCCCACTCGGATAGATTGCCCTAGTTAGGAATCTAAGCCGTGGCATTACGGTGACTAAATTGATGAGAGACCAATAGATAGATTACCCTGGTCAGGAATCTAGTCCATGGAATTGTGGTGCCTAAAGTTCTTCATTGCTCATATAGTTTGAGATCTTCCATTGTATTTGTATATTATGAACCTCCCTAGTTAAGAGGAGTGTTGGAAAATGTAACTAGGTTCGGTCTTCATTATTGTATTTGAGTCATCATAGAATATACTTGTCTAAAGAATAAAGAAAAGAATTTTTATTATTGTATCAATGACTTATTAAAGCATGGGTTTCATGCTTGGGTCATCATTATATTAGTCAAAGTCCCCATTGTGGACTCCTAGGATTAATATTGAGTTTATAGAGTCATTATACATTCAAAGAGACCCTTCTTGGACTTTTGAATCACGTAAAAAGGTTTACTATTGAGTCAAATATAATTTATGTAACCTCCACACCAAGTCGGCCTGGAAGAGATCAAGTCAGCCTAAGGACACCAATTCGACTTCACTTGGAGCTTATAAATAGAAGGAAGTCGAATTCATTTGGAGTATCTCATCTCAAGCTAGTTCGATATCCCTAAGGAAGTTGGAGAAGTGCGAAGAGGATCTAAGGATACAATAGGAAGTGCGAGTTGGGCCAACTCTAAGAAGAAGAAGAAAATCAAAATTTTGGAGCCTCTTTCTCTGTGTCGTGCCCTAGTTTGGGAGATTGAAGTCTTCCAATTTTTGTTGTTACCTGATGTCGGAAGTTACCTGATGTCGGAAGCTACTGCATAGTCAAAGTTGCTAGGAAGGAAGTGATGTTGGAAAGAGGTCGAAGATCTGGGAGGCTGACTTGGTGTGGAGGGAAGGTTTGGGTCTTTATCTAGCATGAATAGTCTCAAAGAATACTATTGAAAGGAAGATAATTTTTGACTGGGTTTTCCCCTCTAGGGGGCTCTTTCCCTGGCATAGTGCCTACATCTTGTGTCTCTTGTTTTGTGATCTTCATACATGTTGATTTTTGGTAGCATCAGATGCACTCTAAGTCTCAAATTTTGCAAGGACGCTTAAACACATGCATTCTCCAATACCTAGAAACCGTTTTCGGAAATTCCACCCAGAGACATTTTTATTAAAATAATTAATTATTTTTAATGCGACGCCATGTCTAAAGTTAGGAAATTAAAATAATTAATGGGTATTAATCTAAACTATGGGTGTAACTTCTAGAAGAAGACGAGGATCAAGCCAAAATGATCTAAGCCATTGATTAAAAGTTAATCTAGGTCGTTGGTTGTCCAACAGAAAAATATGAGAAGAGGCTTGAGGGGCACTTAGAGAACACACACACAGAGAAGATCAGAGGTTCGACTATCTGAAGCAGAGCAGCTGCCAAAGAGATTTTTTATAGTGATATTTTGTAGAGAGGGACAAGGATAGTATCTGAAGGGAGATCTTTCCCGGTAGAAGAATACTCAGCCGAGAAAGCAAAGAGAGATCCAGCTATCACAACGCAAAGCTAGAGAGGCTGACGCAGGACCACGCAGAGGCAGTGCAGAAACCAAGAGGGAATCTGAAAATCAGCTAAAGGAATCGATTGCAGAAGCCGGACACTGGGGTGTGAGGCAGGGACGTGAAAATCGAATTTCCTGAGCAACAGATTGATCAACTGAAGGGGTGACGCTGTCCTCAGAGGGTGTGACGTTGGGCTGACGCAGAGGCAATGCAGAGGCAACCAGGGGCAGCACATTTAGTGGTTGGATAAGCCAAGATTTCCAGTGATAATGCGAGGTAACCTCACTTATCTTTCTTCCAGTGATATTATCTGAAACTGGGATTGTCGAGAAGGCATCCAAAGATTATATTCAGAAATTACTACTGCTTAATAATAAACCCTCAATTGTTGCACCGGTTTTCTCGCATTGGGTTTTTTCGGGGACATTGGTCCAAAAATAACTGTGTAGATGTGTTGTATTTCTTTCCTGTTCAGTTTCTTGTTTCCGCTTATAATTTAAATGGTGTAGACTATAGTGTATTAGTTTCGATATTTACTGTAGGAAACAGTAAGTAACCTGATTCAGAAATTAACAAGTAGGAGAAACTTAATCAGTTGCTGCAATAGAAATTTGGGCATCAAAATTTTCACATGGTATCAGAGCTGCATGTGAAACAAGAGAACAGTGTTGGAATAGCCTAGCGCTGAAAGAAGAAGGGAGTTCGAAATTCCTACAAAGGTAACAATTCGAATCCCCAGAGGGATTGCGAAGTGACGGCTAAGAGAGCAAGATTTTCGTGGGAAAATCTCTCTTTGAGTGAGTCGATAGAGAGGTAGGATTTCCAGATCGAGATTTGTCAGCAGCAGAGGGGGTAGCGCGGCAAAAGCTTCAGCGAAGAGGGGTTTCTGGTGGGACGCAGTTTTCTGCAAGTAGTTGCTGGGCAGAATGACATCAGAAGGAAGAAGAGAGACACGGCTAAGGGAATTCTGTTGAAATTTGGTACCGGAGGACAGGTGGTTCCCTTAGGCTTTGATCTTTGGCCTAGGGAAAAGTGTCCAAAAGAATTTAACTTGTCTCCTAAAGTGATTTATAATTTTATAAAGTTAAATCTAATTTAAAAGTGACTTTAAGTGATAATGTTACTAAGTCTAATTTTAAAGTGACTTTTATAAAGTCAATGAAAAATTAGAAAGGAAAAGTGATTTTGGAAATAAATGACTAAGTGGGTCTTTATTAAAGTGGGGTGAATTAAAAAATAAAAAGTGAGATTTAAATGAGAATTTAATCTCAGCCTTAGATCTCAATCTATTTCAGCCATTCGATTTAGGGATCACCCAAAAGTCACTTGGGGTTAGATTAAAGGAGGAAAAGGTCATTCATTCTTTCATGAGCAGATTGGGAGAAGGAGAGCAAGAGAGCAAGAGAGATTTCTGAGCAGGGAGGAGAAGGAGATAGCATCTTGGCACACATTCCAAGGCAGCAGTTGAGCAGATTTGTACAGCGGGTTCAGCACACAGTGAAAGGCGGATTTTGGCACGATTTTCGAGGAGTGGTTTGCACAAAAATCGAAGAGCAGTTTGCTGATTTTTCTGCATGCAAAACGAGGGCCATACAGCGCATTTATTGCAGGCCATACAGCGCATTTATTGCAAGACGTACAGCGCATTTATTGCAGTCCGTACAGCGCATTTAATGCTAGCCGTACAACAACATTTTAATGCTGAAAGTGGACACGAAAATCGAGGAGGTCGTACAGCATTTATTGCTGTCCTGTTTGCTGTAATTTCCAGTTTGCTGTGAGGCATGGGAAAAGAGATAAGTTGTAAATTTGCTTGCTGATTTTTTTTGCTGAATATTTTTCACTGTGAAAAAGGCATTTTCAGAAATAAAGAAGAGCTTTCGAACTGGTTTTCCCCAAGAGTTGTAGGGGGTTTTTCCAGGGTCGCATTGACCAAAAATCTCAGTGTTTAAATGTGTTTTAATGGCTGCTTATTACTCCTTATTTTTATTTCTGCAATTTCCAGCGTTCTGTAAAATTTCCAGAATTTCTGTTTTCAGCAAATTTATTTTTTCCAGCTTGTTAAATGTATGGTTATGGGAAAGGGCATTTAACTATATGGGAGAAATAAGGAGAAACTGAAAACCGGGGTGGGAAAACAAAAATTTCTACAAATTCTTCCTCAGAGGACTTCCAACCAAGGACTCTGAATTCTCACTTGCTGAGCAACAGCGGAGAGCGGCAACTCTACAAGCTCCAGCAAGGAGTGCGTAGGCCAGTCTAGTGCTACGCAGAGGAGAGAGGAAGCTATTCGACTTTTTCATTTGGCAGGGATGGCAGCTAGTGGGTTGAGAGATCGAGATAGGTTGGATGGTGCATCCAACTATGTGATCTAGAAAGTGAGGATGTCATGCCTTCTAGATGAGCGTTTTCTTAAGGCCTACGTTGATAGGTGGTAGCTGTGCCCGAGGATCTAGACCTGCTCAAGAAGTACAAGGGAGAGATTGCGAAGACAAAGCGAATGATCCTCGACGGAGTGAAGGATCATGTAGTTTGTCACATGGCTAGCAGAGGGACTGCCAAAGAGATGTGGGATGCATTGTCAACATTGTATCAAGGATCTTCTGAGCAACAGAAGATGTATTTAGAGTAGAAGATGAGATCTCTGCAGATGCAAAAGGGGGGGCGCATTGATCTATTCCTCACTAAGCTTTAGGAGACCTGTTAAAATTGGCAACTAGGTCCAAACTCCACATGGGTCATCTTATTTATGGCAGTTGATATTTTTTTGTATTCCTCTATTTGAGAGGTGTAGGATTGATCTAAAGATCATCCGATTCTAACATGTACAAATGAAGTTATGAATTTATTTTGATTATGGTCAAATTGTCAAGGTCGGCCAGCAAACTTATGTAGGCTCAAAAGCCCAACAGTCACGTCTATTCATCCTCAACGTTGCATATAAAAATAAGGTGACTTAGCCTCATTTGGACACACTCATCTTCACACTTCTCTCTCTCTCCCCTCATTGATTGGGTACGGATTTTTGGGCCTCTCTCTCTCCACACATCCGAAATTTCATAGAGCGAAATTTCAGGAGAGTGTAATTTCAGGAAGCCGAAATTTCAGGAGACAGAATTTCTGGACAGTGTTGACCAACATTGACTGCAACTAGGGATGACCGCAAGTGCGCTGTTTGACCAGACTTTGACTAGGCTAAATTTCACTATTTTGAGGGTTGTTTTATCTTGTTGTTTGGAGGCCAAAGTTGACTAAAGTTGACCGATTTGTTGAGGGTCAAATCTGCCATGTTGACTAGCGTTGACTTTTCTGGTTAGGGCTCTTTTGTTGCTATTATAAATTATCAGATTTGTAAATTATACTCTCTCTGCTGAACTATTGAAGACTAAAAGAAGAATTGATCAAGGGTTTCCCCACATTGGGGTTTGTCCCTAGCTGGGGCCACATCTTGTGTCCTCTTGTTTTGGCTTGTCTTCTATTGTTTATGCTTATGTTCTATCAGAATTTTACTATCATGTTGATGTGATTACTAATCTGAATATTGATATTGGGCTAATAAAGAAATTGAAGTAAAATTGCTCTAAAGCATAGAACATACCATTGTTGCCTAAAATTAACAGACCCGAGATGAGTTGGCAGCTGTGGGGTCAGCACCTCAAGGTTCTGAGATGGTAACACGGCCTAAATTTAGTATCTGAGAATTGGCAAGTCTTTGTCCAGAGCATCCTGGGCAGGGCGACTTTGCCTAACTGGGATGAAATGTGGGCAGCTCTTAAGCAAGAGGAGTTGAGGAGAGACTAGGTCATGTGTAAATTTGACGGAAGTAGCAGTAGTGGGTCGAAGCCCAAGGAGGAAGAGAATACAGCCCTTGCATCCAAGGGGCAGCAGGAGCAATAGAAGAAAAATAAAGATGTTTCGGAGATCAAATGCTTCAGGTGTGGTGAATTCGGTCACTACGCCAACATAGTGTCCTCTCAGGAAGAAGGACAAAGATGAGAAGCATGATCCAAAGCCTGCAACTACGAAGATCGAGGAGGATGAGTTCACCATGACAGCCCAGGCATCTCTAGGAGGGAGGTGGGGAGATTTAGAGTTGTAGCTCGAAAGAACTACAGATGGGCAAGATCCTTGAGGAGCCCACCTCATGTATCAATTCCTTGCTACGGGAGACCATATCAGAAGTAGCAGGATGGACCAGTGTTAGTTGGTGCAGAGGAGTGCCGGAGTGACAGTTGTAGTGGCTAGGAGCACCAGAGACTGAGTAGCGCAGAGCAAGAGTTGACAGCAGTGCAGTTGGCACAGAGCATAGGCCAGCAGCAGTCTAGAGACTTCAGAGGGTCAGCGTAAAGACTAGCAATAGTCAAACAACAGCCACGAGATGCATCATACTGAACACCAGTTCAGTAATTTGGGATGCTTTTTGGTCGCTAATGCAGTAGCAGCAACAGTTGGAGAAGGTTGCAGTGCAAATCCAATATTGGCAGTGGCAGTGCCAGCAACAGCACAAATGCAGAATTGAGAGGGAGTTGCAATACGAGTGCAGTGTTGACAGAGGCAAGGTTAGCAATAGTACAGATGCAGCATTTGCATAGTAGTTGGTGGACAGGATGTCAAACATCAACATCGCAAAAGGAAATGTTACAAAACAGAGTGATGCTTCAGCAGGGTGCATCGCTAGAGCACATTCTGTGCTAAGACAAACTGTTGATTTCTAGTAGTATCGGATGTGCTCTAAGACTCAAAATTCGCAGGGAGGCTTACACGCATGCATTCTCCAATACCCAGAAACCGTTTTGGGAAATTCCACTGGAGAAAGTTTTATTAAAACAATTAATTATTTTTAATGGGACCCTAAGTCTAAACTTGGGAAATTAAAATAATTAACAGGTATTAATCTAAACTATGGGTGTAACTTCTAGAAGAAGACGAGGATCAAGCCAAAATGATCTAAGCCATTTATTAGAAGTTAATCTAGGTCGTTGGTTGTCCAATAGAAAAATATAAGAAGAGGCTTGAGGGGCACTTAGAGAACACATACAGAGAAAAGATCAGAAGTTCGATTTTCTGAAGCAGAGCAGCTGCAGGAGAGATTTTCAATAGTGATCTTTTGCAGAGAGAGGCAAGGATACTATCCGAAGGGAGATCTTTCCCGGTTGGAGAATACTCAACAGAGAAGGCAAAGAGAGATCCAGCAGTGGCAGCGCAGAGCTAGAGAGGCTGACGCAGGACCACACAGAGGCAGCGCAAAAGCCAAAAGGGAATCCGAAAATCAGCTGAAGGAATCGATTGCAAAAGTCAGAAGCCGAGGTGTGAGACTGGGAGGTGAAAATCGAATTTCTTGAGCAACAGATTGATCAGATAAGGGGTGACGCTATCCCCAGAGGTTGTGACACTGGGTTGACGCAGAGGCAGCCAAGGGCAACTCATTCAGTGGCTGGATCAGCCAGGATTTCCAGTGATAGTGTGAGGTAACTTCACTTATCTTTATGTCATTGATATTCTCTATAACTAGATTGTCGAAAAGGCATCGGGAGATTGTATTTAGAAATTACTACTGCTTAATAATAAACCCTCAACTGCTGCACCGGTTTTCCCGCATTGGGCTTTTCCCGAGACATTCGTCCAAAAATAATTGTTAGATGTGTTGTATTTATTTCCTGTTCAGTTTCTTGTTTCCACTTATAATTTAAATGGTGTAGATTGTAGTGTATTAGCTTCGATATTTACTGTAGGAAACAGTAAGTAAATTGATTTAGAAATTAACAAGTAGGAGAAACTTAATCAGTTGCTATAGTAGAAATTTGGGCATCAAAATTTTGACAATACACACATAGTATGGTAATTCCTTGATGAAAGATAAGATAATAAAGAAGTAAAAGAAGCCAACATAACTCACAAGTAATTATCAACTAAGGGGAATCAAACCCTAATCTATTTGCATTGATTTCCCAACATGGTATCAGAGCTAAGGTTAGGAATAGTTGAAGATCACTTTGTTGGCATGAATTCTCCCCCTTTCATGTACTACATTAGAATGGGTATCAACACTGCTAGAAGTTGGATCAAGAAGGTCATATATTACTTATTCAACAAGGTCAAAAGTTAAGGAATCTTGGTTGCTCTTACAGGTTCTCTTAATGATGACAATGCATGGATCATTGATAATGGAGCATCAATATACATGACAAGAGAAAGTAAACAACTTCATACACTATCAAAGGAGCCATCTTCTCATGCAGTGGAATTGGGTGACAACAAAAAATATCCTGCTACAGCCCTAGGATCAACATCGTTGAAGCTAAAAAATGGATCGAAGTTACACCTCAACAACATTCTATATGTTCCAGGTTTGAAAAAGAATCTGCTTTCTATTTCTTGTTTAGAACTTAAAGGGGAAAGAGTTTATTTTGTTGATGGAAAAGTGATGGTTTGGGGAAAAGACTCTAGCATTGATAAAGCTAGGGTTATTGGAGTTCGTGAAGGAAACCTTTATAGAGTCATTACACGACCTCCTCAAACTTTGGTTCATATGGAAATCAATCCCATTGAGCTATGGCATAGGAGGTATGGTCATCTACATTATAAGGTCATCCCTACTCCTAGTCAATTGGTGCATGGTATCCCTTATATGAAGTTAGATCATGAAGGTGTGTGCAAGGGATGTTCTTTGGTAAAACATACAAGAAAGCCATTTCTGAATAGTGAAACTAGGTCTAAAGAGATATTAGACCTCATCCATTCTGATGTGTGTGGGTCCATGTCTGACAAATCACTTGGAGGCCATCTCTACTATGTAACATTCATTGATGACCATTCTAGAAAGACATGGATCTACCGTCTCAAAACAAAAGATGAAGTATTTGATAAGTTTAAGGAGTTTAGGTCCAAAGTGGAAACCCTAACCAAAAGAAAGTATAACTTTTCATAGAATTCCATCCTCCATGGCTATGTAGGAAATCTAACTTAAGAAATTAAATCATGTTCATGGTATCACGTGTTTTGCTTGAAAGTATGTATTACAGATATAGAAGACCATGGTTTACACTTCAAGGAATTCCTACAATATTTGTCAAGAATTATCTCTAGGTATGTCTTAAGACTTAGACCATACATCTTGTAAAATTCTCTTTATCTTATTTTGAAATTTGTGTTACTAATATCGTTATGTCTCGCTGTCTTGAATCATAAAGATTCTTGTTTTGGGTGATTCATCACTTGATAAATCTACCCTCCTTACATCCATAATTGTTCTTATAGAACCCTAGACAGGTTCTCTAGAAAACCCTAACATAAGGGTATGATAATGTCAATGTTTGAAATCCTAAAACTGCTTAGCGTTATTAGGAAATGCTATTTGAAGTTTTTGTTGATGATGTCATGTTTGGGATTTTGGTATGATCATGAAAACTTAACTTGTTAGGGTTGAATGATGTTTGTCTAAGATCTTGAACCTTTGAAATTTTGGAATAGTAGGGTTTTCTTTGCTATGTTATGAAACCCTATATTTTTAGGGTTTGGTTGGGTCTATAAGCAAAACACTTGCTAAGTATTTACAGTCCTAGGAATGAAACCCTAGGTATGTGTTCATTTGGTTGAAACCCTAGCCTATTATAGGTTGGTATATGTCTAAGATACTAATATTCCCCGACATATGATGTGCTTATGATAAGCTGATGAATTCCTAGATATATGTGTTAACCTAAGTGTTAATGGTCATGAGTCCTAGGGTTTTGAAACAAGCCCTAATCAAAGTTTGATGGTCTAGGATGATTTTTGGAAAATCTAGGGTCTAGCAGATAAACTCTAGTTGTAGTTAAAATCTCTAAGTATGTGTGATAAGACAATGGAATCTATGAATCTACATAGTGATTGTTGAGATTGTGTAAATGAGAAAATCCAGGGTGAATATCAAACGCTAGTAGATGCTACTCATGATGTTCATTAAGTTGTGATTGGTTTTGATTGTTGAAGCTCATGTATGAAATCTAGGATACGTATGAAATCTTAGTGAGGAGTCTAACATATGAATTTGTTAGGTTCATTGATTTGATTTGTTACTAGGGTTTGCTATATGAAGGAACTTATTGTTGAAAGAATATTGGAACCCTAGAATAATGAGTTTGAAATCTTGATGAGTTATGATAATTAGGGTTTGTAACCAAATCTCAGCAAGAAATCAAAGAATAGTCTCTTGTTGTTTATGTTTCTAAAGTCTAAATGCTTTCGTTGTTATAAGATTTTGATATGGCTAACTTCATGCTTCTTTAATTTTGGTTGTACTTGTTATCTAAGTTGTGCAGGTACATCATCTTCAAGTTGGTGAAGATGATCATAAGTAAAATTGATGTGATAAGCATGATATATGAGTAAATCTGATAAGAAGGATGGAAGCCACGAAAGACTCTCTGATGTCATAAATGTAATATTCCTAACCCAGAATATTCCTCAAACCCCAGCAAAAACTCCAACCAAATATGTACAAATGATATAATAACCCAGAAGTGATAAAATAAAAGTGGAACAGTGTATAATAATGTAAACCGGAAATATAAGCAGATACACAAGAAATGCAACGAGAAATGCTAAGCCATTTTATTATACTGAGCAATAAAATGAATACAAGAGGTGATCAGACAGATGGCACCTCGACTTGCACAAGGCAAGTGAAGAAATACTCTCAGAATGACAAGAATGGCCTCTCTGTGTGGATGTTACTGCTGCTAGAAAACAAATGATGATTTGGGGCTGCTCCCCTCCTTAGAAAAAGCTGAAACTCTGGATTCGGGCTCTACTCAAGAAACCCAGAAAAACCCAGAAAGCTTTCCTGGAATGACCGACCCCAGAAAAATACCCTCTTGGGGTTCTGCGCAGTTCCTCAATGCCCTGCACTGCCACTGAAGAAAACCCCTCTAAACTCTGCCTGAAACACTGCCTGAAACCCTGCCAAAATCCTCCAATGAGACAAGAGTTGGACCCCTGCTCAATCTCCCAGCATAAATCCACCTGCAAACCCCAATCCAGCACTACAACCAAAAAGAACTGCGTCCCTCTCCAAGTGCTGCGCAGTCCTCCAAAATGCTAATGAAACTACTGCTGAAATGCTGATAAAACTACTGCTGAAATACCGATGGAAATACCTTGCCCGAGCAGGCACTCGAAGTACCCCGGGGCTAAGGGTGAGATCTCCAAACGGAGACACTCAATGCACTAAACAGTGTTGCAAACTAGCTAAACAGCCAGTGTGCTCAGAAGTTGAGACGACTAGCTCAAAATGCACATAACTGAATGATCCAAAATGAGGGGGCTCTTATCTATTTTATAGCCTCTGCCTCTCACAATCCCTAGGCTCACCTCCTCCTGCATGATTCCCTTCTTGCCACGTGTTCTTTTCCTCCTGCACAGTTCCTCCATGTGTCTGCATGGGCTCCATTTCTGCGTCCCCCTTTGGCCCCCTTGGCTCCCCTTTAAGTCACAACGTTGTGCTACCTAGGAAGTGACTTTTTATTCTAAAGTGAGTTATGTTCCCCCTTCCTCACTTTTTATTTACAAATAACTATAGAAGGCAAAAATTGAACAAAATTGAATATTCCAATTAGCCATAGCTAATTAGGAATATTACAGTCTCCCCCGGAAAAATGTTGCTTGTCCTCAAGCAACTGAAGTGATGGATGCTGTAAGATCTTCTCACTCTCCCAAGTGGCATCCTCATCTGGCAAATTCTTCCACCTCACCAAGAATTCCTAGACTGTCCTGCTCCGCAGCTGCCTCTCCCTAGTGTCAATGATAGCCTCTGGCTGCAATACCAAATGCCCCTCATCATCCATGGGTGGTAGCTCATCTGTCACGGTCACCTGCTGCCCCAATGCCTTCTTCAAGCATGATACATGAAAAATGTTATGAATCTTGCTACCTTGGGGCAGCTCCAACTCATATGCAACCTGTCCAATCCTACGTATCACCCTGTATGGCCCATAAAAGCGGGGCTTGAGCTTCTCAGCCCCCTTCTGCTTCAGTGATGACAGTCGATATGGCTGTAATCGTAGGTAAACCATGTCCCCTACCTCGAACTGCCTCTCCACCCGACCCCTGTCAGCATACATCTTCTGCTGGTTCTGCGTTGTAGCCATGTTATCCTTGAGAGCTCGAAGGATATCCTGACTCTCTTGGATCCAAATCTTAGCTCTAGGAGCCCTGCTATCACCAAACATCACGTCGACAAAAGATAAAGGATGATACCCATATAAGGCATAGAATGGTGACATACCAATGGACATGTGATGTGAAGTATTGTAGCAGTACTCCCCCAGATGCAGCCACTTCAGCCATGCTCGTTGTTGCCCACTGACATAGTTACGCAAGTAGCCCTCCAGCCACTTGTTAACTATCTCCGTATGCCCATCCGTCTGTGGGTGATAACTGGTACTCGGTGTCAACTCCATCCCCACCAATCGGAAAAGCTCCTGCCAAAACCCACCCATGAAACGGTTGTCCCTGTCACTGACGATGGTCTTAGGAAGACCATGTAGCCTGAAGATCTCCCTGAAGAACAGCTCGGCCACCTGTGTTGCTGTATAGTGTGCAGATATGGCAAAGAAATGTGCGTACTTCGTCAGTCGATCAACGACGACAAAGATACAATCCTTGCCCTGTACCGTGGGCAATCCTATGATGAAGTCCATCGAAATGCTCTCCCATTTCCCCTCCGGAATGGGAAGAGGCTGTAATAAACCCACAGGATGGCTTATCTCTCCCTTGTTCCTCTGGCAAACATCGCACTCCTGGATGTGCTGGAGCATGTCCTCCTTGAGGCCCTTCCATGAGAACCTCTCTCTAATGGCCCTGTAGGTCTTGGTAAACCCCTGATGTCCTACCAAAGGTGAATTGTGTGATGCCTGGAGTACCTTCTTCTTGAGCTGAGACCAATCACTCAAGAAGATCCGGTCACTGTAATAGATGATCTCATCGACCACCCTGTACCTGTCATCTGCCACCTGCCCATCCAGAACCTCGCATGCAAACCTGTCCTTGGAGTACTCTACTAAGAGTCGAGCCCTCCAATCTGTATCCAAGCTCGTAAGAGACAACGTGGCTGGTCTACGCGAAATGGCATCTACTAACACGTTGTTCTTACCCTTGACATACTCAATGTCAAAGTCATATGCTTGGATCTTACTGATCCACTTCTGCTGCCTCTCCTGTAGCTGCTTCTGCTCCAAAAAGAACTTGAGGTTGTTGTGATCAGTCCTCACCCTGAACCTGTTGCCTACCAAATACTGCCGGTACTTAGCCAATGCATGCATGATGGCCAGCATCTCCTTGTCGTATATGGAATACAACCTCTCGTGCGGAAGGAGCTTCTGGCTCTCAAATGCTATAGGGTGACCTCCCTGCATCAATACTGCGCCAATCCCCTCTCCCGACGCATCACACTCCAAGACAAATGGCTGCATAAAATCTGGCAACGCAAGCACCGGGAAGCTCCTCATAACCTCCTTGAGCTTGTCAAAGGCTCGCTGCGCTGTATCTGATGAACAGAATGCGCCCTTCTTCGTCAAATCTGTCAAGGGTGCAGCAAGCTGCGAGAAACCTTTGACAAACTTTCGGTAGTAAGTACAAATGCCAATGAATCATCGAATTTCCATCACGTTTCTCGACTCCGGCCATTCCCTGATGGCCCTGATCTTCTCCTCGTGGACCCTCACTCCGTCCACCCCTATGATGTGTCCTAGATACAAAATCTCCGTCAACCCAAACTGACACTTGGAGAGTTTGGCATAGAACTACTGCTCCTGTAAGATACACAATACTGTCTCAATGTGCTGGAGATGCTCCTCCCAAGTCCCGTTGTAAATGAGAATATCATCGAAGAATACCAACACAAACTTCCTCAAATGACTACGAAGATGTGATTCATGCAGCACTGAAATGTAGCTGGGGCATTGGTTAGCCCAAAAGGCATCACCAAGAACTCAAAGTGTCCATAGTGACACCTGAAGGCGGTCTTGGGAATGTCTTGCTCCCTCACGCGAATCTGATGGTACCAAGATCTCAAATCAATATTTGAAAAGAATCGTGCTCCCCTCAACTCGTCCATCAACTCATCGATCCTAAGTATGGGGTACCTGTTCTTCAGGATCCTCTTGTTCAGGGCCCTGTAGTCAATGCACATCCTCAATGTACCGTCCTTCTTCTTCACCAACACCACAAAAGAAGCAAAAGGACTCGTGCTCGGACGAATGTGCCCAAGTGCCAGCAACTCCTGGATAGCCCGCTCAATCTCATCCTGATAGGCCTTGGGGTGCCTATAGGGGGGGTGGTGCTCACTGCCTGTATGCCCTGCCAAGCTCGATGGTGTGCTCAAACCCCCGATTCGGTGGTTGTCCTAGTGGAATCTCCCCAAACACTATGGCATACCAATCAAGGATGGACTGTATCTCTGGATGTACCGTCTGCCCTGTAGTCCCTGCCTCTGATGCACGCAGCTCCACTGCCCACTCTATGTCTCCCTTCCGGAAGACTGCCTCCATCCGATGAGCAACACAGTGTGAGGCGGATATGTGTGTTGTCCCCGTATCTTATCATGCCTCCCTGTCTTCTCATCATCCCACTCCATCTCTAGGATCTTCCAATCCATCGTGACCTTCCCTAGAGTAATAAGCCACTGAACACCCAGTATCATGTTGGTGTCCAGAATATCGACCACAAAAAAGTGATCAGTCAATGTGTAGGTGCCCATCGTCACTAAAAGCTCTGGAACATAACGAGCACACGTCATGGTCTGATCCCCTAGGACCAAGACTGAAAACCCATCGAAGCTCTCTGTCTGAATACCTCTCTGCTCAACCATCTGTGCATCGATGAAGTTGTGGGTCGCCCCACTATCAACCAAGACTGATACCCGCTAGCCACGTACTGTCCCTCATATGCGTAGCGTCAGATACTTGGGTACTCCTCGCAACGCTGCAAGGGCCCCTCCGGTAGGTGCAAAAGATGCACCACCTGCTGTTGACGGTGGAGGTGGCAAAGGTCCCTGTATGGCATGGCTATCTCCTGCCTCCACATCATCCTTGTCATCCTCTTCTCCACTGCTCTCAGAGAATACCTCAATAAAATATGATTTGCCAGCAGCACATCTATGTCCCGGTGCCCACGGCTCCTGACATGTGAAGCACAACCACTTCTTCTTCAGCTCCCTCCTGACATCGTCCTCAATCTGTACTCATCATGGATTCCCCTTTGGAGGTGGAATCCTCACATCCTTCCCCTTAGACTAAAAGCGTTGTCTCTGGGGGTAAGGTGTCCGGGTCCTTGGTAAGACATCCTGTAAGTCCCGGGTCCTGCTGATAGCATCCTAAAGTGTGGTTGGTCTAGTGGATCGGACTAAACCCCGAAGTGGCTCTGTTAACCCCTCAACATACATATAGACCCTCCGTGCCATGGATAGGTTTGGCACCATCACAGAGACCCTCAAGAAATCTGCAATGTAGGTCTCTGGGCTCCCTGTCTGTTTGAGCCTCGTCAACTCAACAAAATGCTGCTCTGGATCCCTCCGATCAAATCGCTCCATCAGTCTCCTAGTAAACTCGACATATGTCGTCACTGCGGAGTGCCCTAATGTAACCATCCCATGAAACCACCAATCCTGGGCCTCACCATCCAAATGCAATGTTGCCAACTTGATGGCCTCTGTCTCCGACATCTGGTTAAACTAGAAATAAATGTCCAGCTTCTCCACCCAAGATTTTGTCGAACTGTTTGATGAGCCATCAAACGTAGGCAAGTGGAATCTACTCGCTGCACGGTGGGCGTCACCATCATGGTAATGTCGGTACCCTCTGTGATGCTCGCGGGGTCTACTATCCCGCTGGAGCTAAAAAAAATCTCTGAATGAGAGGGCTTCCCTAAACTTCTACCCATAGGCCTGGTACTCTGCAAAATAATCGCCCATATGTTCGGGCTCCGCCTCCTGCTGGGCTATAGCCCCCTTGTCTGCTCCTAAGAAAGTGGGCATGGTAGAGCATGTAGGGGCATGTGAGGCCACCTGCTATGCAGTATCACGCTGCTCTGGCAAATGGTGGGATGCGCCTGATCCCTCACCAACCTGAAAAACCTGTGGGCTCTCACGCTGTCTAGCCTCTACTGCCGTGAATCTCTGCCCCATCACCTCAATCTGCCTCGACAGATCCTGCACTGATTTGAGGAGCATATCCGCAAATCTCTTCCCATCCTCATCTTCCATCGGATCCCTCTGTTCTACGTCCACCACAGGCTCCTCCTGTTCTGCATCCACCACCGGAACACAGTCTCCCTCTCCGTAGGTATTCTCCAACCTATGTCTAGTGTCTCTGTATTTCCTACCTCTGTAACAAATGTAGGGTTTTTCCCCCGGTGTTATAGATTGCTAGCTCCATAGGTTGACCCAGATCTATGCTCTGATACCAATGCAATATTCCTAACCCAGAATATTCCTCAAACCCCAGCAAAAACTCCAACCAAATATGTACAAATGATATAATAACCCAGAAGTGATAAAATAATAGTGGAAGAGCATATAATAATGTAAACTGGAAATATAAGAAGATACACAAGAAATGCAGCGAGAAATGCTAAGCCATTTTATTATACTGAGCAATAAAATGAGTACAAGAGATGATTAGACAAATGGCACCTCGACTTGCACAAGGCAAGTGAAGAAATACTCTCAGAATGACCTGCGTGGATGCTGCTGTTGTGTTGCTGTTGCTAGAAAACAAATCATGATTTGGGGCTGCTCCCCTCCTCGGAAAAAGCTAAAACTCTGGATTCGGGCTCTACTCAAGAAACCCAAAAAAAACCCAGAAAGATTTCTTGGAATGGCTGACCGCCGAAAAATACCCTCTTGGGGTTCTGCGCAGTTCCTCAATGCCCTGTGCTGCCACTGAAGAAAGCCCCTCTAAACTCTGCCTGAAACCCTGCCAAAATCCTCCAATAAGACAAGAGCTGGACCCCTGCTCAATCTCCCAGCATAAATCCACTTGCAAACCCCAATCCAGCACTACAACCAAAAAGAACTGTGTCCCTCTCCAAGTGTTGCACAGTCCTCCAAAATGCTGCTGAAATGCTAATAAAACTACCACTGAAATACCGATGGAAATACCTTGCCCGAGCAGGCACTCGAAGTTCCCCGGGGCTAAGGGTGAGATCTCCGAACAGAGACACTCAATGCACTAAACAGTGTTGCAAACTAGCTAAACAGCCAGCGGGCTCAGAAGTTGAGACGACTAGCTCAAAATGCACATAACTGAATGATCCAAAATGAGGGGGCTCTTATCTATTTAATAGTGTCTGCCTCTCACAATCCCTAGGCTCACCTCCTCCTGCGTGATTCCCCTCTTGCCATGTGTTCTTTTCCTCCTACGCAATTCCTCCATGTGTCTGCGTGGGATCCATTTCTGCATCCCCCTTTGGCCCCCTTGGCTCCCCTTTAAGTCTCAACGTTGTGCTACCTAGGAAGTGACTTTTTATTCTAAAGTGAGTTATGTTCCCCCTTCCTCACTTTTTATTTACAAATAACTATAGAAGGCAAAAATTGAACAAAATCGAAAATTCCAATTAGCCATAGCTAATTAGGAATATTACAGTAAAGAAGAAGTAGAACTCTTACGTTAAGAGGAACTCCTACGTTAAGAGGGAGTCTAGATGAAATCCCCCTAGGTTAAGAGAGCGCTTGAATGAATGGAATCTCCCTAAGATAAGAGGATGGTTGAGAATATTCCATGTACAGGAATAATTAGATCCTCTCTTTTTAAGAGGGAGTGACATATATGATCCTCTACTTCATGTGTCATGCACTAGACCAGGATTAATAACCGTAAGTTTTAATGAAGGCCATGAGTGAGAGAAGGAAATTGGAGAAAGCATTTTGAAATGTTGCTGAAAGAAGGAAAGCAAGATCCAATTGAAAAATATGTTGTTGCATATGAAGTACGAAAGGAAAGTGTATGATTGAGGAATCTTCTATAAAAGATTTGGTTGGTACTCATACTGTGTTGAGAAGCAACATTTGTTATCTGAAAGACCCCGTTTGTGTTTGTTTATGAATATGTGAAAATATATTATTGATTGGGGTTGTGTTTGTACAGGTAAATTTCTCGAAAGTTTTGATAGCATGTTGGTTACCAATCAATTTGATCGGGAGAGATTTGTTGTCCTTGACCTGCCGGATCAAGGGGTGTTGAGGTTTTGTGAGTGAAGCATTGCTTGGGAGGACATCTCGCTGGAACTTTGTGTTGATGTCTAGATCCCGAATATGGAAAGGTGGCATTGGTCATTGAGCTCTGACATGCACCTAGACCTTTGGGTTGATGGTTAGCAAGTAAGCCTAATCGTATCTAGAGAGGTTGAAAGCTTGAGTCCATCTTAGTCCCACCTAGATAGATTGCCCTGGTCAAGAATCTAGTCCATGGCATTGCGCTGCCTAAAGTTCTTCATTGTTCATATAGTTAGAGATCTTCCATTGTATTTGTATATTATGAATATATCTCCCTAGTTGAGAGAGAGTGTTGGAAAATGTAACTAGGTTCGATCTTCATTAATGTACTTGAGTCATCACAAAATGCACTTCTCAAAAGAATAAAGAAAAGAATTTTTATGCTTGGGTCATCATTATATTAGTCAAAGTCCCCATTGTAGACTCCTAGGATTAATATTGAGTTTATAAAGTCATTGCACATTCAAACAGACCCTTCCTGGGCTTTTGAATCATGTAAAAAGGTTTACTATTGAGTCATATATAATTTATGTAACCCCCACACCAAGTTGGCATAGAAGAAATCAAGTCAGCCTAAGGAGACACCAATTCGACCTCACTTGGACCCTATAAATAGAATGAAGTCGAATTCATTTGGAGTATCTCATCTCAATCTAGTTCGATATCCCTAAGGAAGTTGGAGAAGTGCAAAGTGGGCCTAAGGAAGCAAAAGGAAATGCGAGTTGGGCCAAGTCTAAACTCAGGGGAAAGCCTCAACTAAAAACCCCACTATCTATATCATCATACAAGGTGGAAATATATCAGAATAATACAAAGCCTTAGCTCTCACAGCTAACCAGCTCTCAGTACAATCCTCCTGGATGCTCACAAGCAAACAAGGCTTCTCACAAACCTTCTCCTCTGCCCTCCAAGCCTCCTATTTGCTTGCGCAGTTTCTCCTAGGTGATCCTCCTGTTACCAAGTGTAACACTGATCTCACACCCTGTAAAACTGTGCAATCCTCAAGGAACCTTGTTCCTTCTGCATGCATGAGTTTCCTTTATAGGAGAAAACATGCAACTGATAGTACATCGTCCCTGTCTTTAATCTCAACTGGGTCTTTCTCTGAATAGACATGCATGAGTTAATGATGAGAGAATCTTTAGTTATCTGGAGTACACTAGTTGGATGCATACATGCATTAACTAGCTAAACACACAATTAGTTCCTCAAACAGCTTGGAACTAATTTAATTGGACTTAACTCAGTAAACTGAGCTAACTAATTACAACTCAAATATAACTCAACCTTATCTCCTTAATTAAGGGATAATCTCCTTAATTTAAGGGATAACTGTTGCATGACTTCAAAAAGACTTCTAACTTGAATTTCTCCAAGTAATTAACTCAAGATGAATTAATTAATTATTTTTCAAGCAGCGAGTGAGACTAAATTCGAACTTTAATTCACAATTTTAATTCAAGGACAAATTAAAATTGGAATATTCTGGATTCTATTTTTATCATTTCTTGTTGCTATTTTCAACACTCCCTCTCAACAAGAAAGGAATTCAACTCGATCCTGATCCTGAACCTTTGGAATGTTCTGCATGCAACACTTCTCTCTAGTGTTGTTGCTCCAGCAACTCCAGAAACAAAAAAAAACATCCAACCTGAATTAGTATGATGCATCTGTCATCAAAGTCTCTGACTGCTATTACCTCTGTCGACTGAAAACTCTGTGCTTCTGCTGACTCAGCCTTTCTGCACTGTTGTCAATCCTTCTCTGCGCTCTTCAGTATCTGATTGCTCTAGCCTCTGTCACTTTGATCTCTGATTGCATCAATCCCACTGATTCCTCCCGCTACTATGTACTATGGGCTCCCGTAGCAAAGTACGATCCATGAGATAAAACCTCTCAATCGACCCTTCCCAATTTCAGTGTTCTTGCGACTATCACTTCACATCGTCCCACCTCACACCTGGAGGTATGGCTGCATGTGATCCCTTTGTTGACTCTAATTGTGGCTCCTCCACAATTGTCGGAGACTTCTTCTGAGACTGCATGTTGAGAGGTAATTTACTCTCCCTCTCAACCACCAAGTCTCTAACATTTGCCTTGCTCCTCAAGACTTTGCATGCATATTGAACCTCAAGATCATACAGGTTCTTAACTCGTGAATCGATCTGTTTCACCTATCGCGTGGTGATGTGTCTAAGGAAAACCTTTCCCTTACTAAAAACAACATCATAGCCTTTGTCCTCCAACATCGCGACCGACAACAAGTTCTTCTTCAGTCCAGGCACATACTTCACATCTGTCAAGGTGATAGGAGGTCCATGCTCCCTCTGAAAAGCAACCGTACCCACTCCTGAAACACTATACTTTCCGTCGTCACCCATCTCTATGCGCATCTTGAGGTCTTTCTCCTCCAAGGTACTGAATAAACTTTTATCGTCAGTCATGTGGAATGAGGCTCCACTGTCAATATACCAGACACAACCCATCATCGATGACACCATGCATGCGATGAGGGTAAAGTCCATTTTGAACTGAGAGGCTAATGCCTCACCTTCCGATCCTTTCGAGGATCCCTTCTTGGACTTCTTCGATGGGCAATTTGTCACATAATGTCCCATCTCAATTGAAGTATGATATGAATTCGATTTGCACCTGCAACCCCAAACTTCAAATTTCGAATTCTCTTCTCTGTATACTGTTCACAGCACTAATAACCTTTGCTCTCATACCATGTAGAAATTCTTACCATAGATTAACCTGATAATGCAATATAACTAAAGCAAAATACTTTAATCTACTTCTACAATCAATTTGTGGAAGCTTAAAAGATTTGAGCAAGATCAAGCTGAACACATATAACCAGAAGAAGAATCAATGCACATGAAACACAGAAGAATACTCAGGGGAAAGCCTCGGCTAAAAACCCCACTATCTGTATTATCATACAAGGTGGAAATATATCAGAATATTACAAAGCCTTAGCTCTCACAGCTAACCAGCTCTCAGTACAATCCTCCTGGATGCTCACAGGAAAACAAGGGTTCTCACAAACCTTCTCCTCTACCCTCCAAGCCTCCTATTTCCTTGTGCAGTTTCTCCTGGGTGATCCTCCTGTTACCAAGTGTAACACCGATCACTCACACTGATCTCACACCCTATAAAATTGTGCAATGCTCAAGAAACATTGTTCCTTCTGCATGCATGAGTTTTCCTTTATAGGAGAAAACATGCAACTGATAGTACACTATCCCTGTCTTTAATCTCAACTAGGTCTTTCTCTAAATAGACATGCATGAGTTAATGATGAAAGAATCTTCAGTTATCTGGAGTACACTAGTTGGATGCATGCATGCATTAACAGACTGAACTCACAATTAGTTCCTCAAACAGTTTGGAACTAATTTAACTAGACTTAACTCAGTAAACTGAGCTAACTAATTAAAACTCAAATATAACTCAACCTTATCTCCTTAATTCAGGGATAATCTCCTTAATTTAATGCATAATTGTTGCGTGACTTAAGAAAGACTTCTAGCTTGAATTTCTCCAATTAATTAACTCAAGATGAATTAATTAATTATTTTTCAAGCAGTTGGTAAGACTAAATTCAAATTTTAATTCACAATTTTAATTCAAGGATAATAAAATTGGAAATTTCTTGTTGCTATTTTCAACAGGAGGGACAACGCCAAGGCAAAGAGGATGATTTTTGATGGAGTGAGAGATCATATCGCTCCACATATCACAGAAAAGGGAACAACAAATGGAATGTGGGATGCCATTGTCAAATTGTACTAGGATCCTTTTGAGAAGAAAAAAATGATCCTCAAAGAAAAGTTGAGAACCATCAAAATGCATAAGGGCGAGTATGTAACTGCCTATCTCACTAGAATTCAGTCTATTAGAGATGAACTTGCTGCAATTGGAGAGAAATCCAGTGATAACAAGCTGGTGTGTATAGCACTGAATGGGTTTACCAGGGAATGGCATATGTTTGTCTAAGTGATTTTTGGGCGTGACGCCTTTCCAGATTGGGATCGCCTATGGAGTGATTTCATTCAGGAGGAGCTGAGGCTCAGCTTAGTTAATGGCACCAAAAACAGTGGCAAGGCACCGAAGGTGGAGGAGCAAAAAAATGTTCCTCTTGTTGAAATTTGATCACTGAAAAAGCCGCCTGCAATCCCAACCCGGTTTGAATCTCACCTTATCACTCCCATTCATTTAAATGCCCTTTCCCATAAACATACATTCAACACATAGAATTCTGGAAAGGAAATTTTCAGATTAAAACACATGGGAATGTCCTGAAAATAAATATGGACATAAACAGACTAGCAACACACATAAAAATACACAAATTTTTGGTCCACTTACACCTAGGCAAAACCCTTTCAATCTTCTCTAGGGAAAACCTATTAGAGAGCTCTTCCAATTTATTTATCTTTCAAGTTCAAGAAAAATACATTTGCAGACAAAACAAAACAGAAAAATACAACTTATATCTTCAGCGCAAAACTCCTTGAAAATTGTGCCCACTTTGCCTCGATTTTCGTGCCCACTTGAAGCTGAAAATATGTACTATATGGATTTTCTTACCATTGTATAGACTGTGCAGATTTTTTTCCAAAAAAAATCAAAAAGTTCTCTCGAACGGCGTGCAACTCATAGCATTAAATGATGTTCGTATTGTACCTTTTGTTTTCTTTTATGCCTCGATTTCCATGCCCAGCTTCGCCCAGAAATGACTCTTTCATCTTGCTGCAACAAATTTCTCCTTCAGAACTTTTCTCCGGCTCTCAGCCTCCTTTCTCCAATCTGCTCATGAAGAATGAATGCAGTCACTCTTTTCTTTTCCACCTTTTGTTTCCCTAAATGACTTTTGGGCAACCCTAAGATCTAATGCCTCAGATTCATTTAGATCAAGGGATGAGAATAAATGTGCATTTAATTCTCACTTTCTATTTTTTAACTCACCCATTAATTAAAGTACCCACATTGTACTTTATGTCTAAAGTCACTTTTCACTTTATAATTTAATATTAACTTTACCACTTATAAAGTCACTTTCACTTTATAAAGTCACACTTAGGAAAAGAATTATTTTGGACACTTTTCCCTAGGTAGAGACTAGCCCATGGGAAACCACTTCTCCAAGGTACATTAAAAATCAGCACTCCCTCTTATCGAGGAAAGTGTTTCTCACCACACCCATCTTGTCCCTGAAATGGACATGCTTGCCTCTTGGCAAGGACTTCGTGAGAACATCAGTCACCTGCTCATCTGTTGATATATACTCCAGCTTCATTACCCCCTTCTGAACATAGTCCCTGATGAAATGATATCTGATGTCAATGTGTTTTGACTTGTCATGAAACATTGGATTCTCCGTGAGTTTAATGCAACTCTGATTATCACAGTGAATAATTGTCAATCTCAACTCCTGATCAAATAGGCCATACAACAACTTGTGAAGCCAAATGGCCTCCCAACTAGCCTAGCTAGCAGCCATATACTCAACCTCAGAAGATTTCAAAGCAACTGACTTTTGCGTTCGACTAAACCACGACACAGTTGTCAAACCCAATCCGAAGCAACACCCTGAAGTGCTCTTCCAATTAGAAGCATAGTCTGCCCAATCTGAATCTGTGTAACCTGCCAACCTCACTCCATCTCCCCGCCTATAGTCTAGACCATAATCAACAGTCCCCTACACGTAGCGAAGAATGTGCTTTGCAACTACCCAGTGCACCCTCTTGGGCTCAACCATGAACTGGCTAAGTGTGTTAATTGCAAAGCATATATCTGGCCTACTGTTGACCAGATACATCAAGGACCCAATAAGTTGCCTTTACAATGTGGGATCCACCAAACTAGAATTTGAAGCATGAAGCTTCTTCCAATGGGTGATCATAGGTGTAGACATGGGTCTTCAATCTGCCATGTGAAATTTGCTCAACACATCCACAGCACACTGCCTCTGCCCCAGAAAGATATGCCCCTTCTCCTGCCACACCTCAAGCCCCAAAAAGTAATGCATCAGCCCAATGTCCTTCATCTCGAACTTCATAGCAATATCCTCCTTGCAACCACTAATCAGTCTCTTTACCCCAATAATGAACAACTCATCAACATACAGCACAAGAATGAGCGGATCATCCCCTACAACAATGTCGTATAGATTCAGATCTGCATCACTCTTCGTGAAACCACTGCAAGTAAGTATCAATCCTCGAATACCAAGCTCTCGGAGCTTGATTAAGTCCGTAGAGTGCTCGCCTCAATTGACATACATGGGTCTCCCGCCCAAGTAACTCAAAGCCCTGTGATTGCTCTCCACACACCTCCTCCTCTATAACTTCGTTCAGGAATGCGATCTTCACATCCATCTAATGGATCTGCCAACCCATTTCTGCAGCAATAGAAATGATGGACCAAATAGAAGTGTACCGAGCTACGGGAGCGAAGGTCTCATCATAATCAACTCCCTCTATCTGTGAGAACCCTCTAGCGACAAACATCGCCTTGAACTTTTTAATGCTACCATCTGCAACATGCTTGATCTTGTAGAGCCACCTGGAAGTCACAATTGACTTGCCCTCAGTCCTAGGCACCACTTCTCAGACATTGTTATTAATGACAGAGGCATACTCCTCCACCATAGCCTCTCTCCATACGTCATGGCTGGCAGCCTCCTCGTAGCTAGTAGGCTCAGAGTCAACAATGTTGGTAGCCTTGGCTACATAACTGGAAAACCGCTCAGGTGGCACACTCTCCCTGTTCACCCTCTTCGGAGGACCAACGAACTCCGCTTCCTTCAAGGTGTCTTGAAGCCACATGGGCCTCCTCTTCCCTGAAGAAGCTTCCCCATAGGGAACCTCATCCTCTGCCCCCTAGTCTGGTGAACTTGAAGGTCTGCCAACTGACCCTAGTGTGCTTATACCAGCACCTGTTCTCGAAGAACCTGTACTGGCACTTATGCCTGTGTCAGCTGAAGTGCCATGCGAACTCAATACCAATGGACTCCCTAAAGAAGTGCTCGGTGAACTCGCCACTGATGCCCCAGATGTCACTGACACTGAAGTACCTCCTGTACCAGTCGATGCCGAACCTTGAGCTCCTACTCCCTGTACCTAACCTCCCTGTTGAGGAGAAGTTTGTGACTCTCTCTCATCATACTCTCGTGATCTCCAATAGGCCCTCTCCTCCTCGAACTTCACATCCCTCCTAATCACCACTCTCTGTTTAGAAGGAATGAAGATCCGATAGGCTTTCGAAGTCTCGTTGTAACCCATAAAGATACCCTTCTCTGCCATGGGTTCCGGCTTCGTCCTCTACTCTTTGGGGATATAAGAATATGTGAGACATCCAAAGATACGAAAATGTCCCACATGAGGCTTCTCTCCAATGAAAGCCTCATCCGGAGTCATATTCCCCAATACTCTGTGAGGACTCCTGTTCTGAAGATAAACAGCAGTATTGCGGGCCTCAGCCCACAAAAACAAAGACAGCCCCTGATCATGAATCATCGCTCTAGCAACCCCAACAATAGCTTTATTCTTCCTTTCAGACACCCCATTCTTTTGGGGACTATAAGGACCGTGAACTCTCTCTTAATGCCCTCCTGTGCATAGAAGTCAAAAAACCCACCATCGTTGTGCTCACCACCATTGTCTGACCTCAAGACCCAAATCTTCCTACCTGTCTATTTTTCCACAAGAGCTTTGAACTCTGTAAAGCGACTAAAGACCTCACCCTTGGTCTTCAAGAAATATATCCACGTCCTCCTAGAGTAGTCATCAATGAATATAACATTATACTCATAACCACCCAAAGACACATGAGACATACGGCCACTAACATCAGTATGGATCAAGTCTAGTATACTTGTAGATTTGTTGTCGCTCGCTGGGAATGGGAACTTTGAGTACTTTCCCAAAGCACACCCTTTGTAGACCTCATAATGCTCAACATTGAAATCAGGAACTCCAGCAGTGATCTCCCTTAGTACTCTCAAAGCTCCATGATGCATATGCGCCATCCTCCGGTGCCATAACTCGCACAAGTCTCTATTGGTGGTGGTACTAGTCTGATATCTACCAGATGTGCTACCCACCAATGCTCCTGCCGGCTGCAAACTAAACATGTATAGTTTCCCAGATAGGACTCCAATCACTTTCGCCGAAGCAATGGAAACTCCCCTGGCATGCATCAATACCTACCCTCCTGAGAAAGTGACGTCAAACCCCTTCTCCTCCATAGCAGACACTGAAATCAAGTTCTTCTTCATCCCCGGAACATACAAAACATCCATGACCCTCAAAGGAGGCAAAGACTCCCTCTCAAAGGTCACAGTCCCCACACCAACAACTCTCACAGTGCGGTCATCTCCTAGTACAATCTCAATATCAAGTGCCTTCGCTGTAAGCTCTAAAAAGAACTCCCATGCACCTATCAAATGGCGGAAAGCCCCGTTGTTTATGTACCACACATCAGATGATGTACTCCAACTAGATGTAGAAGTAATAAATGCAAAGACCTAGTCAAATTGTGAAGCAAACTGCTCCACCTCTATTGAAGCTATAGTACCCTTCTTCCCCTTGTTCTTCCTCTTAGGACATGTAGCATCATAGTGTCTTATCTTCTGACATGCCCAACATTTAACTTTAGACATATCTTTCTTCTTCTTCTTCTTCTTCTCCTTTCCCTTAGCCCCATCTGATGAGGCCCCTTTCTTGGCCTTCCCTTTGTTCTTCCCCCTGGCTATCAAGGCTACATTCTCGTCATCTACTATCTTCAACCCACCACTGCCAGTCTTCTGTATCTCATGCTACACAAAATCATCCCAGAATTTGTCCTATTGGGAAGATCATCCTTAGAGGTAACAACATCTCCAAAGACCTCCCAAGATGTAGGAAGTCCCACTACAACTATCCTGACTAACTCTATGGGTGCAATTGCCTCACCAATAGCAGTCAAATCATCACTTCCCTATTTGACCCTGCCAAGATAATGAACTACACTTTCAGCCTTTGTCATCCTAATGTTCTTCAATTGTTCTTTGATTACCATCTTTCTGCTCTCATTGGTACTCTGATAGAGAGTGGTTAGAGTCGTCCACATCTTATATGCATATGTGTTTCCTCTCACCTGAGAAACCTCGTGATCCTTCAAACTATCCATCAAAATCCCTTTTGCCTTTGCATTATTTTTTGTGAATTTAGCAAGTTCATCTGCAGCAGTGGGAGGTACAACCACTTGCCGCACTATGTCCCAAATTGTTGCCTCCTCAAACAATGTATGAATTTTGTCCTTCCAAACGGCATAGTTGGATATCTCATCCAGTCTGTCCTCTATCCTTAAGAACATGGCCATGACTACTGTCCAAAATTTACAAAACCAAGAAAATGGAGAAATGAACTTTCCAGCACACCTTGTTGTCCCAAAAGTTCAGTCTATGTGAAATTTCACCTTGCTGTCCCAAAATATCAATTTGTTATCCAAATTGAGTTTGTTGTCCAAAAATTCAGTTTGTTGTCCAAACCACTGTTTGTTATCCCAAACTACTATCTGTTGTTCAAACTGCAATTTTTAGCCTCTAGCTCTAATACCGTGTTGAAATTTGATGACTAAAAAAGTTACCTGCAATCCCAACCCGGTTTTAATTTCACCCTATCACTCCCATTCAGTTAAATGCCCTTTCCCATAAACATATATTCAACATATAGAATTCTGGAAATGAAATTTTCAGATTAAAACACATGGGACTGTCAACACATTCTGAAAATAAATATGGACATAAACATACTAGCAGCAACACACATAAAAATACACAGATTTTTGGTCAACTTAGACCTAGGTGAAACCCCTTCAATCTTCTCAAGGAAAAACTTGTTAGAGAGCTCTTCAAATTTATTTATCTTTCAAGTTCAGGAAAATACATTTGCAGACAAAACAAAATAGCAAAATACAACTTATCTCTTCAGCGCAAAACTCCTTGAAAACCATGCCCACTTTGTTTAAATTCTCGTGCCCACCTGAAGCTGAAAATATGTACTGTACAGATATGACTATAATGATTGTACTGTACGTATTCCATACAGATTGTACAAATTTTTTTCAAAAAAAATCAAAAACTTCTCTCAAACAGCATGCAACTCACAGCACTAAATGGTGTCCGTACTGTAGCTTTTGTTGTCTTCTATGCCTCGATTTTCGTGCTCATCTTTGCCCAAAAATCACTCCTTCAGCTTCCTTCAACAAATTTTTCCTTCAGAACTTTTATCCAACTCTCAGCCTCCTTTTTCCAATCTACTCATGAAAAATGAATGCAATCTCTCTTTTCTTTCCCCCCTTTTGTTTCCCTAAATGACTTTTGGGTAACCCTAAGATCTAATGGCTCAGATTCATTTATTAGATCAAGGGATGAGAATAAATGTGCATTTAATTCTCATTTTCTATTTTTTAACTCACCCATTAAATAAAGTACCCACATTGTACTTTATGTCTAAAGTCACTTTTCACTTTATAATTTAACATTGACTTTACCACTTGTAAAGTCACTTTCACTTTATAAAGTCACACTTAGGAAAAGAATTATTTTGGATACTTTTCCCTAGGTATAAACTAACCCATGGGAAACCACTTCTCCAAGGTACATTAAAAATCAACAGCTCTAGCAGGAAAAGGCAAAGCGAAGAAGGGTCCCAATAAGGGATAAGGCTCGAAGGGAGAGAAGAAGAAGGACTAATCAAAGGTCAAATGTTTTGGTTGCGGTCAACATGGTCACTATGTCAGTCAATGTCTGAACTAGAAGGAGGACAGGAAGGGGAAGAATACTGCAGCTTCAACTAACATTGAGGATTTGTTTTCCACGCATATGATAGGGGTTAGATACTACTTCTCGAGTGTAACAATTCCTCCCACATTTACTTGCTTTTCCAACCTCTCTAGGGTAAACATGAGTTGAGTATTACTATGACATGACCCAACCTCCAAGTGCCAATTATGGAAGTGGGTCCTACTAACCTGAACACATATTGCCACCCTTCAGGGTCACCAAATCATTCAGGAATCTAACAACCACCCCCGGTGATCAATCCCTGAGTTGGAACTTCTTTTCACAAGCTTTACCTCCCAACCACACCCTTAAAAACGGTGCATGCGATTGGAAGGCTCCAACCGCGCCCATAAGCCCCCCTGCATGCGGTTATGACCGAAATAATCCAATTTTGTGCATGCGCTCGCAAGATTTGTGCCACTTTTTCAGGGCTGGCCTACATGGCTTTGCCCAAAATTGTCTAGAACTTTCCAAACTCAAGTCTCATGTGATAACAAGTCTAAAAAATCAATACTAGAGCTAGGTCTTGCTCAAAACACGCCAGTCACATAATGGACATTTCATCAAACCACTCGCACTGCCATTTGCTCTAGAGACTTCATCAAAAGTCACTTGATGGGATCAAGATGATCGTCAAGATGATCTTAGCCATTGATTGAGATGAGATCATGGCCGTTGATTGCTCAACAAGATATTATAAGAGCAAGTCGATGGGGTTGGAGAGAGACAATCGAGCAATTCAACTTAACCAGTTGTAGAGATAGCAAGGGCCAAGTTGAAGCAGAGGGAAACACCAGCAACAAGGATTTCAGCATGGATTTGAGAGGATATTTCTAGAGAGGATTTCTACATATTTTCTAATGTTACAATGGAAGGAAAGGATGTCAATTTTATCTGCAGAAGAGGAGGTCAATTTAGCAGTGCGAGTTGGCTAGTTAGACAATGCAAGTCGCTGAGGAACTTGTTTCAGCAAGCCAGTGTTGAATCTATCACCCGGAGGCAGAGCGATTGGGCCAAGAGCAGTGTTGGAGGCAATTTGACTTGCAGGAAGTGATTACCAGAGGTACAAATTTTCCAAAGCATACGGTGCGCATTTCTAGCATGCAATGCGAATAACTGGGAGTGTGAGTTTAAGGAAGAGGCCAAATCAATTTGCAAAGGAGATTGCGTCTCCAAACTATTTTTCTAGTGGAGATTATTATTTGTCGGAGCTTTGCCATCATCAGGGAAGTAGATCATTGTACTTTTAAGTTATTGAAGAATTAATAATATAAACCCTCATCTACTACACTGGTTATACCCATAGTAGGGTTTTTCCACGAACTATTTGTTGAAAAATGCGTAACTAGGTTCAGTCTTCATAAGTATGAAATGTATTCTTGTAAATATAAAATGAAAAAGAAATTATTATAATTGATGGAGCATGGGTTTCATGCTCTAGTTCTTTTATTTTATAGGTCAAGCACCCATTGAGTGCTTCTAGGTGTGTCCTAGTTATAAGAGTCATTGTCATATATGGACGACCCTATGTGCACATTGTAAATTGTAAAAGAAAAATTATTTTGTCTTCAAAGTGGAAAAATACCTCCAAGATCAAGTTGGCCTAAGGAGTTGTCTACATGAAGAGCCACGTCCACTCTTGAGGAAGCCTATATATAAGAGGAACTCATCCTCCATTTGGATCACTCACTCACTCATCTCTCATGCAAAGAAGTAGAAGAAGGAGAAGTCGAAGATGGAGTGGGAAGAAGAGGAAGACAGAGAAGTCGAAGTTTTGGGTCTTATCTATTTTTCTAGGAAGAACAAAGTCAGGGTTTTTGCGGTGGGATCCTCTAGGGTTCGATTTTGGAAGAAGAGGAAGGAAAGGCAAGTGAAGGTCTCTTAGGGCATCTTACGAGCCCTAGGACTCAAGTCAAGTAAAGCGAAGTCAAGAGGAAGGCTACTAGAGGGGGATTTAAGTCTCCCAGAGAAGCAGCAACAGTTACTGGGGAGCAAAATTTCGAATCTACTGGGAGGTCGAAGATCTTGCAGCAGGAGGTCGTGGTAAACTTGATCTTGGAGGATATTTGTTTGATTCTAGGTCATGGTATTCGTCAATTGAAATATTTGAAAGATAAGAAGAGATTTTTGGGTTTTCCTCTCAAGAGGAGGGGTTTTGGCCCTGGCTTGCAGCCTACATATTGTGTCACTTTTCTTATTGTTTTTGGGAGTTGTTTGATGTATTGCACATTGGAATAATAACAGACAAAGAAAATAAGTTAAAGGTAACACAAAGAGTTATCAAGTTAAGAGAATTAACGTATTCATTGCCCTACTGAATTCTCAACATGGTATCGGAGCTCTGGATCTCTAAGGGCATCATAAAGATCTCCTGTACTATGAAGAAGTTCATCAAGAAGATTGCAAGCCATCTCAAGAAAGGTATCAAAGAAGCATGGAGTTTCTTATTCTCTTCCAAGAAGGTATTATTCAAAGAAAGGGATGAAGGTCTCTTCTCGATTCTCTGTGGGACATTCAAAGACGAAGACATCTAGGTAATTGATAGTGGTGCATCAAGGCACATGACTGGTCACTCCAATCAATTCAAGACTTTATCAAAAGGGAAATTTGCTTACTCTGTGGAACTTGGAGACAACAGAAGCTATCTGGTGAAAGGCATTGGATCAACTTCCATAAAACTCGAAGATGGAAGCAACATCCACCTCAACAACATTCTATTTGTTCCAGGTTTGCACAAAATTTTACCTTCTATTTCAAGTTTAGAAGACAAAGGAGATAGAGTAGCCTTAATTGATGGAAAAGTAGTTGTTTGGGGAAAAGGCTCAAGCATAGATCAAGCAAAAGTTAGTGGTATTCGAGAAGGAAGGCTTTACATATTAATATCTCCTGTAAACCAAGCCCTAGTTCACATTGAGATTAGTCCATGTAAACTTTGGCATCAAACGTTTGGTCATCTACATTTGAAAATACTTCCAACTTTAAGTTCCATAGTAGATGGAATATCGAATTTGAAGGAGGATCATGAAGGTGTTTGCAAGGGATGTGCATTGGGCAAGAATACCAAGAGACCATTTGGAAGCGGTGCTTCGTGGTCGAAATAAATCTTGGATCTCATTCACTCTGATGTGTGTGGCCCTATGACTCCAAAATCTCTTGGAGGCCATCTATACTATGTCACATTCATAGATGATCAGTCGAGAAAACCCTGGGTTTACTTAATGAAAACCAAGGATGAAGTATTTACAAAATTTCAATAATTCAACGTTGAAGTGGAGAACCTTACAGAAAGAAGAATCAAGATACTAACATCTAATAATGGAGACACACCCAGTGAAGAGACACGCCCACTCTGGACAGGCAAACCACTATATAAAGGCATTTGACCTCCTCCACAAGAGCACCATTCAACCATCACACAAGAAGATAGGTTGTGGGCATCCAAGTGAAGGAAAAGAGTAAGAAGGACAAAAAGAAGAAGGATGAATATCTATCTCTAGCTCACATTTCTCTCTCTCTAAGATTTCGCATGTGTGACTTTTCTAGGCAGCAATTTCTAGACAAGCCAAATTTCTGAGAAGTTTTATGGGCAGGCCAAAACTCTGGGTAGCATATTTTGGGCAGATCTGAGAAGGCTGAAAATTGAAGGGGTGAAGTTTCACTTGGTTTGACTTGACTTGAGGGCTAGAGGCCAGGTTTGACCATAGCTTATTGATTTTTTGATGTCATAATTGAATAGTCGCATTAAATGTATCTGTTGTTGAACTGAAGAGCCTCTCTAAGAAAAAGGTTGTTGAGTTCTTCCCTCAAGTGGGTTTTCCCAAGGTAAATCTTGTGTTCTCTTTTGTGCATTGTGATCTCTATTGTCTTTATGGTTTATGGTTGAATTTCTTAAGTGTAATTGCTTAATGATAAATTGGAATTGTTAAAAGATCTATATCATTAGAAGCAATTACCAATAGTTCAAAAATATTGTGCTTGTATCTATTGCACTTGAGAAATCAACAAGGATGGCCTCTGAGTCTATGTAAGAATGCACATGGGGTAAACCTCTTCATTAGGATTCTTTTTATAATCTTCATTAAGCCTAAATCCCTAATCCTAATCTCCCTTCTAAAAGATCTTGGACATCAATGGTTGAGATGATTTCTGAGTCACTTAAATAACTAAATTATTTATCCTTAGAAAATGACTGAATAGTCCACAATAAATAATTGACTTTAATTATTGTACTTTTCCTAAGTTAGGAAAGAAGACATAAATCTCTTACTCCACCAAGCAAACACCTAAAGAGGCAATAAATCATTTTCCACATGTTAAGACACCAAACCTATGCAAAATACCTTCTAAAGCTACTATAAGCTTCAAGACTCCCTATTAGCAAGGAAGGGATTCTCCACCACCCCTATAGCTTATCTCGGTACTTCACAAACTTCCGTTTCACTATAGACTTCGTGAGAATATCTGCCACCAACTCCTTTGTTGAAATGCATTGCAATCTAACAACACCTCTCTAGCCCCTATCTTTGATGAAGTGATATATGATCTCGATATGCTTGGACCTGTCATGAAACACGGTTTTCTCAGAGAGCATAATGCAACTTTGATTATCACATTGAATCACCATTGGCCCCATCCCAAAGACCAAATAATCCTGAAAGCATCTTGTGAAGCCATATTGCCTCACAACTTGCCATACTTTTCGTCATGTACTCAGCGTTCGTTGAACTAAGTGCCACCGACTGTTGCTTCTTGCTATACCACGAGATCATGGTTGATCCCAAGCGAAAACAACATCCAAACATGGACTTTCTATTCACAGCACTCCCAAATCAATCAAAATTTGCATACCCCTATAGCTCCACTCCACCAACTCTGACATATCTAAAGTCCAGAGTCCATTGTACCCCGTAGGTACCTTAGCACATGCTTCGTTGCCACCCAATGAACTGTCTCAGCTCCACCCTAAACTAGTTGAGTGTACTCACAACAAAACATATATCCAGCCTAGTGTTGACCAGATACATCAAGTACCATATCAACTGCCTATACAGTGTGGGATCCACCAACTTTCCTTCAGAAGCACTCAACTTCTTCAGGTTAGTGATCATTGGTGTAGACATAGGCCTGCAATACTCCATTTTGAACCTCCTCAAGATCTCAACTGCATACTTGCCCTACCCAAGGAAAATATCTCTTGGGTGTTGCCACACATCCAATCCCAAAAAGTAGTGCTTCAAGTCGATGTCCTTTATCTCGAACTCTGAAGCAAGATACTTCTTGCACACCCCTATGAGCTTCTTTGATCCTATTAAGAAGCAGGTTGCAAGGAGTGACAACCCCCCCCCTTCGAAGCGCGTTATGGGAGCAACCCTAGGAGCTCATTCCCAATTAGCCGTCATTTGGGAGCAAACTTTGGGAGTGCGTTGCTGCCAAAAAAATTCGCTCCCTCCTTAATGCTTTCACAGGTGGTTAAGATTCTCAACCCTACCAATGTTGGCAATGAATGGTAATGTTAAATTCTTAAAGTAAAACTGACATTTCCTTTATCTTTCATTTTCATCCATTTACTTAAATTTTTAACATTACCATGAAATGACTCAGGATGTTTGAGAGTGGTTTCGACCTCATTGGATTTCATATGGAGAAACTAGATTTTTAGATATCACTCGAAATCCAGCAAACTTAATGGTTTTCAGGATTTCAAGATTTAGGGGATTGCAATGTTTCCAATTGATTATGTCATGCGTGAGGGTATGAGATTGGCATTTGATCAAGAGCATGAAGCCCTTTAAGTACCTTGATGTTGGTGTCATTAATTGTTGAACTTCATTGATGTTGGTGGTTTTGCTTGTTGAACTCCTCTACCATGGCCTTAACTAAAATGTACCTTTCACTCAAAGGAAAATAATTGGTTAGGCATGCTAAGCTTTTTCTACCATATTATAAGGTTAAGGAGATGAACCCTTCACTCAAACCAAAATCATTGGTTAGGCATGTTAAATTTTTTCAATTTCTACCATATTATAAGGTTAAGCAATCCAAGTCTGAAGACTTTGAGCTAGATGATGTTTATGTAGCTCTTGTTGATGATCCCATTTCTAGTAGTGTTGAATCAATGATGAGTTTCATGAGTGATCATCACAGTTTCCCCAACAACTGCAAGTTCATCATGAGCCAACTAGATCCTCGTGAGATAAGATATTACAGTCTTTGATATGTTCATCATGATGCTATTTAATTTCTCCCGCAACACCATCTTCCTATTTTCATTTGTACTTTGATAAAGACCGGTCAGCGCTACCCACATTCGACATCATGTGCCCTTCCTTGATATGTGAGGAATTATGTGATCCCTCACACCATCCAAAATTATACACCTTGCTTTCATATCCTTGAGATTATGCTTCACTGCAAGGTTTGGATCTGAAGGAACTTGAATGTTTGTGTTCACAAGATCTCACAAACCATTCATTTTTAGAATCATAGTAATTTGTTCCTTCCAGGGACTAAAGTTAACGACCCCATCCAACCTATCTTCATATCACAAACTACTCAATGATGCCATCTTCACAAATCAACCTTGGCCACAAAACCTCAACTGCAAAATTAAAAAGAATTCTCTTGTCATAAAGAGATGAAACTCACTACTGAAAACCCTAGAGATCTCGGATCTCTCTCTCAGAATTATCTAGAAAGCTTTGATACCATGTTAAATCTCTGAATAACAAGCCAAATTTATTTTCTCATGGCAATTATTTTTTCGCATCAATTTATTTAATAGCCAAACAAATTCTGAATTACCAAAAAATAAATTCATTGGTATTTTAACCTCTAGAAATATATGCATAGGAAAATAAAAATTCGGAGAGATCAATCACACATTAGAACAAATAAATAATTTTCCCACAACAATTCTCCATCATTTATTCATTTAGAAAATTAGGGTTTCGAACCCATCGAGAATTACAAGGAAAAATACAATAACTAGAACCTGTAACTCGGCCCCCACTAGATGAGTTCGGCCCAAGGAATTCGACCACCTAGAAATTGGCCTCTGAAGGAATTTGGTCCAGAGAAATTTGGCCCAATCAACCTGTTAGTGAATCGACCCTGCGCCTTCCCTAATAGTTGCCATTGTGCCTTAGGAAATTCAGCATCCAACAAATCAAATTCTCCAAATCAAATCCACCTCCTCTTCAACAACTCGGCCTCCCAGAATTCTCCTGTACTTCTCCTTTGCACTTCAGTCTACTCAGCGACTCGCATTAAAGAAAATCGCTCTCTTCTTGTGTCTCCTCCCTTATGTCCTCACCTCTTCCTTAGGCTTCCTTTTATAATGTTCATTAAGCCCAAATTCCTAACCCTAATCTTCCTTCTAGAAGATTTTGGAGAGCAATGGTTGAGATGATTTCTAAGTCACTTAAATAATTATTTTATTTATCCTTAGAAAATGACTTAATAGTCCATAATAAATAATTGACTTTAATTATTGTACTTTTCCTAAATTAGACTTATTAAAGAAAACATAAATCACTTACTCCTCTTCAACAACTCGACTTCCCAGATTCACCCTTGAATTCTCCTGTACTTCTCCTTTGCACTTCAGTCTACTCAACCACTCACACTATAGAAAATTGCTTTCTCTTCTTGTGTCTCCTCCCTTATGTCTTCACCACTTCCTTAGGCTTCATTTTATAATGTTCATTCAGCCCAAATTCCTAACCCTAATCTTCCTTCTAGAAGATTTTGGAGAGCAATGGTTGAGACGATTTCTAAGTCACTTAAATAATTAAATTATTTATCCTTAGAAAATGACTTAATAGTCCATAATAATTAATTGACTTTAATTATTGTACTTTTCCTAAATTAGACTTATTAAAGAAAACATAAATCACTTACTCCACCAAGAAATCACCTAAAGAGGCAACAAATCATCTTCCACATGCTAAGACACCAAGCCTACGCAGAACACCTTCTGAAGCTACTGTAAGCTTCAATAGTTAATAGAATGAACATTAAGTGATGGTGCTAAAGTAAATACCAAATTATAACGGTCAATAAAATAATAGGAATAGGCATTAATAAAGTCACTTTAGGTTATTTTATGCTTTATTTCACTTTAGTGTTTTTCTCGGTTTATCCCACATTCATAGAGTGGATTGACTCAACTAGCTTGTAGCTAAGAAACTTTTCACTTTTTCATTATTAATGCAATATTGGTTTTCTTTACATGTTCGTGTTATCATTATAGCAAAAAATATCAAGGGGTAGAAAAATCTTGATTGTAGTCACATGGTTGTTAGAGACCTCGTTGCAAAGTTTGGAACATGGCCATAATGCTTTCCATCATTTTGGTCTAAAACAACTGTTGTTGTTGTGCAAGGTTTTCCATGTAGAGTTGGTTCTACTATTATCAATCTACCGGGATTTGAGTAATGTAGGCAGTGTTATTGCTCAAACTAGCAGGGGTCCTAGGCGAGGATCATATACTAGGTGAAGGGGCAACAATGGAGCGATAGCCCAATGTCACCTTAGCTAAGGCTCCCTGCTCTTTATGGACTTTCATCAATGGGAGGAATCACAATGACGAATGGATCAATGATCGGATAAGGAGTGATTCCTAAAGCCTATTCACAAGAGAGACTCAATTAAATAGCTTGCTTGAGAAGCAAGGTGATGGGCTCTCTAAGAAGGGCTATGAGAATACCTTGGCCTAGGGTTAGAGGATATGCCTTGACAAGGGGCTTCCTAGACTTAAGGTTCCTTATGGAGAAATGGATTCTACGTAGTCCTTGTGGAATTTGAATTATAAAGTTGCGGGACCACAGAGAACCCAGGTGGACCTAAACTAGGTCAAGGGTATGGAGTTGATCGCCCAAAGAGGGGCTTGACCTAATTAGGGAAGAGAATAGGATCACAAAACTAATTTTCTTTGAAAATTTGAATGCAATGATCCAAGTGAGGACACCAACCCAAAATCATCGTAGGGAGAGAAATGGTCCTCGAGCTAGGGCTTGCGATGTCTCGAGATTCCACTATTCGATCATGCCCAAATTTGTAGACCAATTTTCAAGGTGTTTGGGTGGCTAAAAAAGATTTCATGTGATGCAAATTTCCTGTCATGCCCTAGGAGACATTTTGGGTTAGGCCTAGAATTGGGAAAAGTTTAGAAAAAGAGGGAAATTTGACCACCAAAGGGATACGAGGATTAGTGCCTTATTGCTTGGGCTTAATGGAGTCAAGATACACATAGATCGAGAATTTTGTGTGCTAAGGAGCCATAATTGATCTTCACTAGCCTCTCCAAGGGCAGCAACTAGGTCAATATGGATTTATACTTAAAATTTGTCAAAGAGATGAAGTTTCGAGGTCTTTCAACCTAAGAGGTGCCTCTAGGAACATTCACCCACTCTCTTCAAGTACAACGCATGCATTAAATCACTTATTCAAGGTTCCCAGAAGAATTTCGCATTTACTTTAACCCATACAATAATAATGATAATCATAACATGTAGTAAACCAGTAAAATAACAAGAATAGCATCAAAATTCGACTTACATGAGAGAGGCAGTGTATCCATTCATCAACTTTGCATTAGAAAGAAGCTCCAAAGACAATGGAGAAAATCCAAACATCATAGTGCATCAAGAAAGCTCCAGAAGTTAACCCAACAAGAAGTGTGAAAATCTCTCAAAAGATACTAATCTAATCCAAGTGATGATGATTAGAATGAATCACCTCACTTCAATTTATACAATTACTAATGAGTTTGATTTGCCTAATCACACCTAATCAAGCCCCAAATAATAAAATAATTTGCAATAACAACATTCCTTGGTGACAAGCCCACCAAGATAGCTCAATAACATAATAATAAGCCTCTCAAGAGGGTCGAATGATTAATACAGTTAGTCGTTGGGCCTTTGAGGAAGCCTAATGAAGTTCAGAGTGTGCCATGATGTGAGAATGGACCTCAAACATAGTGGAAAAGGGGTTGGCCCTTTGTTTCCAAGCAAATCCTTGTGGTTCCCCCAAGTGGGTGTGAGGGGAACAAGGACATCCTCATGGGTTTCCAAGTGGATCAAAAATGCTTGTAAACCATCTATAAGGGCTAGGATGATGTCATAAGCCCTCATCCGAACCCTGAAGCTTTTGCCAAGTGTATGGTGCAAGCGTGGAGCTAGTTGGGCATGGTGAACCAAGTGCATCATCTGATCCAAAAGGTGGAACACGAACAATCAATGAGTGGTGTTGGGGATCCATGAAGTAGTCTCTGCTATGGTGGAGGCCCATGGCTCTCAAAGCTCACCCTACAAGTGCCAATGTAGACCTCTGGAGGGCTAGGACCCCATATAGGGAGACCAAGCCCCAAATGGAGACCCACCTGCAATTCTGCATAAAGATCCAATGTATCCCCTTGCCCTTCAATACAACAAATCATTAGAATAATCAAGTAAAAAAGCTTACAAGTCATGGAATCAATGGGGCATTTCACGGTGGCATGCCCTTCCATAATAGGCTTTAGCATGTACAAGTGTCTCCAAGCACAATAGGAGGATTAATCAAGGACCCTATTAGGTGGTTTCAAAATTTAAAGGGGGTGGCATGTCCATGGTACATCCTTCAAGTGGTAGGTGGCCAACGATATAGTAATGAAAAAGAGTGGGGATCAAGGGAATCATCCAGACCACATGTCATGGTACAAGGGTAGCTACAATAAGGGAAGCCCACACCTGGGTATATAAGTGTAAGAGGGAACAAATCGTGGTACATGAGTTACCTCGGCCTTTGTTTTTCGACCCTTCTTCACATGCCTTTTACCTTTGATTGATTTTTTTCCATAACTGCTTGGGGCTCCAAGGGATGAGAGCATGTTGTGTAATATATAGTAGTGGACACCCCCTTAAGGTAGAGTATTTCATCGCCCACCAGAGGTTGGGACAATCATGGGTTCCTTAATGATGGAGGGGGCTCATCTAGGGCCCATAGGAATGAGGGTGATGGCCATGGATATGGGGTAGAGCTCATGTTTGGCTTTTTCCCATGTGCTAAATTTGTATGTCTCAACCATCTTTTGCATTTTTTGGTACATTTCTTGTTGAGATTGGCCACATTATGCTTTTTTTTTCTTTTTAGCTACATCAACCTCCAGGCATCGTTCCAGGCCCGACCCAAGGTGTGGATGAGGGGAGAGGGAGGCTAACCCTATGTGGACCCAGTGGACACATGTGGACCCTGATGGTAAAAGAGATGAATAGGGCTAAAATGAGGGGAAGGGAGTGATGTATATGGTGTCGGGAAGTGAACCATGCAACCAAAATTGGAATTTCCCATGCAATGCTAACCCTAAAGCTAATGGCTAGTAAAGGAGATCCCACGAGACTAGGATACAATGCTGACCATGAAATCGGGCAGTGAAGACAAGAGTACGAACCTAGCCCACTCTTTTCGCCAAATCCCCCCACCAATCCATGCCCTAAAGTGCCCATGACAAGTAAGGAAAATTACTCAACTATACCAATTCATTTCTTTCGGTAGTTATCAAAACCCTTCCCGTTTTATTAAATTGGGAGTTTTCAAACCACCTGTTATTATTATTCCACTACTTACTGAAACCCTCCTGTTTTAACTTAGCTCTGCGCTTTGAAAGCTCATGGGTTTGAACCCCTCATGAATCGAACACACAACCTCATGTGTTCTGTCAAATTGACATGCCGTTGAATTTGTCCATGCTGCTCAGCTTCAATCTTTTTTGGATTTGCCTGTTGGATCACATTTCCAAAGCAAAACATGTCATTGAATTCATCCATCCTGCTCAGCTCCAATCATTTTTGGATTTGCCTGTTGGATCACATTTCCGAAGCAAAACATACCTTCGGGGTCGAGAGGCGCACTTTCAAACATACAATCATCACAAGTGGGCGAGGAACCACATGGCTAGCTCAGGGGGCGGAGGTAATGGCACATCAAGCTATTTGGTGGCAAGGGGCTGCTGGCTGCCGATTGAGGACCATCTAGGAGAAAAAAAAATCTCCTATATATACTACCCACAGGTGGTGGGTAACACGGAGTATAGCCACCGATAGTATTTGGAGGAATTGCACAGACACATTGTGATAGTCGACATCAGATGAAAAGTTTATCACTTTCAAGCCAAAAACTATAACCTGTAGATTACAAGGGTGAAATGGAAATAAAACTACAGGAATGGGTGAAAACAAACTAGTGATGTCGCCAGTTGTAAATAGGAATTAACATATACAATAAAGTTGCAAAAATATTGAAAAGAAAAACAGAGGTGTGTAAGTGATAATTTTATCATTGTCACTCTGAATTTGGTACATCTTGAGGTACTCCATTTATCCAAATTGTAACCTCTTGTTATCATGACTGTCAAATTTCAAAACTTCAAATTTTATTTTCTTATCAAATCCTACCAACGACCTTGATTGATCATTTGAAACATAAGACCTAGGTCTTCCTCTACTTGAGGTCAACAAGTTTCTTGATGATGTGTTTATTTGTATTGTTGTATCCATTATTTTCTCTAGTAAATCATACTCGAGGTCCAATAAACCATTCTTGCTGTTGAATCACTGATCTCTTTTATTAAGGGGTCAATTTCCTTGGAGACTTCATCTTTTATTGATTAACTTTTGGCACTAAGTTTTTAAGTTATAAGGCAGTTTGTCCTTTTTGTGTGAGTGCTGGTAAGTATGCTTGTATGCTCCACATTTAATTACTGAGAACACGCAGGCTTTCAAAAATTTAAACCCTTTAAAACTAATATTAATACTCAAAGAATTTCACTCTGAAGTATGCTTGTATGCTCCACACTTAATTACTGAGAACACGCAGGCTTTCAAAAATTTAAACCCTTTAAAACTAATATTAATACTCAAAGAATTTCACTCTGAAATTTTAGTTCTGCGTCGAGGACTTTTATGTGGCTGGGTTCCATTCTGCAGCTGGGTCGCCTCTGGTCATGGTTAGTTCATGCCTACCCATAGGCCATGTGGCATATTGGAAACTAGGAGTTGAAACTTGGAAATTAAAACTAAGCCACTGAAAGTAGATCATTGTAGTAGATATTAAATAGAAATTTAGGGATGAGATAAATAGCCTAATTTACTATAAGAAGTGTATTTATTATGATCATAGATGATGTTGCAGTTATGAACTAGCATTATACATCAATTTTTTAATGGAGAGGAGAATGATAGTGAAAAGCAGTCTTTAAAACTCCCTACATACACTACTCCATCTATGCCTATCTAGGTCTACCACAAATCTCTTCTACAGCAGCTCAATTTCGATACAATGTGGCTGATATCACTGGGCCCACTTGAAGTTACACCTACCTCCACACTCGATCCTTAAATTTATTCCTTTCTTTCATAAAAGTTCTTTTCATTTCTACAATAGTAAGCTATCCTTTAACCTAGAGGGTTAGCTCAATTGGTCGAGACCCATCATTAAAGCACCTTTGCTATTGAGAGGTCACGGATTCAATTCTCTCGACACTCTCGGGGTCAGGCTCCGTGGTTGAGCCAGCAGGAAGTGATCCCCTCAGGTAGATCTGCCTAGTACAAATATTCAGTGGACATAGTGGTCATCAATCTCTGGGATTCATGAACCACATAGAAATAAAAAATAGTAAGCTATCGTTCAAGGAATTTAAGTTGTATAGTGTTGTTTCAGTCTTTATAGTGATCCTATAATGCAGGACCATAATATTAAAATAATAATATGAATCTTAAGGCCATATGATCTAAACAGATGTAAAACTTAGCATAAATCAGTATACAGAATTAAGATGGAAAGGTGGCAATTCAAATACTAACTCTTTCATACGCAGCTTTGATGGAAGACAAGATGTAATCTTCTGTCTGTTTGGAAACAGCAGCCATCTCTGAGGTCGATGTCATTCTCGCAACCTGCAGGCACCAAAGCAATATACTAATTTGCTAACTTCCTGACATAAGGCAACAAGAAGAACCTTGTTTATGTAGGCTTCTAATTTTCCCTTCCATATATAAACATAAAGGCATGCATCAAATCCAAAATCATAGAAAAAGACACGAAAACCTGTAAGCATTCAGAAAGGCAAATGCAGATTCTCTGTAGTCAAAAGACATGAATGCTAACACTAGTTACAAAATGTTTCCCCCAGAATGGACTTACATGGAAATAAGTGAAGAAAAGGGTCAGGAAGAGACTAACATACATATTTCACTCTCTTTTCATGACCGAAGCAAAATGGATCTCTCTTTTCAGACTCTTTATCATACCCAAAGAACACAAAACTCTCGAAATTATTTTAATTTTCTTTCTTTTAGAACTATGTTGTTAATATTAGACATATTTTTCAACAAAAGAAGAAAAGAAAAAGTTTATTTTGATATTGTACGCAGTTAAATTGAATAAATCAATATATCAACATATTCATATCGAAGTACTAAATACAAAAGATAGGATGTGTGCATTTAACTTCAACACCAGAAGTATCCATACAATAAAAGATCACTATGAAAAGCCATTTTAGGTTTGCAATACCATAGCAAGCAGCACTGGAGTATAGATAAGATGAGATCATTTTTTTAACGTCCATGAATGACAAAAAGAATAGGTCAATAGGACTCACAAACTACAAACTGGCAAAATATAGAAATGGCACCAAAATAGTATAATGTGAACAACAGTTTGAGGAGAAACATGACCAAACAGACTAATCTCAGATGACAGAAAGACAAAAAATACGTAGTTTATCTGCATGACTTTCAAAGGTAAAGTTGGCACCAACCCTCCTAAACCTAGGTATGACACAAGAAAGCTGTAAAGAAAATTTATTCAATTTCTTTTCAGCCAGCCTTCAAGAAATACATGCAATTCTGATTCCTTAGCACCTCAAGGAGAAGACTTCCTAAAAGAATCCAGTTACCAATGCTGTCAAAAACAAATTCTTCAAAGGAGAAAGGAGGTTCGGGTGGTGTTTGGGAGGAGGGGGCGCATATGTCAAAAAATAAACTGTAAATGTTGTTTCTGTAGACAAAAAGTATTTCTTGGGTAGGTTTAGGCCCCAGTTTCAGGATATCATTGAAAGAGGGAAAGCAGCATTTCAATTAAGAGACAATTTTATTCAACATGCATACAAAGTTTATAGAACATTTTCTATGATGTAAAAAACAAAGGAGAAATTCACTAATTGATTAGGAAAGAGTTCCTCCTCCTTATGAAAGAAAAAGCTACAGGGAACAGTGAAATAATGTACTCATATACAAACTATGGCATGTACAAGATTAACTAGTTGAAATATGACAATCTGCATCCATGATTGGAGAACAAAAAATTAGTCAGTTAAATGAGAAACGTGTTTTACTTGCATATTTTCTTGTGTTTCCTGAGACAACATAAACAGATACATGTTTCTATAATTTTATTTCAGCAATGCATATTTTCGTTTGTTTTGAATTTTTTGAAGATATATAATACATGGACTTCTTAATCCTAATCCAAAAAAGGTATCATATTCATGAATATAGAAGCAAGCTCACCCCTGTCTGATCAGACTCTTCCGCTATGAGTCTCCCAGAAACCATTGCTGCTGTGACTATACCTTCCATGATATTTGATCCCTGGGACATCCATTTTCAAAAACTTCAGATTGAGAAAGTAGACACAATTATAGCTATAGTGAATAGCTCAAAGTACAAACTATACAGAAAGCCAGAAAAGAAAGCCGCACAATTGATAAGCAAGTTCTTTGAAGACTTATATCAACTACCACAAACAAGCTAGCAATATGACAGTTAAAACTTAAGGGCCTTGCTTAACCAAAACAAATAGCACAAATTCAAAATCATGTTGAAGCCAACAATGAGCACCAGAAAGAACAAAACACGATAGATAAATAAATAAATAAATATTGAAATTTTGCCAAGAATTGCTTCTTAGCTAAAATGCAGTCTATGGTGTCATTGTTTATGCGGTTTGTTTTGTGCTGGGCCATAACAGTAGTTCCACAGAAGCATGTCCAGGTTCTTATAAGTTATAAACTTATATACGACACCCAAGTAATCACGAGGTCAATTCCATAGTACAATCTTCACATAGTTTCATTGAGTGAAGCTAATCAACCATAACATAAATTCAGTGACTTCTCAGCATCTATCTATTTATAAAGTATCATCTGAATCTGGGATGCTAAGAAAACCACCATACGAGGTAACTAGCAAAATACAATTAATATAAAATCATGGATGTATGAGAGTAAAAACTACAAAATCCAGAGAACAGAGTACGGTTCCACTCCAAAAATGCATGACAGAAATTTGGTCACCGGTCATTTTAGCTTAATTTTCATTTTCTAGTTCAACTAACCTCGTGAAAGTGTGTATGATAGTCTCCAAGCCGTTTATCAGTCCATTTCTTGATTGGAATAAGAATAGCCTCTACAAAAGATAGTTCTTTGTGCCCATCGCCATTTTCCACTGAACAACAAAGACTTTTCAAGTACTGTCTTTCTTGAGCACTACGCTGTCCATCAAGTGCTATTCTCTTCATCTGCTGGGTTGCATGTCGTAGAAGGTCTGATTCACCTGTCAAAACAAACTATACACCCCACAGATTTATAAGAGCATTCTGGATGGGTGAGATCCTTAAATATGAAACCAAGGAAACAGAAAGACAGTATTGAATCTTATTCGCATTTTCATTGGTAAAAGAAAGTATCCTTAACTATGTCTGTAAAATGAGAAATGAATGACTTACATCCTTAGCCAGATAATGGCATTTTTTATATATTCTTTAAATATGTAGACTTTTGATGATATCATTTATATTGAAATAAGAATACAACCACTTCTAGACAAATATTCTGACCCCACAGAACTAGTGAATTTTAAGCTGTTCTACATTTCAATTTATTCAGAAAATGTATTATCACCAATAGATTGCAATCACTGCATACAGTAGTATCAATTCAGAACCATTTTTCCCTTCAAATAAAAATACAAGCCCACAGAAAAAGAAATGAAATGAAAATACATCAATATCAACAGATGACCAAAAATTAATCAATGAGCTTAGAAAGTACAACCTGTCAAAATTAGTGGTAAAAGAGTGCAAAAGTCATCTTCCAAGAATACAAAAGAAAACCTAGAGCTAAAGAACAAGAAGATCCTGAATCTAGAAGCCAATATACTTGTACGACACATAAAAATTTACCTTAACGTTTACATAAATTAAAATATAGTAACTCCAGGTTAAATGGTCAAATCTTGGCAACCTTTGTTATGCAGATTCCCTAGTCAGACAATACTTCAAAGCTTGACCTTTCAGACCTCTCTCCCTCTGCAATAGTGTTTACAAAATGTTCTCCACGTTGATAGCCCTGTTACCCATCCATATGTGAGGTTAACCCTAGGAGAAAGTTTTTCACCTATGATGCAAATTTTCAGCTAGCGGCCCCTACCATGATCCACAGACAGCCAGCCTCAGATGCCTCTCACCCATTCTTCAGTCAAAACATTCATTTGTCTAGCCTATTCATTTGATGAAGTGGGGACATGTATTGTGAGGTGCATTAACCATTTTTGCAGGCAAGTACTTTCAATTAATGTTTTTGACATTCTAGTATGTATCATGGGCTGAAATTGGATTATAGACCATGATACTTAGGGTGTATACTTGTTTCCTTATCTCACCTTGGTGGTTATCATTTTCTCCCAGTCCAATATGACCTTCCTTAAGAGTCTTTTTTCACTGTCTAGGAGGGGCACAAACAGGAGGCTCTGATGACGGTAGTGTGTCCATGGTATTCACTCTTAACACTTGCCATGTTTCCCTTGTTTCGTTATCCCATATTTTGATTAATTGCTGTCAGTCGCTCATACTGCTTTCATATATTCCTCATCTTATCAGATAAAGGGGCTGAAGTGCCCGAGGTTGATGCAGTTGTTAGAAAAAAACATAAGCCAAATGTTAAAATGCAAAAGAATTGTAAAGCAAATCAAAAGCCAAATTAGCTTGAGCTCTACCCCTTCTTATATAGCCACTTCCCCTAGAGTTCCATCCATATTTTATGGATATCAAAATAAAAGGAACTTTCAAAGAACATCCCAAGCTCGATGAAGCAATGAACTTCCCATCATTAAAGGGGGGTTAAATCATCTTTAAATGATAATCAATGAAGCTTGTTAAACAAGCCAATTAAAGAAAAGAAAAAGGTAAATCGGGTCTTGGAAAAACAAATGCGAGGGAAGGTAATTCAAGCAGCTAAGCACTCCCTTTAAAAGGTGTTCATGGATGATAATTTTACATAATCTAATACAAGACTATGACACCTTTCATGAAGTAAACCCCTGACCATAACACCTACCACATTGAACCCTCTCATCAGAAAGGCTCGGCCTAGGAACTATTCCTCCCCTTAAAGTTGGAAGCACCTAATAGGGACCTATGATAACTCTCCCATACCTAAATCTGGAAACTTCTATATAGTCATAAGCTAGTAAGACATTTGATGATGATACTTGTGTGAAGTAATTTGATGACTTTGACATTAAATATGGTCCACCTTGATGTTCTTATAGTTCTTGCACCCATGATGTTGATCTCACTTGATTCCTTGAGTCCTTGATGGAGGATCTTGGCGCACAAACGACGAGACCCTTCTCCAACTTCAGGACCTTGGATGTTGACTTTTTGGGCATGGACAATGCTTGGTGAGCAAGTGTACCCTTGAGATGATACGATGCCCTGAGGCTGGCATTGTACCATATTGATGAACATCGTTCTTCTATTGATGATGATTGATGATGATGGTGTGAGACCTCTTTGAAAGGGAGATTGCACCTTCTTCCATGATGACATCATGCCTCAACTTGATGATATCACCCATATGCTACATTTGACTTGATGATCCCCCTTCCACATTTGGGGAAGTGTCTTATGGTTGTGCTTGAGTGGTTTCCCTTTTCTTGTCATTGATCAAATTAGCATATAATAGAATAATTACACTAGAATAGTTTGCAACTTCTTCATTTCTTGCAATCTAAATTTTTTCCCTTCATTGTAACCATCTAATGCAATCTAGTTCCATTTCCATTTCACTGAAGAAATTCAATTAGATTTCATTTTCGCAAAGAGTAATTAACCTCCTGCCATTTGTTGGTTGAATAGACTAATTAGGGACCCTTTCCCTCCTATGAACTCTTAGTCTTGGGTTTGGAGAAATTGGTAAACACTTGACTTGCTAAATCGGGTTGGGTTACCCAACGTTGGATATACTTGCAAGTGGATTTCTTATGAATATCCAAGGAGCGTACGGAGCCTTAGCTTCCTCCTTTGGATCTCCCAACAATTTTCCTTAACCCAATGACGATAACGCTTGAAGGAAAACCTAAGCATTAGATTAGTCTTGATCTTTTGCAATCATCATTGAAACTAACTTCATCTCAAGTGGCAATCTAATTTAATCTGAAACAAACCAAGACACACTCCAAAACATTTTGATATCAACAATCTTATACTTGGACATTTGTCTTTGCTTTCAAAGTTATGTCATTTATATTTTCAAGGCATGCCCTTTTCAAGTACTTTGCTATTCACACAATTGTCTTGGATACCTATCCAATCCTCAAAGAGTGTCGATCCATTCCCTATCTTGGATTTTCTTATCCTCAAGGAAATCACAGATGCTTATCCAATCCTTCATCCACCATTCACTCTCCATGGTCTTCACTTAGATGTATGGTTGTTAGTCATGGCCTAGTGCATGACACATGAAGAAGAGAGTACAAATGTGATGTTTATCATCACATCCTCTCAACCAGAGTGTAGATCCCTATTCCCACTTGATTTAGGAAATAGATCCTTTCTCCTTTACAAATATTAAGGAGACTTCATACTCCCTCTAAAGCATAGAGGAGATTCTTTCACTTCCTTTCAATTGGGAAGTCATAACCACAAGTTCTCTAGTTTGTTTCCATAAGTGTATCAACTACCTATTCTTCATGGGGATAATTGCATGGCTCCTTCTTTCCTTTGTATCTCATCATATTGAGCTTTCTTTCTTCCTGGATGTTGTAGAGCCATCTTTTCTGTTCAATATTGTGATAGGATTCAGGCCATCATATTGTATCAACTACCTATTCTTCATGGGGATAATTGCATGGCTCCTTCTTTCCTTTGTATCTCATCATATTGAGCTTTCTTTCTTTCTGGATGTTGTAGAGCCATCTTTTCTGTTCAATATTGTGACAGGATTCAGGCCATCAATCTTGTATATCACTTTCCTCTAGTCATCATTAATGAAGGCATTATATTGAGCCTTATCAAACTTCAAGCTAGTCATAGCTCCCTCTAAACATGAAAGTGATCTTTGTTGATGTAGGAACATGAACATCAGGTTATCTTCTTACACTGCTACCTTTTAATCCCAAGATGATGATATAAACATCTTGACTACATAATCCTTCAAGGATTGTCAAAACCATTTACTCAATCCATATGTTCTTTGAATCGAGTTCAACATCAACAGTAGATCTTGCCTCAAATGTGATTACGCATTTCTGCAATATTGTTAAGTTATGGTATGTTCTATGCTTATAACAATTTACTTCTTTTTCTTATTATATTCCACAAATTAGCAATCACATATACATAAAGTAAAGTGCAGATAGAACATTAAACAATTGACAGAAAACAAGCCAAGACAAGAGACACAAGATGTGGCGGCTAGCCAGGGACAAACCCCACAATCTGTGGGGAAACCCTTAGATCAAATTTTCTTTTATCTTCAATAATTCAGCAAAGAGAAATGGTACAATAAATCTAATTTATATCAACAGTAGCAAACCATAGATTAATAGCATCAGTGTTAGCGGCTTCATCGTCAAACTAGGACAGACGGTATCTCACAAACCGACCGTCGGATTGGCTTGATTCCACCACCAAAAGTTGTGGCTTTCAGAGGAGGTTCAGATGAACCTACAGTGCAATTTAGATGAGGAGATCTTCTGGTCCACGTAGGTCAAACTTCACTTCTGCAGTTGCAACTTTAGTTTCAACAACTTCCTTCAAACTAGGGCAGTCGATATCTTGCAAACCGTCCATCGGATTGACTTGATTCCACCACCAAAAGTTGCAGCTTTCAGAGGAGGTTCAGATGAACCTACAACGTAGTTCAGATGAGGAGATCTTCTGGTCCACGCAAGTCAAACTTTACTTCTGCAGTTGCAGCGTCCTTCAAACTAGGGCAGTCAATATCTTGCAAACCGTCTGTCGAATTGACTTGATTCCACCACCAAAAGTTGCGGCTTTCAAAGGAGGTTCAAATGAACCTACAGCACAGTTCAAATGAGGAGATCTTCTATTCCAAGCAGGTCAAACTTTACTTCTGCAATTGCAGCTTCAGTTTCAGCAGCTTTCGGCTTCACATGTGTGAGGGAGAGACCCTTTTCTACGCAGTAGAGAAGAGACTCTTTTCTACGCAGTAGAGGGAGGGATGAGTGAGTCCAAATAAGGAAAATTCCTCCTATATTTATACACAACGTTGGTGTTTGAATAGATGCGACTATTGGGCTTCTGAGCCTACATGAGTTGTAAGTCGGCTTGATAATAATTCCATAATCAAAACAAATTCATATCTCCATGAATACTTATCGGAATCGGATGATCTTTATATCAATCCTACACCTCTTGACGAGAGGAATCTAATGAACATATTATCAGCCATGAATAAGATGACCCACATGAAGTTTTTCCCTAGTTGCCAATTTTAACACTCCCTCTCAACTAGGGAGAACTTCATCTGCAATCTGTCTATCGGTCGTTACTATTCATCCATCAAATGCACTGCCCTGTACAGCCTGACCCCTGCCCTGCTCTGCTCTATTCTGCCTGTTCTGCTTTGTCTTGTTCTACCCTGTACTGATCTATACGGCTCTGCTCTATTATGTGTTGCTTTGCTTTGTTCTGTTCTGCTCTGCTTTTGTCCGAATTATGAAGAAGAAGAAATGATCGAGGATGTATCATACTAACTCAAAGTCAGTCTCAGAGTATGTACCACTGGTCCCAAACCAGTCTCAACCAACCTGAAGTCAGCGTCATAGTGAGTACAACTCCACTAGTCCCAGACCAGTATCATCCTCCACTGACTCAAAGTCAGTCTCAGAGTGCGTACCACTCGTCCCAAACCAGTCTCAACCGACCCGAAGTCAGCTTCATAGTAAGTACCACTCCTACCACTGGTCCCAGACCAGTCTCAACCGACCCGAAGTCAGCATCATAGTATGTACCACTTTCACTGGTCCCAGACCAGTACTGCACTGACATGAAGTCAGTCTCAGAGTATGTACCACTGGTCTCAGACTAGTCTCAGTCGACCCGAAGTCAGTGTCATAGTATGGTACAACTCCTACCACTGGTCTCAGACCAATATCATTGATCCCAGATCAATGGAGGTCATCCTAGTGTAGGGAGTACGTTAGATACAACGATGCATCCATCGGTACTACTATGGTCCCTAACTTCATTTCCCTGCTCACTGATCAGATGAGAGGTACTTCCCATGAGTCCCAGACTGCATGGGTAGGATGCCTCGACAGGAGAACTAATCAATCCTGTCCTCACAGGAGAACACATCAATCCTGCTACAATCGCCATGGAGAACACATCAATCCAAGCCACCATGGAGAACACATCAATCCAGGCCTCACAGGAGAACACATCAATCCTGCTACAGTCGCCATGGAGAACACATCATTCCAGGCCTCACAGGAGAACACATCAATTCTGCTACAATCGCCGTGGAGAACACATCAATCCAGGCCTCACAGGAGAACACATCAATCCTGCTACAATCGCCATGGAGAACACATCAATCCAGGCCTCACAGGACAACTAATCATCCTGCTACACAGGAGAGAAAATCATCCTATTCCACAAGAGAGCAAATCATCTTGTCCCACAAGAGAGCGAATCATCTTGTTCCAGTGCGCACCACCAGGGGAGGGTAAGTCACCCTATGGTCGTATGTTGCTCCAGTAAGAACTGCAAGCCCTTAGAGCTCCCAGAGCTCAATGTATGCAACATGCAGGATGCTTGTACAAGGGTTTCTTGACGACTCCAAGTCGTTTGGGAAAATCACAGATTAGATCTTTCCTTGAGTCTATGACAAGGTGTATCGACCTGTACATCATCTTAATGCGATGGAGCCTCCTTGCTCATCAACTTACCATATCCCAGATGATGTCTATCTGCTGGAGCAATCGACAAATACGAGATTCCTCAGTAATCGAATCCCACCTCTGGTTGTTACAAAGAATCACAGTGGTATGTGTTCAAACAGCTCACTGAAGAGCTTTCCCAACCAGGCAGCGTCATACGAGATGATACTCGTGATATGTATCCGGTCTCGGCGGTGCTTATGGCAACCAACTTCTTCTTCCTGCTCATCCATTATATCGACGCAGAATCCAAAGAGAAACAACACTAAAAGTGCTCTAGTGATCCTCCACACTACCTGCCTAATCAGCATTCGAATAATCATGCAGTTTCATATTTCCAGCGATGTATCTCAATCCATGAGAGATTGTGTCTTGAAGACATCTCAGAAGATTCTTGGCACCAATCTAGCGAGGCTCAACCAAATATGAGCTCACAATGCTAACTGCAAAACATATGTTCGGATGGAGGTTGACCAAGAACATCAATGCGAATGAGTTTTTGAAACTCAGAGGCATTTCCTAAATCTGGTGTGACATCACTACCATATAACTTCCAAAAGTTAAGATCCTCGAGGTAGTCACAGGCTTGCAGTCCATCATACCAAATCTTTTCATAATCTTCACCACATATTTTCCTTGAGATAGGAAAATTTCCCTTTGGCTTCTGCCACACTTCAAGTCCTTGGTTCTTCATTTCAAATTCAAAAGCCAACTCTCTCTTACATTTCTGAATGAGAGGGTCTGCACTTGTTAGAAAGAGGTCATCCACATACAGCACCAGTATGAGAGGTTTGTCATCTTCAACCTTAAAGTAAAGGTTAGGATCGGCTTCACTCCTAGTGAATCCCAGCTTCATCAAGTAGCTGTCGATCTTCTCATACCATGCTCGGGGTGCTTGCTTCAGCCCATAGAGAGCCTTCTTCAACTTGCATACATGAGATTTTCGATCATAAATCTCAAATCCTTCGGGTTGCTCCACGTAGACCTCTTCTTTGATCGAACTGTGCAAGAGCGCGGTCTTGACATCCATCTGATGTAGGTTCCATCCTTTTGAAGCCACAAGGGCTATGATCAAGCGGATGGTCGTATATCTGGAAAAAGGTGCAAATATTACATCATAGCCTATACCTTCCTTCTGGGAGAAACCACGAGCCACAAAACGAGCCTTATACTTTTACGTACTTCCATTTGCTGCATGCTTTATCTTGTAAAGCCATTTAGAAGTGACAACTTTCTTGTCCGGGGGTTTAGGAACTACTTCTCAGACATCATTCTTCATAATAAACTCATGTTCTTCGGTCATAGCATCCTTCCATATTTGATGCTTGATGACATCCGAGAATGATGAAGGCTCATTTTGTATGATCGTGCTCATGATGGTCAAGTATCCCTGATACCTGTTAGGTTTCTTACTTTCACGAAAGGTTCCTCGGGGTGCAGCATGTCCTTCAGCATCATCAAGTATCGCCCTAAGCCACGAAGGCCTCTTCCTAGAAGAGGAAGGCTTAGGTGGATATGGGTTCCTCCACATCAGGCATTGTTACATCATCTACCCATAGAAGCTTCAGAAGTCTCTGGACAGCTTTCACAATCGTACGGTTCTTCCTTTCTGCCACACCATTCTGCTCAGAAGTATGTGATGTAGTAGTCTCCCTCTTAATGCCAGCCTCAGGTATGCCTGAGTGAACCAACTGTAATATATCGGAGGTCTTGCTTTGGTTTGAGGGGAATGGTCCCCTTTTGAGCTTGCCTTCGGCACATCCTAGACATACACCTTCTTTCTCTACTCGGAATTCGGGCATCCCTGTCACCATTTGTCTTACACCGAATAGAGCTTTATAATGAAGGTGGGCGAACCTCCGATGTCAAAGTTCAGACTAAAGAGATGTGTCATAAGACATGATACCTAGCGGATTTCCATCGACCTGATATAATGGATCAACACGAAACCCAAGAGTAAAGGCATCCTTAACATTATTTTTCCATATACGTACCTTGCCATCGCTGAAGGTTACCTTGTAGCCTTTGTCTTCCATTGTCGAGATGGACACCAGGTTCTTTTTGAGGTCAGGTGCATTTAATACATCCTGGAATTTCTAGCCTTCTTGAATGGTTGTCCTCTTCCTTGATTCCCAGCTCTCCTCTTACCTTTGCTATTGAATTTTTCATTCCTTTGATTGCCATCAGAGGGATTTTGATCATCGTCCCAGTGTGAGTCCTTTCTATCAGGGCACTCCCTTGCATAGTGACCTGCTTTATTGCAGATGTAACATCGTCCTTTTCTTCCACCCTTAGGTCTAGCCTTTCTTTTCGATTTAGACCCAGAATTATTTCTTTTCTTAGCATGAGAAGAAAAAGCAGCAGGAGGACCTTTAGGCAAGGGCATTTCTTGCTCTTCTACCCTAATTTCTTCTTGAATGCATCTAGCCATTAATTCCTTGAAACCAGGAATTACATTATGGTTCAGAAGAGTAGTCCTGAACACTTACCATTCGGATAGTAATCCTCCAAGATTCGTGAGTGCCATTTCCCTATCAGTAATAGTCTCCCCAATAGATAGGAGATCGTTCTTGATCTCGGTGATTCTTAAGAAGTATGCTTGCATACTCTCATCTTTACCCTTCTTGATTTTCCTCAGTTTATTTCTAAGAAACAAAACTTGATTTGCATCATTAACTTTAAATAAACTCACCAGTCTATCGTAGATTTCCTTGGAGGTGTCCAGTTCAAAGATGTAGGCCACCAAGTGCTTGTCGATAGAGTCCCGGATGATCTTCTTCGCTTTAACTTCTCCGTTCTTCCATTTGTTCCTGACAGCAGGAGGTGCATTTTATGGAAGCTCAATAATATTGCCTCTCACATGATCCAACACTCCTTGATCCTCAAGGGTTAGATCAATAGATATCTTCCATCCATGATAGTCAGCTTTCTCACAGAGCTTGTCTTCGGCAGGAAAGAATGTTGAGGACCCCATCGTTCTTTTACGATAGCCTTGCCAATCTTCTCTTCGGTGATTGTTCTTGCTCTTGCTCGGGCTTTGTATTCACCTCAGCTTTGATACCATGTTAAGTTATGGTATGTTCTATGCTTATAACAGTTTACTTCTTTTTCTTATTACATTCCACATATTAGCAATCACATGTACATAAAGTAAGTCCAGATAGAACATTAAACGATCGACAGAAAACAAGCCAAGATAAGAGACACAAGATGTGGCGGTTAGCGAGGGACAAACCCCACAATGTGTGGGGAAACCCTTTGATCAAATCTTCTTTTATCTTCAATAATTCAGCAGAGAGAAATGGTACAATAAATCTGATTTATATCAACAATAAAGAACCCTAGATCAACAGCATCAGCATTAGCGGCTTTATTGTCAAACTAGGGCAGACGATATCTCACAAACCGACCGTCAGATTGGCTTGATTCCACCACCAAAAGTTGCATCTTTCAGAGGAGGTTCAGATGAACCTACAGCGCAGTTCAGATGAGGAGATATTCTATTCCACGTAGGTCAAACTTCACTTCTGCAATTGTAGCTTCAGTTTCAACAGCGTCCTTCAAACTAGGGCAGTCGATATCTTGCAAACCGTCCGTCGGATTGACTTGATTCCACCACCAAAAGTTGCGGCTTTCAGAGGAGGTACAGATGAACCTACAACACAATTCAGATGAGGAGATCTTCTGGTCCATGCAAGTCAAACTTTACTTCTGCAGTTGCAGCTTCAGTTTCAACAGCTTCCTTCAAACTAGGGCAGTGGATATCTTGCAAACCGTCTGTCGAATTGACTTGATTCCACCACCAAAAGTTGCGGCTTTCAGAGGAGGTTCAGATGAACCTACAGCGTAGTTTAGATGAGGAGATCTTCTGGTCCACGCAGGTCAAACTTTACTTCTGCAGTTGCAGCTTCAGTTTCAGCAACTTCTGGCTTCACATGTGTGAGGGAGAGACCCTTTTTTGCGCAGTAGAGAAGAGACTCTTTTCTGCACAGTAGAGAGAGAGATGTGATGAGATAAGTGAGTCAAAATGAGGAAAAGTCCTCCTATATTTATACACAATGTTGGTGTTTGAATAGATGCGACTGTTGGGCTTTTCAGCCTACATGAGTTGTAGGTCGGCTTGATAATAATTCCATAATCAAAATAAATTCATATCTCCATGAATACTTATCGGAATCAGATTATCTTTATATCAATCCTACACCTCTCAACGAGAGGAATCTAATGAACATATTATCAGTCATGAATAAGATGACCCACATGAAGTTTTGCCCTAGTTGCCAATTTTCACAAATATCCTTTCTGGTAGCAAAACAACATGTCAACTAGATAACCAATATAAGAATATTAATATCAGACTTACCTTATCATGATGGCCTTCTCATCAAAGTATTAGCTTACTTGAGACCTTCAAGATCAACACCCTTTCGCATGATCCATCTCCATATTGTACAAGAATCCTTTTCCATGCATTCATCTTAAACTGGGTACCCATGGATCGAACATGATTACCAAGTTATAACATCTTCCTTGGAGTTATCATTCCTAACTCCCTTTCTTTCTTTCGGAGATTATACTTGATGTTGTTCAATATTGTTATATTTATCCCATGCAATCTTGTGAGAGAGTCTTGATCTCCATCCATTCTAAAGCATGTCAAATTTCTTCTTTGACAATCATGTGTCCATATGGAAGACTTTACCGAGCACACTTTTATATCCAATTCTTCTTGCAATATTCTTGTAGATATGAACCTTGCCCTAGAGAAGAGTTACTTATGCATAACTTTTGCTTCCATACTGTTGAGAATTCAATAGGGAAGTGATTATGATTAATTCTCTTTACTTGATAACTGCTTGTAGTTCCTTTTTAGTTATTAATTTTGTTGCTTATTATTATATGTGTGAAGCATCAAACAGCTACCAAAAACAAAAGCACAATGACACAGTATATAGGCTGCAAGCCAAGGCAAAACCTCTCCTCTTGGGAGGAAAACCCTAAATCTCCTCTTCCCTATGGATTCTTTAATTGACTAATTCCATGACCTTAAGACTGAAACCAATGCCCTCCAAGATCAAGACCAACCTCTTTGAGTGATGTGCCAACTTCAATCTAGTCAAACCCAATCAAATCTTTTCCAGTAGCACCTTCTCAACCTTCCACTGCAAGATTTTCGACCTCCTACTACAGATATGAAATTTCGGCCCCTACAACTACTGCTGCCACATGTGGGAACTTCGATATTCTTCTAGAGCCCTCCTCTGACCTTCACTTACCCTTCCCTGACTTCTAAAGCTTGAGAGAGACCCTTGGTGACCTTCGCTTGACCTCTTTGCCTCCTTTTTCTCCAATATTGAACTTGTAGAAGGATGCCCTAGGTCAGCTGCAAAAACCCTAGTCCTCTCTAGCACGTGTGAGAGAAAGATAGCCCAACATAAAACTTATTCATCCTTTTTCTCCTTCACTACCTCTTCCTTCTTCTTCCTTCGCAAGAAAAAATGAGAGATGAGTGAGTGTCTTCAAGGAGGACAAGTCCTCTTCTATATATTATTATATAGGCTTCTTCAAGGGCAGACGGCTCTTCCTTTTGGCCGACATGGTCTTGGAGGGTATTCCGACACTTTTAAAAACAAAAATATTTTTCTTTACAAGTTACAATGTGCCTAGTGGGGTCTTCAAATTATGACAGTGGCTCTTTTGACTTCTTGACCTAGGACAAACCCTAAAAGCACTCAATGCATGCTTGACCTATGCAATAAAAGACCTTGAGCATGAAACCCATGCTCCAAAAACAATAATAATAATTTTCTTTTATTTCATAATTTACAAGAATCAAAAATACATTTCATACTTATGAAGATCAAACCTAGTTACACATTTTTCAACACTCCCTCTTAACTAGGGAGGTATTCATAAGAGGTACATGGACATTCTCAATCTGAAGAGATCTCATAAGAAGAGTCGGATTGGTAACCCATCTGTCTAGCATCATATCAACCAGCATTGTCAAATAGCAAGGCCTTGACTAACAGCTGTATCTCTCCACAAGATTAGAGCACAATGCTGGCAACACAAATGATCTTTAGACACCATCATCATTGTCTTTCAAGGTACATACTCCACTCGAGTGTTCACCGAGTATGCCCTTCTTTGGACTATTCTTCTCTTGGATAGCTAGTCCTCAAAGAATATCAGTCTACGACTACTCTTATCTTGGATGCCTTACCACATCCTCAAAGAGTATCGAATGTCAGATGGTTACCCAATCCTCCATTTTGTCTTCCTAAGTGAAGACAAGAATGACGTTCCTATCTCTCCCTCTCAACTAGGGAGGATATATCAACCAAGCCAAGCTTGTCTCTCAAGTACGCAAGCTTCTTGTTAGGAAGAAATTTCATCAATATGTCAGGTACCTGCTCATCAGTGGAGATATATTGTAGCTGCAACACAACATTTTGCACTAGCTCGCGAATATAGTGATACTTCTTGTTTATATGTTGTCTTTCCATGAAATATTGAGTCCTCAAACAAATGTATACAACTCGTGTTATCACAATGTATCACTGTAGGGTTCATCGATCCTTCGAATAGGTCAGATAGCAGCTTCCTCAACCAGACCGCTTCTCTGCTTACTTCACAAGCTGCGACATACTCGGCCTCAGCACTACTCAAAGCAACTATGTCTTGCTTTCTGCTTATCCATGAGATCATAGAGGATCCCAAACTGAAACATCCTCCCGTAGTGCTTCTTCCATCCTACTTGTTGCCTTCCCAGTCAGAATCTGTATATCCAATCAGGTGGACATCATTCCTCCTATCATATCATAGGCAATAGTAGATAGCTCCTCACAGATATCTTAGTATATGTTTTGCTGCTATCCAATGATCATGCTTTGGCTCCACTTGGAATTGACTGAGAATGTTTACTAAAAAACATATGTCTGATCAAGTGTTCACTCAGTACATCAGTTGTCTATACTTGGAAAGACCCACAGGGCTCGATTCGGAACTCCTTAGTCTCTTCAAGTTTGTGATCATCGGAGTGGTCATAGGTTTGCAATGCATCATGTCAAACCTCTTCAACATCTTGATCACGTACTTTCCTTGACCCAAAGAAACTTCATCAGTGTAAGGACTAAAGATAAGATTCAACTAGATGGACAAATATTTTTGTAAAATTCTATCTAACTAATTCTATCAAATTAAATGCAATTGCGTACTTGATTCTCCCATCTGGTGTCAATCCATGTTGCTCCAAGTTTACCAAACCAACCGATTCCTCCCTGCCTATCTGGGATCAACCTCTGCGGTTCCCAGATCCAAAGGACTTCGAAATGGAAGTCCACTAGCCCCCATGCCCAAAACTCCAAGAACTCAAAATTTCCCAATTTATAGTTCAAAATCGAGCCCCTGACTCATCCCTCAAACAGATTTATTTTCTATCACCATTTACTGAATTTCCTCCTCCTTGCACTCTATTTCCAAAGGTGAAGGTAATCCTCTATTTTCCCCCCAAAAACTGATTTTATTTCCCCCCATACTTCTCCTTTCGATTCTTTTATATAGGGAAGGTTTCTTCCCTCCCAAGAAACTCCACCTTCCTTTCCTCCAATTAATCTTCAGATTTAACCATATCCCTTATCCATTAAGATATTTTTACCTGAGTTGGTCATTATACATTAAATGAGATTTTTAACTTTATCATCTCAACCGACTTCGAGAAGAGTATTTTCTTTCAAGTAACTTATCATGAATTGTCCGAAGATTTATGAAGTAAAATAAATCTTGTCCATTGTAATAATAATTATTTATTATGTAAATAAAATTTTATTAATGAAATAAGTTAATATATTTTATTGTACTACTTAATAAATAAGGTATTAATTAATACTTTTAAAAACTAATTCATTTTCTTACATAGACATTTATATAATTAAATTAGTATGTATACTAGTGCAATGCCTGCGATGCATGTGTATGTAGCTATCATACACACGTCTCGTAAGCATGCTAATAATCAGTAACTCAAGTTGGGTCACTACAATCAGGTCCTTGCCAGACTTCTAGTCCCACATAGTAATGCATCAGCCCTAGATCCTTCATGTCAAATTTTGTTGCTAGTTGCTTCTTACATTCTTAAATTCGACCTTCTACACCTGTTAAGAGAAGATCATCTATATACAGAAGAATGATTATAGGTTCTCAATCTACACCCTTGATATAAAGGTTCGAATCAGCAAAACTTTTTGTGAAGCCTATTCTTTGTAGATATGCATCCATTCTAGCATACCATGCCCTTGGTGCTTGCTTGAGGCCATATAATGCTTTCTTCAATCTACAAACATATGCCTTTTTGTCTTTAACTTCAAATCCCATCAATTGTGCCATTCAAAAACGCAGTCTTGGCATCTATTTGATCAATGCTCCATCCCATCGTTGCTGCTAGAAAGAGCAATGAACAAATCGTTGTATACCCTGCTGTCAGAGCAAATGTCTCTTCATAGTTGATGCCTTCTTGTTGAGAGAATCCCCAAGCCACAAATCTTGCCTTATACTTATCTATACTTCCATCTGCCACATGTTTGATGTTGTAGATCCACCTGTAAGTTACCATAGATTTGTCTTCGGGCCTAGGTACAATTTCCCAAACTCCATTCTTCATTATATATTGATACTCTTCATTCATGGCATCCTTCCATTCCTAATGGTTGATAACTTCTTCAAAAGTGGATGGTTCTGCTTCTATTAGTTCTGTCATGTATGCAACATACCCAAAATATCTATTGGGTTTCTTGCTTTCTCTAAATGAACCTTTCACTGCTCCATGACCTTATGCATCAAGTAGTGTAGACTTCAACCAATTTGGTCTCTTTCTTGATTCGGGGAGGACCAATTGTGGGGACTTCAATTTTGAATATATACTGCAGTCTTCGTGGCTTCTCCCCACAGAAATTTTGGTAGATCTTGATCATGTAACATTGCCTTTACACTTTCTTCAATGGATCGGTTCTTTCGTTCTGCAACTCCATTTTGTTCAGGATTATATGGGACTATCAACTCCCTCTTAATCCCTGATTCCTTACAGAATGTTATAATCTCCTTGGATGTATACTCTCCTCCATTATCGGATCTTAGTATCTTGATTCTCCTTTCTGTAAGGTTCTCCACTTCAGCTTTGAATTCTTGAAATTTTGTAAATACTTTGTCCTTGGTTTTCATTAAGTAAACCCAGGTCTTTCTTGAATGATCATCTATAAATGTGACATAATATAGATGACCTCCAAGAGATTTAGGAGTCATAGGGCCACATACATCAGAGTGAATGAGATCCAAGATTTCTTTTGACCGTGAAGCACTGCTTCCAAATGGTCTCTTGGTATTCTTACCCAATGCACATCCCTTACATACTCCTTCATGGTCTTCTTTTAGTTCAGGTATTCCATCTACTATGGAACTTAGAGTTGGGAGGATCTTGAAATGAAGATAACCAAATCTTCTATGCCATAATTCACATACGCTAACTTCAATGTGAACCAAGGCTTGAGCTAGAGGAGATATCAACCTGTAAAGTCCTCCTTCTCAAACACCAATTACTCTAGCATTTTCTATGCTTAAGTTTTTACTCCATACAACAACTTTTCCATCAATGAAAGCTACTCTATCACCCTTGTCCTCTAGACTTGAAATGGAAAGTAAGTTCTTATGCAAACCTGGAACAAATAGGATGTTGTTGAGATGAATGTTGCTTCCATTCTCCAGCTCTATAGAGGTTGATCCAATGCCTCTCACGAGATAACTTTTGTTATCTCCAAGTTCCATTGAATAAGAAGATTTTCCCTTTGATAAGGTCTTCAATTGTTTGTGATGACCTGTCATGTGCCTAGATGCACCACTATCAATTACCCAAATGCTCTCGTCTTGGAATGTGCCAGTGAGTGCCGAGAAGAGACCTTCATCTTTTTCTTCGATTACTTCCTTCTTTGTAGAGAATAAGAGACTCCATGCTTCCTTGATGTTTTTCTTGAGATAGCTTGCTACCTTTGAACACTTCTTGATGAACTTCTTCAATGTATTGGAGATCTTCATGATGCCCTTAGCCAACCTTAGCTCTAATACCATGTTGAGAATTCAATAGGGCAATGATTATGATTAATTCTCTTTACTTGATAACTGCTTGTGGTTCCTTTTTACTTATTAACTTTGTTCCTTATTATTATATGTGTGAAGCATCAAACAGCTACCAAAAACAAAAGCACAATGACACAGTATATAGGTTGCAAACCAGGGCAAAACCTCTCCTCTTCAGAGGAAAACCCTAAATATCTCCTCTTCCTTATAGATTCTTCAATTGACTAATTCCATGACCTTAAGACTAAAACCAATACCCTCGAAGACCAAGACCAACCTCTTTGAGTGATGTGCCAACTTCAATCCAGTCAAACCTAGTCAAATCTCTTCCAGCAACACCTTCTCGACCTTTTGTTGCAAGATTTTCTACCTCCTACTGCAGATCTAAAATTTCGTCCCCCAGCAACTATTGCTACCACACGTGGGAACTTTGATCTTCTTCTAGAGCCCTCCTCTGACCTTCGCTTGCCTTTGCCTGACTTCTAGAGCTTGAGAGAGACCCTTGGTGACCTTCGCTTGACCTCTTTGCCTCCTTTTCCTCCAAGATCGAACTTGTAGAAGGATGCCCTAGATCAGCTGCAGAAACCCTAGTCCTCTCTAGCACGTGTGAGAGAAAGATAACCCAAACATAAAACTTCTTCGTCCTTCTTCTCCTTCGCTGCCTCTTCCTTCTTCCTCCTTCGCTAAAAAAAAGAGAGATGAGCAAGTGTCTTCAAGGAGAACGAGTCCTCTTCTATATATAGGCTTCTTCAAGGGTGGACATGGCTCTTCCTTTAGGCTGACTTGCCAGCTGCCAAGCCGACTTGGTCTTGGAGGGTATTCCAACACTTTTAAAGACAAAAATAATTTTCTTTACAAGTTACAATGTGCCCAATGGGATCTTCAACTTATGACAATGACTCTTTTGAATTCTTGAGTCTTGACCTAGGGCAAACCCTAGAAGCACTCAATGGGTGCTTGACCTATAAAATAAAATACCTTGAGCATGAAACCCATGCTCCAAAAACAATAATAATCATTTTCTTTTATTTCATAATTTACAATAATAAAAAATACATTTCATACTTATAAAGACCGAACCTACTTACACCATTTTCAACACATACAACCATCTAGCCATCCCGTAAATGAGCCTGCGTCTTATACCTGTTGAAGGTAGGTTTCTTTTCCCAAGAAAGACTACAACATGACCATTTGCATTCCTTCATCCTTCAGAAGTATTCTTTCCATACTAGATGGAATATATACTAGTCATGGCATAATGCTCTTTCTAAGAACCTTCCAGAATGATGGTTCTTATAGTAAAACATGATGTTAGAAAATGATTGGATGAACAATCATATGCAATATGGTTCCAATCTTCTCATTCCTTTTAAACTAGATAAACTTTCCCAGAGCAATTAATCAAGTAGATTCTAATTTCTCTATTATCACATGCTTCTATCTATGATGCCATGCTTTTTACAAAAATCAAGACTTTTTCTAGAGAATGCAACTATGCATGCTACTCTACTTTCTACTTAATAAAAGAAAGACAAATTTCAAAAGAACATGGTATGAAACTTCCTTCAATAGTAAAGATCTTTGGGATCTTCTCCTTTCGGCTTCTTCTTAGGTTCTCCCTTTTCTTCAGTTATGTGAGCTTCACTTCTTTCCTTTCTTTTGTTGTTCTACTTTTTTGGACAATCCCTCTTAAAGTGACCATACTCATTGCATCCAAAGCATTGAACCTTGGATATATCTATCTTTTTCTTGGACTTTCCAAAATTCCCTTTCTTCAACTTCTTGGACCTTGCAATAAAGGCTTGAGACTTTTCATTTGATTCAGTGTCATCCTTTGCCTTGATCCTGGATTATTCCAAGATACATTGAGCCCATAACTCATCAAATGGTGTAGTATCCTTCTTAGAGTACAGACTAGTTGCAAAACTGCTCCAATCAAGTGGCAAAGAATTTAATACACAAATGGTCATTTCAGAGTCGGAAGCGGTTTCCCCAAGTCCTTGCAAGTTGCAATTGATCCCTTATTTCTTAGATCTTCATGAGATAAGTGGCCATGTCTTCATCCTTTGACTTCCTTATTCTATATAGTTGATTTTTCAAGGAAATCTCCTAACCTGATGTACTTATAGAGTAAAATTTTACCAACTTATCATACATAGCCTTGGATGTCTTCAAATCAACAACAAAGGGAACAAGATGATCTTTTATAGATTCAACAATGATTCTTTGTGCTCTTACTTCTCATTTCTTCTATTTTGCTAACTCTTAAGTCTTCTCTTCGTCTAGCATAGCTACTTCACCAAGGACATATTCCATAACTTCATTTTTTGTGAGTCCCAAGTCAATCCTCTTCTTCCATGCTAGGAAGTGTGTTCATCCAACGAGCTTGTTTCTTTCCTTGCATATGATCTATAGATTGAGACATAGAGAACAATATGATACTTACTTGTCAAACAAGACTCCTTCCTTTTGATGATGTCTCCACCTATCTTTATGTTTTCAAGACCTACAAGGAGACTTCAAAGATGGCCTCAATAATGGTGCCTTTGAACAGCTTCAAAGAGTGAATGATGATCCCAAAATTCCTTGACGCTTCTTTTCTTCAATGAGTCTTTGATCATTCTTGAGATGATGAAATCCTTGATGTAGTAACAGGGCTTATTCTTCTTTCCTTGTGTCCTTTTGCAAATGATTCCTCTTGACAAGCAAACCCTTCAAGATGATCTTCCAGTTGCCTTCTCTTGTTCACCTTAGCTCTGATTCCTTGTTGGAGAATGGAGTAGGGCAGTTATTAATTCAAATTCTCCTCAACCTTAATAATTCCTTGTGAACTTTAGTCATCCTCTTGTGTTTCCTTCTAAGACCTTTTCATCAAAAAATTACCAAGAGCAAAAACAATAAAGACAATAGACACAAGTATTAGGCTCCAAGCCAAGGCAAAACCCCTCCAGGGGAAAACCTGGAAAATCTCCTCTCTTCTTATAGAAACAGTTTCAAATGAGAAAACCAAGACCCAGAATCCTAGACCAAATCTTCCTCCAAGCACCAAATCAACCCTCCAAGAAACCCTTTCAATTAGGTCAATGACCAACCAAGACAACAAGAGTCAATCCTGCTTCGAAAAGCTTCCAGCTTCAACTTCAGCCCTGCAATTGCCGCAAAAACCCTACTTTGGCACATGTCAACTCTTCAAGAAGTCTTTCTTCAAACAAGCTAAGGTATCCAAAGTCAAACTAGACCAAATCAAAGTACTTGGCTCTCTTGCAACTTGAATCTGCAATTCAGACCTGCAATTTATGGCATGTCCTTAAAGCTACAAAAACTCTAACCTTTGCACGTGTAAGAGAATAAGGCCCAAAAACAAAGTTTCCTTCTTCTTGATTTCTCCTCGCTTCCTAGAACTTCGCTCTTTCTTTCTTCTTGCTTCTAACTTCAAATCGAACTTGATTCTTGAGAGATTGAGTTGGTGCTAAATGAGGTTGAAGTTGCTTCTATTTATAGGCCTTCCATGAGGTCAAATAGCCTCTTCTAGGTCGACTTGTCTCTGTCAGGGCCAACTTGTACTAGGAGGGCTATAGGACTTTCTAGACTCAAAATCAATATCTTTTACATGTTACAACTTGCCCAAAAGAGTCTTATACAATTGACAAGGACTCTCTTGACTCAAGAAAATAATTCTTTTGACATGACAAACCCTAGAAGCATGAACAACATGCTTGGCCTAGATGACCATCAAAATGGAACATGAAACCCATGCTTAAAATAATATTTTTCTTTCTTCTTTATCTTGTAAATAGAATATAAATAATGACTTGAGTACATTGACAATTATGATGTCAAAAACTAGTTATATTTTCCAACAGAGATCAACCCCTCACTTGACCCCCTTTAAATGTGGTCCCCCTCATTAATGACTCCTAGCCACTTTATAACTTAAGTTTTGTACCTCATACTTTTTCTCCACATAAAGTCATTTTAAAAATATAAAGTGACTTTAATATTAGAAAATATTTTAGTACTTTTTCTCATAAAGTCACTTTAAGACATAAAGTGACATTAATATAAAGTACTTAGTACATGTACCACATAAAGTGACTTTTACACCATGACTTTAATATAACTCATAAAGTCACATGCCAAAAAGGTGTATTAAAGTGTTTTCCTAGGAAAAAAGGCTAATGCACTAGGAAACACTTCCTTGGTACCCTTAATAGTTTTAACAAAGAGGAGTAGGGTTTCAACAGACAGCAGAGATTTAGCAAGAAATGAGTGTGAGAGAGAGAAGGCCGAAAAACCCTAATGAAATCAGCTTCAGCGTAGTCATACAATTCGCACAAGGGCGCAGAGAGGTTGAGTTACGCATTCATACAGTGCATATAGGGAGTAGGAAGGTTGTACTGTGCAGTCGTACAGCAAAGCGAGTGCGCAAGAGGTTGCTCGATTTTCCTTGGGGAGTTGATCAGTAGTTTTTTGTTGTGAAAGGGAAGTGATCCCTTGCTGTAAATTTTTTGAAGATAAACCTCTTGCTGAGATAAAAGATAAGATAGACAGTTTGAAGGTTTTCTCTAGACTTGGGGTTTCCTAGGTATTTCTAGTGTCTTATGTGTTTGAATGTGTTTTTGTCTTTAGTTCTATTTAGTTTCCATTGTGCAATGTTATTTTAGAAAACTCAATGTATTTGTAATTTAAGTTTCCAGAACAACAATTATTTATAATTCTGGTTGCACACTTAGAAAATTACAAATCCATTACTGGGTTTTACGGGAAACTAACATCGTTCCATGATGGTAAATGCATAATTTGTACTTAATCACAAGCACAACATGTAGTTCATGTGATATTTATGGACATTTGAAAATTTTGAAAGATTTATTTTTATACTTCCAAGCATTGATTTGGATAAGTCGTTGTTTACTTTGAACATCTTTCGAACTTATTCATAATTAGTAATTTGATATATTATTCGTAAAAGCAGCCCTTCTATCGTACATGTCAGATTGCCTTGGTCAAGCATAGCTAGAAGTGTCTCCCTTCTTACTACACAACCTAACTAGTTTGTGTTAGTTTTTGGATATGGTAGCAGTGGACAGGTGTTCTAGTCTCGAATTATGTCTAAGAGGCTAAGGAACACCAGATCTCCAAAATCCAGAAAGGTTTCCCGAGAAAAGACTTAGAGACACCTTAATTAAATTAATTAGCCAATAATTAAAAAGCTCCTAAGTCTAACTTAGGAAAATTGTTTAATTAAAGGTAATTAATTAAGGAAGTTTGATTTTTTCCCTAGAGGCTTCTATTGATGAAGTCAAATTGATCTTAGCCATCGGTTGAGATTTAATCATGGCCACTAAGATTCCAACGAGAGATTATAATAGCAGGTCGAAGGGTTTGGAGAAGACACAACGTATGAGTTGAGCAATTTGACTACCTAGTTGTAGGTATTCAGTAAGGGCGCAGTTGAAGCTAAGGAAAGCATCAAAATAAGGGTTTCAGCAAAGATTTGAGAGCAAGATTCTGGAAGAACCTTCCTCGGTATTTTCCAGTGTCTGAGAGAAAGGAAAGAGGAGGTTGAATTCATTTGCAAAGGAGGTCGAATACAACAGTGCAAGTTAGCCAGATTTCCCAATGTGAGTTGCCAAAGGAGCCACGTTTCAATTGTCATTTTCCGGATTAGTGTCCCAGAGGCAAAGCGAGTGGGTTTCAGAGGCAAAGGGAGGCAGGACGACTTGCCTGGAGGTGATTCGAGGGTTGTGCGATTTCCTCTCAGCCAGATCCGCACATTCCAGCAGGAAGTGCGAATTCCAGGAGGTGTGAGTGGCTAGGAGATATCAGTTCGATCACAAAGGGAGACAATGGTGTCTTCTAGATTATATTTCCAGTATTAGCCAGAGCTTTGCCAATAAGAGGCAAGCAAATTATTGTACTCTTGAATTGTTTAAGGATTTATAATACTGAAACCCTCATATGTTGCACTGGCTTTCCCTTCAGGGTTTTTCGAGGGACAATTGTCCTAAAAAAACGATGTCAATTTTTATGTGCACATCTATTTCTCGATTCAAGTTTTATATTCCACAGCATTTTTATTGTGAAGATTGCGACAGTGAATTTATATTTATTTGTCGAATAATAATTCAGAAGACAAATAAATTGCTAATAGTTAGAAGACAAATATCTTCTTTGTTGCATTCGCGGAAATTTCAAATGGTATCGGAGCAAAAAATATCGGACCAGGGGCTCTAGAGTGAAGACAGCAAGGGTTGTGCAGTTCAAAGGGAGATTTAAAGCACAGTACCAAAATCTATGCAACCTGGCTAAGCAGTGCAAATTGCAAGGAGGCAGAAAAGTGTGAAGTCCAGGTCGGAGGAAAAGTTTGATTTTTATCAAAGTAGTAGCAATAGGCAGTGAGGATTTTTGAATCTATTTTCTAGTGAGTACATCAGAGATCTGCAAAGCAGATCTAGTGCAGAGATTTGCAGCACAGGGTTTTGCAGAAGCAGATCTGTGCAGGGAAAGGAAGAGAAAGCACACAAGGATTTCATTCTCCAGTATTTTCAATATCAAAGAAGGTTGATTTATCTGCATAAAAGGGGTCAAAGCAAGCAGATCAAATTACTCAGTTCGCAAACATAAAGCAATAAATTCATTTCCAGTTAACCAATCTATTTGCTAGAGGAAGTGCTAATAGCTTCAGAAGACAGAGGAAGGTAGTATATTAGGCAGAACAAATTACGGAAGCATGCAGTATCTAATGCGAACTGCACACAGGAGTGTGAGCTTGCTGAAGAAGGCCGAATCAATTTTTGCAGAGGAAACTTAGTGTTTCCAGAGTGATTTGTTGATTAGAAAAGTGATGTAAATTTCTCCAGTTTTTTAGTTTCACAGTTTTCAAAAGAGATGGTTGCAGAAAGTTTCATAGATCAAGACAGCTTGGATGGAACTTCCAACTTTGGCATCTGGAAGGCCAAAGTGTTATTCCTTTTGGATGAGCATGGTCTGAAGGAGTTTGTGACAACAGTTGTAACTATACCAGCAGATCCTATCTTGATACATGGTTACAAGAAGGACATGGCCAAGGACACGAGCATGGTCCTGTTACCCACCACTTGTGGGTGACCCCATAGGAGAATTTTTCTACTAGACTTGTCCCTAGTCGACAGCCAGTAGCCCCTTGAAAGCCACCAATGCATCTAATGTTGTGCCAGATGTCTCCGCTCCTTGAGACAATCATATGTCCCCTTGCCCATCTGTTGAGATCGTATGTTTGAAGGTGGGCCATCCAATCCCAAAGGTAAGATTTTTCATTATGTAATTGGGTGCTTACGCTTGTTTTTCTTAGCATGCTTGGGTATGGATTACTAGGTGACTTGGAAGGAGGAAGGGCTCTGATTGTAGTCTTCTTCCCTTACCTTAGCAAAGGGGTTAATCCTCAACCCTAGTCCGGCGAGGTCTCCCCTACTGGCTTACAGCTTTAGGATGGGCACTACTTGGGAAACCCTAATTTTGATAGCTCGGTCCCATTTTCCCTTTCCACATTTTTCACGCCCTCCGCACATTGCATGCCCTATTTCATCATCTTCCCTCTCTGGGTCCACATGACCATTGGGTCCACAAGGCTCTAGTATTGCCCTCCCCTTGTCCACATGTCTAGGTCGGGCCTGGAACAATGCCCCGAAGGTTGATGCAACTAAAAAAAATGGATAAAAGCATAATATGGCCACATACAATAGGAAATCTACCACAAAATTCAAAAGATGGTCGGGAGAATAAAATTTAGCACGTGGGCAAAAGCCAAACATGAGCTCTACCCCCTATCATTATAGTCATCACCCTAGTTCCTAAGGCCTCTATGAGTGACCCCTGCATCATTTAAGAGCCCATGTATGTCCCAACCCCTAGTGGGTGATGAACTAACCCACCTTATGGGGGTAATCACTGCTATATCATACACATCATGCTCTCATCCCCTGGAGCCCTAAGTAGTAAAATAAAATAAAAATCAATAAAAGGCAAAAGGCAAATGAAGAAGGGTGGAAAAACAAAGTTACGGATAACTCATATACCATGATTGCTTCCTACTACATCCATACACCCAAATATGTGGACATCCTTCATCATTACCACCCTTGACTCCATGTCATTTGGCCCTGAGACCCATGTGTCCCCATCCATATCATCATTATCCACATAACACCTACCCCTTGAAGGATGTACCTTTTACATGTCCTTCCCTTTAGGGGCTGGGAACACCTAATTGGGTGGTTTATTAACTACTCCTACCAAGGGTTGTAAAACTATTACATGCACAAAGCCCCAAATCTGGAAGGGAATCCCACTATGAAGTGTCCATTTATGCCCCTGATTAACGAGCATATTCACTCAATTGCACTAATGAATTATTGTATCTGAAAGTGAGGAGACGCATTGGATCTTATGCAAGATTGGCAGGTGGTTTCACTTTGGGCTTGGCCTACCTATACAACACCAAAGGATCATATTGACACTTGTAGGGGAAGCATTAAGAGCCATGGGTTTCCATCATGTGACAGAGCATTATCTCATTCCATGGGCAACCTCAACACCTTTAGCAGCTTGTTCATTGCCCACATTATATGCGAGATGATGCACTTGGACCAGTAATGCCCTCAGCTAGCTTTGCATTGTATATAGGGTTTGGCAGCTGATCCGAGGCCCAGAGGAGGTTTGTCTCATCCTTGAGACATGGGAGGGAAAGCATCGTCTTCCATGCCCTCATTTGAAGCAGTCTATAGGCTTATTTTACACCAAGTGTCCCATGAGACCACTACTTGTGTCCCAGAGCATCTTTGGAGCACCACATGATGTTTTACTTGGAGATCAAGGGGCCAACCCCTTGATCATCATTCACAGAGCCCTCTTCTTCATCACGGCACTGTGAGGAATCGATTAGGCCTTCAAGTGGCCCTCCTACACCACTGCTTCATCATTTGGGCTTCATTTTGGATGGCTTATTCTACACTTACGAGCTATTTGGTGGGCTTATCACCAAAGTGATGTTATTTTGCACATTAAAATATTTTTAGGGGCATCTTAGGCTAATTCGAACTCTTAGAGGCTCATATAAATAAAGTAGAGCCTCATTTGTATCAAATATCATCATCACACTTGGATCTAATTCTCTTAAGGCTTTAGAACTTTTCTCTTAATTGTCTATTGGATATCTCTTGATGCATTTTGATATTTTTGGAGCTGAAAATTCGTTCTCTCTTGGAGCCATCTTCTTGATCTTGGATTGGATATATCTATTGTTATCTTGTAAGTAATCTTGTTGAAGATTTTTGCATGAAAAATGTCTAATGTGTGGAAATTTTGTAACTAGCTCTTTCTTTTGTGCCCTAATTATTGAATATTATTGTAAAGGATTATTAGATTGCAAATTTGTGCATGTTACTAATTGATAACAAGTAGATGAATGTTCCTAGTGGATTAAAACTTGTTTTCCTTCCATGAAAATCCATAGGTCTTGGGTGGGTAAATGTTAAAGAGTGCTTGCTAGGGCATCACCTTTTAGCCTCCTTAAAGACAATTTCGGCCAAAATTCAAATCACATAGACTCCACATCCCAAGGATAAGACATTGATCCAAGTAAATTTGGTGAACACCCCTTTTTCCCTTCTCTTATTCACCTTTCCTAAAATTCCGGCCCTTACCTTGGACAGGCTACTGCGTTGGTGTTTCCCCTAGCTCTCCTCCAAATTTGGGTCAATTCTCGCAGTTGGATTGTGAGAAATCTCAAGTCCTAGTTGCATTCATGGAAATCATCTTGAACATCTTGGTAAGAGGTCTTCTTGAGGGTTTTTCACATAGTATTCAATGGAATAAATCATTCAAAACCCTTTCCCTGCACTACCTTGACCTAGTGAGCTCCTTGGAGGGTCTCCTCCCAGGATTATTCATAAACCCTACGTCTCATGTGATCCCATTCTAGGTCTTTCTCAAGCATAATGAAAGCTTGTATAAAGGCATATAATCATCTTACAAAGCATCTTGAGAGGTCCTTATCATCTTTGGAGCCTTCACCTTAGGCATCCTTCTCATTATTGAATATCATTAACCCTAGGTCTAGTCTCCTCATAGGTCTTTCTTAGAGAGCCTTTTGCTTCTCTTGAAGCACTAAGCCTTTATTTGAGCCTTTCATTTGAATGGGCCTTGGGAATCACATCATTCCTAGTCATTGATTCTATTATTAATTGTGATTTCCCTCATATCGGGACTCCTCCCATTGATGAAAGTTCATAAAGAGCAGGGGACACTAGCAGACATGACAGTGGGTCTTTGTCCCATTGTCGTCATTTGGTCTCGTAGTTGTTTGGCAACATTTTTGGCGTCATTGCCAACGAGGAAGCAAGTCTACCTCCTTGGTCTAATGTTTGAAGAGGTGATCCGTCGACAACAATATACACCCTCTTTTAGCGACTCAATTGGAAGAATGAAGCCCTAGTACTTCATGGAACTTCAAAGTCAATGCTTGTAGGGTGAAGCAAGCATCTCTCAAGCCATTTCAAGATCACCCTAGTGACTCCATATTTCAAATCTTATAAAAGTTTGCATGGCATAAATGGCTCACTAGAAAGGCATGTTTTATATGTTTCAAGGTGATAATCCTCGATCCAATGATCATGATGCCATTAGTAGCCAAGAGGAGTTTGATGCCCCTATCAATGAATCTCTTGGGAGCCATGAAATTGAGAAGCCTCCCTAAAGCCCTGAAAGGGGGTTATGGTTCTTCCCAAGATATGAAGATCGTATTCCACCTTGTTCCTACCTTGATAATCGAGATCATGTGATTGTGGATGTGGATGAGCAATCTATTTCTTCATGCCATAAGGAGGATATGCCCAATATTGTTATTCATCGAAAGTTTATGAGCTTTGTCATCGATTACTCCATATTCTCGTTGCAAGAAAGGTTGCACGAGTTGGATTCCTCTTTTCCCTCCTCATCCATAATCATTGATGCATGGTCCTCAAATGCACCCCCTCCCCCACCCCCGCCCCCCCCCCCCCCCCCCTCCATCCACCCTTACCATTCATCAAGGAAATATTGCAATGGGAAATGTGATATTTGGGTCCCCTGCCTTAAGATGGTTCATAAGGGAAAGTGCTTTTATATTGATCTAATAGTATGTTGGTTACATTGGCTCTATGATTACACTTACAACTCGAATGACGTAGTATGCATGTTAGAGTAGGATGCATTGCATATTAACTTTGCATAGCTACTATCATCATATCATGTTCTCATGCTAGAGTAGATGCATATTAACTTGCATATAGAGTAGATTTTATTTCCTGTATGGTTTTATCATTATTTCATGAAAACATGGGTGATCAAAGTACACCCAGGCTAGATGCTTCCAATGTTTGTTTGAGGCGTGCAAGATAAAAGGTCTGTGGTCCCAGGCGATTTTTGGTGTTCTCATGACCTCCCCGTTCGAGTACATGATTAGTGCACTCCACAAAGAGCTCATGTTCCACTTGGAGCCAAATATTACCCACCACCTGTGGGTAACCCCTTAGGCGATTTTTTCTCCTAGATTTTTCTTCAGTCAGCAACCAATAGCCCTTTCATAGCCACCAGTGTAGTCAATGTTGTACCAGATGTCTCCACTCCCTAAGCTGGTCATATGTCCCCTCGCCCATCTATCAAGATCACATGTTTGAAGGTGGGCCCATCTAATCCTAAAGGTATGATTTTTCATTATGTAATTGGGTGCTTGTGCTTGTTTTTCTTGGAGCCCTTAACAGTAAAAGAAAAGAAAATTCAATAAAAGGCAAAAGGCAAATGAAGAACCATGGAAAAACAAAGGTTGGGTAACTCAAGTACCATGATTGCTCCCTCCTACACTCATACCCCCAAACTGTGGACATCCTTCATCATTACCACCCTTGAGCCCATGTCATTTGGCCTTAAGACCCATGTGTCCCCATCCACATCATCATTATCCACATGACACCTAGCACTTGAAGGATGCACCATTTACATGCCCTTCCCTTTAGGGGCTAGGAACACCTAATTGGGTGGTTTATTAACTACTCCTACCAAGGGATGAAACACCATTACATGCACAAAGCCCCAAATCTAGAAGGGAAGCCCACTATGAAGTGTCCATTTTTGCCCCTGATTAACGAGCTTATTCACTCAATTGCACTAATGAACTATTGTATATGAAGGTGAGGATACGCATTGGATCTTATACAGGATTGGCAGGTGGTTTCACTTTGGGCTTGGCCTCCCTATACAGAATCCAAACCCACCAAAGGATCATATTGACACTTGTAGGGGAAGCATTGAGAGCCATGGGTTTCCATCATGTGACAGAGCATTATCTCATGCCATGGGCAGCCTCAACGCCTTTAGCAGCTTGTTCATTGCCCACATTATATGCGAGATGATGCACTTGGACCAACAATGCCCCAGCCAGCTTTGCATTGTATACAGGGTTTGGCAGCTAATCCAAGGCCCAGAGGAGGTTTGTCTCATCCTTGAGACATGGGAGGGAAAGCACCATCTTCCATGCCCTCATTTGTTTTAGAAAATCATAAAGGCAAAAATATTTTCTTATCTTGATAATTACTTGTGATGTATTTGAATTCTTATTAACTTCTTTTATGTCTTCTTTTATCCTTTTATCATCAAGCGACTATCAAAACCAAAGACATGACGATCAAGACAACAAATGACACAGTGTGTAGACTCTCAGCGAGGGCAAAACACCTTTCCTAGGGGAAAACAAAACTAAAATTCTCCTCTTATCTTCAAGAACCAATTCAACTAAGACAACCAAGACCCTTAGACCAACAATAAAACCTCCTTCAATCCACCAAGTCAGCCTTCCAAGATAGACTAGTTAAAGTCTAGTCAACAACAACAAAATCAAAGTCAAAGTCTCCAAAATTGAGGTCTCAGCCTCGCCACTACTTCTGAAATTTTCATCCTATAGCAGTTTGGACCTACAATAACCCTAATTCCCCACTGCAACTCGCAAAGGTGACAAAAAACAAGAGAAATTTGGCTCCTTTTGCTTGACAAGTGTTTCTTCCTTCTTCGATATAGTTCTTCTTTAGTTTCTTTTTAGTAGAAAAAACAACTTTATTTTGATAAAATAAAAAATGTTACAGCTACAGAGTTCTTTGACACTTACTAAATTCAGAAGTAGATTACTCCGGTAACCAAAATAAATACAAAGCTAAAGCAAGGTCAGAATTCCAACTCGAAAAATCAAAAACCAGAGAAAGCATTTTCAAAGACCCAAGAAACCATCAAGTTCGCCAACAAAAGTCCAATGCCAATCAAAAATAAAACAGAGCATCTCAGTCATTTTGTATCAGGAAGCAAATAAAAGAAACCGTCCATCAAGTGAAAGCAAAGGATCCAGAGTTGGTGACTGATCCCTAATCAAGGCATTTGAACTTGATATGTCCAGGCAGGACAAAGATCCCCCTTTTGGAAAAAGTTCTTCTTTACTTGCAATGATATAAATCTCCCTTTCTAGGATCCTCGCACTTTTTCCTTCTCTTAGAATTGCAGATCGAATCTCACTTGGATGGATGCCATACTAGGTATATAGTCTTCAAGGGTGTTTGAATCCCTTCAATGAGGCCAACTTGCTAGAAGATGAGGCCGACTTGGTGGAGGAGGTATAAATGACTATTTTGACACAAAAATGAATTACTTTCTTGACATAAGAAGCCCAAGAAGGGTCTAATACATGGTGGCAAAGACCTTGACTCATGACACAAGCCTAGAAGCACTCAATGGATTCTTTGATCTATAGACATAACAAATTGAGCATCAAACCCATGCTTATAAAAATATTTTTTTGTTTGACCTTTATAGCGATTTTCTTTTCTTCTCTTTACAAATACATAAGAATTACATCATGTCATGAGCCAAACAACAATTATGAAGACCAATAATAGTTATATTTTCCAACAATTTGGAGCAATCTATAGGCTTATTTTACACCAGGAGACCCATGAGACTACTACTTGTGCGTCAAAGCCACTTTGGAGCACCAGATGACGTTTTACTTGGAGATCAATGGGCCACCCCCTTGACCATCATTCATGGATCCCTCTTCTTCATCATGGCATCTTGAGGACTCAATTAGGCCTTTCAATGGCCCTCCTATACCATCGCTTCATCATTTCGACTTCATTTTGGATGACTTATTCTACACTATGAGCTATTTGGTGGGCTTGTCACCAAAGTGATGTTACTTTGCACATTAAAATATTCGTAGGGGCATCTTAGGCTAATTCAAACTCTTAGAGGCTCATATAAATAAAGTATAGCCTCATTTGTATCAATATCATGATTACACTTGGATCTAATTCTCTTAAGGAATTTAGCACCTTTCTCTTGGTTGTCTATTGGATATCTCTTGATGCATTTCGATATCTTTGGAGCTGAAATTTCGTTTTGTCTTTGAGCCATCTTCTTGATCTTGGATCGCATATATCTATTGTTATCATGTAAGTAATCTTGTTGAAGACTTTTGCATGAGAAATGTCTAATGTGTGGAAATTTTGTAACTAGCTTTTTCTTTTGTGCCCTAAAAATTGAATATTATTGTAAAGGATTGTTAGATTGAAAATTTGTGCATGTTACTCATTGATAACAAGTAGATGAATGTTCCTAATGGAGTAAAACTTGTTTTTCTTCCATGAAAATCAATAGATTTTAGGTGGGTAAATGTTAAAGAAAGCTTGCTAGGGCATCACTTTTTAGCCTCCTTAAAGACAATTTCGGCCAAATTTCGGATCACATAGACTCCATAGCCCAATGATACGGCACTGATCCAAGTAAATTTGGTGATCACCCTTTTTCCCTTCTCCTTTTCACCTTTCCTAAAATTTTGACCCTTACCTTTGACGGCCAACTAGGGCCTCCTGCAATTTGCATTAGAGAGAATCTCTTGCAAAAACTGCTTAGACAGGCTACTGCATTGGTGTTTCCCCTAGCTCTCCTCCAAATTTGAGGCAATTCCCACAGTTGGATTGTGAGAAATCTCAAGCCCTAGTTGCATTCCTGGAAATCATCTTGAACATCTTGGTAAGAGGTCTTCTTGAGGTTTTTCACATAGTATTCGATGGAATAAATCATTCCAAGCCCTTTCCCTGCACTACCTTGACCTAGTGAGCTCCTTGGAGGGTCTCCTCCCATGATTATTCATAAATCCTAGGTCTCGTGTGGTCCCATTCTAGGTCTTTCTCAAGCATAGCGAAAGCTTATATAAAGGCATATAATCATCTTACAAAGCATCTTGAGAGGTCCTTATACTTGGAGCCTTCACCTTAGGCATCCTTCTCATTATTGAATATCATTAACCCTAGGTCTAGGTCTCCTCGTAAGTCTTTCTTGGAGAGCCTTTTGCTTCTCTTGAAGCACTAAGCCTTTATTTGAGCCTTTCATTTGAATGGGCCTTGGGAATCACATAATTCCTATTCATTGATTCTATTATTAATGGCAATTTCCCTCATATCACGACTCCTCCCATCGATGAAAGTCCATAACGAGCAGGGACACTGACTGAGGTGACAGTGGGTCTTTGTCCCATTGTTGTCATTTGGTCTAGTAGTTGTCCCTTAGGTACCCATCTTAGGACCCCTGCTAGATTGTGTTGCAACAAGTCCCAGACAGAGTTCAGGATCATATCGTCTTGCATATTGCAGAGAAGGAAACCGCAAAGGAGATGTGGGATGCCATCAGCAAGTTGTGACCAAGATCCTTCCAAGAGTCACAAGATGTTCCTCAAGGAGAAGTTGAGGACGGTCAAATGGCAAAAGAGTGAGAATGTAACATCCTATCTCACCAGAATTCAAGGTGTCATAGATGAACTTGTAGCAATTGGAGAGAAGCCAACAGAGGATAAACTGCTGTGTACATCTCTAAATGGGTTTACCAAGGAATGGCAAACCTTCATTCAAGTGATCACTAGATGGGATAAGCTACTAGATTGGGAACACCTATGACGTGACTTCACTTAGGAGGAGTTGAGGCTCGGTCTCGTAGATGGTACTACCAGCAACAGTGGCCAGGGACCAAAGGTGGAGAAGGAGGAAAATGTCGCTCTTGCAGGGAAGGTAAAAGCGAAGAACGGTTTGAGCTAGGGACAAGACTCTAAGGGAGACAAGAAGAAGAAGGAGCGGTCGAAGGTCAAGTGCTTTGGATGTGGTGAACCTGGTCACTATGTCAGCCAATGTCTAAAGAGGAAGAAGGACAAGAGTTGAAGCAGACAGAAGCTTCGACGGAGATTGATGACTTGTCTTCCAGGTTGGAGGATGAGTTCACTATGTTTGCAGCATTATCCTCAGATGGCAAGGAGTGTGATACTCCAATATTCCAAAACGGGCAGGGTCCGAGGGAGTAGCAGCAAGAGGTCTAGATCTAGCCAAGGAGGGCTTGATCAATAGATCAGATCCAATTGTTATGATTTTTCAGTTGGATCATCACCTTTCCTACAAGAGCCCACGAGTAAAGTAGCAGGAGGATCGAAGTGTCGAGAGGCAATGCAAAGCCAATTAGGCGTAGTCAGAAACTCAAGATATAGGTGTAGAGCTAGTTGCAGTGACTCAATAGATCTGTGAAAGATCGGTACACACAGTTGCAGTGGTTGCAGCAATGCAGAGGCATCAGCAGTGTGAGATCAAAGTATGCGCAGTAGCATGGTGGATAATGACTGCCAAGGTGTTTTCTTCACAGTGATTTCCGGTGACAAGGAGTCAGATCAGCTTGAAGATGTGAAGGAAGGAGGTATCACAGATGTCAGACACTAACAGCGTGGATCAATTCGGCTATAGCATGTTCCCACAAACCAGTAAGTGGTTGACATATTCACGAAGGCCCTGGGGAGGGCAAAGTTCGTCTACTTCAAAGAACAGATGGGTATAGTGGAGAACACCTTCCTCGCTAGGACGGAATGTTAGTTTTTGGATATGGTAGCAATGAGCAAGTGTTCTAGTCTCATATTGTGTCTAAGAGACTAAGGAACACGAGATCTCCAAAACCCAGAAAAGATTCCACAAGAAAAGACTTGGAGACATCTTATTTAAATTAATTAGCCAATAGTTAAAATTTTCTAAGTCTAAGTTAGGAAAATTGGTTAATTAAAGGTAATTAATTAAGGAAATTTGATTTTTACTCTAGAGGATTCTATTAATGAAGACAAATTGATCTTAGCCATCGGTTGAGATGTAATCGTGGTCATTGAGACTCCAATGAGAGATTATAAGAGAAGATCGAAGGGTTTGGAACTTTGGAGAAGACACAGTGTGTGAATTGAGTAGTTCAACTACCTAGTTGCAGGTATTCAGCAAGGGCGCAGTTGAGGCTAGGGAAAGCATCAGAGCAAGGGTTTCAGCAGATATTTGAGAACAGAAGTCCGTAGGAATTTTCCTCAGTGTTTTCCAGTGTCCGGGAGACAAGAAAGAGGAGGTTGAATTCATCAGCAAAAGAGGCCAAATACAGCAGTGCGAGTTGCCAGAGGAGCTATGTTTCCATTTCCAGTGGTCGGATCAGTGTCCCTAAGGCAAAGCGAGTGGGTTTCAAAGGCATAGGGAGGTATGACAACTTGCCTAGAGGTGATTCCAAGGTTGCACAATTTATTCTCGGCCAGATCTGTGCATTCCAGTAGGAAGTGTGAATTCCAGGAGGAGATGCAAGTGGCTAGGAGAGGCCAATTCGAATGCAGAAGGAGACAAGGGTGTCTTCTAGATTATTTTTCCAGTATTAGCCGAAGCTTTGCCAGTAAGAGGCAAGCAGATTATTGTACTCTTGAATTGCTGAAGAATTTATAATGATAAAAACCTCATCTGTTGCACTGGTTTTCCCTTCAAGGTTTTTCCAAAGACAATTGTCCAAATAATGGTGTCAATTTTTATGTGTATGTGCATCTATTTCTCAGTTCCAAAGTTATATTCCGTAGCATTTTTATTTTGAAGATTGCAACAGTGAATTTATCGTCATTTGTTGAATAATAATTCAAAAGACAAATAAATTGTTAATAGTTAGAAGATAAAATATCTAGTTTGTTGCATTAATGGAAATTTCACAGTTTAGCCTATAAGAAAACCCTTCTTAGGTTAGGAAGCCCCTTCCTTAGCCTTAAAGCAAGAGGCAAGGCCACCAAGGTAAAAGTAGGTGGCTTGCTTGATAGTTGCTCCTTGGTTCTCCCACTAGGATTAGGACTATTACCTTTAGGCAAGAGTTTGAGTTGCAACAGGCATTAAGGGCACTCTTCTCTTCACTCATCTCATTTTACCGGAGTCGAGTTCATCAGGTAGCTCATCTTATCTTATAGCATGCACCCAAGTTTTCTCCCAAAATATAATTCATAGGTTGTGGAAAAAGAAGAGTTGACATGGACTTTGTACCGAAGATGTTTTTATAGCAGTGTAGACCTATGATCCTGTGTCTTGTTATATTGGTGCCCATGGTCTACAAGACTCCCTTAAGAAAGCACAAAAGAAATACCATAAAAACAAACACAAGGGATGCTCAGCAATGCAGTCATAACTACCAGACCAAAAGGCTATGTTCCAATATGAACAGAACCTTTTCTCTTTACTGCCTCTTTGTGACATTTACACTAGGGAAACAATAAAAAACAAACATGGAAACCCAAATATACCTGTCGAAACAATACCCAAGTATAGCATGTATCATGAATAGTTTGTGTGATACCCAAGATTCGCCATGTTGATTTCAAAAGCTCCATGATTTCTTCTAATTCCTAGTAAATAGGAGAAAACAATGAAGTATAAATAAGAACAACGAACAGTGATGATGGAAGTTGTAGATAAATTAGAAATACTGAACTAACAACATCCTGAAAGAAAGATAGGTGATGACAACTTTGCTTTCCATAACCTATGTAACCACCATTCACATTAAAACAAGCAGCAAGCTGATGAACAAACCTCAATAAACTTGCCCTCATCCAATGTGTCAAACACACTATATAAAAGCTTCTCATAAAGTCGAATGTTTAAATGATAACCATCTGCCCAGTGACAGACTTCCCCTGTTATATCACCTCGTGCAGGCCTCTCTGCAAGGGCAAGAGCAACTTCTCTCATAGCTTTTAAAGATTCCGTACGCTGAGTTACACCTGCTGGAGAAGGAAGACCCTAGAAGAACAAGAAAACAGATGTAAATTCTGGACCAAGCATTGGAGAAACCTCTAAATGATGTATCCAGTAGAACAATCAAGTGTCAACAAAGAAATCCTTCAAGGTAAAACTAAAATGGCATATGCCTTGTCTACCTGGCTCGATAAATGTTATCTTACATGACTGGAGAACGACACACATTTGACACCAACGATCCTAACACAATAAATAAATCCTTTGGCTGCACTGAAATACAATTAAAGGATTTGTTACCTCTCACAAGCATGTACCTCAGCTTCTTCAATCTTCATTAGGAGGACTCTCAATTCAGTTGCAATTCTTTCAGATGTATCAAGACGAACAGCAGGGTGATTCAGAAGTCCTTCTTCTAGCATATTTAGCTGACACATATGGAAAGTAAGCGGGTATTAGATAAAATAAAGCAAGAGATGAGCATCAAAGAGTGGTGATATTCCTGATACAAAATGTTGTGAGGATTCATCACCTGCCGCTTTTGCCACCGCAAATATGTTTTTTTGTCAGAGAAATCAGACTGTGACAGAAAACACAAGAGTTCCAGAGGAACCAAGAGAGTGTCCATCCGTTTGCCCACTCTACCTGTAGCAGCATGGAGCAAACCTTCCCTTGTTCTCCTATCACTGGCTTCAGAAATCTGAAATAAAGGAATGCAAAAGAAATGTGTTCATGAATCAGAAGAATTTATTTGAGTTTCACTTCATAATATGTAACATAATCCCAACATAGCATATGAGGTCCTGCAAGCAGACAGATAAGTTATTACAAAATGGAACAACTGTTGCAAAAAATAGTGGAAAAAATGCCATTTGTTTCCTTTTTTGGCCCCAGCCAAAGTCTTTTTTCTTGTGCCAAGTGTGTTTACAATCTAGAAAACCAAAATTTTAACTCGATATGAATTCCATCCATGTTTAAAATAGATGTGTTCCTTGTATGCTATAAAACAAGCAAAATATATAAACACCAATAATGGGTTCCTTGTAGGTTGAGTATCTCCATTGGTAGGCATAAAGGAGGAGAAGCAGCCGAGTGTTTAACAGAAGTTGCAGTTAAGGAAATGGATAGTCCTCTATGGACTGTATTTTTGGGCTAAAAGGGAATTAGACTTAGTTATAAAACTGCTATATCCACTTAACTAAGTACATGCAACCAAGTGGCAAACAAGATGCATTTGAAAATGAAATCACAAATTTACACAGGCAATTTCATCACAATAATAAGCTTTTCAGCATGAAAGATCATAATTCTCACTCCAACCTTTTAATTAATAAGTATAATCATAATGTGTGGAGCTTCAATAATTGGAGTCCACAATAAGGATGTACGAACCAACTAGCGCCAACTATATGGAATAGTGCCACTCTGACCATGTAAAGAGACAAAATCACCTATGTGTTCAACATGGGCAGGTGCAAACACAAATAGTCTGGGTGACTTTGTTGTATGGAGCCAAGGTAATGGATGAAACTGCTAAAATAGCTTCATGTGACAAAGGTAGGGCATAATAACAACTTCATCCATTAAAGTAGGGTTAGAATATTCCCGCAATTCTTTGTGGGGCAGGGGTTGGTGCTAGAAGTCCATGGACCTGTTGCTGCCTTGCTTACACACCTAAATTAATGTGAGAAAAATCCTCAACCCCACTAGATGTGGCCTTGGTGGAAAAGCTCAGAGAAGGGGTTGTCACCTAATCCCAACTCTCTCTATCTAGGCTCTCTCCTAGCTAAAGTGAAGGGGGTTGGACTCTAAGGATGGTTTCTAAAGGAAGCTTGTTAAACTAACAAGTTCTAGGAGATTATTAGTAGATAAGTTAGAGCATCAACCATTCAACAAATTGAGATATGTAACTTGAAGCAATGAAATGAAGAATTTAGCAAGTACAAGTAAACATGAGCATTAACATCAAAATGTGAGTAAATCAGTATAACAATATAAATATCCTGCAAGGAAATGTAAGTAGACCAGTGCCTTATGACTTTAGTAGTGCAAGTTGTGATGCAGTAATGTTTTGCAAGTAAAGATAGTATCCCAAAATGTGAAGTATTGCAAGATGTCCCAAGGAAATATACTCATTCACAAGTTTTAGGAAAGGAAATACTTGGATAAATCAATGAAGTGGAAACTAAAAGATGCTAGAATCATAGTTTTTAAAACCGGCCTAGCTAACCGGTTACTGATCTAACTGGCCAGTCAGCAGGGCCACCAGTTGGAACGGTTGAAAAACCTGGTTAAGAAGGCGTTGTGGCGAGAATTTGGCCCTAACCGGCCGGTTTAGGACAGAACCGGCCGGTTTGTAGCAAACCGGCCAGTTCTGTCCTATACCAGCCGATTACCTGCCATGCCCACAGAGGACCCACAGTGCGGCTTTTCCAAGGTAGTTTAGGGGTTTTGGAGGGAAATTAAGGGAGCTTTCCCTCCAAAAACACCCTCTCCAAGCCTTTAAGAGGCCCCTCTCCCTCTCATTTGTCTCACACATCTGATTTGGAGTGTTTATGAGCGTTTGTGAGTTTGCTTGGGAGCTTGGAGAGTGTTGAGTTTTTGCTGGAGTAGTGACGAACGATATTGATCCAACATCAGAATGGATGGAGGAGACTGAAGATCTTGTGTTTGAGGCTGATTTTGATATCGACATGGCTTTAGTGGGGGATGAAGCAGATTTTGTGGCGGCATCAGAACCAGGATCAGTAGCGGCATCAAGGAAAGGCAAAGAACCAATGGAAGGCACTAGCCGTGTAGGTCGACAAACTCGTGGTTCCATTAGGTCCACTTCCATTGTTATTGGTGGCATTGCTACTGAGGTTGCAAATCAGGCTAAGGCATCCTCAGACTCTGAACCAGATGATGTCTATGTAGCTCTTGATGATGATCCTGTGGCTAGTAGTGGTGATGAACTTGATGATTGATCATGTGTACATTGTAGACTTGTAGTAGGCCAATGGCCTCATAGCTTGCAGCATTGTTTTTGGACTTTATAGGCCATTCAGAGCCTCATTGCTTATGTATTTTGCTATTTTATCGATGATATGTACTGCACTCGGTGCCATTTTGATATATTCACCTTTACATGGTATATAAATGAGCAAACTTTGCATATTTTGTCTCTATTGGCTTGGAATCATGGTTTTAAATCTTAAAAATAATTTTGTTTCATTAAAAATTAATTATTTAATGTATTTTTCTAAAACCGGTTCGTTTAGACCAAACCAGTCCCGGTTAGACTGGTTCCGGTCGGTAAACTAGTTCATTAGGTGGACCGGTCTGGTCGCCGGTTGCGGTTTTAAAAACATTGGCTAGAATATGGCTGCAAATTAAGTGTTAAAATCAGCAAATCAGCATGAGATATGGATCAACATTACATGTGAACAAGATCATGAAATTAAACTATGAACTTAAGAGCATGAAAGAAGATATATATCAGCAAGAAGAACAAGTTATATCAGCTGCAAAATGAATTATAATCAGCTGCAAAATCAGATTAGAAATTGCTCCCAAAAGACAAGATAAAGTGAGAAGATGAATTGCTTAAATTAACCAAAGTGAGAGAGTGAAATGTTAGATCTATGGCATGTGAAAAGTGAAGATAAACTGCCGAAAACTAAGTCACCTTAAACAAAATTTCAGATCACATACATGCAAGGATCCTCTCCCAAGAGAGAGGTGGGATGCCAAGAGGATGATCCTCAAGCTCCCTCAAAGAAATTTTGTTATTTTATTAAAATGACAAAGCCCTCTAATGAAAAGAGGACTTGGATTTTTGAGGGGAGTTTACAAAGGGGCTCAAAGAGCAATTACTCCTCCTCAAAATAAACTAAATATAAAGGAAGAACAATTACAAATGCTTCCAAAAAAGTACAATGAGAAGTCCCCAAATGGGACACTTTGCTTTCCTCAAAATGTATGATTTCTCAACCAATGGGTTCTCAGAAGGAAGCTCCTTGTTATGGAAGCTGAGAGAGAGGAAAGTAGAGAAGAATTTTGACAAGAAAAGCTCCAATGACATGTTCTTGATCTTCAAGCAATGCTCCTCAAAATGAAACCTTGCAATCCTCCTAGAGATCTACACAAGCTAAGAAAGAGAAATGTTGCACACATTTTGTCAAAGTTCCAAGGAAGTAGTGGTACCATATTTTTTCTTCAAAAGATCGATATCATCAGCCATCAGTTATTGAGTCATTGTAAACCCATTCTACAAGTTTGTAATGTAAATGATGCTAGTAAGACCGTGTATGTATGTAACAACGTAGATACGCCTATTATTTTGGCAACAAATTTCATCCTAGGAGGTTTTTCGTCTCACTAATTCATCTATGTTTCTAAACACGGTTGATCGGCAAAGTTTTTCCCTCCAACCTCACCCCAATGCTAGGGTGGGATTTATCGTCAAAGTCTTAGGAGAGTCCTAGTGTTTTAGTCAAGTCTTCTGTAAAAATGATTTGGGAATAATTTAAGCTAATTGGCTAAATTATTTTATTATAAGTCACTTGGTCTATTAGATTATATTGAGATGCAAAATTGGGAAAATTAATTGAGGGTCTATAACGAACAGCCATTCCCCATTTGAGGGTTGAATTTTGTAAAATCTTATGTAAAAAATACTTTAGTGCATGGTCCCTCATACTTAGACACTATGGCTAAAATATTTAAAAGTGGAAAAATAATTAATCCCCTCAAGTGTCAATTAATTAATTGTTCTAGCAAAAATAAAAATTAATCCTAAGCCAGAAAATTAATTAATTAGAGTCGAAAATTAAATTGCTACAAAAATTAAATTTTCCAAGTGGAAAATTTCGTGGGTCTTAAAGAAATTAATTTTTGGAAGTCCCCCATTGGAAATTTCAAAAAAATTGGACGTTTGGGCCTCAAAATAATTATTTTTGAGCTAATAAAAATTGGGTTTAATGAGAAATTCGAAAATTCCTCCCAAAATAATTATTTCGAAGGCAGAGATTAAAAGATCATCAAAGATATATCAACGACCGAGATTATTTTGACAGTGATCAAGACAACTAGTCTTTATTTTCCACTTGGAGGATTTATCTATAAATTAGAGCTCATTTGTGTCTCAAGCCAACTGATCTTTGGCTAATGTAACTTTGTAAAAGTTGATGTAAAGTTATTGTCTCGTTGGGAACGTTTTGAATAATCATAATAAAAGTCTTTGGGGTGTAGTGGTCTCCCTGTTCTACTGATTTGTGGTATGTCCTGGGTACAGGCATTCATATATTGTGCTTTAAATTTTTATTAAATCGTAATTTCATTTTAGATGATAAAAACATTCTATTGATAAGTTTTGGGTTTATCTTAGGTAATCCAATTCATTGTTGTTTTAACGGTTTATTCTCGAGAAATTATATAGTGTTTGCAAGTTCCCCAGCCCTTGGGCTCCAAGTTCACAAACTGTGGGCACAAACCAACTATGTTTGGATCCTGAATATTTTATATGGTTTTCTAACTTCCTAAGGTTGTGGCTTGACATTTATTTTCGAAATACATCTAGCTATCGCCAAAATCTACAAAAAAAATATTTCTCAAAATTTCTCTAAGCATTGTACACTTGTATATTTTGTACATATAATTTTGTATAATAGATCTGTAAATTATTTTATTTTCTAACCCTTGTTTTGAGCGGGAGTTTTTTTCAGGTTTTGGAATTTTTGAAATTTTGTATATATTAGGGTTTTGGGTTATTGTAAATTTATTTGTGCAGGTGAGATTAAAGGAAGAGAGTTGGATTAGAGTTACATCTAGGCCCTTGAGGGTAAGATCTGTTATCGCTCAAACTAGCAGGTGTCCTATAAGCTGATCCTAGAGGGGAAATTGCTAGGTCAAAGGCAACAATGGAGCAATAGTCCACTATCACCTCAGCTAAAGCTCCCTACTCTTTACGGACTTTCACCGATGGGAGGAGACCCAGTATGAAGGGAATCACCTAGATAAATGAGTCAATAAAGGGCAAGGAGTGATTCCTAAAGGCATATTCGCAAGGGAGACTCAAATTGTGGTTTGCTTGCTTGAAAAGGAAGGTGTAAGGCTCTTTAAGAAGGGCCAACGGATTTCAAGGGCTAGGGTTTTGTAAACGAGACATGAAATGGAGGGGCCTAGTCCAAGAAATCTTTGTGGAAACTTGGATTCCAAGTGGTCCTTATGAAGTTGTCTTCAAGAGGTTATGAGACCACATGAGACCAAGTGGACACACAATTAGGTCAAGGGGGTGGAGTTAATCAATCAAGGGTATGCTTGACCTAATTGGGGAGGAGAAAGGGATCAAAGGAAGAGTCTTCAAAGAAAGTAATGTAATGACCCCTATGAGGCTACTAGCCTAAGGAAACCTAGGGCAAGAAACAGTCCTCGAGCTAGGGCTTGCAATATCTCGAGATCCCACCATTGGATTTGCTTGAAATTTGGAGGGCCTCTCGAACAAACTTCAACGCAAATGTGGACCAAAAATCGAAGTGTTTGGATGGATTGGTTGTGAGATAGTTGATTCCCTAGCTGATCTATGTAGGCTAGGCCTAGAAAAAAAGAGAAACGTGAGAAAAATATGCTTTTAGGTGATCACCTATGGAGGATCAGTGCCTAATCCTTTGGGGGAAAAGGATTCAAGATGATTCCAATGCTTGGAATGATTTCACTTGGTCAAGGAGGCCTTTACCACAATTTTGCATGGCAATTAGGGCATGAGACAATTGCTTCAAGGTCTTTATACTTCGATATACAATATGTGATGACTTATCGAGATAAAATTTTAACGAAATATCTCTAGGAGCATTCACTTATTCAAACATGGCCCATGACATGATGCAATGCTAATAAAAGACAAATTTCCAGCCTTTCACAAAAGAAAAGCAGCAAATTCAGCCTAGTATAGCGAAATTCCCCAGCAACATGCATGTGACATAAGAAAAAGACAAAATAGCATTAAAAGAGCACTGACATGTGAGAACAAGTATATTCAATCATCATCATATGCCAATATAGAAGCTCCAAGACAAAAATGAAGAGATCCAAACATCAAAATTCATCCTTCCATCCAATTTCATCCTCCAAAAAGAAAAGCGAAAATCCCACAAGAGAGAATGATCCAATCCAAGTGATGATGAGAGAATGAATCAACTCATCATCTATTTATACAATCTCTAATGAATTCGATTTAGCTTATTTTGGCCTCATTTAGCCCCTAGAATAAAATAATGTGCAAAATAACAAGCACTTTTGGTGAGAAGCCCACCAAACTCGCTCGATAATAAAGAAGTAAGACTCTCAAGAGAGTCAAATGATCACTAACATGTGTCGTTGGGTCTTAGAGGATGCCTAATGAAGTCCATAGGTACCATAATGTGAAATAGGACTCCAAAAAAAGTGGACAAGGGGTTGGCCCCTTGTTCTCCAAGTAATAAACCTGTGGTGCTCCCAAATGGATGTGGGGGCACACAAATGTCCTCATGGGTCTCCAAACAGATCGAAGATGCCTGTAGACCATCTGCAAGGGCTTGGATGATGATATAAGTGATGTCATATCATCATATAGATTCGGGACCATCTTCCAAGTGTATGGTAAAAGTTAAAACTATGGAGCGAGCTGGGCATGGTGAACCCGATGCATCTTCCTTGTCCAATAGGTGAACCACGAGCAATCTCTGAATGACTCTGTGTATCCATGGAATGCTATCTGCTGTTGTGGAGGCCCACGGCTCTCTACACATACCCTACATGTGCCAATGTAGCCCTCTAGAGGGTTAGGACCCCGTATAGGGAAACCAAACCCAAAATGGAGGCAATATGTCATCCTCCATAAGATCCAATGCGTCCTCTCACCCTCCAGTACACGAAGTCATTAAAGAAATCAAGTAAAAGAGTTTACAATCCATGGAAAACAGGTGGTTAATTCACAATGGCATGCCCTTCCATAGTGGGCTTTGGCATGTGAAAATGTCTCCAAGCTCAAAGGGGGGTTAATCAAGCGCCCTATTAGGTGGTTTTTGCTTCTAAAGGGGAGGGTATTTCCACGGTACCTCCTTCAAATGTTGGTGGCATGTGATAAAGTGATGGAACGAAGTAGGGGATTAAGGGGAAAACCTGAATCACATGCCATGGTAAAAGGGTAGCTAATGAAAGGGAAGCCCATACTTGGGTAAATGATGTGTAGGTGGGAGAAATTGTGGTACATGAGTTACCCTAGCCTTGATCTTTCCACCCTTCTTCATATTTCTTTTTCATTTTATGATTTTTTTCAGTTAATTGCTCGGGGCTTAAGGGAATGAGAGCATGATGTGTAAAGTATAGCAATGGATACCCCCTTTAAGGTGGAGCAGTTCATCGCCCATCAGTGGTTGGTGCAATCATGGGTTCCTGAATGATAGAGAAGGCTCATCTAGGGCCTATAGGAACCAGGGTGATGGCCATGGAAGGGGGTAGAGCTCATGTATTGGCTTTTGCCCACGTGCTAAATGTTTTTGTCCTGGCCATCTTTTGCATTTTGTGGCACAATTTCCTGTTCAATGGGGCCAATTATGCTATTTTATTTTCTTTTATTTTGCATCAACCTCCAGGCATCATTCCAGGCCCGATCCAAGGTGTGGGCAAAGGGGAGGGGGTCGCTGACCCTTTGTGGACCCAGGTGGGAGGAGAGATGAATGGGATTAGAACGAGCGGAAGGGGGATGATATATGTAGATCAGGGAGCGGGACCATGCAACCAAAATCGGGGTTTCCCATGTAGTACAATTTTTTTAAAGCCCAAAGGTCAGTAAAAGAGATCCCAAGGGACTAGGGTCCAAGGTTAACATCCAAAAGAGACCAAGGGGACAAGAGCACAGAACTAGTCCACTCTTTTCGCAAAATTCCCCCATTTATCCATGCCCAAGAGTTTCCATGATAAGTAAACTAAAATAATCAATCACCAAATGACAAGGCATACCTTTAGGTTTGGGAGGCCCACCTTCAAACATACGATCATGACAGATGGGTGAGGGACCATGTGGTTGGCTCAGCTGGCGAAGAAATGGCACAATGAGCTAGATGGTGGTTGCAAGGGGTTGTTGGTTGTTGGCTGAGAACCATCATTGGAGAAAAAATTTCTCCTAGGGATATCATTGAAAAAATGGCGGGTAAAAAGATCTAGCCTCTACAAATTTTTGCACGGCCAGCTACTCAAGAATTTTGCAGAAAAATTGAAGGATCCAAGGCAAATTCAATTTTTGGCGAGGGTTTGCAATTTTTTATGGTCTTCAGGCCCAACATCCTCCTCCAAGCTAGTTGTCTACCCTTCTAGCCTCAGCATCTAGCCTTCTTGGCCCTCTGGAAGACTTTCCCGGCCTCTAGAAGCTTAATCGATTTTTCCTCCACCCATATTGAATTGCTTTTCTAAAGTAACTACGCTTTCTCACTAGGAATAACTCGTCCTCCTTGTTGCTGCTTCTCTGAATCTAGAAAAATTCCTACCAAACAGTCTTTGCCCCTCACTGTCTCTGCTTCCTCACTAAAGCTCGAACTCTCCGGCAACTGACTGTTGCTACTTTGAAAAATCGAATTCTCCAACTGATTCCATTACCACATCAATCCCTTCTTATATCTTCCTGTTGGGACTCCAACGGCCAAGATTAAATCTGAATCGATGGCTCAGATCATTTTTGGATCGATCCGTGTGAGTTTCTAGATAATTCGCACCTTGACTTAATTAATTCAATTAATTAACCAGTTTTCCTAAGTTTAGACTTAAGAAACATTAAAAATTTGGTTAATAATCTAATTAAGTCATCTCTAGGTGGAATTTCCATAAACGATTTCTGGGTTTTGGAGATCTCATGTAGTATAGCCTCTCCACCAAATTTCGTGGCTATAACATATCCGATGCTACAAAAACTAACACCCTCAAAGTAGCTCAGACACACTCTAATACCGTGTTGTTTTTCCACGATTCTAGTGCCTAAGACAGAATCTTAAATCACTGATGCTACCAAACCAAGAATCACAATGAAACTACTTTGCACAGCGGAATATAAACATCATTAAATCTACTAGTGCACAAAATATAGACAACTTTTTACAATTTTGTAAAATAACCCAACTTCGTTATATTAATCAACCTGAATAATACAACAGTCTAGGGCTCTCATACCAGGGATAATGGCCATCATACATCCACTAGTACAAGAATACAGCACTAGGGCTTGGTGTCAGTCCATCAACAACCAATCTACCCTCAACAAAATAATCTGACCATCTAGCTGTAGCGCGCTCTCTTAGCTCCTCTCGGTTGTACCCTATACCTGCCTAGTCCTTCGGCTCCCAATCTGCAGCAACTACCTCTATCAATGCTCCAAGTCCATTGTAAAAAATTCTCATTTCCCACCCCCGTTTTCAGTTTCACCTTATTTCTCCCATATAGTTAAATGCCCTTTCCCATATCCATACATTCAAGAACTGAAAAAAAAATTTTTTGCTGAAAACACAAATTCTGGAAATTTTACAAAATGCTGGAAAATGCAGAAAAAAATAAATAAATAAAATAAAATAAAATAAATAAATAAATAAAAATAAAAATAAAATCAGCAGGTACAAACAACCATTAAAACACATTTAAACACAGATTTTTGGTCAAGGTGACCCTGGAAAAACCCCCTACAACTCTTGGGGAAAACCAGTTCGAGAGCTCTTTCTTATTTCTGGAAAATGCCTTTTACAGTGAGAAATATTCAACAAAAAATTCAGCAAACAAATTTTACAACTTATCTCGATTTCCGAGCCTCACAGCCCACTGGAAATTTCCAAACAGCAAAACAAAACACTGAAAACTGTTGTATGACTACAGTACAGACTGTACTGACAGCTGTGCGGGCTGCACGGACTGTTGTACGGACCTCGATTTTTGTGCAAAAAATCAGCTGTACGGCCCTTGATTTTTGTGCAAAAAATCTACCTTTTACTGTTTGCTCATTCAGCTGTACGGATTTGCTTAAATGTTGCCTTGGTATGTGTGCCAAGCTGCTGCCTCCTTCTCCTCCCTGTCCAGAAATCTCCCTTGCTCTCTTGCTCTCTCTTTCTCAATCTGCTCATGAAAGAATGAATTACCTTTTCCTCCTTTTCCTCCCTTAATCCAACCCTAAGTGACTTTTGGGTGATCCATAAATCCAATGGCTGAAATAGATTGAGATCTAGGGCTGAGATTAAATGTTCATTTAAATCTCACTTTCTATTTTTTAATTCACCCACTTTAATAAAGACCCACTTAGCCATTTATTTCCAAAGTCACTTTTCCTTTCTAATTTTACATTGACTTTATTAAAGTCACTTTAAAATTAGACTTTAGTAACTTTATCACTTAAAGTCACTTTTAAATTAGATTTGAATTTATAAAAATTATAAAGTCACTTTAGGAGAAAAAATAAATTCTTTTGGACACTTTTCCCTAGGCCAAAGATCAAAGCCTTAGGGAACCACTTGTCCAACTTTCAACACTCCCTCTTACCGGGGAAGGTGTTCCTCACCACACCCATCTTGTCTCTGAAGTAGTCATGCTTGCCCCGTGGTAAGGCTTTGGTAAGAATATCTGCAACCTGCTCATCAGTGGGAATATACTCAAGCTTCACAGCGCCCTTCTGAACACAGTCTCCGATGAAATGATATTTGATCCCGATATGCTTTGACCTGTCATGAAATACTGGATTCTCCGTGAGTTTAATGCAACTCTGATTATCACAGTAAATCACTGAAGGTCTCAACGGCTGACCAAATAAGCCAAACAACATCTTGCGAAGCCAGATGGCCTCACAACTAGCTAGACTCGTTGCCATATACTCTGCTTCCACTGAACTCAATGCTACTGACTACTGCTTCTGGCTTAACCATGACACTACTGCTGAACCCAACCCAAAACAGCACCCTGAAGTGCTCTTCCTATCAGAAGCACAACCTGCCCAATCAGAATCAGTGTAACCTGTCAATCTCACTCCATCCCCCTGCCTGTAGTCCAGACCATAATCCACTGTCCCCTGCAAGTACCGCAAAATGTGTTTTGCAGCCACCCAGTGAACCTTCCTAGGCTCACACATAAACTGACTCATCGTGTTGACTGCAAAACAAATATCTGGTCTAGTGTTGACCAAATATATCAAGGAACCAATCTGCCTGTACAATGTGGGATCCACCAACTCGGAATTCGAAGCATGAAGCTTCTTCCAGTTGGTGATCATCGATGTCGACATGGGTCTACAATCCTCCATGTGGAATCTGCCAAGGATGTCCACAATATACTTCCCATGCCCCAGGAAGAAATGCCCCTCCTCCTGCCACACCTCCAAACCCAAAAATTAATGCATCAAGCCGATGTCCTTCATCTCAAACTCCGCCGCAAGATCTCTCTTGCAGTGCTCTATGAGTCTCTCTGCACCTGTAATGACCAAGTCATCCACATACAGCACCAAAATGAGAGGCTCCTCACCTATCACAATAAAGTAAAGGTTCAGATCTGCCTCACTCTTTGTGAAACCCAACCCCTGCAAGTATGTATCTATCTTGGAGTACCAAGCTCTAGGAGCTTGCTTCAGGCCATAAAGGGCCTTCTTCAATCTGCACACATGGGACTCCTTCCCATGCACCTCAAAGCCCTGTGGCTGCTCAATGTGCACCTCCTCCTGTATGAAGCCATTGAGAAATGCAGTCTTCACATCCATCTGGTGGATCTTCCAACCCATCTCTGCTGCTATCGATATAATGGAGCGGATCGAAGTATATCGAGCCACGGGAGCGAAGGTCTCCTCATAATCAACTCCCTCTACCTGGAAGAATCCTCTAGCCACAAACCTTGCTTTGAATTTCTCAATGCTGCCATCTGCAACATGCTTTACCTTGTAAAGCCATCTGGAAGTAACCACGGATTTGCCCTCAGCCTCGCACCACCTCCCAAACATCATTCTTCGTGATAGAAGAAACTCCTCCTGCATGGCCTCTCTCCAAACCTACTGGCTAGCTGCCTCCTCATAGCTAGAAGGCTCAGAGTCAAGGATGCTGGTAACCATTGCCATATAGCTACAAAACCTCTCAAGTGGTCTACTCTCTCTGACCGGCCTCTTAGGCTCAGCAACAGATGTGGCATCTCTCAAGGTGTCCTGAAGCCACTTGGGCTTCCTCTTCCCTGAGTGCACTTCTCCCATAGGAGGATGAAACTCCTCCTCCCCATCATCATCAGGAGCCTGAACTCCTGACTGTCTGTCTGTTGTCCTCTTGCCTGCACCTGAACCTGTAGAAGCTGAGGTACCGTGTGAACTATCCATCAGTGGACTCCCTAGTGAACTACTCTGTGAACTGCTCTGCATGCTGCCTGGAGCACCACCCCTCTGGCTCGATGAGCCACTGCTCACTGACGGACATGACATCCTCATAGATGTACCTCCAGATCCTCTTAATCCCTGCCCATTGGATCCCTGCGACTGACTCAACCGCTGCTGAGGGTCTGGCTGATCCAGATACTCTAACTCTCGTGATCTCCTAAAAGCCCTGTCCTCCTCGAACTTCACATCCCGTCTGACAACAACTCTCCTATGTGCGGGAATGTAAATCCGAAAGTCCTTTGAGGTCTCACTGTAGCCCACAAAGATACCCTTCTCTGCGGTGGGCTCTAGTTTGGTCCTCTTCTCCTTGGGTATGTAGGAGTATGTAATGCATCCAAAGATACGAAGATGACCAATATCAGGCTTCTTCCCAGAAAAAGCCTCCTCCGGAGTCATGTGCCCCAAGGCACGATGCGGACTCCTGTTCTACAAGTAAACAGCTGTATTGCAGGCCTCTTCCCACAAGAACAATGGCAACCCCTGATCATGTAACATGGCTTTGGCAGCCCCTACGATGGATCTGTTCTTCCTCTCCACAACCCCGTTCTGCTGGGGGTTGTAAGGAACAGTGAACTCCCTCCTAATGCCTGCCTCTGCACAATAGTCAACAAACTCTCCAAGGGTGTACTCTCCTCCATTGTCTGACCTCAGGGACTTGATCTTCTGACTTGTCTGTGTCTCCACAAGAGCTCTAAACTCCTGAAACCGCTTGAAGACCTCACTCTTGGTCTTCAAGAAATAAATCCAGGTCTTCCTGGAGTGATCATCAATGAATAAAACATAGTACTCATATCCACTCAAGGAAACATGAGACATCCGACCGCTCACATTTCCGAATCAAATCAAGTATCCCAGTCGCTCTGCTGTCACTGCTGGTAAAAGGGGATTTGGCAAACTTGCCCATCGCACATCCTCTGCAAGTATCAAAGTGATCAGTACTAAAATCTGGTACACCTGTAGTGATCTCCCGCAATGTCCTCAAGGCTCCATGATACATATGTCCCATCCTGCGGTGTCAAATCTCACATAGCTCAGAACTGCTAGCTCTGCTGTCGGTACTACTGCTCAATGCCACAAGGGACTGGAATGCAAACTTTACACCTTTGCATGGCGTACACCTATCACTCTAGCTAAATCAGCTGGAGTGCCCCTGGATACATCAACACCTGTCCTCCCCTGAATAGTACCTCATATCATCTGTCCTCCAAAGCTGAGACGAATATGAGGTTCTTCCTCATCCCTGGCACATAAAGAACATCTGACACCTTCAAGGGAGGTTTGGACTCCCTCTGAAATGTCAATGTCCCCACCCCGACTGCTCTGACAACTCTGTCATCACCGAGTACTACCTCAATATCAGTGCCACTCTCTGAAAGCTCTGAGAAGTACTCACGGACTCCTGTCATGTGACGTGAAGCCCCACTGTCCACATACCAGATACCCGAAGATGCTTCGCTAATCGAGGGAAAAGCATGCTCCCTCTGAACCTATGTGGCAGGTGATCCTGCACTAGAGGACTCATACGCAGTGAACCCAAACTCTCGGTCAAAACGAACTGCAAAGTCCTCAACCTCTGCTGAAGCTACCACGTTCTGGTTCTTCCCCTTCTTCTTCTTCTTCTCCGGACACACAACTGCATAGTGTCCTATCTTTTGACAATTCCAACACTTCACCTTGGAATAGTCCTTCTGTGTGTCACCCTGTTTACCTTTACCTTTTCCTTTGCCCCCACCATTGCTTGTGGAAGCCTGCTTCTTCCCTTTGCCTTTCTTGCCTCCTGCCGACAGTGCTACATCCTCATCCTGCTCAACTGGCTTGGCTGCCCCAAGCTGACCTTTCCTGATCTCTGTCTGAATGCAATCATCCCAAAACCTCTCCCATGTGGGAAGGGTCTCACGTGCACAAACCCCATCAGCAAAGTTCATCCATGAACGGGGGAGGCCATTCACTGCAATCCGCACCAACTCAGTGGGTGGAATGTCCTCTCCAACTGCTGCCAACTCATCTCTCACATTAGTAATCTTTGTGAGATATCCAGCTGCACTATCATTACCCATCTTAATAGTCTTCAACTTCTCCTTCAAGACCATTTTCCGGTTCTCATTGGTACTCTGGTAGAGATTGGACAATGCTGTCCACATTTCATGGGCATTTCTCTTTCCTCTCACATGAGGAATGCAATCGTCTTTGACTCTGTCTAGAATCAGTCTCTTACCCTTGTTGTTCTTTTTATTATACTCAGCCAACTGAGTGGCATCAGTAGGCACAACAACAGGATTTTGTGTGGTATGCACAATGATGTCCCAGACTTCAGCCTCCTCAAAGATACTCTGCATTCTCTCCTTCCAAACGCTGTAATATGTATGCCTATCCAACCTATCCTCCACCCTCAATCCCAATCACATCCTGCTGTCCTAAACTTGAAAAAATAGCACTGTTGTAGTAAAGATAAAACCGCTATTTGTGAAAAATCAGCTTGCTGGAATTTTTTGAGTGAAAAATCAGCAGGCTGTAATTTTCTTTCTTGCTGTCCCAAACTGCACTTCAGCACTCAGCTCTGATACCATGTAAAAATTTCTCATTTCCCACCCCGGTTTTCAGTTTCACCTTATTTCTCCCATACAGTTAAATGGCCTTTCCCATATCCATACATTCAACAACTGAAAAAATAAATTTTTGCTGAAAACACAAATTCTGGAAATTTTACAGAATGCTGGAAAATGCTGAAATAAAAATCAGCAGGTACAAACAACCATTAAAACACATTTAAACACAGAGACTTTTGGTCAAGGTGACCCTGGAAAAACTCCCTACAAATCCTGAGGAAAACCAGTTCGAGAGTTCTTTCTTATTTCTGGAAAATGCCTTTTACAGTGAACTATTCAGCGAAAAATTCAGCAAACAAATTTTACAACTTATCTCAATTTCGAGCCTCACAGCCCACTGAAAATTTCCAAACAGCAAAACAAAACACTGAAAATTGTTGTACGGCTACAGTACGGACTGTACTGACTGTTGTACGGACGACTGTACGGACTGTACGGACCTCGATTTTTGTGCAGAAAATCAGTTGTACGGCCCTTGATTTCTGTGCAAAAAATCTGCCTTTTATTATTTGCTCATTCAGCTGTATGGATTTGCTTAGATGTTGCCTTGGTATGTGTGCCAAGTTGCTGCCTCCTTCTCCTCCCTGTCCAGAAATCTCCCTTGCTCTCTTTCTCTCTCTCTCTCAATCTGCTCATGAAAGAATGAATGACCTTTTCCTCCTTTACCTCCCTTAATCCAACCCTAAGTGACTTTTGGGTGATCTCTTAATCCAATGGCTGAAATAGATTGAAATCTAGGGCTGAGATTAAATGCTCATTTAAATCTCACTTTATATTTTTTAATTCACCCCACTTTAATAAAGACCCACTTAGTCATTTATTTCCAAAGTCACTTTTCCTTTCTAATTTTACATTGACTTTATTAAAGTCACTTTAAAATTAGACTTTAGTAACTTTATCACTTAAAGTCACTTTTAAATTAGATTTGACTTTATAAAAATTATAAAGTCACTTTAGGAGAAAAATTAAATTCTTTTGGACACTTTTCCCTAGGCCAAAGATCAAAGCCTTAGGGAACCACCTGTCCTCCGGTACCAACTTTCAACATCCATCTGGGCATTGAACCTTGGCTCATCTAGTCTACTCATTAGTTGTGCTTTAGTCGATCAAGGGCACAACACATCAAAATTCTTGTCGAGTTGTTCACAACTTTGTTTGTGAACAACTCACAACTGCATATTGTTGCTCAGCTACTCGAGGACTTCAGCCCACTATAGTCTTCCTGCACTGCTCCAATGAAGACTAACATAGTGTACAGAGGGCTGCCACCTATCACTACAAGATGTCCATCTCTCACAATGAACATGGACTAGGATGATTGCCCATCTTCTGTTGTAGATATCCTTCTCCACAGACAAGTCTAGGGCTACTCAAAAATGCTCCTGGCTTATCAAACCTTTGAGCTCTACAACTGCCACTCTAGCAACCACCTAAGTCCATGAAGATGGTGCACACCGAGCTCCAACTTGAGCGCTATCATGTTGCCCTCCAACAGACCATAAATGCCCAATCCACTATCCAAACTTGGTCCACTCTCATGCTGCCCTCCACCAGACCATGAGTCACCAATCCTTGTTGTAGCATCTACACTCTAGTTAGGGCATCCAACACCTATGAAGCCCTTCCTCTTGGCTGTCAACAAACTTCTCCTAGGACACACATTCACTTGCAAGTCACATTAACTCAAGAGGACAACCATACCTATTCTGCAACCTTCTATTGCTCCTCTTGACATGACACATAAGTTGTTGATGTGACTACTACTTAGGATATCCACAATTGTCCTAATCTAGGACTGCCATCCAACTAGCATACCTCCATCAATCAAGAAGGCATCTGCAATATATTGTTGTTGCCTCCTCGCCTTGGGATTTGTGCATTCACAGGACTGGTTAGGGCACACAACAGTAACCCCAAACCACTGCCCAAACACCGTGTAGTCCTCTCCCAAAGAGCTGCTCCCTTTCTTATCCAAACTCGGCATCAAATTTTGTGCTTAGGGCTTGAGGACTCTCCTCACAACATCCTATAGCACTCTTGTACTAACAACAAACATACCAGCCCTCAAACACACACAGAGTACCCCTATTCTAACTGTGGTTGCCTCTATATGACTATGGCTAGGCTTGAGGAGCCTTCCTAGCCCTCTCTACCCTCTCATGTGGTCCTTCCACCATTCTTGTAGCTACAGCAAGCCCTGCGGCCTCAAACAGAGATACAAACACACTTAAACAAGCACAGAAACCAGCTCCAAACTTACCTCCTTAGTTATGGCCTGAGCTGGAGAGGGAGACACCTTAATTCTGCCCAAAAATTCGGCCTTAGGTCACCTTGTTGGTTGCCTTGGGCTGTGGCCTATTCCATAGAAGATCTACTCCAAAAACGTAGAGAATACCCTCACAAAAGCTCGATTGCACTATCTCCTATCTCTTGCCTCAGAACCGCACTCAATTTCAGAGCTAATCCATGAAAAAGGATACACTTAGATGTGTAAAATAGTCTTCCACTCAACCTCCTTTTATATTCTTCATGTGGGGTGTGACATTAGCCCTTAAGGGAACTCTAACATGCTAGCCGACTTGTCCTAGTAGGCTCACAACCACACATTAACTTCAAAAATTCATAACTCAAGATTGACAACTCAAATTTCGATGATTCTCGATGCGTTGGATTCATCTCGACATCCTCTATCATCTTCATCCATCATATGTCAAATTTCCTTCATGGTTTTGGCCCCAGCATCGATGGGTACAAAACCCCAAGCTTAGGTTTCAAGCCCACAAGGCCACTTGTGGAGCTCCTTCCTCCAAACCCTCGATCCTCAAGGCTTGGAGTATCTCCCAAGCTACAAAAAACAACATATAACTAATTGCCTCTTACTGGAAAAGCTCTGGCATTCAATTTTCTCCACTAGCAAATAAATCTGGAAATCCACATTTCCTTTGCAAAATAAACTCAGCCTCCTTAGTGTCATTCGTACCTCCTTCCCGCTCTACGCACTGGAAAAACCCGAAATGCCTGCAACCCAAACTAGGATTCGCACTACTACAAGAAACTCTTTCTTGCAACCCACACTAGGCAAGTCGCACTTCCTCCGTCACCTATCTCCGGAAACTGGAAATCAATCTGCTACCCAAATCTGCACACTGGCTAACTCACACTGCCTAGTACAGCCTTTCTGCAGATAAATTCAGCCTCCCTTCCTCTCACTGTAATGCTAGAAAATCTATGGAATTCTTCTCTGGAAATCTTCTCCCAAATTCTCTGTTAAAAGCCCGATGCTGGTGTCTCCCTCTACTTCAACTATGCCCTTGCTAATCATCGCAAATAGGTAAGTAGAACATCTCAAGTGTGTCTCCAGAGGCCCCGTCGATTTGCTCTTATACTCTCTTGTTGAGCAACCAACGGCCATGATCTAATCCCAATCGATGGCTAAGATCATCTTGACCCCATCAAGTGACTTTTCTAGGAGTCTCTGGAGCAAAATCGATTTTCCTCAATCAATCTAGTTTACTGGAAAATAATTAATAATTGGCCAATTAATCTAATTGAGGAGTTTCTTGCGAAACCTTTTTTGGGTATTGGAGAAAATGTGTTCCTTAGCCTCATAAACACTATAGGGACTAGAACACTTGTTCCGCTACTACCAAAAACTAACATTCTCTGAGTCAGAGGAGTCAAGAAAAGACATTGAAATGAACTTAGGGCTGCCAAGTCAAGAAAATTAAATTGACATCATTTGCTACACTTGACTTAAGTAACTTAGTTTTAAAAAAGGGCACTCAAAATGAAGATGAATATCTCATCAATCTTTAGACTATACTTTCGAAGACAAATCTTACTACTGTGACAGTGTTTCTGAAGAAGCCATGGTAAGTTGAGTCATTTCCAAAATTTGAAGATTGTTCTCACTAATTGTTTTGAAGAATCCGAGATACCTAGCTTGAAAGGAGCAGAGAGCAATCTGTGAGCAAATTCTATGAAGAAAGTTTGGTTCTTACCTAAGTTGCAGGAAACGCAGGGATAGAGGGCGTTTCAGCCCAGGAAACGAAACGAAACGCGTTTCGGCGTACCGTACGGCCTGGAAACGTGTTTCCGGCCGTACGGGCACGTTTCCCGAAATGGAAACGTTCCCGTACGGCCGGAAACGCGTTTCCAGGCCGTACGGGCCCCGTTTCCCCAAAAAAATGACTTGTTTTTTAAATTTTTTTTTCTAATTAGTTTTTAAATTTTTTTAGGGTTTCTAAGCTGTTCTAGAAACCATTTCTAAAGTTATAAAAGAGCAGTGTCTCTCATTCTCTCATCACACTATTCAGCAAGGAGTTTCTCTTGGAGATTGGCAGTTGTTTCAGTAGCTGGTGTTTTGAGCAGTGAGCAAAGTAGATTTCAGCAGCGGGAGAAAGAGATTTCAGCAGCAAGAGAAGGAGATTTCAGCAGGAGATTTCTGTAGCAGCAGATTTGGCTCAGCTACAGCCATATTTCTCTTCTCTTTTCTGGCATTTCCGGGTAGTTTCAACCACAGAAAATTTTTTTGGGTAAGCCACATTCATTTTGTTAGTTTTTTCTTACTATTTCTTCAATTTTTCTAGGGTTTATGCAGCTAAATTGCTGAAAAACGTTTTTTATTTATAGATTTGTTTTTTAAATTTATTTTTGCAGCAGATTTGGCTCAGCTACAGCCATATTTCTCCTCTTTTCTGGCATTTTAGGGTAGATTCAGCCACAGAAAATTAATTTGGGTAAGCCACATTCATTTCTTAGTTTTTTTCTTACTATTTCTTTAATTTTTCTAGGGTTTATACAGCCAAAAATATGAAAAACGTTTTTATTATTTACAGATTTGTTTTTTTAATTTATTTTTGCAGCAATGGCTTCCAGCCAAAGTGCAGCTGCAACTTCAAACCCTAGGGCCAACCCAAGGGCTGAATATTATCCTCTTTGGAGGCATGTGACGAAGCTTCAAAAATGTGGAGGTGGTGGCTCATGGGAATGGCGATGCACTCTTTGCAATAATACGTACAAGGGCTCCTACCCAAGAGTGAAGGCGCATCTGTTGCATGGAGGAGGACAGGGGATTCTGGGTTGCACAAAAACATCAGATCCGTTGGTAAGGAGGGCATATCAAAGAGAGCAAGATGAGGCGGATGGTACTAAGAGAAGGCATGATGAGCATACTCAGGCTACATCTAACATTGAGCCAAGGATTGTAGTTGAAGCAAGAAAGAGGAGAGCTGGTCACACTCAAGAACATGAACAAGCAGCACCCAAACATACCAGAGGCTCAGGGGCATCCCAATCAGTTCAGGATAGCAGAATTGCTAGATTGGTGAATGTGCAAGCAAGAGAAGAAGCTGATTCCAGAGTGGCCAGGTGCATTTATGCATGTGGTATCCCATTCAATGTTGTTCGCTCTCCTTACTGGCAAGATATGATAAGGGCAGTTAACAAAGCTCCTCAAGGGTACAAGGGGCCCAACTATGAGAAAGTCAGAACCCAGCTTCTCAAAAATGAGAAGGAACTTGTGGAGGACGTTTTAGCTCCAATTCGTTCTTCCTGGAGTAGCTCTGGGGTTACCATAGTCTCAGATGGTTGGACAGATATGAGGCGCAGACCATTGATAAATATCATTGCCACTTCCCCCAAAGGAGCAATGTTTATCAAGGCAGAAGACTGCTCAGGAGAGGTGAAAGATGCACAGTTCATTGCTGATGTTATTATAAAAGCTATTGAACAAATAGGGCCTAACAGGGTGGTGCAAGTTATCACGGATAATGCACCAGTTTGCAAAGCTGCAGGTTTAATTATTGAGGGGAGGTATGACCACATCTTTTGGACACCATGCATTGTCCATAATCTGAATCTGATCTTAGAGGAGATCGACAAAAAAGTTTCCTGGATAAAGGAAGTCACAGGGGAAGCAAGGGAGATTATCAAATTCATCACCAACCACCACCAGTCTCAGGCCATATTTTGAGAGTACTCCAAATTGGAGTTGTTAAAAGTTGCTGAGACAAGATATGCCTCACACTTCGTGATGTTGCGCCGCCTTGTTGAGGTTAAGCATGCATTAGTTTCTATGGTGGTGAGTCAACTTTGGATTGAGTGGAGACAAGCAGATTCAGAGCGGGGATCTATGGTGCGTAGATTGTGCCTTGATGAGGATTGGTGGAGCAAGGTAGATTTCTTGCTAAAGTTCACAACCCCTGCATTTGAGCTTCTCCGGAGTGCTGACACTGACCAACCTTTCTTGGGAGAGGTATATGATGGCATGGATTCCATGGTTGAGAAAACTATGGAAATCATTTCGCAGGAGTCTCCACAACTTCTGTTTGTTGATGATCATTTTGCTGGTTTGATCAAGAAAATCATTGTTGACAGGTGGAACAATTTCAATACACCATTGCACACTTTAGCACATGCTTTGAACCCCAAATTTTATGATGAGGAGCTTATTGCTAAAAGCAATGGGAAGAGGAAGGCACCCCATAAGGATAGAGAGGTGGCTACTGGGGTGAAAAAAGCACTAATGAGAATGTTTCCTTCTCATCTACATAGGGAGGTAAAGGAGGAATTTGCCAGTTTTGCTACAGGAATAGATGATTATGCAGATATATCAGCTTTGGAGGAGAGAAGCACCATGAATCCGGTTAGGTGGTGGATTTGTCATGGAGCAAATGGTGTACATGTGCAAAGCCTTGCCATTCGTATTCTTTCACAAGTGGCAAGCTCTTCATCAGCAGAAAGGAATTGGAGCACTTATGGTTTTATTCATTCTGTGAAGCGCAATAGGTTGGGCTCACAGAAAGCATAGGATCTTGTTTATGTGCACTCCAACCTTCGCCTTGCATCTCGTAGGGGTCCAGAATACAACAGTGGTCCTTCTAAAGAATGGGATGTGGATGCAGAAAATCCTGATTTGGATCTCTCTCTTGCTGCCCTGAATATTGAGGACGATTCTGGAAGTGGAATTGGTGCATCATCTTCTTCAGCACCACCATCCACTGTTGAGCATTCTGCTGCTTCTATTTTTGATGAGGATTGTTATGATGAGGATTAGTCTTTTGTGACTTGTCTCTATAGTTCTTGCAGCCTTATAGTCTTTATTGTACTTGCAGCCTCATATAATAATATAAATAAAGGCTGATTTTGGATTTTCCAGTTCCTATATTTTTATTTTCATTATGTGATGACTCATGAGTAAATGTGATGTAAATTTAATCTTAATGTTAAAATGTTTAAGTAAATGTATCATTAATGCTTTATGATTGCACATATATATATTAATAATCTTTAAATGTTTTTAATATATATATATATATATATATTATTATATATATTCGCGTTTCCCCGTTTCCAAAATTTGGGGAGGTCGCGTTTCGTTTCGCTTCCCCGTTTCGTTTCGCTTCCGCGTTTCCCCGTTTCGTGCAACTTAGGTTCTTACTCACGCCTCTTAGATGCAAATTGGAATACCATTCCTTGATAAAGGATAAGCTCTTGGGTTGAAAGAATCAAAACTGATGTTTAGTTGATTGATGAAAAATATCATTGCTAGAAATGTTGTAGGAGAAACCAAGTATGATATGGATCTATCATGAAGACATCTCATCGGAAGATCCCTGATCATGACACTCTGCCTATAACTATTTGATGAAATTGATGGATTGCATCTCATGTAAGAGATTCTAGGGCTTTGGACACCTAAATATGAACTTGCATAATTGGAAATCTATGGTTTTTAAACCCTAGCTAACTAAAAGACTTGGATAAGAATGGCCTAGGGTTTGTGGACAAAACCCTAGTGCTCGACCTTAAGTGTTGAAGGTTGACGTTTCTGTTGAAAGAAGAAACCCTAGCTCATGAAAGGAAAGCAGCCTGATGTTGGAAAGGATGAAGAGTTTTGCAAATGGATAATTTCTGCAAGAAAGCAAGGATCAAGAGGGAGTTGTCAAATTCCCTTCATTCCTCAAAGATACGTATCTTATATCTCTCTTCATTGATTATTATTATTATTGTTATTTTTACTATTAGTTAGCCTCTTATCTTTATTTATTTTTACTGGGTTGTAATCGTTCTTCCATGGCCTCCTAGTGAGGATTGCAAGTACATTGTGTAGGTTGTCAAGGCTCTGGCATAGATGGAATTATTGGAAGAGCGAAGCAAAGCATGTGACAAGAGGATTCTCCCTGGAATGATTCATGTTTAAGAGGGGGAAATTGTGTTGATATCTGGAATCATGTCGAAAGGGCTAATAGGTCATAGGAAGCAAGTAAGCCCATATATTTGAAGGACTCTTATTTCAAAGGGAGTTGTAGTGGCAGGAAGTTTGCTTCCGTGATAGAGGGAGTTGATGAAATCCTCTTTAGTCAAAAAGGATGGAATATTGTTATAATAGACAACAAATCCATGGCCATTCCTATGGTATCCAAATTCGATGAAGCTGAGTGGTAGAGGGAGCAGCCTGGATTTTCTCAACGAGATTTATTGCAACATTAGAATAATTGGAAAGTAGTTTTGGTGATGGATTCAAGTTGATCAGTTTATGGTTGAGCCATGGCATGTGATACAACATGTGTTGAGGTACTAGTATCGTACTAATGTTTGACATATGCTTCATATGATAAAGTATAGTTGTTGAATATACAGATTCAAAATGTATTATATTTTATTTGGCATGTTATTAAGCAAGATAGCTTTAGGATTGTTTGATCAAGTGCGAAATCACAAGTCATAACACATGGTACAAAAGGAACAGTGAGGCTCCTATGTATTTCTATGGCCAATATGGTTAAAGCCTCTATCCCTGAATGAAGTTGGTGTACTTCAAGGACAAGCTTGGAGAAATTGAGAATGTGTTCCGTGGTGAAATGAAATGTTGATATTGCAGCATCAAGCCTGGATTGCTCCCTTGGTCATAGGGTTTGACCTGGAAGCCATGGGGTTTGGCTGGGAGATTGGCTCTATGAGTATTGAGGTCTGGAGTGCTCCCTTAGGTCATGGGATTTGACTGGGAGGCCATTGTTTATGGTCGGGGAAATTGACTCTATTGACATCGAGATTAGGATTCCTCCCTTAGGACATGGAGGTTGATCGGGAGACCATAAGGTCAGGAAGATTGATTTTGTGATTGGGATTCCTCCCTTAGGTCATGGAGTTTGACCAAAAGACCATTATTTATGGTCCGAGCGATTGACTCTGAGTACTCTCTTAGGTCATGGGGTTTGATCGGGATACCATTACTATGTTCGGAGAGATTGATCCTGATTAATCCCTTAGGCCATTAGGTTTGATTGGGAGACCATTGGTCAGGGAGATTGGCTTTATGATTGGGATTCCTCCCTTAGGTCATGGTTTGACTAGGAGACCAATGTTTATGGTCGAGGAGATTGACCCTAAGTACTCTCTTAGGTCATGGGGTTTGACTGAGAGACCATTATTATGGTCGGAGAGATTGATCCCGATTACTCCCTTAGGTCATGGGTTTTGACTAGGAAACCATTGGTTATGGTCGAGGAGATTGACTATGATTACTCTCTTAGGTCATGGAGTTTGACCAAGAAACCATTATTTATGGTTGGAGAGATTGGCCTCATGAACAACATAAAATGCTCCCCTGGTCAGTGAGGTTCTAACCTTATTGCCATGGGGTTTGGCTAGTGGGTTGAGCTTATGCTCGATGTTGATGCAGGATACTTCACACAAGGTTCTGGTATTGAATATGTGGTGGATGGATTCATTCAACCTTTTCTTGGAATAGAGATTTTTTTTCCAACAAGAGAACATTTGTGGGAGTCATTATGAATACCTCCCTAGCTAAGAGGGAGTGTTAAAGTTTTGTAGCTTCGGTCGGTCTTCATAAATTGGTTTTGGCCCTCCAAAAAAACAAGAAATGATATATATTCATGTGGACTCTAAGTCGGCTTCAAATAATGGAAAAAATGAATTTTAAATATTGATTTATGCCTCCAAAACATCATGTTGGCTCCAAGTCAGCCCAGCCCCAAGACTTCTCCATTCGGACCTCTTCTCATCACTATTTAAATTTTAAAGGCCTCCTCCAAGAACACAATTTCGGATCACAAAAAGAGGATGTCTTCTAAGGTTAATTAGGACAAATCTAAGGTTCAAGGAAGGATGAATTCCGAGGAAGAACAAAATCCAAGAAGGCTGAAATTTTTGAGGCACGGGAAGACAAAATTTCTAAAGATATTTGAGGGTTGTTTAGACTAGGTTTGACCGTGGTTGGTTTCTGGTCTATTTGACTTTTTTTTACTGGTATTTCAGACTCTATCGCTTGCTGAAATGGACAAATTCTCTTAGAAAAGGTTGCTGGCGTTTTCCCCCGGTTTGGGGTATTCCCAGGGTAATTTTGTGGCTCTTGTGTTTAGTTGTCTCTTCTTGTTCTTACTGCCATTATTGTTCTACTGTTGATGAATTTTCTTGTGTAATTGCTTAATAATGATTGTGATATAAGATAGTCTAATGATGAAATTATTAGAAGTAATTACCAGTGAAGAAAATCTATAAAAATCAACAAATCATTCATAAGCAATGTGGATGTAATGAAATACCTTAAGTAGCAAATGGCATGACAAATAAGACTAGTGCCAAGAGAATGCTTATAAAAATAGATGCTCAAAGTAAAGTACTTGAAATGTAAATGCCCACAAGTAGATATGCTTGAAAATAATGTGGCAATTATAAAGTGATCAAGTACCAAACGTTGAAATAGAAACATGATGGACTGTACTTGATTGATTTTAATTAAAATTAGATTTCCACTTGGTTTTTAGTTAATTTGGTGTGTGTGTGTGCACGACATCCAAAAAGGTGATTGTGGAAAAATTAAAACTAATATAAGTTTGTTTCTTCTTTAGGCCTTGTCCTCATTGAGTTAAGGAAAGTTGCAAGGGAATCCTACAAGGGGAAGCTTAGGCTTCAATGAGTACCCCCAAGATCCCACAAGTCAGCCCGCTTGCAAGGAGGTACAACATGAAGGGAACAAACCCAAAGCCTTACTTCTTAAGTCAAGCATTTATCGGTTTCCCCTAGTCTCAAAATAAGAAGACATAGAAGAGGGAGTTCCTAATTGGTCTACTTCAACCAGCAAGCCGTTGAACTTGTTGGAGGTTTATCATTTTGCAAAATGAAATCTAAGCTAATAACATGAAATCAGAATTAAATCTAATATAAAACAAGAATTCACGATTAGTCTACTCTGAGAGCAGAAAATAAAACCAAAATTTATTTTCAATTAGATTGTTCAAATGAAATGAAATAAAGCTAAACTAGATTGCACAAATGAAGTTAAATCATAAGAAATGCAACCTATTTTAACATGATGTGATTATTCTACTCTATGGTTAATTTTAGATCCAACCACAAAGGGCACAACCACAAAAAGATCCCCAAGTGGGGAGGTGGGATGCTTAGGGGATTTCCCTAACTCCCAAGTAACAATGCTTGATAAGATCCCTTGTGAATAAAGGGATCAAAATCAAGAGAAGAAGAATTCGCTTGTGAAGGATGAAGAATGATTGATGGAGTTACAAATGGATTCCCTTGAAATCGAGGGGATCAAGATGGCTCCTTAGAAGGTTACAATGGTGAAAGTCACTTGCTTTACAAGGTAGGAGGTTATAAGTCTTCTTTGGGTGTTCCAAATGTTCAATCCTGGACAAAATTTTCCATCATCTCCCCTTGCAAAAACAAGGACCTGCTAAAAACCAGCAAACGGTTAGCTTCAAATATGATGGAAATGAGATTAAAACACTTGAAAAATGTTAACATGTGTTAGCCAAAATACCAAGTGAAAATTAAACAACTAAACCACTAAGATATCACTCTAATTTCCTAAGGAAAGAAAGGGAAACTTGGTCTTTTCTCAGCAAAATGACTGTTGTTAGGACAGCAATGATTTTTTGCCTTTAATCGCTTGATATGACAATGCAAAGCATGAAAGAGAACCGAGAAATATTCGAAATTCAAATGAGGAAGGAAGGGAGAAATTTGGAGGGTCTTTGAAGTCCTCTTGAGATCATTTGGAAGCCCTTTGGAAGTCCTTGGTGTGAGTGGGATTAGTGCTCCTTAAGAAGGCTTGACGATGGTTAATTCACTTGAGAATGTTCCCAACTCCAAGCTAAGGGGAACCAGTACAACGCTTAAAACATCTTGCAAAACAATATTAATAGCATAGGTGATAACTTACAGAATGACAAGATTAAACATGCAATTCAATCAAGAATCACACGTACTAATCAAGCCTAGAATGTAAACCAACAAGAAGCTAGTAAATACTTGCCTTCTCCTTGGACAGCAATGCCCCTATTAGGGCATAGGCTACAAAACTTTAAAGCAATTTAATTGTAAACAAATACAAGGTTACCTCTAATATGTTCAAGCAAATCACACCATCAATGACCTCCAAAGTCTTTCCTTTATTGACAAATATGAATGATTACAAAATGATATGAACAGCAATTCCCCAAGCTCAAGCTTCCAACACCAATAGCTATAAGAAGAGAGGTTACATTTAGAAGAAATTGGGAGCAAATACCAATGAGGAGAAAGCCACCAAGTGTCTATGGTGACAATCCCAAGGAAGCAACAAATGAGACCAAGTTTCAACAAACTGTTGTGTATCTCTGCTAGATGGTTGTGTGTATCAGTCTCAAGGAGGCAACATATGGAGAAGGGCTGCCAAGTGTGGTGGAGAGTGGGAGAGAAATCCCCATTCAACTCATGATTGATCCCAAGAGAACTCATCTATCAAACAAGTGTACAGCCAGTTGTTAAAAGAAATCCATGCAGTCTGCAAAAAGGGCAATGTATCTCCTCTAGAGGGGCTACAAATGCAATTGCGTAGCCCAGTGTCCAAGAGTGGGAGTGAAGGGGGAGACAACTCCCCACTAAACTCCATGCTAACTCATCCAACCAATCTGCATTTAAAGCAGCTCGACATCAATCTCAGTTTACAAATCCATGAGCTCTAGTGAAGGAGAACTCGGCCGTCTAGGTGGCAGTCAACTCGTCCCTCATTCATGGGCCTTGATTTGGCTTTCAAACTCTGCTTTGACTGACCCTTTTTTGCCTTGTCACTTGCCTTCATCGATGGTGAACTTTAATTGACTGGGAACATGTTTTTAATCTGTTCCCAGTTTATTAATTTTTTATTTCCCTAGTCTTTTTCCACAGTTTTCTAGTAAAAGTGGATTTTGGTGAGGAAAAATCAATTATTTGCAACCCAAATTGGCTACTAGAATGATGTTGGTACTCTGAGTATGAATTTTGAGTACTCACATGCCATACAACATTTCCTGGTGCTACTTTTTAAATTATTACTTACAAATCAATTGAAATTCCCATTCTGTAGGAAATTTTTAATTATTAAAAAATCATAAAAATACCAAATGCAATTCCGTAAGACTCTGGGAAATGCCTAGCATGGTAATATACATTGACCCTAGACTTAGAAAACCACTCAAGGCCTAGCTATTAAGACGCACTCCAACTTTGGAGGTTATGAGTGAAAAAACTCGATTAGTTATTTATCGCTGAAAAACGAAAATAATTAATCAAGTGAACAAAAACACTCTAGAGTGATTTTCTTAGTACCCAAGTCCCAAGGGTCTAGCCTGTTACATAAATTCATCATCCTAGTGTCATTTATTACAATTCCCACACAGGGGTACGAAATTTGCATAGAAGAAGAGAGAGAAAGGGGAAAAATTGCACTTATGTCTTCTGAACTTCAAAAAAAAATTGGTGCCCTGTCCATTAGGCAATGGAGTCTAGTTCCCTGCTAGGTACATCTAAGCAGGTAACACGCCCCATCTATTACAAGATTAAAGGATGGTTTTAATGTCTTTTGGGGAGTCTAAAAACTATATATCTAAATTTTTTCGTTTCCCAAACAAAAGATGCTTGGCCATGTAGATGAAGGAGGCCCTTGGACTTAGATCTCGCTCACTCAATCCATACCAATACAAACCGAAACTCACCTAGCCAATTAAAATTTTCTTTCCAACGCTTCCAACAAACAAGGGTACTAAGAGCAAGTAAACAGTAGCACTACAGTAGCCATCAAATTAGTGAGACCTCAAGAGACCTTTCGTCCTCGACCAACAAGACATTTACAGACATGTAGACTCCAATATTGGGACAGCTCACACCACACCAGCAATCAGGATGCCTCCTCCAAGTCTCAACCACATCTTGTGATGTCCTAGCAATGAGAATATCTCAAACCAAATCTTCTTGCTCTTCCAAATACTCCAACCAGTCAGTTTTCAATGTCCATATGTGTTAAATTGGGCAATCCTTGTCTAATTGTGGTTATTCATTTAAACGTATATCTATTGCATATAGCATTGTTTCAAATTCTATAGAAAAGCAAAAGAAAGTAAAAGCATAAACTTTAGGCTGATCCCAAGCATAATTGGAATTTCACTTCGTCTCAATTTCACCAAATTAGAATGTTTGCATCATATACATACTACATCTCCTTTCATTTGCACATGCACACACATGCCGAAAGTAGGTGTGCTACAGCAGACAGAAAATCCAGGCACACTGGCATTAACATTTGGGAATATAGGTTCATCTGAACAAAGTCAACATTCGATTCAATGCCACCATTTTGATTTGGAGATATACACCTTTACAACTGAGAGAAAAATATTTATTAAATAACAGGCATTTGTATCCTATTAAATGTCTTGATGTTTGAATAACAACAGCATTGCATTGTTGACCCAGTTGCTTTAGTCGTCTTAATGGAAAAAAGCCTGCACTCGCAATCAGTAAACCATGTCATGCTGTTATTCATTATGAATCATCTTTGTAGATGATAAGTTCTTAAAGATTGACTGGTATTGAGCTCTAAACCTTCTAACTTAAAATTTGATATTCATGATTTATACTTTCACATTTTCTGGAAACCCTAATATGTCGATTCCCTTTACTAAATATTGTCTCCTGAGTCCTATCCCCCTCTGACTTTTCTATCTTGCGACTGCATTTAAAGAAATGACAGAATCTCAAATTCAATAAAAATGAATAAATGAAAACGATGGGGCATCCAAGAGACTATGGCCAAAAGGTTTTTGCAATAACAAGATATGACATAAATAGCAAACACAGAGTAAAACACAATCAAGAACCTAACTTTAATATTCTTTCAATCATCATTCTTATATGGAAATTGGAAATCCTATGGAAGAAAAGATTCTGAAAATAGTATGACAGACTTATGGAAAAATGGCAGATCCTAATGTGTGGATGCAAAAGAAAAATAAGCACAATATCAGTTGTTACTTACCTCCATTTGTATGCGCATTATGTCAAGTATGCCAGCCAAACCTGGTGCACATTGAGGCTGAAGTGGGGTTTTCTCACTCTTGCTACGAGTGAGCTTCTTCATTAACTTAGATTTTTTCTCCTTTTTCTTTTCCTTGGTTGGTAGCACAAGAGCACTGGTCATAAACTAAAAATAATATAAGATGACTACAATTTGTCATTTCAAATTATTTTAATTAGTTTCACTGTGAAAGACATACATTGGCGGACAACCAAAAAATAGCATATAACTGAACCTTAATATAGTAGACAAAAGGAAAATTCTTACCCTGAGGCACCTACAGAAGCTAATAAGATTTCATAAGCACTCTCTCGAAGATCATCATCTAAAAGACCTGCATGATCAACAAAACCCATTTAAATGGCATCCAAGAAAAGATTTCCTTTGGTCTACTTTTATTCCTCACATATAAGGTCTTGGTTCCCATCCCCACTATATTCATGTATAATAGAGTGTCTGTAATCATTACTCAAAGCTGAGCTGATCTTATTGTCATGTGGGATTCACAATAAATATGCCAAAGTAAATTTCAGACACAGAATGACAATTTGTGCAGCTTTTGCATTGGAACTACTTTCAATATAACTGGAAATGACCATTTATACTACTTCACATACAACTCACATTTTCAATTTGAAGTAAACATAAATATATAGCGACCCTGTTCTTCCCACACAAATTTATGTCAAAATGGTAGCAAACATCCTGCTCTTTCTTCTACCTGTTTTCAAAGAAGGTAATTCGAGCACAAGATCGCTAACATCATTCAAACGGCGCCTAGAAGTATACTCTGTTGATTCATCATCTTCTTCTTCATCTTCGAAATCATCAATCTCATCATCAACTGATAATTGTTGAGAAGGTGCAGAATGAAGTGAATATGTTTTCGAGAGGCTTGCTGGAGAAGACACTGGCATACTGCTAGCAACTGGAGGGGGTGTCCGTGGAGGAGGTGGCCCAGATAATTCTGGATTTGTGACCAAAAGGTATGCCTTCGCTAACCCTGAACCAGTCTGCACACATAAAAGGAATTCAAAGTTAGCCTAGTCTGACATGGACACGGACTAGATCTATACTAAATTCAAATTTGCAACAAGAAACATTCAAATTAGAAGATCCTCTACAGGATATAATATTATATCCACCTCTATTTAAAACCAGTTGCAAGTTTAATTTAATTCAGTTCTTCTAATCCATACAATTGAGCAAAAACCAATGCATGGGGATGGAAAGTTTGTCAGTTAGGATGTGAATCCAAGTAGATGATCACAAATAAGGATGTAATATTTACAACTGACTATGGAACGACATATAGATTAAGAGAAAAAGTGGACTGTGGAATAATAAGCAAGTCAGCAGACAGGATGGATCAGTAAGAAGTCCACTGCAGGCAGAAAGTCACCACAATTTGATTTACTAATCTAACTTTAAAATTAAGAAAAAACTTAGAATAGTAGATATGGAATTCAAAAATGGAATAGAAAGGAAAGGGGTAATATTGTAGGGTTTGTTAGCACCCAGAATTGCACCTGTGCAATTCTCATGCTCACTTCCAGATTTGTTCATCACAGGATTGCTGGTATAGAAGTTCCAGATTATTCATTTCAGAGATCAATTCACACCTGGGGACTGTTATCATAACTGCTGTTTGAGATATGGAGGTGACTCATGGTACATTCAGCACTTCACAAGTGCATGCAGAGTTTGTTGCCACTTTGCATGCAAAATGCATGTGATTTTAAGATACTGCTGTTTTTAGCAGTTGCAGTTACAGGGCTTGCATGGCAAACCAAACAGTATATTCTCAATTCTTGGAATCTCACGAGTCAGATGAGCCAATATTCAGGGACATATGGCATGGTGTTATTTTGAGAGGTGCCTATTTTTAAACATGCTATTTATAGTAACTGCTGCCAAATGTGTCATTTTGGCATTCTCTGGTTCCTCTCTTTTAGGAGTGGTCGCTGCTATATGTAGCACACTTATTTTTAAGTAATTTTATGGCATTTACAGGGTGATGATTGGTGGGACTCAGAAGAGATGGTGCCATGTGTTGGAATGGCAGAAAACATCATTTCTTTAATTAAAATTTGATGAGCATGAAGATATCTACATGTGCCCTGGTGTAGACAATGATGAAGATAATCAGTCAGTTAATTGTATCTCACCCCAGATATCTTTGAAAAAGATCATGTCTCATCTAAGTTGCAGAAAACTTGGAAACAAATACAGGTTTCATAAAGGGGGGCACTTGGAAATGTAACTCCTCCAAGTAGGTGCATTGGGGGAAACATGGTGGGCATGTGTGTGTGTGTGTCTATATATAAATAACACATCGTCTTGCAAGAACAATAGAATGATAGGTCAATTTGCAGGTAGGTTTAGAAACGAATTAGAAATTAACTTATCTTCATTTTCCATAGATAGGAGGTTTTATACTTCCCATGGGTCCCCCACCTCTCATGGGCACTTGGGTGGGCTAGGAGAAATTAAAAGGCACACCAGAACATGGGGTTTTCATGCCAAATCGCCCTAAGATGCATTGTACGACATTTCCAAATCAAGAAATGTCATATGACATGACTCAGAGTATTTTCTACCCATCTTGATGTTTCCATTAGTTTTCAATATCCGTATGTGGATGGGTTAGGTGTTTCCTAAAACTTAGTGTATTATCCATGCAAGGAATAGTTATTTGGAGATATTTTGGGAGAAGAACATTATTTAATTTACTTTTCCAGATAATTATTCAATTTATTTCAAGCATAATTAATGTGCCTAATTTGAGAGAGGTCCAACTTTATCTTATCCATGTGGCACCCAAACTATATTAGGCAGGATAAGGCGCACTAGTTGAGAAGAATCTCATCTATGTTCAGTTAGCTGATTCATGCCAGGATAGCTGGTACTTTTGGGAGTTTCACTTTGGTCCTAATTATCACATCCAGTTCAGTTCAGTTCTGTCATATCCATGCAACTTTCAGTTCTTTTCAAGGCAAAGGAAAAAGCATTATCTGGGGGTTAATCTGAGTTAGCTTATACACCTCCATGCAGATCTAGTCAACAGAAGTAAGTTGCATCACTCTTTGTAATGTGCTAGGGTCATTTTTTTTGCCCTATGGTCCCTCTGTTTGCTAGGGTTACAATAAATCAACAAGATTATATAACAACAGTATGCATTTACTCAACAGTAGACAGCATTGAAATAGCACAAAATTTCCACAGTAAAGAATATCCTCCACAGAAATTATGATTATTCAAGTTGCAACACTTTAGGGCTGACCGCCCAATAACAGTAAACATATCCACCAATAATTTACCAATACAGCATTGATTTGCAATAGTAGCAACTTAGTAAATCAGTACACAACTGTAACTATGCTACTCTAAACAACCAAAGTATGCTATATGAATTTGTTATGCTATTCTAATCTTACTGCACATGGGGCCTGAGTTTTCACAGACTGGTTGAAACTTCAATACGGTTCGGTCACATCCTCAAAGGACAGATCGTTGGACACTCAATGAATAATACTGTCGTGATACCCTTGAGAGAGTAAATGCTGTCACAGACTTAAACCCCAAAACCCTTGACTCGCCCTTAATTAGGGCCAGCTGCCCTACTGTGGCCACCCGCAGTACTAGAAGGGCCAAATACAAGCCACTGTCTTCAAACAGACCTCAGTCATTCTGCTATTGTGCCAGGATGATTCTCCTTCGCTGGTCTCAAACAATTGCAAGCAGTCCTCCAACAGTGCGGGTTTTGGATGGAATTACTGACATACAAACGATGTACCTCAGATAACCTCTTTTTAGGACATCCACAGGAGTTTTTATCCTGCCAGTAAGTGTTAATCTTCTCTCTCCCTACGGTGGATAATTCCAAGCCTCAGGAGTGCCTTCCGCTAGCCTGTGCCGCTTCAGTTGGGTACCCACAGAGTATTACTGTTCTTGGGGATTCCAGGAATATTCTTGTAACAGAATGGTGATTCAGTGCTTCCTGAAACAGGGCTTCCATGACAATAGAATATCCTCAGGGTGACCTTATCACAAGAGATTTGCCTTCTTGCCTACCAGACCAGTCCTGAGTTGCTCCAAAAGAGAAACTGTTGTCCCAGAACAAGAAAAGAGGGTGTCCAGGTAGGGTGGCATCAGCTCCACCGAAACTAGATGAAGGGAGATAGGGTGGGATCACCTCCACCAAAGCTAATCAAAATGAAGGGGTCTCAAACCCTCCGAGCCTCAGCTCAAGAAAACAGAGATATCAAATCCAAATTGATGATGATAATGTGATTCCAATTCTCCTTTATTTATAAAGTCCCTCATGGGGTTCCTTAAGAGTGTGTGGTTGCAAGTGCAACCCCCAATTTGGGTATTTCGCCCCAACTACCCCAAAATTTACGTAGTGTTAACCAAAATTTATGTAGTGTTGCTACCAATCGTCATCACCCCATCTGCCTTCAACCTATCATCCACCAGATCTATTGCGTTTCTTACTGCCCCACGTGACCTATCTCTTGTGCATCTATCCAATCGACATTGTGGTCACCTTGCTGACCATTTTCTCCACTTGCTTCGTTGTTGGGTTGTTCCTCAGTTGGCAGTTGCTCCACGTAGGCTTTCTCTCGTCTCCAATGGCACGTCGCTGTGCCCAGTCCACCTACACTCGTCTGGTTGGTGGTCCCAATGATTTTGCAATGTCTACCAGCAACAATGCCCCCTTGACTCCCATGCACAACGCCACATAGAATCTTCCCAATGCTATTGCCTCTGCCTTGCCCCCGTGCGCTCGATTGACCTGTAACCAATCTACCACTTACACTTCTGCACTACCAACTGCATTTGCGGCTGAACTTCTCTGCCGACTGGCAATTGGGTGGCTGATAGTCCTGTCAACCACCCCCATTTTTTGTTCTGTTTTTTTTAATCTAAAAAATGCCTTTTAGAAATTTCAGCCCCTCGAGAAAATTAAAATTGTCTTTTTCTGAATTCAGAATTCTGTGACTCATAATAATTAATGAAAAGGCTCTTTCAAATCAATCACACAGGATTTTTGGCCCTCCACAGTGGTTCATCATCAGGACATAGATAGAGGACCTGATCTAACAAGAAATATATAGTGGAGATCCTCCAAAGAATTCCTCAGGAAAACCAAAATCAAATGTTAGAAAGTCAAATTAAACAAAAAAGAAAAGTCAAGAAAGTAACTAATTAATTAACAGGAATAACTGAAGCATCTCTACATCCTTTTAGAAAAGCTAGATCAGACCTCTTCTTTGAAATCTGCAAACATATGCGTTCAAAAAGTCGAACTTTGTCAACAAATTCCCTTCTGTGCAAGGCTAATATTTCTGAATTCAGACTTCTGAGATTCATAATGATTAGAGAAAAGACTCTTTTGAATTAATCAGACAAGATTTTGGGGGTCAACGTTTCGAACCCTCCACTGTGGTTCATCATCAGGACATAGATGGAGGACCTGATCTAACCAGAAATATATAGTGTGGAGATGCTCCAAAGAATTCCTCAAGAAAACCAAAAAAATTAAACAAAAAAGAAAAGTCAAGAAATTTTATTTCTTTGACTTAGCCAAAACAATTTTCAGCCCTAAAGAAAATATTTGCTTCATGGCACTATAAAGCCAATTTAATTCAGCACCTAAAATAAAATTACGTCTTATTCGATCGTGGCCAAACCTAGCGCCTGTGATTCAGAGATTGGTTTTCTTCAGAGTTTATGCTCTAATACCATGTTAGAATTTTGTACCATAGCAAAACAACGATTAGTTCCAAGCAAATTTACACCCATTGAATAAAAGCACCAGCTAGGGTATTAACAAAATTAAATTTCACGAAAACAAATTTATCAATCTAAATCACATAAAAGACACAGATTTTACCCATTCAAAGTTCTTCATTAAGTTCTAAACTTACTTAGGCTCCCTTCCTTGGAAAATGGTCCAACTGACGAATTACATACAATGCTAGATTTGATCTCAATGATCAAACCCTCCTTAACTGATTTAGATCTCCTTGTTGCCCATTCCTCAAACCCAACACACTCACTGAGAAGCCTCCCTTAATCTTGTGTTGTTATATGGTGCCTTCTCCTTCTCCATAGCCTTGCTTTTATAACTTTACATTGAGTTAAATCACTAACCCTAATCTGCACAGTGATTGATACCCAATATTAGATCTCACCTCACTTGAGATCAAGGGTTGAGATGAAAACATAGTCACTAAAGTAATTTGGTTTACTTTCCCTAAGTTTACTTTAGCTCAATAAGCCAACATAATAATTATGTGCTTTTCCTAAGTCTAACATAAGCTAACTAACAAACCCAACTCACTCACGCTAGAGAAAGTGTTCTAAGTAGATCTTGGGTGACTTTTGCATGCCTAGACACTTAGGCATGTGCAAAAGTACGTGCCCAAGCTACAAACATCAACAATAAGGTCTTCTAGCATGGACACAAGACTCATTGACGGCATAAAAAGTGGACCGTATTCAATGTTAGAGGCATATAAATATATCACACAAAGTATCAGCTTCAAACTTCACGATAAATAATTACCTTATACAAGTTGCCAAATTTGAGTATGGGAGGATCATCAAATGCATCACATGCTCCCAACCCTAGGATGGGAACAATTCCTAGGTCAATCCTTCAATCAACAGGTGTTATTGATACATGATATGGTTTGGGGTGTACGTCATAAGAGGTGCCATAGTCGTATACATGGGTTATGCAAGACCATCATCCACGAGTGCCTTTGTGGAGGGAGAGCTTGCATTATTTAAGTTACACTCACTCGACACTAATTTTTCCATCCTTAACTTAGCCTTTTTCATTGCTTTGATTTGGCGTGCTTAGCAAGTTTTCATTCCATTTCAATCCCCTTTTAGTATGGGCAGTTTATTGCTCATAGGGGTTGGGATGTTTCTTAAAAACCCTCTCACTTTGATAGGCATGATATGCATGGGACTAGGATGACAGCGTCAGATGAGGAGGTAGAGCTGAAGTTACTTGGATTTTAATCATTATTCATCCCTTACCACTTTTGCATTTTAACAATCAGTATTGTTTTTATCATTCTTTCCTTTTGGAGCTACTTCAACCTCTAGGAAATTTTCGAGCCCCTCTTCTCAAAGGATGAGGTAAACAAGGAACCAGTACGCGCAATTGACAACAACCAAACAAAATAAAGGACAATGAATCAAAGACAAATGGCACATGTTAAGTATGGAGGGGTGTGGACACAATACATCAATCAAGGCCTCATATTTGTGCCCCTCCTAGAGAGTGAAAGAAAATCCCCAAGGAATGTTGATGTTTGTAGCTCGAGCAGGTGATTTCATTATATAAGATAAAGTGAGTTAATCGAATGAAATGCAAAGGGATTTTTATTAGTGAATTAGATGAATCTCAACTTTCGATCTCAAGTGATGTTGAGCTCTAATCTCAACTGTCAATAACTTTAAAGATTAGGGTTGTGAATTTACTCATAAATCAACCTTATAAATGAAAGGCTAGGCCAAGGGAGAAGACACATAATACATCATGAGCAAAAGACAATGAGTGAATCTTGGTGGTTGGGTGTTGAAGGACTTCCAATCAAGTGTGTAGGGTCCAAGGTGCAAGGAGCAACAAGGGAGATCTAGATTAGCCAAGCAGAGCAAAAGACAGATCTAGGGCTTGATTAGTTGGATCAGATCCACGTTCATTACTATGTATGTAATCTCCTCAATGAGCCATTTTCCCAGTAAAGGAGCCCAAGTAGGTTCTGAAATTATTTTTAATGAAGAACTATTTGACTGGGAAGAAAAATTGTGTAATGTGTAATTGAGAGTAGTTGTGCTTCCACTGAAATTTTTTGTTTGTGTTAAGATCTCAGTCATGCTTTTATTCAGTAAATTTAGATAAACATGCTAAAAATATAATCAATTTGACACTGATCCAACCTGCTAATGAATATTGCGGGCCCCTATAGCTAAGGTAATGATCTATGAGGAAACATATGTCTGATGTTATCCTCGATGGATCTTGCCCAAACCTGCAACTTTGAACTTTGATCTACTCATACTGTTGCTGCGACTGCTTTGTTGCTATCTCTGCATTGTTGTTGCAACTACTACAATAATGAGTCTGATCTCCCTAGATCCTAAAGCGCTAGCTTCCATAGGACTACTCCCTCTGAAGCTAGACACCCTCTAAATCTCGATCTCCCTATGGGAAATCTCTCTGCTACTTCTTGGCAACTCGCATTGTCCTCCTGTACTAGAAACTGGAATGTGTAGTTTTGTGCTAGGAATCTTCTGACTGTGCAATATCCCAAACGGGATATTATGCTAAATTTGCTGAAAACAGACTCAAGCCAAATTTCACCATTAAATTATCATTCATTTAACAGAAGATTGCCATGTAAAATAAAACAAGAGAATACATGTAATTCAATCATACAATGAGCAGAAATAATCTCAGCTTTCATTATAATAAATAATGAAAGAGTGTACATGATGATAAAGCTGAAATAGCTGAGATAGACAATCTAGTCTCCAAAACCGATCTGCTCTGATGCTGAAATCAGCCCTCCCAAACTGCACTAAAATCAACCACTGCACCTCTGAATTCTGGCTGAATCCACCAAGGAGATGAGGTCGATTTTCATCCACTCTCACCAAGATCACCCGAGGGTTTCCATCCTGGGGTTACTGCTAAAGTAGAGAACCGAGTTCTCAAACCTCTCCACAAGAAGAAATCACAAATCCAAGATGTCCTCTAATGGCCTCCTCCTCCTCTTTTATAGATCTAATGGACCCCTCTAGAACCTCTTATTTTATTATTATTTTAAACATGGAGCACTTTTCCCTCTTTTATTTTAATTAAAATATTATTTTTAATGCGGGAAAAGGGTAAATTCGCCACCATGTCTCCTCAACTCACTGAAACTCATATTTAACCATCCCATCACATAGATCTTCTCATTCTGGTTCCAACAAGTTATTACACTAAGGTGTTCTGTCAAGTATTCCTCCCGAAATGTCACCTTAAGCATAATTAATTAATTTAGGCCCAATAATAACTATTTTTCCTTAAAGTTGTCGGAATGTGTCGGAACCAGTGTTTTTAAAACCGGAACTGGTGACCGGACCGGTCCACCTAATGAACCGGTTTACCGACCGGAACCGGTCTAACCGGGACTGGTTTGGTCTAAACGAACCGGTTTTAAAAAAATACATTAAATAATTAATTTTTAATGAAACAAAACTATTTTTAAGATGTAAAACCATGATTCCAAGCCAATAGAGACAAAATATGCAAAGTTTGCTCATTTATATATCATGCAAAGGTGATTATATCAAAATGGCACCGAGTGCAATACATATCATCGACAAAATAGCAAAATACATAAGAAATGAGGCTCTAAATGGCCTATAAAGTCCAAAAACAATGCTGCAAGCTATGAGGCCATTGGCCTACTACAAGTCTACAGTGTACACATGATCAATCATCAAGTCCATCACCACTACTAGACACAGGATCATCATCAGGAGCTACATAGACATCATCTGGTTTAGAGTCTGAGGATGCCTCAGCCTGATCTGCAACCTCAGTATCGATGCCACCAATGACATCAAGGAGAGTACACAAGAATTTGCTCAACAATAAGCTCAGTTATGTATGATGTACATCCAACATTTAGCAGGTAAACCTGGAAGGTAGTACAAGACTCCCCAAGTCTAAAGATATGCAGACTAAGTCTGCAGGGGTCTTCAGTTTCCTTTACAATCAATCAATTCACACATTCATTGCTGCTCTATGACTGCTGCCTACTGCTATTCTCACTGCATCTTCCTTTTGCACTTCCTGCTCCCTCTATGCAACTTTTCACTGCTCCCACTGATCCAACTGTCCACTAACACTGCTGTCACTTGCTTACTCGTAATACCAGGTTACTGCCATCAAGAGGATTACTGTGTCATTGCCACTTTCACTGTCCATAGATCATAGCCATACCTCTCTGTCATGCTGCAGTCATCACTGTTGCACTGTTTGTGAAGTCACTGTCATGAGTCAAGCCATACAATCCTGTCATGACTCACTTGTGCTCATCACATTTTGTAATATTATAATATTTCTTTGTGACTTTGTCTTGTTGTGACATTGTAAGTTGTAACTTCTAGTACAATTTGTCGTCTAGTATAGTGTTTATCATTTAGATTCTCCAGCTGTATGCATGACTCCTATTTATATATTAAATTGGTATGTTGGGGAGTTACATAAGGTGTCAAATTTATGATAGGGTTCCTTTTCTATCTAAGGACCCTCGCTTCACTTTTAATGGATAAGCTATGTTCTCCAAGTTAATAAAATTGAAGTGCTTTTGCTTCCCATCTTGCTCCCACCTTTAGCTTATACCTATTTTGGCATCAGAGCCTAAAGATTAGGTCTCTTTCACTCCAGTTGGTCTATGTTTAGATAAGTGCTACAGTTTACTATATCCACATTTCTCATCCTGTCACTTGTTTTGTAGAACTTGGGTATTTGTTGGTGCCACATATCTGTGTATTTATTTACCATATTTGTAAATTTTCATCATGGGCATGAGCACACTGAATGTAGTACCGACTTCGATCACAGGTCACAAGTTGTGCCTAAAACCGGCCGGTTTTTACCAGTTAGGTCAAAAAATCGGGCAAGTGATGGGTTAAACCGGGTTTTTAGGCCGGTTCCGACCGGCCAGCTAGCTAACCGGCCAGTTTGACCGGTTACCGGTTTTCCAAAACGGTTTTTAAAACTATGGTCGGAACGAAAGGCAAACTATGCGGATGAGGGAATATACCAAGTGAATGCCATCAGACCTCATAAAAACTCCTCAAAACCCCTCCAAAAGCCCCTGGGCCCACTGATGACACCAACCTACACCTTTGACCTATCTGCCCCCAACTTTGAAAGTCCATCCTAACTATGTCGTAAGGAACACCATAAAAAGGAACATTACAAATCCTCCCGCCCCAAGATTGCTTGCCCTCAAGCAATCCAAACTTATGGACCCTTCTAGTGGCCCAATGCAACTGAGGCCCAATGCATGTATCCCATACGAACCACTGGGTGATGCTCGACCTCTATGTCAACCCATCATGAATGGATCCCTCAATGCTTGGATCCCAAACTGATCTCTAACGCATACCTGTCATAGACCCATCCTCCCGAATCCCAATGCCACCATGGCCAATCATCACCCAAGCCCCATGGCTCAAATTGTGCTGTCTCCGAGTATAGTTGCTGCTCCATAAAGTGAATACCAACTCATCAACTCTCTCCAATCCCACCTATGGCATAGGCCGAGGTCAACCCCACTCCGCTGATGTTGAGCTAGTGCTACTGAAATACTGATGAACTATTTGTCCACATCCCCCTGCCCACTGAGACATGTAGTAACCCTCTCATCTAAGCACCCATGTCGTACCATGCCTCGAACTAAGGTTGATACTCCATCAAAAGGATACCAACTCATGACATCTCGCCAATCCATCCGGTGGGAAGGATCGGATGCATAGGCACCTGTATATGTGATAAGTCCCCTATGTTGCATCAGGCCCCACTCATGCAACCCTGCCTGGTCAGTCAGCAATATCCCTCGAGAAAGCCCTGCCTCTTCCCCTATAATGGGTACAAGTGGCCAAACTGTGTTGCAAGCCCTATCTATGTGCTCTTGGAGAGCGCTGCTCCCTGAAAGTCTTGCAGCGCTGCCAGTTGCCTATGCATCTACCCGCACCTCATCAGTGGGTCGGCCCAAAGATGAATGCACCACCATCTCCAACAGCTCTTGTCGTCTACTAGCCTCCTGCAAGACTACCCTGTCAATCTCCAACACCTCCTGAGGACAAGTGTCTGCAAACACTGCCACCTTGTTAGTTGTATGTACATTTTCCTGCTCTTCATCAATGGCTGACCCCAAGGGTGGTTGGCCATCCTCCTCCATCACAAGCTCAATATGAACCTCCAACTGGCTCTCCCCCAAAGGCTCATCATGCATACTATGCGCATCATCCTCCTCATCTGACTCACGCTCCACCATATGTTGCTCATGCTGACTCATCACTGGTGACACACCATCCTGAGTGTCTCCCATTGGGTCCACTAACTACTCACCATACACACCAGAATATAAATCTAGCCTACTGTCAACAATTCCAAATGACCCCAGGAATCCTCACCCCGAGAATTAGAAGGAATCTTCCCCTGCTCTGCCTCTATCATCTCCTCAATGTCACTCAAGCATGAGTGATCAAACCCCCAAGGTCCCTTGCAAATGAAGCAGAGACCCTTCCTTCTCAACTCATTCCTATTGCATGATCCACCAAACCTGAGCAGCTCCTCCCTAGTCAATTGTCTCTTGAACAGCCCCATGTTTTGCTCAATCAACCTTTCAGCCAATTCATAAGCAACAGGTCAAATTGGTTGTTCTCTCCTCCAAATGGTCAGAATTCTAGCCCGCAACCCCCTACACATGGCATCACGATCTCCCATAACTGAAGACAAAATGGACATCATGTTTGCTTTGACCATGTCAGGGTGATGATCCTTAATGCTGAAAAAGGATTGGAACATTTGAAGAATCAGGTGATCACACTCTAGATCAAACATGATGTCATAGGTTCGGAGCTTGGCCATATCCTCCAAAATTTAGAGCTTTTTCCCAAAGGTAAGACCCACAGTGTTATCTAAGTCCTGAAAGGTCTCTACTATCAACTTGAAAATTCTCCTCATAACATTATCATTGAAAGGAGGTATCGGTGCGGTCAACCTCGTAATGTTACTAAGACATGATGCAGCTGGAAGTTTGACCCCTTCACAAGGTTCCTCCAAGAACTTGAGTTGTATTAAAGCTAGCATGGCCAGTTTCAGAGCCCACATCAACTTCTTCCCCTCCTGCTGGTCTATCTTGGAAAGGAGTTTGTCCAACTCATCAAATTTGAAAAGGACTTTCCATGTGACCCTCATGCATTTTAAATATGTCCCAAGTGCAAGGGATTTTGTGTCCTATTTCTTGCCCCTTCTGCACATCTTTTGGTTGTTCTTTTTGAAGAATGGCATAGACCCCTTTTGAGAAAGGTTTGTTGTTCAGTTTGGGTTTTTGGTCCAGATTGCAGTCTACTAATGTACTTTTGTGTTGATTTAAGAGGTGCTTTAAGTACCCCATCATTCAGGAGCAACAAGACATCAACATACAATCAATTTGATCTCTGTTATGGCTTTGGCATCAATATACATGGCATTAAGACATACAAATCAAATCCTCATTCAGCCATACAACTACTCAGCAACATATTAAGCTCACTCTCATTCTCTGTTCATACATTAACACACATATGGACTCAACAGTTAATGATACTCTTTCAATGCACTTAGTGGCAACATACATCTCCCATCTCTGATAGCAATACCAACCTTTGCTATGGACACATGTGGTGTTATACTTTAGATTTACTAATGAAGGCTATTAGATATTGAGAATCTGGAAAGTGTGGCCTAAAAGTGTTCATCTCTTCTTCAGTTTCAAAGCATAAGAACTCAGCTTCTGCAAGGAGAATACACCTCCCAGAATTGTGTAGTTATTTTAACATGGACTCAACTCTTTAATTATGCAGCCCCAAAATTGCCACTGTATCCTTGGTATAACTTAGGTGACTTGCTTATGAACCCATTCTCATAGACACAAAAATTCTGACTGTAAAACTCTTAGAATCTTTTCTAATATTCCGAGTTTTCAGTGACTGTTTCAACTAGGCATTTAGTCAAACATTTCACAGGTATACTGTTGTAGGTGATCCTTGGTATTTTAATTTCCCAAACAGTGTTTTCCTACAGGTATACTGCTTCTAAATGTGGACTTTTCACTTCAGTGCATAATAATAAGCACACACAGATTCTAATGTTCAAGGTGTTTTTTAAATGTCATGTCCAGCCCTTCTTCAGTTTCAAAGCACAAGAATGCAATGTCTGCAAGGAGAATACACCTCCCAGAATTGTGTAGTTAATTTAACATGGACTTAACTCTTTAATTATGCAGCCCTGAAATTTCCACTGTATCCTTGGTATAACTTAGGTGACTTGCTTATGAACCCATTCTCATAGACATAGACACAAAGATTCTGACTGTAAAACTCTTAGAATCTTTTCTAATAATCTGAGTTTTCAGTGACTCTTTCAACTAGGCATTTAGTCAAACATTTCACAGGTATACCATTGTAGGTGATCCTTGGTATTTTAATTTCCCAAACAGTGTTTTCCTACAGGTATACTGCTTCTAAATGCAGACTTTTCACTTCAGTGCATAATAATAAGCGCACACAGATTCTAATGCTCAGGGTGCTTTTTAAATGTCAGTCCACGTTTATAGAAAAAAACATCCTTCACCATTTAGCATTACAAGCACACAAACAGCAGAAGAGTAAATTGGGAATAATTATACAGTGGAACCTGGTATATAGCAGTTGCTACCATGAACTTGTATTTCACCTACGGAAGGACTATGCATAGAAGAGAAGTCAACGAACCATATTCCAGAATGTACCTCCACAAGCTCAGGTCTAGTGCGCAATATTACTCCCACATCGTCCAGAAATATGAGTAGAAGGGTTGTCTACAAGGTAAACTCAAACATGCATCAACTGACAGTCTTAGAATCAACAAGCTGCTACAGAGACAAAATATTAATGTGACTCCTCCAATGAGCTGCTACAAGCTGGTGATTGATTCAACCTTCTTGGAATCTGGAATAAACTGCTTTCGTTGCATGATATGGCATTTATACACAGATCAATCCTTCTTCTAGCAGAATCTTGGCTTCCAAATTCTCAAACAATACCACACGGCCTTCAATAATTCAATTGGAACTTTGATTACTGAGATCCTCTGCTACAACACCTCCAATTGAACCACTTTCGAATGTACAGATGAATGTTTAAGCTACTCGATGGTTGGGAAGAAGCAATTTTCTGTCTCCCGTTTTGTTTTCTTTTTCTGATGCGTTTTTCCTTAGTGCCTAGCTATAAAAATCAACCCTCCTTGAAGTCTTCATCGAAATTAATGTCCTCCCTCTGCAAATGCGGCTTCTCTAGATGGTCTTCTATGGCCCTTCATTTTTTTTTTGCTTCGGCCCTCTCCATATTGACAGTGCTCAAGCATCTAGCAAATCATAGGCTTTTGGCCTTGCAACCTTGGCCAAATTCTGCCTTCAAAATTTTCAAAACGGCCCATTATAATCAATCTCGGCCTTTGGCCTCCAACTAATGGTGAGCTCGACCCGACCCTGGCATGAACTCGATCATTTCCATCACTGTTTTGATTGGACAGCTCAGACGGCTCGTTGGATATTTGCTCCTTCAAAGTAATTTAAGCTCGGCTCCTTTGGTAAAAATAATTTGGTTACCATATTATAAATTTGCCCCCTTTATAAAAGTTAGAGAATTTGTGAATTTCGGCCCTTGTGAAAATTTGCAACTCCACGAAAGAATTCGACCTTGGAAATAATAATTTCAATTTTGCTTGGATGATTTTCCCAAATCAATAACACCTAGCTACCCTAAAATAACATTTGGCTCCCCTAAAATTTACCACGGCCCACATAATTCGTCCACGCTAATTTAATTTGGCCAAACTTTTGAATTACAATCTCAGCCCCTTTAATTCGGCTCTCTTTTAGAATAAAATATTTTGGCACTTTTTTTAATCATCTTGGCAAGATGAAATATTGAGCCAAAAGATTAACTCAATAATTGTCGAATGAGACAATTTCACCTTCAAGAAGATATCTTCAATAAATTTGATCATGATCTTTCTCTGAAATTGATCTGCATTAAACCCTCAAGCTAGCAGGATGCACAGCTCTGATACCACTATAATGTCCCAAACGGGATATTATGCTAAATTTGCAGAAAACGGACTCAACCCAAATTTCACCATTAAATTATCATTCATTTAACAGAAGATTGCCATGTAAAATAAAAGAAGAGAATACATGCAATTCAATCATACAATGAGCAGAAATAATCTCATCTTTCGTTATAATAAATAATTGAAAGAGTGTACATGATGATAAAGCTGAAATAGCTGAGATAGACAATCTAGTCTCCAAAACTAATCTGCTTTGATGCTAAAATCGACCCTCACAAACTGCACTGAAATCAATCACTGCACCTCTTAATTCTGGCTGAATCCACCAAGGAGATGAGTTGGGTTTTCATCCACTCTCACAAAGATCACCCGAGGGTTTCTGTCCTGGGGTTACTGCTAAAGTAGAAAACCGAGTTCAAAAACCTCTCCACAAGAAGAAATCACAAATCCAAGATGTCCTCTAATGGCCTCCTCCTCCTCTTTTATAGATCTGATGGACCTCTCTAGAACCTCCTATTTTATTATTATTTTAATCATGGAGCACTTTCCCTCTTTTATTTTAATTAAAATATTCTTTTTAATGCAAGAAAAGAGTAAATTGGCCACCATGTTTCCTCAACTCACTGAAACTCATATCTAACCATCCCATCACATAGATCTTCTCGTTCTAGTTCCAAGGAGCTATTACACTAAGGTGTTATGTCAAGTATTCCTCTTGGAATGCCACCTTAAGTGTAATTAATTGAGTTGGGCCCAATAATAACTCTGTTTTTTGAAAGTTGTCGAAATGTGCCAGAACGATAGGCAAACTGTGCATATGAGGGAATATACCAATTGAATGCCATCGGACCTCATAAATACTCCTCAAAAGCCCCTGGGCCCACTAATGACACCAACCTGCACTTGTTACCTGTCTACCCCCAACTCTGAAAGTCCATCCTAACCATGTCATAAGGAACACCAAAAAAAGGAACATTACAGGATGGAATTGCACCTACATACTGCAACTGGACAATTCCCACTGCCTATGTCACTGCAACTAGCTTTGCAACTGTCTCACGTGTACTAACTACAACTAGTTCTGCAACTATCTCACATTTACTTACTGCAACTAGCTCTGAAATTGTCTCACATGTACTAACTGCAACTAGTTTTGCTACTATCATTTGACCGTAACCTACTAACACTGAACATGCTACCAAGACACTGTGGACTCCTGTAGCAAAGGTGATGGTACCACTAAAACAAACTAGAACTGATCTGACGGATCTCCTTGTTGCAGTGGCGTTGGACCCTATCCATTTGGCACAATGTTGTCTCATATTCCTCCACCTGGATCTGGTGCCCCACTATCTCCTATTGAGCTTTGTCCCTTATTGGAAAATTGCTTTGCTTTGTAACTCACACTTCCTCCAGTGTCTGTCTCCTGCAACTAGAAGTCGATTTGCTACCCAGATCTACGTTCTAGCTAACTCGCACGACCTCCTCTTGCAATCTCGTACAACCATCTCTTGAAAACTACAAGATCTACTTAACTCAAATAGCTGGAGAAAATGAACATGAATCTCCTCCCTTTCTAGCTTGGCTTTTTGCTTTATTATTCGCACTCCTTCCTAGAGTGAGAAAATCTGTCTACTGCAACTGGAAATTTTGGATTTCTAAAACTACAAACCCTCTAACAGAAACTCTCTCTGTGTGTAATTTCTCTTCCTCTTCCTCTTGAATATGCTCAACAATTTTGTTGTGTTGCTCTTTGGAATTACTTTCCAGCTCTATCTCTGCCTGTTGGAGCTCTCGTCCAAGCAATTCGATTTTTTCCTACCACTCTACAACTAGAAATCGAACTTCTTCTCTGCTACTCGCACTACCTGGCCAGGCCTTGCATAGACCCTAGAGAAATTGTGCTACCGCTCCCTCTTCACAGCGAATTTCTCCCTCTTCGTCTCTAAGCTACTAATCCGATCAAAATAGCTCTGATACCATGTGAAACTTCCTTGAAATGCAACAACTAGAAATTATTTCTAATTAGTTAATTATTAAGCAGTTTTTCGCTACTACAAACAATGAATAATTCATGTTGCAATTCTTAGCAAATAAAAATTACGCTGCAAAAAAAGAACAAAAAAACATAAACAAATTTAAAATATATATATATATATATGCAGAACTGAGAAATATAGAGCAATCACACACACACAAATTGACACCGTTATTTTTGGACAATTGCCCCAGGAAAAACCCAATGCAGGAAAACCGATGCAACAGATGAGGGTTTTATTATTATGCAGCAGTAAATCTGAGTACAAATTTTTGGATGCCAAACTGGCAATCCAATCTCAGAGAATCACTGGCAAAATTCTTGTGAGGATTTTTCCTCACCCCATAATTGATCTCATCTCTCGAAACTGGCTCTCAACAATTTGCACTTCCTTCTGCATTAACCTCTATGCAGTGCTTACGCAGGATTTGTTGTTGCTACCTCCAAAAACTCCTGAAATTTCAGCTCTGCTTCTCTCAAGCTTTGGAATTGATTCACTGGCTCTCCTAATCAAAATCCCGACCACCAGCTACTGAATCGACTGATCCTCTAGATAGATCGAACTGCTATGTTGTTGTTGCCTATGCATTCCTTGCACAGTCCCTCTAGGCAAACTCGCACTCCCTCAATATGACTCTTCCAGCACTAAAACCCTCCACCACAATGCTGCCTTACTCCTCTACCACCTACTACTCGATCTTTGGCTCAAATCCTCTTGATGAATCACTCTGCTACTGGAAAATCCAACTGCCTAGATCACTGAGTATCTGCACTAGTGTGTTCTCCATCTTACCCATCGACCTCCTATTATAATCTCCAACTGAGACTTCAACAGCCACAATTAAATCTTAATCGATAGTTGAGATCGTCTCTAAGTCAATCCAAGTGAGTTTCTAGAGAATTCTCATCTTTCTCAATTAATTCCTATTAATTAATCAACTTTCCTAAGTTATACTTAGGCATTTTTTAATTATCAATTAATTAATTTAATTGAGTTGTTTGTAGGTAGAATTTCCAAAAACAATTTCTGGGTTCTAGAGATCTCAAGTGTTTTACCCTCTCCACAAAGTTTGAGACTAGAACACCATTTGATGCTACAAAAACTAACAAAAATTGACAGCCAAAATTAGCTCGTCAAGTTAACTGAAGATAAGTTAATCTTAGTTAACTTTCTTATCTTTCACTTTCTTAACATTAACTTAAATACCAAACCTAAATTTAGCTTGCATCAGTGTTATTAGAACCGACCAAAACCGGTGGAACCGGCCAGTCTGGTCGTTTTTGGCCCAAAACCGATCCGAACTGGCCTATTTCACTAAACCGGCCGGTTCAAGACTGGTTCCAGCCAAAAAAAAAAAAAAATCCTTTTTTTTTAATCTTTCAGTTGGTTGGCTCACTTCTAATTCTCCCCTAGCCTAGCCTAATATTCAAGCTTATGGCCCTAAACCTAATAACCAAGCCTATTCTCCTTTATCTTTCATTTTCATCCTTTTACTTAAATTTTTAACATTACCATGAAATGACTCAGGATGTTTGAGAGTGGTTCCAACCTCATTGGATTTCATATGAAGAAAATAGAATTTTAGATTTGACTCAAAATCCAGTAGACTTAACAATTTTTCAGGATTTCAGGATTGGGGGGATTGCAATGTTTCCATTGGATTTTGTCATGTACAAGGGTATGGAACTAGTATTTAATAAAGAGCACCAAGCCCTCTATGTACTTTGATGTTAGTGGCATTGGTTTTCGAACTCCTCTATCACGACTCTACTAAAAATGTACCCATCACTCAAACAAAATCTTGACATGACATGCTACATTTTTTCTATCTTATTTTAATGCCTAAATGGTTATATTGATGACAAAGACCCCGATATGGGCAATGGTTTTGACGATATGTAGGCATTTGTAGTAGCATGATTTTTTTTGGATGCTAGAGGCCATCTAGAGCCTATTTGTTGATCTATTTTCAGTTCAGAGATGGATTGCACTCAATGCTATTTTGGTTATGTGCACCCTTATATGCTACGTAAATAAGGTCTTTTACATATTTGTGTATAAATGGTTTGGATTCATATGGATGCCCATGAATATATATGTTTTTCTTTACAATATGAATATTTTATGTGTTTTTGGTAAACCGGTTCTTTTCCGGTTTCGATCCGATTCCCAGTCTACAAGGTTTTTCGGTTTGATCACCAGTTCGGTTCTAATAACATTGGCTTGCATTACATGTATATCTCATGCATGTAACATGCAACCTAATCCACATGCATGCAACTCACTTGCATACTCTGCATGTCGAATGCAATTAATACGCAAACTTTGCATGCCGTATGTAAGCTCCTAAAGAGGCAAAACAAAGGTCCTTCTAGTCAAGACACAAGGCTAGAAGTACCTACCTGAACTGCAAAAATCAATACTCCCTCTTAGCGAGGGAGGTATTTCTGGAAGAGCCTCCTCCACCTGGATCTGTCTCCAATCCCACACATCATCCACTATTGTAGTTGCTCCTTCTGAATTGGGAGATTTCTCTGCTACCTACTTTGGAATCTGATCTAAAAGACCTATTTCTCCCAACCATTTTCCTAGGATCCTGCTCCTAAGCATCCATCAAAGTTAGCTCATACCAACTGGTCCTGACAAATTTGGAGAGGCTTCCTGCCCATCTACGAGATTAGAACGTTAAGTCCTCAGTATCAACACAATCTTCAGAGCTTTCTTTTAAATCTATGTCACTGACATCGATCCAAGATCCCCTTGGATCTGCTTACAGGTTGGCCCTGGAAGCTATACAACTTACCCTTCCTAACACCAAGCGTGACTATTGTATGCTAAGTAGTTCCCTCTGAACATATGAATACTTGCCCCTTCTAGAACTCAACATCATACCTTGCATCCTCCAAAGCTTAGACTGAGAACAAGTTCGTCTTCAGCCCTGGGACATATAACACCTCTGCCACCTCCAGATATCCTCCTAATTCCAGATGGAATAACATTGTTCCAACCCTTTCACTGTAAGTATGGTACTCCTACCAACTCTCACCTACATGTCTGAATTTGTCCTTAAAACACTAGGGAACACATCCCTCATTCCCGTCACATGGCAAGATGCTCCACTATCTATAGACCATGCATTGTTATCCACAAATCAGGCACTTCTAACACTAGTGCCAAAAAGACAAGTAGCCACTAATGAGAACTACTCAAACTTTACTACAAAATCTATAATCTGAGTTGATGTTGCAACTTGTGCTTTCCCTTTGTCTTTCTTTTTGTTTAGACACTGGCTCACATAATGTCCTATCTTGTGACATGCAAAGCACTTGACTTTGCTAATGTCCTTCTTCTTCCCATCCTAAGAGGATCCTTCCTCTCCTTTGTTCACCTTGGCAGCTCCCTTGCCCGTTCTTGCATGACCTAAGAGAGCAAAGTTCTCCTCATCCCTTTCACCTTTTACCTTGGTTGCCATGAAGAGTCTCCTCCTAGATGAAGTCATCCCACAGCCTACCCCAAGTTGGGAGATTCTCCCATGCGACGACTCCTTTAACAAAGGCACTCCACTGCTCTGTGAACCTGTTCAGAGTTGTCCTTACCAATTCTGAGTCAAACACTTTCTCTCCCACTGCAACAAGCTCATCTCGTACTTGAGATATTCTGGTGAGATAAGAAGAAATAGTTTCATTCTTGGACATCTTGGTGCCACTGAGTTTCTCTCTCAACACCATTTTTTGGTTCTCGTTGTTGCTTTGGTATAACTTGGTCAATGCCTCCCACATTTCTCTAGTTGTTTTCTCCTCGGATATGAGGGATAATAAGGTTCTTTACTCCGTCTAGGATAATCCCCATGCCTTTCACGTCATTCTTATTATGGGCATCCAGAAGTATTGCATATGTAGGAGGGATCTAAGTTTGTGCTACAAACTCCCAGATCTCATGCCTCTAACAACAATGCAATTATTTCCTTCCAAATATTGTAGTTCGACAAACCATCCAGGTCATCTTCAAAACTAAGAACAGTCATCATCTTGTCCAGCTGATCAACCCCTACCAAAAACGAATTCTCCTAATGAATAAGTTTCCTACACTTTATGTCTTGAGACTCATTGTCACTATCCCTCACAACACACCTTCACACGCTGAACCACGACTACCTATCCCATGTGCACGTAAAATGTTTGTTGTTGAACCCACACACCATCCTGTCTCCTGTTGCATATGTTGCAAGCTAGTCACGACACACATCACAGTGTCCCACAACCAATCTTACCTCGCTCAGCACAACCTCATGTTATCATTGGTTCCTCTGAGCCCAACTAACAACTCTCAACCTAACAACTCGGCCTATCTCCTTGGCTCCAACACACTTGCAACCTATGCACTAACTCTCTTACCACGTCTGAACTATCGATCGAACCTATACCCATGCGTGTGTTTGCTCATGCTTAACAATTGCTCCACACCTTTGTATAGGCTTTTGCGTTGATGTTTTCCTTGCATTTTTCAACCCGCATAATTCATGGCTTCACACAACTTATCTCATGTGCATTTGTCCCATCGACACCCTACGATGGCCTAGCATTGGTTATCACAGCCTGAACCCCTGCGCGTTGTTGACCAATACACAACTACGTGGCTACCTTGTTCTACGACCAATCTTCGTTTGTGTTGTGTCGAGTGGTCTTTGTCAAGCTAGTGGATTGTCGACTAAGTGTGGCTTGCTTCCTTTCCTTTTCCCTGTGTTAGACTGTCGTTGCGACTAGTCATTAACTCATGGTCTTCTTATAGCTGACGGCCGAGGGATGTGTCAGCTAGCAGTACATCTTTTTTTCTTCTCGACTATTCTACGGTCAATGCTATCAGGGCAGAGTCGTTGGCTAGTGACTTTTGCTTGCCTGTGGTAGTTGGGTCAAGCCTATTGACCACCTAGTCAGCCTTGATCACTTCTTAGTTCTTTTGAAAAAAAAAGTGTGCCACAAAATATATATATATATCTCTCAGCCAATTGATTACTTCGGCCCTTAAAAAAAATTATCTTCGTACAATCACGGTTGAACCTAGCTCCAACAATCTGATACAAACTTAACACTTGAAATTTTGAGATCTATTCAAAGTTTCGTCTCTAATACCATGTTAGAATTTTCACAAACCGACCTCCCAACATTTAATTCCAAGCAACAAATTACTAAATAAGCACACAACTAGATTCCTAATGAAAATATTTAGTGGAATTAATTAATGATCTGAATAAAAAACAGATTTATGCCCAACAAATCAGTTCATCATTAATAAAATCAAAACTTACTTGGGTTGTCATCCTAGGATAATGGCCTAACTGAAAAAATACAAATTACAATACTCTAGATCTGATCCAATAGATCTGCTCTCTCTTGCAAATCTAGATCTCCAACCCCTCTACACTCTCTCAAACCTAGCACACACTCACTAAGATGTTGCTCTCAACCTTGTGTTGTTGTTGTGTCTTTGCCTCAACCCTTAGGCTCAATTTATAACTTTTCTAAGCTAAGATCGATGGCCAAAATTAGCTTGTCAAGTTAACTAAAGATAAGTTACTTAACTTTAATTAACTTTCTTATCTTTAGCTTTCTTTACTTTAACTCAAGTACTAGTCATAAATTTAACTTGCATTATATGCATATCTCATGCATGCAACTCACTTGCACACTCTACATGTTGCATGCAATCAACATGCAAATTCCACATGTCGCATGCAACTGACATGCATGCCTTGCATGTCGCATGCAAGCTCCTAAAGAGGAAAAACAAAGGTTCTTCTAGTCAAGACACAAAGCTCGAAGTACCTACCCCATTGGAAAATGTAACTAGTTTCAGTCTTCATAATTGTCATTGTACTCGTATCATTATGTATATATTATGTTACAAACAAAAGAAGAAAGTAAAATATTATTTTTAAGCGTGGGTTTCGTGCTCTATTTGTATTGGTCAACTAGGTCAAGCATGCATTTCATCCACCTAGGATTTGTCTAGTCAAAAGAAATTTTTTCTTGTGTCAAAAGAGCCTTCACCATTTGTATAAGACCCTATTGGACAAGTTGTAACATGTAAAAGATATTATTTTAAGTCTAAAAAGTCAAAATAAGCCTCCAAGCACAAGTGGGCCCTACCAATGAGAAGTCAGCCTAGAAAGGGCTATTTGACCCCATGAAAAGCATATACATAGAAGGAGATTCGACTCATCATTTTGGATACACACTACTGTAGTTCGATCATAAGCATGCAAGGAGAAGAAAACAAGAGCAAGAATCAAGGAAGCAAGAGAAAGACAAAAGCGAAGAAAGGACCTGAAATTTTCTCTACTTCTGTCCACACATGCCAAAATTAGGGTTTTACAACAATCGCGGGGTCGAGAGTTGCAAGTCAAGGTTGCAGATCCAAGTTAGGGGTCGAAACTGAGATTTGAAGCAAATTGAACAACAATTTACCCTTGTTGACTTGAATGATCTTTTTGGAAGAGGTTCTTGGAGGGCTGACTTGATGCTTGGAGGACTTGATCTAGGAATTTGGGTCTTGGATTTCTCATTTGAATTGATTCTATAAGAAGAGAAGTTCTTTTGGGTTTTCCCCTTTGGAGGGGTTTTGCCCTGCCTTGGAGCCTATATTTTGTGTCCACTATCTTTTATGATCTTCATGGTTTATGCTCTTGATAATTGTTTGATGAAAAGAATTTAACTAAGAACAATTACAAGATAACATAAGTTCACAAGCTTTTATAAAGGATAAGGAGAACTGTTTTAATAGCTTCCCTAACAAATTCTCCAACATGGAATCAGAGCTAAGGTGAAGAAAGAGAAGGCAGCTTGAAGATCAACTTGTTGACATAAGAAGGAATTGCTTGTCAAGGGGAATCATTTGCAAAAGGACATAAGGAAAGAAGAACAAGACCTATTGACCTAGAAGGAAACGTACTACATCAAGTTATTATTGAAGACCTCATCATCTTAAGAAGGATCAAGCTCTCATTGAAGGAAGGAAGAATAAGCTCTTGTTGAAGGCTCTCTAGTACACTCCATCATCTTGAAGAAAAGGAAGCATCAAAGAATCTTGGGATCATCATCCACTCTTTGAAGTTGTTTGAAGACACTATTATTGAAGGCATCCTAATAGTCATCATTCTAGCGCATCTTTGAAGTCTCTTTAAAAGTCTTGAAAGCATCAAGATAGTTGGAGACATCATCAAGAAGGACACTCATTTGACAAGTACTATTTTGTGCTCCATGTCTCAATCTACAGATCAAATGGCTACATTGCAAGGAAAGCAACAAGCTCGTTGGGTCAGCAAACTTCCTAGCATGGAAGAAGAGGATTGATTTGGTGCTCACAAAAAATGAGGTCATGGAATATGTTCTTGGTGAAGTGACTCAACCAAACAAAGAGAAGACTCAAGAATTAGCAAGATACAAGGGAGAAGTAAGCGCATAGAGAATTCTTATTGAATCCATAAAAGATCATCTCATTCCCTTTGTTGTTGATTTAAAGTCATCTAAAGCAATCTATGATCAATTGGTGAAGTTGTACTCTATAAGTACATCAGGTCAGAAGATATCCTTGAGGAATCAATTATATAGAATAAGGAAGTCCAAGGATGAAGACATGGCCACTTATCTTATGAAGATCTCACAAATAAGGTGTTGAGAAATCTTGGGTAGCTAGATTAGTGGTGATTTCTCTTTACTTTGATAACTGCTTGTGATGTTCTTTACTTCAACTTGTAAAATTTATAATTAGCTTCTTCTTCTCTTGATTATTATAGTGTTCTTATCATCAAACAGCTAAGAAAACATGAAGATCAATAGAACAAATGAACACAAGATGTAAGTTGCTAGTCAGGGCCAAGACCTCTCCTAGAGAGGAGAACCCACAAGAAATTCTTTTCTTCTTATAGAATCTTCAAATGATGAATTTCAAGACCTTTAGACACAAGATTGAAACCCCTCCAAGACCAAGTCAACCTCCTTTTAGACGAGATTTTATTTCACAAAGTCAACCCAAGTCAAAACTTCTTCCTTTGCACAACTTCGACCCCTGCAACAAATTTCGGCCTCTATTGCAGGTCTGCAACTTTTTCGACCCTCCTGCAACTTCGCATGTGCGGGTGATATAGGTCAAAATAAGGTTTCTTCCTTGTTCACTCTAGCTTGCTTCTCTTCTTCTTGTTTTGGACTTTAATTCTTGATCGTTTAGCCTTCAAACTTCGGCCTTACTAGTAGACTGCAATTTGTGATCTTGCTGCAATAATGAATGCCCTAATTTTCGCACATGTAAGAAAGATAGACACACAAGCTTCATATTTTGACTTTACTTGTGGTCTTCTAGCTTTTTCTTGACCTTCGCTCTTCTTCCTTGCCTTTAGACGACTTCTTGTTTTGACCAAACTTGCTTGGGTTCTTTTTCAAATGAGGTCGAATGCTCTCTTATATATAGTTGTTCTAGGAGTGCAAATTGCCCATTATGAGGCCAACTTCTTCTTTGCAGGGCGACTTGCTCTTGGAGGGATATTTTGACACCTTTAACTCTAAAATAATTCTTTTGACTTGATACAAGATGCCCAGTAGGGTCTATTATATATGACAATGACTCTTTTGACTTCTTGACTCTATGACAAAACCTAGAAGCACACAATGGGTGCTTTGACCTAAAACAAATTGACCTTGAGCATGAAACCCCATGCTTTATAAAATGACAATAATAATTTTCTTTCTCTTTTACATCAAATACATAAAATCAATAGTGCATAAAATATTATGAACATTGAACCTAGTTACACATTTCAACACTCCCTCTTAGCTAGGGAGGTATTCATAATGCTTGATGGTACATGGACATTCTCATACTAAATATTCTTATAAGAAGAGTCGGATTGGTAAGCTATCTTTTCAGCTTATATCAGTGCACTTCATCATATCAACCAGAATTGTTATATAGCAAGGCCTTGACTAAGAGCTGTCTCTCTCCACTAGATTAAAGCACAATGATGGGGAGACAATGATTTATAGACACCTTCATCCTTGTCTCTCAAGGTACATACCCCATCCGAATATTCACAAGGTATGTCCTTTTAGGACCATTCCCTTCTTGGAATTACATATCCTCAAGGAATCTCCTCTTCGACTACTCTTGCCTATTGGATGCCCTACCTCATCCTCAAAGAGTATCGATATCGATCTCAGATGCTTACCCAATCCTCCATTCTTTCTTCATGATATGAAGACAAGAATGATGTGTCTATCTCTCCCTCTCAACTAGGGAGGACCTGCTCATTCCTTTACATGAAAGGAATATACTCAAGCTCCCTCTTAACTAGGGAATTGTTTCCAAAAATAGTTATTTATTCTCTCATGGAGATCATGGTACTTTCAGCTGCTTGTAGGACTCCTCCTTTTGCATCATCATGTCATGAGTAAACTTCTACATCATGGACCCATCTTCTTCTATAACTTCTTCGTAGGGCTTCAGCCATCTTCTATATCACTTTCCTCTTTCTCTTCAACGAAACATAGTGTTGAATCAAGTAATGCTAGTCATGTAATTCTTCTTTTCATCGGAAAGTGACCTTTATCATCATCTGGTTGTCCTTCATATTGCTACCCTTTCCGAGTCATGTTATTTTCAAAATCATCCATTCAATTTTATGTATACTAGTTGTAGGTGAATTTCTACAACCTTCTGTTGATAACCCTAATCCAATCCAACCAGATGCTTGCTTTCAAAAATAGAATTACCTCTTTATGATGGCCCTTTTTGTTATTTGTTTTTGCAACATCAGTATCCCTTTATACGAATCCATATTCAAGACATCTATTACCAAGGTTCTCCTCCTTCACTATGCTTATCAGGGTCTTCATAACTTCTTTCATGAAAACGTCATACCCAATCCTTCTCAACATCAGATGTTGATTATCATCTTATCTAAGTAGTTGTAGCACATTTTTACGAACTCTCCTTTCAACTTCTTCACATACTACTTCCTCAAGATCTCTATACATAGCTCCTCTTGCATAGGAATAATTGTCACCACTTCATATTCTTCATGAGGTCATATGATGTTGATTCTATCATGTCATACTGTAGAAGAGTTCAAAGCATATTGTTTTATGCCTTCATGTGTCATTCATAAGGAAGAGTTTATTTTTATTTAATCATGCTCATGAGATAGAGCATTCTAACCATTCCATATGCAATATAGTGATGACATGACTTTATCTATCTATAAAAAGTTACCAAATACATGCATGCCTTTTCCTTCATGTGGTCATCTAGACTTCCTTTAGCAACTTCCTTTCCCTTGCTTCAAGATGGAAAAATAATTCAATTTAAATTATCATGCTGCACATTTTTGTCATCATACCTTCATCCTTCCAAACTGTGGATCCCACACTAGGTGGAATGTATACTATCTATGTAGCACTTGCTTCTTTAAGTAGAGATGAACCTTTTCAACAAAGATTCTTGTGGAGGATCTTGATGATCCTTTTCTGCAAATACTTCATTCTAATGATGATGAGGTGTGATGAGCTCTTATCTTCCAATCTTGCTAGATGACTTGCTTCAACCATACAAACTGCTACTTTTGCTATTCTTTTGTGCTTCTAATATGATGCCATCTCAATACTGCTACAATGCATCTTATCATAACTGCAATGCTTTCTGCCATGACTTGCTATCTTCTATAAACTGAAAATGAACTAAATGTATGAGAGACCTTTAATAGTAGAGGTCTTTCACTTCTTCCTTCTTTGTTTTCTTCTCTTTTGGTTCTTTTATTTCTTCGGTCACATGGGCTTCACTTCTTTCTTTCCTTTTCTTGTTGCCCTTCTTGAGTTTAGGACAATTCCTCTTGTAGTGTCCATATTCATTACATTCATAACTCTAAATCTTAGACATGCCAACTTTCTTTTGAAATTTCTTTCGAGGCTCAATTTTTCCAAACGCTCCTTTCTTTCTCGACATAGCTGTAAATGCTTGTGTTGGCTCATTCAATTCAACGTCATGCTTTGCTTTTAATCTTGTTTCTTCAATTTTGCATAGAGGCCATAGATCATTGAACAGTGTAGATTCCTTCTTTGCATAGATGTTTGATACAAATTGCCCCATTCATTCAGTAGTGCATTGAGTACACAAGAAGGTCATCTTTGACATTGTTTCTCCTAACTCTTGTAGTTGATCTTTAATTTGAGATACCATCATGAGATATGAAGCTACCCCTTCTTCCTTTGTTACTTTTATTTTGTATAATTCGGTCCTCAAGGATATTATTTCCCCAGTTGTACTCACAGAGTATAGATTTACTAACTTGTCATAAATCTCCTTTGATGTATTCAATTTCGCTATAAATGGAATGAGAGAATCCTTGATAGATTCAATGAGGATTCTTTGAGCTCTTACTTCTCCTTTCATATATTTTGATAATGCTTGAGACAAATCTTGAGGGGGCTTGGTGATCGAGCCCATGACATAATAGAAAACTTCATTTTCTATGAGGATCAAATCTATTCTCTTTTTCCATGCAAGGAAGTTTGATGTTGCAACAAGTTTGTTCTTCTCCTGGCAGAAAGTACTCATTTGATTTGTAGATTGAGACATGAATATAAAGTACTTACTTGACAAATGAAGATACCTCCTTGATAATGATTTCTTCCACTAGAGTGAGAGCTTTAGAATGAGGGAGGGATGATCTTCCTTCTTCAAAAATGACAATGCTTCTTCTTCAAGATGCTTGAGGTGTGATCCTTTCTTCAAAGATCACTTATCTTCTTTCTCCTTTTGGTGTTGATGTAGAATGTGGGAGGCTTTCCAAGATGCTCCAAGTGTGTAGTGTCTTTCCTTCTTTTAGATGATGAGATGGACGTAGGGTCTTTGAGGTCTATTTCCTTCTTCCAAAAGTTATTTTAACATGATAAGGTCTTGTGATGTGATGACTAGGTTCTTTTGATGTCTTTTCTTCTTACACTCGGCCGTTTTGTATCCTTTTCAATTGAATGATCTTCAAGATGTCTTTCCTTGTCACCTTAGCTCTAATACCATGTTGAGAAATCTAGAGCAGCTAGATTAGGGGTGACTTCTCTTTACTTTGATAATTGTTTGTGATGTTCTTTACTTGAACTTATAGAATTTAAAATTAGCTTCTTCTTCTCTTGATTGTTATAGTGTTATTATCTTCAAATAGCTACCAAAACATGTAGATCAATAGAACAAATGGACAAAAGATGTAGGTTGCTAGCCAAGGCCAAAACCTCTCCTAGAGAGGAAAACCCACAAGGAATTCTTCTCTTCTTATAAAATCTTCAAATGACGAATTCCAAGACCTTTAGACCCAAGACTGAGACCCCTCCAAGACCAAGTCAACCTCCTTCTAGATGAGCTTTTCTTTCACAAAGTCAACCCAGGCCAAAACTTCTTCATTTGCACAACTTCGACCCCTCCAACAAATTTCGGCCTCTATTGCAAGTCTGCAACATTGTTGGCCCTCCTGCAATAGCTACAACTTTGCATGTGTGGGTGATATAAATCAAAATAAGGTTTCTTTCTTGCTCGCTTTAGTGTGCTTCTCTTCTTCTTGTTTTGGACTTTGATTCTTGATCTTTTAGCCTTCAAACTTCGGTCTTACTAATAGACTGCAATTATGATTTTGCTGCGACAATGGATGCCCTAATTTTCGCATGTGTAAGAAAGATAGACACAAAAACTTTACTTGTCTTCTGGGTTTTTCTTGACCTTAGCTCTTCTTCCTTGCCTTTAAAGTTTAGACTTCCTCTTGTTTTAATCAAACTTGCTTGTCTTCTTCAAATGAGGTCGAATGCTCTCTTATATATATAGTTGTTCTAGAAGTGCAAATTGCCCTTTATGAGGCCGACTTCTCTTTGCAGGCCGACTTGGTCTTGGAGGGATATTTTGACACCTTTGACTCAAAAATAATTGTTTTGACTTGATACAAGATGTCCAATAGGGTCTATTATATATGACAATGACTCATTTGACTTCTTCACTCTATGACAAAACCTACAAGCACACAATGGGTGCTTTGACCTAAAACAAATTGACCTTAAGCATGAAACCCCATGCTTTACAAAATGACAATAATAATTTTCTTTCTCTTTTACATCAAATACATAAAATCAATAGTACAAAAAATACTATGAAGACCGAACCTAGTTAGACATTTCAACATAAGGGGCCAATTTCAAGGGCTTGGGGAAATCTTTTCCGATTCAGAAATGACTACTTGTGTATTAAATGCTTTTCCATTTGATTGGAGCAATTTTGCAACTAGTGTCTACTCAAGAAAGGATACTACTCTTGATGAACTATGGGCTCAATGTATCTTGGAAGAAACTAGGGTAAAGGCGAAGGATGACACGGAATCAAATGAGAAGTTTCAAGCTTTTGTTGTAAAGTCCAAGAAGAAGAAGAAAGAGAAGTTTGGAAAGTCCAAAGGAAAACAAGATATGTCCAAGATACAATGCTTTGGATGCAATGAGTATGGACATTTCAAGAGGGACTGTCCAAACAAGAAAAACAACAAAATGAAGGAAAGGAGTGAAGCTCACATAGCTGAAGAAAAGGGAGAACCTGAGAAGAAGTTGAAAGGAGAAGATCCCAAGGATCTTTACTATTGAAGAAAGCTCCATCTCTATCAAGTTCATTTACAATTTGTCTTTCTTTTACTAGAAAGTAGAAAGTAGAATAGCATGCATCGTTGCATTCTTTAGAAGAGTCTTGGTTTTTGTAAAACATGGCATCATAGAAAGAAGCATATGATAGTAAGGGAATTAGAATCTACATGATCAAATTGCTTTGGAAAGAGTCAACTAGCTTACAAGAATGAGAAGATTGGGACCATATTGCACATTATAGTTCATCCAAGCATTTTCTAACATAATGTTAGAGATAGTCATCTTGAAAAGAAGGATCATCGAGATCTTCCAATAAGAACCATCATTTCAGAAGGTTCTTGGAAGAAGCATTATGACTGGATTCCATCTAGTATGGAATCAATAGTCTTGCGGGATGAAGGTATGTAGATGGTCGAGCTACAATGTGAGAGGCAAAATTGAAGTCTTTCTGCTCTTGAAGGAAAGCTTATCTTCAATAAGGTGAAGCAAGTTCATTCAAAGAAAGTATGGCTAAGATGTTTGTATGCAAGCAAAGGTATGCATGGTTAAGTAACTCTTCTCTAAGGTAGGATCCACATCTACAAGAATCTTGCAAAAGAAGTTGGTCATAAAAATGTGCTCGGTAAATCTTCCATATGGTTACTCGATGGTTAAGGATCAAGGCTCTTCCACAAATGACATGACTTAGACATGATGATACTGGTCAACATTGAATATGGTTTCCTAAAGAAAGAAAGAGAGTTGATAATGACAACTCCAAGGAAGAAGAAATTGCAGCTTACTAGTAAGTTTGTTCCATGGGCACTTTGATTACAAGTGATTAGCATGGAGAAGGATCTTTGGTAAAAGATGAAGATAGACCATGTGAAAGGATGTTGATCTCAGAAGTAAGCAGAATCTGAAGAGGCCATCATATTGAGGTAATTTTGATATTGATGTCATGGTTTTGGTTATTTGATCAATACATGTTTTCTTACCTGGAAGGAAATCGCAGAAAAGCATAATGGCAGTTGAGGCAAGTATATCTACAACTGTGGCTTTTGAATTCAATTCAATGGATACATGGATTTAGTGGATGGTTTTGGTAATCCTTGAAGGATTGTATGGTCAAGATGCTTACATCATCTTGGGATTAAGAGGTAGCAATACAAAGAGATAACTCGATGTTCACATGAATGATGAAGATCACTGTCATAAGGGAGCTATGATTGGCTTTGATGATAATGACTAAAGGAAAGTGATATGAAAGGTTGATGGTCTCAATCCTAACACAGTTTAGCTCCTGTACATTAAGGAAGATGAAAGCTCAATTTCATGAAGATACAAAAAAAGGAGCCGTGTAGCTACTTGAAGATCTCCATGAAGGACTGGTAGTCGATGTATTGATGAGGACACACTAGAAAGCTTCCCAATTGAAAGAAAGTAAACGAATCTATTGTATGCTTTAAAGGGAGTAAGAAGTCTCCTTAAATATTTGAGAAGGAGAAAGGATCTATTCCCCAATCAAGAGGGAATGAGGATCTCCTTTCTAGGTTGTGAGGGAGTGATGTTAAAAACATCATATTCTCCATGTATCATGCTCTAGACCATGATTAATAGACGTAAGTCTTAGTGAAGGCACTAGGAAGGAGAACGGAGGATTGGATAAGCATCTAAGATTAATACTCCTTGAGGATATAGAATCCAAGATAAGAAGTAGACTTGTTGACCGACACTCTTTGGGGATTGGACAGGTATCGAAGACAAGAGTGGTCGAAGAGGATCGATATTCTTTGAGGATTTGGAATACAAGATAAGAATAGTCCTAAAAGGACATACCTAATGAACATTCAGATGGGTTATGTACCTTGAAGAGGTAGTGTGGTGTCTCACGTAAAACCTCCCAGTGTTATGCTCTAATATAAATAGAGCTTGTCAAGTTAAGGTCTTACTATGTTGACAATGTTGGTTATAATGATGATGCTTAAAGATGGCTTACGAACCCAACTCGTCTTATGAGAACTCTTAAGTTTGAGAAAATCTTTGTACCGGTGGTACAATTATGAATACCTCCCTAGTTAAGAGGGAGTGTTGGGAAACGTAACTAGTTTCAATCTTCATAATTGTCATTGTACTCATGTCATTATGTATATCTTATGTTACAAACAAAAGAAGAAAGAAAAATATTATTTTTAAGCATGGTTTTGTTCTCTATTTGTATTGGTCATCTAGGTCAAGCATGCATTTCATGCTCCTAGAATTTGTCTAGCCAAAAGAATATTTTTCTTTAGTCAAAAGAGCCTTTATCATTTGTATAAGACCCTATTGGGCAAGTTGTAACATGTAAAAGATATTATTTTGAGTCTAGAAAGTCAAAATAAGCCTCCAAGCACAAGTTGACCCTACCAGTGAGAAGTTAGCCTAGAAAGGGCTATTCGACCCCATGAAAAACATATATATAGAAGGAGATTCAACTCATTTTGGATACACACTACTGCAGTGCGATCATAAGCAAGCAAGGAGAAGAAAATGTTGATTTGGGATAGCATCGAATTTGCTCTAAGCCTCAAATTTTGTAGGGAGCTTGGGCACATGCATTCCAAAGAACCCAGAAACCATTTTCGAAAATTCCACCCAAAGACGATTATATTAAAATAATTAATATTTTTTATTGGTTTCCTAAGTCTAAACTTAGGAAATTAAAATATTAAAGGGTATTAATCTAATTGTGGGTGAATCTTCTAGATAAAGACGGAGACCAAGTCAAAACAATCTGAGCCTTCGATTAGGAGTTAATCTAGGTCGTTGGTTATCCAATGGGAAGATATAAGAAGGGACTTGAGGGTCATTTGGAAAATACACTAGGCAGATACTCAGTTGCCCAAGTAAAATAGATTTTCTCACTAGTCGAAGTTCGGCAAGAGAAAATCGATTCAGAGGGAGAGTTGCAGGTGGAGGAGAGACAAAGAGGGTTCAGCGTTAGTCAAGAAGACAGGGACAAAGACACAGAGCATTAAGAGAACCGCGGGCAGATTGACGCTGGGAGAGGCAGCGTTGGCTTGGGTGACGCTAGCACTGCGCATGCCAGTCCACGAGAGGGAGAAAGTGACGTTGGGCAAGCCAGAGAGACGCTGAGGGTGGAGGAACTTCTCTCTCAGTTAGATACTTGTTCAAGAACGTCTGTAATTTTTTTCTCAAGAAAGCCTTGTTCTATAGTGCTGGGTGTAATTTGTACATGAAGATTTTGTTGAAGAATAATAAAACTCTCATCTGTTGCACCTGTTTTCCCACAATGGGTTTTCTAGGTACAATTGTCCAAAAATAATTGTGTCATTGTGATTGTATTTGTGCCAGTATTTTACTTACATTTACTTTCTGCAATGTTTTAATTATGAAGAATGCAGTAGAATATATTTCAATATTTGTCGTAAGAATATTGTACATAACTTATTTCTGAGGTAATAAGTAGAAGAAATAGTATTAATCATTGCAGTTGCTGGGATAGGTTAGCGTCAGAAATTGGCACAATATAGATACTCAATGTGTCTCAGATTTATCTACCAAATTAGATGAAGAATTCACATACCTAACAAATTCAGCATCAACAGATGTTTGGTACATTGATAGCGGGGCTTCAGCTCATATGATTGGAGTACGAGAACATTTCTCGAGCTATCAAGATGAACAAATGGACTTCCAAATAACTATGGGAAACAGAACGAAATCTACTCCAATAGGGAGAGTCGCCATAGCTTTTCCGACAGAAGCAGGGACCAACATCCGAGCCACCAACGTTCTGCATGTGCCAGGATTACGAATGAACTTAATTTCAGTGTCTCAGTTACAGGACAAGGGATATGATGTATACTTCACAGGAAAGAAAGTATACGTTAAGCATCCAAGTTGGAAGAAGAAAAACAAATTAGGGTTCGAAGCAACAAGTTTTATAGGTTGCAGCTCGAATCGCCAATGGCACTAATAGGCAACAACTATAATGGTGAGAAGGAACAAAATGAATTATGGCATAAGCGAATGGGGCACTTACACCATGGAGCACTGAGGATGCTCAAAGACACTGTTACAGGGATACCAGTCCTTAGTAGTGAACATGATAAGTTGTGCAAAGGATGTGTGCAATAAAAGTAACCTAAAGTAGCTTTTTCCAAAAGTAACAATAGAGCAAAGTGTGTATTAGGATTAATTGTTAATTTTAGGTATGTTCTATGCTTAGAGCAATTTATTTCAATTTTCACAATTAGCTCCATATCTTTTCTAGATTAGCAATCACATCAGCATTAGAGTAAACTGCAGATACAACATAAACATAAATCGCAAAAGACAAGCCAAGACAACAGGACACAAGATGTGGCCCTAGCCAAGGAAAAACCCCAATGTGGGGAAACCCTTTGATCAATTCTTCTTATATGTTCTTCAATAGTTCAGCAGAGAGAGAGAGAGAGATAGTATATTTACAACAAAAGTCAACACTTTGACTTATCTAGATAAGAGCATAGATCATCTCTAAGAAGATGATACATGAGATCAGTTGAAGACATGTTGCTTCAACTGATTCTCCAAGGTGACTCCTTCACCCATCGTTGAGCTACATTTCGTCATCATGTTGCACCTCACCGCGCTACACCATGCTGCACCCATCATCACCATGTTGTATCTCATCACGCTTCATTAATCATGATTGTGCCCATAACTGTACTGCATTATGTGCCATTGCTGCACCATGTTTCCATCCTAACCTATGTGTTGGTTACACCTTGCTTGCTTGTTGTCCCTAGCATGCTTGTTGTCCTTAGCATGCATGTTGTTGCATGCTAGTTGTTCCTTGCATGCTAGCTGTAACATTGCATGTTTGGTGTACTTGCTGCTAAGTACCATATAATTGTCCCAATGTTAGTTAGTTGTCCCTTGCATGCTGCTCTCCTTCGGAGACAGATGCTCCGACTGTTCTGGCAGTTCTGGTTGTTCCCGGCAGTTCCGGCTGTCCTCGGCAGTTCCAGGAGTTCCCGGCAGTTCTAGCTTTTCCGGCTTTTCCGACTTTTCCGGCAGTTACGGCTTTTCTAGCTTTTCCGGCTTTTTTGGTTTTTCCGGTGTTTCCAACAGTTCCGGCTTTTCCAGCAATTCCGGCTTTTCCGGCAGTTCCAGCCGTTCAAGCTTTTCTGGCAATTCCAACTTTTCTGCCCTCTGGATTAGGGCAATGTTATCCCTTAGGCTCTCTCCTCCTACTAAAACCCAAAGACAAGTAGAGAGAGGAAGAGATCCCAAGTGTGTGTTGAAATGACTTGAAGGCCACCTCTATTTATACTAAAATGTTGAGCACATGTGGGGTTTATTTGGTTGTTGGCCTACCTTGACGAATTGTCTTATAACAAAAATAAATTCATAACTCCATGAATACTTATCGAAATCGGATGATCTTTAGATCAATCCTACAACTCTCAATGAGAGGGATCCAAGAAAAATATCAGCTGCCATAAATAAGATGACCCACATGGAGTTTGGCCCTAGTTGCTAATTTTAACACTCCCTCTCAACTAGGGAGAACTCCATCCGCTGATCCATATGTCTGATTGTACTATCTCTGCCATCAGTGCCCTACATTGCTCTGCTCTGATCTGTTGAGCTCTGCTTTGTTATGCTCTACTCTGCTCTGTGGAACCGTGAAGAAGAAGAATTGATCGAGAATGTCTTATACCATTCTCCACTGACCCGAAGTCAGTTTCATCTGAAGAGTGTGTGTCACATCACTCTTACTGAACCGAAGTCAGTTTTATTGATCCCAAATCAATTTCATTGATCCCAGATCAATGTCACAAGAGAGTGTCTCAAACCACTCATACTGATCCCAAATCAGATTCATTGATCCCAGATCAATGTCACAAGAGAGTGTCTCAAACCACTCATACTGATCCCAGATCAGTTTCATTGATCCCAGATCAATGGAGGTCATCATAGCATAGAGTGTACGGTAGATACAACGATGCGTCCACCGATAGAACTACTATGGTCCCTATCCTCATTTCCCTGCTCATTGATCAGATGAGAGGTACTTCCCATGAGTCTCAGACTGCATGGGTAGGATGCCTCGACAGGAGAACTAATCATCCTGTCCACAGGAGAACGAATCATCCTGTCCAGTGGATGCCACGGAGACCTAATCATCCTGGCCTACAGGAGATTCAAAAATTTCAAGGCTCTAGTGGAGAATCTGACAGGAAAGAAGATAAAAGTGTTACGCTCAGACAATGGTGGAGAGTATGTTGACAAGGACTTCACCAATTTTTGCGCTAAGGAAAGCATCAGAAGAGAGTGGACAACTCCCTACAATCCAAAGCAGAATGGAGTAGCAGAAAGGAAACACAAGACTATTGTGGAAACAGCTAGGTCAATGTTGTATGATCAGGATATACCTAAATTCTTGTGGGCAGAAGCATGCAACACGGTGGTTTATGTCCAGAACAAGACTCCACACAGGGCATTGGGCAAAATCACTACGGAGAAGGTCTTCACAGGGAAGAAACCTGAAATCAGTCATTTCAGGATATTTGGGAGTTTAGCGTATTGTCATATACTCGAAGAAAAGAGAAACAAATTAGATCAAATTGTTGAGAAAGGATATCTTGTGGGCTAGAGCGAGAATGTTAAGGCATATAGAGTGTATCTTCTAGGGAGTAGGAAGGTAGTAGTTCGGCGGGATGTAAAACTCATGGAGGACAGAGCTTTCAGGAAATCCTGAGAAATGTCTTCCGAGGAGCAGTCGAAAGATGAGCTGTTGGTCAAACCACTTCGACCAGCAGAAACTAGTACCAGAAATTCTCCTGAAGACAAAGATTCAGAACAGGAGGAATCTCAGGAAGAGGAAGAGTTGATAAATGTGCCTCCTACCAATGGAAGAATGAGCCGAGAACTCCGACAAATTCTACAAGATGCAGAGGACTTCATTGGTGCACCCAAGAATCATAAAAGGGAGCGAAGAAAGCTAGACAGATACCAGGCCTTAGTAGCTCAGATTGGGGAACCTTCTAGTTTTCAGGAGGCCGTTTAGCATCAAGGATGGGTAGATGCTATGGTTGAGGAATACAACTCTATAATGGTCAATGATGTCTGGGAAGTGGTACCTAGGCCTCAGAACAAGTCAGTGGTAGGTTCGAGATGGATCTACAAGGTCAAATATGTTGCAAACGGTAATGTGGAGAAATACAAAGCCAGGTTTGTGGCTAAGGGGTACGCCCAGAAGGAAGGGATAGACTACGAAGAAACCTTCGCCCCAGTAGCCAGGTATACTTCTATTAGAACCGTGATATCTTTTGTGGGAGATTCATCAAATGGATATCAAGACGGCATTCTTGAACGAGGTAATAGAAGAGGAAGTATACATTGAACAGCGAAAAAGTTTTGAGACACATGAGAAGAAATCTCATGTATGCAGATTAAAGAAAGCCTTGCATGGGCTTAAAGAGGCACCTAGAGCATGGTATGGTCGAATTGATGGCTACTTGCAGAAGATGGGGTTCGTCAAGAGTGATGCAGACCATAATCTCTACTATCTTGTCGTAGAGAATGAACCTCTAATCCTAGTATTATATGTGGATGATCTCTTCCTAACAAGATCACCCAGGCTCATCAAAGACTGCAAGAAGAACCTAGACACAAAATTCGACATGAAGGATTTGGGACAGATGCATTATTTCCTGGGGTTGGAAGTTTGGCAGCAGAAGGGTGAGATCTTCCTTGGACAAGGGAGACATGCTACAAAGATCTTGAAGAGATTCAGGATGCAGGATTGTAGACCTATGGCTACTCCAATCATCACCAACTAGAAGAAGATTGATGCATCAGAAGATAAAGACATTGATCCCACCTTGTACAGGCAGCATATAGGGTCCCTGATGTATCTAGTCAATACCAGGCCAAACATTTGTTACGCTGTCAACACCCTTAATCAGTTCATGGTGAAACCTAAGAGGGCGCACTAGGCAGCAGCCAAACATGTTCTCAGGTATATACAAGGAAGAGTCGAGCATGGACTACTGTACACCAGAGGCAATGACATCAGGCTGAGTGCGTTCACTGACGCAAATTGGGCTGGAAGTTCAGTAGATCAGAAAATTACAACTGGGTATTGTTTCAACATTGGATCAGGAATGACCTCTTGTTGTAGTAGGAAACAAAAATCCGTGGCTCTGAGCTCAATTGAAGCAGAATATATGGTAGCGAACACAGCCTCATGCGAAGCCATATGGCTTAGGAAATTGCTTGTGAATCTATTCAAGAGAAGGATGGAAGCGACCAAGATCAAGTGTGGTAATCAGAGTTGCATCAAGCTCTTTGAGAATCCAATATTTCATGATCGATCAAAGCACATTGATATCAAGTGTCACTTTGTCAGAGACTATATCCAACGAGGAGCAGTACAGTTAGGGTACACTCCTACAAGAGAACAGGTGGCAGACATCCTCACCAAGGCTCTAGGAAGAACTAAGTTTGTTTATATCAGGGAGAAGATGGGGATGGTAAAGAATCCATTTCAGTAGCAGAAATGGATAAGTGTCGGGAGTTGCACAGCAATTAGCAGTGGCAGTGTCATGGGCAGCATGATGCAGCATGTTGAGAGGGAGCTACAGTACAAATACAACAGTGGCAGTGACAGGGGCATGGCTAGCAGTACAGGAAGCAATGGTGCAGGGGATGTGAGGCAGCAGGCCAAGCATCAGCACAAGTACTGATGCGGAAGATCAATGTGATGTTTCTATAGTGAATCATTGCTAGAGCACATTCCTTGCTAAGAGGGAGTGTTGATTTGTGGTAGCATTGGATGTGCTCTAGATTTGAAATTTGGAAAGGCTAAGACGCATGAGATCTCCAAGACCCATAAATCGTTTTGAGAAATTCCACCCGAATGAGGAGTTATTAAAATAATTAATATTTTTAATGGGTTGGAAAATAAAAATATTAATGGGTATTAATAAACATAAGGGTGAGACGCCTCTAAGAGGCGAGGATCAAGTCTGTTTTAATCTTAGTCGTCGATTAGAGACTTAATCTTGGTCATTGATTCATCAACACGAAAAATATAAGACAAGACTTGAGGATCATTTGGAGACACGCCGACAGATAATCAGTATCTCTAGAAAAATCGATTCTCAAGTAAAGGAGATCGATTTCAAAGGGAGAGTTGCAAGGTGGAGGAAGGGGAGGGCATCAGCAACAGGCAATGACTGAGAAGGAGGTGACGCAGGGACAGTGGGAGACAGCACAGAGAGAGACACAGTCTAGAGGAGAGACGTAGCCCTCACGCAAGCTGACGCAGAGGGACTCAGAGCCATGTTGAGCCACACAGAGTGACGCAGAGGTGACGCAAGAGTGGGAGCAGGGTCTCCAAAGTGTCAGAAAGTCTCAGGTGTTTTCCTTCAATTTCTCTGTAAAATCATTCCTTGTAAAAGCAATCGCTGCTAAAGATTAATAAAGCCCTCATTTGCTGCATCGGTTTTCCCGCATTGGGTTTTTTCGGGGACAATTGTCCAAAAACAACTGTGTTGATGTGATTGGTTCTTGTGAACGTATTTTTCTCTGGGTAATGGTGTGATAACTACAGTAGAATTTATTTTAATATTCGCTGAAGGGATTTCGTAAATAACTTATTGTAAATAATAAGTAGGTGAAATAAATCAATTGTTGCAGTAGAATTTCAGTTTAGAAACTTTCACAGTACACTCCATCAAGGTATAAGGAATTTGTAGTTGAACGTGACTCCCAACTAATTATTGAAGAAATTGAAAAACCTAAACACAGACAGCCTGACCTGAGATAGTCCAACAAATGGGTATCCCTCATATATGAGAGTTAAGATCATCATATTATCAATCTCCTTCTATAATTTTCGATTCAATCATGTTGAAGAGATAATAATAAGGTAGAAAAGAAGCTTTCCAATATCAATGTTAAGGTCGACTGGGGAGTGGAGCCCATGGCAACAATGTGGACTAAGATCAGAAAGGGCGCAGTCACCACTCAACTAAGAAGACTGATCAAGGAACATTGTCAATCCATCAATAGAACCACTCATCGGGTATCAAACACCCATCCCACTGATTACTTTAGACGGTCAATAAGACATGCCCCAAGTATGGTTGATCAGGTAGGAAAAGCGATGACAACCCCAAAAGAAAGGATGAATGATGGGCAGTGTGGACCAAATGGAGCCACTCATGCAACCTCACCCTCAAAAGAACCCCAAGAACCAAAATGCAAAAGGAAGTGCCTCTACAAAAGCAAAGTGCAAGAGGCCTACTAACTCACCCAAGAGGGTCTTGTGTTACTCAGAGAGATAGTAGCCTACCAGAAGATTTATGATAGTTGTCATTCTCCAGTAGTCCAAGAGGAAATTGAGCCAAAGGGAAGGCACGAGCATCATGTTAGGGGACCACCACAACAAATAATGATTGTACTTTCCTTTTGTTTTTTTCCTTACCAAACACTCCACATACTGAGGTAAGTGCTTTGTCTTTCAGGCCCCATTGTATCTGAGTGCACATTAGACGATTGGCATGGTTAGAGTATAGAGATAAAGAAGAAAGTTCTAGATGAAAGAGTTGAGACGATTTCCTCCCTAGAGAATACTCCTAATGTAAAATTGTTGTTAAAGACAATAAGAAATGAGAAACGGGAAATGGGTCTTTTGTCTAGCATTCAAAAATACTCAACCTAGGGGGCAAGAGGGTCAAAATGACGAGCCATTTGAACCCATCTGAACTCAAAGTGGCATCAAGTGCCTAGGGAATGAGAATCTTTAAAACTGCCCACACTTCCAGTGGCCCTCAGCTACTGAATATGCCTAGCATCAAGTTTCACCTACCCCAGTCAATAACTACAACTATGGATGTCATAGCAAGCACTATCTTTCCACCTATGCTCGACAACAACTGGATATATCCACAAGAACATGGTGCTTTCTTTGCAAATGGTTCACAAGACTCAACACAGGAGGCTTTATAGAAATGATAAGCAAGACTCATCATTTTGGTCAATGTCAACTTGGCTTTCAGGCAAATCAGTAAGACATATTTCTGTTTTTTGTGCGCTCAAACCCAAATCTATGCACATCTCATGTAATACCCTAGTTTTCATCTTCGGTTCAGTGTTGTCTATGCAATGTGCATATGATGAATGGCTACAAGCCAAATGAGGTAGTTTGTAGTCAAAACATTAAATGTTAATAAAAAGTACAACATCAACTACAGAAGAGGACAGAGAGAAGGGGGCTATAACTCCACGAGAGTGAAAAGACATGGGGACTTAGTAGGGCTTATTAGGCTCTGAAAGGACCTTAGTGAGGGAGCTAACCCAAAGTCTTATAAAAATTGATTATGGCCTTGATTATTAGGTAATTATGTTTAATTAATATTGGGGGGTGAAATGGGGATTAGTGCATGAAGGAATATGTGGCCCCCTCATGCAATGCAATTAAAGTTGTCTTTACCATGTAAGCGAATGGTTATTGTGGTTTGAATTTGAAGGTTCAAGGCAAGAGGGGAGTTCAAAGAGGACTGTTGTTCAATATCAAATAACCCAACTTACCAGAAATTGGAAATTCACCTACAAACTGTCCTTTGTTTGAGAAATTAGGGAAATTTTCCTAGAGCAAATTGTTGTATGTATGTTGAATTTGAATTGTCAAAACTACAGCCATGAATTTAGGGAGAACCATGGCTGTAAAAAATGGCTTGTGGTTGAGCCCTAGAGGGAAGTGGGATAACCTATGGGATTGTTAAGCAAAGGAGGGGATCCTATTCCTTTGGTTGTACCGTGGTAATTTATGGTATGTTCTATGCTTAAGAGCAATTTACTTCAAATCTTCTTATTAGCCCAATGTCAATTTCCAATATAGCAATCACATTAACATGATAGTAAAATGTTGATAAAACATAAATGAAAACAACAGAAGACAAGCCAAGGCAAGAGACACAAGATGTGACACCAGCCAGGGACAAACCCCAATGCGAGGAAACCCTTTAATCAATTCTTGTATATTCTTCAATAATTCAGCAGAGAGAGAGAGAGAGATAGTACAATATCACAAATCTGTGATTTACAACAGCAGCAATGTAATTCTGATCAGCAAGGTCAAAGTTGGTCAAACAACTCCAAAAGTCCTCAAGACAACCTAGAAGAACTCGGCCTCCAACAGCAATAGATAGCAGCCCAAAACAGTGCTCAAAACATGGTCAAAACAACAGTCAACATATCAGCTCCTGCAGTCAGCCCTAACCAGTCAATATTGTCCTAAAACTGTGCTCAAACAGAGGTCAACAAAGGCTGATATGAACCGCGGCTAGCAAGATAGAGGCTCCCCACACAAATCTGCAGTCAAGGGTGTCTTCACGCTGGTCAACGCTACCCTCTAGCACCTCGTTCAACCCAAATCAATGTTGTTGTACCTTCCTACGTCCTCCTGCACCTAGGTCAATGTCGCTGCTCCTAACTGCGTCCTCCTTCTTCCCACGTGAGAGAGAGAAGCTCGTCCTTTGCATACCCAAACAAGCTAGAAGAGAAAAGAGATGTGGAGATGAGATGAGTGTCATAATGCCTCAAGGTCTCCTCTACTTATATGCCATGTTGAGGTCTAGCTAGGGGTGTGCAACACTATTTTACTTGTTGGCCGACCTTGATAAATTGTCAAGAAATACAAATAAATTCATATCTCCATGAATACATGTCGGAATCGGATGATCGTTAGATCAATCCTACACCTCTCGACGAGAGGAATCCAAGAAAAATATTAGCTGCCATAAATAAGATGACCCACATGGAGTTTGGCCCTAGTTGCCAATTTTAACACTCCCTCTCAACTAGGGAGAACTCCATCTGCTAATCCATCTATCTGTCGGTACTATCTCTGCCATCAAATGCATTGCCCTGCACTGCTCTGCTCTGCTGAACTATGAAGAAGAAGAAATGATCGAGAATGTATCATACCATCCTCTACTGACCCGAAGTCAGTCCCAGATAAAAGAGAGTGTCTAATAGCACTCTTATTGACCCGAAGTCAGTCCCAATGAAGAGAGTGTGTCATACCACTCTTACTGATCTGAAATCAGTTCCAAATAAAGAGAGTGTCTCATACCACTCTTACTGACCCGAAGTCAGTTCCAAAAGAGAGTGAGTTATATCACTCTTACTGACCCGAAGTCAGTTCCAATTGATCCCAGATCAATGTCATCCTAGCATAGGGAGTACGATAGATACACGATGCATCCATCAGTACTACTATGGTCCCTATCCTCATTTCCCTACTCATTGGCCAAATGAGAGGTACTTCCCATGAGTCCCAGACTCCATGGGTAGGATGTCTCGGCAAGAGAAGGATGAACCACTCATCCTGCCTATATGTCGTCACGGGGTATCACAGGGGAAGGCTGAATCATTCACCTTATACATAACGCACCATTAGGGGAGGGTGAGTCACCATGTGGTCGCTCGTCGCTCCAAGAAGTACCCGAAGCCCCCTGGAGCTCCCAAAGCTCAATGTATGCATCATACAGGGCCCTCACAAGAGGGTCTCTCCACGACTCCTAGTCATTCTCGAAAATTCAAGAATTTGACCTTTCCCAGGGGCTTCGTCAGAATGTCAACGACCTGCTCATCAGTCCCAATATGATGGAGCTTTATTCCTCCTCGTTGTACCATATCTCGGATATAAAGTAGTACCTGATATTGATGTGCTTGGAGCGATCATGAAATACGGGATTCCCTGAGAAACGAATCCCACGCTGGTTGTCGCAAAGGATCACGATAGTATCCAGTGTATGTCCAAACAGGGCACTGAAGAGCTTCCTCAACCAAACAGCCTCACAGGAGACCATACTCGCAGCAATGTACTCTGCCTCACCCAAAGAGAAACAGCACCCGGAAGTGCTCTTTCAGTCCACCACAATGCCTGCCCAATCAGCACCGGAATATCCATGTAACCTCACATCTCCGGCAGTGTATCTCAACCCAAGAGTGATTGTGCCCAGAAGATATCTCAGAAGATTCTTGGCACCAATTCAATGTGAGTGATGAGGCTCAACCATATATTGGCTCAACATGTTGACTGCAAAGCATATATTCGGACGGGAGTTCACCAAGAGCATTAATGCTCATATGAGTTGACGATACTCAGAAGAATTTCCCAAAACAAGTCTGACAGCACTACCGCATAACTTCTTGAAGTTAAGCTCCATCGGGGTAGTCACAGGCTTGCTGCTTACAGTCCACCATACCAAATCTCTCCAATATCTTCACCGCGTATTTTCTTTGAGATAGGAAAACTTCTCCTGGCTTTTGCCAAACCTCCAACCCTAGGAAATAGTGCATCAGTCCTAGGTCCTTCATCTCAAATTCGGAAGCCAACTCCCTCTTACATTTGTGAATGAGAGGGTTTGCACCTGTCAGAAAGAGGTCCTCAATATACAGCACCAGTATGATTGGCTTATCATCTTCAACCTTAAAGTAAAGGTTTGGATCAGCTTCACTCCTAGTGAATCCCAGCTTCATTAAGTAGCTATCGATCCTCTCATACCAATCTCGGGGTGCTTACTTCAACCCATAGAAAGCTTTCTTCAACCTGCATACGTGAGATTCCTGATTATGAATCTCAAACCCCTCAGGTTGTTGCACATAGACTTCCTCTTTAATCGAACCATGCAAGAACGCGGTCTTGACATCCATCTAATGTAGGTTCCATCCTTGCGAAGTGGCAAGAGCTATGATCGAGTGGATGGTAGTGTATCGGGCAACAGGTGCAAATATCTCATCATAATCTACACCTTCCTTTTGAGAGAAGCCTCGAGCAACAAAACAAGCCTTATACTTTTCAGCACTCCCATCAGCTCCATGCTTGATTTTGTAAAGCCACTTCGAGGTGACAACTGTTTTGTCCTGGGGTCTAGGGACTACATCCCAGACATCATTCTTCATGATGGACTCATATTCTTCATTCTAGCATCCTTCCATTCTTGATGCTTCATGGCTTCTTCGAACAATGAAGGCTCATTTTGAATGATGGTGCTCATAACAATCAAGTATCCCTGATACCTGGTCGGCTTCTTACTTTCACGGAAAGTCCCTCTAGGTGCAATGTGTCCCTCGGCATTATCAAGTGTCCCCCTAAGCCATGAGGGCCTCTTCCTAGAAGCGGAAGGCTCTTGCGGAGGGGGATTAATGGGATCCATAAGTTCTTCCACATCGGGCATCCTCTCATCTTCCTTCGAATCCAGCTTCCTGGTGTCAACTTCTTTATCTTTCCTAAGCATAGGAAGATTGTCAACCTTGCTAAGAGCCATATCTTCGTCAAAGGTGACATCATGACTTATTTCGACTTCCCTTTGACCAGCCACATAGATTCTAAAGTCTTTAGAATTTTCATTGTAGCCCACGAAGATTCCCTTCTTTCTAGATGCACCCAATTTGCTTCTTTTCTCTTCCGACACATGAAAATATACGGGACTTCCAAAAATTCTAAAATTAGAGACATCAGGTTTCTTACCAGTGAACATCTCTTCAAGGGTCTTGGAATCCAATCCTTGATGAGGGCATCTGTTTTGAACATATACGGCGGTATTCGCAACTTCGGCCCATAGAAACTTTGGAAGCCTTTGATCATGGAGCATGGAACGAACAGCTTCCAAAATCGTACCGTTCTTCCTTTCCGCCACACCATTCTGCTCAGGAGTGTATAGTGTTGCTTAATGCCAGCTTCTTTGCAAAAGTCATGGAACTCATTGGATTCATACTCGGTCCCATTATCAGTCCTTGAGATCTTGATCCTCTTCTCGGTTTGATTCTCGATCAATGCTTTGAAGTGACGGAACCAGGAGAACACTTCATCCTTCTTTTTCGAGAAGTATATCCAAGTCTTGCGAGAATAATCATCTGTAAAGGTGAGATAATATAGATATCCTCTCAAAGAGTTCACGGGCATCATACCAGATATGTCGGAGTGAACCAACTGCAAAATGTCGAAGGTCTTACCATGGCTTGAGGGGAATGGTCCCCTTTTGAGCTTTCCTTCGACACATCCTGGACATACACCTTCATGCTCTACTTTAAAATTGGGCATCCCTGTCACCATCTGTCTCACATGAGATAGAGCCTTATAATGAAGGTGGGCAAACCTCCGGTGCCATAGTTCAGACTATAGAGTTGTGTCGCAAGACATGACTCCCAACGGACTTCCACCAACTTGATATAAAGAGTCAACCGAAACCCAAGGGTGAAAGCATCTTTAAAATTCTTTTCCGCCCACGTACCTTGCCATCAATGAAGGCCACCTTGTAGCCTTTGTCTTCCATTGCCAAAATGGACACTAGGTTCTTCTTGAGATCAGGTACATATAGGACTTCCTGCAAATGAATTATGTTACCCTGATTTAATTGAAGAGTAATATTCCCTACACCCTTTACGAGATAGGTGGAATTGTCTCCAAGAATAATCTCCAAGTTTGTTTCCTTCTCTATCAGATTAGAGAGAGCTTCCTTGTAACTAGTGAAGTGCCTTGAGGCACCACTATCAATAAGCCAATTGCCCAACGAATCCGGAGGAGAGGTAGTGGAGAGGGCCGATATCAGATAATATTCATCTTGCTTATTGTTAACAACATTTGATTCATACCTGGAGTTCCTTGCTTTCTTGGAGGGTTGACCACTTCCTTGATTTCCCGCATTCCTCTTTCCTTTGCCATTGAACCTGCCATTCCTTTGATTGTGGTTGGAGTTGCCTCGAGAGTGATTTTGATCATCATGTGATGTGTCCTTCTATTTGGACACTTGCTCGCATAGTGGCCAAATTTATTACAAACGAAGCATCTTCCCTTCCTTCCACCCTTCGATCTGGTCTTTCCTTTGAAGTGACCTTTAGACCCAGAATTATTTCTCCTTTTGGCATGAGAGGAGAAAGCAGTGGGGTTGCCTTTGCTTGAAGGCATTTCTTGCTCCACCATCCTTGTCTCTTCTTGAATGCATCTCGACATCAATTCTTCAAATCCCGGAATTCGATCATTGTTGAGAAGAGTGGTTCTAAATATATACCATTCGAATGGGAGCCCTCCAAGGGTAGTGATGGTTAGTTCCCTATCAGAAATGACTTCTCCAATTGATAGGAGATCATTCTTGATCTCAGTGATCCTTAAGAAGTAGGATTGAATATCTTCATCTTTGCCCTTCTTAATATCCTTCAACTTATTTTTGAGGAACAAAACTTGATTTGCATCACTAACTTCAAACAAGCTTACCAGTTTATCGTAGATCTCCTTGGAGGTGTTCAACTCGAAAATGTAGGCCACTAGACGCTTGTCAATTGAATCTCGAATGATCTTCTTTGCTTTGACTTCTCCCCTAGTATATTTGTCCCTTGTAGCAGTCGGTGCATTTGATGGAGGCTCCGTAATTCTACCCCTCACATGGTCCAACACTTCCTGCTCTTCCAATGTCAGATCAAGAGACATCTTCCATCCGTGATAATTGAACTTTTCACGGAACTTATCTTCAGCGGGGAAGTGTGATGAGGAACCCATGAAGCCTTTTGACTTTTTCCAACTGTCTTCGATGATTGCACTTGCTCTTGTTTGGGCTTTGTCTTCACCTCAACTCTGATACCATGTTAATTTATGGTATGTTCTATGCTTAAGAGCAATTTACTTCAAATCTTCTTATTAGCCCAATGTCAATTTCCAGTGTAGCGATCACATTACCATGATAGTAAAATGTTGATAAAACATAAATGAAAACAACAGAAGACAAGCCAAGACAAGAGGCACAAGATGTGACACTAGCCAGGGACAAACCCCAATGCGGGGAAACCCTTTGATCAATTCTTCTATATTCTTCAATAATTCAGCAGAGAGGGAGAGAGATAGTACAATATCACAAATCTGTGATTCACAACAGCAGCAATGTAATTCTGATCAGCAAGGTCAAAGCTGGTCAAACATCCAAAAGACCTCACGACAACTTAGGAGAACTTGACCTCCAACAGCAATAGATAGCAGCCCAAAACAGTCCTCAAAACATGGTCAAAACAACAGTCAACATATCAGCTCCTGCAGTCAGCCCTAACCAGTCAATGTTGTCCCAAAACTGTGGTCAAACAAAGGTCAACAAAGGTTGGTCTGAACTGCGGCTAGCAAGATAGAGGCTCCCCACATGGAATCCAAGAAAAATATCAGCGGCCATAAATAAGATGACCCACATGGAGTTTGGCCCTAGTTGCCAATTTTAACATACAAGCTGATGGGGAAGAGGGTTGTGGACTGAGAATTGTTTGAGGTAACTGTCAACCTGGGAATTGAGCTGTGAAAAGAGAAACTAGTCCCAGCCAAAGGAAGAGTGTGCCCCTTGTGAATTCATAGCCTCATGTCAGGGGTGGCCTCTATTTCAGAGAGAACTAGTGCAGTGGAAAGCAAATGATTGGACATAACATCCTTATTCTGTAGTCAATTGGTGGATAATTTTCAAAGATATAAGTATTATAGAGTTTATTATTGATGTGTTAAAGTTTAACGTTGTTGTTGCTTATGTATATGAAAATTATGTACTTATATTCCTGAAGTTAAAAGGCTGGAAGTTAGTTTGGGCCCAAGAGGCATTCCTGGCAGCCTGATATATATTGATATGTAAATTTGAGCTGATACAACCATACATTGTAATGGAGAGTGCCAGCCATGTCAGTTTGTTGTAAATGGCCTTATGGGTACCTAAGAAGAGGCCAGAGTCATTACAGAAATGTAATTACCATTTTGGGGAACTTTTGGTTATGTATACTGCTATAATTTCCATGTATTAACTGTTATTATTCAATGTATAAGCAGAAAATATGTTTTATATGCTGATATGGTTCATCATACTCCTGGGTGTTGGTAATGTCTCCAATTAATTAATATGTTTAAGAAGAAATTCCATTTTTGCAATTTTGAATATTGGGAGATATTTTGGCATTAGAACTTAGGAAAGGTGGATTAAGAGGACCCCACTTGGCTTTTTAGGAAAAGAAGACTTCCAAACATTAGAAAAGGTAATAAATCAAAGTGCAAGTGGAATGTGGGGGCCACTCCAAAGGGAAATCATACCCCCTTAGGAGAGTTCGAACGTGTGGGGAGAAAGAGGAGAGGCAGCAAAATAAATAGAGGTGGAGGGCCTCATTTTGAGCATCTTTTGTTCAATAGAGTGTTGTTTAGCACACTAGATTTCCGAGGGGTGATCTCAACTCCTACTTTAGTGGACTTCGAGTACCACCCTAGGGGAGCTTTGCTACATTTTTGGAGCTATTCCGGAGGGATTTCACAGGGAAATTTGAGCTATTGAGGAGCAGGTTGGGTGCAGTAAGGGACCACACACTCTTGTGGGGAGTGAGCTTCATGACAGCATGGGTTCCGGGAATTTAGAGGCATATTCTCTTGGCACCTAGCAGCGATTTTGCAGTGGTTTGAAGGGTTGGCTGAGTGGATTACATACAGGCCGAAATTCTTCTTCCTGGGCCAGCATAGAAGTGGTTTGGCTGGCCTGCGCAGTCATTAGAGGAGCATGTTGGTTGTGGGGGCTTGAACCGAAGTTGGGGCTGAAGATTTACAAGGGGACATAAGGATAATTCTTGGAGGTATTCTCAGCTAATTTTGGAGGGCTTTGGCAGCTATTTTTCAGGCAGTACGAATTACCCAGTTGTAGAGGATGCTCACACAAATTGGGGGTGATTTTGGAAGGTTGGAATTAGGCCCAACTCTTTCTGGGTTTGTTGAAGAGAAGCCAATATTAATTTGGCTGAATTTTCTGAGCACTCTAGCGAGCTCAAACAAGTGTCTCTTTCCAACCAACAGCCACTGGTAATTTGCTCCATTTTGTGGGTTTTTTGGTGTGAAGGATTGGGACCAATTCCTTTCTGGGTCCTGTGAGAAAATTAAGAGGAAGCTACAGCAGCAATTTCAGGCCAATCTGGGCATTCCAGCAAGGGATTCGAACCATTTTCAAATAGCAATAGTGGCACAATTTTTGGGCAGCACAGAGGCAGTTTGGGGGTTGAAGTTTCTACTCATTGGGGCATCTTTCTCACCTTGGGTTTGCTTCAACTTGCTTATGCAAGCCCAGGTGCACTTGTTCCTTGTTATTGTACTCCCATTTATTCCATAAAATGGCTTAGTTGTTGTTCTAAAACTTGTATTGGGTGTTTTGGTGCCTTGTGTGTAAAGATTTTTGGTCGTTTTCTAGTTCATGCTTCAGTTATTCATTGCATAATTCCATTAGGAATATTACAGTATTGACTTAATTTGTTGTAGGCATTGTGTATTCGGCTGCTGAACTTTATTTGCCAATTAATTCCATGTAAAAATTGTCAATGTCAACATAATTAGGAGTCTGGGTATGCTACATCTTGACACCCTCCCTTGTTTCAAGGAGGGGAAAGATCTTTAAGAATGTACGTTTCAAACAGCAGTCAACCTGGGACCCTCAAGCAAAGTTAAGAAATTCCAGCTATTATTTGATATGTAAACCAACCATCCTGGAATACCAAACAAAACAAAAAAAATATTCACCACTATGTGTGTGCAGGCGGATGTGTGCGTCATTCCCAAGTTGTTTTGTTTGGAGATTGAAGGGAGAATCTTCTAAGCACTGTTAAAGGAAACATAAAGTGAACGAGAAGATAAACAACCCCACTGAGTACATTGTTGAGTGTATTACAATTTGCGTATAAAGAACATCTCAACCAAAAATCTATTATGGTCAGGCTCAGCTCTGTCAAACTTAATTGCCTATCAACCATCCATCCGAACTGACCATCCATCCGAACTGCAGAGCACTTGCTCGTTCGTAAAAGTGATAATCCAGCTAAGAATGTTCAGATTGGGTGAACATCATGAGGCTCGGAATACAGAGATTTCAACTTTTCATTGTAAGTATTGAGCCCTGGTTTTCAATCTCTATCAATGTTCAAAAACAGGGTAATTTGATAGTTTATGCTAACCATCCTTTGCACCTAACGATAACATTGGGCCTTTGAGACAGTCAACTGTTTTCCTGTTTTAATTTTCATTGAACATTCAGCTTGATAACCTGAATGAGGAGAATCCTTTTCCCCTACGCAATTTTTCTAATCCGGATTCTAGCATTAGTTTGCAAAGATTTCTTGTCTGATGCATTACAGCGAACATTGCCTAAACGTGAAAGTGACCCGGTAGTGAAGAAAGCCTTTAGGAGAAAGTTTACTCACATTTGGGGGAAGATTCAAATTATCATAATAAGCTTTGATTGCCTCCGAAAGCTCTAAAACGCCAGCTGCATTTCAAGATAAAAGGACGGATCAGGTCATTCATAAAGATGGTCAAAAAGAAAGAAGTGAGGACAGCTTCAGATTAAATCACGAGAAACGGTTTAAACTTCAACAATCAGCAAATATTGTTCGTACATTTCCGTGCGCATTCCAGAACATAATCGACGCTCACTTGGTCCAAGTCCACGTCGTCGAGCGTTACGGCGCCAGGTGGCATCACAACTTTCTTTACAAGGCTAGCAGATAACAAGAAATTCAGCAGCTCCCGTCGGTCACGACGATACCGCTGTAACAGCTCCATATCCGTTTGACTGGCAACAATCATATTAATAATTGAAAAATAACATCGAATCATAGGTTTTAAAACCAAAATAATGTAAGGCAATAAATATAATGAACGGAACAGGGGCATACCCATCCATATTGCATACACTGCCCGTTATTCAGACAGTATAGAATCCTAAATGTGGCTACAATTCCATTTAAATAGCTGGCGAGATCTTGCCTGCATAATAAGGGGCAAAACAGTAAGATGTATAGTTTGCAAACTGAAGGAAACAGAATGCCGCTTATTCCGAGAAAATAATGGAGAAGAACTGTTAGATGAAGTATTGAAATTTGTACAATGGCTAAAATGTTCAGTTTCTCTTGAGCTTGTCCACGGTGTTGCACCAGTTTAAAGAACTCGACACGTCAAGCGAAATTATATACCTCGCGGGGGAGCCAAAGCGGATGAATGGGAGATAACTACAACTACTATGAAAAGTCAACAGGATTGTAAATATCTTCTCTACTATGCCCTAGACGCTTTGCAAACAACTCAATATCCGCATTATTTGCACGGAAGTAGGCGGACTTTTCACCCTCTTGGTCCGAGTATGTAATTTCAACCAAGTTTCTACACGAGCAAACTTGAACCTCAAATATTGACAAAATGTATGTAAGAAAAGAAAATATCACACGCTTCTTAGTTCAATTCGCAAACATAAATCTGTCTACCTTTAACAACAAACTCCGGCTAAAGGAAGAAGTTAGCACAGCGAAAGCACTCGGAGTTTAAGATCGAATATCAAAATAAGATTAAATTTGAGATCTATATCAGTTCTAAATGTTAAACCCGCGTTTCCACCACTAAACTTTACAGAGCAAGCAGAAACACAAAAAATTCCGTTCGCACAAAGCCTCCATATACCGCAGTCAGTGGAGTCATCCTGGACAAATGTTTCTCCGAGCTTCGGGTATCATTATCATCAGAAAGATCTTCTATGCAAAATACGCATTACTTACTGCTCGGCACTCGCGCACATTGGAAGATCCACTCCATGGCTTGATAAACGATAGCACGAAGTTTTGAACTAAATAAAAACTAAATGCTCACTGTATTGAATCTCAAATTCATACCTGCTGCGAGATCTGCTTCAATGTCCTGCAGAGTTTTTAACTTAAATGTTAAATGTTGAGAAAAAGTTTAATAACAGTTGAATTTTGAGACATTGCCCCGTATTCCCTAGTCTTCCATTTGGAGAAGCTAAAATTCTGGAAATATTTGAGGGCATCTTGTTATTTTTCTTCCGCCGAGGCCAATGACGGGAAGCCGAACGAAAACATTGGCCGGTAACTATTAAATCTTTGTATAGGTGATCTCATTTCTTACCCTGCCGCACCAAAACGGGACGGTGAGGTCAGTGGAGCTTATCTGCTGCATGTGTCCAGCTATAACGCAGCAGGATGATTTGAAGCTCTTGAGAAATCCGGATCGAGGACCCCGCGATGTAGTTAAATTGTTTGCGGAAGGAGTGGCCCCCATGTGACCCTCTTACGAGGCTGGATGGCCCATTGTGTCGGTGAACCTCCAGCTGATCCCTCTGATTCGAGAGGTGAGATCTTTTATTTATGTCATAATTTTGCTTATCGGGAAATGGCGAGAGATGCATGGAGGGACCAGGTTAACCTTTGTTTTCATAAGTTTGATTTGAAGGTTTGGCTCGATGGTTTGATCAGGTGGTTGGGCCAAGGAAAAGTTTATTTTCTGAGATAAAAATAATCCCTAAATAAATAAAATCCCAATGACTTTACAGTTGACATATGCCAGCTCAAGTGACTGTCCCTTGTGGCATTCACTTTATTCTCCTCCATAGGGACATTAAGTGGCAAACACCATGTAATTGAATTCTCCATTTTAATAAAATACAAAATAAAATTTGGTCGAATTCAACAAAAGAAATTAGAAAATACGTGGATTTGAGGTATGGTACAAACCACTTTTCTTTTTAGGGAGTGGTCTCACGAGGCGGAGGAATGGTTTGGACAGTTAAAAGTAGTCAGAATCCAGGCAAAAAAATTCAAAAAATGTTGTAGAGATAGTTTTTGAATAGTGTTTTTGATGGTGGAAATGGATTCAGCATCATCAAAAACATCTAGGACACCTAAAATTTGAAGTTTAACAACTATAACTTGGATTTACAAAAATCCTTCCCAGATTTTCTCTAAATATGACCGAAATTTCCATAACTTTCCAAGCAATTCCTCTAACTAGCTAAACTACCGCTATAATAAGTGTGACGATCACGATATGTCTATTGTTTCATTTCTGCCTGCACTTAAAAAGTCACCAAATTAAACTCATTGATTTTCTTCTATTGAAATATAACTAGTTTTATTTTTTATTCCTTATTGTACCTATTCAAAATATAACAATGAAATTTTAAAAATATTGATAATGAACTATTATACTTCACATACAAATTAATTTTATTTTTTTATTTCTTATTCTCCCTGTTCAACGTGGAATTTTAAAATATTAATAATGATCATTAACTAAACAAATGAAATTGCAAAAATATAAATTTAAAAATATTAACAATAACATATTATTATCAATCCCCATTTTATTTTTTATTTCTTATTCTACCTGTTCAACATATAATATTGAAATTTTAAAATATTAATAATGATCATTAACTAAACAAATGAAATTGCAAAAATATAAATTTAAAAATATTAACAATAACATATTCTAATCAAACAAACAAATTTTATTTATTATTTAGTAAATGTAATTTGTCTTTTAACAAGTTATGACATCTATTTTTTTTTTATTATTTTGTAAATGTAATTTGTCTTTTAACAAGTTATGACATCTATTTTTTTATAAGATTAATTAAGATTGACTTGCTCCATACATATTAATTTTGAAATAACTAAAGCATTTAGGATTTTTTTGTAAATTTTTCAGTTCAAATTAACAACCATACATGCATTTATACATACATATATACATATGTTTTTGTTGAAACATAATTTTCTGGGTTTTGTGATTTTGGCACATTCAATTGAGTGGAAGATGGAAAGCCTTAGATGAAGGCCAAGAGTCACAAAAGTCAAAGAGATCTCTTGGAAAATGAAACCTAAGGTTGGAAAAACATGTATTAATATGTATATTATGTCTTTTATTTTTGTATGTTCAACAATGCTATTAGAGCAAGCTTAATTGTCGTCTACCCTTGAAGAAGTGAATCTGTGTCATTTTGTCATCCTAAGCTTGGCAAAGCTAAGTTTAAACATTATTGCTTAGTATAAATCATCTACCTGACTATCCCTCTGCTAATCAGTGTTGTTGCAGCTCTCAAAAACGTTCTCTACACCGTTTACGATTTATTTTTCTACCCATCAAAAATGTGTATTGTCATTTTGACCTTGACAAATATGTGCTTCCATGGTCTAGCATTTCTCAGCCATCACTTTTTTCCTTGCATGGGGTTTCAACCGTTTACTTTGCTCCACTCTATCGTAGTTTTGTTTCCTCTATCTCAGAAGAAAGCAAATTCAGGATTTAATGATAGCAACCACTTCAATGGGCATCTGCAAAGCAAGAGAACAAGTGTTATGAGGGCTTGATATGACCTCGTCGTAACTGTTTAGGGGTTCTCTTCTATGTGATATTTGCAGTTGATGGACCATTACATGACCGTAATGGTAATGGAAATGACAAAATCGACTGGAGAAGCCAATAATCCTTTGGGGTTATGTGATTTTGGCAAATTCACTTGAGTGGAAGGCAAAAAGCTTCAAGTGAAAGCCAACAGTCATAGAAGTCCAAGAGACCTCTTGGAATATGAAACCAAGGGTCAGGAAAGTGTTTATTGATATGTGTTTTGTTAATGATATGCATCACACGATATCTTACTTCAGGTCTATTATTTTTGTATGTTCAATAGTGGTATAAGAGTAGGCTTAAATTCAGGCATCTCTTCCCTAACAGAAGTGAATCTCTGTCATTTTGTCATCCTGAACTTGTCAAAGGTAAGTTTAGACATTGTCGCTTAGTATAGCTCCTATGCTTGACTTCCCCTTTGCTCGTCGATATTGATTAATGATTGACTTGCTCCATACATAATAACCTTAAAATAACTATATCTTTTTTTAAATTCCCTGAAAATTGTTAACCTCGCAGCAAAACGAAATTAACAATCATACATGCATTTATACACATCCATATACATAACTTCTTTTTGTAGATTATTACTTCTCTTTGTATATTATCTATAATAATATGTATTTAAAAGTTATAACTCTCTTTGTCTAATCGCTTGTTAACTCTCTACTAGTTTTGTCTGTCTAACTTCATTATGTTTTTTTCACATTTCTCGTACATTCCAACTTCTCTTGAGTTGTTCCATGCATATTGTCTTTTAATTGCAATTTTTGTGCTTTATTTCTAGTATGTTTATCTCCTCTTTTACTCTATACCTCTCCAAGCAATATTCCTTTTCATGCACTTACCTCTTGTTTGCCGTGTGTAAATTTATAACTTATTTTTTCTCCTTTTAAACCCTGTTATTTTGCCTAGTCAAATTCTCTAACTCATTTTTCTCTTTTGAAAGGTTTATGCTTTGTGGACCTTACGTTGTATCAAATTGTTTTTGTTCATGTTTGTACCATGCTTCATTTATTTGATTTTTTTTTTCAATATTTTTTTACAAAGAAGGATAAGAATTTTTTGGATGTTTTTTTTCAATAATTCTTGAATAAAACCCTATGCAATTGTTTGAAATTGCACATAGTCACAATATCATAACATGATAACAAACTCACAAATGACATAAGATATACATGGTAAAACACCTGAGTAAGAGGAGAAACTCAATTATTTCTCAATCAACTATGTATAGTGATCAAGCGGATACTTGCATGCTACTCACTCAATTATTTGCTAATCACTAGGCTACAACTCAATTAATTACGCTTTAAAAAGGTAGATGCTCCAAGTTAAAGTTATTTGAACTTGAGATCTATCAAGACATGGATAGTTCAAGATACGTTAATTGATGTAAATTCAACCTTATCTTGATAACTCAAATGCTTTATTTTGATTAAAATATATCTATTATTAATTAAATGTGCACACATAATTATGCACTAACACCCCCCTATAAGATTGATTTGGAGTTAACTGGATGAAAGGAAGATTTACATGTTATCCCCCAATAAAGATGATTTCCTTCATCCTTATGAGGGATAAAAGAGGAGGGAACTTGGATTTAGTGAGTTGCTTAGTGAAAATATCTACAACTTGATCATATGAATGACAAAATTGCAAGTTAATAACTTGATCATGAAAGCATTGTTGTATGTAGTGCATATGGATCTTAATATATTTGACGTGTTGGTGCTCATCTAGATTGTGTGCAATGTGGATAGCACTCCCACTATCACACCAAAGGGTTGGTTGGATTGATCATTGAAGAAAAACCAAACTCTATGAATAATTGTTGAATACGGAAGCTTCATGACCAACATTAATAGTGCTTGGGTAATCTGTCTTTGTAAAACAAAGAGTGATAGCATGCTACTCTTGATTGGTCCAAGTGATTGGACCCAAACCGAGGTTTAAAATGTAACCAAAAGTAAACTTCCAACCATTAACATCCCCTAAAAAATCTAAACTTATAGATACCACCGAGCAAGAAAATATCCCTTGATGTCAAACTAATAAGTACCCAAAATGCAGTGAAGGTATGCTTTCGTGTGTTCCGATGAATTTCATGAGGATCCAACATGAAGTGAGAGACTAAACCAACAACAAAGGATAATTTTGGTTGGGTATGGATATGGGTCGAGTACAAAAGACTTTGTACCAATTAACTATACAAAGTAGGGTCAACTTTAGGAGATGAACACTTAAAAATTTTATTTTTAAAAGTAAGGGTAGATTTATAGTATTTCATATAGAAGATTAAGAGTGTATTTAGGTTGGACAGAAAAGATCCCCTTTTTGGATTGTTGGATTTGAAGTCCAAGGAGGTAATGAAGAAGGGAAAAGACAAACATCTCAAATTGGGTCATAAGACTAGACTTCACACAATTGATATAATGGTCCTCACTCCCAGCAATAAGTAACTTATCAACATAGAGAACAAGAATGAGGAGATCACCACTTACATTTTTTTTTGTGGACATTGGGATCAGATTAACACCTATAGAAACTAAAACAAAGAAGGAAACTATACATCTTTTCATATCAAGCTCAATAAGCTTACTTAAGACCATAAAGTGATTTCTTTACCTAATAAACAAATGAATGGTCATCCTAAGAAAAATCAGGAGGTTTTTCCATGTGGATTTCTTCATTCAACTCCTTGTATAGAAGGGTGTTTTTAATGTCCATCTAATATACTTCCTAGAATTGAGAAATAGTGAGTGAAAGAACAAGTCAAATTAAATCCATATTTGCAATAAGGGCAAAAGTTTCCTGATAATCAATACATGAACCTAAGAGAAACATTTGGCAACAAGCTAAGCTTTAATTTTTTTCCACACTTTGATCTGTTGAAAATTTAGTTATGTAGGACCACTTGTAATGAACAATTTTATGGCCTTAAAGGAGAGGAACAAGATCCCAAGTGTCAAATTTCAATAACGAGTCCTTCCTTCGTTTGTAGCTTTTTCCCATTTAGATTGATCACTTTCTTCTTTATAAGTTTGAGGACCTTCAATCTCAATGAGCTTGGCCATGAGAGCTAAAGCAACTAGATAGAATTGTGATTAGTTCTACAAGAATTGAATCATTACTTTAGGTATGGTAACTTGTCTTGTATTCTATACTCGTTAAGAAAAGCAACTAGAGGTGCAAGATCATTAAACTAGATTTGAAGAGAAGGAGAGGTATGTGGTATAAATATCCTATAGCCTTTCAGATCTTCAAGGCATTCAAATCATTCCATAATCAAATAAATACAATATAATAAGCAATGGAACCATCAAAATAATTTACTCCTACATCTTGATGAAAACTATCTATTGGTTGAAAACAGTTCTTCAATGTAGAATGTCAATATGGATGAAATCATGTTGAATGATCACTTTTCCACCAATTTGGTGCAACACTTGAAACTAGGTGGTGTCCATCATGTAGCACATAAGATTAACGAGAAAAATAAGGCAACACTTCCTAAGTGCTATACACAAATCAACTATGTATGCCCAATAATCACATCAATCAGACTAAAATTCTAACTAAAATAGTTATTTTGTGGTGGATAAGCATCTATATTTATAGCACCCCCACACCTCTAAGGACTACAGTGTGTTAAAACACTTCCACTTTAGCTCCTAGTACCATAGCACCTCCAACTATGGAGTTCTTCTACATGTAACACTTCCACTCTAAGTCCTAGCATTGTGATACCTCAAGTTGTGAAGTATTATGACCCAATCAATTGCTAGGAATAAAAGGCGGGCTTTATTACCCCCTAAAACTCAAGTGCACCCATAACCTCCTCCACCTACTTAGATAGAGGTTGAGAAGTTTTTATGTTGCTCCCATAAACCACATGTTAATAACAATTTCTCTTTCTCAAGGTAGAAAACAAAAAGTTTACAACCCCTCACTTAAGGTGGGATTGTCTTTTTATCCTTTTAAATTGTAACAACATATCCCCAAGAAATTATTTTGGTTTTTCCATCCCATCATATCTCAATATACTTGATGTGAAATTGGATTTAGATGTAAAACTACTAAGGTCATAATCTGGGTATTTAGTGAATTAAGCTAGAACACCTTAGGCTCTAATCCTAAATCAACTTGGGAACCATTTTTCAGTTGTTCTAGATCAATATTTCTATCCTAAGCTCACAAAGTATAAATCATTCTAGTTATACCAATTGAGCAAAGAGCCTTTACCATGGGTATGAATTTCACTACATGATTAACAATCATCTAGATTGCTCCCAAACATCTTACCTCAATTAGTGTTGGTCATGATATAAATAAATTTGCAAGAAATATTAGTTCATCAAAAAAACATCATATTACTTCGCTAAGCCATATAACCATAGAACGACATGGATTGTAACCAAAATTGACATGTTGCATCTTCAATCCCTAAAGATAAACATCTTAATAATTCATGGATTCCAATCATAAATGAAGCATAAGAATATCATTTCATAGTTAAGTTCATAACATAGTATTATTCTAGTTGACTAACTAACATTAACCTAGAAAGGATATTTCCTTGTAGGTAAGTTATTGTTAAATAGGTAAGGTTAAAGTCCTCTAATCAAATCAGATAATCAATCACATGTGAATTATAGCTCTATCATTTGCAATAGTGACTTATTCTAGTCAAATGAGAATAAAATACCCTTGTGAAAATAATGGTTGGTCCACATAACATTCCAATCATATCAACACTCAATGGCACTCATGAATGGAATGTTTTGTGGTACCTTAGGTGGCACTAAGGCAAAATGGAAGAGGAGCTAGTAGATTCTGAAGAAGAGGAGGGCCTTCTAAATTCTACCTTCGTCACAAAAGGAAAGCTTGTGGAGATAAGGAGGGCTCACGAGCCTTTAATGGAGAGGTAAATAAGGGTTACAAAGAAGTTATAGAGTTTCATAAAACCTTAGAATTTCAACCCACATTCTAAAATACCTCCATGAACAAAGAAGGATGGTATATTCACAGCTAAGAAAGTGCCTTTAAGGAGAAAGTACACTAACAAAAGTTGGAAAGGATATTTCCTTAATGTGATTGATCTTGGTGATCATATTGTTGAAGGAGAAGTTAATGGTGTTCCATTGGAGGAGTCGTTCTTGTATTTGGTTGATGAAAGGAATGAAAACACTACTTATACAGAAGAACATGATTTATAAATCTTTGGTAATAACTTTGATTATGTACAAGGCTTAGACTTAGAGAGAGGGTTCAGGCCTCTATGATAGGTAGAGTTGGTAGGAAGTTGAAAGTGAGAAGGTAGGAGGAATGAAAATGAACAACTCTTAGATACTTCAAGTAAAAAGAGGAAGAAAAAAAAGTTTGAGGAAGCAAAAGGAAAAAGATAAACTTGTACTTGGAGAGGACATGGGGATTGAAGATGTGAAATCACTAATGCAGAGGGATTTCATAGGGGAATTGTTTAAACAAGATTCTTTATGATGGTGAGTAGAGAAGAATTGGTATGAGAAATTCCAGTATGTGACAATGTTGCATACCCTAGTTTGTGGGTGGCTTATGTCTAGATATAGAACTAAAGAAAATGTAGAGAAGGCTTTGGGGAAAAGATGGTATTGAAGGCCATCATTGTTGTACATTAAATGTTAAAACCCCAATTTTAATCCTTAAAAAGAGACAAACTTCATGTAACCTATGTGGGTAAAGATGCTTGAGCTCCCTCTGGAGTTGTGCAATACCAATATACTAATAGATCTTGATATGGTTTGGCAAAATTCATTGACTTTGAAGAATATTTTAAATTCAAGGTGGCAATGAAGCAAGTGAAAATTGTAGTGGGTACAAACCTCAAAGAGGACTATCTAAAGAAGTAAATAGTTTGGGGGAGCTAAAAGTTAAGTCAAACTTTTGATTTTTTTAAACCAACCTAGATCCATATTAACTTCGGATCTATCAAACTCCAAGAGGGATCAAATCTCTTTTCACTCTAAAAGAGGTTTGCACCTCAAGAGAAAGATTTGATACCTCTTGGTTGTTGGTAGATTCAGAGTTAAGATGGATCTAGGCTTGTTGTAAGTATTAAGTTTTTATGTGCTTATTAATTAAATTTAAAAATGTTTACAGAATCATTATTAGTTGTTGCTAAGGCAAGGCTCTAGCAATCAATTTGTGTGTTGATCACTATTAGTTTAGCATTGACCAATGCAAATTATAATGTTTGACTTTGAAAAATAAATATTTATTTTTCAATATTAAAAAAAAAAAAAAAAAAAAACATTGTTTTTCAAACATTTGATTGGATCATAACTTGAAGGTGTTATTGCATCCTTTGCACAATATAACCATGTGAATAATTGCCTTACATATTTTATGCCATAACTTATGGATATGGTTGCAATATTCATGCATGATTTTTACATATTTATGTAGTGATTTGTTTTATCCTTAAGCTTTGCAGGAAAACCATCCAAAACTGAAATCTTTGAAAATAGCTCATGCTTAGGTAAATGACATATTTACTATTAGTTACTCCCCATCATAATTTAAGCAAGTCTTTGCATAAAAAATGGATAGAAATAAGATGTAAATAGATATACTTACTAGGAATTGCTTCCCACCATTATTTATGTTTTTCTCAAATCTTATGTAGGAGTAAAACATACTAGTGGTTACTGCCCACCAAAATTTATACGATTTCTTCTATGTGATCAAGCAATTTACTTATCCACTTAACATCTCTATTTATTAGTTCTTACAATATAGCAAAATGAATTTTATTATTTTTATTACTTTTAACTTTTTATTATTAATTGATTCAACATTTAGATGTTTACACTCATTTACAGATACTAAAACATCTCCCTCGTATTCTTTTTAATTGATTTGGCATATAAATGTTAAATGTTTACAAACATTTACACCACTACAACATCGCCCCCATGCTGGGTTTTAGAACACCTCTGGGTGCAATCACATTTTAAACGTTTAAAGTGCCATGAGGATGGACAAGTTTGGAAATAATGCATTTAAAGGAATTATTGGAGGGGTTTGAATAATAAATAGTGTCACTTCAAGACAATCCAAAAGCCCTGGAGAAAGAACTTACAAAAGTAAAACCCTAGAGAAAGAACTTACAAAAGTAAAATAATATGGAAATTAGGTTCCATTAGAAATACAACTTGGGAAGCTTAGACCATATGGAAGAAGAAGTAGAGAGTAAATCAGTATATCATAAGAGAATGGAATCACATGGCATATCAAGTAAGTTTTATTTGAAGGTGCTAGAATCCTTATAAGTAGTTAGAAAGGAAGAAGTTTTTTTCTTTCATTTTTTTATTATGGAATACATATCCCTAGGAACTTCATTTGGTACTTCCCCTCATTCCAAGGAGGAAGCTTGACGATTTTTAACACAGGGATCAAGGCCATAAAAGGAGGAAGCTACAAGAAAATCTCTTGGAAAAGGTATGAATTTGATCAATTTTTATCATAGTCCTTTGTCTATTGTAATACAGAATGGACAATCCATTAGAAAACACAACCCAAGTAGGAATGGATTATTGGATAAGGAGTCCAAGCAAACTAAGAAACTTCACAATAATAAAGAACTAGAGTAATGATATGGCTTTCTAGGCCTTAGGGTAAGAAATGTAAAGAATCGTTAAGTCTAAAATACTCTTTCCCAAAAAGTGAATATATCTTTTATGTGGGGATCCCAATCCTTGATCAAAAGGAAATAAATGATCAAGGTATGGTTTTAGGTTGAAGAAATATTATGATCATACTAAGGACATGGATATTGAGGGAGGTTTGGCCTTAAACATTCGTCTTTCATTAGTAATGGGTCATAAATCCTACTTTACTCTTTTAAAAAATAGATCCAAAAAAAAAGTGAAGGAAGACAAGCAACTAACCATAAAGAAGGCCTTATAGGAAGGATGACCTCAAAAAATGTGAAACCATAATTGTTATATCCATGAATGTGAGAGGCATAGGAGGTACCCTAGAATTTTCCTAAAGAAAATGTTCTCTAATATAAGAAGGATCTTACATTGTGTTAGGAAATAATGTGTGTGGGAGTGGGTGGGGGCTGGGGGGGTTGTGCAACGCAAGTTGTGTCAATTTTGTCTTCATGCTTGAAAGATTCATCCTTGAGGTTAATAGAACCAAAAGGAATATATAGAGGCATAATAACAGGACTAGGAGAATCTCTAGAATTTATTTCTTTGTCTACTTTAAATGTTAGTATACTAACATAGTTTAAGTGCATGGAATTAAGAAAAGCCATTAATGTAATCAACCTTTATGGCCCATATGGAGAGAAAAAACACCCATGAAATAACTTAAAATTCTAAGGTTTTGTGGGAAAATACAATGCCATTATATGGAATGATATAAATCCAAACGTGGAGGTTGGAGAAGTATGGAGGTGTAGTGCAAGAGTAGAACCATTGGTAAATTATTTCACTCAATTGTTTGGGACTTTGTAATGTGAATATATTCAGTTAGTTCCTACTTAGAGAAACTCTAGTATTGGTAGTGAAGGAGGTTCTAATAGGATAGATGGACTTTTAATAGTTGAAAAAATAATGGAAGAGATAGAAAGGTTATAATATTTGGCGAGGGAAGGTAGATTCTTAGACCATCTGCCAATCCTACTACAAACAAAGAAAAGTGATCAAAAACTTCTAATCCCTTTTAAATTCAATCATAAATTGTTGGAAGAGGAAGGATTTAAATAAATGCTTATGCAAAATTTGAACAAGTTTGAGCCAAATACACTAGAAACAACAATGTACCATTTTGTAGTAAACTTGAAGAATAATAATAAAATTGTGGTAGAGTAGGCAAAAGGAACGACAATGGAAGCTAAAAAATATCTCAAGGTAGAAGAGTAAATAAAACAAATATATGAAGGTAGAATCCCTAGAAGGAATAAAATGGAAATCCTTGGAGAAAGAGGAGGCATAATGGAGCTTAAAGAGTAGAGTTATTTTGTTGGTAGAATGCAGCCCCCCAAAAAAACATAATTATTCCAAGCATCAAAAGAATATAAATACCATTTAGGAAATAAGAAAACAAGGAATATCAATGGCTATAACTTTTCCAAAGACAAAAGAAGAAAGAATAAAGTGCTTTAAGTTATGATTCCAAGAACCTCCAAGGGAAAACAAAATAAAGATTCTAAAAGTGGCATTGCAATTTTGAAAATTGATATATCAACAATATAACTAGGAATTAGAGGCATAAGTAAATAAGGAAGAACTCAAAGTTACTTTACACTTTTTTAAAATGGTAAAGATCTTTAGGCCATATGGTCACAACATAATTCTATTTGGGTCTTGTGATTTTATAGAGGAAGAATTGTTGAGGGTAATAGAAGAGTCTAAAATCTTTGGAAAGGATTTGGGAGGTCTAGGGAACTTCTTTGGGATTGGAAAATGAGAAAAGACAGGGGATCCCCTAGTCAAATGGAGGAAACTGTTAGGCCCCTATACTACTAGTGTAAACCCTTATTGTTATTAGTACAACCCCCTTATTATATTGTTGTACCTATGTAGTACCCATATTGTTATTATTGTGCCCCATAGAAGCCCACTATTGTTATTATTGTGCCCTTACATTATTATTTTTATGTCGTCTCTGATTATATTATGACCCCTTAGACTCCTATATATAGAAAGGAGGTCTTGTCATTTGTATGATCCAAGAATTGTTCATTTGTGTAATGTAAAGGAGGTTGCCCCTCGAAGAGGCTGAATTCTAAGGCGTTGATCTATCTTTTTGTGAGTTGGTTTCATAACATTTGGTATCAGAGGTTTGGATTCTAGGGTTTCGCTGCTCCAAATAGGTCATCGTGGCATTTTCGCTATAACTCTTTTTCTGCGACGTTTCAGAAGCGAACAAAAAAACCCATTTGAGACAAAATCGCGTTGAACCTCGTGTCTGAATTTTAGAGCTTTCAGCGCTATATTTGCGGAGATATGATCTGAGGAAGTTGGTCTTTTTGCAGACTCCTGAATTACATTCCAAACAGGTGACCTTGGGAAAATCGTCATAACTTTTGTTTTGAGAATCAGATTGCAATTTCGTAAGAAGTTACAGAAAGAGGATGGACTGTAGTTTCTTGTTTATGTTTTTTATACCCGAAGGTCAAAACAGTGACACGTGGCACCTAAAACAAGTTCGCTCTTCTGAAAAGGTATATAATCAGGTCATCTTGGGAGATTGTGTATAACTCTTTCTTGGAGAATCAAATTTCGATCAAACTGGTGGCATTGGAAGGAGGACGCAGAGGGCTACTTCAGGTCACGATTTTAGAACTGGAAGATCTGATATTACAAAGTTATAGTCATTTCATGATCGAGCTTCCAAAATCAAGAAAAAACGAAATGAGGAAGTTTGATGGCAAGGATCCGGTAAATTGGATACTACAGATGGAGAAATATTTTGATCTACATGGCATACCACTGTTACAAAAGGTATGTATTGCATCTTCATATTTAGAAAAAGATCAATTTTTATGGTATAAAGGGCTTTGTTCTCGTAAACAACTTGTTATGTGGTCAATTTTCAAGGAGGAAATGATAGCACATTATGAGGATACAAAGAGCAACACCTTCTTTAAAGCAGCACCACAACAATTGGAAGAAAAAAGAGAAAAAAGGCTTTGTTACAAAGCGGAAAGCAAAATTATGGCAACAAGGAAGTCTACCCCTCACAACTATAAAGATGGAAGTGTTGTTTCTCCTAGCCTTCCACAACCTACAAGGGTTACACCACAACAATTGGAAGAAAAAAGAGAAAAAGGGCTTTGTTACAATTGTGATAGCAAATGCACTAAAGGTCATAAGTGTGCTGAGAAGAAATTATTTTACATAAAGTAGGAAGAGGAGGAAGAAAAGGATCAAGAAACATCAATAGGAAGAGGATATACGCCAGGACCCAACCCTAGAGAAAGAAGAAATGAATCCAACCATATCTTGTAAAGCATTAGCAAGAATTACCACTCCTCAAACTCTCAAGATAGAAGGACATATCAAGAAGAAAAAGGTTCAAGAAGTGAAAGATCACATCGAGAAAGAAGAAATGAATCGAACCATATCTTGTAATGCATTGGCTGGAATTACCACTCCTCAAACTATCAAGATAGAAGGACATATCAAGAAGAAAAATGTTCAAGAAGTGAAAGATCACATCGAGCATCAAGAGATGAATCCAACCATATCTTGTAAAGCATTGGAACAAAGTACCACTCCTCAAACTCTCAAGATAGAGGGATATATCAAGAAGAAAAAGGTTCAAGCAGTGAAAGATCACATCGAGCATCAACAACAAGTTCTCCAACTTTTAAAGCATAACACCACTTTGGTTCAGAATCAAATGAAACAACAAGTAGATCAACATCGCAGTGAAAAAAAAATTGATGTAGGTGATTGTGTATTTTTACAGCTACATCTCAAGCAACTTATTTATGAGAAGGAAATGTGGAAATACTACATGCACTTAAGAAATGGCGACCTTATCCAATGGGAAGACACTTCAAGGTAAAAATGGATCGTGATAGTCTTAAATACTTTTTAGAACAAAAATTATCTTTAGAAGAACAGAAAAAATGGGTCACAAATATGTTGGGTTATGACTTTAACATCATCTATAGAAAAGGGAAGAAAATTTTTGTTGCAGATGCACTCTCAAGAAAGGATGAGGATGTGGAAGCATTGTTTTGTGTTATTTCTATTATCCAACTAGATTAGATAAATGAAGTAAGGGATGAATGGAATAAGGACAAAGAAGTGTTGCCACCAATTCAAAAGTTGTAGAATATCCCAATTCAAACAATATTGCCAGAACTTGAAGAGGAAGGAAAAATCATATTGGAACCTGGAGCAGTCACAGAAACAAGAACCCGACAGCGACAAAATCGACCAATTTCAAAGCATCTCATCAAGTGGAAGAACTTACCCACTGAAGATTCCACATGGGAGGACAAGAATTTTATACAGAAGCATAAAGAACTACTCAAGCGTTGATGACAACACTTTTTTAAGGAGAGGGGCATGTTAGGCCCTATACTACTAGTGTAAACCCTTATTGTTATTAGTACAACCCCCTTATTATATTGTTGTACCTATGTAGTCCCCATATTGTTATTATTGTGCCCCATAGAAGCCCACTATTGTTATTATTGTTCCCTTACATTATTATTGTTATGTCAGTTCTGATTATATTATGACCCCTTAGACTCCTATATATAGAAACGAGGTCTTGTCATTTGTATGATCCAATAATTGTTCATTTGTGTAATGTAAAGGAGGTTGCCCCCTCGAAGAGGCTGAATTCTAAGGCGTTGATCTATCTTTTCTATCTTTTTGTGAGTTGGTTTCATAACAGAAACTAGAAAAACCAAATGAGGTTGTGGCATCAAGCTTAAAGAATATCCATCTTTTTGGTCAAGCTTTAGCAATCAAAATATTGTGGAGATGCTACACAATGAGAGATTGTGGTGCAAGGTGATGAAGTAAAAATATATAGCTCCAATTATTTTGGAATATTAGATTAGACAAGAATAAAAGTATTATAATGGAGCATGAGAGATCGGGGAAGAAATAGTGAGAGAATTTCCCTTACTAGGGAAATGGTGAGCATGGAAAGTGGGAAAAGGTAATATCAAGCATGGAGAGGACTTGTGAATAGTTTACTCTAAAATCTACATACTCTCGAAGCCCTTAAAAATTATCGTAGAAATTACAGGTTTCATCAGTTATCATATACAACAAATCCTAGTTAAAATTTAAAATGAAATCAAGGGTGGAAAAATATATAGTAATTATATAGATGGGCCTATAAGAATAATCCATGGAAGAATGGCATTAACTCATTCTTAGCTTAAATCAAAGTGATACATAACTCAAGGATAAGGAAGATCTAATAACATGTCTAAAGAACAAAGCCTTTAGGATATTCACTACAAAATTAATTATAAGGCTAAGATGGAGGAACAAATACAAGAGGAGAAGGAATGGTGGTGGAAATCTATATGGAAGTTGAACTATCCCTTAAAATTAGGATTTTCCTTTGATTGACACTCTCAAATAAAATTCTTACTTCGGATAATTGCTAAGGAATGTCTTCACTTGAGCTAGACAGGTGTATACTACGCAAATCCACTGCAGATTCAATATGTTGTTTATTAGGTAATTTAGAATGAGGTTCTAAATTTGATGGAAGGTAAAGGAAAATGGAATAGAGAAAATACCCTTGAATGCTTTGGTGATTGCTACAAGGATAAGTTAGTCGATGAGCATGAGGCTTTGCCATGTCTTATTGCATGGAAAATTTGGCTTACCAAGAATAAAATGACATTCCAAGGTAAAGCAATCTTTCAAATTCAAGTTTACCATGAATTTGTGTATGTAAGAATCTACAAACAAATGAAAGCTAAGAAACTGAGAATTATAAACAATGTGGACATAGACAAATCAAAGGTGTATAGATTTTTTGATGTCACTTGTCAAGGATCCCCAAGCATGCGTGGATTAGGGGGTATTTTATCCCTAAATGAGAATCATTTTATTTCTTTTAAAGTTGATGTTGGTCAAAGGACTAATTATAGAGCTAATTTTATGATTTGTGGGTTCTTCTCAAAAATGCATTAAATAGAGGGATTCCAAATCTCTAGATTTCGAGGGACTCCAAGATGATTACAGATTGGATAGCAAGAGTATATGAGGAGAGAAACAAGTTCTTATTTGTATCCTTCTACCATGCTTATAAATTAGTTAATGAGAAGGCACACAAGTTCCTCTAAAGCAACTCTACTTCTGTAGGATAACTTGCTTTATGAGGTTGAAACAAATGAGGTAGGAGTCCAATTTAAAAGAAATTAGTCAATCTACTAATTCTTATCTAGAAGATGAAGAATATTTAATTGTTGCATTTGTTGTTTTGTTTTTATTTTTATTTTTAATGTTTTGAAAGTTTTAGCCAAGGGTTATGGGGAAAATGTAATATTATTCCTTAGACTGTACTAGATGCTAGTGATATTTTTTTGAAAGAAATATAATATTGACACTCTGTAAGTGTTAGTTATACACATGATATCTACATTCATATTTCTGCCAAAAATAATGAATATAAGTTTTTATTTCCTTGGAAAATAAATACATCAATCATCACCTAACATGGTAGTTGTCTTAAGAATATCTTCAGAGAAAAGATCATTCAACCAAGGTATTATGAACTAAGCAACCACATACATATGCATGATCAAATGAAAATAGCATCATCATCAAAATGTATTTTTGCTATATACCACATAATAATGCCTCATGATGTATGCAAGGAGAAGGAATCAAGTGATGTCAACATAGTTCAATTAAAAAAAAACTAGATGTAGTAGACTCAAGGTGTTTCATAGTCCCATATTATGCTTTCTCTCGTCTTCAACTCTAATTCAAGCAATAATAATAAAGATAAATAAAACTTAACACACGAGCATAATCATCACACACCCCTTTTATATCATAATATAACTTAGAGACTATCGATGTAATGTTACCTCAAGTCAACCCCAAGTCAAATATGTTAAGTGGAAAGGGAAAGTTAAGTGTAAAGTGGAGTATTACACATACATTAATCATTATTAGGTTTTGCTTCTTTGTGCTTTTCATTTGGAATATGGGCCTAAGCTTTATAGACAAAATTTTTGAAATGGCTTATAGCAAGCCTGATACTAGCCCAAGTTTTTTCTTGGAATTACATTTATTACTACCATCATGGGAGTATGATTCAAAATGAGATTAGTGTAGTTGTTTGCTTCATCCTAAACTCGAGGGGCTAAATTTTTAGATTGAACCATACAATTTGCAATTAATTTAAATGTGTGTTTTTTGTGTTTAACTTCACCATTTTGTTGTGGTGTGTAGGGCGGTATGTTTCATTTGACTGCCATGTGTCAAGCAAAATTTAATGAAGTTTCTATTGACATATTTCCCACCATTATCAATTGAAATCCTCTTAATTAGGTGTCCAAATAGATTTTCAACTAGTGCTTTACAAGGGACAAGAATATTGAAAACTTCAATTTTTAGTTTAATGAAATAAACCCATGTGCATCGAGTGTAATCATCAACAAACTTGAGAATGTACCATGCACCTAAAAGATATGAAGGGGGGAACGGTCCATTTATGACACTATGAACTGATTCTAATGGTGGTTATGCTCATCATTTTTAGTTGGATGGAAATGAGTATTGTGATGCTTACCTAATACACAACCACGAGACACACCATTATTGCAAGAGGTAAGGGGCAAGGCATGCATAATGCAAATGCTTTGAGAGTTCTTGCAAGTAGAAATAGTTCAAATGACCAAAACAATCATGCCAAATTTGGTGGTGGTGTAATCCTTGAGGATTTAAAGTTGTCAAACTTGTATATCTTTGAGAATCATCAACATGACTTAAAGCTATTGTGATGCTAAGCTATTTGTATATCTTAACAAGTAACACTTGTGCATTTGTATTGTGTAGACATCACACTTTGTACCTAATATTAGAGAATGCATTTTTCATAGTATACTCTTCATATGTGGTTATACTTTGTACTCTATCCTTGGAGTGCCAAGGCTTCAGGAAAATCCTCGGAAGACAAAGGATCACTGAGAATTGGATTTACATCAACATAGTAAAGGAGTAATTGGCATTGAACTAGATTGCAAAAGAAAAACATGGAGATGGGTTCAAAACATACAATGGTGGAATCAATAATTGATTCCAAGCTTCTATCTAATGGGAGTAATGACGAGTATTGGTGACAAGGTTGTTGGATTCTCTTAAGAAGAGGGAATTTACCTCGATGTTACTCTTACTTTAGGATTTTGACAAAAAACAGGAGATCACCTCCCTCGGGTTGTTGCTTATATTATTAGTGGTTTTGAGATGGATGGAAGGGATTCCCGTGTTGACAATTTGATGATAACCCTTTATGGGTAGCTATTATATTTGTATCTAGATTGTCTAAGGAATGAGACAAAATATTGATAATAAAAAATGTCATAAGTGCATAAAAGAAATAATGTAAAGTCATATGTAAAGAATTTAATTATCTTTAAATGGTAAAATTATCGTTGGACTACATCATGAGAAAAAATGTCATGCTTTTATAATAGTGAGGTCTTGTATTTGTATTATTTACGGTGTCATTTCACCTAGAGTCATGCACTTTCATCATATGTCCAATACCATGTGTCACAAAAACCATGAGCGAATACCATAAATCACTATGGCAAAAGCTAATTGCACAATTATATTTTTATTTTGTTTTCTCCCACCTCTTGAATAACATGGGTGGATACCATGGTTGAACAAAACCATGGGATTGGAAACCACCAATATTAGAAAACAATTATTGACCGTGGTGATTTGATGGAAAAGGTAGATGACCACCAAACCACAAGATTGGTATTTCAATATCAATGAGTTGAGGTGTATGTAAATGTTTATATATATATATATATATATATATATATATATATATTTCTACTTGCCTTGCAAGATGCTCTAAACAACTTTAATTTTATGCCAACATATTTTGTCTCATGAATTTGACTTTAGAGAGTTAGAGTTTTGACAGGTTAGTGTAATTGATGTCTCCCTTGCTCTAAAGTGATTTCAAAGTTTGTGAAAAGAAAATATCTAGGGTTGTGTTGCTTTAATTTAATAAAAGAGAATTGTTATTTTTTGGAAACCCTAATAGAGGGGAAGTTTAAGATGAAGCCATCAACTTGGTTTGATGGTGTATGCCAAGTTGCCTTGTTTTTTTCTCCTTTCATGATCACCATCTAGAGGTTGAGTCACAGATGGCTTAATTGATTTCTTTGAAAGGGACACACTTTTGTGAGCAATGATTATTTAAATGATGAGGTGTGCAAACCTATACTCATGGGAGTGACTCTAGCAGATGCTTGTAGAGTAGGTATGATGTTGATTTCATCAATCCTGATGGAGGAATATTCTTGTAGTTTTGTGAAGGGATAAGATTTACAAGTTGTAGATTCAAGGGGAGTTGATTGGTGTCAGGAAGGACACTTGTAAGAGGGAGCATCAACATGTAGGGTTTCTCTAAAAACGTTTCCACGTAGCTTGGAGAATTCCAGGTCTCTTAGTCCCTTGATGATGCTAGATGGACATATGGATTGGTCAGTTTGAGTGGATGCTTGGTCTTTGATACGCACTTGGAAGAGGGAACTTATCTCTAAGAGCATGGGACTATGTGACATACACTTTGCATGTTGGATACTTGATTTAAGGATGCTTGGGTTGAGGAGCATATTTCATGGAGGTTGGTTGTGGACTCAAACACACACGTTGAAGAAAGAATTAGAGAAAGTAACTAATGTTACATACATGATGAGGAGAATTAGGCATAACATGACATGTGGAACATAGCTAGAGGAGGACCATCTTACATGAGGACACATGGAGAATGAACCGTTGTGTAAGAGGCAATGTTTAGATAACAACTTGTTGGGTATCACACCACCTTGGAGAAGGGGTGTTAATCCAAAGGGGCATCATGCCTGGAGGATGAACCACCTTGGGGTTGGGTAACACCCTAGAGTTACACTTTTCATCCTTTTATAAGCGCTTCATGTGGGGTCTCCCTGTTAACTTAGGTCTAGAGTTGTATAGACCTAGTCCATGTTTCCAGTTAGCCTCTCTTACCTATAATATATAAAAGGAGGATAGAGCCTTTTTCATTACTTACTGTCATTGTACTCATTATTCTTTGTACTTATCTTAGAGAAGTTTTGCTAGGAGAATGACCTAGGGATTGTCATGTATACCCTATAAAAGGCATAAAGATGAATGCTAGTGCTAGGGATGGGCTTAAAAAAATCACATTCTAATTTGTATTGTAGAGGTTGTAGCTTTTGCTATGAAACAAGATGAGGCAACACCGAGGTTGAAACCCCAGAGAACACATGAAGAAAATAGTTAGTGATTTAGGTGTAGCATTGTTCTTTTGTGCTGCATGAAGGTTAGAGCAAAACAATGGAGTGCTAGATGAGTAGGCTTGATTGATGATTGGAGGAGTCTTATGCTTGGTGTGATACCTTGTTTGTAAGTGTAACATCCTTGGTGAAAATTCCATGTAATAAAAGTTAATAAAGGCAAAATAATAACCACGATTGATGGGACACTTATTCCAAGATGAATGTTGGGAAAAAAACGTAGTGATGGGGATCAATGGTGGTTGATTAATGGCTAAGGAAATTCGCAAAGGAAACGACAAAGGCTTTGGAAAGGAAAAATTGCATTTTGGCACATTTATTTATGAAAATAATGGAAATTAGAAGAAAATGGAGGTGAAAGTTCATAGGTTGCATGTGAAGAGGAAAATGAAGGAAAATAATGGAAAATGAAGAAAATAGAGGCCTCATTAATAAAAAGGCTTCTGAGGATTAGTTCACAGAGTTTTGTCAGTTTAGTTTGGAACTCTCTCTCCATTCTCTCTCTCATATTCTTGGACACTTAGAGTTTTCTTGGAGCACTCTTGGAGGAGTGTGACATACTTGGAGTTTTGGAGAAAGAAGGCAAAGGAAGAGCAGGAAAGCGCAAGAGGACATTGGGATCAACAACTACAATGTGTTTTGCTTGCAGGTACCAAGTTGCATGTGTGTTTTCGTCACTAGTTTTGGCATGCATGGCAAATACATGTGGTTTATTTTTCATGATTTGTCATTGGCATGGAGGTTTTCCTGGATTGATAGTGGATTTGCCTAGCCTTGCCATTTCCTAGACAACCATGGTGTTGCGGGTTCATTTATTTATTTTTCTAGTTGGTTCTCATGTTTCCTTTAGCTTAGGTTGAGTTACTAGTTCCTGGAGCCTTGGTTGGACAAACACTCTCGAGCCATGTAATAGCTTGGGTTGAGTTACTAGTCCTAGAGCCTTAGTTGGAAAAATTCTCTGGAGCCCTTGGTGGGTTGAGTTACTAGTCCTCGAGCCTTGGTTGGAACAAACACTATGGAGCCCTAGAAGGCTTGGGTAGAGACTAATCTGGTGATGGTTTGTGATGTCCAACCGTGAGGTGGAATCACTATTTGATGGGTTGAGATGGTTTGGCCTTTGGAAGCCCTAGATGGTTTTTATTAATGTGTTTTATGAGATCCCACACTCATGCTTGGAATATGCCACGAAGGTGACTGATTGAAAAGATATTTGGCTCAACCATGTCTATGGTCAGGTGGTTTGTGGAAATCCCGAACCTGGTTGGCCTTAATATGAGGTAATTTCTCCTTGTTAATTCACGAGTATTAGACTAGTTTATATGCAGATTATATGGTTGTTGTTTCCTTGGTATTTATGTTGATATTATGCTAGTTATGAGCATGTATTATGACAATGGCTATGTATGGCTTTCATCATGTTTTTACTTGTAAATGAATGAACAATGTATCTATGGCCTAATAGATGAAATTGCAACTAATGTGTTGAGGCATTGATGCTTTTTAGAGATTCTCAGATAAGTATGATACCCCGATGCTTAGTTATGCTATTAAGACCTGTAGCTTTTATGTTTGTGACATGTTTCTGTTGGCATTATGATACAAGTGTTGTCCTTGATGGCAACTCACTCAGAGGTATGATACAGGTGATGGAAACTCAATCAGAGGACAGATCTTAGTACAACAGGTCAAGAGAGAGATATACGCAGGTTAACCTTGATGAAAGCGCGTATACACACAGGTGAGAAGAACAAAAGGTGCGTATGCGTACACACACAGGTTCACAAAAGGAAAGGCGCGTACATTGGTCCGTGGTATTTGGTTCATGGTATTTCGGTATTGGTCCGTGGTATTTGGTCCGAAGTGTTGACCCCAGGTATTGGGTCCAAGGTATTGTTTCTACATGGTTTTGGACCATGGTATTGAGAGAAGCCTAAACCTATATAAAGAGAAGATCATTAGGCCAAGGGTAGGTGTGCAAGTAATGAGTTTGATGAAGTGTGGAGATCCAGTATGCTGGTTATGGGTTTGTGATGCTTGGCTCGATCTGAATCAAGTTGGAAATGTAGCGAAGGTATAAGTAATTATCTTTAGATCTGTACGCGGGTTCTCTCTGGTGAAAGCGCGTGTACACACGGTTTTGACACAGTCAAGTAGCGTATGCATTATGAGATTTGATGTTTCAGGTTGCTGTTGGTTCTAGTGGTTGTTGCAGAGTTCTGGGCTCTGGTCTGTGTTCTGGTAACTGTGTTCTGATGACAGGGTTTCAGTGATTCAGTATTGGGTGATTTAGTGATTGATGATGCAGGTATAGTTGATGATTGTCTTACAGTGGTGATTGTTTTTTATTTATGGATCCAGTCTGAAAATTTATGAAACGTGGTCCCTGGATGAAATGAGAAGGTTGTAGCCTTCTGTAGGCCAGCACCTATGTACTAGTACTTTAGCTAGTACAAGAGCTAAGGGGGTTGTAGCTCCCTTCCAGGAGAGTCTGGAGAACGAGAGAAGGTTGTAGCCTTTTGCAGGTAGAAGCCTGCATACTGGTATAAGACTGCACCAGTACTATTGTAAAAAGAAGTTTTCTTATTAAAAGAAGATAGAGACGAATTGCAGCAGGTGGTTTTCACCCACATTGGGTTTCCACCTTATATCATGGTGTTCATGTGTGCTCCTTATGTGTGATGATATGTTCTTTTTTAACTGCACCTGTTTACTGTTAATATGGTTAATAATGTTCTAATGCACTCATTGAAGATCAACTAATTGAATCATAAGTTTACAGGATATACGCTAGTTGCATTAAACACAGTTGCGTATATACGCGAGTATCCTTAACTGAAGTAGCGTATATGAATCTGAAAATGGAAATGAAAAAGTTATATTGATTTGATAATACTGATTCACCCCCCCCTCTCAGTATTATTTCCAACAGTTTGACGAAATTCTTGCCATGGCTATTAGGAGTCCAGTCTATTCCTTGTCAATGTTTTTGTAGATGTAGCATTGTTCCACTATGAAATTTCATTTTTGAAGGCGTCATTGAGTTATGAGCAGTGACCTGGGCTCTGGTACTGGAAAAAAATGGCACAAATATTGAAGTCGTAGGGAAAGCATAAGGGAAAAATTCCCCAAACGCTTGCTTGCCCTTGTTGTGGGAGCATCTAGAGCCTCTTGGATGCATGCTGGTCCATATCAAGGGAGCATCTAGGGGTTTGATGGATTAAAACTTTAGTTGGCCTCAGGAAATGGTTACCTGAGTGGTTGGGATTGCTCCGTGGAGATTTGTTGCTGATGTGGAAGATCTGTGTGATGTGTTTCGCTGGTTCCACTTCCTTAACTGACACATAGGGAGTCGAATCATATCATAGTAACTTCTCGTCACATGTTTACCTAGGTTGGCCGATTACTTGGGTAGATATGGGAGGAGGGTGTTATAGAAAGAAGCCTTATGTATTACATTATTGATGGTCCATGAAGGCATTGAAGCTTGTGTTAATGCAAGAGTTTAAGATCTAGGTTTCAAGGACTCAAACCCAAGGATGAACATAAAACTTGGAGGCTAGTGCTAGAGTTGTCTTCCAAGCCCTAAACTAGTGTGGTGCAAGTTGTCTAGGGTTTGTAAATCTCGAGGAAGCTAAGAGTGCTAGTGTGGAGACCTAAATAATCGCGAGATGCCTTATTTGGATTACTTGGAGGTTGTTGTGATGTCATGATTGATGGAGCTTGGTGAGATGCATTTCTTTAAAAAGTAGCAATTGCATGATGTCTTAATGTGATGTCATGCTTAGCGGAGTTTGAGGTGCATTGCTTTGGAAAGTAGTTGCCATGTGATGTGATGATGTACTTGATGTAGATTTGTGTGATACAAGTGATGGAGAAACTAGCTTTGATGAGTTGGATGTTAGGGTTTCTTAGTTAATGTGATGATATATTGATGTGGTTTCCCTAACTATGTTTGGAGAGAATTCGGTAGCAATCCTAGCTTGCGATGAGTTAGTGGAATATATATAATATATATTAGCTCATTACAAGTTATTGCTATGTATTGAAACTTTGTTCTCACGCTATATGCACTGTACATTGTCATCCTAGATTTTTGTATTCACAAATTAGACTTATAGCTCTTTTTAATGATGACTATAGAAGTTAGTAATGTTAGTTTATCATGTTGATTTTATATAACAATAAGCAAAATTACTTGGTTTAATCAACAAGTAAAGAGAAACTAACATGGTAGATTTGTAATCGATGTAAATATATTGTAATATGTTATATTCAAATATGGTTTGCACTTGGGGATGTTCCTTGGAGGGTTGGTAATCATTTCCAATTTTGCATGTGATTTGATGTTTGTTTCCTTGAGTTGTTTAGTTGATTGGTTATTGGAGAAATCAATTCTGTAGGATGTAATTGATAAATCAAATTCAACTATAAGACTAAAAGTTTACCAATAAATAGTCTAATAAATCCTATGTAAGTAGGGTTGAAATATGAGTTGCAAAAGTGTGCTAAAAAAATCCTAGGAAACACTCGACTCATGGATTTTCAACAAAGTTAGTTTGGAAAAATTATCAAAAATCCAAGTGCAAAACTGTAGAAATTCTCACTGTAGATTAAACAGATTATGCAATGTACTAAAGCAAAATACTTAATCTACTTCTACAATCAAACTTGCGGAAGCTTAATCAATTTTGAGCAAGATCAAATAGAACACATATAACAAAGAAGAAGATTCAATCACACTTGAAATGCAGAAGAATACTCTGGGGAAGGCCTCAGCTAAAAACCCCGCTATCTGCATTATCATACAAGTGGAAATATCTCAGGATTACATAAAGCTTTAGCTCTCAAGTTATCCAACTCTCAGTACAATCCCTCACTGCTGCTCATAGATAGAATAGACAACACATATGCCTTCTACTTTGTCCTCCAAGCCTCCTATTTCCTTGCGCAGTTTTCCCTGGGTCCTCCAGCTGTAACCTGTGTGATTCTCACCTCACGCACTGCTCTGACCTTTGTAGTAACTACGCAATCCTCAAGGAATGAATTCCTTCTGCATGCAAGAGATATTCACATGGGAATATTCTAGCAACTGATAGTACATTGTCACTGCCTTTAATCTCAACTGGGTCTTTGTCTGAACTGACATGCATTGGTTATTTATAAGAGAATATTCATTTATCTGGAGAACATTAGTTGCATGCATGCATGCATTAACTGACTGAACTTACAATTAGTTCCACAAACTAATTGGAACTAATTTAACTGGACTTAACTTAGTTAACTGAGCTAACTAATTACAACTCAAATACAACTCATCCTTATCTCCTTAATTAAGGGATAACTTCCTCAATTAAAGGGATAACCGTTGCATGTCTTCACAAAGACTTCATGTTTGAATTTCACCAACTAATTAACTCAAGATGAATTAATTAATTATTTTTCAAACAGCTGGTGAGACTAAATTCGAATTTTAATTCAAGGACAAATTAAAATTGGAATATATCCTGACATGTTATCTTTAACAAAGCTATTTTTAACATTTCTATTTTTAGCATTTCTTGTTGCTATTTTCAACACTCCCTCTCAACAAGAAATGAATTCAACTCGATCTCGATCCTGAACCTTTGGAATGTTCTGCATGCAACACTTCTCTCAAGTGCTTTTGCTCCAGCAACTCTAGAGACAAAAAAATATCCAACCTGAATTAGAATGATGCCTCTGTCATCAAAGTCTCTAATTGTTATTGCCTCTATCGATTGAAAACTCTGCACCTCTATGCTCTTCAGTATCGGACTGCTCTAGCCTCTGTCACTTTGATCTCTAACTGCATCAATCACACTGATTCCTCCTGCTGCATTCGTGCTTCTGCTGGTCCTTTCTCCCAGCACTGCATCCGCACTGCACCTCCTCTCATTGTGCTGCCCAGTGCTGCACTGCAACTCAGTTACTGAGAAGTAAGTAAATGAACTCCCAATTGACCTCCCTGTTGGGATAGAAACACCCTCTGATGTTGAAGCTCCCTATGTCGCTCCATCCGCATCTGTCTCTACCTACTCAGCCAATCTTGGTACTCCTCGTCGGGGCTCCCGTAGCAAGGTCTAATCAAAGAGGCTGGGTACCTCAAGGATCCTACCCTTATTTCATCCTTCTTGGGACTATCACTTCACATCACCCCACCTCCCACCTAGAGGTATGGCTGCATATGATCCCTCTGCTGACTCCTCCAATTGTGGCTCCTCCACAATTGTCTGAGACTTCTTCCGGCGCTACATGTTGAGAGGTAATGTACTCTCCCTCTCAACCACTAAGTCTCTAACATTTTCCTTGCTCCTCAAGGCTTTACATGCATCTTGAACCTCAAGAGCATATAGGTTCTGTACCCGTGAACCGATCTACTTCACTTGACTTGTGGTGATGTGTCTAAGGAAAACCTTTCCCTTACTAAAGACAACAACGTAGCCTTTGTCCTCCAACATTGCGATCAATGCCAAGTTCTTCTTCAGTCTAGGCACATACTTCACATCAGTCAAGGTGATATAAGCTCCATGCTCCCTTTGAAAAGCAATTGTGCCCTCTCTTGAAACACTATACCTTTCATCGTCACCCATCTCTATGATTATCTTGAGGTCTTTCTCCTCCAATGTACTGAATAAACTTTTATCGTCGGTCATGTGGAATGTGGCTCCATTGTCAAGAAACCAACCACAACCCATCATCGATGACACCATGCATGCGATGAGAGTGAAATCCAATTCGAACTGAGAGGCTAGGGCCTCATCTTTTGATCTAGAGGCCGGATTGAAGTGAAAATTTTAATTTTCGGATTTGTCTTGACGAGACGAACACAACAACGATGTCTAACTGAGGTTGAAAGTTCGTTGATAGGATCAAAATTCTTAGACCCCATTTACATAACGACACCTTGGATCTTGGGTCACCATAGTAACTATCCTCCTCCTAACCTATGTTTAGATAAGGATTAGGATGGGGGGTTGTTACATCAACTAATGATGCCAAAAGTAGATGAATGCTTTATGTTAAGCTTACTTGAACTTGAGATCCATGAACACATGGATCGATTAAGATAAGTTAGATGATATATTGTCAACCTTATCTTGATAACTCCATTTTTTTATTTGATAATTAAAATGTTATTCATTATGCATAATTGATTGGATGCACACAAATAATTAAATAATACACACATAATTATATGTCAACAACAAAAGTGCATTTAAACTTACAGTTCAACAACCACAACCTAATTAACAACATTTCATATATTTAATACATATTATCTAAACTTTTAATTAGACTTATCACATCCTATTACATTAGTTAGTAATTTGTGTAACCCCTTACCCTCCCAAAATCAAATCAAGTGTCATAAATAGAACAACTATTGTTAACAAAAAAAAGATAACTCTATTGTTTTATTTTGATAATTGCATTCATTATACCTGATATATTAATTAGATGTGAACAAATAATTAAATAATATGCACACATAATTATGCACCAAAAATAATTATGTATTTCAACTTAACCTTACATAATTACAACTTATGAACAACTTTCCACCTCTTCAACATGCATTATCTACACATTTACTTAGATTTAGGACACTATTACATAAATTAGTCAATTGTCTAATCTCTTACCTTCCAAAAGCAAATCAAGTACTACACATGAAAAATATTTAATGTAAAAAAAATTAGATTTATAACACTCTATTACATAAATTAGTCAATCGTCTAATCTCTTACCTTCCAAAAACAAATCAGATACTCCAAATAAAGAATATTTATTGTAAAAGAAAATTGAGATAATTCTCCTACTTTATTTTAATAATTACAATAATGAAATATTCACACATAATGATGCACCAAAAAAACTAATAATGCATTTAAAGTTAAACTTCCAACCATAACGATCTATTCAACAACGTTTTACCTCTTCCCACATTATCTACATTTTTACTTGACTTATTACGATTGCATTAGTTGGTTAATCATGTAATCAGTTACCCTCCAAAAGCAAATGAAGTGCCACATAAAGAAAATCAGATGAGAAAATACATCGACATGAAACGTTCTACCTCACAGGAAATCATCAACACGACAGAGCAATATCAATATGGTCCATATTATAAAAGGAAATAATAATGATTACAGGAGATTTAAAAATTTGATGTTTAATTGAATTTATAATTTATTAAACATAGTATATATAAATATATATATATTTTATATTTAAGATTTTCAATTTGATTTTAATCTCAATTGTTTTTTCATTTTTTTTTTATTCTATAAATTGTTATTTACTTATATGGTTTTATGTCTCTGAAGAAAGTTAAATGTTATTAGAAAGTATATGATGTGATTGGGAATAGCCTATGTGGTGACCAAAAGAGAAAGTAGGTTTTATGTGGATATTATTTTAAAATTATTTTTGGTGTTAGAGTAAGATTTAAAAGTGCTTCTAATTGATTAAGAGTTTGTCTCATTAGGACATAATAAAATATATTAATGGCTCCAGATAGATAAAAAAAAAAAAAAAAAAAAACATTGAATAGAAATGAAATATTTACTCTCTTACAAAACACCAATAAATCATTTTACATGACATTATTTTTTTGAAAAATAGTAAGTAATCAACTTATATTTCACAAATAATAGTTATCTCAATTATCAAGTAACAAATAAATGATAATAAATTTTACCATTTTCAAATAAAAATTTAATCATATAATTAAACTCAATTACTATTATGAAAAGTAATTTTAAGGAACGATAATCTCCTCCTTCTTCTTTTTTTTTTTTTTCAGCGCGAAAAAAAAGCTATATATATATTTTGTATTAATCAAAACAGAAAAGTACATCATTATAGACATGGCCAATGTTCTAGTAGGAGAAAAATAAAACCATAATCCTCATGGAGAAGGATATGTGTATCCTGATCAAAAAACTGTTACATAGAGAGTATGAGGAGAAATATAACATCGGACATATCTTCAAATAGATTTCAATGAGCCAATGTATTGTATGAAAAACCACATATGTATGAGACATAAGTTGGGGAATAGAAATCTTATCTGATTGGCATCACAAAATAGTGAATTGTGTGCCCGTCATGGAGAAATCTTGGATCTGGCAGGTGTAGTTGTCCACAGTAATCTGCAGCCTCCATATGCCCTGCGGCGATGTTAGTCCCTGCTTTGACAAAATGTCTGCTCTTCGATTTTTTCCTCTGGCTATGTGGGAGATGGTGTAGTCCTTCCTGTTGTGCCACCAATCCTCAATCCTGTTTAACCAGCCTGTAAGGTGTATATTTCTGATTCTATTTTTGGACAGAACATGATCGATGGTGACTTTGGAGTCTCCAAAAATGTGAAGGTTTTTGATGCCAAGGAAATCAGAGAAAGCAATGAGACCAGCCAGGGCCATAATTTCTGCTTTGCTGTTTGTACCGGGACCTCCATTCCAATGGATATCATAAGATTGTCCTTCTTCTGGAGTAATGTGAATCCCACAGGCACATATGTTTCGTTGGGCAGCGCCATCAAAAAAGGCATAAGGATATTCATAGCAATCATTGGGCAGCAGGTTCCTTCGCTGTTTGACTGTGGGGAGATGTGGCCAAGCAATAGCTTCAAATAGCGAAAGGATGGATTCATAGACTATATAAAACGGGTCCTTCTTGGAGTCAAATATCATACGGTTGCGCCATTTCCAAATGGCCCAAATTGTAATCAAAGGAATTGGCCTCCACTTGCAGCGCATGCTGCTCCATGAATAAAAGGCTTCGCAGATGGAAGAGGCGTTAACAAAATCGATGCCAAAATGTGTAGATAAGAGTTGCCAGATCATTAAGGATTGAGGACATTGAAGGAATATGTGTAAGTTATTTTCAGTATTTAATCTGCAGAGGGAACAGATAGCAGGCCCATACCATTGTCGCTTCTGAAGATTCTCCCAAGTGAGATTCCTGTCATAAAAAACCAGCCAAGCAAAAATTTTGATTTTTAAAGGGCATCTAGATTTCCATAAAGCAGGCGGAAAGATATTTTCACAAGAGTCACAATCTGTTTGTAAAATCTGGAGATATATGTGCCTGGCGCTGACCACTGAATAGCCACCGAGACCTTTCCAACTGATACTGTCCTTGTCCAGCGAACGATATAGACCGGATGATTGCAGGGACCGGGTGATAGAGTTCCATTGAGATTCAAGAGCTTCGGATAAATGTAAATCTGATGCAGATTTCCAAATAGGGGTGCCACCATCCCAATTTTTTATGATGCTGGCCCAAAAAAAGAATCCCATGCGGTGAAAATGTCTCAAGAGTGTTGGGGAGATATGGATCGATCCACCCACACCTGTGAATTCATCAATGCCTATAATGATCTTGGATCCCGTATGAAAATTCCAAATCAAATTTTTCCGGAAGAACGGTTGCAATCTTTTAAACCCTCTCCAGATGATAGAACCGCTAGTGGATCCAAAAGAGCTTTGTTTGTACCAATAAGTGATGTCGTGGCCGTCCAAATACTTAGCTCTGACAGTTTTGCTCCAGAAAGATTCTCCCATAAACGCATTCCACATTGTTTTACATAGAAGCGCTCTTCTGAAGGAGTGTAAATCCATTATGCCCCAACCTCCCATGGATTTTGGCCGAGACAGCTTAGAAAGTCTACATAGATGGTATTTAGTCTTTTCCTTCTGGCCGCCCCAAATGAAATTTGCTATCATTCTATTTAAACTGTTAATAATAGATGACGGGATATAGAATAGAAGAGCCCAGAAAACCATGATTTGAACCAGCACGGATTGGGTAAGAATGGCGCGACCTCCGACTGACAAACATTTGTATTCCCATGTTGATATTTTCTTGTAGAAACGGTCAGTAATCCACGACCAGTCGGCAGCTCTGTAACTCACAGGTTTCAAGTTAAATCCAAGATATTTGAAACCCTCCCTGATAGGAATAGCCTTGATGTGGAATAACTCAGCTAGATAAGTGATAACATCTCCACTTGTATCAGCGACATGGAAAGATGACTTTGAGTCATTGATATTCAGGCCGGTGGCTCTCTGGAATCTCTCCAGAATTTCAAAAAGACATATCCATGTAGATCTGCACAACATGGCAGACAGAAGGATATCGTCAACAAAAAGGGAGTGTGACATGGATATATCCTTGCATATGGGTAGAGGCTGATATCTCCCTTGATGAATCACTATTTTAATATGTAAGCTCAAAGATTCCATGACAAGGATGAAGATAAGTGGAGATAGGGAGCATCCCTGGCGTAATCCCCTGGCCGATTTGAAAAAAGGAGTAGGGACACCGTTAATGAGGACTGCAAAGTTTACATCCACTACACAGGCCATGATCCATCGAATGCATCTGACATCAAGACCTATCTTTGCCAGAAGGCATCTTATAAAGCCCCAACTCACACAGTCGTATGCCTTCTTTAGGTCGATCTTCATTAGGGCCGCATCTATTTTCCTGCAATGCATTGAATGTAAGCATTCCTGGGTGAGAGCCACCGCTTCTAAAATATTTCTGTCCTTAAGGAACCCGTGTTGTTCTGTGGACAGGTGGAGAGATAGAGTGTCCTTGATACGCATAGCAATGATCTTAGATATGATCTTGTACAATACGTTGCATAATGATATGGGCCGGAAATCAGAAAAGGTGGATGAGATCTTTTTCTTAGGAATAAGGGTGATATATGTAGAGGAGATCTTCTCACTGATGATGCCCTGCATTCTCGAATCCTGTTAGGGTCCCACCCTAACCCCCTTATTTATGTCATGGGATCACGTCATAGTCAAGAGTCAATAAAGCCCATATTAATATTTGTAAGTGGTTAACCCGCAATTAATGACGGGACCACAGTTAGTTGCAAATGGGCCGTAGTATTAGATAGATGGTATTAATAAAACCTACGGTATTGGCCCGTGGTATTGCATGTATGAGTCATATATAAAGGATAGAGACTCCCTGCGAGGAGTATCGTGTCTTATTTTGTAATCGAGCTCTGCTCTATTGGAGGTTGCCCCCTCGAAGAGGCAAGTGAACATTACTCTTTGAATAATAAAATCATTGCTATTCTGTGTTCTGGGTATCTTTTCTTCGCATATTCTGTATTGGGTATCATTTTGCAGGTTAAGAGCATAACAAGTGGTATCAGAGCACTTTCCAGGGCCGGTGGGATCTCCAATTCTTAGCAATTTTTTTTTGGCCAAAGACGTGTTCCGACGTCTTTAAACCACGAGATCTGTCATTGAGCGCATAAACCTGCGGATTTGGGGAGGCATGCACGCAGGAAATACAAGAGGTGGTCACGTCTGTTGGACTCCCTTGTAACCCCTGTGGTCACCCCTTCGAGTAGTAGCGCATTAGACAGAACCGCGCACGGACTGTCTTCCACGTAGCCTCTGGGTATATCGGAAGCCCCTAGGCTCCCTTGAAACCTCGCCATAGATAAACCGCCGGCCGTCTTGTGGCTACAGTACACCGAGAACAGCACTCGGAGAGATTACTCGCCCGTACGATAGGGTAGTCGGGTTGTACAGCTAAGGGGACAGTCGATCCTCCTTAGTTAGAGCCCTGAAACATTGGGCCGAGTACTACTGCCAGACCCTTATTTATATTGCGATCTGTAGCACCTGACACTCCTCAAGACCATAGTTCCCTTTTCTATCGGGGATCGCACATCATCTATTCCAGATCCGCTGGTGCAACGGGGTGCAGCAGCAGCCGACATCAGTCCCGAAGTCTCGAGTTCGCAGATCAGTCATTCCGATCTATTAGAGCCAGCCGATCCGCAGCAGCAGTCTGTTCCGCCGCCCAGAGTTATCTGATCCGCCATTCAGATCTCTCAGATCCCCCAGATCGGAGTTGTTGTGAAGGGTTCCTATACCGTGGTATAATTTTCGCAGGACTTTTGGCCGCATTGACATTTTGAGGATTTGGCGACTGCAGTATTGATCAAGAAGGAGTAAAACTCCGTTAGGAGTTTTCAAAAAAAAAAAAAAAAGTCTGAGATCTTCCAGGGCGCTTATTGGTGATCTAGCCCATCAGAATCAGGACGACGAGCTGAGCACGGTGGTACCATTCAATTATTAGTGAAAATTTTTAGGCGGTCCCAATTTTTCATCAGGTTGGTGTATGGTAGAAACTAGAGCTCAAGCAATGGCCAATGAAATAATGGACAAACTTGAAGAATCCGTCCAATCCCTCAATAAGCAGCTTACCGGACTATGTCTCCAGGTCTAGCAATTAATCCCGAAGGGCAAGGAGCAAGCCCACGAGGAGGAGTATAATGACAATGAATACAATGAGGGTGAGTCTAGCCACTCTCCTCACGTCTGGAACACCCACCCACCACCCAGTCAGCGACCTCCCAAGTTGGATATGCATAAATTTGATGGTTCTCACCCGTCCGCATGGATAGCACAAATGGAGCAGTATTTCAAACTGAATCATATCTTAGATGATGCGACTAAGCTTATGTTGGGGAGCATGTACTTGGACAATGAACGGTGGAAATGGTGGGAATGGCATCAACGTTGCAATGGACCTTTTAAGACTTGGACCCAATTTACCAAAGCTCTTCGAGACCGCTTTGAACAGGAGGACTCTTTTTTGGGTCGTCTTACTAAGCTCCGACAGACATGTACAGTGGATGAATATATTACAGCTTTTGAAGCCTTAGCCTTCTGCACTTGGGGTCTCTCAAATGTGTTCTACACGGAATGTTTTATCAGTGGTCTTAAAGAAGCCATCAAAGCTCAAGTCTTACTGCACCACCCTCCCACTTGGACAGAGGCTTGCAAGGTAGCCCGTAACGCGGAACTTGCATTAGCAGCCCAATACAGTCGCCCAAATTTCCCCGCTAAAGGTCGTCCCCCACAGGCTCACAACACGACTCAAACACTTAAGGTCCAAAAGGTGTCACCTGCGGAAATGGCCGAAAGAAGGAAGCAAGGACTATGTTACTACTGTGATGAAAAATACTCCCTAGGTCATAAATGCAAGGAGCCCAAATGTTTTCAAATAGATGCCACTGACTACAGCTCAACAAAGGAAGATCCACCACTTGAGGAACATGAGGCGCTAGAAGAAGACAACCCAGAGGAGAATGTCTCTGACGAACCAGTTATTTCGCTGCATGCGTTGGCAGGGATTTCTTCCCCTCAAACTCTCAAAATCAGGGGTTTTCTTAAACATCGCCCAGTAGTAGTCTTGATTGATAGTGGAAGTACCCATAATTTCATCCATCAAAAAATCGCAGAAGCAGTGCATTGTTTTGTACGAGCAGTTTCTAACTTCAAAGTCCAAATTGCGGATGGGGGCACAATGAAATGTGAAGGCCGCTGTGAAAATGTCAAACTTCAAATAGGGGATTATTAGTTGAAAACCCACATGTTTGCCATACACATGGGGGGTTGCGACATTGTCCTCGGCGCTGAATGGCTCCGCACTCCTGGGCCAATCACAATGGATTTTCAGGAGTTATATATGAGTTTTAAGCAGAACAACTACACACATACCCTCCGTGGTCTCCAGGCGGGAGCCCCCTCTATCATCAGCTCGCATCGAATGGAAAAGTTGTTAAAAAAGGGCAATCATGGAGTGGTAGCTCAATTTAATGCCATCCAGGTCATCGAAACCAAGTCTCTGCCAATTCATCCTGAGATGCAACAGATTTTAAATAACCATCTGCCGGTCTTTGACAAGCCTCATGAGCTTCCACCCTCGCGAGGGGAACATGATCATAGCATCACCTTGGTTCCAGGGGCCCAACCCCCAAATGTGCAGCCATACAGATATCCATTCACCCAAAAGAATGAAATAGAAAAAATCATCAAGGAACTTTTGGAAGCAGGTGTCATTCGTCCCAGCATTAGTCCTTATTCATCCCCAGTGGTCATGGTGCTCAAGAAAGATGGGGAGTGGCGGATGTGTCCCGACTTCAGGGCCCTCAATAAGTTGACAGTCAAAGATAAATTTCCCATTCCGGTGGTTGACAATTTGCTGGACGAACTCAATGGGGCTCAATTCTTCACTAAGCTGGATCTTCGCTCAGGCTACCACCAAATTCGCATGAAGGAAGTTGACATTCCCAAGACTGCTTTCCGAACTCATGAAGGCCATTATGAGTTCCTGGTCATGCCATTTGGTCTTTGTAATGCCCCCTCTACTTTTTAGAGCCTTATGAATCACATTCTCAAACCATATCTCAGGAAATTTGTCCTTGTCTTCTTCGATGACATCCTCATCTATAGTGGCACTTGGGCTGCACATCTTCAGCATGTAGATCTACTCTTACACCTGCTCCGCAAGCATAAATTATTTGTCAAGATGTCCAAGTGTTCGTTTGGCATGGAAGAAGTTGAGTATTTGGGCCACATTGTGGGGCGTGAAGGTGTCAAGGTGGACCCCAAAACATGCAATGCAAGAATGGCCTCAACCTAAGACCTTGAAGAGCTTGAGAGGATTTTTGGGTCTCACAGGCTATTATTGTAAATTTGTCCACAACTATGGCCGCATAGCGAAGCCTCTCACTCAACTCCTAAAGAAAAATTCCTTCTTCTGGAATGAGGAAGCACAACAGGCATTTACCGCTCTAAAAAACGCCATGTGTTCCACTCCAGTCTTAACACTACCTGACTTCACCAAATCCTTTGTCATTGAATGTGATGCTTCGGGGACCGGTATTGGGGCGGTCTTAATGTAGGAAGGGCGACCTTTGGCCTTCGCAAGCTAACAACTAAGTGGGAGGAATCTGGGCCAATCTACCTACGAAAAAGAAATGATGGCCATCTTACTTGCCGTCGAGACCTGGCGACCTTACTTATTGGGGCGATGTTTCCAAATCCGCACAGATCATCACAGTCTTAAATATTTTTTGGAGCAACGCCTATCTTCCCCACAACAAAATAAATGGCTCGCCAAAATGCTGGGATATGATTATGAGATCATTTACAAGAAAGGGAAAGACAATAGTGTAGAAGATGCATTATCTCGCCAATTTGAGGAAGAAAGTACTCTGCTAGCAATTTCCCTCCCCATTCCAGAATGGATTGAAGAGGCTTGCAAGGAATGGTTTTCACACCCTGGGCTATCCCAACTCATTTCTCAATTGCAGGTAGATCCAAATTCCACCAAGGGCTACTCGTGGCAGGATGATATTCTTCGCTACAAGGACAGAGTTGTAATATCCCCAACATCCACCCTCAAAGGTCGCATTTTGGCAGAATTGCACTCATCGCCCATTGCAGGACATTCGGGCTTTCAGAAGACGTATGCTCGCACCAGAAGATCATTTTTTTGGACAGGCATGAAAAAGGACATCCTTACTTTTGTAGCAGAATGCGATGTCTGTCAACGCCACAAAGGGGAAACCGTCAACACACCAGGCACATTACAACCATTGCCCATTCCGACATCAATTTGGACGGAAGTTTCTATGGATTTCATTACAGGTCTTCCAAAGTCCGGGAACAAGTCAGTCATCATGGTGGTTGTGGACCGACTATCGAAGTATGCTCATTTCTGCGCCCTACCCCACCCATTTACACCAACTTTGGTCGCTCAATATTTCATGGATCAGCTTTTCAAATCGCATGGCATGCCCACTTCTATTGTGTCCGATCGCGACCCGATCTTCACCAGTGATTTTTGGCAGGAACTCTTCAGGATACAAGGCACTCAACTAAAACTCAGTACTTCCTATCATCCGCAAACAGATGGTCAAACTGAAGCCGTCAACAAATGTCTAGAAACCTACCTTAGGTGTTTCACTTCAGAAAAGCAACACCTTTGGGTACAGTGGTTACCTCTGGCTGAATGGTGGTATAACACCAACTATCATGCCACCACCAAAATGACTCCCTATGAAGCAGTATATGGTCAACTTCTGCCTTCCCCTACCTCTTATCTCAAGGGGTGCTCCAAAGTACAAGCAGTGGATCAACTCCTACAACACCGCGCAACCATGCTCGCCCATCTTAGAGAGAATCTTCATCAAGCTCAGAACCGCATGAAGCAACAGGTAGACCAGCATCGCTCAGAGCGCCAATTTCAAGAAGGGGATCAGGTCTTTTTGAGGCTGCAACCATATAAGCAAACATCACTCAAAGACAAGGGTTGTCAGAAGCTATCTCCAAAATTCTACGGACCATACCAAGTACTTCAGCGCATTGGAGAAGAGGCTTACAAGTTGGCTTTGCCACCTATTGAAAAAATCCATCCAGTTTTCCATGTATCGTGCCTTAAGAAAGTGATCGGGAACAATTGCCGAGTTCAAACCAGTCTACCTGAATTGGACGAAGAAGGGTCAATCTGGCTTCAACCCGAACAGGTTCTAGACACAAGAGACAAACACCTGCGCGGCCGCATGATTAACGAAGTCCTCGTCAAATGGAAAAGACACCTCTCCGGAAGATGCAACTTGGGAACCAGCCACTATTCTTCAGCAGTTTCCGCAGCTTCAGCCTTGAGGACAAGGCTAGTTTGAAGGGGGAGGGCATGTTAGGGTCCCACCCTAACCCCCTTATTTATGTCATGGGATCACGTCATAGTCAAGAGTCAATAAAGCCCATATTAATATTTGTAAGTGGTTAACCCGCAATTAATGACGAGACCACAGTTAGTTGCAAATGGGCCGTAGTATTAGATAGATGGTATTAATAAAACCCACGGTATTGGCCCGTGGTATTGCATGTATGAGTCATATATAAAGGATAGAGACTCCCTGCGAGGAGTATCATGTCTTATTTTGTAATCGAGCTCTGCTCTATTGGAGGTTGCCCCCTCGAAGAGGTAAGTGAACATTACTCTCTGAATAATAAAATCATTGCTATTCTGTGTTATGGGTATCTTTTCTTCGCATATTCTGTATTGGGTATCCTTTTGCAGGTTAAGAGCATAACAAATCCTCAACCATCTTGAGGATGTCATCCTTAAATAAATCAAAGAAATGGATGAAGAAGTCGATGGTCCACCCATCCGGCCCGGGGCATTTATCTTTCTGGAAAGTTTTCATTGTTGCCAATAATTCTTCTTCTGTCACTTCAGCAAAAAGAGCATTGTTTTGACCTTCATCAAACATAATGGGATATGGGTCTATACCCCACAGAACATCCTCAAAATCGCAGACAGAATCCGCGCTGTAAGCCTTTTTAAAATACTTAACAGCCTCTCTGGAGATAGCCTTTTGCGTGGAGTGAGAGCATCCTTGTTCATCCTTGATAGTCCAAATAGCATTAGTTTCCCTCCTCTTATTGGCAAACCTGTGGAAAAACCTGGTGTTTTGATCTCCTTCTCGGAGCCATAAAGCACGGCTCTTGAGCCTCCACGTAGCTTCTTCTTGCTCTAAAATCCGTTGTTTTCTTTTTTCTAAGCCCCAGATACGATTCCTGGTGGAGGTCGTCATGGGGGGATTTTTGAGGAGGGAAGATAAGTGCTCTAATTCCATGTTTATATCCGTTAGCTCCTTTTTATTGGAGGCCGCCTTCTCCTTTTGCCATTTCTTTACCTCCATACGAAGGGATTGCAGGCGGTCAATGAAATGCCGTGGAGAGTCTTTAACCTGTTTGGGATATTGTTTCCAAGTATCCTTTATAAAAGTATTGAACTTATCATCGGCCAACCAAGTGCGATTGAACTTGAAGGGATATCCAAATCTGCGATCATCATGTTTCCATTGAAAGGTAATGGGCCGATGATCAGATATGAAGGATGGAATAATATTCATAGAGGGAGGCCCATATTTTTCAATCAATCGCTCATGGAAAATGAATCTGTCGATTCTTTTTGCCAGATAGGAACTGTTGGACCTTCCATTGTCCCAGGTTGGGCCATGATCAACAGGCAATATATCAATGAAATTCTTTTGAATAATAGATTCCCGGATATGTCTTCCCATAGGATCAAATTTCCTGCCATTGCCCCATATCTCGTCACTACAAAAAGTACAGTTGAAGTCACCACCAATAATCAATGAGTCAATATCAAGAAGTTCAGAAGAAAACAGATAATTCCAGAATGGAGACCGATTTTTATAAGGAGCATATATATTTAAAATGTGGATGGGGTCAAGGGATCCCCGGACATGAGCCAGCACAAGGATGCCAGCGAAGCATTGAAAAGCAGCAGCAGTAATCCACCTGGGGTCCCATAACACAACCAGACCACCAGACATGCCCACAGCATTAGAGGCAACCATATGCCAAGACGGGAGCATTCGCCTGAAGTAAGAGATGGTCTGAGCGCAATCATGCATGGTTTCCTAAATGAGAAGCATTTTAGATTTCGAGGAGGCAAAAAGATGTTTAAGGGCCAAGAATTTGTGTTCAGCACCAAGGCCCCGAATATTCATAGATAGAATATCAATCATTTTGGAGCCTCCAGGGGCCGACAAGCTCTAAGAGGCCCATTTTCAGAAAAATCATCAATAGCTATTTCAGTCACAGGAATGTCAATTAAGGATCGACCCGGTTGTCAGATCTAATCTTCCCTTTCGTCCCCGGAAATGTCTGCTGCCGCGTTTCTCCTTGCATCTGACAGTAATGTTCCCCGCAGATCTGGGGCTAATGTGGGGCGAGGGGGAGCGGGAAGGTCGATGGATAGTTAACGGCTGAAGTTTAAGGGACGCCCTTTTGAGAAGCTGATCGATGTCCTGATCAAAGGAATTGTGAGGGGAGGATCGGGGGGATGGAGGAGGGGAAACAGGGATATATGGCGCCTTGCCCTTGCGATCAGGTATCGAGCCGCAGGATGGGGGAATAGGGGGGGAAGGATGAAAGGGAGAATGGTTTATAACAGGGGATACGCCAGGCGAGGGGATAGGGATAGAACGGATGTGGGAAGGGGAGATTGGGTCGAGGATGAAATGTAAAGGACAGATGATGGGTTGGTGCCGAGCGGCTTATTTTGTTCAGGAGGGAGGGGAATTTTAAGGTTCGAATCAGGAACGCGGGGCGGCGACGAGTGGGAGAAACACAGAATTCTGGCCGCCGAGACCTTAGGGGATTGAGAAGGTGATTTAGAAACAATAGAGGATCTCTGTCGATCGGTGGACAAGACGGAGATACGATGTGATGGGTCAACAGAGACAGATCTAGATAGAGGGAGGCTAGCAGATCGTTCCAGGGAACGGCCCTTAGGAGAAAGATGAGAATCATTGGAAAAGATAGGAGCCCGAAAAATCTGCCTGGATGAAGGCCCGTCAAAAGCCAAAGAGTCTCTGTCATGCGCCAAGGGGGGACAATATGCAGTCTTCTTCTTCATTCGGCCACTCGGGCGACGTGGGCACTTCGGATAGAGGTGTCCTGTTTTATGACAGCTGGAGCACCTGAAAGGCACGCCCTAGAAGTCTAAGCGTTGATGAAACTTGGAGAGCTCCCAGGAGAGTTCAATAGTCTCAGGAAAACCACCCCTGAAATCTTTTTCAATGAGAACCCAAGCTACCCTCTTGTCTTTAGCACCGATACACCTAGGGTCGACATATATGAAACGCCCAACAACGTTCCCAATTTTCTCCATGGATTCCCTGGTCCACAATTCGAGAGGCAGGCCAGGAAATTTGAGCCAAATGTAGTTATTCTGGGGCATGCATCGAAGTGGATCAAATCCAATAAACCACCTGTGCAGAGCTAAGAAACTTCTATCTTTCACCCAGGGTTTCGAATAGATGATTTCCAGGTCAGTGCTGCGGAGGAAGTGGAAACTATACCAGTTGTTCATGAGGCGAACAACGGTAGGGGAGTATTCCAGAAGAGGAGACCACCTGGCATCAATCCATTCTCTGATTTGTGAATCCTCCATTGATGGGAAAAACCATCTACCAATAAGCGCCCTCTTTTGTAGGCTAATAATCCTGTCTGTTAATAGAGGACCATCCAGGTTGATGGCAGAAGGCGGCGGAGAGGTTTTAACAGGTCGATGATTTTTTGAGCGCGGCCTAATAGTTAAGTCATCATCCCGTTGAGGCACATCCATTAGAGAGGGAAGGATGATATCAGCTTCCAGCGAGTCAATCCAACCAGTCTGAGGAGCATATCTGGCACGAGATTTTTCCGCTTCCAAAGTAGCACGGACCATGGCTGACTCAGCAGAGTGGTCAGTGTGAAAATCCATGACGGGGAAAGATCTGACACCTAGAGGTCAGGATGGGGATCCCAATAGATTTACTGACAGGAGAATGATCTTTTTGTAAATAAAGAAGGTACAGATAAGGAGGGAAAAAACCATCGCCACAAAATGAGGGAGAAACCACAGTAACTATAGTGACAAAAAGTGGGCCATTTAGATGAAAAAGTAAATGCGGGAGAGTGGAAATGAATGTCCATCCACCAGGAACATCCCTTCAATCAGCATAAGGGATAAGAGAGATCGACCATCGATGCAATGACGGCCTCGAAAGGAGCAGCAGATCTGGCAAAGAAGATTGTGGCTGCGGGGATTAATGGCTGGAGTAAATGAAGATCAATGTTCAGAAATTCAAAACTCCACGACTCGCCCGGAAAATTCAAAAACTTGAGATACAGGCAACGGAAAACCATCGATCAATGGAAACTCAGAAAGATGAACCAGGGTAAGAAACACGGCTACAGAAAATGGAGAATGCGCCCCCATGGTCCAGAACTGAAACTGGTATCAGAGCACATCATGGATATGGCACCCTTATCCTCAAATTCGAATTGGATATCCATGAACAGCACGCAGAAACAGTCCATGACATAAGAGACATAGATAGGGTGCAAAATAGAAAGCTCCAGCATAGAGATAGTAAAACCCAGATATGTGCTAAAATTACGAAGGACAGAAAATAGCCATTAACATCTGCTTAACTCAGCTAGGTCTTTTCTTGACTTCGCATTCGACTTAGAACGTCTGATCCACATAGTCCAGCAAAGGCAATGATAATTCCACTCAGAACGTTTGATCCACAGAGTCTTCAAACAATCCTCAAACCAGCTGTTGCGTGTGCTACTCCTGGGCGTACAGTAGGCGTTCAAATGAGAAATGTGGAACCATGCTTCAAATTTCCATAGATCTTGTCGCTTCAAGAAGCCGTCGGTAACAAATCAAGCTCTAGCATATGGTGGATAGAAACCAAGCGTAAAAATAAACAAAGAAAAACTGCCCTGAAAATGCCTTCAGAAGCCACCGAGAGTTATCACAAAAAGATCGACGAATTTTTCATACTTCGGATTTTGGAAAATTGATGTGTCGTGGCCACCTGCAAGATTCAACGAAAACCCAAAAACCCTGGAAAAGAAAACAACCAATGTTATATAGTAGTTAGCTTTTGCAGGGAAAATTAAATATAACTAAATTAAAGTAATTAAAGTAAAAAACAATTAAAAAAGGATTTAATTAATCGGAAAATATACTAATTAATTTAATAATTTTAATAAATTTTAAAATTTTATTGAAATGCTCGATGAAGTTAAAGTCCCTCAAAATCTTTGGTTATAATAAATTTATTTAACTTAACCATAATTTCATATGATGAGTGGTACCCTTTCAATTTCATGTTATTGTACTTTGGAAAGTTCTATAATTGTAAACATTATGAGATGGAATGTAGCATAGTTATTTATCTATACACAAGAAAGAATGACATGTCACAACTATTTTTTTTAGAAAAGCATATAATATGTAACTCTTTGTTGTTGACTAACCAACATAGAGTCATCTTAATCACGGATCTAACATGAGCCAAGAGGGATCAAATTTCTTCAGGTGCAAACTTATTTTAGAGTGCAAAAAACAATGTGTAATTTTTTATTGTTTAAATTGTATTTTTGAATGTTATAGAAATTGCATAACATGTGCATTGAGTCATTTTATTAGTGCACATTAAACTAATTTTTTTGAAGTATACATAAATATAATTTGTATTAAAATATTTTATTAATAATCTACATTGGATATTTTATTCTATACACCATTAAAACATTTTCTTTTAACATTTTTTTTATATAGATATATATGAAGTTGATATCACATGTAAAAATATTTTTGAAAAGTATAAGATTTAAACATCTTACTCTCGCTCTTTCACACACACACACATGTATATATTACTTTTATTTATTTTACATGAAATTATATTAAGTCATATGGACAACTATTTTTATTTTTATTTGATTATAGCCCACATTTCTTTTCTATTTAGAAAATATTTTATTTTCATTTCAAAAGAGACAAACATACTTACATATGTTTAAAATGACATCCACACAAATGTCCAAGAGAATGATATAATTTGATAAGTAAGGGATGCTTTTTTTAATAGATATATTATTATTATATTTGTTAGATAAATTAAACTTTTAAATATTAAATTGAATATTTGTAAAATACAAAATAATTTAAATTTGTGTTTTAAAAAATAAAATATGTTTGGGGATTGGGAGTGGCAACCAACAATTAAGCAAAGTTCCTTGCTCTTTGGAAAAGTTTAGAACTAGCCATCAAAAAGAAGATTAAAAAAATCATGATATTTGGTGATTAATTTATTGTAATCCCACGAGGTTGGGAGGCTAAATGGCAGAATAAATGAAATTCCTCTCCCATTATGCTTCAGATTCTCCTACAACTTCGACAATTTGAACAAGTTGATCTTTTTCATGTCCTAAGAAGTTTAAATCCATTAGCGAATGCTCTATCTATCAAGATTGAACCAAGGGATTATAGAATAGAATAATGGATGCTAATCAAATTCACTATTGCCATGATTTTTCTTAAAAACAAAATGGCTTTGTTGAAAATGGCAACAAGAAATGCTAAAAATAACATTGTTATAAATAGCATTTCAGGATATACTCCAACTCTGTTGGAAATAGCAAAAAATAGGAATGCTAAAAATATCATTGCTATAAATAGCATTTCATGATAGATTCCAATTTTAATTAGTCCCTAAATTAAAATTGTGAATTAAAATTCGAATTTGAGCTCAGGAGCTGTTTGTAAAATAATTAATTAATTCATCTTGAGTTAATTAGTTAGAGAAAATCAAACATGAAGTCTATGTGAAGACATGCAACAATTATCCCTTTGATTGAGGAAGCTATCCCTTAATTAAGGAGATCACGATGATTTGTACTTTGAGTTGTAATTAGTTAGCTCAATTAACTGAGTTAAGTCCAGTTAGATTAATTCCAACAGTTTGTGGAACTAATTGTGAGTTCAGTCAGTTAATGCATGCATGCATGCAACTAGTGTACTTCGGATAACTGAATATTCTCTCATAAATAACTCATGCATGTCAGTTCAGTCAGAAACCCAGTTGAGATCAGAGGAAGGGATAATGTACTATCAGTTGGAGGAATTTTTCTATAAAGGAAACTCATCCATGTAGAAGGAATTATCTCCTTCAGGATTGCGCAATTATTTTAGAGGTCGGTGTTGTGTGTGAGGTGAGAATCAGATAGGTTGCAGCTAGAGGACCCAAGAGAAACTGCGCAAGGAAATAGGAGGCTTGGAGGACTGAAAGAAGGCATGTGTGTTGTCTATTTTGTCTATGAGCAGTAGTGAGGGATTGTACTGAGAGTTGGATAGCTTGTGAGCTAAAGCTTTGTGTAATCCTGAGATATTTCCACTTGTATGATAATACAGATAGCGGGGTTTTTAGCTGAGGCTTTCCCTGAGTATTCTTCTGTGTTTCATGTGTATGATTTATTCTTCTATGTTATATGTGTTCTGATTGATCTTACTCAAATTGATTAAGCTTCTGCAAAGTTTGATAGTAGAAGTAGATAAAGTATTTTGCTTTAGTATATTTTATTATTAGGTGATCTACGGTGAAATTTCTACATGGTATCGGAGCAAAGGTGATCAAAGCGAAGAACAATATAAAAAGAAGGGAGAAGTTCGAAGTTTGAAGTTCCTGAATATAGAAATCGAGTTCTTATCACATCTCAATTTCACCAATGGCATTCAACGATTTAAGACTCGAGTATGCCTTTGATGGCAGCTCGAATTATATAGCCTGGAAGGATCGCATGGAAGCAGTATTAGAGGACAATGGTCTAAAGGACTTCATTGATCAAGAAGTCCCTAAGCCAACAACAGCTAATGCTACAGAATTGGTGAAATGGAAGAAATGTGTGGCTAGAGCGAGGAGAATCCTTCTAGAGGGAGTTCGAGACCACATAGTCTCAAGGCTCCATGGGAAGGAGCCACCGTTTTCAATGTGGAAAACATTGAAAGATATATTAGAACAACAACGATTAGAGGAAGTTGGCGCTGAAAGACAAGCTTCGGAAAATCAAGTGTGAAAAGGGCGACACGATCTCTACATATCTGAACAAGCTCACTATTTGCAGGGTTGAGCTTGGAAGTGTAGGAATCATGAGAATTGATGATGACATGGTGAGTCTTGCTCTCCTCGGTCTTCCTAAGAGCTGGCATAGCTACCAAGAATAGGTAAATGGAAGAGAGAAACTGCCAGATTGGGAATGACTTTGGTCAGATCTGATGCAGGAGGATATAAGAAGAAGCACCAGAGATGGTTCTTCATCCAAGGAGGATGAAGAAAATTGCGCCTTAGTGAGTAAGGCAAAGAAAGGGAAGGAGAAGGATTCTCATCCCAAATCGAGTTCTTCCCATGGTGGGAAGAAGTTTGACAAATCGAAAGTGAGATGCTTTCATTGTCATGAGGTGGGCCATTATGCAACAAATTATCCATAGAAGAAATCTAAGGAGGGATCCTTGGAAGGATCAGAAGGTGAGGCACTGGCCTCACAGTTCAAGTTGGATTTCACCCTCACCGCATGCATGGTTTCATCGATGGTGGGTTGCGGTTGGTTTCTTGACAGTGAAGCTTCATTCCACGTGACTGGCGATAAGAGTTTGTTCAGTACCTTGGAGGAGAAAGATCTCCAGATACTCATAGAGATGGGCAATGAGGAAAAGTATAGTGTCTCAGGTGTAGGCACGTTTGTTTTTTAAAGGGAGCATGGAGCTCACATTACCTTGACATATGTGAAGTATGTGCCAGGACTAAAGAAAAAATTGGTATTAATCGCAATGCTAGAAGACAAAGGCTATGATGTAGTTTTCAGTAAGGGAAAATTTTTCCATAGACACATCACCACGAGACAGGTGAGGCAGATCGGTTCACAAGTCAAGAACCTATATACTCTTGAGATTCAAGATTCATGCAAAACCTTAAGGAGCAAGACAACTGTTGGAGACTTGGTGGTTGAGAGGGAGAGTACATTACCTCTCAACATGCAGCGCCAGAAGAAGTCTCAGACAATTGTGGAGGAGCCACAATTAGTGAAGCAACTTCAGGAGGTTGTGGAGCAGCCACAATTGGAGAAGCCGAGAGGAGACCGAGTGGAGGAATCCACTCATGCAGAGACCTCCAATAGGGGGAAATTTCGATCCAAGTGGGCAGAGGGATCACATGCATCCATACCACTAGGTGGGAGGTGGGGCGATGTGAAGTGATTATCCCAAGAAGGCTGAAATAGGGGTAAGGTCCTTGAGGTACCCAGCCTCTTTGATTAGACCTTACTACGGGAGACCTGACGAGGAGTAGTAGGACTGGCTGAGTGGGTAGAGACGGATGCAGATGGAGCGACATAGAGAGTTACAGTGCAGGAGTCCCAAGATAGCGCAGAGCTAGCAGGCTACAACAATGCGAGAGTCACAGTAGTGTTGCACCAGTGCAAGATGGCACAGAGAGGTGTGCAACGGTGCGAGATGCAGGGAGTTGTTGCAGCACAGATGTCAGAGAGGGAGCACTTGTAAGCAGTAAAGGGAGCTTCAGCATCAGAGGGTGTTTCTAGCCCAACAGGGAGGTCAGTTGGGAGATCAGTTACTTACTTCTCAGTAACTGAGTTGCAGTGCAACAGCGGGCAACACGATGCAACATGATGAGAGGAGGTGCAGTGCGGATGCAGTGATGGGAGATAGGAGCAGCAACAACACGGATGCAGTAGGAGGAATTAATGTGATTGATGCAGTCAAAGATCAAAGTGACAGAGGCTAAAGCAGTCAGATACTGAAGGGCACAGAGGTGCAGAGTTTTCAGTTGACAGAGGCAATAACAGTCAGAGACTTTGATGACAGATGCATCATTCTAATTCAGGTTGGATATTTATTGTGTTCCTAAAGTTGCTGGAGCAACAACACTTGAGAGAAGTGTTGCATGCAGAACATTCCAAAGGTTCAGGATCGGATTCGAGTTGAATGCCTTTCTTGTTGAGAGGGAGTGTTGAAAATGGCAACAAGAAATGCTAAAAATAACACTGTTATAAATAGCATTCCAAGATATACTCCAACTCTGTTGGAAATAACAAAAAATAGAAATGCTAAAAATAACATTGCTATAAATATAATTTCGGGATAGATTCTTTAATTAGTCCCTAAATTAAAATTTGAATTTGAGCTCAGCGACCGTTTGTAAAATAATTAATTAATTCATCTTGAGTTAATTAGTTAGAGAAAATAAAAAATGAAGTCTATGTGAAGACATGAAACAGTTATACCTTTGATTGAGGAAGTTATCCCTTAATTAAGGAGATCAAGATGATTTGTACTTTGAGTTGTAATTAGTTAGCTCAGTTAACTAAGTTAAGTCCAGTTAGATTAGTTCCAACAGTTTGTGGAACTAATTGTGAGTTCAGTCAGTTAATGCATGCATGCATGCAACTAGTGTACTTCAAATAACTGAATATTCTCTCATAAAAAACTCATGCATGTCAATTCAATCAGAGACCTAATTGAGATCAGAGGAAGGGACAATGTAATATTAGTTGGAGGAATTTTTCTATAAAGGAAACTCATCCATGCAGAAGGAATTATCTCCTTCAGGATTGCGCAGTTATTTCAGAGGTCGGTGTTGTGTGTGAGGTGAGAATCACACAGGTTGTAGCTGGAGGACCCAGGAGAAACTACGCAAGGAAATAAGAGTCTTGGAGGACTAAAGGAAGGTAGATATGTTGTCTATTTTGTCTATGAGCAACAGTGAGGGATTGTATTGAGAGCTGGATAGCCTGTGAGCTAAAGCTTTGTGTAATCCTGAGATATTTCCACTTGTATGATAATACAGATAGCAGTGTTTTTAGCCGAGGCTTTCCCCTGAGTATTCTTCTGTGTTTCATGTGTATGATTTCTTCTTCTCTGTTATATGTGTTCTGATTGATCTTGCTCAAATTGATTAAGCTTCCGCAAAGTTTGATAGTAGAAGTAGATAAAGTATTTTTCTTTAGTATATTGCATTATCAGGTGATCTACGGTGAAATTTCTACACCCTTATCCATGCAAGGATTTGTTCTAGAGAAGTTGTGGTAATTTGAGCCAACATCTACAAGTAAGTGTTGATGATGTGCAAGTTCGCTATGGAGAATGTGGGCTCTTCTTCCTGTGGTATCACAAATGTTGTCGTCAACGAAATTATGGAAGGCATGTTGAACACCTTTAAGCAACAAAACGAGGCTGAAGAAAAAGCTTAGAGATCCCTCTAGTTGTTAACCAACTCTAAATTCGAATTTATGTTGATCAAAATTGAACGTCTACAATGTGAATTTAGGATTGAGATAACAACCATCCATTGCAAAATGGCAGAGACGAAGGACGTGTTCATCACAAGTTTGTAGCTAGCTCCAACAGAGGCCAAAGTCGGTGAAGACGCGACATGGAAAAAAGGGAAGAAGGTTCAAGATTCAGAGCAGTAAAATTGTTCAATGAGCTCCAATTTTGAAGATGCATCTCGCTTGAGAGGTTAGTTTCTTGGATAATTTCTTCTCTTTTTTGTTTTTGTTTTTTATGTTATGCAAGTATTGTATTTGCCTAGGAGTTTACAACATAGTATATAATAGGCATCCATTTAGAATTATAGGCAAAATATGTCATAAGCATAGGCTTCATATGTATTGGACATATGAAAGTAAAATTATGGTGGAATTGAATGAACTATGTAAATATTTTGGCTTAAAAACCAAATTTTATTTTAATAAAAATCTCCTAACCCCTGTTTGAAAATAAAACATTAATAGTAGTAAGTATTATAAACCCCACTTAGACTCAATACTCACGTCTTAGAAAACTTGCCTTGAGACCGTGTTTAAGGTACACTATCTTGGAGCTTCTCAAAACATGTGCCTCTGCTAACTTTTAAGTCTCTCAAAACATGTACCTCTGCTAACCTCTAAGCCTCTCAAAAAAGATGCCTCTACTAACCTCCATAAATACAAATTTTATAGTAGCGTACCCATGAAACACCAAAGACAAGAACTTCTAACTAATTTCTTTATATATTCTAAATTTAGATAATTGTGAATCTTTTACACGTGCAAAAGCCAACCAATTAAGGTCGGGAATAAGTTATGGGATGTTATTCACTCACTCACTTAGTGGAAAATCAAATCTCACTTAAATTTTCCGAGTCGACACTCTCACTTATAATTCTTTAAAATGAAATATCATTTTTATTTATTATTATTATTATTATTTAAATAAAATTGAAAAACAGTATAACTTATTAACATGGCATATTTTATTGCAACATCTTAATGTTTATTGGCCAATTATATTGCAATCAGTTCCTATCAAATTAAATGGATTTTAATTAATTTATAAATTTCAAAATAAAGATTCCATTTTATTGGGCATATGAATTCTTATCACGGAGAGAGAATAGACTGCGTAAGAACCTATAAGTCATTATATATCACATCTATAGATGTGATATTAATCCATATAATCTATAAGGCTTATAATCAATATAAATGGATTAATATATGAAACGAACTATATACAAAGTAAACACGCTCGAAAAAATCCTCCCCTTAATGGGAACAAAAATTTAATCGTTCTACGTCGGTACATTCTTTACTCAAACAACTCCGATTAGTGAACCTGTTCGATCCTATTATCATATTTCTATACAAATGGACCAATCGGATCCACTCTATCTGGAGATCTAATGGACAGAAGTAGTTAACTGATCTTAAATCTTGTTACCAAGCTCTTTTTACTAAGAAATCTAATTTGCTTCTACCATACATATCAAGTCATGCGTTGGTACAATACTTAGAAAATATTTTGTCTGATTGGACAGTGATTTAATGATGACCCTCCATGGATTCACCTATATAAGTTGCAGCTAGAGTTGCAAAGATCAGAGCTTGAATACCGCTCGTAAATTATCCCAGGAACATTACAGGTATAGGAACTATTAAAGGTACCGGAGAAACAAGAACAACAACTACCAATTCGTCAGCTAATATATTTCCAAAAAGTCGAAAACTAAGTGATAAAGGTTTTGTAAAATCTTCTAAGATGTTAATTGGTAAAAGTATTGGGGTTGGTTGAATATATTTACCAAAATAACCTAACCCCTTCTTTGTAAGACTTGCAACGAAATATGCTACTGACGTAAGTAAAGCTAGAGAAACCGTAGTATTAATATCATTTGTAGGTGCGGCTAACTCCCCCTGAGGTAATTTTAGAATTCCCCAAGGAAGAAGAGCACCTGACCAGTTAGAAACAAAGATAAATAGAAACATAGTTCCAATAAAGGGAACCTAGGGACCATATTCTTCCTCCCCAATCTGAGTTCTGGTCAAGTCCCGAAAAAATTCGAGAATATATTCAACAAAATTTTGACCACCGGTAGGAATGGTTTGTGGATCTCGAACAACTATGGTAGTTGAACCTAATAAGACAGCAATTACAACCCAAGAAGTTATAAGAACCTGTCCATGAACTTGAAACCCCCCTATTTGCCAATAAAAATGTTGACCCACCTCCACACCGAATATCTCATAGATATGATTCACTGTGCTAATAGGAGATCATACCACCAAGCCATTTTCTATTTACATACCACCAAGCCATTTTCTATTTACATAATGACATCGAGCTTCTGTCACAGGATGCTACTAAATCAGTTGCTTGATATTCCGTATCGACTATTAGGAATTGTTTTCCTCTACCTGCTATATCAAGCAGCAAATCACAAGCTTCTGATAAAGAACGAGCAGTTTTAGCCAGATTTATAATATGAGTATCTTTACGCTCTGTAAAAATGTAAGGTGCCATCTTAGGGTTCCATTTCCTAGTTTTATGCCCTAAATGAACTCTTGCTTCCATCATCTCTTCCAAATCAATGTTCCAATATCTTTTGCTCATTCTCGTTCGCTTTCCTCCCCAAAATAGCGAAATAAAATGTATCGTAATATCTAATTATTCCAACGGAATCAATTACATCTCAAAGATTGCCTGTCTGTCTAGTACGTGATAGAAACGTTCTCACTCATAGAATATTTGATATTCTTCCTATTATAGAAGAGATATTCATGAACATAACAAGAAATCTATTTCTCAAGACTATTTCTCAAGCCTATTTTAATTGCTATTTTAATATATTGTGATATTTGTGAGAATTGTCTTGAAAGGAAAAAAAATCTACTTTGTCATGATGAAATAAAATGTCCTTCACTTTATTGCTAAATAGATTCCTATTCCCTATTCTTGGATCTATTCCGTTTCGTTTCCCTGAATGGTGAATATGTTGCCCAGTACCGGCAGGTATCATCCCCCTGAGAATAACATTTTCCTTCAAGCCTTTCAACCAATCGATACGACCTTGTAGAGCAGCTTTAGCTAAGACCCGAGCAGTTTCTTGGAAACTCGCTTCGGATATAAAACTTTGAGTATTCAGAGATGCCCTTGTTATTCCTAATAACATGGTTTGATAGTAGATTGCCTCTTCCAGAGCACGATCCATTCTCTGTGCTCATGATAATCCAATGAGTTCCCCGATGAAAAAACATTAGCTGTTCCATCTTCTGAAATTAAGACTTTCGATGTCATTTGGCATACAATAACCTCTATATGCTTATCACCAATTCGTACCCCTTGGGATCGGTAAACTTTTTGAATTTGATTGACCAAATGAATTTGACTTTGTTCCATAGTTATCCTAGCGCTTATGAATAACCCCCAAAGACTTCCAAGAAATCTTGTCATATCTCCGGTCCAATTTTCAAAACTTTCTTTCATATTCATCAATATTGAATTATTCAAACGAGCTTCTGACATTTGTTCAACTTTAGGAAGACCTTGAATTATATCACTGTATTTGAACCTTTCATATATCAATGTTATCAATGTATCTCCTTTGTCAAGAATTTCTCCATAATGACTACGGACAGTTGCTTTTCGAGTAGCCAAATAAGGTTTAGCTGATCTAATGACTAAAGATTCCTCATCGACTGCTATAATTTGACCAAATTCGGGGAGTGGTTCATCCTCGGATATCCATACACTTTCGGGAATCAATTGTCCAAGACTAACTACTGGAAATGTTTTTTCACAGAATTCAGATGAGGAAGAGCACCAATTTGGACCCAATAGATTGGAAATGATGTTCCTGCACGGATCGAAATGATAAATTCTCATATTTCCGTCCATGAAATAATATTTAGGTACTTGGAAAGTATTGAAAGAATTGTGGAAAATGGAATGTTTCTTTGATAATACTTTTTTATAAGTTAGAAAATGGGAGGATGGAAAACGGTTGGTTATACTATGTAAATTACCCAAGAGACCTGAAAATTCAATGATTTTTCTCATAGGATCCTTTCTATTTGATTGATTTCCCGTATCATAACATTTAGAATCATTGAATAGAACGATTTGAAAATAGTCAGATGGTGATAGAAGCATAAAAGATCCACTGTCTTCTTCCCCATTAGATAATGAACAAATAGTTCCTTGATGCTTACTAATTAATTGACTCGCCCCATTGGAAGATAAAAGATTAGTGTGGTCCAAATTGTTATGGAAAATCAAATTTGGACTTGTTTTATTGTCCCTTCTCCCCATGAAAAAGGGGGGTATTTCATCAAGCTAATTTGAACCATATTGTTAACGATCTTATTTGTTCTTACTGAAATAAGAGAAACATAAGCCTCAGATTCTATAGAATCTATTTGTTCCCAATCAAATCCTATACAAGTTCGAACCAATGGAATACTTATATCACTCATTACTTGGATTCGTTCACCATCTTCATACGAAATAGAATAGCTAATTTGAATCTGCAAGTTGTCCCTTTCCCTCGATAAATCTAGGGGAAAGGGTGTTGTCATATTCGACCCATTAGGTATTCCATGTTCTACGTTAGAATATCCAAAAATGGAATTTCTCTGTAGAATACCACTTTTGGGTATTCTAAGAATCACATCAGGACAAGATATTATTCTTTTTTCCCGTTCTTTATCACACTGCAATGAGACGATGAATCGATTCATTTGCTTTTCCCCCTTAATATTGTAATTATTAGGGTAAAAGACATAAATAAAGTCTCGATGCTTGTTGGATATGGTCCGATAAGTTTTAGTTTCTGAATAACTGAAGATTTGTTCTTCCTTCTCATAGAAATTTGAGTCACCTGATCTATGTTCCACTTGATCCACGTAAGAATCAGAAAGTGATTGATGTTTGGCAACAAAAGGTTGAACATATACTTGATCCTGATACTTATGAAATGGAAAGGGTACTACATGGGATCCGTATATACCTCCCGATAATATCCATAGATAACCCGTCCTGAGTATAGGAAGAACATTACCCTGTACATATTCAGGTGCATGACACACATTGGTACTCCAGTGCATTTCTCCTTCTAAGTCAGAATATATATTTTTGCGAACTTTTTCCTTGAAGGAAGATGTTCTAGCACGAACCTCGGCAATAAGCTGTTCCGATTCCACATATTGATCATTCTGAACCAAAAGCAAACTTTGTGGCGGAATGGTTAAGTTCTGTACTTGATCCTGACCATCAATAGTAATGGATAAGTTATTATGACATAGATAAGCAGGATGTCCATTACGTGTACGTGTGGGATAAACCAAATTTTCATTGAATTCAATCTTTCCATTGAAAGGGGCTCATATATGTTCTGCAATATCACCAGTAAATACCCCCCGGTATGAAAAGTCCTTAGTGTTAGTTGAGTTCCTGGTTCTCCAATGGATTGGCCCGCAATAATACCTACTGCTTCTCCTAATTCAATCAAGTGACTGTGAGTAGTATTCCGACCATAACATAATTGACAAATCCGAGATATACTCTTGCAAGTAAAGGGGGTTCATATATATATATTGGTTGTGTTTGAAGGTTTATTAATTGATTGGCAAGTCCAACTCCAATATCTTGATTGCGCGTGGCAATGCATCTCCTATTTATATATGCATCGTCTGCTAGCACACGGCCAATCAGTATTTGTGTTCGTACAACAATTTCATTTCTGTCCCTCTCTCGACCTCGAATGGGAATTACGAAAATACCTTGGATAGTGCCACAATCTGTTCTACGTACTACAGTGTGTTGAACTACTTCAATGAGTCTACGTGTGAGGTATCCAGCATTTGTTGTTCGTACAACAGTATCCACAACTCCTTTACGAGCCCCATAACAGGAAATAATATATTCCGTTAAAGAGAGCCCTTCGCGTAAATTCCGTCGAATGGGTAGATCGATGATTTGTCCTTAAGGATCTGACATTAATCCTCTCATACCTACTAATTGGTGAACCTGAGATGTACTTCCCCTAGCTCTTGAGAAGGACATCACATGTACTGGATTTAAGGGATCAGTCATGCTAAAATTCGGATTCATTTCTTTTCTCAAATATTCACTGGTAGCATACCATATCTCAATCGATTGGCGTAATTTTTCCACTGCGTGTACATTCCCATAATGATTCTGTTTCTCTGAAACAAAACCTTGTTGCTCCGTATCTTGGGCGAGCCATCCTTTGGAAGGCATTGTTAAAAGATCATCAATTCCTAATGAAATAGCTATATCAGTAGCTTGTTGAAAACCCGAAGTCTTGAGTTGATCCAAGATATGTGATGTATATGTCATTCCGAAGTGATCTATTAATCTGCTAATAAGCTTTTCAAAGGCAGTTTTATCCATCACTTTATTATAAAAGGGCAAATTATCAAAGGCCAATCTAGTTCGTTCCCTCATAAGGAAAAATATCCATATTTTCATGAGCATGATTAAGCAATGGGTTCAAGCCGGTTATTCGAAGGCTTCCTCGATCTCTATATCTGCACTAATGAAAAAATCATAAGATCAATAACATTAGATCCTGAGAGCTGGTAGTGATTTATTTGGGTGTTCAGAACAGGCAAACCCTTGTATGGCTTCTTCCATTTCTCGATTGAAACGAGTACGACCAACAATTGTTCGAATGTATATATTAAGGATTTCTCCCATTCTACCTTTTCTTATTCGATAATGTTCATGGATTTCGTGGAAAGTACCCAAAGATTCGTATTGAACTTCGATAGGGGCTTCTTGGTTTATTGAGGTAATGATACGTAAATCCACTTCCCCCCACTAGAGCCATAAGGGGCTGTATAAGTCAATTCGTTTCTGTCGGTAAGCTCTGAGCACATCATCATAACTATAAAAGGAAGGTTTCTTACAAGAAAATCTTTTATTTTCTGAGTGATATGGATGGTACCTATTACCATAAATACCTTGAATATTTTGGACCGTTGATATATAAAGTCCAAAAAGCATATCCTGAGTCGGTATAGAAATAGGATCCCCGATAGCTGGAGACAAAAGATTTGTCTCAGAAAACATGAGCAAACGAGCTTCTGCTCTAGCTTCCAGAGATAAAGGTACATGGACAGCCATCTGATCTCCGTCGAAGTCTGCATTAAATCCCCCACAAACTGATGGATGTAAACGAATGGCACGTCCTTCTACTAAAATAGGTTGAAACGCTTGTATTCCCAATTTGTGTAAGGTAGGTGCTCGATTCAACAATATGGGATGTCCTTGCATAACCTCTTGAAGTACTTCCCATACAATGGGTCCCTTATCTCGAATCATACTTTTAACAGTTCTTAGGTTGGGAGCAATATGTTGTCTGATGAGACTACGAATTAAAAATGCTTGAAAAAGCTCTATTTCTATTTCTGAGGGTAATCCACATTGGTGCAATGATAGAAAGGGACCCACCACAATAACGGAACGACCTGAATAATCAACTCGTTTGCCTAGTAAAGTTTCACGAAATCTTCCCTCTTTTCCTTCGATCACATCTAAGAACGATTTATAAGGCCTATTATGACTGTATCTCATTGGTTGTCCGCAGATACCATTATCGAGAAGTGCATCTACGACTTCCTTGATCAATTTTGTTTGATAAATAACAAATGACTCAGATCCACTTCTTGCTAATAAATTTGTAAGAGTATTATTCTGATTAATAACTCTTCGATAAAGTTCATTTAGATCTGACGAGGTAATAAGTCCACCTTCCTCGGTTTAGGAGGAAGAACTGGTAATAGGCATAAGACCATCCATTTTGGTTCTATATTTGTTCGGAGAAAATGTTTATCCAATTTCATGCGTCCAACTAGAAAATCCTTTCTTCTTCTAATTTTTTCATCCTCCCATCTATCCACAGTAGATTCTTGGTTCTCTTCCAATCTATTCCATTTCAATTCCACCAAGTTCTTCCATTCCATATGTGAACGATCTATAATCATTTGCAGATCCAGACCCATTAGTTGTTTCCCGATAACATCTCCCCCAGTAGCTATTTCTCTCTCTTTAAATGTTCCAGAACCCCGAGGAAAGAGGTAATAAGGACGAGCAGAGAGGTAATGAGGAATAATCTCTCTCCAGGATTGAATCTCATAATCGAATGTACCCCATGATCTCAATAAAGTTGGTTTGTTAGCTATGGGCCTAGCAAGAAAAAGATTTGGATAGGTTATTCTAAGATTTCCCCCCTTCAGGATCGAACGTGAAAGTTTCCTCTCATCCGGCTCAAGTAACTAAAAAAAAAGATGCAAAAAACTCTTTTTCGCTCTGAAGAGAGATCGCTACTCTCTGCTCAAGTTCCAAGTGAAATTGAGTATTCCTTTATGTTATGATTCTACAACATATATATGGAATTATTGAGCAGTCTCCTCCCTTTCGAACAATCCTTTTCTTCTTGAAAGACCTTCAATTATGGATTTACTTGTCTTTATCTCGTTCCATTTGATCCTTTAGGTTCCTGCTTGCTTTGCTTTACTTCGATGGTTACAATACTATTGATCGAAGCATATGTGCGATGAATAGACTCCTATAGCCATATCTTCGGTCCGGAATACCTCTATTCAGGGCTAACCCAAATAAAAGAGAATGAATTTCAAATTCCATTATCTGAAAGAAGTGTTTTCACGAAGTTCAATTAACAATTTGATACATAATATCTAAACCCTGGACTAATTCCTCTTTCTCAGCATCTTGAAGAGATGCTTATAATTCTGAGCTTCATGCTACTCCTCTGGAGGGTCATGTCAGAGCTAAAGGCATCCCAATGAGATTTAATAGGATGACAGTTCCTGATTACGGATCTGTATGATCAGAACTTGTGATCAAGTCACACATCGTAGTATACTGGACCTTCTAATTCTTTCCGAGTTTTAGCTAATAGATTTGCAATATAACTGGGAAGGCGTTTCAAATACCATACATGAACCACTGAACATGCCAGTTTAATGTATCCCATTTGATATCTTCGAATTCAAGAATCAACGAATTCAACTCCACATTGTGTGCAAAATTTTTCATCTATCTTCTCATTTCCAATCCCTGGAGAATTTCCACAAGAACAAACTCTACTTTTGATAGGTCCAAAGATTCTTTCACAAAACGATCCATCTCTTTCTAGTTTATTAGTTTCATAATGTAGAGTATAAGGTTTAGTCACCTGTCCAACTATCTCACCATTAGGTAAATTTTTTTCGGACCAAGCACAAACTGTTCGGGAGAAGCTAATCCAATTCGAAGTTGTTGATGTTTATTCTGGTCAATCATAAAAGATCTCAATTTATTGTGATCAAACTTCCTCTCTATCTATCTGAAAGTTTTTCTCAGATATAATAACATGATTCAATTCTAGAGCTAAAGATCGTAATTCTCGAATGAGCAATCAGAAAGATTTTGGAGCAGTGTCATGTTTAGGTATTGGCCCTCCAGTGATAATGGCACCAAGTACTTCATTACGAGTTCTAATATGGTCAGATTTGAGAGTAAGCATCTCTTGTAAAGTATAAGCAACACCAAAACCTTCTAGAGCCCAAACTTCCATTTCTCCTATTTGTTGCCCCCCTCGTTTGGATTTTCCTCTAAGAGGTTGTTGTGTAACCCGTGCATAAGGTCCACTCGAACGTGCATGTATTTTCTCATCAACTTGATGTCTCAATTTCGACATATAAGCTTTTCCTATTGTAACAAGTTGTTCAAAAACATCTCCTGTTCTTCCATCAATTAATCTATGTTTTCCAGGATGATCTGGTTTTAAATACCCATGGATTAGCTGTTTGCTGACTAGCTTTGTAAAGTTCAAGAAACACTAGTTTTCTCGAAGCTTCTTGCTCGTATTTTTCGTCAAAAGGTGTTATTCTATAATGTTTGTTCATCGGGTTTCCTGCTAAACTGGGAAAACATTCAAAGATCTGTCCTACATTCATGCGTGAAGGTACCCCTAATGGATTCAATACCATATCAACTAGTATTCCATTTTGAAAATAGGGCATATCTTGTCTGGGCAAAACTATTGAAATAATACCTTTATTACCATGCCTTCCAACTACTTTATCACCCACTTGTATCTTACGTTTTTGTGATTTATATACGTGTACTGTTTCCGCATTATCACCGGAATCATCTACTCTATTGATCCATCTCACGTCGATAACTCGACCCCTTCCACCTATAGGTGCTCTAAGACAATTTTCTCTCGCAGTGGATACCTCAATACCAAATATGGTTTGTAATAATCTTCCTTCTAGGGTACATAATGATTCTTCTATTGTTTGAGGCGTTAATTTACCTACCAAAACATCACCTGTTTCTATCCAAGATCCTAGAATTACAAGACCATTTTCATCCAAATGACGAAGTGAATGAGCATCTAAATGAGGTATTTCTCTAGTGATTCTTTCAGGACCCTGGCTCGTCATACAGATTTCAATCCTGTATCTTACAATATGGAAAGAGGTATAAATGTCTTCATATACCAGACGTTCACTAATGAGTATTGCGTCTTCGAAAATGTATCCTTCCCATGGCATATAAGCTACTAAAACGTTTTTTCCCAAAGATAGTTCTCCGCCTACCGTAGTCGCACCATCCGCCAGAATTTGTCCCTTCTTTACACATTCCCCTTGATGAATTTGAGGTTTTTGATGTGTACAAGTATTGGTATTAGAACGTTGATATATAACCGATTCTGTTCGTACAGTGTCTCCATTAACCGATGAAGTTATATTTACATCATCGATATACTCGATCCTTCCCTCTTGTGTAGCTATAGCTACAATTCCTGAATCTAGAGCTGCTTGACCTTCCAACCCAGTTCCGGCAATGCACTTCTCGGGTCGAAAAAGTGGAACTGCTTGATGCTGCATATTAGAACCCATTAGAGCGTGATTCGCATCATTACGTTTGAGAAAAGGAATAAGGGAAACTCCAACGGAAAAATATTGGAAAGGAAAAATACTTTTGAAATGGATTTGTTCCCATGCAATAACTATAAATTCTTGTCGGTATTGAGCTGGAGTAATTTGTTCCTCTTGAATTCCTTGATTTAACGCCAAAGAATTTTCTGTAGCTATCTGATAGTATTCATCCTCATCTTCTCCCGGTAGTAGATAAACCATATGTTCTTCTCTCGATCTCTCGGAGATCTTATAGAATGGACTTTGTAAAGAACCACAATCACCAATCTTTGCATGAATAGATAATGATGCAACAAGTCCAGCGTTCATTCCTTCGGACGTATCGATTGGACAAATACACCCATAATAACTGGGATGAATATCCCGTGTCCGAAAACTAGCAGTTCGCCCTGTTAAGCCCCCAGGGCCTAAATGGCTCAATTTTCGCCCATGAGCTATTTCCGTCAATGGATTAGTTTGATCCAAAAATTGGGATAAGGGGTGTGAACCAAAAAAATCTTGAAAAGTGTTTTTTAATAGAGTTGAAGTGACCAAGTTCTGAGGAGTTGATCTGCGCTTGGTTGCTCTGTGTATAGTTCTTTTAACTACATCTTCTAAACGACCTAGAGCTAATCTAAATCGATTTCTGAGGTGATCTATATCATCGAGTGTACCCATTCCAAATTTCACCCCAATAAGGTAATCCACAGCAGTCAATACATCTTGTGGTAATGAAAAAATCTCGTTCTCAGGTATATCAAGGTTCAATTTTTGGTTCAGATTTCGTCGACCAATATTTCCCAATTCACATCTTTGTCGGAAATTTTTTTCTTGCAATTATTTACATAGAGACTCGGAAAATACCAAATCGCCACTTATACAGTAGAGTTTTTTATAAAACTATAGAATGGCTTTTTCCCTCGACCATAGATATTCCTCCCGCTCCCACCTCTCCTTCTTCTTCAATAAAAATAGAAATCTTTCGGGATAGCGAGTATTGTCCAGAATCTCTTCGAGATTTAAACCCATCACTGATAATAGAACTGGAATAGATATTTTTTGTTTTCTGCTTACACGAGCCCATATCCTTTCTCCCACATCGATCTCTAATTTCGATCTTCTTCCCCAATCTGAAATCAGAGTGCCAGTATATATATAATTATTTCTATTATGGTCTAATTCCGAACGGTAATAAATACCGGGACTTATTAATATTTGATTAACCACAACTTTGTAAATCCCATTTACTACAAATGTTCTATGGGAATTCATTAAAGGAATATTTCCGAGAAATACAGTTTGTTTATGTATCTTCCTACTATTCCTCCGAATTGATCTTGCTGGTACATATAATTCAGAGTAATATGTAAGGGACTGATATACAACATCTCTCTCTTTGATGAAAGGTTATGCTAATTCATATTCATTACCAAAAAGCCTGAATTCAATTTCTTTATCTATATCCTCAATTTTTGGAAAATTATGAAGTTCTTCCATCAAGCCCTGATCGATAAAACGACAAAATCCTTCAAATTGTATCTTACCAAATTCAGGGATTGTAAACGCTCCCTCATTTTCATCTAATCGCATTGGAAGTTTCCCATCTGTAGAAAAATCTATTCAATTATTCCCGATTGATCTATATGGATCAATCCGACAAAAAAGATTCGGATGTATATTCAGTCTTCACTATATCCCATGAAATTCTACTCGTATCCAGATATACTTCCAATTAAAAAAAAAAGGATAAGGAAGAGGTACTTTGATACTTTCTTCCAACCACGTGAAATGGAGCTATGAATGAATGAATCAAACCATTCTTAAATGTTAATCTCACTTAGAAAATGTCCTAATGAAAATAGTCAGATCGAAAGAAAGACGAAGAACAAATTAGATCCATTTCCTTTATGGTTGACTTTAGCATACATCTCATACTATACTTAAAGGACGGACGAATTACTTGAAAGGACAGAAGATTTGATCTGTCCATGGGATTCCCATATCTCGGTGACGTAGCCAAGCGGTAAGGCAGAGGACTGCAAATCCTCCATCCCCAGTTCGAATCCGGGTGTCGCCTTGTTGAGGTAAGTAAATGGAAGGAAAAGTCTGTATTTCCATTACAGAACCTCTGGAGACATTGGTACATATTACCAATATAGATAGTGAGTTACATACATTTGATCCCGATTCCGTCGTGAATGTACGACCCTCAAGTTAGTTATAGTAACTTGTTGGTCAATGAACAAATGGATTTATTGATCTCTAATATTAGCTCGAACGTCAGTAACGTTCAGAATGCAAAGGTGGACCATTCATTTCAACTTCAACTTTGCACTATGGTTAATAGTTCCCTTATCATCTCGATGATGAAATCATTATCTTTTAGAGAACATGATCCGTATGGATATAGTCGGTATAACTTGGGCTGCTTTAATGGTAGTTTTTACATTTTCCCTTTCAGTCATAGTATGGGGGAGAAGTGGGCGATAATGGTAATGCTTAAGAATCAATTATTGCGTTCCTTCCATATCATGCATGGTAATATATTCTATTCCACAAGGATCTAGTAATATTGAATCTTCGTTTCAAATTGAACTTTCTACATGGAATTATTTCCTCTTTGTCCCGTAAGGGATGTACGTAATCCCTTATCATTATCATTTTCCTATGAAAAATCTTATTTTCTTCAACAAGTTTGAATTCATTAGTTATTTTCTAGAATGAGTCGATAATCTCATTTCTTCCACTGAAGAACGATCTCTCTTCTCTTTCTTAGTAGGAATAGAAAGAGTCCCTGTTTTATCGGATGGTTCCGAATTGATTGGATCTGATATGAATTCCGTTCTTGGAAAAATATGGGACATAAGTCATAGATTCCTTTGCTTTTTCATATACCATTTCAAGTGCTATATCTAACGTGTGCTATATATAGATGTTCGTACCGAAAAAAAGATGTTCAACTTTGATCCTAAAGAATCCGCAAGTACGTTCAGAATTAAGTCTGTCTGCATTGGGTCTATTTTTCCAGGAGCAGGAAGAAGGTGATGTGATCAGCTCCGCTATTTTATGGTATGAGGTCCTTCATCCTACATTTACCATATATGGATAAGTACCATTAAGATATATTTATCCATATATGGGTGTAAAAGAAGAAGTAGTACAAAAGAAAAGGTTAGATATTCTTTTCCTCCGTACTACTTTTTTTTCTTTTCAAAAAAAATTAAAAGCAATCCCTACCCTGTATTGTTGTAATACAATAGATCCACCCTACCCTATATTGTTGTAATATAAAAGATCTCACAACCTATTTTATACTTATGATCTGGATCATAAAGTTCTATCTAGTGATCAACGATCAATTGATTTTCATCAAAATCAATTGCTTCCACTGCTTGCACTGGCCGTTTTGACGTAAGGGATAATTAGAAAAGTAGTAGGAACTGCAAGGAATAGTAGAACATCAATAAATGCAAGGGTATTTACTTCCATGATCTCCTTATTTTAACTTTGTTAAAAAATAGCTCGAGATTTGATCTCATAGAGATGAATGAACCTTTCTTTCAAGATCCATGAAATAGATGTATGTCATTGATAGAATTGGTTCGAGTAACGGAATCTAACTAATGGATTGAATGAATTCTTCGATGGAAATAGTATAACCTAATACGATCACTTTTGACAAGACTAGTAGTAAAAACTTATGTGCATCAGAAAAAAGTTCCGATCAACACATGTCTGGTATAATTTCAAAAGAATAGGATTCGTACGAATAAGAACCTTATGCTCCTCCAGAAGACGTTCGTCAGACATGAGAGATAATTTGCTTGGATCTCCACGATTTAGATGGAATTGTGAATCTATCCCGCTTCGGTGATGATATAGAAAGAAGTATCCCATATCGAATTTATCCAGAGGCCCACCCATGACCTTGGAATGATAAGGACTAGTCCGTCCAGATCCTGACATGATCATTCATAGTTCACTTACTATTGGATCGGGACTGGCGGGACTCGAACTTGAAACTTCCGTCTTGACAGGGCGATACTCTAACCAATTGAGCTACAATCCCAATACAGTACAGTTCACCTACTATTGGATAATATTTATTTCATGATAGGTGCTAGATAGGTCATATAGATTATGTGAGTGCTAGGTCGATTAAATATCTTATCCTTCTCTTTCATTTTTGAAATGTATCGATTCATACGGAATTGGGCATCTACGATATGAATAGATATCGATGTCAGGGTTCAATAACCAATTATCTTTTCATTCATGATTAGCATGAATATAACCATACTGATAGATTAGTATTGATGATATTGGTTGGGTCGAGCTGGATTTGAACCAGCGTAGGCATATTGCCAACGGATTTACAGTCCGTCCTCATTAACCACTCGGGCATCGACCCAGGAACAAGACAATAATTGAAAATTATTTAGGATACCTAACGAATGGATCATGGTACCCCCAGGGGAAGTTGAATCCCCGTTGCCTCCTTGAAAGAGAGATGTCCTGATCCACTAGACGATAGGGGCCACCAATCTATTCTTTATAATATGAAAGTGATCGGGAAGTTGTCAATAGTATGACCAAAATTCTTGGTTTCCTCAAGTTTTTTTTTTTTTTTTTTTTTTTTTCAATAAACTTGCCTATCGATAAAATGGAGTCCCTTCAGAAATTAATTATTGCAACTAAAACAACTCTAAAGCAATTTACAGAATCTCTATTTGTGATCCATCGGCCCAGTTCCGATAAAAAAGACTTTATGGACTCAAATTATACAAAATGTTTCATGCTTGATAATTTTAATCATTTTAATAGTGAATGGGGCTTATCGTTCTCTGATCGAAGTTATCCGGAAAAGACTCAAAAAAATATAAATGGGTTGGTTGGACAAAAGATCGATCCGTATGTTACAATCGGATCGTGGCGGGTATAGTTTAGCGGTAAAAGTGTGATTCGTTACATTATCAACTCGAATAATGGAAGGATCTTTTACATGGATCTTTGATCCATCTAAAGCTCTATTTCCAGATAGGTTCAAAACCTCCCCTATACCATCCATCCAGAGTTCATATGTTACACAACTTCATATACTTTACGTTCCCATATTAGAGTATAGTGCTTCACTTCTTTCCATTAAAATAAATGCCCGTTGGTGTTCCAAAAGTGCCTTTCTGAGCCCCTGGAGATGAAGATGCAACTTGGGTCGACTTATACAACCGACTTTATCGAGAGAGATTACTTTTTTTGGCTCAGGATATCAATCACGAGATTGCAAATCAACTCATGGCTCTCATGGTATATTTGAGTGCAGAAGATGCAAATACAGATATTTTCTCATTTATCAATTGTCCCGGTGGATCAGTAATACCAGGGGTAGGTCTTTTCGATATGATGCAAGCAATATTACTAGATGTATATACAATATGCATGGGGGTAGCTGCTTCAATGGGATCTTTCATCCTAATCGGGGGAGAAATGCCTAAACGTATAGCATTACCTCACGCTAGTGTTATGATCCACCAACCTGCTAGTTCCTATTATGACGGATTGGCTGCAGATTTTCATAACGAATTGAAACATGTAACGATGCTTTGCGATTACATAACCAAATGTTATATAGAAAGAACGGGCCAACCCGGAGAGGTAATTCAATGGGACCTGAACAGAGATGTTTTTATGTCAGCAACAGAAGCCCAAGCTTATGGCATAGTTGATGTCGTAGCGGAAGGTTGATCTCATAGCGGAAGATCCTCTTTTTAATTTATTTTTATAATGAACTGTAAACTGTGATCTCTTTGTTCCTTTTCAAAAAAAGGGGGGGGGGAGTGATTCATTTCATAATCACCTAATATGGTATGGTTAGGATCAATCCGAACCAGTTGATTCCACATACAATATAGCTAGAATGCCCACTATTCAACAACTTATTAGAAATGCAAGACAACCAATAGAGAATAGAAAAAAATCTCCTGCTCTTCGAGGATGTCCTCAGTGTAGACGAGTATGTGCTAGGGTGTATGTGCGACTCGTTTGGATCAGAAACTTAAACAGACTGGGAAATTCTTACAACGGAATAATAGAAGAATTTTCCCACTGTAATCAAGTAAAGATCCATCGTCTAACCTTACTGGGGATGAAATTTATGGTTTCCATTGGTGCAAATCCAATCACCTTAATGTGGGATGAAAAGCAATTCCTCATTGGTAGCAAATGGTCATCAATCCATTGAGCAGGGAAATCATGCAAATTGAAGAAGCATAAAGTTTATGCTCATATTGCCGCGAGAACGGAACAACAGGGTCAGCTACCTGGCCAACCCCAGAATTACATGTCGTTACTGTATTAATAGATCTTGTAATGAGAGTATTTATTACTTAATGATTCAAGAGTAGAGCTGGACATGGTAAACCGTACAAGTTACCGATAACATACTCATCTCATATTTCGGAAATGAATAAAAGGTTCTGGCGTATAGAGAGGACCTTACCGTTGGAGAAAGAACCATAGAAACGATGAAACCCATGATTTTTTCTCATTCTCAGTACAAGGTCCCAGTCCTTGCCTACCAGGAAGATGCCTATCCAAAGGGAATTATGGTTGGGAAGGTTGCAGTAGCAAAATCCATTGGAACTTTTATTTTCTAAATAAGAAGAATCAGTGTTATTCTTAATGGACCAAACAAAACAAATGACTAACCGAGAAAAATATTAGCGATTCATGAGAGTAAACTTCAATGACCAGAGTGAAATGTGGATATATAGCTCAAAAACGTCGGAAAACAATTCTTGCATTTGTGTCAGGTTCTTGAGGGGCCCATTCAAAACTTTTTCGAATTGCTAACCAATGAAAAGCTAGAGCCTTATTTTCCGCCCATCGAGATAGAGGTAAACGCAAGAGAGATCTTCGACGTTTGTGGATTACTCGGATCAATGCAGCAGCTCGTGCCAATGGGGTTTCTTATAATAGATTCATCCAATATTTGTACAAGAGGCAGTTGCTTCCAAATCGTAAAACACTTGCACAAATAGCTGTATTAGATAGTAATTGCTTTTCCACCATCTTTAACAACTTATCGTATGATGAAATAGGTTAGGTATAGATGAAATAAATAGGTAAAGATGGAATGGGTATAACAGATTCTCCCGGAGAATTCCCTCCGGGAAGGTAGAAATATTGAAAAGTTTTTTCATATTGGATTGGAAATGAACGAAAAGAATTCAATCCAATTCTTTTCCAAAAATGAAATCCTGTTGACTTTTTCAACAATAGACTCAATATCTGCATCTTTATTGAACAGATATTCCAGCTCCGATTTGATTAAGGAGTAGGCTTATTTCCCATGGATCAAATTAGTTTTCATTATAAAGAAAAGGTAACAAAGATAGAATACGAGCTCGTTTAATAGCGTTAGTTATTAGACATTGTTGTTTTGAAGTTAATCTATTCACTCGGCCGGATAATATTTTTCCTTGCTCACTAATAAATCGACTAATTAGGCTCATATTTTTATAATCGATCTGATCTCCCGACCTAATAGGTGACAAATGTCTACAAATTGGTTTCAAATATCTACGAATTGGTTTCAAATGTCTGCGAATTGGTTTCAAATGTCTACGAAAAGATTGCTTGGGTTTATCCATAGTTTGTTTCATGAACCTTTTGAATACTATTTATTCCAAATCTTTTTAAAATATTGTTCCATTAAAGATCTTGTTGAAATACTATTTATTTTTATATCTGTGATTTATTCCTATCCATGGGTAGGAGTAGTACGTTTAATCTCCTTTTTTTATCTCTCCATGAATGGTATGCTTGTAACAATAGGGACAAAATTTATTTGATTCCAATCGAATAGGTGTATTGCGTTGATTTTTCCGAGTCGTATATCTAGAAATCCTTGGGAATCTTTTATAAACACTATCTTGTGTACAACTAGTGCACTCCAAAGTAACTGTTACTCTTATATCTCCGCTCTTGGCCATAAAATTACTCTGAATATTGGTTTTGCTTTTCGACCTCAAAAATAAAAAGGGAAAAAGGGATAGAAGTTGATAGCCGGAGATCCTACGGTGAAACATTTGAAAGTAAAAAAATGATTGATCAGGAGTGAGTTTTCAGTTTTACTTACAAAATTGAATGTGGAAAGAATCTTTAGATCGATATTTCTACTTGAATTCTACCCCCTTCCAGTCCTAAACTTAGATCCTTTTTGGGGCTGAATGCACTAATTTCTCCAAGAGGTAGGAGAAGTCAATCTAGCACAATCTTTTTTCCCTTGGCTTTAAGGGGAGGAAAAAAATTAAAAAAAGGAAAGAATAAGAGCATCTGGAAAAAAACGATTGATTTCTATCAATAGGCCGGCTAAAAAAATGACGCATAAAATAGCTAACACAGGCGCTGTGGAAAGATAGGTCTTTAGATCTTGCATTGTAAATTCTCCTTATTGATCATAATGTGTAAGTGATTCAACCGTATCAATAGTTATGAATCCTAGAGAAAACTCGGAACTGATGAATATATATAATGTGATCCGGGTTGTGGTCCTATTTATAGAAAAGGAAAAAGATGTTTCATCACCATAATGAATAGTGATATTCTAGATAATAGACCCTACATGTATAAAGTCTTTTCACTCACGAGATCGAAGAGAAATGAAGGTGGAAAAATGTGGGAAACATATTTCAAATTCTATAAAATAAAATTAAAATAACATTGTCTAATGATTAGAAGGGATGTAGCGCAGCTTGGTAGTGTGTTTGTTTTGGGTACAAAATGTCGTAGGTTCAAATCTTGTCATCCCTACCTTTCCCTTCTTTTCTATGGAAAGAAAGGAATGAAATATCATTTGATATCGATTCGACGGGAACATCAAATAATTAAATCGTATCAGATGCGAAAGTGTTTTGCTCTAAGAGTATCAACAAAAGGTATTTTTCCTTCATCTCCGAATATTAAAGAAAGCGCTCTTAGTTCAGTTCGGTAGAACGTAGGTCTCCAAAACCTGATGCCGTAGGTTCAAATCCTACATAGCGTGATTCTGTTCCTATCAAATCCAACCCTCAAAATTATCGATAATTCATTCCAACTGGAACGAGCAATGGAATCTGACCTCCCAGGAAAAGTAGGAGGCCAATGAAATTGGAGGATATTCCAGGATCAAATATCCAATTGATAACCACGTCGGTATTGTGAATATGCAGTTACGAATAATCCGGCCAAAGTTATAGGAATTAGACCTAACACAATTCCGGATGGCAAAGCCTCAATCATTTCTATTCAACGGAATAAGTACGGATAATAGCTATACTGGATAATACCCTTAATTTGCTATGAATCTCAATGATCAAAAATTTATATAGAGGGAATAAACAAAATTATTGAAATTGAAATAGTGAAGTGAGAGGGTTTCCCCTTCCTTCATTTTGAATAAGTTGTATCTTGCTCGAACTAATGAATAGGACTAGGGTGAAAATGATAGAAGCCAATAAGAAACCGAAATAACTAATTATAGTTATAGTAGGCGTGGAAGGACTGAATGAAATATGGTTTATACATATCTTCATGAGACAATTACCTAAATTTTTCTTTTCGTAACCTTGAGATCAGAATACAGAAGATCAATTGTCCCAATTCGTACCAATTCTCCTATATCTACTATAGGATATGTATGAATGAACATGGATGAGAGGAGATCTATAGTAGAAATCTCTTCATTATCCTAGAAATCATTCATCGAGCAACTAATGAATAGCACCGGCAAACCCCTTCACAAATTGTCGAATGTAATCTTCTTACAGGGTGAATGAATTCTCAATCAGTACGATTGGATCACCTGGCATTATATTTTTACCAATAGTTATCGGTCCAGAGACTGGACCGGAAGAAAACTCTCCATAGACATAGCCAAAGTTTTGTGAATTTCACGTTTAGGTGTAAGAAAGAATATGAATATCCAGTTTTTCCTTTCATTTCTTGATCTTATTGATCCAATCATTCGACCCTCTAGACGGATTAGGTTTTTTCAATATTAATTATTAGAGCAAGTAGAGCCCGATATTACAGAAATTCCACCTATTGCAAAGAGTAACTTGTAATTTCACATACCTAAAATTGACTAGGTTCTATTGCACTATCCAATTGGTTTTATCTAATAAGTAACACCTACTCATTAATACAAGGTACTATATAATAAGTCTGTGGCATAACTCCATCTGTGCCGGATACTATTGGAAAAGCAACATACATCTGCGTAGCACCAATGATCCCCGTGCAATTTGAATTACTGGGTTCATCTACACGGGCATAATGTCATGTCGGAATGAAAAAGGAAGAATATAAAAGAATAATATTCTGGATGAGTTTTATTGATAGTTATTGATATCCTTTGCAAGCGACACTCATCCTCTTTTTCGGTTCTAAAGCCACCCGTATGCAGAAGCTAATTCCAATCGAAAATTTCCACTATGCTACTGTTGCAACATCGATTGAGGGAGTTGGGGTTCCTTACCCCCGGACGGACCTCGGAACATGCAATATTCTCTTCTTTCTGTTGGGATTTAGTCGACCAAACAGAGATAGAATAACTGCTGGCAGGAACAGAATCATTCTATCCCGTTCCTTCTCGATACTCATCAAAATTGTATTGTTGTTTCAGAAGAAGCTAGTTATACTGGTCCAGTAGACTTTAAAGATACCCTTGGTATAACAATGACAATCGAACAAGGATTGGAGAAGATATCAATAGTTTTCCATTTCCTGATCTCTATCTTTCATGGGATCAATTCCCCCTTGACTGACTTTACAATAATATATGGAGTTGAGCATGTCTGGGAATACGGGAGAACGCTCCTTTGCTGACATTATTACTAGTATTAGATACTGGGTTATCCATAGCATTACCATACCTTCTCTATTCATTGCAGGTTGGTTATTTGTAGGCACAGGTTTGGCTTATGATGTGTTCGGGAGCCCCCGACCAAATGAGTATTTCAAAGAAAGTCGACAAGAGGTTCCATTAGTAACTGGCCATTTCGATCCATTAGAGCAACTCGATGAATTTACTAGATCTTTTTAGGAGGCACTAATGACTATAGATAGAACTTATCCAATTTTTACAGTTAGATGGTTGGCCGTTCACGGGCTAGCTATCCCTACAGTTTTTTTCTTGGGATCAATATCGGCAATGCAGTTCATCCAACGATAAACTCTATACTAAAGTAAGAGGAAGTATGTAGATATGACACAACCGAACCCAAACGACCAAAATGTTGAATTGAATCATACCAGTCTTTATTGACGGTTGCTACTAATTTTTGTACTTGCTGTTCCATTCTCCAATTATTTTTTCAATTAGGAACAATGATAATATTCTCACTCCAATCGAAGAGATCTAATACGCATAATTATCTATGCTATGACTGTTTATGTCTCGAGTATGACCACTTAAGAAAATGTGAAAGGGAGTAAGAGAAATGGCCGATACCACTGGAAGGATCCCTCTTTGGTTGATAGGTACTGTAACTGGTATTATCGTGATTGGTCTACTGGGTGTCTTTTTCTATGGTTCATATTCCGGATTAGGGTCATCCCTATAGTAGGGGAAATGAACTTACTGTGGGAAATAGTATGCATGCGAAAGTGAAAAATCGATAAGGCCTTACCCTTCAAAGAAGGGTAAGGCCTTATCGAAATCTCTTTTTGAGATTCTTTCTATATTAATCCGAATTAGAAGAGAAGATTCGTACAAATAAAATGACTCTGCCATTTACTTCATTCAATGCCTTTCAGTCAAGTGATGAGCCAATCTATTCTTCCGCTATATGATCGGAAAAAATTTGGATCGATCAAATTTAAATATCTGTCGAAGGAACAACGGAAAAACGGATAATATTAAGTACTAAATATTTTCTCATTTATCTGATGGAAGATTATGCGAAGTTTTTGTAAAAACCCGAACTATGAGAATCTAAATGTGCATATAGAATATTTTCTTCTATTTTTTTGGCTTACAAAATAAAAGTGGAGGAAAAATACCTTTTATTCATTTTCTCTCATTAGGAACAAACCCTATCAAAAGTTTTATAGGTTTTTTTTTATGAGTGATATTGCCCCTTACTTGTCTGCTCTTCCTTCTTTAGGAATTTTCAGTATAACGTACAAAATAATCTTCAAATTACGAAGGAATTGACGAATAGGACAAGATCGGAAACCCAATTAGTTCTTCGAATAATGAAATAGGAGAATGGGATCAAAGAAAATAGGAATCTTCTCCAAGATTGCTTAGTTATTCTCCTCATCTCTCCTCCCTACGATCTATCTCTATTTTCCGGATCGTTTGGACAAGGAAAGGAGGGAATGGCATGTATATAGTACACGATATAGCATATCGGGGATCGTTCAACAAGTTGATCTGTTCCAGTGCTTATGGAGTCACTCCCTATTTCAATTTTATTCCAATTTAGATCTAAATGAACATTTTATCAAGAATATATAAGGGAGAAGAAGGATAAAAGGCTCCAAAGGGGTATTCATTTTTGAATCAATAAGTAAACTTCATGTTAAAAAATCTATGGACCTAAAGATTCATCTCGGCCAATTGAACTTTCTCAAATTGTTTCTTCTTAAGGACCAAAAATATCTGTGCCAGAATGACAGATGCTAAGAATAATAAAAGACCTTTAACACGTAATGGATCTTGAAGTACTATCTCTGCATCTCCTTGACCAAATCCACCCAAATTAGGGTTATTCGTTTAATGGCTGATCGAACTTGATCAATTCGCCTTCTGAAATAAGAAGCTCCGGTCCTGGAGGTACAATGTCAACCACTTGCCCACCGCCTGATGTATTATCGATAGTTATCTCATATCCATCCTTTTCTTTACATAAAATTTTGCTCACTCTTCCTGTTGCTGAAGCACTATAGACCGTATTGTTGCTCTTACTCCCGTCGGGATAAATTTGTCCTCTTCCTCTATTACCATCCACATATATGGGATATTTCAGGAAGTGAGCTTCTTTATCAGTAGAAGGATCTGGTGAAAGGATGGGGAACACAAGTTCACTATATTTTTGACCGGGAACAAGACCTATTACAATAATGTTTTTTTATTGGGACGATAGTTCTGAAAATAAAGATTACCCGTCTTTTGTCTAATCTCAGGGGAAATACGATCCGGAGGGGCTAATTCAAAGCCCTCGGGTAAAATTAGAACAACTCCTACATTTAAAGCCCCTTTCTTGCCATTAGCAAGAACTTGTTTCATTTGCATATCATAGGGGATCTTAACAACTGCTTCAAATACGGTATTGGGAAGCACGGACTATGGAACCTCAATATCCACACGTTTTTTTTGCCAAGTGACAATTGGCACATACAATACGTCCAGTGGCTTCTCAGGGATTTTCATAACCCTGCTGTGCAAAAATGGGATATGCATTCGAAATGGATGTTCGAGTTATGACATGTATCATGACCAGGATGGAAATTAACCGAGTCATCTTTTTCGCCCATTCATAAGTATTTCTATTTTGCATGGTTCAATTATTGGTTCCAAATCATTTTTGGGGTGAGAGTAGGTAGCTCTCATAATTACCTGCCAAAAATTCTGCGACTATATTGATTCAACCAAACCTAAAAATAAGAAATCGGAAGTCTCACACCAGGAGAAGAATGAAGGGGAGGAATAGCTAATTCCTGAACACGGAAAACACTTTATTATTCTGTTTCAATTGTTTCGATCGGAGAAAACAACCTACCTATTCTTTATTCATTCATCGAATGATAAATTACTACAAGTGAAGGAGATATACGATTGAAACGACGGAAGATCCAATATTTAAGAATCGTATCTAAGATGTCTGGAAAAGTTGAAACAAGACTAGATATGATTCGTTCATTATGGGCAAATCCATAACTTTCGGAGATCGAATCGATCATCAGTTCCCAACCATGGGGTGAATGAAACCCAATACATAGATCGGTTGCTAAAAGAATTAGAAAAGCTTTCATTGTATCGCTCAGACTATAGAAGAATTCTTGGATCTAAGAATTGATAATGGCGAGTTTATTCTTACCCAGAATGATATAAGCACTTATAAAAGCTAAACCTATTAGATTTGTTAATAAATGTGATATTATCTGGATACAATCTTCATTGTACATTTCGACCAATTGGATCGTTTCTTTGTGAATCTCTATACGAAGAGATTGTGAATGTGTTCCCAAAGAATCTTCCACCATTCTTTCTAACAAGAATAGTTCTTCTATTTTCTTAAATCTTCCCAGAGCATTTTGTTCCTGGAGATAATAAATTTTTTTATGAGATTTAACCGTATTCCACCAACTTGTAACCCAAGGCTCCAAACCTTTTCGTAATGAAATAGGAATTACCCAAGGCAGTACTACTAAACATGTGAGATATCGTAGGGAAGCTGATGCTTTATATTCGGACACTTCCAATTCGTGAATCGCTAACGAACCTGATTCACTTGTCAGTTCTGTCCGAAATCTAGACAAAGTACGGGTGATAGAATGAGGTATGGGATCCATAGATTGATCTATTGCATAATTGTTTGATCCCGATCAAAAAAATATACTAAGTAAAAGGTTTGTTCAAAATGGGTGAGACGGAGCATAAGGAGATCATTCCAAATCATTTATATCTGGACCAATTATCTATTCATTTTTTTCATCTTCTTCTTTTTTAGAAGAATAACTTGAAGTAACATAAGTCTTATTCATTGCCAAGATCCTTTGAATCCTGATCACTAGATCCTTTACGAATATTTCCCCAGTTATCTCCAAAGATGACAAACACTCTTGAAAAATAGAGAACGACAAAAAGTCATAATTGGATCGTGATTAGAGGAAAAAAGTGTTTTAGTTTTAGGGAAACCAGACCACTCTATCTAGTAATTGTTGTTTCTGATACATCATATTCATCTACTAGGAAAAATCCTAGTGAACCTAGAAAGTGGATACAAGCGCAAAAGAAATTACTTCTTTTTCGAGACCCTGTTATAAGTTCTATCCAGAGCCATTTGGATCGACGATTCATAAAAAATTGTATTCAATTCCATCTTATTGAAGTTGAGGGAATAGCCAACTTTTTTATCCTTTGGTTCCCAAACTCTTATGAACAATCTATATAGATAGATAATTTTCAGTTAAGTCAGCCAAGTTTGTCTTCTTGTCCATTCTTACCATCCATTTCAAATGGGTCCTTCCCTAATTTCTCAATTTTAGAAACAACATTGGATCAGTGGAGTATAAATATCTCCTGGAATAGATATCTATACCGTATGAAAAAAGAAAACCGACCACATTAACATATTGACCCATACCTATTTATTGACATATGTGTAGATCCTATATGTATATGTATATGTATATGAATATGAATATGAATAAATATCCATATTCATATATATATAATTTGGATATTTATACCTATTTTGTGTCTATAAGAGTTCTATCTTATATCATCTAATATAGATATAGATATCCTATCTGTTATGCAATTGAAAGATTTAAACCCATTTATTAAATCTGATTTGTTCACATTCATAAAATCTCGTCATTCTGAATACACAGATGAGAAAGAACCATTGTAATTGCCATAAGTAATAAGCCGACTAAAGGCACCAAAATAGAGGGTAGGATAGGGAGTAGGTTAGGAATATCATAGAACGAGTACCTTACTTAATCAATGAAATGTTTATCCATATTACAAAGAATAATTATAAGGTCAAATAAGTGATGGACCAAATAAGCGGTCCCATTCGTCCTTCTTCATAGAATACATGTATGCAAGTGTTCGTTGTTCCTTTCCCCGTCTCTCCCGAAAAATACTAAAAAAGCATTTCAAGTTAGGGTAATTTTTTTTTAATAAGAGCTCGATGAGTTCAACAATGAGTTCTATATTACAATAATAAAAATATTTTATAATTATAATTATAAATATTAAATTAAATATTTATATTTTTAAAATATTTTTTTATTAATGGATGTGTAAAAATGAATTATTTTTATTAAATTTTAAATAAAATTATTATTAAAAAAATAAAGCAAAAGAATGGATTATTATTAATGATATTGATGGTAGTTCAATGTTATGAACATACATGAGAATCAATACTGATTTGGTTTGTTTGCGTGAACTTTTTAACACTTAGTTTAAATTAGTCACATTTTCACTTGAAAAATAAAAAGATTTCAGTATAATTTTGAGAAAATATGGCTGAATTTTTTGAAAATCTCAATTACCATTCTCAAGATTCAGGAAATTAAGTATCTCTTGAAAATTTATAATAATGTTGAACCCATTTATACCATTAAAAATGATTTAAACACTTCACAATCAAATTTATTAAAAAAATTATCACTCAATTCCACAAAATATTACCCATCCCAACTAAATTGTAACCCTGTTAGACACCACCATTTTTTTAAAATGCCATGGATATGACTTCATGCCTAGAATTTGAGGTACACTACTCACATATTTGATATGTGGAGGACGAAACTACACATCAGCATTTCGATGTGTTAAAATATTGAAACTTGGAATTTGACGTCCTTTCCTAAAGTTTTTTTTTTTTTTTTTTTCAGAGAAAAAAAGCGATATAGATTATATTAAGGAGATATAAAGATCATTATACATGGGAGTTCAGAAGCCTCAGTCGAAATAAATAGATCATTGTGAAAGGGGAAGACACATAGTTTCCCAAATGAGCGAATTGAGTTCAGATGTAACCATCAAAATGTAATATAGCAGATAGTCTATAACATAAGGAAGAAAACACATTATTGGACCCCAGGAGGGGCCGCAAAAGAAGCTATGGATCTACATGATCAGAATAGAGCTTGAACATAAAACATATTGATCTATCAGAGAGACAATGCTGCCAAAAAATAGCCTGCTTAGTCCAGGGAAGGCATGGACCCCGTAATTGAGATCAAAATGGAGTCAAGGGGCTGACAGATGTTCTGGAAGATACGTCCATTCCTCCATTTCCAAATGAACCAGCAAGTGAGGATGAAAAGAGCATGCCAGGAGGGGTGCTGGGCACTCCACCAGAAGAAATTATCCTGTACGGAGGAAAAATCCGGTGAGGACGTCCTTTCCTAAAGTTGCACGTCAACATTTACCAACATTAAAAATTTGAAACTCTCAAATCAACATTCAGGTGAATAACACGTCTTTTATTTATTTTAATTGTTAGTTACATAGGATTGTCCTTTATTTATTTTAATTGTTAGTTACATAGGATTTAATTATTAAATATTTTACTTTATTATTATTGTATTTATTTTAATAATCCGTTAGGATTTAATTATTAAATATTTTATACATAAGATATAATTATTAAATATTTTACATAATATATACATCATGTTATATTTAAAAATAATAAAATAATATTTACATTAATAAAAATCAATTAATATAACCATAAATAAAATATTTTAATTATTTTTTATGTGAGGTACATATATAATTTTTTTGTTTGATTTGACATAGATATAATTCATTTTATATAATTTAAATTAAAAAATTTCTTATATTTTTACTTTTCATTGTTAGGGAGATATGTAATTTTTTCATTCTTAATGCATAAATAGATCTAGCACCCTCAAAAAGTCAATTTTTTAAAAATCTTTATCCTATTTTGATTAAAATTAACTGGAAAAAATATTGTGAAAAAATGTCATTTTGTCTATAAGTTAGATTACGCCCAAAAATAATGTGAGTAGTAATTTGTAATAAGTAATTACATACAAATCCTACCTATTTTGGTGCAAAGACTTGCTTAAACTATAGCAGGTAGTAACTATAGGTAAATATATTTATTTACATGAATATATATTTATTTGTTTATATTAATCAATGTGATATAAAGAATTGAAATTTTAAACATAATATGGACTTATATAATTTTTGAAAGAATATTTTATTGAGTCGATATTTAAATGTTTACACTTATTTGAGAACACAATAATGCTACTTTGAGCGCAATAATTATGACTTAGTTGATTTTTATGATTTATTATTATTATTATTTTTTAATTTGACAACTTGATAGGTTTCAATTGTTGTATGTAACAACACCTTTTGAATTTATATAAAAAAAATATATTTGAAACCCACTTTGAGTTCTCATGGGTAGGTCTAGAATTACTCTATGTTTATGCAATGTGATTTAATCCTCGAATTAGTTTAATACAGTAGACAAAATCAAATCACTACGATTGTGGTATAAGAGTGGGTTTCGTTCCAGGATTCACACAATGATTTTCTCTGTGTAATAGGGTACTAGAAACCTTGTTAGGTGGTTTCACAACAAGAGTGTCGAAGGTACAAGTTGGATCACATAAACTAGGTTGAGGCATGTGGTTGTTGGTGATACATTTACAACTTATTAAAAAGGATGCCATCAAGGAGAAGAGGAGCAAGGCAAGGAGATGCAGGAAATCGAGAGCTAGAAGAGTTAAGACAAAGAATAGAAGCATTGGAGCATAGAAGAAATGGATATGTAGAAGTAGATTCAGAGCCTGAAGAAGAAACAAATGAAGAACATGATGCAAAGGAGAGAGATAGAGCAACAAGGTCGATTCATACTTGAGCAATAAAGGCAGTTAAAGAGATAAAGTTTTAGGTTATGATGGCAATTTGAGAGATGATGTGCTCATTGATTCGATGGGAGAACTTGAAAGATACTTCAAGTATGAAAATGTTATGACAAAGTTGAAGGGTCATGATGTACTGTGGTGGGATATGCTATAGAAAGATAGTGTAAATAATTAGCTAGAAAATATCAAGACTTGGAAGAAGATGGTTAGGAAGATCAAGGAGAAATTTCAACATGTTGATTACCAACATAATTTGTAGATAAGTACATAATTTAAGACAAAAGGAAACCTTTGTTCATGAGTACACCGAAGAGTTTTTCAGGTTGTCACTTTGATCCGGTATAAAAGGACAATAATTACAAAGAGTCAGAAGGTATGTGAATGGACTAAAATACTTGATTCAAGATGAAATGGGTACGCGTTATTTTCGGATTGTTGATGAAGCCTATGACATTGCCTTGAAGGTAGAGGAAAATTGAAAAGGAAAACACGAAAAAAAGGTATAGGAAGAGGTTTTAGAGGCATAGATAAGATAGGGATTGCTAGAGGCAATGAGAAAGAAGAAGAATCCACCAATGGTCAAGGTGGCAGATGTGGAAATATTGTTGGAAGAGGTAGAGGAAGTCTTGTCAGAGGAAAGGGAAAGTATGTAATTACTTGTTGTCACTGTGGTGTTGAAGGACATAAGAAATATAGTTCCTGGAAGGAAAAAATTCAGGGAGAAGAGTGAATCCATAACACAAGTTACGCAAGTCGATGAAACTTATGTTGCTAGAGAAAATGTGATTGTGCTTTAATAAGAACAGGGAGAAAACTTTATGTTTCACAGAGTACTGTTGAAGCCAGAGAAAACTTGGATGGAGAATAAAGAAAGAAAGTTTTCAAAACTAAATGTAAGGTCCAAGGAAAGTGTTGTAATTTGGTTATAGATAGTAGAAGTAAAGAGAATTTAGTGTCCTCTGAAGTCATGGACAAGTTGAAACTCAAAAGTTTAGCCCATTCAAATCCGTGCAAAGTCTCATGGTTACAAAAATGGAAACGAATGATTGCGACCAAGAAATGCTTATTAACATTTGAAATCCACAGCCTTCAGGAGCAAGTATTGTGTGGCGTGGTTAGCACGGACACATGCCACATACTTATTGGAAGGTTGTGGTTCTTTGACATAAAAGTTCACCATGATGGTCGGAAAAACACTTATGAGTTTAGGAAAGAGGGGCAATAATAAAACTCACCATAATGTTAGAAACTATAGTTGTTATAGTAGGAAAATGTGGAAGTACTAGCACATGCAACAAAAAGATCATGTTGTATATGAATGGATGTTTTTGTGAGTAGAATTGTTTAGATCTTTGTCTTTCAGATCCATAACATAAAAGCTTTGATTTTCGATGTGTTTCGAACCAACCAATGTGGTTCATCATCAGGATGAAACGATGAAGAGAGAATTTGATCCAACATGAGTATAAAAGGGGAGGAAGGAGTCTAATAGATCAAAAGTCAAAGAAATTAGTCGTTAGACCAAAAAATAACAAATAAATTAAAAATGATATAAAAAGTCTCAAAAAATGCAAAAAATAAAGGATACATATTAATATACATATTTTAATCACCATTTTTCGTGAGGATGAACCACATTAGTTGGTTCGAAACGACCAAATATACACTATGTGATTAATTCGAAAGACAAACTTATTATAAAATTATAAGTATTTTAATTATAATTTTTTTTTATAAGAATAAGTATATAATAAATTATAATAATAAAAAATTCAACATTAATAAATCCAAGTAACAAGGGTCAAATGATACTTAAATAATAATAAATATTATAAATATAATTATTGTAATTATATAATTACAAATACTATAAATATTAATATAATTATATAATAATTTATATAAAGATAAAGTAAAAAATAATTAACTAATATTTAAAAAATAAATTATATCCAAGTAAAATGGTCAAAAATAACTATGACTTAAAAATAATAATAATAATAATATTAAAACCATATATATTATGATAAAATGTAAATAAAATTATAAATACAAATAAGATTGAATATATATATATATATATATATATAATTCGAGTGCTTTAGTGGTTTTTCACGACGTTGAATCCATTTATGCAGTCAAAAATGTATTTTAAACAACAATAATTCTTGAAATTTTATTTGACTACTATAAGTTAAATTATGCCTATATATATATATATATATATATATATATATAAAACAAATAATTCTTTCATAAATTAAAGAAAACTTGAGCAAGTCTGGAAAATAACCCTGAATCATATAAGAGAAACTATTCTAGCGGAAACTTGGAGTCAAGAGGATTGGAAAACGATACCCGAGGAAGAACAGATCCTGACAAAGCTAAATCTAGATCAGAGAATGGTGGCTCTTCAGATGCGGAAAACGCCTGAAACAATCAGCACTAGCCCTATCCATTTCTCTCGCCCCTCTGAAGGTTTCATCAAACTGAATTTCGATGGAGCCTCCAAAGGGAACCCGGGGCCAACAGGGATCAGAGGCATCTTCCGGGATGACCAAGGCAGGACCAGATGGGTGTACGCAGACCATGGTGGTACCATGAGCAGTAACGAAGCCAAGCTAATGGCAGTTTATCAAAGATTAAGAATAGCAATAAGAAATGGATATAACAACCTGGAAGTGGAGGGCGACTCCCAACTGGTTATAGACATGATTAGGAAACTTAATAATGGTAATACTTGGGACAAAGTAGGGAAAAGCTGGAGGACGGCTAGCCTGGTCCAGGATTTGGAGACCTTTATAAAGAGAATTGAATATAAGATCATAAAACATGTAAGGAGGGAAGGCAACAAAGCAGAGGATTTCCTAGCTAACTCGGGATGTAATGAATAAGGTGGCAAGATGGACAATATATGGCCGCCACATCTTGAGGAGCCCAGATTGGAGCCCCTCAAAACAATCATTACACAAGATTACCATAAGGACACGACCTCATGTTAACAGATACAGGGGGCCCCTGATCGGGGTGGTGGAAGTGGAGAATACGATCAAAAAGACAGCGTAGGGGAGAGGTCGGCCAAGTCAGCCACCAACTTCCCTCATCATAATTCAAATGGACGCGGTGGCGTCCTGCATGCCTGAGGGAGTTATGAGGCAACGAGGTGACAAGAGAGTGGGGAGAGAGGAAGGAAGAAATAGCGACGGTAGTGGAATGGGACGCGAGAAAAATGAGAAAGGGTTCATGAGGGTGGCTAGGGGAGGAAGCGAGCTCAGTGTGCAGCGAAGGGAGGAAGAAAATAGAGCTGAGAAAGTGTTGAATTCTTCAGCGGTCGAGCGTAAGGCTGGGTATGTTTCCTTAACCTCAACTTCTGCATTTCATTCTGCCATACATGGTATGTTGGAAGAGGAAGGTGAATTGGGAATTGCTGGGGGAGGGCCGTGTCTGAGCGGGTCTGCAAGTCACCTTGGTATGCATAGTAAGCTGGAGGAGGAGGGGGGAAAGCGGGGAAATGCAGAGGAAGGGCTGGATTTGAATGGGCTAGAAGTATGCATGGTGAGGAAGCGTGACGATCAGAACATTGGTACGCTGGGGGACTGTGGGAGAAGGGAAAAGGGGCAGCCTTAAAAAACTGATTATGCCATTTGGGTGGGGGATAGGGTAACTGAGGGCCTGACCATTATTAGCCCAGGGGGAGAGAGACCAGAGAATATCCAATATAATAGGAGAGACTGAAGAGGGGAAGGCAGGCCTAGCGACAGGGACAAGCAGGCGTATGGGATGAGTGTAATTCCTGGAAAACTAACTTCTGATGTTGATAATGGTAAACAAGGGGCAGTAAATGGAAAGATGGCTCGCCTGGGCAAAGTCAGGGGTCGTGGAGGCCAAGGGCGGCAGAGCCAACCAGGTAGAAACGACCCAACAACTTCGACACCAGTAAATTAGAGACATGGCAGGAAATCCATGAGGACAAATATGCAAGAAGCTGCACAAGCATACAAAAAAGGCATCGACGCTGACATTCGTCAGCTGATACAGGAAATGGAAGACAATGTCATGGAAGAGGACTCCGAGCCTGAGATGGAGGAATGGGGGGATATTATCCCTGACCCAGGGCACACTAGAGGAAGGATGACGCTCTATCGGCAAGCCCTGCACATGTATTGGGTGTTGAAGCGATTACTTGCCAGGGCTCTGGAGCAGGTAGTGGGTGAAATGGAAGAAATAGCTCAAGGTATGCCAAATATCAAGAAAGATATGAAAAACTTGCAAATCATCATGATTATGCAAAACAACAAGCTGGATGAAATCCAACAACAATTGAAGAAGATATCTCTAGCACTGGGTGACTCGGTGGCAACACCTGCAAATGTGGAATCTGACAAAGAAGATCGAAGGGATTAGTCTCTTGCAGTCTCTATTTAGATGCATTTTGCGGATAACATTTGCTTTTCAGTTGTTTTATGTTAGTCTGGAACATGATTAGTGTTTTTAGTTGTGATATTTACCTAGCTTGGATTGAAAGACTTATTAAATTTTGTTATTGGATGGCCTACAATAGGCTCAGGTGGCCAACAGACTTGGTTTCCCATATGGGCAAGTTGAGGCCACCAAACTGATGTATATGGAACAACTTGATTTTATAAATAGATAAAGAAAGGTACTATCGCAGCTTACAATTTTTTTTTTAAAGAAAACTAAAATAAATAAAATAAAAATAAAAATAATATTAAAATCCTTAATCATAAAAATATTAAAATTATTTATAAATAATATTGATAATAAAATAAATTTTAGAATATATATATATATATATATATATAAAGTAATTAGTTAAATAAAAAAATATCCAGATAGGAAATAAAATGAAATAGAAGGAAAAAGAGAAAGAGCAAAATCAAATCAAGAAGAAGAATGTTTAGAGGAGAGAGGGAGGATTCAATTTTAATAGAGATTATGGTTGATGATAGGATCCTTGTTCTCTCCTCTAGACATTCTTCTTTTTAATTTAATATTGGTATTTCTCTTTTTCCTTCTATTTCATTTTATTTCCTATAGTTACACTTATATATATATATATATATATATATATATATATATATATATATATATATATATATATATATATATATATATATATATATGCTTCTTAATCTAAAATTTTATTTTATTAAGTATTATTTATATTTCTTTTAGCTTAATATTTATTCTTTATAGTATTTTTATGATTAAAGGATTTAATATTATATTTATTTTTACTTTAGTTTTCTTTTATCTTTGAAATAAATATTTCTTATAAAAATTTAATTATAATGATTATTTTAGTTGGTTAAAAAAAAGGTTCTTCTTTGAGATCCTCGCCACCCCTGTTGTCCAATATGGTTGTGAAGTCTGAGGTTGCAGTATATTCAAAGAGTCGTGGATAAATATTAAGATGATTCAAAAGAAATTCATAACCTACAATCTCAAGATCAAGGAAAATACTCCTTATCCTATCCTCTTGATTGAAGCTGACCTCTCCCCTATTAAAAGCAGGGCTATGTTTAAGTATCTAATGTCTAAGAAGAAGCTTTACAACATGGAATCTGAGAGACTTCCTAAAATTGCTTCTAACTTTAGTCAAAACCCCCACCTTCGCCTTAGGCGTGGGTAGAATAAGGATGCACGGTCTTGGCTCAACCATTGGGGGATAAACGAAGAGATCGTCTTGGGAAGCAAGGATAGTGTCAAAGATACTATCCCCTCCAAATTTAAGGATAAACTTTGGGATGATAAGGAGTTGGAGGGTAAAATGAAGCTAAGATACTATAAGGAGGTGATCAACCCTACCCTTGAGAACCAGAATTATCTTTCTGTTTTGACCAACTCGAAGAAAAAGATGAACATCGCTAAGATTAGAACTAATTCTCATGAGCTTCGAAGTGAGCTCAGGTGGTGGTCTACTCCCAAGACTCTTTCGAATGATAGAATTTGTCAGCTTTGTGATACTAAGAGGGTGGAAGATTAAAAACACTTTCTTTTAGATTGTTTAACCCTTACTCACATTTGCTCTCATTTCCCTAACATTTGTCACACTTCCAATCTTCTTGACTTGTTAAGTTAACCCAACTATAGTGATGTTGGTGCGCTTCTTTCCCTTCTTTTGAGCACATGAATAAGATTCTAAGAAATTATAATTAGGTTCCTCTTCTTCTTAAGGTCTAATAGACCGCATTGGTCTTAATGGACATTCATCATCATCATCATCATATTTATATTTATAATTGTATGTACATTTTACCATAATATATGGTTTTAATTTATTTTATTTTCAATTTTTTTTTGAATCCTCGTCCTTTTTACCATTTTATTTCGATATAATTGTTTTTTATTTATTTATTAGTTAATTATTTTTTACTTATCTTTATACTTTTATATTTACTAATATATAAATTATTATATAATTATAATAGTTATATTAATATTTATAATATTTGTAATTTTTTTTCCCCCTAGGAAAAAATCATAATTTCTATTAAGTATTAAGAAATTACATTTTGTAGATGCCGAAGCATATTCATATGGAGGCAGCATTGCCTGTCGAGTTCAAAAACTGTAGTTCTAGAAAGAGAAAAACCAAAATGTCTCCACGCAGGGAGCATTTCCAAAAAAAACTAGTATGTCTATCAGTGATCAAAATTGTAACTATGCTCTGAGGTTCTCAAAAAGAAATATCTGAGTGGGAGCAATAGCAATATACTCTCTGATACAATCACAGAAAGGCAATGCACCCCTGTTTGGAAGCTGATCAAAAAAACCTTGCCTCTCCTCAAGTCTCATATCTCCAAAGTTCCAGGTAATGGGAAACATACCAGCATATGGAGGGATAGAATAATGGGCCAGGAAGCCAAGGAAAAGCTCTCCCACCTGAGGCCGTTGCAGCAGTGGATGTCTGATACAAACCTCAAAACCCTCTTTGACATCTCAAATTGGGATCATGACAGCTGGAAAGGATGGAAAATTGGGCACCTCCCTGATGGACTAGAGGATCTCTGGAACAACCTTAAACTTTCACTGGCAGGAGCAGCTCCTTCAGGCAGAGCGAAAGAAGACAGCTACATATGGGATCCTACTGGAGGCAATTATTCAGTCAAGGAAGGTTACAAAGCGCTCCAAAACCAAGCAACATCAAACAATTGGCAATACCACAAGAATGCTTGGAAAATCGAAAGCCTTCCGAAGATCAAACTTTTTAATTGGACCTTGCTCCACGACAAGCTCCTAACAGCAGAAAATCTGAGAAAAAAGGGTATTCAGGGGCCTTCAATATGTTTTATGTGCAGGAAAAAGGAAGAAAACATTAACCACCTCTTCATAGAGTGCCCAATAGCTTCGTCCTGCTGGAAACTCATAACCAGCCCTCTTGAGATAGGGGATGTACCCAATCAGGTCTCTCTCCTTCAGAAAGGCTGGGGGAAACTCTTTCCTTTTGCAAACAAAAACATGAACCTTGCCAAGAGACTTTGGACCAGCATCCCTTCTAACCTCTGCTGGCAGATATGGCTAGCTAGAAATGAAAGCATATTCAAAGACAAAAAAACTAGTGTCTCAAGCATCCTGGTCAAAACTATTGCGCTCATAACAGAAACTATCGAAGCTAATGGGATCCAACATGTAGACCCGGACTACACAGATGAGCAGGTGAAGGAATGGGTCCAAAGATTCAATTATAAGATAAAAACAAAATGCAAGCCAATAAAAGAATCAGGGCAGAAGGAATGGAAACTCAGAGGGTCAAAAGAGGAAGTCAACAAATGGATTCAAAGGCAAAAGATGTTTACGCTTCACTTTGATGGGGCCTCAAAAAACAATCCAGGCATAGCTGGAGCAGGGGGAGTAATCAGGGATCCTCAAGGGAGAACGATGGTCACCTATGAATGGAGTTTGGCGACCATGTCAAACAACAAAGCCGAAGCATACAGCCTCCTATTGGGGACCTCCATTGCGTGGAAGTTGGGCATTCATGACCTCCTAGTGTTAGGCGATTCAGCAATCCTTATAGCAGCCATGAACACGGGGAATAACTTCAACCAATGTGCCCTGAACAGATTAAAAGATAGAATATTGGAACAAGTCAGGGGCATGAACAACGTGATCTATAAGCACGTCCTCAGAATCTACAATTCGACAGCAGATGAGCTGGCCAATAAGGCCACAAGAAGACCCACGGGCCAGGTGAAGGAGAATAATGAAATCTATGATCATGATATCCCTTAGTCAACTCTCAATCCCTATGCATCAGACTAGAAGTCACCTCAGGCATCCTATTCGAGACAGCCGGCCAGTGCAAAGGCGATCCTCTGTTCTCCAAATCCCTCTCGACTGCCAAAACTGGGGAAACAGGACATGGAATCGGCCTCAGGATTCGAGCAACGAAGGAATTAATAGTGGCTCTTTACGACACACCTCAGGAAGCAACAGAAGGCGTGATCACGCCCATGCCGGCTCCAGATTACAAGGACGGAGACATATCACCTCAGATGATCCGATGACAGTCAAGATCAGATCCTCCACACCCATTCACGAGCGGGAGAAAGCCCGATTTGGCCTTATAAATCTCAGCAAGCCTACCTGGGTCCTCACAACTCACCATAATCTCAGGAAGAGGCGGAGAGCTCTTTGGGGTCGGAGGCAGGGACAAGTCGGTCTCTTACACAGCAGCAAGGCTGGTATTGGTGCCAAAAGAACCTCTGAGACCCTCTCAACGGACGGCAATCGTTGGTATCTCTTCGCGCACAGTGCCAGCTTGTATCGATTGAAGCAACACATTTCGTGTGGGGGCTCAGTCGGTTTTCCTCTGCTCAGGGTAAACAAACTTCCTCATCTCTGTGTTTTTTCTAAGGCTAATCATCGGGTTAGTGTTCTCAGCAGCGCCCTCAAACAGCAACAGGGCTCTCTTTTCCACTCTGCTCCAGCCAATCAGTTCGGCAACACAAAGGTCAAGCCTCCCAAATCCTTTGCATTTGACAAAGCAGAAAATGCTCCAAACAAGAAGGCGGATCAGAACAACCAGCCTGCCAATCAACAGCAGCCAAGGAACCCAATGGATAACATTTTCAATAACAGGGAGTGTCATATGTGCAAAGCACATGTTGTCATGATTAACGCCCTGAAGAAGCAGGTGAAAGAGCTCACGGAGGACTACCACGCGGACAGAAATTCTAAGCGCAAGAAGCTGGAGAAGAGGAAGAAAGATATTGAAGACCTAAAGGACCGTTGCATCCACATGGAAGCTGTAATAGACCACCTCCGCTCCATCATCGAAAGTCAGCAAGGAGAAGCCTCAACTAGAGTGAGCAGGAGGGAACCACTCCCGGATGTCTCGGTCACCCAACACTCCCCTTAATCCATATGCACTGCAAATTTATTTGGATAGGAGGATCTTTTGTAAGGCAATATAGCCGTTTGTTTTCAGCCTTAAGTGTAGTCAAGAGAAGCTTCGAGAACTATGGGTCTGCGAACCCAATTTTGAATCTCAGCTCTTGGAACTTCCCCCTTATTGTAATAGATTCATGAACTGCAGTTTTATAATATACAAGTAGACGACGTTGTTAAAAAAAAAAAAAAATTGTAACTATGCTCTTTGCAGAGAGCAATATATATGCTGAATATAAACAAAAAGATTTGAGCTGAACTCATGTCTGGACAGTCTATGTACATGCTATAAACAAAAAAGTTACTGATAAAGTGTGGGCTTTATAGCCCATCGTCCATATGATCATCAAATGGTCTGTGGTAGTGCTGGTAGTATGTGCCGTCGATTTCCTCCTGGATCAACCAGTCTTCTCCTTCTCTGTGCGCGGCCTCTTTGGAGAGCTGGTCGGCGACGGTGTTTTGTTCCCTGTAAACGTGATGGCAGACAAATGATTCAAAGGAAGTAGTCAGTCTCTTTGCTTCATCAAGTATGTGTCTCAAAGAAAATGTATGACAATGAGATGCATCATTCAGCCAATTGCAAACAATTTTAGAGTCTCCAAATAGCTGTAGGTGTCTGCAATGTTTATGGATAACAAAGTGGATGATATGTTTGGCCGTGCATAGTTCAGCATAATTATTTGTGCCTCTACCAAGATTGATTTGTAGCTTGAAGCAATGCCTCTCATTGAGATGGAGAATAGCACCACCCCCACAGCCCGCTTCTTGGGCCGAGCCATCGAAGAAAGCCCATGGAATTGATTTGTCGATGGGTACAGGTCTGATGATTCGAGGTGGGGCGGGGGGATCCTCTTCAGGTACCATGTTATAATCAGCAACCATGTGGAGGATTATAGATGGCCAGTGAGGGGCTTTGAGATTCTATAATATTTGTAATTATATAATTATAATAGTTATATTTATAATAATTATTATTCTTTAAGTATTATTTGACCCTTAATTCTTACTTCTTGTTTTTATTAATGTTGGATTTTTCTTTTACCATATATTTATTATTATAAAAGAACTGTATAATTAAAATATTTATAAAAAATTATATAGTTAAAATAACTATGTGCATATTTATTATTATTTAATTATTAATAGGCCCTTATTTTTGGCATTTATTATGAATTTATATATATTTTAATTTATTTGTTAGTTTTTAGTTGTTTGACTTTTGACCTATTAGACTCCTTCATCCCTTTTTATATCCATTGTGGATTTGATTTTCTCTTCACCTTTTCGTCGTGATGATGAACCACATTAGTTGGTTCAAAACGTGTCGACAATCCATGATTTTATGTGATGGATCTGGAAGACAAAGATCTAAAATATCATGTTGTGTCCAGCCAAGGAGTTCGTACAAGAAGAAAGAAGGACCAAATTTTGTTTAACGGTGATTCTAAATGTTGTGCAAGAGGAAGTAGAATTAGAAACTAAACTTGCAGAGATTAAGTCCTTGTTAGATGAATTTAAAGAGATTGTTGCACATGAATTACCAAAACTACTACCTTTCGTGAGAAGTATCTCTCACGAAATTGACTTGATTCTTCAATCGAGATTACCAAACAAGGCAACTTACACGATGACTCCAACAGAAAATGAGGAAGTAAGTAAGCGGGTACAAGAGTTGCTTAATATATGATTGATAAGAGAAAGTTTGACTCCATGCGTTGTACTAGCATTATTGAATCGAAAGAAAACAAGTGAATGGAGAATGTGCATTGATTCTAGATCCATTAATAGAATAAACATCAAGTATCGATTTCTCTCGCCAAGGATGGAGGATATTATGGATTGTTTGAGTGGGGCTACCTATTTCACAAAGATAGACTTGAAGAGAGATTATCATCAAATCTGGATCAAGGAAGGTGATGAGTGGAAGACTGCTTTCAAGATGAAGGATGGATTGTTTGAATGGTTGGTTATGTCATTTGGGCTAACTAATGCCCCTAGCACATTCATGAGGCTCATGAATGAGGTATTAAAACCATTATTGGGAAAATTTGTTGCAGTGTACTTGGATAACATTTTAATTTTCATAAAAACCAAAGAGGAGCACTTGGAACATGTAAGGCAAGTGTTGCATTGGTTGAAGGAAGAGACGTTGTTGATCAACTTGAAGAAATGTACATTCATGCAAGATGAGTTGGTGTACTTGGGATTTTTTTTTTTATTTTGAAGGAAGGTTTGAAGATGGATTTTGAAAACATGAAGGCTATCATGGATTAGCCAACACTTTAGTCTACTTTTGAGGTGAGGAGCTTCCATGGATTGACAAGCTTCTACCGGCAATTCATTAGGAATTTCAACCAAATTTGTGCATCTCTTAGTGCATGAAAAAGGGGGATTTTAAATGGACAACAGGTAGTAGGGAAATTATTTGTAGATCTGAAAAGGAAGGTGACATAGAAAGTTGTTTTTGTGCTTCCAAACTTTGATAAAGTATTCCAAGTTGACTGTGATGCAAGTGGGGCAACAATTGGAGTAGTTTTAAGTCAAGAAGGAAGGCCAATAGAATTCTTCAGTGAGAATTGAATGAAGTTAATAATAAATATTTTGTATATGATCAGGAATTTATTCTATTGCGCGGGCTTTGAAGAAGTGGAGATACTATTTGTTGCCCAAGGAATTTAACTTGTTTACTGGTCACAAAGCATTACAATATACCAACAGTCAAGGTAAGTTGAATCAAATGCTTTCTTAATGGGTTGAATTTTTTCAAATTTATACATTTGTTCTAAAGCATAAATCTGGAAAGTCAAAAAAAGTTGTAGATGCTTTGAGTATGAGAGTGTTGCTATGCAACACTTTTTCAATAGAAATGACAAATTTGAAAAGCATGAAAGAGTTGTATGCAGAAGATTTTGATTTTGGAGAAGCTTGGATGCTTGTAAAGAACCTTAGAGTGTGGAAAGAACCATGTTCTTGGATTACTGTATCCAAGAAGGGTTTTTAATTTAACGAGCTACATGGTGGAGGCTTATGTGGACATTTTGGTATGGATAAGCCCTCAACGATGGTAAAGGAGAGTTATTTTTGGCCTAGCATCAACAAGGATGTTAGAAAGTTTATTGAGCATTGAAGATTTTTCCAACTAGCAAAGGGTAGAAGTCAAAAGGTGGGGTTGTATACTCCATCGTTGGTACCAAAAAGGTCGTGGGAAGATGTGAGTATGGACTTTGTCTTAGGGCTGCCAAGGATGAAAAGGAAGCATGAATTAATGATGGTCATTGTACATAGGTTTTTGAAGATGACACATTCATAACATGCAAAAGGAAAAGTGATGTTACTGAAGTGGTTGTTTTATTCTTCAAGGAAGTAGTGAGACTTCATGGTTTACCAAGAACCATTACTTTAGATAGAGATACAAGATTTTAGGGTCACTTTTGGAGGATGACATGGAAGAAAATGTAACCCAAATTATTATACAGTTCAACCTATCATATACAAATAGTTGGACAGGTTGAAGTAGTGAATAGGAGTCTTGGAAATTTTTTGAGAAGCTTGAGTAGTGAAAATCCCAACAAATGGGATATGGTTTTGGCACAGGCAAAGTTTGCCTACAATAATTCGGTGAATAGATGAATTGGTAAAATTCCATTTCAGATTGTGTATGGGAGGTCACCAAAAAGTGTTGTGGACCTTATACAGTAGTCAGATTTGGAGGAAAGGAAGAGTTTTGATGCAAGTGATTTCGAAGACAACATGCAGTTGATACACAAACATGTGAAGAAAGGATTGCAACATAGTAATGACCAGTATAAGGAGAAGGTAGATTTGAAAATAAGAGAAAAGGTTTTTGCAGATGGAGAGATGGTAATGGTGCATCTTCAAAAAGAGATATTTCCATGGGTTACTTACAATAACTTGAAATACAATAAAGTAGGCCCATGCAAAATTCTTTGGAAAAATTATAAAAACGCCTACAAGCTAGAGTTTCTAAGAGACTTGGAGAAACAACAAAGAGATAGGTACATCCATTGAGTGTAAGTAACAATTACCAGTTAAACATGTTGAAGAAGTGGAAGAAATTTTGGCCACAACAGTAAGAATGAAGACCCATTGTACAGAGTACTAGGGAAAATTTGAACACATGGGATCTGGAGATGCATCGTGGGTGACTGAACAAGAGATACCATGCCTATAAGGGACTTCAATCTCTAAAGGAATACCTCATGAGTTGGTAGCTCATATTTTCTTACCAAGCGTGTCTGATACAACAACATCCTTGGCCTTGGGCAATCCTCATCAACCAAAAACAAGCTTTTGTTTGAGTTCGTAATAAATGTTGTTACTCCCATGTATTTTAAGTTGTTGATACTCCAACTATGTTAGTTGTTTATACACCCAACTAATAGTTATTTCTAGTCCTGTAGCTATGTTATATCAAAGCGATGACTACTTTTGAGTTGTTGACATCCTATGATCATCTCTTGATACTCTTGTTACGTCGAGTTGTTGACACACTCAAACGATAGTTGTTTAACTATGTTGCTATAAGACAACCACTACTAGACACACAACGCAAATGGGATGTAGGTTATAAATTTTGGTTTTTCTACATACTAAGATGAAGCGAATTGATTCAACTTTGTAATGTATAGAGGTCGACAACATTGGAAATTTAATTATTTAGTTGGAATGTGAAGAGGTCGGTAACGTGAGAATAAACAACAAGAACAAGGAAGAAAAGGGTCTTTTGGCTTATCGACTTTTACTTGTTTGGCTCGGGCTCTTGGGATTTTGGCTTCTAGATCTTAGACTTTGGTATTGGTTTTTCCTGCTACATGATTTGGAGAGAGTGTGATTGGTTGTTGTGCAAGTTAAAGAGGGTGTTTTGGTTGTTGCATGGTATTGTTGTTTAACAATGTAGGAATTTCAAGCCCCCTAAGGACTTCACTCTCATATTTGAATTATTGTATGTGATAATAACACATTATAAATGAATTAAAAAGAAATATTTAAAATCCACTTTGAGCCCTTGTGGGCAAGTCTATAATTACTCTTTGCTTATGCTCTATGATTTAATCCTTGAATTAGTTTGATACACTAGCTAAAATCAAATTGTTGGGGATGTGTTCTTTGTAACAACGATTCTAATTTTGTATTTGTTATGAAAGCTATAGAAGCCTAGATTGCGTCATTGGACCACAACATATGGTTGTGGATTTATAACCCTAGCCAAGGCAAAATTATTTATCGATTTATTAGTCTTTAAAATTTATTCAAAAAATGTTTAAAAATATATTACAAGATTGGTGGAATTGGTTGGTTGAAATGATTGATTTGTAGTGGGCGATTAGTCTATCATCATAATCGATGGCATGCCACTCTAGTCGATTTCATTATAGTCATTGACATGTCATGGTCATTTGCATACACATATACAAATCTAGAAATCAACATACGTCAAATTTTCCATCTACGCATTTGCCTTGCAACCTCCCCACTGCCTTATTACAACACATAGTAGGAAAGAAAGAATAGCAAAATTGTCGATTTCTCACTACCTTGCAACCTACCAAGTGCCTTATTACAACCCAAAGTATGCAAGGAAGCAATCTCCTCCCATGCTCATAGGTGCTCTCCTCGTTACGCAAATAGGTGTGGTCTATTTCAAAATTGGAATTCCAGATTTTACAATCCTTAAATAAAATAAATATACGAATGGTTGAGTTTTAATGAATATAGAATATTCTTAGTCATATACAAATCAAATGGATGTAATTAGATATTTCTAAAACAAATTTCCATTACAAAGCTCATAACAACTACACTCTTCCTCCATCTCCTAGCCTGGCCACATTACAAATTCATGTGCAATGACTTACACCCTAATTTGAAGATTCCTTTGCTATTATAAAGCATAAAATATGAAACTTCATTTTGCTCCTGCAAAGATGAAGAGTCAGATTGGAAGTCTAGGTGGTACAACTATGGGGATCATGGTGGTTGTGGCAGTATTATATGAGTTGGTGTCAATGGTGATCTAAAATTGTTTTAGGAATTTTTAGAGTGACATGGCTTGTAAAAATGTTCAAGCATGAATGATAAAACTTAAACAAAAAATTAACTTGAATCAAGCATGAAATACTTTAAATGATGTTGCAATTAAAAATGAAATGTAGAAGATCAAGACAAGAAGAAAATAGATACAAAACCAATTGATAATGGAGTTTGGCTAGTGTTCACTACGTCTCTGAGTCCTGCCTCCAAGATAGTGTCCTCTTTATTATTCTCCCCAAAATCTCAATTACAAAAGCCTCCAAAGACCCACTATAAAACTGAGTTCTTTGCTACCAAGAAGTGGCCTCCCAAAACCCTCCTTCGATTGTTATAACAACAAGCTCCAAAAGCCCCACTTACATATTAAAAAAAAAAAAAATTGACACAAAAACTCTTGGCACTCCAAAATAACACAACCATAAATCTTGTCAAAATCTCTCTTTCGCAATGGAAATCCTCTTTGTTTATATAACATTGGCATATAGCATTGCATTTATTTTTTTGGTTATATCCATATTACATATATGGCATATTATTTTAATAACCAAGCGATATGTTACAATCGACGCCTATATAAAAACTTTTTACAACCATATATATAAATATAGCATATTATTAATCCACGACATAACCATAACCCGATGCAATATACAACAACCATACTATATATATGGCATGTTTGTTGTAATGGTCGTATTAACCTTGTGGTGTTATAACCAACACATATTCCACTAACATATTTATTAGAAATTGCCCCAAAAGGTGCGAAGAGAGGCCGATAAGATTGATAAATTGAAAAAATTGTACTTTGGTTGCCATAATCAAGCAAATAATAAGTGAACTTTGGTTCAGAAGATTGAATTTTGGATGATGCAATTTTCCTTGAGCTTCACATGGAAAGATCTGTATCACATTTTTAAAAATAAAATGGTGGTCATAAATCTGTGGGAATTGCAAGTAATGAAAATGGTGAAGGAAACAAAGCATATATGCAGGTTTTCATAGTACATCATAGATCACTTTACTCAAAATGATAATGCAAAGTAACACAAAATATTTTATCCATGAGTTTGACAATCTTATCAACATCTAAACAAGTTTTGCCAATCTAAATTTACTTTTCTTGTTTTTCTCTTTTGGTGGTTCTCTATGTTAAATGTAATGAATTTTCCAGAAAGACATATGGTTTCTACTTTTTGGGTAGATGCTCCTTTGTGCCCCATTTTTATGAAAATTGAAAATTACTTCATCATAAGCACATATACATATAATTTGTGTACATTTTCTATTTATTTTATATTAGTTTAAAAATTTTATAATAATAATAATTATATTATTATAATATCATGATTTTATAAAATTACTAAAAACAAATAAAATAAAAATAAATAAATTATTCATTTAAAATCTTATAAAATAAGGAAAAGAGAAAACTTATCCACTATTTAGAAAATTATATCAAATAAAAGTGAAGAGATTATTCCATTGAAAATTTTACAAGTCCTAAGTGAAAGGTTAAGGCCTTATATAAAGATATTAGTTTTTACTGTTATTACAAATGGACTCCTATCTTAATCTCATAATACTAACAATGAAGTTAACTGTTATTACAAATGGACTCCTATCTTAATCTCATAATACTAACAATGAAGTTAATTTAGTGGAATGATTTACTTTATAATTGATTCGATGTTTTTAATGATAGAAGTCATAAAATATGTCAATGGTGGTAACAATAGAATCTTATTCTAAGTATGGTGATCTATTTTAAATCTTTAATATATTAATGATGATAAAATGTATTAAGGATGCTTTTCTTATTACAAATGGACTCCTATCTTAACCTCAAAAAACTAACAATGAAGTTACTTTAGTGGAATGATTTACTTTATAATTGATTTGATGTTTTTGATGATAAAAGTCATAAAATATGTCAATGGCGGTAGCGATAGTATCCTATTCTAAGTATGGTGATCTATTTTAAATCTTTAATATATTAATGATGGTAAAATGTAAGGGATGATTTTCTTAGGCCGTGAAAGAAGCAAAGATGCTACTATGAATATTTTATGGTTGATACTATATATATATATATATATATATATATTAAAATGTTATATATTTTGATTTTTCGTTTTAATTAAAAATTTGGATGGTTTTAAAATTGATTGACAAAGTTCATACAATTTTTTTATAATAATATATTATTATTTCATATTTTATTTATGTCATGTCAAGGTAATTCTTAAGGTTAGTAGAGTTTATTTGAAGTTATTTTTCGAAACACAAACACAAACACACACACACAGACACACACACACACACACACACACACACACACACACACACACACACACACACACACACACACACATATATATATATAATATTTTACATTTTAATTTATGGTAATAATATTTTTGTAAATTATATTTAAGTTATTTCATATAAATATATATATATATTTTTTCTGTATAAAGACTAATTCTATTAAGAGAAAAAATATAGTACAAACAGGCTTGCGAACAAGCGAAGCAAAAAGCGAGGGAGCCAGTGGGGATAGGCTCTCTACCTCGCTCCTTAGAAACAGACAAGAGAACACTGAGAAGCAAAAGAAAGCACTGAGCAGAGAAAACTACCCTGAGGGGTCAGTTCCTACCACCCGACATTTTTTTCCTTTTTTCTTGCTTACTTTGACCCACCCAGAGGAATTTGGCTGAGCCATTACAAGTTGCAGACTATTCTGCACTGGCGGCGGAATATCCTTATCAGAGTCTGAGGACGAAGAAGAATGAGTACGTTTCTGAGAAATCTGAGGGTCAGATGGGACTACCGGGTCGACCGAGGGAGCATCCATCGGAGTCTCATCATCTTGCCCGTCTGCTATGGTTTCCTCCTCATCCGCGCTGGAGAAGTCTAAATCGTTCATACGACGGGGTGGCTCACAAGGATTCCAGCGCTTGGATTTATTTCATATAAATATTATATTAGTGTAGTAATATAAATTAAATGATTGGTATAGTGCCACGACACACATCAAAATGCTTATTTTATGATGCATTTAATATTATAAAAACTAAGATTTTTTTAATTAAATTACAACTTTATTTTAATTTATTATTATTATTAATTATAAAAGTATATAACAAAATTAATAACTTAAGATTTATTCTCATTTTATCAAAGTAATTTCTAATGTGTAAATAACTTTTTGTTATAATATGATGGGGAATATAGTACTTTCGGTTTATGACAAGCATCAAAATATTTATTTTATGATGCATTTCATATTATCAAAAATTAAGATTATTATTATTATTATTATTATTAGTATTATTATTATTATTATTAAATCACAACTTTATTTTAATTTATTATTATTATTAATTATAAAAGTATATAACAAAATTCCCCGGATGTGGGTGGCATTTAAAGCCTTTAAGGCTATGATACGGGATGACGGCGGGCGAGCTGGCCACTTGGCCTCCTGCAATCATCCTGAGACCAGACTGAATACCTCTCATGACACCTCGCAGGCGGCATTTAATGCCTGCTCTGGCCGAGGCAACATCACCAACTGCATAACCATGGCTCCGAGGATTCAATCGATCATTCTTCCCCTGTTTCATGGTGCTTGCCCTCCGCAGGCGGAAGCGCCGACTGAGAGAACCAGCACAGGACACAGATGCTGGCTTGTTTGCTGTTTGGATCTGGGTAATGGCTTCCACCATTCCCATTCTAATCTCTGCTCTTCCGCTCAGTACTCTGGTTTCCACCATCCCCCTCAGCATTCTGTAAATTCTGCTCAACATTCCTCTGTCATCTCTCCTTTCGCCCCCCCTGACTCTGCAACTGAGCCTACCTCCGCCATGGTTCGCCACTGCATGCGCAGCCGTCGCGGTGGCACGCGCGGCGGTAGCTCCCGCTCCTCTGAATTAAATAGCCACAATTTGGCTTCCCCTGCCTCCTCTGCTGAAAATCCATGCCCGTTTAGTGCTGTTGGTCATTATCCGAACACCAGAAGTGGCAAAGGCAGAGCCTGCCTCAATTGCTCCAGACGCGCCGAGGCAGCGATGCGCACTGCCACCTTCCCTCTGCCTCCGAACCATGTCCCCCACACGACGCAGTTCCGGTTCCGGAGCTCCATGAATTGCCCGGTCATAGTCGCCACCATCTCCATCTGCATTTCTGAAGAGCCTGAGCCGCATATACCCATGACTACTTCCCTGGAGGAGAGGAACAGAGCCGGTCCAAGCCAACACAGAGATAACAATGACGAGCTGAATGGCAATGGAGGACGGAATAGAAGACATGGAAAAGCCATTGCTGGCAGCTCGCATGATGCTTCAGACATTCCTAGTGACACGCGGACTGTGGATAGCCGTCTGGAGAACACGTCACACCAGCAAGATGCAGGTGGTAGCAGGGAGGGAGATTGTCAGGCTGAGGGACGTGGCGAGGTGGACGACCCGGGCAACTGGGCATGTCCTGTCATGGAGATTTCCATGGAGGACCTGGCTCCAGAGGACTTTGCACCGTATGTCACCCCTGACAGGTGGCAATTCACTTAGCTCTGGTTTTCTTTTTCTGTCTTGATGTTGTGTCCTCAGGGAAATTTGATGGCTGGGCAGTTTTTCTGGGTGGTTTGTGGTTTTTCTGGATGGTTTTGTGGTTTTTTGGGGTGTTTTTGCTCATTTTCAGGATGGTCTTGCTGTTAGCTGATAGATTGGTTTACTCAGGAACATGTGGGTCTATTTTTGGATGCTTAATAGACTGGTTTCCCCTTTGTTGGGGCAATCTCAGATTTTTCTCATGGTTGTATGCTAATTAAGGCTAGAACCCTCTGCGGCCGAGATACTATGTAACTTTTTGTACTATATCAATAGATTAACTTTACTTAGAAAAAAAGAAGAAGTATATAACAAGATTAGTAACTTAATATTTATTCTAATTTTATCAAAGTAATTTCTAATGTGTAAATAACTTTTTATTGTAATATTATGGGGAATATTATAACTTATCAATATTATATCTCTAAGTAAATATGACTCTTTTCATAATCAAAATATTTTATAGATATTTATTTTAATTTAATATTAGAATATTTTTTTCAATTAAATTAAATTAAAAAAACATACTTAAATAAATTCGAAATAAACATCAACCCTTTCTGGAAAAGATTATGCAAGGTTGTATGTTTGAAGTTTTATAAGTAATTAGTTAAATAAACATATTTGACAAAGTTAAAACAACATGGTCAAATGGTTTTGAAAGTTTATGTTCACGAGTCTCGCACCAATGCCTCCATAATCTTTTGGCATGGGTGAAGAGTGGTATATTTTTATATCTACAAACTAAGAAATTTAACTGGCATTGGTGCCTCCATAATCTTTTGGCATGGGTGAACGGTGGTATATTTTTATATCTACACACTAAGAAATTTATTTTTATATCTACACACTAAGAAATTTAACTTGCATCAAATATGTTCATCGTGCATTTTTTATCTTCGATAAATGACAAAATAGAAAATGAAGAAACATTTTGAAAGTATTTGAAACTTTAATAATGGAAGTTTACATAAAACAATATTTTGAAAAAAAATAGAGGTGGCCAAACTTTTTTTTTTTTCTCATTAAAATTAAACTATTTCTATTGAGTAAAATATAGTACAATCATGAGAGACAAGAAACCGACAGACCGGAAATGATGAAACTATCAACCTCGGTCCCAGAGAAGGAGTGAACCAATCACGGAGCTACAACAAATAACTTGAGAGCAAAAACTAACTATTACCCCACAGGGGCAGTATCCTCAACACGGTGTTTTTTCCCTTTCTTTTTATTGACTTTTATCCAGCCATCCTGGGGAGTATGAGCTAAAACCACTTGAAGACTAGAATTCTCCATCAGGGGGATCTCCTTATCTGATTCAGAAGAGGAGGTCTCATGGACGCGTTTCTGGGAGCTTGCTGTGACAGTGGTGTGCGCAGGAGTATCTGTGGATGGATCCATCGTCTGAGGCGCCTGGTCCGGTTCTGAATCGCTCTCCTCATCTTCCGAGCTTGAGGAATCCGAGCTCACTGCTGGTGGCAGAGAACAAGGGGTCCAACGCTTGGGTTTGGTCTTTGCAAAGTTTCCCTTTTTCGATTTTGCAGGCAACGATGGGCAGGAATTCTGCAGGTGCCCTGTTAGGTGACAATGGCGGCAGCGGAAGGCAGTGTTTTCGTAATCCAGGTTCTGGGTCCAGACAGAGTCATTGATCTTGAGATTGATTTGCTCTGGCAGTCCCTTGCTTAGATCTAGCTCCACACATATTCTAGCATATGTGAAGAGACCTTGTAGTTCCCGCCTGTAATCTCCCATTAAAAAGCTGCCCAAGGTGTTGCCTATGCTCCTATAGACTTCTGTATGCCACAGGTGAGCTGGAAAGTTTGGAAGTCTGATCCAGACAGGGGCTTTGGTAATGACTGCAGAAGCTGGGTCAAAATCTGAGAACCATGGAGTTATGAAGAGTCCTGTTGTACCCATGAACCAAGGACCTTCTTCTAAGGCCTTTTCATAGTGCTTAGGACTGTCGAACAGAACTATAAAATATCCTTTTGAGCAGAAGCAAACCTTGCAATGGTGAGTCCAGTTGTCATTGATCCAGTCATAAAGGTCCTTAGAGCGAGGCCAAAGCCCATTGAATCTGCAAATGATGGCCCTTTCAGCAAATCTTTGAATGTCATCTGCAAGGTCAGGGTGGGAGATCTCAACAGAGGGGACCTCCTCTAACTTGTCAACCAGAAAAGGCTTAGGTTTGGGAGGTTCAGGGGAGAGGGGTATCTCAGAGTGTACTGCAGCTTTGTAGGAGTAGGGATGAGCAGAAGAAGATTGACTTGCAGCGCTGCCTCTCAAACGAAGGGAAAACACTAAAGAGCTATTATTTTTTATGCTATAAGAAGAGAGGGGAAGAGGATCATCGAGTTGTTTACCTTGAAATATAAGTCTCTGAAGGGCAAAGGGGATCCCGAATCGGCGTTCCAGATTTACTTTGAGATTCTGCACCAGATCTGAAGGGTGTACCCATTGCAGAGTGGTCTTGCCTGAGATCTGTGTGATTTGAACCTGAAAGGGGGCAGAGAAGTTTTCAGAAACTTTCTGAAGCAACACGAGGTGGCCAAACTTGGGAAGTAAGGTTCAAATGCATTTTAACGCTCAAATCGTAGAATAGAGTTGACTTTAGTAGAACCTCAATTAGCCCATGGCAGCCATGGCAACAAATTCTATGTTTCAGGATAAGCGATCAAATCAATTGTAATCAGTCAAGCAGGTAGGAGAAGTCTTCTCTTTGTTAATAAGGATAAAGAATATGGTTATGCATCAAGAAGGTTAGAACTTCCGGATTGGGTAGGACCCACACATGTTTTGAAAGGTTCATACATTATAATACATAATTGTGGATTATTGTTGTGTTTGATAATATGAATATATATCATCCATATCACATATGTTGTGTGTCAGTGTCGAGGAAAACAACCAAGAATATGCCCAAGATGGAACAACAATTGGTAAATACTTCCTTGAAGTGAAACTTTGATAGCTACAAAACAACATGACTGTTGGAAAAAGCATTTTCACAGGTGTGTGATGTGGAGCCACCCTTACTGTAACAATATTTGGTGAATTTATTGGCGTAAAGTAATTGCACACATGTCACAAGTATAAAATATGGAAAGGTGTCATAGCTTAACATATTGGACACATGTCACAAGTATAATAAAAAGGGAGACGAAAATGGATCGTGAACCGATTCAAAAGAAAGGCCTATCAACCTAAATATGCCCAACATATTTAACAAAACCACCATATAATAAAAACCACGTCTATTATAAGCATGTTGTTATAACAATATGGAATATTGTTAATCATATTAAATATATTTTAATTCACACCATTTTCAATGTTGGGTCTAAAATGCGGATGCAAATTAGAGTTTCATATACTATCAATTCAGGTAAGTAAGCTTCGAGGATCATCCAATATATATGGACTCGGAGACAAACTAAACTAAGCTAGGTGAAGAAATATTAAAGCTCCCTTACATGAGACTGTTCATTAATATTTCTAATCAACTATTTAAACTAATGAAATTAAAGCTCTTAAACATAATTCTGATTGATTGCATGAAATATTAAATCTCTCTTGCAAGAGACTATTCATTTATATCTCAAGCATATAAATCAAAAACTTAAACTAATGAAATAAAACATTAAATAAGAAATCAGATTCATTGAAGGAAACATCAATACTTTCTTACAGAAGGTCATTCATTAGTATTTCAAACATATGAACCTAATAATTTAATCTAATGAAATTCACAAACATAAAATAAAAGCTTACCAAAACAAAAGTGTACTTGCTAGGCAATGGGGATCCTTCCAAGGATTCACAAGCACACCAAAAGAGAAGTCAAATGTAGAGGATCAAAGAAGCTCCATTTTATTCATCATAATATTCAAAGTACAATGGCTAAAAGCTCATATGATCCTAACCAAAACTATTCTAAATTCTATCTAGATTAACATTACTAGGTTACAATGAAGGACTAGGTTCTAAGATTCTAAAAATATTAAGATTACAAATGAAGATTAAGATTACAAATGAAGGAGATAACACTCCTATTTATACAAAAGCTATGATAACAAACTCATAAATGTAGATTCATTATTCCCTCCTTTGATCCACATATTTCTCAACCAATGGTGACACATAACCCTATCCTCCATGATCTCCTCCATGAGGTCCATGATCTTCTCCATGAGGTCCATGATCTCCTCAAATTCGAATTTGAACATAGAGTGCCACATAAAGATACCTTGAAGCTTCATTTGTACTTACACATATCAGCAAACTCATTCTAATTGTTAGGTATAAGTATATGGATATTATTTTCTAAATTTTAACCACAAATTCACTTAAAAATACTAAGAATTAATAATGTTTTGGAAAACACAATGGTAACCCATTTAATGATGAAAGTGAAGCTGATGTGGTGACATGGTGGTGGAATAGAGGTGAGAAAATGTGTGAATGGAGTGAAAGTGGATGTATTTTAAGGATAAATATTAGGCCCAACATACCCCCAAACTGAAGGTATTTCATGTCCTCATGCAATCTATTACATTGTTTTGATACTTGAGCTTTGGCTTAAACTTTGCATGATATCATTTACTTCACTTTTGAAAAGTGTTTTTGATGAATTGCAACTTGGTTTGTGTTTCAACCATATTTTGTTTGTTGCCTTCAATTTTAATGTATGAACTTTGCATAATGATAATTTGATTTTTATGGCAAAGTATTTTTGTTGGAATGCATCATGGTTTGTTCTTGTGTAACAACCATGATTGTGTTGCATCCAATTAGCTTTTAATTACTTTTTACAAAGCCATTTATATGCTCATGTAATAGTGAATATATGTTGAAGGTATGTGGTTTATAGAATATGGAAAAATATGAATGTGACAAAGTATGAATGTAAATGTATCCCCTCCCACCAAACTGATGGTTTTGGCAATTTTATGAAATGAGGAAAGGAAGTTTTTCCAAAAAATTTATCATTCTAGCTTTCACGGAATTAAATGGTTAAAAGTTAGAAAATATCATATCTCAAATTACTCTTTCAAAAATGGATGAGAATTGTGCATGTGTGGCTGCAAAATTCTAATCATAGTCTTCTTCACTTGGTTGTGAAAATGGTGGATGAAGTCGAAAAAGTGAATCTTTTATTGTTGTTGCATCTGCTGCTAAATCTGCTGCTGGATCTTTTGTTGAATGTTTGAAATCTGTTGCTGAATGTGGCTGAAAATGTATAAGTCTTGGAAGGTGTATAAAATTTAGAATTTACACTTTCCCCCTAGCCTTATTTGTTGACTTGTTCGCAAGTCATTTACATCAAAAACTGAAAAGTAATAAAAGTTAATTTGCTTCCTCTGCTACAAAATGATGGATCTTCAAGTCTTCATACCTCGTTGGCACAATTCTTGTCATGTGAATAAATGTTTCGGTGTCGAACATAACAAGAAATTGTTAACTTAGTGGCCATTAATGGATGCCACTAGTCAACACGAGAGCTCCCATATTTGGTGTGGATGAGAGTCAAGATGCCCCTAACACATCTTTCTAAGTATGAATGAATTTGTTGTTGTCGAATACTTAGAAGATCTGATGAACAAGGGACATTGATGTATTCCCTTTGTTTATCGGCATGATAGCTTGCCCTTAAGGCATGCAAGCTTCAAGGTGTTTTTAGAAAAATATTTAGACTCAAGGACTATGGACTCAATGGTGTATGGAAGCAAGGTTTTATTTGCAAGGGTAGGAAAAAGGAAATTGACAATGAATATTTAAAGCAGAACAAAAAGCTTGTAAATGAGCTTCGTTGCTTTTATTGGCAGGTTAGGATTGAAGAAAATGTATTGAAGTGTATGTGTATAATGAGAAATGGACAATGACTCTTACTGGAAAAAAGTGAATTATGGCATGCTTTGGCAAGTGGTGGAATTTATAATTTTTCAAAAGAGTTCGAAAAATCTCCAGAATAATAAATAATATTTCTACGATTTCTGTTGAAATAGCTATGGTTGACCAGCATTGATTAGCCACCTGTAGATGTCGAATTCAAGTGTGGATAGGTATTTCATCATCCTTGTTCATTTAGGAACAACCCTCAAGTTTTCGAATTTGCTAATCTGTCATGCAACATATCAAACCATTAAACCCTTATAGGAAGTTACAAGAACTTGTAATTTTATGGAAATTTCGTTCTTATGATCATGGTCTTTTTCTTTAGAAATTTTCATGAAAATAGTCTTTTGAAGACCAATTGTTGTCACAATTTAATCTCCTTAATGATCAGTTGATCATCCAAAACCTGCTAAAAAAACTTGGCATAAAAAACATAAGTTTGTTCAAGAAGAGATGGTCATTCCCTTCCTGATTCTTACGCAAAAATTGTATGCCAAAATTAAACAGATTAAGGAATATCAAAAGCATAATTTTAGTCCAGTTCATGATGTTAATAACAATCTATTTTTAATAAAAATAACCATGAAAAGTAAATCAACTCCCTGTTCCATTGTGGCTCTCTTTTGTTAAGGCATGAAATGCATGATCTATCTTTTGATTTTTGTAACAAGATATGAATTTTCTATGAAGAATGTTTGGTTATAACCTTCTGGAATGAGCTTGACCTGGTTTATCTATAGTTTAAATTTCTCTTAAATTTTCCGTGACAATGTGGCTTTACTGTTTTTCAACTTATTCAGGTTGTTTATTGCGAAGTCTACCGACAGATGTTAGCTTTACCTGTGACTTGAGTGATAATATTGATGCTCCGTGGCCTTCGTCATCTTCTCTGTCATCCTTGTCTACTTGTGCTTCAGGTATTCCCGAGTGATGTGATGGAGTTGCATTTCATTATTGCAAGATTTAAAGAGAAATTATCCAGCTGAAAATTGCCTATTGTAATATTCCTGTAGCAGCTTCACTGCCAACATTGCCCACTTCTGAAACCTCAGGTGATTGGAAAAGATTATTTGGCTGCTAGTTCAAGATGGAAAACGTTTTTCATCAAAGCAATTTTCCATAAATGCGTAGCAATTTTGACACATCATTTTAAAACTGACTTTCTAGCCAAATAAAAACGAATTTCTAAAAAATAAAATGTGGGTTTTTCTCAAAACAGGGGCAGTTATAAAGCCCAAAAATGGTTTGCTCCAATTTGGAACCGTTTGGGAGATATGCGGGGTTCTATAGAGCCTTATTTGGCAAACTATGTGTGAAAAAATGGCTTTGAATGGAGAGGCAGTTGCGGCCATTCATTTTTCTCCTTAAAATAATCTGCCAAGAATTTGTCTCCCTAGTCTATCGATCCAGATGTGCCCCCTCCGTGCGTGTGTGTCCTGATACAGAGTATGGCTTCATGTTTTATAACCATGCTGGCTCACTAGCAATCCGAATTTTATGGTGGTCTAATGCACAAATTAGAGTTCAAAATCATTTCATCTAAATATAAGAGATACGATAACAGGATAGCTACAAAACGATCTGCAGTTCCCTTAGAAAGGCGAAAAACCAATGTTGTAGATATTGCTGGAACGCTGTTGAATGCAGTTTGACTGAATGTATTTTAGACATTGGTTGATGGGCTGATCCAAAGAATACACCTGAGATAACAGAGGTATGATAACTCCTTTAGTTGTAGATTGGTTCACTGAAGGTTGGATATGCAACTGTTTTTCTGTTTGTATTTTCCCAATTACTATAAGTATCTCTATAAGTGTGATTTTGTATGCAAATGTTTCCTCTAGGTTTGAAAATTTATTTTTATTAGCAAATCTTTGGTCCATTATATGGTAGAATTTGTATACAGTGATGTTGAATTAATTTCTTTCTATAGCTGATGTATTTGTAAATTTGTGTTGACTTTTAATGCTTGTATTTATATGCATGAAAATAACCTGTGAGATAGACTAAGTTAACTAGTCATTTGTTGTCGAGTTTGTAGTGATTTGCATGCTTATTGTATCAAGTGATTATACCTTTGACAAAATTAAAGTCCTTCCTCAGGTTAAGGCTATTTACGTGAGTAACTTGCCTGAGAATGTGACACAAGAGTAGTTGAAAGAACTTTTCAAGTGTCATGGGGAAATCACTAAAGTTGTTCTACCAGCTCCAAAACCTGGACAAAGCAAAAGAGAGTTTGGATTTGTTGACTTTGCTGAAAGGGAAAGTGCATCGAAAGCTATCGAGCAGGCAGAAAAATATGAACTTGAAGGTAACTGTGATGTTTAAGAATATGGATGCACTCCTTGTATTTCTTGTCAAGGAGTGGATGCAGTCATCAAATTAATCCAAAATGCAACTGCGCATTCATCATTGTTCGCTTTCTCTGAAATTCTCTCGGTACTAAATATTTTGGAGCTTCAGGGAACTGAGTTTTCTAAATTTTTGGATCTGCTTCGCCTGTTTGCACATGGAACATGGACTGATTACAAAAGTAATGTTGCTCATCTTCCATCATTAGAACCTGACCAAGTGCTCAAATTGAAGCAACTAACAGTGTTAACATTGACAGAAACTGCAAAGGTGTTACCTTATGATCGACTACCTAAGTGTTCAACACAATTATCTAATCACAAAACTACAGATTTAATTTTGAAATCGAAAATAAAGAATTTCTTAAAAAAATGATTTTAGTTTCTTATAATGCTTGTAGTTTTAATGTTTTGTGCAAATTCCTAGCAAGAGATTTTTATTTAATTTTGAAAATAAATCAAGAGATTTTCTGATCTCCCTGATTGCTCGAAGCACGGGAAGAGAGCATACTAACCTATTGATTTGTTTTTTATTTTTATTTTTGCAGGTTAGCGTGGATGAAGTGACTCACTCTTAAATTTATTCATGAGAAATGTCGATGATTTTTTTATTATTTTTATTTTTTAAAAACAAGACTAAAGGAAAACTTTATGAGATCTCATTTTATTTTTTCTAATCTATTCTACCTTTAACTTGAAAGTTTTTTTTTCCTAGGTAAAAGAATGCTTCGAGTGAAGCCATCTACGGACTAAAAACTAGATTTAAAGTTTTTACCTTATGATTTGCAAACATGTGAGTAACCTGTCTTATTCTTAGAGTTGGCGCAAGGTTCTTTTGAAATCAGTCCTCAATATTGTCCTTGCTCTCCAAGAAGTACCTGTTCAACATCTTCAAGTTTCTCATTTGTAGATGGATTAGTAAGAAATGGGGGTTTTAAAAACTGAATTTGAAACTAACTAATTACGCAAAAAAAAAAAAAAAAAAAAAAAAAAAAAAAACTAAAATAAAATAAAATAAAAAAATAAATAAATAAAAATTTAGTCCATAAAAAGAAATTGCAATAAAATTAACTTCATGAGTCTATCTCCAAATCATCCTCCCCGGCAACGGCGCCAAAATGTTGGGTCTAAAATGCAGACGCAAATTAGAGTTTCATTTTCTATCAATCTGGGTAAGTAAATTTCGAGGATCATCCAATATATATGGACTTAGAGACAAACTAAATTAAGCTAGGTGAAGAAATATTAAAGCTCCCTTATAGGAGACTGTTCATTAATATTTATAATCAACTATTTAAACTAATGAAATTGAAGCTCTTAAACATAATTCTGATTGATTGCATGAAATATTAAAGCTCTCTTACAAGAGACTATTCATTTATATCTCAAGCATATAAATCAGAAACTTAAACTAATGAAATCAAACATTAAATAACAAATCAGATTCATTGAAGGAAACATTAATACTTTCTTACGAAAGGTCATTCATTAATATTTCAAACATATGAACCTAATAATTTAATTTAATGAAATTCACAAACATAAAATAAAAGCTTACCAAAACAAAGTTGTGCTTGCTAGGAAATGGGGATCCTTCCAAGGATTCACAAGCATACCAAAAGAGAAGTCAAATGTAGAGGATCAAAGAAGCTCCATTTTATTCATCATAATCTTCAAAGTACAATGGCTAAAAGCTCATATGATCATAACCAAAACTATTCTAAATTCTATCTAGATTAACATTACTAGGTTACAATGAAAGACTAGGTTCTAAGGTTCTAAAAATATTAAGATTACAAATGAAGGAGATAACACTCCTATTTATACAAAAGCTATGATAACAAACTCATAAATGTAGATTCATTATTCCCTCCTTTGATCCACACATTTCTCAACCAATGGTGACACATAACCCTATCCTCCATGATCTCCTCCATGAGGTCCATGATCTTCTCCATGAGGTCCATGATCTCCTCAAATTCGAATTTGAACATAGAGTGCCACATTAAGATGCCTTGGAAGCTTCCTTTGTACCTACACATGTCAACAAACTCATTCTAATTGTTAGGTATAAGTATATGGATATTATTTTCTAAAGTTTAACCACACATTCAATTAAAAATTCTAAGAATTAATAATGTTTTGGAAAACACAATGGTAACCCATTTAATGATGAAAGTGAAGTTGATGTGGTGACATGGTGGTAGAATAGAGGTGGGAAAAATGTGTGAATGGAGTGAAAGTGGATGTATTTTAAGGATAATTCTTAGGCCCAACAGTGTGCTCCACCATATTATGTACGTTGAACCATATACATCAACCAATCATGTGGTTATATGCGACAAAGTTTTCATCCATGTGTTGGACGATTATAATATCATGTGGTTAGTGGGCCGCCAATTTTGGCGGACTTTGCCAACTTCCCCGTTCGATGACAATACAACCATTTAAATATAATATTGCCATTATGTAATAGCAAATCGTATGATAGCCCATTGGTAAGGTGTCTGAGTTGTTGGTTCAAAGCTTATGAGTTCAAATCCTGTTGAATGCACCCATTTGTTCACCTATAGTTTTTATCAATAAACAGAGCCACATGGCACTTTGCCAAAGGGCCATGTGTTACCCATCCAGTGGGCCACGTATCGCTCATCTAGTGGGCCACATGGTGATCCTTCCACCTGCCAAGTTTTATCTTTTGATTGCACCAAATGCTTGCTCTAGGACGTAATGGGCCACATATTGCCCATCTAGTGGGTCACATGGTGTACCTTCCACTGCAAAGTTTAATCTTTTGCTTGCACCAAATGCTTGCTCTAGGATGTGTCACTTGTCAACTCTTGGGCGTGCCATGCCACTTTGACTTTGACTTTTTACTTGTTGTTGCAAAACTTCAAATTGTGATAACTTTCGCATACGAACTCAGATTAACATGATTCAAATGGCATTAAAATAGTCTTGTTGAGCTCTTCGACATGATACTATTTGAATCAAATTTTGGAGACTTTGATTTTTAAGCCTTTTTAGGATCTTCCTAGATCAATCCTCTCCACTGGGAGGTTTTTGGACCCACAAAAGGTTATTAGGAAAAAACTAAGTGTGGGATATGCCTTCCCACTTGTCTAGTGTCTTTCCACCCTGTTCCGTGTACTTTCATAATTATGACAACTGAAACCATATTGTTAGTCATCTACAATTTCCTACATCCTTATGCATGTGTTACTTCGACCATTATCCATGTACAATACATTAGCAACATTAACAAATACAAATATGCTAATAACAATGAACTAACATGTTTGATCCACTTGACATGTTCCCATGACAAATTCCCATGCTCCAAAAGACCTTCTTTATCCACCTTTGCAGATATGAGCGAAAATGTCTTGCTCACGTTCACGAGCCTCTTCAACTGCCCTGTGGTTACCAACAAAGAATCATCCTTCATTTGATGATCTCGGATGATATGCTCTATGTCGTCCATGAAAAGGTGATATATGTTTTCCATCTTATAGTAGATATCCTTCCTATCGAACAAGGACTTCCAAGCACAATTAAACATATATCTAATGGAACAACATCTAGTTCAACATCATCCACAAATATAGATGTAATAACAAACCTAAGATTACACTTATGAGTCACCTACAACTTAGTGTCGTTACATACCCATCTAAGCGGATAAGGTTTAGGATGCGGTATTGTTACCAAATTCAGCTTCTTAACAACTTCCTCGAATGTTAGATTAGCTTGAGATCTAGTAGCAAACAAAGTATCTAATTTAACATGCTTAGTTACCACCCTGATGTGAAAGAGTTCATTCCTCTTTCTCGCCGAAATAGAAGACGAAATAGATGAACCAGAACCAACATGTGAAGATGATATACCTTTCAAACCGATAGCTGTGATTTGTGCCTCATCGCCGGAGTCTGATCCCAGATCATGTTGGACTATTGCTGCCACCTTTTGCTTTCCCTTCTTATCTCAAAACTACTTAGGCCTCAACTCTAGATGTAGCTTCCAACAATGATCATCATCGTGTCCCTCTTGAAATGGGTACAACAAGGTTTCTCATCGCTCTTCTTCACAAAATTTGATCTCTTTGGCTTCCCCTTTCCTTTGCCTTTATCATCTTTCGACCGGATGTCTTCCGTGGAGACCCCACCATATTGTTTCCCTGCTTCAATATAGTTTGCTTGTATATAGACCTCATCCAGGTTAGATGGATTCAACAGAAAACAATATTACAGATATAACCATGCAAACTAACAATATACTTCAAAAGAGTCTCTTGTATATCAAGTGGAATATTTAAATCTAGTGCCTTTTTCCTAAACTCCTCTGTAAATTTTTGCACACTTGACCTTTACACTACCCCATAGCTTGCCATTCTATTATTACCTTCTGGTCATGTGCCAAAGAGACGTAAAATCAAGCCATGAGGAAAGAGTTTTACCTTCCCAAAGTCTAGTCTCTCACCATATTAATGCAATACCTTCCAATCAAAGAGAGATCAACTGAATTTTTACCTCGTTGTTGATAATATGTTATACACAGTAATAGACTTCCATCTAGAAAATCCAGTTGTCAATTTTTTCATCATTAAGCTCCCCATCATAGATTAGCAAGTCAAACTTAATATCCAAATTCAACAACGACTTCTTTGACGCAACTTTTCCATGAGGAGATGGAGGAGGGGAAAAAGTAGGATTTGAAGGAGGAGAAGGAGGAGGGGTATTTTTCAAATCATCATCATTTCCCTCATCTGTGGCTTCTTTCTTCGACGAGATTCCCTCTCTAAACTCTTTCCATTCCTAATACATTTCGTCAACCATGATCTTCATCACCATGAAAGCTTCACAAAACTCTTTCTTGGATCCAAAAGGATTCTCTTTTCCCTCGTGTGATGAAATTTCTCTTCTTTTAATGAAGCTTCTTGATCTAATTTCTGGATTGCATTCAACAAGCATTCCTTCGCCTTGCTTGAATTTTCTCCTGGTTATCATGCACTCTAACAAACCACCATCAAACTTGCTCTAATACCAATGTGGAGTAGGTAAATATCCTCTGGGGACAGAGGTGATCCCTCTATCCCTAGAGTGGGTCTAGCCACAAACAGAACAACCTAATGAAAACTCCCTTAAACTAGAATCGAATAAGAGGGCCTACCTCTTAGAACGCTACTTATCTTGATGATGACCTCGCTCCTTTGCTTCGGCTTCCTTTCAGCTCTTCTCTTTCAAATACCTGAAACAAGTACAAAAGAGACAACAACAAACGTAATAGCATACAATCGCATTAAATTTACTTAAAAAGTCAAGGAATCTTAAGCCATCAAATGTAATATGAAACTCAATGTAGGAAATAAATCATTAATTGTATTGATATAAAGTTCAAAAGAGATACAACCAAAGCCTTGACGTTGCAGGTCTCCTCCGACGTATCCGGGTTCCAACACCACTTCTAGCATCTCATGGTTAGCCTAAAAAATGGAAGTTTAAGGCTTCTTCCCTTTAGTTCCAAACCAAACCAAACACACTATTCTACCTTTACACACATAAACTAGAAGGCAAAAAGCTATAGATATCTCGCTGGTTATTCAAGCTCCAAAAAAGACTAGTTCAACTTGGAAAAGGAGGAGTTTATATAGCTTTGATGGAGGGGAGATGGTTCCTCTTATTATGGGAGAGGGATTATCTCTTTGGTTTGTTCCATCATTATAGGGGAAAGGAGCCCAAACTGACATCCTCAGCTCTATCCAACCCAACCATTTACCAAACTTCCGTTCTACGAAGCTTCGACTCCATTTTTAAAAAATTTCCAAAAGAGGATCAACGTGAGTGACAAAGGGCTCACTTGTGTCATACGGCACTAGGGCTAGTTTCAAACTCTGCAAAATCAGCACGGGGAAGGAACTGATCACTAGTGTCGGTCTTGAAAACTGGGATTGAAGGAAGATTCTTGGGAAATGATGCAAGAGGGGAATGTTCTGCTCATGAATAGGGATGTAAAGGCATGCTCTTCATGATGGGAAATCATATATATTTCACTATAGAGGTCCTCCAAGATCGATGACGGGGAGTACAGGGACAGTGACAAAATGTTGTGTAACAGATGCCCCCTAAAGCATGAAGGCCGAACTAGAGTGAGGGGGGAATTCTTTACAAGTAGATAAGTGGAACTGGAGACCATTGTTGGAAAAACTGCAAGCAAGCATAGATACATATACATCACTGAAAAATCTAATAAATGATACATGAATCGTGGTATGGACACAACCATCCAAAGAAAGATCATGTAAATGGATCCAAGGTATGGGCGCAGCCATCCAGCAAAGAGGATCATATGAAACCCAAGGTATGGGCGCAGCCATCCAATAATGAGAAGGATCACATATAACAACTCATGGTATGGTTGCAACCATCCATCTAAAAGAGGCATGTATATCAGCATGATCATGTCACATTGCCTTGCAACCTGGACTTTAGTAATTTGAGCCTAGGGTCTTACGCTCCAACACGACCTGATCAAAATGCAAATTCTAACATGTGAATAGATGTGAGTAGATGTGTCGAAAGTTGAACATGCTAGAAATTCGCTTGATTACCATTCAATGATGTGAACCATTAACAAGCGCGAGATAAACCACCAATAATGACAATGGCGCTCAAGGTACCGGCAGCACAATCCACAAAATGTGAATAAGGAACTAAATTCGAACACCATTGAAATCACTCAATCAAAAGCCAATGATGTGAACTTGTCGTCGAGTGCGAAGAACTTGCCATTAGGGCATGCAAGCTCTAAGGTACTGGAAAGGAGTCTCTCGGCCAACTTCCCAGATAATAGGCTGAAGTCGACAAGAAGTGACCTTGTCGAAGGAGTGCCATGATGTATCCCACATCATTGATGCAAGACAAAGGGATGTAATGATTTTGGATGATACAAAGAATCAGGAATGAGTGTAACTGCAAAAAGTTAACTCTTGAACATATCGACGACACAACTCCGGGGTTTGGCAGCGTTTGGATCCACAGGATCAGAGGTCATGATGACATGGCAAAGATCAAATGGAAAGGCAAAAATGAACGACCTAATCCAAGAAAGTCAATGATGAAGTGAGGATATCCCAACCCAACACGAAGCAGAAAGTGCCATGTTCAAGAGTGAGCTGCCGACACAACTGATGGAATTTCCAATTTTCCCCCACCATTTCTGGCAGGTACCCCAATTATTTCTTATCGAAAGCTTGAAGGGGATAGCATGTTCTTGCACTGTAAGTCCATCCTTCAGATGAATATGACCTAGTAAGATTAATGAGCCATAGGAAGGAGAAGCTTATGTCTTTCATGGTGATGAATTCGATGTCGTTTAAGTTTAACGAGTCTGAAAATGTGTAACTCAGTATCTTTTTCATGTTTAGAGAGTTTGAAAAGACACAGAAAAGAAATCTCCAAAAGGTCCCTTTTCGTATATTTGTGTCTCTCGAGCCCGAAAAGGTAGAAAATAATACTTGAGAGAACCACTTGACCATATCAGTTAAGGAGTACCTTTTTCTTAAATAGTTTATCCTAGCCCGAAAAAGGGGTAAATGTATACTGGGTAAACCAATTTTCGTAGCCTTTAACGAATTCAAAATGACAAGAGCTCGACAATCTTTTCGTGTTTTAAGGGTTGAAAGCAAACCCCCCATTTTTATTCTTTAATGAGTCAAAAAAGGGAAAAATACTTGGCGATCTTTTCAATTTTTTACGAGTCAGAAAAGAGCTTAAAGGTGACTTGTCTTGGAGGAACGAGTGGTATAAAGGGTGGAAACTAGTTCCGATTATGGTGGAACTTCTCAAAACATAAGAGGTCAAGAGGCTGGCTAGAAAAATCACTCATTGTTGCGGTTCCTCAGGAAAGGAAAAAAAACCAAGTGAAAGCATATGATCGGCCTAAGAGATGGTGGCGATGGAATGAAACAACCAAGGCTCATCTAGTAGAAATTAACTGATAAAATCGGCAATCACGAGATGTAAATTGGGCATGGGTTCATTTTTACACAAGCTTGAACCATGGGGAACTCTGTTTGAATTTGGTTTCATATTTACACAAGCTTGAAACGAAAATATATGCTTGTGATAAGTTTGCATGTCCCCAGCATAATGACCCAATTCGAGGTACATGCCACCCAAGCTTCATTTCATTAAGCTAGGTGGATGGAATGAAGCTTCACCTTCGATATCCAGGAAAGACTTGACTGGAATTTGACGAGATCTTAATCAAATAGTCAATTTGGAAAAGGGAGTTGTTTCATTTTTTAACGAGGTTGACACAGTAAAAGAACTATCCTTAGATATCTGTTTCATTTTTTAACGAGGTAGATATAGGAAGAAACTATCCTCAGACTCCTTGATTCATTTTTTTAATGAGCTTGACACAAGACAAGGAACTATGCTCACATCCCTTGTTTCATTTTTTAAGGAGCTTGACACAAGACAAGGAACTCTGCTCCATAGCCCTTGTTTCATTTTTTAACGAGCTTGACACAAGACAAGGAACTTTGATCTATTTCCTGTTCATGGACCATATGAGAACATGGCTCCCAAGAGGTCCTCACTAGATGAGAGAACCACGCTCTAGGAGGAATACATGTCAACTGGTACCAATGACAGATCAGGTTCCAATGCCCCTAGTACATAATGTACTATAGCATCTGTGTGATTGTCAACAAATGTGGGGACGGAACGGTAGCCACATAATTGACCTGTGGCGGGGAGGGTACTACTTGCAAACAAGAACTAATAGGGGATGATGGTTGCAAAGGAGGCACTTGGGGACCAATGAATGACAATTGATCAATGGTCACTATTCTCCCTTCGTGTGGAAAATAAACCACACTGAAAAGTAAAGAAACAAGAGCTCCCATGACATAAACATAGTCGCATCCAAGGAGAAGATTGAAATCTAAGGGACCTTGGACTACCATCACGTCTATACAGATGGTATTTCCTCCCAAAGTAATAGGGAACTTCGAAAGGACCCCTAAGAGCTGACTGGTTATCATGCACAAGTTGTGGGGAACCCAAAGCTTGCCAAGTAGTAGAAGACATGATGCTAACAGACGCACCTTCATCTAATATAGTGCCATCTACTACCATATTATAGGCTTGTACTGTGATCTAGAAAGGCACATAAGATGGAAGGCGGGAAGTAGTTAATTTACTCCAATCAAAAGAAACAATAGAACTACTTGATGGGGGTATCATATGATCCCCCCCATGCTCCGCAGGAATAGGATAAGGACTCTCTTGAACAACTGGGATGAGAGGGCCACTCTTCGACTCATGAGAATCTAAGGAGACGAGAAGAACATGAGCAGTATGATCACTACTCTCTTTGAGAACGGAGTGAACAACTGAAGGCGGAGCCAAGTTGACACTCTTTTCGACCAATGGTTGGTCGGGAACAAACACAAGAGAGTCATGCTCAGGAAGAGCAGGATGGGAAAGAGATGAATCCAAGTCAATCTCTTTACTAACTAGGAGAGGGTTAGAAGAAATCCTATGATAACCAACAGGAAGTTGGTTTGAGGAGATGTAAGGTTTTCCAAAACTTTGGAAGCTTTATCCATAATATGACAAAGGTGAAGAAGATGCTTCCCTTCACATAACCTACATGGGAATCTAATATTTCCCTTCTTCTTACCATCATTAGCTGAAGGCATAGAATTGACATGATATCCAAAGGTTGACGGGGATTGTCAATTCTGGTCTTGAGACCATACCTCTAAGACTCTAGAAATTCCAGGATAGTCTCGAAGGAAATGGTCAACCTTACACAGCTTGCAAGAGAATCTAACCTTCTATGGAGGATCGGAAGGTCTGTCTGCAGGAGGTGCATTCAGAGTAACAACCGCACGGTTGGCCTCTTGCTTATTTGACTTCTTCTTCTTAGCCTCCTGGTTACTAGATTTCAAACCTTCACCAGGTGAAGTAGAAAAGGAAGATGAAGAAACAGGGGAAGAAGGTGACATGGCAACCTTAGAATCAACATGATCTGGTTCAAATGAAGGAGATGACTGGACAGAAGTTGGGACACTCGAGACCACCGAGGTCGAAAATAACCAAATAGGTAAACCAATGGTTAACCCAGGGAGGGACAACGTTGCCATATAAGGAGCACCAACATTTCCAAAAGAAGGAAAAGGACCAAGATTCCCATTTGAGGGGAATCCTTGACTGATAGACTCTTGGAATGTTGCCATTGGAATCGAATTTTAAAGAAACGCTAAGGAACATAACTTTAACCAGGGATATTTCGTGGGCAATTAATTTTAAGACATTGAAACAAAACTTTGCCTTTTCATATTTTAAGAGTCGAGAAAAGGACAAAAGATGACTCTAGGCAGACTCAACTTCCTACAGATAAAGGATTGCAAACTTAGTTGGGTCACCCTTTATATATGCGACAGTACAGGGAACACAAGTCCATACTAGCATTGTCTAATGCCAAAGTGTATGACAACTGCTATTTTTAAAGACGCCGGAACATGTCTCCAGCCTAGACCACTAAATGTGAGCTTTAAGTTTCAATGCTTCCTTAGGTTAATTCAATAAATTTTAACTGCTGATCTTGAATTAGGTTTCAATTCCAAGGCCCTACTATTGTCATATGAAAACTCCTATATGCAGCTATATGAGAAAATAAATCTTTCTTCGATGAAATTTACACTAATTGAGGGATAGAGAGCACACAATAAATGCAACAATCAAAGAATGAAATCTTTCACGAATACGTGTCCTAAATGCACTTAATCTTCCCTTAACAACAAAAGAAGTTATTTCATTTCCAATGCTTATGATGATGCAATTCTAGCTTCTCAATAACGCTACTAATGCAATATTTTCGCTTAAGTAAATTAGAATGATGTTCTTCTTTTCATAAAATGCAAAATGAATCTTTCATATAAAGGACTTTAACGAAAATTTTCACAACTCCAAACAAACAAGCATCGATCAAATCCAAAGCATGATAAATGAAACTAAAAGCAACTTCTTCCCTGAATCACACAAACCAAACACACAAATGCTTCAACCGAAAAATCAAGCAATGTAATATATACTCGGAAAGAGAAAAGAGACACTCGAAATAAGAGAACAAACGAGACTCTTTCACTTATTCAATTGAAAATGAAGCAATGAAGATGTTGCGACTGAAAGATGGATTAAATGAAGTAGCAAATCAGAAACTTGACACAATGACTAAAAAAACAAATGAACAGTAATTGACCTATATGCCCTAGGGTCATAGAAACTATCCAAAAAACTCAAAAAATCAATGAAACTTCAAGCCAACCAATCAATCAAAACCAACAAACAAAGCATTCTAGTCACTTCTGGGCGAAAGAAGAGAGTCTAAGGATCAAGACACAATGGCACTGGAATGGGAGAAATTATGATTTTTTCTTAACTCAGAGACCGAAAAGTTTTTTGGGTTGAAACTAGTGTTGATCGACACCACTGGCTACGCAACAAATAGCACTGATGGCCTGATCAATGTAACTGTTTGGTCAAAAAGAGCGATGATTGAGGGATTCAAAGAAAAAATAAAAAAAAACTTCACACAGGGCTAGACTTAACACATCAGAGGGTGGGCTAACCAACAACTTGACTTGATGAGAAAACAAACAGTTGAATGGACGATGACCTAGATGCCTTAGGGCCACAAACCATCCAAAGACTCAAAAAATCAATTAAGGGAATCTCAAACCAAACAAACACACAAAACAAGCTAATGAAGCTTTCTAGCCATGGAGAACAAAGGCAAACAGGCTGAGAGGCAGAAATTATGAGGACAAGACACACTGGTTATGATTCAGGAGAAACCCTAATCTTCACCTACAGGAATCGACGTGATTGCCCAACTAACAACAAGCGCCACAAGGGGGTACGGTGTGATTGTTTAAGAAAAATTCACTCTGGTCGGCGTGACTGTCAGAAAATAAAATGCGTTGATCGAGGATTTCAGAGAAAAAAAAAAAATTTCAAAGATCAAAACCAGACCTGTCAGTATAAATTTCGGAACCAAAGCAGTAAACCAGGCAAAGCACAGAAAACCAAAGGGAAAGGCTGATACAACAAAATTTCACACAAACCACGAAATGACAAACAATCAAAAGAGAGGGATGACAAACAATCAAAAGAAAGGGAGGGAGTAATGATATGGCTTTCTAGGCCTTAGGGTAAGAAATTCAAAGAATCGTTAAGTCTAAAATACTCTTTCCCAAAAAGTGATTATATATTTTATGTGGGGATCACAATCCTTGATCATATGGTTTTACGTTGAAGAAATATTATGATCATACTAAGGACAGGATATTGAGGGAGGTTTTGCCTTAGACATTTGTCTTTCGTTAGTAGTGGGTCATAAATCCTACTTTACTCTTTCAAAAAATAGAGCCAAAAAAGAAGTGAAGGAAGACAAGCAACTGACCATAAAGAGGCCCTTATAGGAAGGATGACCTCAAAAAATGTGAAACCATAACTGTTATATCCATGAATGTGAGAGGGATAGGAGATACCCTAGAATTTTCCTAAAGAAAATGTTCTCTAATATAAGAAGGATCTTACATTGTGTTAGGAAATAATATGTGTGGGAGTGGGGGGTGGGGCGTGGGTGTGCGACGCAAGTTGTGTCAGTTTTGTCTTCATGCTTGAAAGATTCATCCTTGAGGTTAATAGAATCAAAAGGATTATCTAGAGGCATAATAACAGGACTAGGAGAATCTTTAAAATTTATTTCTTTGTCTACTTTAAATGTTAGTATACTAACATAGTTTAAGTGCATGGAATTAAGAAAAGCCATTAATGTAATCAACGTTTATGGCCCATATGGAGAGAAAAAAAACCCATGAAATAACTTAAAATTGTAAGGTTTTGTTGGAAAATACAATGCCATTATATGGAATGATATAAATGCAAACATGAAGGTTGGAGAAGTATGGAGGTGTAATGCAAGATTAGAACCATTGGTAAATTATTTCACTCAATTGTTTGGGACTTTGTAATGTTGAACATATTCAGTTAGTTCTCTACTTGGAGAAACTCTAGTATTGGTAGTGAAGGAGGTTCTAATAGGATAGATGGACTTTTAATAGTTGAAAACATAATGGAAGAGATAGAAAGGTTATAATATTTGGCGGGGGAAGGTAGATTCTTAGACCATCTGCCTATCCTACTACAAACAAAGAAAAGTGATAAAAAACTTCTAATCCCTTTTAAATTCAATCATAAATTGTTGGAAGAGGAAGGATTTAAAGGAATGCTTATGCAAAATTTGAACAAGTTTGAGCCAAATACACTAGAAACAACAATGTACCATTTTGCAGTAAACTTGAAGAATAATAATAAAATTGTCATAGAGTAGGCAAAAGGAACGACAACGGAAGCTAAAAAATATCTCAAGGAGGTAGAAGAGTAAATAAAACAAATTTATGAAGGTAGAATCCCTAGAAGTAATAAAATGGAAACCCTTGGATAAAGAAGAGGCATAATGGAGCTTAAAAGAGTAGAGCTATTTTGTTGGTAGAATGCAGCCCCCAAAAAAACATAATTATTCCAAGCATCAAAAGAATATAAATACCATTTAGGAAATAAGAAAACAAGGAATATCAATGGCTATAACTTTTTCAAAGACAAAAGAAGAAAGAATAGAGTGCTTTAAGTCATGATTCCAAGAACCTCCAAGGGAAAACAAAATAAAGATTTTAAAAGTGGGATTGAAATTTTGAAAATTGATATATCAACAATATAACTAGGAATTAGAGGCATAAGTAAATAAGGAAGAACTCAAATTTATTTTACACTTTTTTGAAAAGGTAAAGATCTTTAGGCCATATGGTCACAACATAATTCTATTTGGGTCTTGTGATTTCGTAGAGGAAGAATTGTTGAGGGTAATAGAGGAGTCTAAAATCTTTGGAAAGGATTTGGGAGGTCTAGGGAACTTCTTTGGGATCAAAAATGAGAAAAGGCAATGTTAGGTCCCTATACTACTAGTGTAACCCATTATTGTTATTAGTACAACCCCTTTATTATATTGTTGTGCCCATGTAGTCCCCATATTGTTATCATTGTACCCCATAGAAGCCCATTATTGTTATTATTGTGCCCTTACATTATTATTGTTATGTCGTCTATGATTATATTATGACCCCTTAGACTCCTATATATAGAAATGAGGTCTTGTCATTTGTATCATCCAAGAATTGTTCAGTTGTGTAATGTAAAGGAGGTTTCCCCCACAAAGAATCTGATTTCTAAGGCGTTGATCTTTCTTTTCTATCTTTCTGTGAGCTAGTTTCATAGCATTTGGTATCAGAGCTTTGGATTCTAGGGTTTCACTGCTCCAAACAAGACATCGTGGAAATTTCGCTACGAAGTTTCATAAGCCAAAAAAAAACCCATTTGAGAAGCAATCGATCTGAACCTTGGGTCCGAATTTCAGATCTTGTCTCACTATATTTTCAGATATATGATCTGAAAAAGTTAGGGTTTTTGCAAGCTCCAGAATTTCATCTCAAACAGGCCATCGTGGAAGTTTCACTATAAATTTTGTTCTCCAAAGGTTCAGACTCTGAAATTAAAACCCATGTGATAGGGTTTCTCCAAGCCCCCGAATTACATCCCAAACATGTGACCTTGGGAAAAGCATCATAACTTTCTCTTTGAGCATCAGATTGGAATTTTGTAAGAAGTAACAGAAAGAAGACAAACTGTAGTTTTCTGTGTATCGGTTTTAGGTCCTAAGGTTGAAAAAGTGACACTTAGCACTTCGTACAAGTTAGCTCTACGGAACTAGTCTATAATCAAGTCATCGTGGGAGATTTGACATAACTCTTCCTTGCAGAATCCAATGTTGATCAGACTTTCAGGGTTAGAAAGAGGACTCAGAGGGCTATTGCAGGACACAATTTCAGAACATGGAGATCTGAAATTACAGTTACAGTCGTTTCAAGATCGAGCTCCTAAAATCAAGAAAAGGTGATATGAGGAAGTTTGATGGCAAGGATCCAGTAAATTGGATACTACAGATGGAGCAATATTTTGATCTACATGAGGTGCAACTGCTACACAAGGTACGTATTGCATGTTCATATTTAGAACAGGATCAATTTTTATGGTATAAAGGGTGTTGTTCTCGTAAACCACTTGTTACGTGGTCAATTTTCATGGAGGAAATGCTAGCACATTATGAAGATACAAAGAGCAAAAACTTCCATAGCCAATTGATAAATCTCAAACAAAAGTGGTCAATGATAGAGCACATTGAGGACTTTCAAAAATTGAATATAAGGGAAAAATGATATTCCAGAGAAGCAGAGGATTGATGTCTCCATAGGGACTTTAAAGGATAACGTTCAACATGAGGTTCGTCTTTGGGAACCTGATTCATTGGAGAAGGCATTCAGGTTGGAAAGAAAAGTGGAAAGCAAAATTATGGCAACCAGGATGTCTACCCCTCACAACTATAAAGATGGAAGTGTTGTTCTCCTAGCCTTCCACAACCTACAAGGTTGACACCACAACAATTGGAAGAAAAAAGAGAAAAAGGGCTTTGTTACAATTGTGATAACAAAAATATTAAAGGTCATAAGTGTGATGAGAAGAAATTATTTTACATTGATTGTGAAGAGGAGGAGGAAAAGGATCCATAAATGTCAAAAGAAGAGATATACACCAGGAACCAACCCTAGAGAAAGAAGACATGAATCCGACCATATCTTGTAAAGCATTAGCAAGAATTACCACTCAAACTCTCAAGATAGGAGGACATATCAAGAAGAAAAAGTTTCAAGAAGTGAAAGATCACATCGAGAAAGAAGAAATGAATCCGACCATATCTTGTAATGCATTGGCCAGAATTACCACTCCTCAAACTATCAAGATAGAAGGACATATCAAGAAGAAAAATGTTCAAGAAGTGAAAGATCACATCGAGCATCAAGAAATGAATCCGACCATATCTTGTAATGCATTGGAAGAAATTACCACTCCTCAAACTCTCAAGATAGAAGGACATATCAAGAAGAAAAAGATTCAAGCAGTGAAAGATCACATCGAGCATCAACAACAAGTTCTCCAACTTTTAAAGGATAACGCCACTTTGGTGCAGAATCAAATGAAACAACATGCATATCAACATCGCAGTGAAAGAAGTTTTGATGTAGGTGATTGGGTATTTTTACATCTACATCTCAAGCAAGCTATTTATGAGAAGGAAATGTTGGCAATACTACATGCACTTAAGAAATGGAGACCTTACCCAATGGGAAGACACTTCCAGATAAAAATGGACCATGATAGTCTTAAATACTTTTTAGAGCAAAGATTATCTTTAGAAGAACATAAAAAATGGGTCACAAATATGTTGGGTTATGACTTTGAAATCATCTACAAAAAAGGGAAGCAAAATGTTGTTGCAGATGCACTCTCAAGAAAGGATGAGGATGTGGAAGAATTGTTTTGTGTTATTTCTATTATCCAACCAGATTGGATAAATGAAGCAAGGGATGAATGGAAGAAGGACGAAGAAGTGTGGCCACTCATTCAAAAGTTGCAGAAGATCCCAGTTCAAATAATATTGTCAGAACTTGATGAGGAAGGAAAAATCATATTGGAACTTGGAGTAGTCACAGAAAGAAGAACTCGACATCTACGAAATCGATCAATTTCAGAGTATCTCATCAAGTGGAAGAACTTACCCACTGAAGATTCCACATGGGAGGACAATAATTTTATACAGAAGCATTAGGAACTACTCAAGCGTTGAGGACAACACTTTTTGAAGGAGAGGGGCATGTTAGGCCCCTATACTACTAGTGTAACACCTTATTATTATTAGTACAACCCCGTTATTATATTGTTGTGCCCATGTAGTCCCCATATTGTTATCATTGTACCCCATAGAAGCCCATTATTGTTATTATTGTGCCCTTACATTATTATTGTTATGTCGTCTATGATTATATTATGATCCCTTAGACTCCTATATATAGAAATGAGGTCTTGTCATTTGGATCATCTAAGAATTGTTCATTTGTGTAATGTAAAGGAGGTTGCCCCCTCAAATAGGTTGATTTATAAGGAGTTGATCTTTCTTTTCTATCTTTTTGTGAGTTGGTTTCATAACAGGAAGGGGATCCCCTAGTCAAATGGAGGAAACTAGAAAAACCAAAGGAGATTGTGGCGCAGAGCTTAAATAATATCCATCTTTTTGGTCAAGCTTTAGCAATCAAAATCTTTTGGAGAATGCTACAAAATGAGAGATTGTGGTGCGAGGTGATGAAGTAAAAATACATAGCTCCAATGATTTTGGAATATTAGATTAGAAAAGAATAAAAGTATTATAATGGAGCATCAGAGATTGGGGAAGCAATAGCGAAAGCATTTCCCTTACTAGGGAAATGATGAGCATGGAAAGTGGGAAAAGGTAATATCAAGCATGGAGAGGAATTGTGAATAGTTTACTCTAAAATCTACCTACTCTCGAAGCCCTTAAAAATTATCGTAGAAATTACGGGTTTCATCACTTATCATATACAACAAATCCTAGTTCAAATTTAAAATGAAATCAGGGGTGGAAAAAATTATATAGTAATTATATAGTTGGGCCTATAAGAATATTCCATGGAAGAATGGCGTTAACTCATTCTTAGCTTAAATCAAAGTGATACACAACTCAAGGATAAGGAAGATCTAATAACATGTCTAAAGAACAAAGCCTTTGGGATATTCACTACAAAATTAATTATAAGGCTGGGATGGAGGAACAGATACAAGAGGAGAAGGAATGGTCATGGAAATCTATATGGAAGTTGAACTGTCCCTTAAAATTGGGATTTTCCTTTGATTGACACTTTCAAATAAAATTCTTACTTGGGATAATTGCTAAGGAATGTCTTCATTTGAGCTACACAGGTGTATTCTATGCAAATCCATTGCGGATCCAATATGTTGTTTATTGGGTAGTTTAGAACGAGGTTCTAAATTTGATGGAAGGTAAAGGAAAATGGAATAGAGAAACTACCCTTGAATGCTTTGGTGATGGCTACAAGGATAAGTTAGTCGATGAGCATGAGGCTCTGCCATGTCTTATTGCATGGAAAAAATGGCATTCCAAGGTAAAGCAATCTTTCAAATTCAATTTGCCATGAATTTGTGTATGTAAGAATCTACAAACAAATGAAAGCTAAGAAACTGAGAATTATAAACAATGTGGACATAGACAAATCAAAGGTGTATAGATTTTTTGATGTCACTTGTCAAGGATCCCCAAGAATGCGTGGATTAGGGGGTATTTTATCCCTAAATGAGAATCATTTTATTTATTTTAAGTTGATGTTGGTCAAAGGACTAATAATAGAGCTAATTTCATGATTTGTGGATTCTTCTCAAAATTGCAATAGATAGAGGGATCCCAAATCTCTAGATTTTGAGGGACTCCAAGATGATTACAACGCAAAATGGACGAATAGGGTAGAAAATTCAATTCTCATCCCAAATATGGAAAGAGTAGATGAGGAGACAAACAAGTTCTTATTTGTATCCTTCTACCATGCTTATAAATTAATTAATGAGAAGCACACAAGTTCCTCTAAAGAAACTCCACTTTTGTAGGATAACTTGCTTTATGAGGTTGAAACAAGAGGAAGGAGTCCAATTTAAAAGAAATTAGTCAATCTACTATTTTTTTTTTTTTTTTTTTTCAATGTGGTTCACGGGCACTGAGTGGCCGCTATGTCCACGTAGAGAAGCGGGGCAGTTCCACCCGAAGGGATCTGCTGGTCGGCCATATCAGGCCTAACCCCGAGGGCGTCGAGGAGATTTGACCCCGTGACCTCCCAACTGGGAAAGTGCTTAGCAACGGGAACTCGACCATTTGAGCTATCCCTTGGGGCTGTCAATATACTAATTCTTATCTAGAAGATGAAGAATATATAATTGTTGATTTGTTGTTTTATTTTTATTTTTATTTTTAATGTTTTGAAAGTTTTAGCGAACAGTTATGGGGAAAATGTAATATTATTCTCTAGACTATACTAGATGCTAGTGATATTTTTTTGAAAGAAATATATATTGACATTCTGTAAGTGTTATTTATACACATGATATCTACATTCATATTTTTGCCAAAAATAATGAATATAAGTTTTTAGTTCCTTGGAAAATAAATACATCAATCATCATCTAACATGGTAGTTGTCTTAAGAATATGTTCAGAGAAAATATCATTCAACCAAGGTATTATGAACTAAGCAACCACATACATATGCATGATCAAATGAAAATAACATCATCCTTGAAATGTATTTTTGGTATATACCACATAAGAAAGCCTCGTGATGTATGCAAGGAGAAGGAATCAAGTGATCTCAACGTAGTTCAATAAAAAAATAACTAGGTGTAGTAGAATCAAGGTGTTTCATAGTTCCATATTATGCTTTCTCTGGTGTTCAACTCTAATTCAAGAAATAATAATAAAGATAAATAACACTGAACACATAAGCACAATCATCACACGCCCCTTTTATATCATAATACAACTTAGAGACTATCAATGTAATGTTACCTCAAGTCAACCCCAAGTCAAATATGTCAAGTGGAAAGGGAAAGTTAACTGTAAAGTGGAGTATTACACATACATTAATCATTATTGGGTTTCGTTTATTTGTGCTTTTCATTTGGAATATGGGCCCAAGCTTTATAACCAGAATTTTTGAAATGGCTTATAACAAGCTTAATACTAGCCCAAGAATTTTTTTGGAATTACATTTATTACTACCATTATGGGAGTATGATTCAAAATGAGATTAGTGTAGTTGATTGCTTCACCCTAAACTCGAGGGGCTAAATTTTTAGACTGAACCATACAATTTGCAATTAATTTAAATGTGGGTTTTTGTGTTTAACTTCACCATTTTGTTGTGGTGTGTAGGGCGGTACAACATGTTTCATTTGACTGCCATGTGTCAAGCAAATTTAATGAAGTTTCTATTGACATATTTCCCACCATTATCAATTTAAATCCTCTTGATTAGATGTCCAAATAGATTTTCAACTAGTGCTTTGCAAGGGACAAGAATATTGAAAACTTCAATTTTTAGTTTAATGAAATAAGACCCATGTGCATCGAGTGTAATCATCAAAAAACTTGAGAATGTACCATGCACCTAAAAGATATGAAGGGGGGAATGATCCATTTATGACACTATGAACTAATTCTAATGGTTATTATGCTCATCATTTTTAGTCGGATGGAAATGAGTATTGTGATTCTTACCTAATACACAACCACAAGACACACCATTATTGCAATAGGTAAGGGGCAAGGCATGCATAATTCAAATGCTTTGAGAGTTCTTGCAAGTACCAATAGTTGAAATGACCAAAACACTCATGCCAAATTTGGTGGTGGTGGTAAGCCTTGATTTGAGGATTTAAAGTTGTCAAACTTGTATATATTTGAGAATCATCAACATGACTTAAAGCTAGTGTGATGCTAAGCTATTTGTATAACTTAACAAGTAACTCTTGTGCATTTGTATTGTGTAGAGATCACACTTTGTACCTAATATTAGAGAATGTGTATTTCATAGTATACTCTTCATATGTGGTTATACTTTGTACTCTATCCTTGGAGTGCCAAGGCTTGGGGAAAATCCTTAGAAGACAAAGGATCTCTGAGAATTGGATTTACATCAACATAGTAAAGGAGCAGTTGGCATTGTACTAGATTGCAAAAGAAAAACATGGAGATGGGTTCAAAACACACAATGGTGGAATCAGTAATTGATTCCAAGCTTCTAGCTAATGGGATTAATGATGAGTATTGGTGACAAGGTTGTTGGATTCTCTTAAGAAGAGGGAATTTACCTTGATGTTATTCTTGCTTTAGGATATTGACAAAAAACATGAGATCACCTCCCTGGGGTTGTTGCTTACATTATTAGTGGTTTTGAGATCGATGGAAGGGATACTCGTGTTAACAATTTGATGATAACCCTTTATGGGTAGCTATTATATTTTTATCTAGATTGTCTGAGGAATGAGACACAATATTGATAATAAAAAAATGTCATAAGTGCATAAAAGAAATAATGTAAAGTCATATGCTTTTATAATAGTGAGGTCTTGTATTTGTATTAGTTACGTTTTCGTTTCACCTAGAGTCATGCGCTTTCATCATATGTCCAATACCACGTGTTATAAAAACCATGACCAAATACCATAAATCACTATGGCAAAAGCTAATTGCACAATTAGATTTTGATTTTGTTTTCTCCCACCTCTTGAATAACATGGGTGGATGCCATGGTTTAACAAACCATGGGATTGGAAACCACCAATAGTAGAAAACAATTATTCACTGTGGTGATTTGATGGAAAAGGTAGATGACCACCAAACCACAAGATTGGTATTTCAATATCAATGAGTTGAGATGTATGTAGATGTTTATATTGTTTTTTTTTTGTTATTTCTACTTGCCTTGCAAGATGCTCTAAAAAACTTTAATTTTATGCCAACATATTTTGTCTCATGAATTTGACTTTAGAGAGTTAGAGTTTTGACAGGTTAGTGTAATTGATGTCTCCCTTCCTCTAAAGTGATTTCAAAGTTTGTTAGAAGAAAATATCTAGGGTTGTGTTGCTTTAATTTCATAAAAGAGCATTGTTATTTTTTAGAAACCCTAATAGAGGGGAAGTTTAAGATGAAGCCATCAACTTGGTTTGATGGTGTATACCAAGTTGCCTTGTTTTTTTCTCCTTTCATGATCACCATCTAGAGGTTGAGTCGCAAATGGCTTAATTGGTTTCTTTGAAAGGGGCACAATTTTGTGAGCAATGATTATTTGGATGATGAGGTGCGCAAACCTATACTCATGGGAGTGTCTCTAGCAGATGCTCGTAGAGTAGGTATGATGTTGATTTCATCAATCCCGATGGAGGAATATTCTTGTAGTTTTGTGAAGGGATAAGATTTACAAGTTGTAGATTCAAAGGGAGTTGATTGGTGTTAGGAAGGACACTTGTAAGAGGGAGCATCAACATGTAGGGTTTCTCTAAAAACTTTTCCACGTAGCTTGGAGAATTCCAGGTCTCTTAGTCCCTTGATGATTCTAGATGGACATATGGATTGATCAGTTTGAGTGGATGCTTGGTCTTTGATAAAGAGTTAGCAAATTGCACTTTGCTAGGAGGCCATTATCTTATGCGACATATTGAATAGTTTATTGGGTGCACACAATGGGGGATTCAATGCTTACTTAGGAGAGGTAGACAAGATGAGGCAACACCAAGGTTGAAACCCCAAAGAGCACATGAAGAAAATAGTTAGTGATTTAGGTGATATTGTGGCATTGTTCTTTTGTGTTGCATGAAGGTTAGAGCAAAACCATGGAGTGCTAGATGAGTAGGCTTGATTGATGATTGGAGGAGTCTTAAGCTTGGTTTGATACCTTGTTTGGAAGTGTAACATCCCTGGTGAAAATTCCATGTAATAAAAGTTAATAAAGGTAAAATAATAACCACGGTTAATGGGACACTTATTCGAAGATGAATGTTGGGAAAAAAACATAGTGATGGGGATTAATGGTGGTTGATTAATGGCTAAGTAAATTCGCAAAGGCAATGGAAAAGGATATGGAAAGGAAAAATGGTATTTTGGCACATTATTTATGAAAATAATGGAAATTAGGAGAAAATGGAGGTGAAAGTTCATTGGTTGCGTGTGAGGAGGAAAATGAAGGAAATAATGGAAAATAAAGAAAACAGAGGCCTCGTTAATAAAAAGGTTTTTGAGGATCAATTCATAGACTTTTTTCAGTTTAGTTTTGGAGCTATCTCTCCAATATCTCTCTCTCATATTGTTGGACACTTAGAGTTTTCTTGGAGCACTCTTGGAGGAGTGTGGCATAATTGGAGTTTTGGAGCAAGAAGGAAAAGGAAGAGCAAGAAAGCACAAGAGGACATTGGGATCAACAACTACAACGAATTTTGCTTGTAGGTACCGAGTTGCATGTATGTTTTCCTCACTAGTTTTTGCATCCATGGCAAATTCATGTGGTTTATTCGTCATGATTTGTCATTGGCGTGGAGGTTTTCCTGGATTGACAGTGGATTCGCGTAGCCTTGCCATTTCCTAGATAACCATGGTGTTGCAGGTTCATTTATTTATTTTTCTAGTTGGTTCTCATGTTTCCTTTAGCTTGGGTTGAGTTACTAGTTCTTGGAGCCTTGGTTGGACAAACGCTCTCAAGCCATGTAATATCTTGGGTTGAGTTACTAGTCCTAGAGCCTTAGTTGGACAAATTCTCTAGAGCCCTTGGTGGGTTGAGTTACTATTTCTTGAGCCTTGGTTGGAAAAAATGCTATGGAGCCCTGGAAGGTTTGGGTAGAGACCAATCTGGTGATGGTTTGTGATGTCCAACCGTGAGGTGGAATCATATTTGATGGGTTGAGGTGGTTTGGCCTCTGGAAGCCCTAGATTGTTTTTATTGATGTGTTTTATGAGATCCCACACTCATGCTTGGAATATGGCATGAGGGTGACTGACTGAAAAGATATTTGGCTCAACCATGTCTATGGTCGGGTGGTTCATGGAAGTCCCGAACCTGGTTGGCCTTTGCATCATTAATATGAGGTTATTTCTCCTTGTTAATTCATGGGTATTATACTGGTTTATATGGTGATTATATGGTTATTGTTTCCTTGGTATTTATGTTGTTATTATGAGATTTATGAGCATGTATTATGACAATGGCTATGTATGGCTCTCATCATGTTTTTATTTTTAAATGAATGAACAATGTATCTATGGGCTAATAGATGAAATTACAACTAATGTGTTGAGGCATCGATGCTTCTTAGAGATTCTCAGATAAGTATGAGACCTCGATGCTCAGTTATGCTATTAAGACCTGTAGCTTTTATGTTTGTGACATGTTTGACTAAATTCCTGCCATGGCTATTAGGAGTCCAGTCTAGTCTTTGTCAATGTTTTTGTAGATGTAGCATTGTTCCACTGTGAAATTTCATTTTTGAAGGCGTCATTGAGTTATGGGCAGTGACCTGGGCTCTGGGCCTGAAAAAGTGGCACAAATATTGAAGTCGCAGGCAAAGCATAGGGGAAAAATGTCCCCAGACGCTCGCTTTCCCTTGATGTGGGAGCATCTAGAGCCTCTTGGACACATGTTGGTCCATATCAAGGGAGCATCCAGGGGTTTGATCCATTAAAACTTCAATTAGTCTCAGGGGATGGTTGCCTGAGTGGTTGAGTTTGCTCCTTGGAATTTTGTTGCTGATGTGGAAGATTTGTGTGATGTGTTCCACCTGTTCCACTTCCTTAACTGACACATAGGGAGTCGAATCATATCATAGTAACTTCTTATCACATGTTTACCCCAGTTGGCTGATTACTTAGGTAGATGTGGGATGAGGGTGTTACAGGACGAAGACTTATGTATTACATTATCGATGGTCCATGGAGGCCTTGAAGCTCGTGTTAATGCAAGAGTTTAAGATCTAGGTTTCAAGGACTCAAACCCAAGGATGAACATAAAAACTTGGAGGCTAGTGCTAGAGTTGTCTTCTAAGCCTTAAACTAGTATGGTGCAAGTTGACTAGGGTTTGTAAATCTCGAGGAAGCTAAGAGTGCTAGTGTGGAGACCTAAATGATCGTGAGATGCCTTATTTTGAGGACTTGGAGGTTGTTGTGATGTCATGATTGATGGAGCTTGGTGAGATGCATTTCTTTAAAATGTAGCAATTGCATGATGTCTTAATGTGATGTCATGCTTTGCGGAGTTTGAGGTGCATTTCTTTGGAAAGTAGTTGTCATGTGATGTGATGATGTACTTGATGTAGATTTGTGTGATACAAGTGATGGGGAAACTAGCTTTGCTAGGGACAATTTCCTAGGTTTGAGGAGTTGGAGGTTAGGGTTTCTTAGTTAATGTGATGATAGATTGATGTGGTTGCCCTAACTATGTTTGGAGAGAATTGTGTAGTAATCATAGCTTGTGATGAGTTAGTGGAATATATATAATATATATTAGCTCATTACAAGTTATTGATATGTGTTGATACTTTGTTGTCACGCTATATGAATTGTACATTGCCATCCTAGATTTTTGTACTCACAAATTAGACTTATCGCTTATTTTTTATGATGATTATAGAAGTTAGTAATGCTGGTTTATCATGTTTATTTTATATAACAATAAGCAAAATTACTTGGTTTAATCAACAATTAAAGAGAAACTAACATGGTATATTCGTGACCGATATAAATATATTGTAATATGTTATATTCAAATATGGTTTGCACTTGGGGATGTTCCCTGGAGGGTTGGTAATCATTTCCAATTTTGCATGTGATTTGATGTTTGTTTCCTTGAGTTGTTTAGCTGATTGGTTATTGGAGAAATCAATTATGTGAGAATGTAATTGATAAATCAAATTCAACTAGAAGACTAAAAGTTTACCAATAAATAGTCTAATAAATCCTAAGTAAGTAGGGTTGAAATATGAGTTGCAAAAGAGTGCTAAAAAAATCTTAGGAAACACTCAACTCGTGGATTTTCAACAAAGTTAGTTTGGAAAAGATATCAAAAATCCAAGTGGAAAACCCTACAGGGTGCCTTGAATTTCCACATGACACTCTTAGAGAGGTACACATGGAACTAATTAGCCACATTGATGTACAAACTAAGGTGGAAAAAGTTGATCTAACAGTGCTAAATGGTTCTAGAAAATGTTGATGTGGTGCCTTGTGATGAGGCCATGTATTAATGTTTGTGTGTTGAGGTGTTTTTAATGTGGTAGTGTTAGGTGATGCCACATGATAATTTGTTTGAGTGTACATGGCACTATCTACATGACAATATGTATGGTAGTACATTAACACACAAAAAATTCATAGCCTATGATTCATGTGGAGGAGGTTATCCAAAGGTCGTTAGGGGCATGTGCAATAAAGGAAGGAGGAAACATCTATTTTATTAACAATGGTTAGTGGTGGTACCAAAGGACGAAAGGGGGGAGTAGCAAGGGTTTGTGGGGAGGTGATCAATGATGGTTGTAAAAAATTAACATTAAGGTATTAGGGCATGTGTTTCAAAGGAACGGGGCATGGGACCAACATTTAGTGTGGATAATGATTGGGAGGCATTGATATAAAGTTTTTCAAGAGTTATAATGACATGTGGATTAATAAGGAGAGGGACAAGTTGCAAATTGATAGGTAGAGGGTATTTTTGGTAAGGAAAAATGGGTTAGTGGTTGGTATAAGGATACTAATGGAAATAGAAAGGTTGGAATTGGAGATGAGGATTATACAAGAAAGGGGAGTTTGGAGATGGAAAAAACACTACAAAACTTGTACTTACATGGATAAAAAGGTTCAAAGAAAAATGTTAATAAAAAATGCGAAAATTAAAAATGTCAAAACAAAACTTATAAAATCTCGATTTGGAGCATCTTGAACCTAATTTTGTTGAAACAAGAAGTGGTTCTAATTAATTTGGTCACTCCAAAATCAATTATATAAACATGTTTGCACCAAAAAACAAAAGAATGTGTGGATTTGAAAAGTGTACATGTAACATATTTGCAGAAGTCAATGATCTATCTCATTCAATAATCATAGTTTTGTTCGAGTTAAATTATCATGGGGGAACTACTCAAGCACTTCCCCTCATTTTGAGGATGGTACCCAAAGTAAATCTTATATTCTTCCAAGTACATGCCAAAATCCATAGCTCATGAATAGCTTGTATATAGCTCATAAACAATTGGTTCTCTAAGAACAAACATGTCACAAATTGGGACTTGAACCTAACTAGGGAGGGTAACAACTTTTCCTCACAACCACTCAAGTCAAACCAAATTGTGAATAAACATAGTATAATGTAGAACAACTCCAATATCATGTTTGAAATTTCACCTAGACTAAGGATCATAACATAATAAAAAACTCATAAATTCCATAGGATATCTGTTGTGAAATCTTGAAAGAGAAATGTCCACTAAAAAAGGGGGAACAAATAGTTATTTATCAATCAACCAAATCCTTATCCTTTTCTTTTATAAAGCATATGATTTCATGTTATCTACTCATTTGTTTACAATTCGTTCAACCATGAATCAACTATAACAGTCCAATTTCTTAATCTCATGTATGCAATGTAAATACTTTTATGAAAGATATACTGGTTGAGTTATGGGACACATGTTCCCAAGATTGAGGAGGGTAATTGCTTGGGATTTCAATTGTTGTGGTAGCTATGGAGGCTGGTAGGTATGAATTCTAAATGAGTTGGAGAATTCCATTAAGAGGAAGTGAGACAAGAGGAAAAGGGTCATACTTCCTTGGAGGAAAATGCAAGCATGAGAGCACAACGTCAATGAGCAGTTATGCCACAACGTGTAAGCGAAGAAGGGGTCATTGGGTTGCAATTAAAAAGAAAAGAAAGGGGGAGATGTGGGACAACCCCACAGGCGAGGAAGGTTCTGCACAACCTATCAGAAAACATGGAGAACCACCGTGGACAAGAGGGAAAAGAGAGAAGAGGCAGAATAGAGACAGGGGATCACAAAGAGTTCAAAATCATCATGAGTTGAGAAAGAGCACAACAACGACAAGGGAGGAGACAAATTTCGGTTGACATGGAGTCAGGGGGGAAATCACTTCTAGGTGGGGAAGAAATTGCCTCTCGAGTCCTCAATAGCTAGAGGGTGGAGATGGTGATTCTTAGGAAATCTTGAAAGGGCTACGGTGGAGGAATTATTCTTAGAAAAAATAAATTCTTAGAGGATTTCTGGATGGCTTCCTTGCTATAGGGTTGGTTTTGTGTGTTTCTGGAGTCCCGAAGTTGGGTGGAACCAAGGTGTTAAGGTTTGAAGGGTGGAGATAGTGAGTATCTTGATTCCCTATGCATTTTTTCTTGTAACTCAGTTGAAGGGTGGAGGTGGAGAGGCCTCTAGAGTCCCAAAAGCTGTTGAATCTTGTGTTTCAATCCCTTGAGAAAAATACCCCTCAGTCTCTCGAATCTAGCTCAAGGGTGATAACTGAAAGTGAGCACTAGTTGTAACTATCTATAGTTGGGTGGAGAGTCATTGTCCCAAACTCAGTTGCCCAAGAGTTCCCAAGATAAGTGTTCATTTTGTAATTGCAATGGCAGTAATTGTATGTTTGCATTTCTGGACTGAAATGGTGTATATGATTGTATTGGACATGGTTTATATTCTTACAGATTATATAATTGACTAACATGTTGCTACCACTGATCTAAAGGCATTGGAATAACATGTAAGAATATTGGTTAAGTCACAACACTATTAGCATGGTCATTCTTCTTCTTTATTGCAATATGTTGATTTTGTTGACTCCAAGCTTTTGTTGCCTTGTTGTGTTACAAGGTGGTAGTATGGACGATTTCCTCTTTTATCCTCATTGATTTGTTGTTTATATAAGAGCCTTCTTCAAGCCTTCAATGATACATACCCTGGCGTTGGGTTTGTACATCTACTTTATTAATGGCTCAACTTAATAAATTTACATATGGTGTTGTGTGAGGCACAACCTCATGAGCTTGAATGAATTAAGTTAAAAGTTCCAACATTCCATACAAAGTTGCATCCTTGCTAAGTGCTTGTTAATGTTGAAGTCTCAAGGTTGAGTGTGTTGTCTCTGTGCAGAGGTGGCATAGGAAAATCCCAGCTCACATCACTGGCTTCAGCCATGGTGATCAACTTGGTTGGTACTCTATTATGGGTATTCATATATTGCGCACTTCTGTTATTAAGTTGCTTGGAATTCTTGTTCAATTAAATGAGATGATTTCAAACTTGTGTTACTGTTGGTTAAGTGGTTGTGCTCATGGTCCATGCTTATAATTGAACTTAACGGGAGAATTTCTTGTTCCTTTGAGTATTGATTCCTTAGTAGCCTTTTGGGCATCATATGCCTTTCGGCTATCACTGTAAGCTTGTCATGTCAGTTGGACCTTCAAGAGAGGCCTTGGGATCCCTGACTGAGTTCGACTTGTTCTCCAAAAGTTATTGAGGAATTAAGGAGACCGCAATTTGAAGGGCTAAATGGACAAGTCCATGTCTCATGTTTTGTGTTTCTGCCATTAAAACCTTCAGGAGATAATTTAGTCACAAGCTTAGAAGGGATAGCACCAACACATGCTTCACATAGCTGAAAAGTGATGTTGAGTTCTAGTCTGAGTCTAGGCATTTGAATAACCATGATAGTGAAGCCATGGTCATAAGCCAAGATAGATTGCTAGACATAAGACTGTGCAACTTAATTCAATATAAGGCTAGTGTAATGAGCGACTAAGACTAAGTGACGAGGAGATCGACGGCTGGGCAAGGGCCCGAGATGATGAAAGCCTAGAGGGATTGCTTCGTGAAAGCCCATTGAAGGTTGTGTTGAGATAAGTCGGGTCGACAAGGACCGGGATGCGATGGTAAAGTCGCGAGCTTGATGCCGAGAAGGACCAATCACAAGAGATTATGTGTTGAGAGGTGTGGCCCCATGTTACACCTAATCCCAGAGGCTATTCCCTAGAGATATGAAGAGAAGCACGCATTAAGATGAGTGGGATGATCTAAGCTAGGGCTGTAGTGGCATACACGCGAGCCCATCAATCCTTCATTGGAGTTAAGCAGGCTCACAGATGAGTCAACTGGGAGGGTTAACCTTAGAGTTTCTTGCGAAAGTGCAATAGGGAGAGGAGTTGTGGTAACAAGCCCAGGGTATGGGAAAAGTTCGGACATTTAATGCCTATCAACTTGCATACACATACACATATATACATATACATATACATATGCATAAATACATACATATATATGCATAGGATTTGAATATTAATACATGGCGTGGGGTGTGGAATCCAACCCATGAACGGGTCAACAACCGATAAATAAATTCCAAGCGGTGTTTGGAGATTATCCATGTGGTTTCCACATGGTCAGAAGGATGATGTGGAACTCCTTGATTCGACAAAACTTCAATGGCCTCATCTTTTGATCCAAAGGCCGATTGAAGTAAAAAATTGAATTGTTGGATTTGTCTTGACGAGACGAACACAACAGTGGTGTCTAATCGAGGTTGAAAGTTCGTTGATAGGATCAAAATTCTTAGACCCTATTTACATAACGAAACCTTGGATCTTGGGTCACCATAGTAACTATCCTCCTCCTAACCTATGTTTTGATAAGGATTAGGATGGGGGGTTGTTACATCAACTAGCAATGCCAAAAGCAAATGAATGCTTTATGTTAAGCTTACTTGAACTTGAGATCCATGAACACATGGATAGATTAAGATAAGTTAGATGAGTTATTGTCAATCTTATCTTGATAACTCCATTTTTTTATTTTGATAATTACATGTTATTCATTATGCATAATTAATTGGATGCACACAAATAATTAAATAATACACACATAATTATATATCAACAACAAAAGTGCATTTAAAATTACACTTCAACCACCACAACCTAATTAACAACTTTTCATATATTTAACACATATTATCTACACTTTTAATTAGGCTTATCACATCCTATTACATTAGTTAGTAATTTGTGTAACCCCTTACCCTCCCAAAATCAAATCAAGTGTCACAAATAGAACAACTATTGTTAAGAAGAAAAGAGAACTCTATTGTTTTATTTTGATAGTTGTATTCATTATACCTGATATATTAATTAGATGTGAACAAATAATTAAATAATGTGCACACATAATTATGCATCAATAATAATTATGTATTTCAACTTAACCTTAGATAATTACAACTTGATGAACAACTTTCCACCTCTTAAACATGCATTATCTACACATTTACTTAGATTAGATTTATGATACTCTATTACATAAATTAGTCAATTGTCTAATCTCTTACCTTCCAAAGCAAATCAAGTGCTACAAATGAAAAATATTTATTGTAAAGGAAATTAGATTTATAACACTCTATTACATAAATTAGTCAATTTTCTAATCTGTTACCTTTCTTACATTCCAAAAGCAAATCAAGTACTGCAAAAGAAAAATATTTATGGTAAAAGAAAATAAATATCTTTTTATTTATTATTATTATTATTTTTTAAATAAAATTGAAAAACAATGTAACTTATTAATATGCCATATTTTATTACAATGTCTTAATGTTTATTGGCCAAGTTATATTGCAATCGGTTACTATCCAATTAAATGGATTTTAATTAATTTATATATTCAAAATAATAAAAATATTCTATAATTATAATTATAAATATTAAATTAATATTAATATTTTTAAAATATATTTTTATTAATTAATGTGTAAAAAATAATTATTTTTATTTAATTTTAAATAAAATTATTATTAAAAAGATAAAGCAATAAAATGGATTATTATTAATGATATTGATGACAGTTCAATGTTATGAACATCCATGGGATTCAATACTGGTTTGTTTGCATGAATTTTTTAACACATAGTTTCAATTAGTCACATTTTCCCCTGGAAAATAATAGAGATTTCAGTATGATTTTGAAAAATATGGCGGAATTTTTTGAAAATCTCAATTACCATTTTCAAAACTCAGGAAATTAAGTATCTCTCAAAATTCATAATTCATAATGGTATTAACCCATTTATGCCATAAAAAAATGATTTAAACACTTCACAATCAAATTTATTAAAAAAATTATCACTCAATTCCACAAAATATTTCCCATAGCAACTAAATTGTAACCCGACACCGCCATTTTTTTGAAATGCCATGGATATGACTTCACGCCTGGAATTTGAGGTACACTACTCACATATTTGATATGTATAGTACAAAACTGCACATCAGCATTTCGATGTGTTAAAATATTGAAACTTGGAATTTGACGTCCTTTCCTAAAGTTGCACGTCAACATTTACCAACATTAAAAATTTGAAACTCTCAAATCAACATTCAAGTGCATTATACGATTCAAGTGCATAATACGTCCTTTATTTATTTTAATTGTTAGTTACAAAGGATTTAATTATTAAATATTTTACTTTATTACTATTTATTTATTTTAATCGTTAGCTATATAGGATTTAATTATTAAGTATTTTATATATAGGATATAATTATTAAATGCACATGACGTGCATGATAGAACGGCTGGGGCGGTTGGCTTTCGCACCCCCCAGCCGTGATCGAGTCCTGTGGCGGCCCCTCGATGGGCGATTTCGAACGGCTATGCCGTATTCTGCTGGCTTCGGCCATTAATTCTGCTGGCTTCGGCCGTATTGTAAAAATATCTGTAGGCTTCGGCCATATGCGGATTTTCTCTCTGAAAAAGAAAAAAAAAAGGATATAATTATTAAATAATGTACCTAATGTTATATTTAAAAATAATAAAATAATATTTACATTAATAAAAATAAATTATGTTAATCATAAATAAAATATTTTGGTTGATTTTTTTAGTGTAAGGTAGATATATAGTTTTTTTTGTTTGATTTGACATAAATCTAGTTTTTTATATAATTTAAATTAAAAAAAATCTTATATTTTTATTTTTTAAAAATCTCTATTCCATTTTGATTAAAATTCACTGGAAAAAATGTTGTGAAAAAATGTCATTTCGTCTATATGTTAGATTACGCCCAAAAATAATGGTGGGAAGTAATTTGTAATAAGTATGCTTAATTACATACAAATCCTACCTATTTTGGTGGAAAGACTTGCTTAAATTATGGTAAGCAGTAACTCTAGGTAAATATATTTATTTACATGAATATATATTTATTTGTTTATATTAATCCATGTGATATAAAGAATTGTCATATGAAATTTTAAACCTAATATGGACTTATATAATTTTGGAAGAATCTTTTATTGAGTCGATATTTAAATGTTTATACTTATTTGAGAACACAATAAAGCTACTTTTAGGGCAATAAAATTATGACTTACTTGATTTTTATGATTTTTATTTTTTATTTTTTATTTTAAATTTGACAACTTGATAGATTTGAATTGTTGTATGTAACAACACCTTTTGAATTAATAAAAAAAATATATATTTGAAACCCACTTTGAGTTCTCATGGGTAGGTCTAGAATTACTCTATGTTTATGCAATGTGATTTAATCCTTGAATTAGTTTAATGCAGTAGCCAAAGTCAAATCACTACGATTGTGGTATAAGAGTGGGTTTCGGTCTAGGATACACACATTGATTTGCTTGGCGTAATAGGGTACTAAAAACCTTGTTCGAAGTTTCACAACAAAAGTATCGAAGGTACAAGTTGGATCATAGTAACTGGGTTGAGGTCTATGGTTATTGGTGATACATTTACAACTTAATTAAAAGGATGCCACCAAGGAGAAGAGGAGCAGGACAAGGAGATGCAGGAAATCGAGAGCTAGAAGAGTTAAGACAAAGAATAGAAGCATTGGAGCATAGAAGAAATGGAGATGTAGAAGTAGATTCAGAGCCTGAAGAAACAAATGAAGAACATGATGCAAAGGAGAGAGACAGAGCAACAAGGTTGATTCATACTTGAGCAATAAAGGCAGTTAAAGAGATAAAGTTTCAGGTTATGATGGCAATTTGAGAGATGATGTGCTCATCGATTTGATGGGAAAACTTGAAAGATACTTCAAGTATGAAAATGTTATGACAAATTTGAAGGGCATGATGTATTGTGGTGGGATATGCTATAGAAAGATAGTGTAAATAATTAGCTAGAAAATATCAAGACTTGGAAGAATATGGTTAGGAAGATCAAGGAGAAATTTTTACCTATTGATTACCAACATAATTTGTAGATAAGTACAAAATCTAAGGCAAAAGGAAACCTTTGTTCATGAGTACACCAAAGAGTTTTTCAGGTTGTCACTTTGATCCGCTATAAAAGGACAACAAATACAAAGAGTCGCAAGGTATGTGAATGGAATGAAATACTTGATTCAAAATGAAATGAGTACGTCTTATTTTCGAACTGTTGATGAAGCCTATCACATTGCCTTGAAGGTAGAGGAAAATTGAATATGAAAACACAACAAAAAGGTAGAGGAAGAGGTTTTAGAGGCAGATGTAAGACAGGGATTGCTAGAGGTAGTGAGAAGGAAGAAGAATCCACCAATGGTCAAGGTGGTAGATGTGGAAACATTGTTGGAAGAGGTAGAGGAAGTAAGAGGAAAGGGAAAGTATGTAATTACTTGTTGTCACTGTGGTGTTGAAGGACATAAGAAATATGAGTTCCTGGAAGGACAAAATTCAGGGAGAAGAGTGAATCCATAACACAAGTTACGCAAGTTGATGAAACTTATGTTGCTAGAGAAAATGTGACTGTGTTTCATTAAGAACAGGGAGAAAACTTTATGTTTCACAAAGTAGTGTTGAAGCCAGAGAAAACTTGGATAGAGAACAAAGAAAGAAAGTTTTCAAAACTAAATGTAAGGTCCAAGGAAAGTGTTGTAACCTGGTTATAGATAGTGGAAGTAAAGAGACTTTAGTGTCTTCTGAAGTCATGGACAAGTTGAAACTCAAAAGTTTAACCCATTCGAATCCGTGCAAAGTCTCATGGCTACAAAAAGGGAAACAAATGGTTACGACTAAACAATGCTTATTAAAATTTGAAATTGAGAGCCTATAGGAGCAAGTGTTGTGTGGCATGGTTGGCATGGACACATGCCACTTACTTATTGGAATGTTGTCATTGTTTGACGGGAAAGTTCACCATGATGGTCGAGAAAACACTTATGAGTTCAAGAAAGAGGGACAACAATAAAACTCACCCTAATGTTAGAAAATACAGTCGTTATAGCAGGAAAATGTGGAAGTACTAGCACATGTAACAACAAGATCATGTTGTATATGAATGGATGTTTTTGTGAGTTGAATTGTTTAGATCTTTGTCTTTTAAATCCATAACATAAAATTATTGATTGTCGATGTGTTTTGAACCAACCAATGTGGTTCATCATCAGGACGAAAAGATGAAGAGAGAATTTGATCCAACATGGGTATAACAGGGGAGGAAGGAGTCTAATAGATCAAAAGTCAAAGAAATTAGTCATTAGACCAAAAAATAACAAATAAATTAAAAATGATATAAAAAGTCTCAATAAATGCAAAAAATAAAGGATAAATATTATAAATATATAAATATTATTATACATATTTTACTCACTATTTATCCTCGGGATGAACCACATTAGTTTGTTCGAATCGACAAAATGTATACACTATGTAAATAATCTGAAAGACAAACTTATTATAAAATTAAAAGTACTTTATTTATATTTGTTTTTATAAAAATAGGTATATAATAAAGTATAATAATAAAAAATCCAACATTAATAAATCGAAGTAATAAGGGTCAAATAATACTTAAATAATAATAAATATTATAAATATATAAATATAATTATTGTAATTATATAATTACAAATACTATATATATTAATATAATTATATAATAATTTATATAAAGATAAAGTAAAAAATAATTAACTAATATTTAAAAATAAATTATATCTCAGTAAAATGGTAAAAAATAACTACGACTTAATAATAATAATAATAATAATATTTTTTTTTTTTCTCGTTAAGACTACGCTATTCTATTATATACATTAAAAGGAAAACAGTTACAGTCAAGAGTTCATATTGCCAGAGGCCGAGGATGGCACTCTGGACTTACAGTGCTAAAAAATACCACCCATACAGGGTCCACACCACTAAGACTGAAAACCCGCGCAGGGGCCCTATCCTGGAGACAAGTCACCCTCGCAGGGGCGCTACCACTGTGACTGATTGCCCACGCAGGGGCTTTAAACCATTGAGGAACATTGAGAGCAAAAATAGTCATCCCATTCCGGGGCATAGACGAGAAAAAGAAAACCTTCAACCATATCCCTCGCAGGGGCTTAGACAGACATTGAAATATATAATTCGAGAACCAAACAAAGACATTCAAGACATACAATATTCCGTTATGGCGATTCACGCAAAACCAGAGCATCGTTTGAAGGGAAGAGACTGAGCGAGCGGACGACTATTCGTCCGGCTCCTCTTCATAAATCCAGCACATACCTTCTGGGGGGGGGGCCCAATCGACCTTGGCTTTCTCTGACGAAGGCGCTTCCTGAGTCGTAGGTGGGTCGATGTTCGGCTCTGGGCGATCCTCTGGCATACCCTCAGCGGCCCTTGAGCTTTCAGCCTGATGAAACTGTGAGCGGGGTGGCTCCCCGCCTTCCTCCGTCGGTTCTTCCAAAAAAAGGACAGACACATGGGCGTTAATACGAGAATTGCCCTGGGCATTGCTGAAGGAGAAGACCGCTGTTCCAAACGCAGGAAGTGGATTAGAGCCCGAATCAGGATTGCCCGAATCCATGAACTGGCTCGCCTGGATGGGATGAGCCTCTGCAACTTGGTGGCAGAGACAGCGGCAGCAGCGAGAGGGTGCATTAGCGACTGAGGGACGAGAGGATCCGCCTCTGCCAGAGCCTCGGCGGCTGATGAGGCGCTGTCGTGGCTTGACCATGATGTCGCTGAAGGCAGGAAAGCGGAACAGAGCCGGGTAAGATGAGAAGGAATGCGTGAAACAACCGTCGCCCACCCTTGCAGACTTGATACCACCCTCAATTGCCAGAGGGGCGCCTTGAACCTTAGCTCTGAGAGCCAACAACCATACTCCCAATTCAAAAATCTGAGTTCGACCCAATGCATTATTTTCCATACCCCCAACATTCTTATGCTCCTCTGCATTGTCTCGATTCTTGTATGCCATAACTGCACACTGCAAACGAAATTGAAGCCCGGACAAGGCAGTAAAGTGCCGTCCTTTCTCGCTCCAGCACTCACGCTTGCAATCCCCGACGGCGGATTGCAGTAAATGCCCTTCTTATGCGCGGGATCGCTCATGGTGACCAGGTGTCATTCCGATGTCCTCGGTCGTGTCACCCGCATCCGGGGAATAATAATAATATTAAAACCATATATATTATGACAAAATGTAAATAAAATTATAAACATAAATAAGATTGATTATATATATATAATTTGATTGTTCCAATGGTTTTAAGTTGAGTTTAAATTGTTTAATTTGCATAATTCGAGTGCTCCTATGGTTTTTCAGGGCGTTGAATCCATTTATGTATTCAAAAATGTATTTTAAACAACAACAAATCTTGAAATTATATTGTCGAATTTGACTATTTTGTCTATAAGTTAAATTACGCTTATATATACATATATAACAAATAATTCTTTCAAAAATTAAAGAAAAGTAAAATAAATAAAATAAAATAAAGATAATATTAAAACCCTTAGTCATAAAAATATTGTAAATATTTATAAATAATATTAATAATAAAATAAACATAGATTATATATATAATATAAAGTAATTAATTAATTAAAAAAATAACCAGGTAAATTAACCATAGGAAATAAAATGAAATAGAAGGAAAAAGAGAAAGAGCAAAATTAAATCAAGAAAAAGAATGTTTAGAGGAGAGAGCGAGGATTCAATCTTAATAGAGATTATGGTTGATGATGGGATCCATAATCTCTCTCCTAGACATTTTTCTTTTTAATTTAATTTTGGTATTTCTCTTTTTCCTTCCATTTCATTTTATTTCTTATAGTTAATTTATTTTAAGTTTGGCAATTATATATATGTATATATACTTCTTAATCTTTCTTTTTTTTCTATTATTAGCATTATTTATATTTCTTTTCACTTAATTTTTATTCTTTTATAATATTTTTATGATTAAAGGATTTAATATTATCTTTATTTTATTTTAGTTTTCTTTTATTTTGAAAAAAAAATTATTATAAATTATTTAATTATAATGATTATTTTAGTTTGTTAAAAAAAGGTTCTTCTTTGAGACCCTCGTCACCCTTGTTGTCCAATATGGTTGTGAAGTCCCAGGTTGCAGTATATTCAAAGAGCCATAGATAAAGATTGAGATTATTCAAAAGCAATTCATAACCTACAATCTCAAGATCAAGGGAAATATCCCCTATCCTATCCTCCTGATCAACGCTGACCTCTCCCCTACTGAAAGCAGGGCTATGTTTAAGTATCTAATGCCTAAGAAGAAGCTTTACAACATGGAATCCGAGAGACTTCCTAAAATTGCTTCTAACTTTTGTCAAACCCCCACCTTCACCTCTAAGCGTGGGTAGAATAAGGATGCCTAGTCTTGGCTCAACCATTGGGGGATAAACGAGGAGATCATCCTGGGAAGCAAGGATAGTGTCAAAGATACTATCACCTCCAAATTTAAGGATAAACTTTGGGATGATAAGGAGTTGGAGGGTAAAATGAAGCTAAGATATTATAAGTGATCAACCAAACCCTTGAGAGCCAGAATTATCTTTCTGTTTTGACCAACTCGAAGAAAAAAATGAACATCGCTAAGATTAGAACTAATTCTCATGAGCTTTGAAGTGAAATCAGATGGTGGTCTACTCTCAAGACTCTTTGGGATGATAGAATTTGTCAGATTTGTGATACTAAGAGGGTGGAAGATGAAAATCACTCTCTTTTAGATTGTCTGACCCTTACTCACATCCACTCTCATTTCCCTAACATTTGTCACACTTCCAATCTTCTTGACTTGTTAAGTCAGCCCAACTATAGTGATCTTGGTGTGCTTCTTTCCATTCTTTTGAGTACAGGAATAATATTCTAAGGAATTATAATTAGGTTCATCTTCTTCTTAGGGTCCGATAGACCGCATTGGTCCACCACCACCATCATCATCATTTTCGTTATCATCGTCATCGTCATCGTCGTCGTCATCATCATCATCGTCGTCATCATCATTGTCGTCGTCGTCGTCGTCACCATCATCATATTTACATTTTACCATAATATATAATTCTAATTTATTTTATTTTCATTTTTTTTTCTCGGTAAAATTAATCTATTATTCATATTAAAAGAGTACATTTACAACATAACTGGCAGAAAGAACCAGCTGCCCAGAGGGAGTGGCAGCATGGAACAGCGGAGTTCAAAAACTGAGAGGACGTATCAGTCCAATTGGCATTCCCGCGCAGGGGAGCCAGAGGAGTCAAATTTGCATTCCCGCGCAGGGGAGCCAAAAACGTTTTGACAGAAATAGTGACCCAATCACCTAGACAAAAACCCAGAACCTGGACGCCATAGCATTGACACAATAACATAGGCAAAAATTTCAGAATAGACCAAGTTCCCTCACTATCGGGCCGCAAAACCAGAGAAGAAGCCTCAGTAATTGGGTTAGGCCTCAGGGGTCTCCTCCACAATCCTGCACCATCCAAAGTCTGCCAAGTCCTGAGCCTAGACCTCCTCTGTAGCAGTTGGACCTGGGGGAACAGGCTCCATCTTGACGTCCTCGTCATGGCTGACCAGCGTCTCCCTAGCACTCGTAGAACCTGCAATTGGAGTTTCCATGTCCCTCGTAGGACCTGCAATTGGTGTCTTCATGGCTCTCGTAGAACCAGCAATTGGCATCTCCTCCCGATGAGCGCTGGATTCGCCCTCATCTTGGGCCTCCTCAATGAAAAGCACCGAAACATGGGCACTAATCCAGGGACAGTTCAGTGAACTATTGAAAGTGAAAATTGCTGAGCCGAAGGAGGGCGAGGATGAGGACCCTGGGGAGCTGGCGTCCAGAAATTGGCCAGGCCTTAGAAAGCTTGCTCTTTCATTGTGAGAGGGGCGGGTGGACGCACCTTGAGAGGTACCGCGGCAGCTGAGCATTCGCTAACGAAGCGGGGCATGACTACAGGCCGAACAAAGCCTCTTTGCCCAATGCAGAATTGGAGCACAAAACAACCGAGGTTAAACCCAACACAGTCGTGGGAATAGACCAAACAGACGGGCTAAGACCATACATGGAGACAAACGGACGAGTGCTTGAAACAACCACAAGAGTCGGGGGAATGACCGAAGGCTTCGAGCCAGAGCCCAACCCCAATAGTGCCAGAAGCAGCAGATTGAACCTAAACAGAACCTGAAACAGCATGTTGAACCCATGGCTGAGACCGTATATAATGCACCAACCTTTGCCTCGAGACGCTCCCGCCATAACTGTGGCATTCATGGGAGCCGAGGAGCCGAGCCAAACATCGCGTGCGAAGGCGAATGGAGCATTAATGCTCCCCTGCTACATTCCTTTAAACCGAGTCATGCGCCGCTGGAAATGTCCCTTCCCCCATATGGAGACAGCTCTTCTACACATGGCGGACAGGTGGCCTTCGTTCATCGCCAACTCCCGTCCCATCGCCTTGAATGTAACCTTAGGCACCCGCATCCGGGGATTTTCATTTTTTTTAGTCGTTGTCCTTTTTTACCATTTTATTTTGATATAATTTATTTTTATTTATTAGTTAATTATTTTCTACTTATCTTTATACTTTTATATTTACCATTATATAAATTATTATATAATTATAATATTTATAATATTCATAATTATATAATTACAATAGTTATATTTATAATATTTATTATTATTTAAGTATTATTTCACCCTTAATTCTTATTTCTTGTTTTTATTAATGTTGAATTTTTCTTTTACTATATATTTATTATTATAAAAAAAAAAGTGTACAGTTAAAATATTTATAAAAAAAATAATATAGTTAAAATAATTATATGGATATTTATTATTATTTAATTATTAATGGGCTCTTATTTTTTGCATTTAGTATGACTTTATATATATTTTAATTTATTTGTTAGTTTTTAGTCTAATAGCTAATTTCTTTGACCTCTGACTTATTAGACTCCTTCATCCTTTTTATATCCATGGTGGATCTGATTTTCTCTTCACCTTTTCGTGGTGATGATGAACCACATTAGTTGGTTCGAAACACGTCGACAATCAATGTTTCTATGCGATGGATCTGGAAGACAAAGATCTAAAAGATCATGTTGTGTTTAGCCAAGGAGTTCGTACATGAAGAAAGAAGGGCCAAATTTTGTTTAACGGTGATTCTAAATGGTGTGAAAGAGGACGTAGAATTAGAAGCCAAACTTGCAGAGATGAAGTCCTTGTTAGATGAATTTAAAGAGATTGTTGTTGATGAATTACCAAAAGGACTACCTTTCATGAGAAGTATCTCTCACCAAATTGACTTGATTCCTCAATTGATATTAAAAAACAAGGCAACTTACATGATGACTCCAACAAAGAATTAGGAACTAAGTAAGTGGGTACAAGGGTTTCTTAATATAGGATTGATAAGAGAAAGTTTGACTCCATGTGTTGTACCAGCATTATTGACTCCAAAGAAGACAAGTGAATGGAGAATGTGCATAGATTCTAGAGCCATTAATAGGATAACCATCAAGTATCGATTTCCCTTGCCAAGGATGGAGGATATTATGGATTGTTTGAGTGAGGCTACCTATTTGACAAAGATAGACTTGAAGAGATATTATCATCAAATCTGGGTCGAGGAAGGTGATGAGTGGAAGATTGCTTTCATGATGAAGGATGGATTGCTTGAATGGTTGGTTATGTCATTTGGGCTGACTAATGCCCCTAGCACATTCATGAGGCTCATGAATGAGGTCTTAAAACCATTATTGGGAAAATTTGTTGTAGTGTACTTGGATGACATTTTAATTTTCATAAAAACAAAGAGAAGCACTTGGAACATGTAAGGCAAGTGTTGCAGTGGTTGAAGGAAGAGAAGTTGTTGATCAACTTGAATAAATATACATTCATGCAATATGAGTTAGTGTACTTGGGATTTTTGATTTCGAAGGAAGGTTTGAAGATGGATTTTGAAAACGTGAAGACTATCTTGGATTGGCCAACACCTCAGTCTACTTTTGAGGTGAGGAGCTTCCATGGATTGGAAAGCTTCTACTGGAAATTCATTAGGAATTTCAACCAAATTTGTGCACCTCTTACTGAGTGCATGAAAAAGGGGAATTTTAGATGGACAATAGGCAGTAGGGAAATCATTTGTAGATCTGAAAAGGAAGGTGACAAAGAAACTTGTTTTGGTGCTTCCAAACTTTGATAAAGTATTCCAAGTTGACTATGATGCAAGTGGGACAACAATTGGAGTAGTTTTAAGTCAAGAAGGAAGGGCAATAGAATTCTTCAATGAGAAGTTGAATGAAGCTAAGAATAAGTATTTTGTATATGATCAGGAATTTATTCTATTGTATGGGCTTTGAAGAAGTGGAGACACTATTTGTTGCCCAAGGAATTCGACTTGTTTACTGGTCACAAGTCATTACAATATATCAACAGTCAAGGTAAGTTGAATCAAATGCTTTCCAAATGGGTTGAATTTTTGCAAATTTATACATTTGTTCTAAAGCGTAAATCTGGAAAGTCAAACAAAGTTGCAGATGCTTTGAGTATCAGAGTGTTGCTACGCAACACTTCTTCAATAGAAATGGTGAATTTGAAAAGAATGAAAGAGTTGTATGCAGAAGATTTTGATTTTGGAGAAGCTTGGATGGCTTGTAAAGAACCTTGGATTGTGGACAAAACCATGTTCTTGTATAACCATATCCAAGAGGGATTTTTAATTTAAAAACCAACAATTGTGAATTCCTCGAGGGTCAATGAGGCTGAATCATATCAACAAGCTACATGGTGGAGGCTTAGTTGTACATTTTGGTATGGATAAGCCCTCAACGATGGTAAATGAGAGTTATTTTTGGCCTAGCATCAACAAGGATGTCAGAATGTTTATTTTGCATTGTAGAGTTTTCCAACTAGCAAAGGGTAGAAGTTAAAAGGTGGGGCTGTATACTCCATTGTTGTTACGAAAATGGTCATGGGAAGATGTGAGCATGGAATTTGTCTTAGGGCTGCCCAGGATGCAAATGAAGCATGATTTAATGATGGTCTTTGTACATAGGTTTTTGAAGATGGCACATTTCATAACATGCAAAAGGAAAAGCGATGCTATTGAAGTGGTTGTTTTATTCTTCAAGGAAGTAGTAAGACTTCATGGTTTATAGAGAACCATTACTTCAGATAGAGATACAATATTTTAGGGTTACTTTTGGAGCATGATATGGAAGAAAATGTGATCCAACCTATTATACAGTTCAACCTATCATCTACAAATAGATGGACAGGCTGAAGTAGTGAATAGGAGTCTTGGAAATTTTTTGAGAAGCTTGAGTAGTGAATATCCCAGCAAGTGGGATATGGTTTTGGCACAGGAAAAGTTTGTGTACAATAATTCGGTGAATAGATCAATTGGTAAAAGTTCATTTCAGATTGTTTATGGGAGGTCACCAAAAAGTTTGTGGACCTTATATAGTAGTCAGATTTGGAGGAAAGGAAGAGTGTTGATCCAAGTCATTTCGAAGACAACATGCAATTGATACACAATCATGTGAAGAAAGGATTGCAACATAGTAATGACCAGTATAAGGGGAAGGTAGATTTGAAAAGAAGAGAAAAGGTTTTTACAGATGGAGAGCCGGTAATGGTACATCTCTGAAAAGAGATATTTCCATGGGTTACCTACAACAACTCGAAATATAAGAAAATAGGCCCACGCAAAATTTTTTGGAAAAATTATGAAAATGCCTACAAGCTAGAGTTTCTGAGAGACTTGGATATACCTTTGATATTCAATGTGGTTGATCTATATGATTTCCCTGAAGAAGAAACAACGAAGAGATAGGTACATCCATTGAGTGTAAGGAACAATTACCAGTTAAACATGCTGAAGAAGTGGAAAAAATTTTGGCCACAATAGTAAGAATAAGACTCGTTGTAAGGAGTACTAGGGAAAATGGGAACACATGGGATCTGAAGATGCATCGTGGGTGACTGAAAAAGAGCTAGCATGCCTACAAGGGACTTCAATCTCTAAAGGAAATACCACATGAGATGGTAGCTCATATTTTCTTACCAAGGGTGTTTGATGCAAGAGCATCCTTGGCCTTGGGTAATCCTCATCAACCAAAAACAAGTTTTTGTTTGAGTTTGTAATAAGTGTTGTTACTCCCATGTATTTTAAGTTGTTGATACTCCAACTATGTTAGTTTTTGATACACCCAAATAATAGTTATTGGAAGTCTTGTATCTATGTTTTATTAAGGCGATGACTACTTTTGAGTTGTTGACACTCCTATGATTGTGTGTTGATACTCTTGTTGCGTGGAGTTTTTGACACACTCAAACTGATAGTTTTTTAACTATGTTTCTACAAGACAACCACTACTAGACACACAACGAAAATGGGATGTAGCTTATAAATTTTGGTTTTTCTACGTACTAAGACAAAGAAAATCGATTTAGCTTTGTAATGCAGAGAGGTCGACAACATGGGAAGTGAACTATTTAGTTAGAATGTGAAGAGGTTAACAACGTGAGAATAAACAGAAAGAACAGGGAAGAAAAGGGGCTTTTGGCTTATTGACTTTTACTTGTTTGCCTCAGGTTCTTGGGATTTTGGCTTCTAGATATTAGACTTTGGTATTGGTTTTTCCTACTACATGATTTGGAGAGAGTGTGATTCGTTGTTGTGCGAGTTAAAGAGGGTGTTTTGGTTATTGCATGGTATTGTTGTTTAACAATGTAGGAATTTCAAGTCCCCTAAGGACTTCACTCTCATATTTGAATTCTTGTACGTAATAATAACACATTATAAATGAATTAAAAAGAAATATTTAAAATCCACTTTGAGTCCTTGTGAGCAAGTCTATAATTACTCTTTTCTTATGCTCTATGATTTAATCCTCGAATTAGTTTAATACACTAGTTAAAATCAAATGGTTGGGGATGTGTGCTCTATAACAACGATTCTAGTTCTGTATTTGTTTCGAAAGCTACAGAAGCCTAGGTTGTGTCATTGGACCACAACATATGGTTGTGGATTTATAACCCTAGCCAAGGCAAAATTATTTATTGATTTATTAGTATTTAAAATTTATTCAAAAAATGCTTAAAAATATATTACAAGATTGGTGGAATTGGTTGGTTGAAATGATTGATTTGTAGTGGGCGATTAATCTATCATCATAATCGATGGCATGCCACTCTAGTTGATTTCATTTTAGTCATTGACATGTCATGGCCATTTGCATACTCATCTACAAATCTAGAAATTAGAATACGTCAAATTTTCCACCTACACATTGCCTTGAAACCTCCCCACTGCCTTATTACAACACATAGTAGGAAAGAAAGAATAGAAAAAATGCCCATTTCTCACTACCTTGCAACCTCCCAAGTGCCTTATTACAACCCAAAGTATGCAAGGAAGCAATATCCTCCCACGCTCATAGGTGCTCTCCTCATTATGCAAATAGGCGTGATCTATTTCAAAATAGGAATTCCAGATTTTACAATTCTTAAATAAAATAAATATACGAATGGTTGAGTTTTAATGAAATAGAATATTCTTAGTCATATACAAATCAAACAGATGTAATTAGATATTTCTAAAACAAATTTCCATTACAAAACTCATAACAACTACACTCTTCCTCCATCTGCTAGCCTGGCCACATTACAAATTCATGTGCAATGACTTACACCCTAATTTGAAGATTCCTTTGCTATTATAGAGCATAAAATATGAAAATTCATTTTGCTCCTGCAAAGATGAAGAGTCAGATTGGAAGTCTAGGCGATACAACTATGGGGATCATGGTGGTCCTGGAAATATGATGTGAGTTGGTGTCAATGGTGATCTAAAATTGTTTTAGGATTTTTTAAATTGACATGGCTTGTAAAAATGTTAAAGCATGAATGATAAAACTTAAACAAAAAATTAACTTGAATCAAGCATGAAATACTTTAAATGATGTTGCAATTAAAAATGAAAAGAAGATCAAGACAAGAAGAAAATAGATACAAAACCAATTGATAATGGAGGTCGGCTAATGTGGACTACGTTTTTGAGTCGTGCCTCCAAGATAGTGTCCTCTTTATTATTCTCCCCAAAATCTCAATTACAAAAGCCTCCAAAGACCTGCTACAAAACTGAGCTCTTTGCTACCAGAAAGTGGCCTCCGAAAACCCTCCTTCGATTGTTATAACAACAAGCTCCAAAAACCCCACCGACATGTTGAAAATGGCAACAAGAAATGCTAAAAATAGTAATTCTAAAAATAGCATTGCTATAAATAGCATTTTAGGATATACTCCAACTCTGTTGGAAATAGCAAAAAATAGAAATGTTAAAATAGCATTTCGAGATAGATTCCAATTTTAATTAGTCCCTGAATTAAAATTGAGAATTAAAATTCGAATTTGGTCTCAACAGCTGTTTGAAAAATAAATAATTAATTTATCTTGAGTTAATTAGTTGGAGAAAGTCAAACACGAAGTCTTTGTGAAGACATGCAACAGTTATCCCTTTGATTGAGGAAGTTATCCCTTAATTAAGGAGATAAGGATGAGTTGTAATTAGTTAGCTCAGTTAACTGAGTTAAGTCCAGTTAAATTAGTTCCAAACAGTTGGAGGAACTAATTGTGAGTTCAATCAGTTAATGCATGCATGCATGCAACTAGTGTTCTCCAGATAACTGAATATTCTCTCATAAATAACTCATGCATGTTAGTTCAGAGAAAGACCCAGTTGAGATTAAAGGATGGGACAATGTACTATCAGTTGGAGGAATTTTCCTATAAAGGATACTCATCCATGTAGAAGGAATTATCTCATTCAAGATTGTGCAGTTATTTCAAAGGTTAGTGTTGTTTGTGAGGTGAGAATCACACAGGTTGCAGCTGGAGGACCCAGGAGAAACTGCGCAAGGAAATAGGAGGCTTGGAGGACTAGAGGAAGGCATATGTGTTGTCTATTTTGTCTACGAGCAGCAGAGAGGGATTTTACTGACAGTTGGATAGCTTGTGAGCTAAAGCTTTGTGTAATCCTGAGATATTTCCACTTGTATGATAATATAGAGAATAGAGTTGTTAGCTGAGGCTTTCCCTAGAGTATTCTTCTGTGTTTCATGTGTATGATTTCTTCTTCTCTGTTATATGTGTTCTGATTGATCTTGCTCAAATTGATTAAGTTTCCGCAAACTTTGTTTGTAGAAGTAGGTCAAGTATTTTGCTTTAGTATATTACATTATCAGGTGATCTACGGTGAAATTTCTACATGGTATCGGAGCCAAGTTTATCGGAGCAGTGAACAGTATACGAAGAAGAGAATTCGAAGTAAAAAAAAAAAGGCCGCGAGTTTACAGAGAAGATCTGAATTATTTTGTGAAAGATTTTCAGAAACAAATAGCAGATCTAGATTCCTTGCGAAAAAATACCCAAATTAAAAAAAAAAAACAGCTGAATCAGAGTTTGGTTGAGGGAGATATCGTTGATTTAAAATCGGCTCTTTTCCAGAAAATTTCGTGACGGCAGGAAAGATGAAACAGATTGGTGTACTAGCCAAGAACCTGTATGCACTTGAGGTACAAGATGCATGCAAAGCCTTGAGGAGCAAGGAAAAGGTTAGATACTTGGTGGTTGAGAGGGAGAGTACATTACCTCTCAACATGCAGCGCCAGAAGAAGTCTCAAAAAATTGTGGAGGAGCCACAATTGGTGAAGCAGCTTTAGGAGGTTGTGGAGCAGCCACAACTGGAGACGCTGAGAGGAGACCGAGTGGAGGCTTCCACTCATGTAGAGACCTCCAGTAGGGGGGGAATTTCAAGCCAAGGGGGAAAAGGGATCACATGCATCCATACCTCTAGGTGGGAGGTGGGGCGATGTGGAATGATAGTCCCAAGAAGGCTGAAATAGGGGTAAGATCCTTGAGGTACCCAACCTCTTTGATTAGACCTTGCTACGGGAGCCCTGATGAGTAGTAGAAAGACTGGCTAAGTGGGTAGAGACAGATGCGGATGGAGCGGCAAAGGAAGCTTCAACATTAGAGGATGTTTCTAGCCCAACAAGGAGGTCAGTTGGGAGATCAGTTACTTACTTCTCAGTAACTGAGATGCAGTGCAGCAGTGGGTTGCACGATGCAACATGATGAGAGGAGGTGCAGTGCGGATGCAGTGCTGGGAGACAGGACCAGCAACAGCACGGATGCAGCAGGAGGAATCAGTGGGATTGATGCAGTCAGAGATCAAAGTGACAAAGGCTAGAGCAGTCAGATACTGAAGAGCACAAAGGTACAGAGTTTTCAGTCAATAGAGGCAATAGAAGTCACAGACTTTGATGACAGAGGCATCATTCTAATTCAAGTTGGATATTTTTTTGTTCCTAGAGTTGTTGGAGCAACAACACTTGAGAGAAGTGTTGCATGCAAAACATTCCAAAGGTTCAAGATCGGGTTCGAGTTGAATGCCTTTCTTGTTGAGAGGAAGTGTTGAAAATGGAAACAAGAAATGCTAAAAATAGCATTAATATAAATAGCATTTCAGGATATACTCCAACTCTGTTGGAAATAGAAAAAAATAGAAATGCTAAAAATAGCATTGCTATAAATAGCATTTCGGGATAAATTCCAATTTTAATTAGTCCTTGAATTAAAATTTGAATTTGGTCTCAGTAGCTGTTTGAAAAATAATTAATTAATTCATCTTGAGTTAATTAGTTGGAGAAAATCAAACATGAAGTCTTTGTGAAGACATGCAACAATTATCCCTTTGATTGAGGAAGTTATCCCTTAATTAAGGAGATAAGGATGAGTTGTATTTGAGTTGTAATTAGTTAGCTCAATTAACTGAGTTAAGTCCAGTTAAATTAGTTCCAAACAGTTGGAGGAACTAATTGTGAGTTCAGTCAGTTAATGCATGCATGCATGCAACTAGTGTTCTCCAGATAACTGAATATTCTCTCATAAATAACTCATGCATGTCAGTTTAGAGAAAGACCCAATTGAGATTAAAGGATGGGATAATGTACTATTAGTTGGAGAAATTTTCCTATAAAAGATACTCATCCATATAGAAGGAATTATCTCCTTCAGGATTGCACAGTTACTTCAGAGGTCAGTGTTGTGTGTGAGGTGAGAATCACACAAGTTGTAGTTGGAGGACCCAGGGGAAACTGCACAAGGAAATAGGAGGCTTGGAGGACTGAAGGAAGGCACATGTGTTGTCTATTCTGTCTATGAGCAACAGTGAGGGATTGTATTGAGAGTTGGATAGCTTGTGAGCTTAAGCTTTGTGTAATCCTGAGATATTTCCACTTGTATGATAATACAGAGATCGAGGTTTTTAGCTGAGGCTTTCCCCTGAGTATTCTTCTGTGTTTCATGTGTATGATTTCTTCTCCTCTGTAATATGTGTTCCAATTGATCTTGCTCAAATTGATTAAGTTTCCGCAAAGTTTGTTTGTAGAAGTAGATCAAGTATTTTGCTTTAGTATATTGCATTATCAGGTGATCTATGGTGAAATTTCTACATGGCACCCCAAAATAATACAACCATAAATCTTGTCAAAATCTCTCTTTTGCAATGGAAATCCTCTTTGTTTATATAACATTGCATTTATTTTTTTGGTTATAACCATATTACAGATATGGCATGTTTTAATAACCAAGCCATATGTTACAATCGATGCCTAAATAAAAACTTTTTTACAACCACATATATAAATATGGCATATCATTAATCCACGACATAACCATAATATATCCTGTCGACATTTGTATGGTCCACGTATTCACCATAACCCAACGCAATATACAACAACCATACTATATATATGGCATGTTTGTTGTAATAGTCCTATTAACCATGTGGTGTTATAACCAACACATATTCCACTAACCAACATATTTACTAGAAATTGTCCCAAAAGGTGCAAAGAGAGGTTGATAGGATTGATAAATTGAAAATTTTGTACTTTGGCTTCCATAATCAAGCAAATAATAAGTGAAATTTGGTTCAAACGATTGAATTTTGGATGATGCAATTGTCCTTGAGCTTCACATTGAAAGATCTGTATCACATTTTTTTAAATAAAACGGTGGTCATAAATCGGTGGGGACTGCAATGAATGAAAATGGTGAAGGCAACAAAGCATATTTGCAGGTTTTCATAGTACATCATAAATCACTTTACTCAAAATGATAATGCAAAGTAACACAAAATATTTTATCCATGAGTTTGACATTCTTTTGGACATCTAAACAAGTTTTGCGAACCTAAATTTACTTATATTGTTTTTCTCTTTTTGTCGTTCTCTATGTTAAATGTAATGAATTTTCTAGAAAGACATATGGTTTCTACTTTTTGGGCAGATGCTCCTTCGTGCCCCATTTTTATGAAAATTGGAAATTACTTCATCATAAGAACATATGCATATAATTTGTGTACATTTTCTATTTATTTTATATTAGTTTAATAATTTTATAATAAAAATAATTATAATATCATGATTTTATAAAATTACTAAAAACAAATAAAATAAAAATAAAGAAATTATTCATTTAAAATCTTATAAAAGAAAGGAAAAGAAAAACATCCACTATTTGGAAAATTATATCAAATAAAAGTGAAGAGATTATTCCATTGGAAATTTTACAAGTTCAGGTGAAAAATTAAGGCCTTATATAAAGAGATTAGTTTTCACTATTATTTCAAATGGACTCCTATCTTAATCTCATAAAACTAACAATGAAGTTAATTTAGTGGAGTGATTTAATTTATAATTGATTTGATGTTTTTAATGATAAAAGTCATAAAATATGTCAATGGTGGTAACGATAGAATCTTATTCTAAGTATGGTGATCTATTTTGAATCTTTAATATATTAATGATGATAAAATGTATTAAGGACGATAGAATCTTATTCTAAGTATGGTGATCTATTTTGAATCTTTAATATATTAATGATGATAAAATGTATTAAGGATGCTTTTCTTAGGTCGTGAAAGAAGCAAAGATGTTATTATGAATATTTTTTTATGGTTGATACTATATATCTTTTTTTATTAAAATGTTATATATTTTGAATTTTCTTTTTAATTAAAAATTTGGATGGTTTTAAAATTGGTTGATAAATTTCATACAATTTTTTTTTATGATAATATATTATTATTTCATATATTATTTAGGTCATGTCAAGGTAATTGTTAAGGTTGGTAGAGTTTATTTGAAGTTATTTTTCTAAAATAATATTTTTTTGAATGTTTTACATTTTAATTTATGGTAATAATATTTTTGTAATAGAAATTATATTTAAGTTATTTCATATAAATATTATATTAGTGTAGTCATATAAATTAAATGATTGGTATAGTGCCATTTTATGACACAGATCAAAATGCTTATTCTATGATGCATTTAATATTATAAAAAAATTAAGATTTTTTAATTAGATTACAACATTATTTTAATTTATTATTATTATTAATCATAAAAGTATATACCAAAATTAGTAACTTAAGATTTATTCTCATTTTATTAAAGTAATTTCTAATGTGTAAATAATTTTTTGTTATAATATGATGGGGAATATAGTACTGTGAGTTTATGACAAGCATCAAAATACTTATTTTATGATCCATTTCATATTATCAAAATTTAAGATTTTTTTTTATTATTAAATCACAACTTATTTTAATTTATTATTATTATTATTATTAATTATAAAAGTGTATAACAAAATTAGTAACTTAAGATTTATTTTCATTTTATCAAAGTAATTTCTAATGTGTAAATAACTTTTTATTATAATATTATGGGGAATATGATAACTTATCAATATTATATCTCTAAGTAAATATGACTCATTTCATAATCAAAATATTTTATATAAATTTTATTTTAATTAATTTATTTTGATAAATGTTTTTATTAAATTTAATTGATAAGGAAAAAAAACATAAATAATCAAAATATTTTATAGATCTTTATTTTAATTTAATTTTAGAACATTTTTTTAAAATTAAATTGAAAAAAACATACTTAAATAAATTCGAAATAAACATCAACTCCTTCTGGAAAAGGTTTGGCAAGGTTGTATGTTTGAAGTTTTATAAGTAATTAGTTAAATCATCATATTTGACAAAGTAAAACAACATGTTCAAATGGTTTTGAAAGTTTCTGTTTACGAGTCTAGCATTGGTGCCTCCATAATCTTTTGACATGGGTGAACGGTGGTATATTTTTATATCTACACACTAAGAAAATTAACTTGCATCAGATATGTTCATCGTGCATTTTTTTCGATAAATGACAAAATAGAAAATGAAGAAACATTTTGAAAGTATTTGAAATTTTAAAAATGGAAGTTTACATAAAACAATATTTTGAAAAAAAATAGAGGTGGCCAAACTTAGGAAGTAAGGTTCAAATGCATTTTAGCACTCAAAACATAGAATAGAGTTGAGTTTAGTAGAACCTAAATTAGCCCATGGAAGCCATGGCAATGAATTCTACGTTTCTGGATAAGCGATCAAATCAAGTGTAATCAGTCACACAGGCAGTAGAAGTATTCTCTTTGTTAATAAGGATAAAACCTATGGTTCTGCATCAAGAAGGTTAGAATTTTCGGATTGGGCACGACCCAAACATGTTTAGAAAGGTTCATACATTACAATATAGAATTGTGGATTCTTGTTGTGTTTGATAATATGAATATATATCATCCATATCACATATGTTGTGTGCGAGCGTCAAGGAAAACAACCAGGAATATGCCCAAGATGGAACCCCAATTGGTAAATACTTCCTTGAAGTGAAACTTCGATAGTTGCAAAACAACATGATTGTTGGCAAAAGCAGTTTCACAGGTATGTGACGTGAAGCCACCCTTACCGTAACAATATTTGGCAAATTTATCGGCGTAAAGTAATTGCACATATGTCACAAGTATAAAATTTTGGAAAGGTGTCATAGCTTAACATATTGGACACATGTCACAAGTATAACAAAAAGGGAGACGAAAATGGATCGTGAACCGATTCAAAAGAAAGGCCTATCGACCTAAATATGCCCAACATATTTAACATAACCACCATATAATAAAAACCATGCCTATTATAAGCATGTTGTTATAACAATATGGCATATTGTTAATCATATTAAATATATTTTAATTCACACCATCGTGTGCTCCACCATACTATGTACGTTGAACCATATACTTCAACCAATCACGTGGTTATATGCGACAAAGTTTTCATCCATGTGTTGGACGATTATAATATCGTGTGGTTGGTGGGCTCCCAATTTTAGCTGGCTCTGCCAACATCCCCGTTGGATGACAATACAACCATTTAAATATAATATTGCCATTATATAATAGCAAATTGTATGATAGCCCATTGGTAAGGTGTCTGAGTTGTTGGTTTGAAGCTTATGAGTTCAAATCATGTTGAGTGCACCCATTTGTTCACCTATAGTTTTGACCAATAAATAGAGCCATGTGGCACTTTTCCAAAGGGCCACATTTCACCCATCCATTGGGCCATGTATCACTCATCTAGTGGGCCACATGGTGATTCTTCCACTTGCCAAGTTTCATCTTTTGATTGCACCAAATGCTTTCTCTAGGACATAATGGGCCATGTATCGCTCATCTAGTGGGCCACATGGTGAGCCTTCCACTGCAAAGTTTAATCTTCTGATTGCACTAAATGCTTGCTCTAGGATGTGCCACTTGTCAACTCTTGGGCGTGCCATGTTGCTTTGACTTTGACTTTTTACTTGTTGTTGCAAAACTTCAAATTTTGATAACTTTCGCATACGAACTCAGATTAACATGATTCAAATTGCATTAAAATCGTCTCATTGAGCTCTTCGACATGATAATATTTGAATCAAATTTTGGAGACTTTTATTTTTAAGCCTTTTTAGGATCCTCCTAGAGCAATCGTCTCCACTAGGAGGCTTTTAGACCCACAAAAGGTCTTAGGCAAAAGCTAAGTGTGGGATATGCCTCCCCACTTGTCTAGTGTATTTCCATGCTATTCTATGTACTTTGATAATTATGATAACTGAAACCATATTGTTAGTCATCTGCAATTTCCTACATCCTTCTGCATGTGTTACTTCGATCACTATCCATGTACAACACATTAGCAACATTAACAAATACAAATATGCTAATAACAATGAACTAACATGTTTGACCCTCTTGACATGTTCCCATGACAAATTCCCATGCTCCAAAACACCTTCTTTATCCACCTTTGTAGATATGAGCAAAAATGTCTTGCTCATGTTCGCGAGCCTCTTCAACTGCCTTGTGGTTACCAGCAAAGAATCATCCTTCATTTGATGATCTCGGATGATATGCTCTATGTTGTCCATGAAAAGGTGATATATGTTTTCCATCTTGTAGTAGATATCCTTCCTGTCGAACAAGGTCTTCCAAGCACAATTGCACATATATCTAATGCAACCACATCTAGTTCAACTTCATCCACAAATATAGATGTAATAACAAACCTAAGATTACACTTATCAGTCACCTACAACTTAGTGTCATTACATACCCATCCAAGCGGATAAGGTTTTTGATGCAATATTGTTACCAATTTCAGCTTCTTAACAACTTCCCCAAATATTAGATTAGCTTGAGATCTAGTAGCAAACAAAGTATCTAATTTAACATGCTTAGTTACCACCCTGATGTGAAAGAGTTCATTCCTCTTTCTTGCCGCAATAGAAGATGAAATATATGAACCATAACCAACATGTGAAGATGATATACCTTTCAAACCGATAGCTGCGATTTGTGCCTGATCGCCAGAGTTTGATCCCATATCATATTGGACTGTTGATGCCACCTTTTGCTTGCCCTTCTTATCTCAAAACCACTTAAGTGTAGCTTCCAACAATGATCATCATCGTATCCCTCTCTCTTGCAATGGGTACAACAAGGTTTCTCATCACTCTTCTTCTCATTTCCTTTGCCTTTGTCATATTTCGACCGGATGTCTTCCATGGAGACCCCACCACCTTGTTTCCCTGCTTCAATATAGTTTGCTTGTATATAGACCTCATCTAGGTTAGATGGATTCAACAGAAAAATAGTATTGCAAATATAACCATGCAAACTAACAATATGCTTCAAAAGATTCTCTTGTATATCAAGTGGAATATTTAAATCTAGTGCCTTTTTCCTAAACTCCTCTATAAATTTTTGCACACTTTGGCCGCTACACTGCAGCATAGATTTCCATTCTATTATTACCATTTGGTCATGTGCCGAAGAAACATAAAATCAAGCCATGAGGAAAGAAATTTACCTTCCCAAAGTCTAGTCTCTCACCATATTAATGCAATACCTTCCAATCAAAGAGAGATCAACTGAATTTTTACCTCGTTGTTGAAAATATGTTATACACAGTAATAAACTTCCATCTAGCAAATCCAGTTGTCAAATTTTTTCATCATTAAGCTCCCCATCATAGATTGGCAAGTCGAACTTAATATCCAAATTCAACAACGACTTCTTTGACGCAACTTTTCCATGAGGAGATGGAGGAGGAGAAAAAGGAGGACTTAAAGGAGGAGAAGGAGGAGGGGTATTTTTCAAATCATCACCATTTCCCTCATCTGTCACTTCTTTATTCGATGAGATTCCCTCTCTAAACTCTTTCCATTCCTGACACATTCTGTCAACCATGATCTTCATCACCTTGAAAGATTCACAAAACTCTTTCTCGGATCCAAAAGGATTCTCTTTTCCCTCGTGTGATGAAATTTCACTTCTTTTAATGAAGCTTCTCGATCCAATTTCCGGATTGCGTTCAACAAGCATTCCTTCGCCTTGCTTGAATTTTCTCCTGGTTGTCATGCACTCTCACAAACCCGCGACAAACTTGCTCTGATACCACTTGATCTAAACCTTTTCTAAGATCTCCTAGAGTGGCTTGGTTTGTAAAAATGTTCAAGCATGAATTATAAAACTTAAACCAGAAATTAACTTAAATCAAGCATGAAATACTTTAAAGTCCCACTGTAAAACTAACCCTCCACTAGTTCCTTCGACAATTAGAACTAGTTTAACTAAAAACAACCTGAGATAACTAACCTTGATTGCTAAAAATTAGAAATCACACATGATTAACTGAATTCTAACTCCTCGAACTCGAATTTACGGAGCTAACTAAGTGATAAGAGCCATGTCACCTCAGTTAATTGCATCCAAGTTGTATGTTGATGTGGAAATTCAATTTTCTCAATTTAACCAAGGCAAAATCAAATTGAGAATTTCTTGCTACATTTTTCAAAACTCCCTCTTAGCAAGAAATGGATTATCAACCATCCCTATCCTGCACCTGTGGAACTCAAAATTCGCTCTTGACAAGGCCCTTGTCAAAATGTCAGCATCTTGTTCCTATGTCAAAATGTACTGAAGCAACATTATCTACCTCTGTACTCAATCCCGTAAATGGTGATACTGAATATCTATATGCTTGGATCAATCGTGAAAAACAAGATTCTCAAACAGCTTGATGAAACTCTAGTTATCATAGTAGATCACAGTTGGATCCATCATTTGACCAAATAATCCAACAAGTATCTTTCTCATCCAAATCGTCTCACATGTTTCTTGACTTGCAATCATGTATTCTACTTCTGTTGAGTTGAGTGCCACAAATATTTGCTTCCTGTTGTACTAGGAAATAGTTTCGAACCCAACACTGAAAATTCCACCTAATGTAATCTTTCGGTCTGATGGAATTTTTGCCTTATCTGAATCTGTGAAGCCACACAATTTCACTCCCTCTGTTCATTTGTACCATAGTCCAAACCGGGTTGTGCCTCTGAGGTACCGTAAAACATGCTTAGTTGCCTTCCAAAATAATTTGGTTAGCCTAATTATAGCTCTTCTCAGCTAGTTGTCTACATATCACATATTTGGTCGTGTGTTCACAAGATACATCAGTGAACCCACTATTTGCTGGTAAATAGTAGCATCCACCTCTTCACCTGAAGTGGTGGTCTCCTTCCTCCAGTTGGTCACTAGAGGTGTCCCCATGGGTTTGCAACTCTCCATGCAGAATCTCTGTAGTATCTCATTTTCATACTTGCCTTGATAGACAAATAGTTCCCCATCACCTTGCCATATTCCCAACCTGAGGAAGTAGTGCATGAGACCCATGTCCCTCACTTCAAACTCCCTTGCAAGGTCCTCCTTTCAAGATCTAATCAGCTACTCATCACCAGTTAAAATCAAATCATCAACATATAAGATAATAATAAGCAAATTACCTTCTACCAAGATATGATAGAGGTTTGCATTTGCTTCAATTTTGGTGAAGCCCAAACCAGTGAGATAGTTATTGATCTTTGTGTACCAAGCATAGGGTGCTTGTTTGAGAGCATACAATGCTTGCTTGAGTCTGAACACATGAGACTCCCGATCAAATGTCTCAAAACCTTTTGGTTGCTCAATGTGCACCTCCTCCTCAATAACCCTTTGAGAAATGTTTCTTTTACATCCATATGGTGGATCTTGCACCCCATCTGCGCAACCAAAGCAATAATTGATCTAATGGATGAGTATCTTGCTCAGGAGAAAATGTCTCCTCATAGTCAATTCTTCAACTTGAGAGTACCCCTTGGCCATAAATCTTGACTTACACTTCTCTATGCTTCCATTTGATTCCTAATTTACCTTGAAGATCCATCTCGAACCCACAACTTATTTATCTGTAGGTCTTGGAACCAATTCGCAAACATTTTTCTTTACAATGAATTCATATTCCTCCACCATTGCATCAATCCATACAGGTTTCTCTACTGCTTCCTCAAAATAGGATGGCTCAGTCTCTACAAGATCAGTCATTAGAGCCATGTAGCCAGTGTACTGATTAGGTGACCTTCTTTACCTGTGCAAATTTGAAGGAGCACCCACATTCTCCCTTGCATCCTACACAAGTATCTCATCTTTCCTGGTTCTTTTTCTGCCTTCTCTGGATGGTCCTACTTGAGTGGTCATCCCCTCTCTTTGCTCCTCAATTTTTGGCATCTCTACAACTTCTTGGGGTTCTTCCTTTGGAGCTAAATATCCTCTTCTGGTTGGATTTGAAGCTTCCTCTCAAGAGAGCACCAGATCACTTTCTCCTCATCAAAATTTACATCCCTTCGCACAATTGTCATTCTGAGGGATGGAAAGTACACACAGTAGTTGTGGGGAGTTTTTGTGTAATCCAATAATACCCCAAATTATGTTGTCAGCTCAAGCTTCTTCCTTGATTCTTTGGACACCTGGCAATAGACAGAGGCTCCAAAAATCCTGAAGTGCGACACATCTGGCTTTCTCCTCATGAAATCCTCCTCTAGTGTAATCATGCCCAGAATTCGATGAGGACTTTGGTTCTGAAAATATATTGTTGTGTTGCATGCCTCTACCCACAAGTGCATGGGTAGGCATTGGTAATGCAACATCTCCCTCGCTTCTCCCATAATGCTATGGTTATTTCTTTCAGCCACCCATTCTGTTGTGGGTTTTAGGGTGTTTTCAACTCTCGTCAAATGCCTTCTTTCGCACAGAAATTTTTAAATTCATTCGACATGTACTCACCTCCATCATCACTCCTGAGATACTTTACCTTCTTATCAGTTTCTTTCTCAATCAATGCCTTGAATTATAAAAACTTGTAAAATGTCTCATATTTCTTACACATGAAGAATATCTTACACTTTTGTGAGAAGTCATCAATAAAAATGACAAAATATTTTTTCCTGATAGTGGAGGTTGTTGAGAAAGGTCCATAGAGATCAAAGTGGATGCTTTATAGGGTTGCATGTGCTTTGTTGTCTTAATCATGGAATGTGTGTTCCCCAAGGTACATCCTTTGCATACATCTTTCCGCTCAAGTTCTCCTTTGGGGATGCTTGCGATTATTTGTTGCTTAATCTTCAGGGTGCCATGATGCAAATGACTAAGTCTTTTATGCCAAAGTTCACCGACATCGCGGATCTGCACCTTCTCTACCTTAATTCTTAATGCAACACATTCTTCCACATCTATCTTATACAGGCTCTTCACACGAACCCCGATATGCTTCACCTGTCCCATGGCTATGCATCTTAGGAATGCCTTTCTTTTGCTGAAGATCACATCATAACCGCAGTCTTCTAAAACTACAACAGAGAGGAGAATTTTCTTTAGGCAAGGAACAAACATGACATCATTGAGCTGACCCCCTCTGAAAGGTGACTGTACTAACCCTGGTCACATTGTACCTTCCATTGTCTCCCAGCATAATGTGCATCTGCAAATATTTTTCCTCCAGGTAACTGAAAATCTCTCTACACCCAATCATGTGGAATAATGCACTTGAGTCCAAGTATCACACACTCCCCATCACCGTGTTGGCCATGCATGTGATAAGGGTAAATTCAAGGTCCAATTGTGAAGCCAAGGCTTCACATGCTGCTCCTCCTAAGGTCTTTTTGCTTGCCTTTTTGTGTGGACACTTCTTGGTATAGTTTCTGAATTCATGAAAATGGAAGCATTTAATTTTGGTTTCTTCTTTTCCCTTTGGTTGGAATCTGGTTTGGATTGAAATTTCTTCCCTTTTCCCTTCTTTCCCTTTCCAACCAATGCAATTTTTCTTCATTTGTGCCCTTGGATGAAGTCCCATTTCTGGTATTCTGCCTTATTTTCTCTTGTACCAAATCAAACCATAAGCGTTACCATTTGGTAGCTTCTCCCTCCGTTCACCGAATCTTGGTAGCTATGCCAGCTCTTGGGAAGGCCTAGATGGGCTAGGATTACCAAGTCATCTTCTAAAACATTAACACCAACCCCACCAAGTTCATCACGACATTTGTGAACCTGCTCAGATAATGCAGAATAATGTCATTCTGCATCTTGATATTTCGAAGTTTATCCTTGAGTGCCAGCTTCCTATGGTCACTACTATTCTCAAATAATTATGTTAGTGCTTTCCACAATGCGAACGAAGTTTCTATTCCATGGATATTTGAGACAATGTGGTCTCGTACTCCCTCCAATATTATTCTCCTCACCTTGGATACACATTTCTTCCACTAAGAAAGTTTTTGGGCATCATATTTGGTGGTTTTGCAACATCTATTTTGATGTATTCTAGCAATCCATTGTCATCTAATACCACATCCATGGGATGAAATTAGAGTTTCCTTTGAAGGCATACTCTAGCCTTAGTCCATTGAAGGCCATCTTCTCAGCTCTTAAGAGATCCTGTTGCATTGAACTTCAAATTCGATCCTCCTGAGAAACAACTTCAAATTTTTTTCTCTAGTGTGAATCCTGATATGATACCATGTAGAAATTATAATGTAGATTTGCAACTGCTCATGAAGTTTTAGTCAAAATCACAATACACAAACCTACTCTATTACTCTGCAAAAAGTAATACACAATCTAGAAAAATAATCTCAAACATGCAATAAGAAATAACACACATGCACATAGTAATTTTTTAGGGGAAAGAAATATGCTAAAAACCCCAATGCATGCTTGCATTAATCTGATGAATTGAGATGTATTACAATTTCTTTTCTCAACTAAGCACAACCTACAAATGAATAACCTATCTCTCTACTCACTAAGAAGATTTGACCCAGACTTAGTCAAATTTTACCTCTACTTGAGCCCCCGTTTCCTTGTTCAATTCCTTGAAAAATTAGACCCCTATTATTTAGGAATTTCTCCAAAATGGATTGCGTAATTCCGAAGGTTGGTCATCTGACTGCATGCACTACCTGTACACTCAAGACTAGTCTAAAATTGATGTTACACTTCCTTGGAATATCCACCAATCCCAAGGAACTCGAATTCTCTGCATGCACTAAATATTTTGGGTTATTGATCAGTTAACTGGATGATCACTGAGTTTGACTAAAGTCCCACTGCACTACTAACCCTCCACTAGTTCCATCAATAGTTAGAACTAGTTTAACTAAAAACAACTTGAGATAACTGACCTTGATTACTACAAATTAGAAATCACACACGCTTAACTGAACTCTAAGTCCTCTAACTTGAATTTACTGAGATAACTGAGTGATAAGAGGCATGTCACCTTAGTTAAATGCATCCAAGTTGTCTGCTGATGTGGAGATTCCATTTTTTCTCAATTTGATTAAACCAAAATCAATTTGAGAATTTATTCCTTCATTTTTCAACATTTGCTACCAAGAAGTGGCCTCCCAAAACACCACCAAAACCCTCCTTTGATTGTTACAAAAAAAACTCCAAATGTTGGAAACTCATAAAGGCAAAAATATTTTATTTTCATTGATAATTAGTTGTGATTTTCTTGTGTTCTTATTAACTTCTTTATGTCTTCTTTGACTTCTTTGAATCTTCATTTATCTTCTTATTATCAAGTAGCTACCAAAATATAAAAGCATGAAGATCAAAACAACAAGAACACGAGATGTAGGCTCTCAGCTAGGGCAAAACAACTCTTTAAGGGGAAAACCCGACAAATTCTCTTATCTTATTTAAGAATCAAATCAAATGGGACAACCATCTCCTCTAGACCAAGTCAAACCACCTTCTAGCTACAAGTCCTATCAAGTCAAAAAAAAGATATGTCATTGCAATTCTTAAGACTGCTTTGATTTTGAACTTCTACAAGACCATTAGACTACAACTTCAAACCACAATGATTTTTGAACCTCTATGATGCCACTGAAACTTCGGATTACTATACGACTGTATCTTCTAATGACTACAGCCTTGGATCATGGAACTATGATTGTAATTTCATATCACCGAGTTTATTCATACAACTTTAGATATTTTACAAGATTCTTCAGATCTCCTTGGTTCATCTTACCACAATCTTCAAGCTTCTAAAGTACCACTATACCTTCATTTTGAGCAGACTTGGATGTTTCAGTTAAGGAGCAGAATATATATATATATATATATATATATATATATAGAGAGAGAGAGAGAGATAGAGATAGAGAGATTTTTTTTGCTTCTTGTGCTAGTTGCTATTCCTTGCTATCAAACTGCAGAGATAATTGTCTCCAAAAGGATCTGAGTCCCTTGATATATATATATATATATATATATATATATATATATATATATATATATATATACCCATCAAGCAGATTGGTCACTAGGCTGACTTGAGCAGGATCAAAGCCAACTTGTATTGATCTTTAGGCCAACTTGTAGCTAGAGGCATTTTAGACTTTTGTGGACAATATTACATGACACAATATACCCAAAATTGTATTACAATTTATATTGACTCTTCTTTAAGGCATGCAATGGATGCCTTGACCTATTTGACTAATAACACAAGCATGAAACACATGCTTTATAAATAAATAAATCTTATTTTTCTTTCTTTTAACAAGTACAATAACAAATATAATTATGAAGACCAATACTAATTACATTTCTCAACACCAAAAGCCCCACTCACATAAAAAAAAAAGCGAAGCGAAGCAAGCAACCAAAATTTGGCTCAAAACCTCTCAACACTCCAAAATAATACAACCATAAAGCTTGGTAAAAGTTATCTTTCGCAATGGCAATCCCTTTCATTTATATACATTGGCATACAACATGCATTTATTATTTTGGTTATAACCATATTACATATATGGCATATTGTTTAATAACCAAGCAATATGTTACAATTGATGCCTATATAAAGACTTTGTTATAACTATATATATATATATATATATATAATTTGTGGTGAAACCAAAACATATCATGTCGACATTTGTATGGTCCATGTATTAACCATAACCCGATGCATATTATAATAATCATACTATAAATATGGCATGTTTGTTGTAATATTCATATTAAGCATGTGGAATTATAACCAACACATATTCCACTAACTAACATATTTAATATGCCCAACGTATTTAACATAACCACCATATAATAAAAACCATGCCTATTATAAGCATGTTGTTATAACAATATGGCATATTTTTAACCATATTAAATGTATTTTAATTCACACCATCGTGGTGGTTGAAATGAATGATTTTAATGAAGTCCACGAGGTTGAGCAACCTAAGGGATCAAGAGAATAACAACCTTAACTCATTTTTATATTCTTTTCAATATCGAATATTTTGCTATGAGTCTTGACTAGAAGGCTTACAATTTGATTGATCTTATCTTTGTCAAATAGATGGTGCATGTTGTCAACCTTTAGATTGTTTTCATACTGAATGCAGATATCCTTATATGTTGCACACTCCATGACAAAGTGTCATTCCATCTCCACCACACCCTTATCGCAGAAAATGCAAGTTATCCCTTCCCAAACTTCTTCGGGGATCTTCCACCTACCAGTATCACATCTAAGATGATGTGACCTTGTCCCCAACTGTGCCACTAACACCCTTGCTTTTCCTTTAATAGTTGTTACTAAATATGTTTTCTCACCATGGTCACAAGTTGGGTTGAACTCTTTGATGTAGTATGTTTTTTACAACCGTTGTGATTCGTCCACATGGCAGTCCTAATCTTTTCCATCACATTTTTTTTATTTCTTCGTTGGTGCTAGGGAATTCACACAACTTGATATTCCACTTACTTAGCCACTTTTTTTTTTGCTTCATCCAAGTTTTCTTCCTACAATCTAATCCCTCTTCCATAGCTATTTTGGGCCAACGCTGGTTATCCATGTTTCTAGCCTTATTTAAATAGCTTACTAAGTTAAATATAGTTGTTTCCTCCAACGAAAAGGTACCTGCTTCCACCAAAAGGATTTTGTACAAGACTATGGCTTTAACTTTGAAATTGCTAGTAATAAATTGTTTTTAACTCTTTCTAACTGCCTCCAACTGCAAGTTGACAAGTTACTTCCCCCTACTTCAGAACCATAGAGAACAACCGACGTAACCAACAAACCAAAAAGGGTTTTTCTTTTTTTTTCAATCCAAAAGTTCAACTTTTTTGCACTTATTTTGGAGTAAGTATGAGGCTCTCCATCCTCCCTGAATTATTTTCATCCTACAAGTCTCCCAATTGAGCTTCTAGTGGAATTCAATCCCAAGATATTTGTATTCTTTCACTATCTCTAGAGGACTACCTTCGAAAAGAAAAGTGTTTGGTTTGTATTTTCTACTTAAAGAGAAAATCATGATTTTAGTCTTGTTAATGTTCACTTGTATCCCAACCTCCTGACAAAAGTGTTCTAAGGCCTTTAAATGTTATCTTAATCCATGCATTGTTTTTGAGATTAGGATAAGGTCATCTGTATATAGAAGCAACTTTACCACATATCTTACTAGATGAACCCCTTCTCCATTCGATTTGCTTAACCAAACTTCCAACTTATCAATATATAAACCGAACAAAGTGGGGAATAGAAGACATCCCTCTTTAACTCGAATATCACTGCCAAAGCATTCCTACATTCCTTCACTTGTTCTAATTTTAGCTATAACCTTCTCATAAGTCCTATGAACTGTTGCTCTATACTCATCTAGGTTACCCAACTCTTCCATCATGTTCCATAGTTTGTCTCTAGGCACTGCGTCAAAGGCTTTCTTGAAGTCCACAAAAAAAATAGGTTGTTTCACCTTGCTTGTCCCAAAATTTCTATATCAAATGTCTAAGGGTGACATAGTGGTCAATGGTAGAGTGTCTAGGTCTAAAGCCTGCTTGTCCTTTTTCCCTTTTTCCCTTAATTTCTTCCCAATTGTTGATTCTTCGTTCTATCATGCTCCCAAAAATCTTTCCCATGAGAGGGTTGATATCTCCACTCTTAAAGAGGGGTTATTGATATCTCCACTCTTAAAGAGAGGAATTACCACATGAGTAGCCCACTCTACTGGAAATTCATCCTGGATGATCCCATTGAAAATCCCTTTTAAATGAGGAGCAAGGAGTTCAGCTTCCCATTTTAATAATTCATATTTAAGCCCATCTATGTCCTTTGCTTTACCTCTGGTTAAATTATTTATTCCCTACTTGATATCATCCTCCGTGAATAGTTCCATTGAAGTGTTCACTGTGGGGAGGAGTATCTTTCTCGTGCACCCACTCATAGAGGAGCCTTGAATACAATAACCATTGGCCACCTGTAATATTGTTTTCAATCTACTTTCTTCTTTGTTGTAGCTCTTTCTAGAATCCCTTGGGATTATGCTTTCCAAGCAAGATTAACTCCTTTCTTCTTCCATTTACATTTTTTTATTGCACTAATTTTTTCATATTTCTTCTTGTTTTCTTTGCTCCACTTTCTTTATTTTATAGATCTCTTGGTTGCCTTGCATTCTTCGTCATACCATGGATTTTCCAGAAAAGTATTTGCAGTTCCCTTCTTGGGGCGGGACCTTTTGCATGCACTTAAGGCCCTATGAATTGTTAGTATCAACAAACTGCAATGAACATGATGACCCGCCCCATTCGTTGCCTTATCTACAACACCATGCTCTATAGTATGAAATTGTTGCTTAAGAGTAGTACTGAACCTTAAAATGTTTTCCTGATTTATGAGGGTTTTTCCTTCGTAGAGAGATTTCTTTTGTATTCCAAGAGTTTTCCTATTATGTGGACTACTATGGGCAAAGTCCAACTTAACAAATATAGGGGCATAGTTAGATTTCATTTTGATAGGACAATCCCTAATATTGAACCTCAACAGTCTAGAAGTGAAACTTTGAGAGCAGATTACATAATCTACCGCACTTTGACCATTGTAAGTTTTGCATGTGATACCTCCTAAAGTTAGCCACCTTCTCATTCCATTGCAGATAACCATTCCAAACAAAATGCAAAGCCCCAATAATTCTATCCCAAAGTGTGCCAAACCCCCATTATCATCTCGTGAATCCCTTTCCCAAGGTTGACCACCCCCCTCTTCCAACCATAGGGGATTTTTTTTCTCCTCTTTCTTCATGACTCAATTGGAGGTATTGATTGTTAGTTGTCCTTGCGTTAAAGTCACCTAATAACAATATTTCCCCAAGAGGGATGAATAAAGATATATCTCTCTTCAATGAGGCATATAGGTCTTCGTTGTCCAAATTTCTTTGTTTATAGATCTTTGAGCTTTTTGATACAAAGTAACAAGCTTCCAACCTAAAAGTAACCTCCTTATTTGTTATTTGCAACCAAATGTATTGTTTATTCAGATCCTCTTTTTCTACTTTTACAATTCCACACCATGTTTCACTTATTAACATTGTGACTCCCCATGTCCTTTGTCTCTCTAATTCCCCTTGTTCCAAACTGAAGTATTCTTGTAACCCCCGAAATATGGAACCTTGCATCCATCGTGCTCATGTGTTTCTATAAGAATGATAATATCCTTCCCCTCTACTATGGGCCCCAACCTCAAACCTCTTCTCCAATTCCAACTTACTACCTATAAGAAATCTAGTGGGGCCCCTATTTCCTATTTCTTATTTGGGAACCGGTCCCTAATTTGAGCTTTCCCATTCTTCAATCATGCCCATTTTCCCTCATTTCCTTTTGCTTTCACTTTTTCCCCTCCTTTCTTTGTTTATCTTGTTGAGAAGGAGTGAGATCCTCATCTAGGTAGATGTGTGTGCCTCTAAGAAATCCTTTATTTATAAGGACCATATTTTTATCCTCTATACTCCTCAATATAACTCTTGCATGTTATCTCTTCCTCCCTCTACCTTCTTTCCTATCCTGCTTGCTTGTTGAATACACCCTGTCCACTTCAATTGATCTTTAAGGAAGTCCCTTGGTAAGATGTCGGTCCTTTCATTTTCCTCGTAGTGCCTCAACCCTTTGATAATGATATTTGTAGCCTTGCCTTGCTTGTATTGTTCTTCTTTTATTTGAATTTTGATTTGCTTCTCAGTGATTCCTTTTTATTTTTTGATGACCCACTTACAACTTGTGACCATAATTTAGCCTCTTCGATCCAATATTTTAGTTGATTTTGTTTAGTTTCCAGTTTGAATAGTGCTAGCTGAATCTCCTTTATTAGGGTTTTGTCCTCTTATTTTACCAATTATGACTTCTCAAGGCCGGTTGCCCTTATTTGCACTAATTCTTGTTTCAAGGTAACCACTTCTTGCTTCCCTTTTTCAATTTTACCCTGCATGTTTGTGATTTGTTCCTTAAAATCTTTATTTTCTCTCTCTAATCTGCCCTTGAACTTCACAATTTCATTTACTTTGTTGCCTTCATACCACTTTTTCACTTCTAAAAGTTCAAGTCTCCTTTTCATGCTCATGAGCTCTTCCACATATAGTCTCGATGACCACATTAATGGTGTTGATGTGGGACTATATAGGCCTTTGTTGTCATGCTTATCTGCTTTTTTATCTTCTTTGTTTGCTACAAAACCCTCTGTTTTGTTCAGACTTGATTTGAGACCCTTAATAGCTTCTCTTTTCCCTACATTGGTTTGAGAAGCCTTGCTAGATATGTTGTTTACTTTCGGCAGGATCATTGCGATTTTTTTCTTAGGTGTTTGCCTTAGTTTTCGGATTTGTCTATACTTTAAAATCCCCTTATATTGTTTTTTATTTACAAAAACCAATCTCTTGTTTGTGTTATAAGTGCCCTTCTGAAGAAAATCTACCATAGAAGAACCCCATGATCCTGTTGAATCCTCCACTGTTATGGTAGGGTGAGGAAATGAAGGTCCATTAACAAGTTGAAGGTTGTGTTTCCAATAAGAGCTTCCACCTACTTGATGCACAAGGTTTAGCAATGGCAATGAACCCTTCACTTGAGATTATAAACCACCGTTGTACCCTACCCCCTCCACAGTAATCAAATAGTTTTCAAATTTGTTTCTTGTTGTGTTATGGAATGGTACTTGTGTCTCCTCTATGTTGGAATCCTCTCTCAACAGTGGCAACCTTTCCTTTGGGTCGTCTAGATTAACCATCATATTTGTTTTATTGTGTTTTACTTCAGTTTTATATTGACACACTTAATTTGTGCCAGTTTAAATGGAATAAAAACAACTTAAATTATAAGATATGGAAAAGAAAAAGAAGAAAACTCCTTGCCAAGACTAGATCCCTTTAAGCGTTCTTTAGTCCCATTAGTTGTTTATCGCCTCACCCCTGTTTCTTGTTGTCTCACCCCTATCTTTGTCCCTGTCTGTTTACTTTCTTTCTTCCCCTTCTCCAAAATAAGATACTCGAGGAATTGGCCCCACATAGAACCAAGTCCCATAGCTCACTCTCCAACTCCAACTCACCTCAGCCACAACTCTCCTCACTCGCGACCCTCCTCAGTCACAACTCTCCTCAATCGTGACCCTTGTTCCTTAGTTGTGGCCCTCATTCCTCAGTTGTAGCTTTTGTTGACCCATATATTACAACCAATCGTGTTGTTCTATGTTGGAGAGTTGTCAGCCATGTGTTGGACTTTTATAATATCATGTGGTTGGTGGGTCGGCAATTTTGGCAAACTTTGCCAACTTCCCTATTGCATGATAATACAAGAATTTAAATACAATGTTATCATTATATATTAATAAATCATATGGTGGCCTATTGGTAAGGCATTTGATATGTTGGTCCACAGTTTATGGGATCAAATCTTGTTGAGTGTGCACATTTATTCACTCATAGTTTTGACCAATAAAATAGAGCCATGCGGCCCTTCCCCATCTATTGGGCCACGTGTCACCCATCCAATGGGTTACATGGTGAGCCTTCCACTTGCCAAGTGTTAGCTTCTTATTGCGCTACGTTCTTGCATTTTTAGGATATGCCACTTGTCAACTCTTGGATGTGCCATGTCACTTTGACTTGAGTTTTTGTCGTTGTTGCAAAATTTCAAATTGCAATAACTTTTGTATACAGACTCATATTGATGCGATTCAAATCACATTGGAATCATATCGTCGAGATATTCAACATGATGCCATTTCCATAAAATTTTGGAGACTTTTTATTTTTAAGCCTTTTTAGGATCCTCCCGAATCAAGTGGACACAAAAGGTACTGTGGTGGGATTCTACAGGCAAACTTTCACAAATGCAGAGAAAATTGTCCATCTAAGGGTATAGGTAAAATTGACCATTGATCACACATTTTTTGTTCTTGCCTGTTAAACAATTTCCTTAATCGATTATATATATAGACCATAATTTTTTGAGTGTTTTTTCTTCTGAAATTTTGAGTTTGTTTCAAGGGTGTCATGCATCCATGTTTGTAGATTCCATTCCTAGAAATCAAGCAAAGAAAGAGGAAGGACACAAATGAGACTGTGCAAGGATTGGAATTCATCTACGAGATGAAGATGATCTTTGATACTGCATGTCCCATTTTCTTTAGTAAATCATCCCAATTTTCTCTAGAAAAACACCTTCTGGTAATTGAATTAATTCGATCCCATCTCACCCCATGGGGAGAAGCCAAATCAGTGATCGCCATGTTATGAAGTATTCTGTAAACCCTGAGACTCAAAGTTCGAATTCCCCTTGGGTCAAGAATGCGTTTGAAAGCACGAATGAGTTGTATGCATAGGATTTTGATTTTGGAGAAGCTTGGACAACTTATAAAGCACCTTGGAATGTGGAAATAACCATGTTCTTGGATTACCATATCCAAGAAGGGTTTTTATTTAAAAATCAACAATTGGACATTCCTAAAGGGTAAATGAGGTTGAATCATATTAAGGTGCTACATGGTGGAGGCCTAGATGGACATTTTGGGATGCATAAGACCACAACACTAGTAAATGAGAGGTATTTTTGGCCTAGAATCAACGAGGATGTTAGAAAGCTTGTCGAGTGTTGTAGAGTTTACCAACTAGTAAAGGGTAGAAGTCAAAATACAAGGTTGTATATACCATTGTCTATACCAGAAAAGTCGAGGGAAGATGTGAGCATGGAATTTGTCTTAGGGCTTCCAAGGACACAAAGGAAGCATGACTCAGTGATTGTCACTGTAGATAGGTTATTGAAGATGGCAAATATCATAGCATGCAAAAGGAAAAGTGATGTTACTAAGGTGTTTATTTTATTCTTCAAGGAAGTAGTGAGTCTTCGTGGTTTACCAAGAACCATTTCTTTAGACAGAGATACAAGATTTCTAGGCCACTTTTGGAGGACATTATGGAAGAAAATGGGATCTAAACTATTATACAGTTCAACCTATCATCCACAAATAGATGGAAACACTGAAGTAGTGAACAAGAGTCTTGTAAACTTGTTGAGAAGCTTGAGTGGTGAAAATCCCAACAAATGGGATATGGTTTTGGCATAGGCAGAGTTTGCATACAATAATTCGGTGAACAAATCAATTGGCCCAAACTCCATTTTCATATTGTTTATGAGCGGTGATCAAAAGGTGTTGTGGACCGTGATTTTGCAGACAACATGCAATTGATATAAAAACAGGTGAAGAAAATATTGCACCAAAGTAGTGACCAATATAAGGAGAAGGAAAATTTGAAAAGAAGAGCAAAGGTTTATGTAGATGGAGAGTTGGTAATGGCACATCTACATAAAGAGAGATTTCCCAAGGTTTCCTACATCAAGTTGAAATATAAAAAAATAGGCCCATGCAAAATTCTTCGAAAAAATTCTGAAAACACCTACAAGCTAGAGTTGCTGAGAGACTTGGATATATCTTTGATATTCGATGTGGCTCATTTATACGAGTTCATGAAGAAGAAAACAATGAAGAGATAGGTATGCCCATTGAGTGGAAGGAATGGTTACCAATTAAACTTGTTGAAGAAGTGGAAGAAATTTTGGCCACAAGGGTAGGAATGAAGACCCATTGTAGGGAGTGTATGGAGTATTTTGGCAAATGGAAACACATGGGATCTGAAGATATGTCGTGGGTAACTGAATAAGAGCTACCATGCGTACAAGGGACTTAAATATCTAAAGGAAATACCACATGATTTGGTAGCTCATATTTTATTACCAATGGTGTTTGATGCAAGAGAATCCTTGGCCTAGAGAAATCCTCATCAACCAAAAACAAGTTTTTGTTTGAGTTCATAATAAGTGGTGTTACTCCCATGTATTTTAATTTATTGATACTCCTATTATGTTAGTTGTTGATACACCAAACTAATAGTTGTTTCTACTATTGTAGCTACATTTTATCAAAGCGATGACTACTTTTGAGTTTATGACACTCACAGGATCATGTGTTGATACTCCTATTGCATGGAGTTGCTGACAAAATCAAACCGAAAGTTGTATAATTGTGTTGCTACAAGATAACCACTGCTAAACACACTATGAAAATAGGATGTAAGTTACAAACTTTGGTTTTTCCACATTCTAAGAGGAAGCGAGTCAATTCAACTTTGGAATTCAAAGAGGTCAGCAGCATGGGAAATGACTTGTTTAGTTGGAATGCGAAGAGGCCAGCAACATCAAAATGAATTTCAAGAACAAGGAAGAAAAGGGGCTTTTGGCATATTGGATTTTACTTGTTTTCCTCGGGCCCTTGGGATTTTGGCTTCTGTCTCTTGGACTTTGGTATTAGTTTTGATCACTGCACGATTTGGAGAGAGTGTGATTGGTTGTTGTACAAGTTAGAGAGGGTGTTTTAGTTGTTGTGTAGTATTGTTGTGTAACAATGTAGGAATTTCAAGCCCTCTAAGTACTCCACTCTCATATTTGAATTATTGTATGAAACGACATATTCAAATGAATACTTTTTTTAATTTGAAATCCACTTTGAGTTCTCGTGGGCAGGTCTAAAATTATTCATTGTTTATGCTCCACGATTTAATCCTTGAATTAGTTTAATGAAATAGCCCAAATCAAATGGTTGGGGATGTGCACTTTGTAACAAAGATTTTGGTTTTGTAGTTGTTGTGAAATCTACAGAAGCCTATATTGAGTCATTGGCCCGTAACATATTGTTGTGGATTTATAACCCAAGCTAAGGCAATATTATTTATTGATTTATCAGTATTTATAATTCATTCAAAAAATGCTTAAAAATGTATTACAAGATTGGTGGAATTGGTTGGTTGAAATGATTGATTTATAGTGGATGATCATCCTATCATCATAATCAATGGCTTGTCAGTCTATTCAATTCATTACAGTCATTGGCATGTCATGGCCATTTTCATACCCATGTATAAATCTAGAAATTAGAATACATCAAATTTTCCACCTACTCACCACCTTGCAACAACCCCACTGCCTTATTACAACACATAGTAGGCAAGAAAGCATAGTATAATTGCTAATTCCTCATTACCTTGCAACCTCCCAAGTGCCTTATCACAACCCAGGATATGCAAGGCAACAATCTCCTCTCACACTCATAGGCGTTATCCTCATTATGCAGATAGGTGTGGTCTATTTCAGAATGAGGGTTCCAGATTTTACAATGTTTAAATAAAATAAATATATGAATGGTTGAGATTTAATGAATGTAGAATGTTCTTAGTCATATACAAGTAGAACATATGTAATTAGATATTTCTAAAAGACAATTCATTACAAAACTCATAACAACTAGACGTCTTCCTCCATCTTCTTGCCTCATTCAACTGTTAGTCTGGTCACATTACAAATTCACATCATGTTTTACGTTACAAATTCACCTGCCATGATTGATACCCTCCTTTGAAGGATCCTCCTGAATCAAGTGGACACTAAAGGTACTGTGGTCGAATTCCACAGGCAAAATTTCACAAATGCAGAGAAAATTGTCCATCTAAGGGTACAGGTAAAATAAACCATTGATCAAAGATTTTTCATTCCTACCTGTTAAACAATTTGCTTAATCGATTATATATACAGGCACATTTTTATTTTTTTTTTTTTTTGACATTTTGATTTTGTTTCAAAGGTGTCATGCATCCATGATCTTCGATACTGCATGTCCCATTTGCTTTAGTAAAACACCCCAATTTTCTCTAGAAAAACACCTCCTGGTAATTGAATTAATTCGATTCCATCTCACCCCATGGGGAGCAACCAAATTAGTGATCACCATGTTATGAAGTATTTTGTGAACCATGAGACTCAAAGTTCAAATCCCCCTTGGGTCAATTACGAGTTTGAAAGCACGAAGGGGTTGTATGCATGATATTTTGATTTTGGAGAAGCTTGGACAACTTGTAAAGCACCTTGGAATGTGGATATAACCATGTTCTTGGATTACCATATACAAGAAGTGTTTTTATTTAAAAATCAACAATTATGCATTCCTAAAGGGTCAATGAGGTTGAATCATATTAAGGTGCTACATGGTGGAGGCTTAGGTGGACATTTTGGGATGGATAAGACCGCAACACTAGTAAAGGACATGTATTTTTGGCCTAGCATCAATGAGGATGTTAGAACGTTTGTCGAGTGTTGTAGAGTTTTCCAACTAACAAAGGGTAGAAGTCAAAATACGGGGTTTTATATACCATTGTATATACAAGAAAGGTCGTGGGAAGATGTGAGCATGGACTTTGTCTTAGGGCTTCCAAGGACACAAAGGAAGCATGATTCAGTGATGGTCACCGCAGATTGATTATTGAAGATGGCACATATCATAGCATGCAAAAGGAAAAGTGATGCTACTGAAGTGGTTATTTTATTCTTCAAGGAAGTAGTAAGACTTCGTGGTTTACCAAGAACCATTTCTTTAAACAAAGATATAAGATTTCTAGGCCACTTTTGGAGGACAATATGGAAGAAAATTGGATCTAAAATATTATACATTTCAACCTATCATCCACAAATAGATGGAAAGACTGAAGTAGTGAACAAGAGTCTTGTAAATTTGTTGAGAAGCTTGAGTGGTGAAAATCCCAACAAATGGGATATAGTTTTGGCACAGGCAAAGTTTGCAGACAATAATTCGATGAACAGATCAGCTGGCCCAAAATCCATTTTCATATTGTTTATAAGCGGTGATCAAAAGGTGTTGTGGACCTGATACAGTTGCTAGAAGAGTGTTGATGCAAGTGATTTTATAGACAACATGCAGTTGATATAAAAAAGTGAAGAAAAGATTGCACCAAAGTAGTGACCAATATAAGGAGAAGGCAAATTTGAACAGAAGAGCAAAAGTTTATGTAGATGGAGAGCTGGTAATGGCGGATCTATGGAAAGAGAGATTTCCCCGGGTTGCTTACATCAAGTTGAAATATAAAAAAAAATAGGCCCATGCAAAATTCTTCGAAAAAATTTTGAAAACACCTACAAGCTAGAGTTGCTGAGAGACTTGGATATATCTTTGATATTCGATATGGCTCATTTATACGAGTTCATGAAGAAGAAAACAATGAAGAGATAGGTATGCTCACTGAGTGGAAGGAATGGTTACCAATTAAACTTGTTGAAGAAGTGGAAGAAATTTTGGCCACAAGGGTAGGAATGAAAACACATTGTAGGGAGTATCTTGAGTATTTTGGAAAATGGAAACACATGGGATCCAAAGATATGTCGTGGGTAATTGAACAAGAGAAACCATGCGTACAAGGGAATTCAATATCTAAAGGAAATACCACATGATTTGGTAGCTCATATTTTCTTACCAAAGGTGTTTGATGCAAGAGCATCCTTGGCCTTCCTCATCAACCAAAAACAAGTTTTTGTTTGAGTTCATAATAAGTGGTGTTACTCCCAAGTATTTTAATTTGTTGATACTCCTATTATGTTAGTTTTTTATACACCAAACTAATAGTTGTTTCTACTCTTGTAGCTACATTTTATCAAAGCAATGACTACTTTTGAGTTTATGACACTCACAGGATCGTGTGTTGATAGTCCTATTGCATGGAGTTGCTGACACACTCAAACCAACAGTTGTACAATTGTGTTGCTACAAGACAACCACTACTAAACACACTATGAAAATAGGATGTAGGTTACAAACTTTGTTTTTTCCGCATACTAAGAGGAAGCGAGTCAATTCAGCTTTGGAATGCAAAGAGGTCGGCAGCATGGAAATGACTTGTTTAGTTGGAATGCGAAGAGGCCAACAACATCAGAATGAATTTCAAGAACAATGAAGAAAAGGGGCTTTTGGCATATTGGAATTTGTTTGTTTGCCTTAGGCTCTTGGGATTTAGGCTTATGTCTCTTGGACTTTGGTATTGGTTTTGGTTGTTGCACGATTTGGAGAGAGTGTGATTGGTTGTTGTACAAGTTAGAGAGGGTGTTTTAGTTGTTGCGTAGTTTTGTTGTGTAATAATGTAGTAATTTCAAGCCCTTTTAGGACTCCACTCGCATATTTGAATTACTGTATGTAACAACACATTCAAATGAATAAAAAAATATATTTGAAATCCACTTTGAATTCTCGTGGGAAGGTCTAAAATTATTCTTTGTTTATGCTCTATGATTTAATCCTTGAATTAGTTTAATGCAATAACCCAAATCAAATGGTTGGGGATGTGCAATTTGTAACAAAGATTTTGGTTTTGTAGCTGTTGTGAAATCTACAGAAGCCTAGATTGAGTCATTGGCCCACAAAATATTGTTGTGGCTTTGTAACCCAAGCTAAGGCAATATTACTTATTGATTTATCGGTGTTTATAATTCATTCAAAACAATTCTTAAAAATGTATTACAAGATTGGTGGAATTGGTTGGTTGAAATGATTGATTTATAGTGGATGATCATTCTATCATCATAATCAATAACTTGTCAATCTATTCAATGTCATTACAATCATTGGCATGTCATGTCCATTTTCATACCCATCTACAAATATAGAAATTAGAATACATCGAAATTTTCCACCTAGTCACCACCTTGCAACAACCCCACTGCCTTATTACAACACATAGTAGGCAAGAAAGCATAATATAATTGCTAATTCCTCATTACCTTGCAACCTCCCAAGTGCCTTATTACAACCCAGGATATGCAAGGCAACAATCTCCTCTCACATTCATAGGCATTATCCTCGTTATGCAGATAGGCTTGGTCTATTTCAGAATAAGGGTTCCAGATTTTACAATCTTTAAATAAAATACATATATGAATGGTTGAGATTTAATGAATGTAGAATGTTCTTAGTCATATACAAATAGAAAATATGTAATTAGATATTTCTAAAAAAGAATTCTTTGCAAAACTCATAAAAACCACATGTCTTCCTCCATCTGTTTGCCTGGCCACATTACAAATTCACATCATGTTTTACATTACAAATTCACCTGCCATGATGGATACCCTCTTTTGAAGATTCCTTTGCTATTGTAGAGTAGAAAATATGAAACTTCATTTTGCTTCTACAAATCTGATGAGTCGAATTGGAAGTCGAGATGGTACAACTATAGGGATCATGGTGGTCGTGGAAATATTATGTGATTTGGTGCCAATGGACACAGAAGGGACTTTGGCGGATTCTACAGGTAGACTTTCCCAAATGCAGAGAAACTTATGCAACTAAGAGTACAGAAAAAATTCATCATTGATCATATGTATGTATGTATGTGTGTGTGTGTGTACATACATACATACTGGTAGATTCCACTCCTAGAAATCAAGGAAAGAAGGAGGAAGGACCCAAATGTTATTATATGACGATTGGAATTCAGTAACAATATGAAGTTGATATTTGAAACTGCATGTCCATTCACTTTAGTAAATCACCCCCAATTTTCTCTAGAAAATCACCTCCTCATAATTGAATTAATTCCATTCCATCTCAGCCCATGGGGAGCAACCTAGTTGGTGATCACCATGTTATGAAGTATTCTGTAAACCATGAGATTCAAATTTCAAATCCCACATGGTTCAAGCCAAAAAAAAAATAACAACAAAAATCGATTCCATTTCTAATTTGCTTGGTGTTGGGCAAGCTTAGCACTGCTTTGAAGAAATTTTCTCTGAGAGATGTGCAATGGAAATTGTGACTGGAACCTGGACTAGGAATGCTCCCTCAGCCAAGCCCATATCAAATAGTTAAATCTTTGATTCTTTAGCTCCATTGTATTATGTTCTATACAAGTGACATTAATCCCAATATGCTTATGCTTTGGGACTTGAACCAAGCACAAGCATCTTGTATTAAGGTGTTGCACGGTTGTAAGCAGGGGCTTTCTGTCTGAAGCCTGAATGGATGGAAGTGTTGTCTTTGGAAGGGTTAATGTACAACCAATAGGAAGTTAAGGTATTTTGCTTCTCTTGCTTCTTCACAGACCCACTTGGTTACACTATTGTGATTCAACCATATTCACCATGCCAATTTTGATCCTTGAAATGAGGTTTTGGCGAAGGTTTCATTTGGATTTTCTATAAAACAATTTTCTGGATATAATGGTAGAAAGAGCTTAAGTTGTGGGCATTTTAGGTGTACAAAAAGTTTCTCTTAATTTTTATAGATTTGTAATTGTACTTAAGGCTAATAAGTGATTAGGGTTAATGAATTTCTCTAGTGTTCACATATTTGTATTTGTACAATGATTTTCATAACATATTAGGGTATATAGACGAATTTAGAGAAAACAACCTCCTTAACTTCTGTATCTTCGTTGTAATATTTGGACATAGTGTTTGTGTTGATTTTTTTTTAATGATTGGAATAAGATATGTTTGTTTCGGTTATGTTAATTCATAATGCCTACGATGAAATAGTTGAATTTTCATTAGAAAAAAGATGAACTCAATTAAAACATAATCACCTTTAAAGTAAAGATTATATATTATGATACTCAAGTAGTCACAATTATTATTGTAATTTTATTTAATACTCATAAAGGCTAGCCATAGTTCCACAATCGCTCACAGTTAACTACTACACGGGTAAAAAATTAAAAATGAATAGATTTGAAAACTAACTGATTAATGTTGCGTTGAACGTGGTTGGGCTTGTGAAACTTCCTATGGTTCGTTTTCTCTTCCGCGAGTGTTCAAGAGTGGGATAAAAATTAAAAATGAATAAAAGCATATTTTCTCCACGATTGTTCAAGACTGCGATAACAATTAACTTATTTAAATGTGATTTTCCTCCACACACATTGAGGAGTGGGAAAAATATTAAAAATGAATAAATGTGGTTGTTTGATTGTTAGTTATTGGAAATAAAGGTTTCACTGCTACTACAGTAGCATTAGTGTTTAACCTACCTAGGTTTTAGGATTTTGCTTCCATAAATATTGTGGGAAAATTTCAAGTTTAGTTTTTGCTATCTTAGGATTTACTAGGTGTATATTGATGTGTAAAACAATTGTGGAATGTTAATTTTAATAAGTATTAATAAATAATTTGAAAATTATATTATATTATTAATAATGGTAATAATATTCTTAATGGTTAATTTAATTGGTCAAATTCTTATCGTTAAATCACTTTTGCTATTGAGAGGTAATAAGTTCAATTCTCTTGACACTCTTGAGGTTAGGCTCCATGGTTGAGCCGACAAAAAGTGATTCCTTCAAGTGGGTCTACTTGGTACAAATATTTTGTGGTTGTAGCAATCACTGATCATTGGTATCCATGAACTACACACAAAAAAAGGAATAAATGTTAATAATATTAGCATAGAGGGTTAGCCCAATTGGTCATGTCCCCGTAGTTAAAGCACCTTTCTATGGAGAGGTCACAATTTAATTCTGTCGACACCCTTAGGGTCTGGCTCCCTAGTTGAGCCGACGGGAAGTGATCCCTTTGGGTGGATTTTCCTAGTACAAATATTTTGTGGATGTAGGCATCACCGAACTTCGGGGTCCATGAACCACATTAAAAAATAATATTGTTAATAACTATAGGTTTGAAAACTATACAGAAATTACCCGCAAACAAATTATTTAAACTAAAAAATATACAATGGAAAAAACATAAAACAAATGTACACAAATATTTTCCCTTAGATCCCAAAATCTGGACTACCAGACTGAGTTTTCATTATATTCTTTCAATGTTACAATACATCTATATACATGCCAAATCATTCAAAAACCCCAATCCACTAACCTTGGATTAGAACATAATCATAGTTCCCTTGACCAGATCTACAAAATACCATGGGTAGAAAACCATCATGCCCAAAACCATGTGCAAACCCCATGCACAAAACCATGGGTAGGTATGCCCACCATCTTTGGTTCTGCCCGCCATCCTTGGGTCCGCCCAACTATTATTGGGTCTGCATTAAAAAACAATTTCCCCAGGCATTGCCCCAGACCCCATGCAGGGGGGATGTCGCCCCCCCGTGACCCCCACCCTCGTTGTTCTCGGTGCAACGTACAACACGTGAGGCTAGTCATGGAAAGAACATAACACATACCCAACATTCTCCCACTTGTTGTTTTCTTTCCACACAAGGGGTCACAAGAGAACTTATTACTTGGTCCAGCCCTGCAATGCCCATTTTTCTTTACACTAAGAAAAATTCTCAATACTCATAGAATTTGTTAATGCATCTGCAACATTCTTTAATGTTAGGTCCCTATAATACTAGTGATTACCCCATTACTATTGTAGTTGTATCCCTTATTAATATTGTTGTGCCCCTATTGTCCCCATATTGTTATTATTGTGCCCCATAGAATCCCTCTATTGTTATTTTTGTGCCTTTATATTATTATTGTTAGGTCGGCTGGGTTATATTGTGACTCCTTAGACTCCTATATATAGAAAGGAGGTTTTGTCATTTGAATCATCAAAGAATCATTCATTTGTGTAATGTAAAGGAGGTTGCCCCCTCGAAGAGGCTGAATTCTAAGGCGTTGATCTATCTTTTCTATCTTTTTATGAGTTGGTTTCATAACATTTGGTATCAGAGCTTTGGATTCTAGGGTTTCGCTGCTCCAAATAGGTCATCGTGGCATTTTCGCTATAACTTTTTTTCTGCGACGTTTCAGAAGCGAAAAAAAAAAACCCATTTGAGACGAAATTGCACTGAACCTCGGGTCCAAATTTCAGAGTTTTTCGCACTATTTTTGTGGATATATGATCTAAGGAAGTTGGTCTTTTTGCAGACTCCTGAATTACATTTCAAACAGGTGACCTGGGGAAAATCGTCATAACTTTCTCTCTGAGCATTGGATTGAAATTTCGTAAGAAGGTACAGAAAGAGGACGGACTGTAGTTTCTTGTATATATTTTTTAAAGCCAAAGGTCGAAACAGGGACACGTGGTACGTCGGACAAGTTCGCTCTACTGAACTAGTCTATAATCAGGTCACTGTGGGAGATTTGGCATAACTCTTCCTTGGAGAATCCAATTGGGATCAGACTGGTGGCATTGGAAAGAGGACACACAGGGCTAATGCAGATCGCAATTTCAGAACTTGATGATCCAAAATTACAGAGATACATCAGAGGCAATATCGAGCTCCTACAAAGTGAAAAAAGGTGTGTAGATTTTTTTAAATTTTTGCTTAAGCTTGGTTTGAAAAATTATTTTGAAGGAATTCAAAGGGCATAGTAGAGAATTATTATCGGTAACTGATGCCCCGATGAAAGAAAATGCAAACACCTAGTAAGCAACCTGAAAGCTCTAGCATCACTCATGAAGAAGAGGAAGAAATGCTACATGATATATCAAAATTACAAGACCAAGTGCAACAAATTTCACTCTCACAAAAGCTAATAGAAGCTAAGATAAATGGCGTGGAATCTAAGATAAAGGGCGTGGAAGCTAAGATTGACGATTTGAAGATAGATTTGAAGATATATTTGACAAATTTTCTACAAGAAATACTTACTAATGGTGAAAGGGTAGTAAAGGAAACTCATGATGCGAACAAAAGAAATGTTAATCATGATTTCATAGACTCTAATGTTGGATCGAAGACCCACCATATTCCAAAAATCGATATGAGGAAGTTTGATGGCAAGGATCCCGCAACATGGACATTACAGATGGAGCAATTTTTCGATCTCAATAATGTGCAAAACACACAAAAGGTACGTATTGCAACTTTATATTTGGAACCAAATCAGTTTGTATGGTATCAATGGCTTTTCTCTCGTAAACAAATTATCACATGGGCAATTTTTACGGAAGAATTGACAGCACATTATGAGGATACAAAAAGCAACACTTTTTTTAGCCAATTGATAAGTCTCAAACAAAAGGGTTCAATAATGGAGCACATTGAGGAGTTCCAAAAATTGAACATAAGGGTAAAAAATATTCCAGAGGAGCATAGGATTGATGTGTTCATAGGGACTTTAAAGGATAATATCCAACATGATGTTCGCCTTTGGGAACCTGATTCATTAGAGAAGGCATTCAGGTTAGCAAGAAAAATGGAAAGCAAAATTATGGCAACCAGGAAGCATACCACTCACAACTATAAAGATGGAAGTGTTGTTGCCCCTAGTCTTCCACAACCTATAAGGTTGACACCACAACAATTGGAAGAAAAAAGAGCAAAAGGGCTTTGTTACAGTTGTGATAGCAAATACACTAAAGGTCATAAGTGTGCTGAGAAGAAATTATTCTACATAGATTGTGAAGAGGAAGAAGAAAAAGAGCAAGAAAGGTCAAAAGAAGAGGATATACTCTAGGAACAAAGCCTAGATAAAGAAGAAATGAATCCAACCATATCTTGTAATGCATTGGCTGGAATTACCACTCCTCAAACCATCAAGATAGAAGGACAAATAAAGAAGAAAAAGGTAATAGTGTTGAATGATTCAGGAAGTACCCACAATTTTATTCATTGTAAGGTAGCAAAAGAATTGAATTGCTTCCTATATCCAGCACCAGAGTGTCAAGTGATGGTTGCAAATGGAGGAACAATAAATTGCTCTGGAAAGTGCCATAATATCAAGCTATCCATGGGAGAATATGTATTGACTAGCCCAATGCTTTCCATTCTAATGGGAGGTGTTGATGTTGTACTAGGAGTCCAATGGCTACAATCCTTGGGTACAATAGCTTTTAATTTTCAAGAACGTTTCATTAAATTTTTTGCGGAAGGAAAGGAAGTTGAATTAAGGGGTATTGCAGGGAAACCAGGAAAGATAATCAGCTCTAACTGTATGACAAAGCTTCTAAAAAAGGAACAAAGAGGTGTAATTGCACAATTATGTTCGTTAGATGTTTCCACATCGAAATCATCTATTTCTCCAGATCTCCAAAAAGTCTTGGACAATCATTCCAAGGTATTTGAGACTCCCAAAGGTCTCCCACCTATTCATGATCATGATCATGCTATTCATCTGATTCCAGGAAGTGTTCCTCCAAACATCAGGCCGTACAGATATCCCTATGCCCAAAAGAGTGAAATTGAACGTATGGTTGCAGAAATGCTAGAGGCTGGTATAATTCAACCTAGTCAAAGTTCTTTCTCTGCTCCAGTAATATTGGTGCACAAGAAGGATGGATCATGGTGCATGTGTCCGGATTATAGGGAGCTCAACAAGCTCACTATTAAAGATAAGTTTCCCATTCCTGTCATTGATGAATTACTGGATGAATTGCATGGATCAATTTACTTCACCAAGTTGGATCTTCGTTCAGGATTGTTATCGGGAAATCTAGTGTCCACTTGGAGCTGTTAGTCCCACTAAGACTGGTAGCTATCTTAGAAACAAACAAACTAAAACTACTTTTGTTTTCCTTTATGAGAAGTAGATGAGAGGGGAATGAAGGACACCAACCTCAGTCTTGCGCTTGGTTCCTTGCTCGGTTCCTCTCCCTTCTGACAGATCTTTGCCGCTTCTCCTTCGTCTACCCAGCTTCAAAGAGCACCTGTGGGATCAAAGCAGCATAATACTATTGAAGAACAGAGATCTACAATCATAAACAATATAGGACCAGATATATATTGACCACACAAATGCATATATCATCAAACATAAAAGAATGTGGAGGAAAACTTGAATAGCTTTATTAACACCAAGAATAGCAAAGAGGATTACAACCAATTGTTCTGACCCAGCGTCATCCTCTAGCATGAAAGCCCTTCTTTTACCTCATGAAAAACTTAGATCACCCAACACTATGATGCTCCACCAAGAAACCAACAACACTTCCTTACAAGATACAAAATTCCAGCCTCTGGATCTCTGGGATGAGGGATCCATATATAGATGATTGCAGGGGGGTGAGTCAGCTTTTGGGATTTTGATTAGTTTCCTCTCTCTGATAGTTCTTGATTCCACTTGGAGATTGATGATCTCTTACTCATCCCTGGGCGAATTCAGAGAGGCAAGTGTCATAGGAGAAGTTTCTGGAAGATTCTATGATCATCCACCTCACAAACTGTCTCTTCCATTTGTCCACTCTCGCCCATCGCACCCTACAGAAGGGCTTTTCAGTATGCATCGCACCTTTTACACTGGGCAGGTGGGATGCATCGCACCCTTAGCACTGAGCAACCTGTATGGTCCAGTTTTGACCAGTTCTGAGCAGTTTCCTGTGGAGAACTTCTGGGAGATGATGTAATCAGCTGACCTTGTTCTTTTAGGGTATGGAACAACACTTTTAGGGACTTAGGAGCCCTTGGTTTATGGACATGTATGATTGGGGTTGCAGTGCCCAAAAATGTCTATAACAGTTTCCCCCTAAAGCATGAGGTTGTTAATCTTTTGATGTCGGGTGAAATGCTTTATCATGAGGATCCGAAGTTTTTTCGAGCTGGAAGGCGACCTGTAATAAGATACAATACAATACATTATCTTCATAATATTTTTCATGATCTAGCTGAGGTGGGCATTCCCATGCTCAGCTTTATAAATTCATTTTCATGTACATAAGACAAACAACCGTCTGTGTGGGAGACTGATGATTCTGATAGAGTCATCATCCTTTGATTCGGATGATCATTTGTGCAGCAACAATGTACATTTGATGTCTTTATTTTCCTGAATATATTGCAGCTCGGATGGATGAAACTAGATCCGGGGTCTTCAAACTCGTCCAATCTTCACTCAGAGTACAAGTCGATCCATGTGAAAGATGTTCTGGAGTCGAACATGGAAATACATCGCCTGATTACTAGCCAATGATGTAAGTTGTTAAAAAGCGCGAGAGGAATCACCGATGATGATGATGACCCTCAAGGTACTACAATACAATTCTCGTGGTGTGAAAAAGCACTTGGTGTCGAACAACACGCAAAATCTTTCAGTCGAAGGCCATTGATGTAAACCTGTCGCCGGAAGTGAGAAGCTTGCCATTGAGGCATGCAAGCTTCAAAGTACTGAAAGGGTTGTTCCTAAGTGGACTTCTCGGATAATGAGATGATGTCGACAAGAAGTGACCCGTCATAGGAAGGCCTTAATGAATCCCACATCTACGACACGGAATGGAGTAAATGATTTTTGGAGGTGAAAATGATCTGATGATACAGGGTTTAGGGTGGCGGTCATGAAAGAATGGAGCGTGATTGTATTGCAGCAGATGAGACACAGGTGAATTCTCTGAGTGACTTCTCTTGAACATACCGGCGACACTGGCATGGATTGGTAGCGTTAACCCCAAATATGGATGGTGCGGTGGACCAATGGTGATATGACCGGTGAACGGAACAACCCAACCCGACTCGGATGCGGAGTGAAAGTGTCATGTTCAAGAGCGACTTGCTACCAATAAAGTTTCTTCAAGTTTTCTTCCCAATTTTTCCCTAGTCATTACTGACCAGTACCTCTTTATTTTTGTCAAGCTTGAGGAGGATAACATATGCTTGTTCTATAATTTTCCCTTCGGGAAAACCTATCACTATATTTTAACGAGCCTAGCGATAGTGAAACTCGTTCTTGTCTGTATGGAAAAGTTTGTCGCTATTAGGTTTTAACGAGTTTAACGACAAAGATAACTCGGTCCTTTTCAATTTTAGAGAGCCTAAAAGGGACGTAAAGGAAACTCCAATAATCCTTTTTCATCATATAATCCCTTAAGTCCGAAAAAGTATAAAATAATACGAAAGGGATGAATTTTCAGTAATTTTAACGAGCCGAACAAAACAAGCGCTTGATCTTTTTGTGTAATAATCCCTCAGGTCCAAAAAGATTAAAATCTAGAGGAGGGATAGCACTTCCGGTTGCTTTAATGAGCTGGAGAGGCCAATCGCTCGGCAATCTTTTCATATTTTACGAGTCAGGTGAAAAGAGCTTAAAGGAGACTCGTTTTTTGAGGAACGAGTGATAATTTCGGGTAGTAGCTGATTCCAGGTAAGGTTTGGAATTTTCCAATCACGGCAGTGTCACAAGGATGGCTAACAGGATCACTCTTCGCAACTGTTCCTCAAAAGGGGTAAAAATCAAATGGAGGTGAATGATCGGCTAAAACAGAGTGGAGGTCATGATGAGAACACGACCAGGGCTCAAAAGCTGATGATAATGCATTCACAATGGTTATTTACCAGAAATTGGTTCATTTTCTAATGAGCTTAAACTCTGGGGGAATGTTTGCTCATTGCTAAGGTTTAATTTTTAACGAGCTTGAACTTCGTATAAAAACAGCTCGTGATAATGGTCGTCAATTTAATTTCACCGCTAATCACTTTGTTCTTTCAAAGGTTGTACTGCTTGTTCAATTGCTTCATCAAACTGATTAGAAATGAACAATATATGTTTCAAAAATGAGTTAAAACACTAATATTTTACTCGAATTACGTAAAAAGTAATTTAAAAGTGGTTTTTACCCCTCATTTTACCATTTCATTTGAAATTTGGCTTGTTGGAGCTCTGGAGGTGCTTTTCCCCCTTGATTTTCACCAGCTGATTCTAGGAGATTCTGTGGACGATTTTCGGCACCGTCTGGACCAGGTAGGAGCTAAACCTGAGCTCTTCAGTTGCATTCCTTCCTTTTTGAATTTTGTGCATGTTTCCTTGTTTTTCTGAGCCTCTGGGGTTTGAAAAATTTGCCCTGGCTCCATTGCACCCTTCCTATATCGAAAGGTGCGATGCATACTAGCTTGGCCATTACCTAGTCAGCATGCATCTCACCCAGTACACTGTTGGGGGTGCGATGGGCGCGAGAAGGGAAATTTTTGCAATGTTTTCTCATGGAATTTTTACCTGTTTTTTGCCAAATCAGGACCCTGACTCTTCTCTTGCTTGTTTTGCAGAGATTCATCGAAGCAAAATGGTTGTTACATGGTGAGAACACGAGCATGAAGAAGAGGACATGCTTTCTTTACATGATCCGGTTACGGTAACTGCACTGCGGAATTGTGGCCTGTTCAAGTTTTTCCGCATCTCTAGCATGAGGCAACAAATCAACTTGTTGCAATATCTTCTCGATGCATGGGATCCTACCAACCAGGTGTTTCAGATCAGAGGCAAACCCATCCCCTTGACTGTCATGGACATCTATTTTTTGACCAGTTTATCGAGGCGTGGTGCCCCTCTTTCATTATTAGGTTCCGCCTGCGGGGCAAATTCGTGAGAGATTATATTCGCCGGTATTGCAGAGACGAATCTCAGCCGAGTAGGGACGAAAAGATCAACATCCGAGATGTCAATGACCAGTCCTTGAGGACCATTCTGTTCACTTTTGCTAGAATAGCTGGTAGTGCGGCTCTTCACATGGCTAACAAGTCTTATATGCAGTACGCTTTGGAATGCCTTGAACCAAAGGTGTTCAACTGGTGTGACGCGGTACTCCCTATGATGAAAGAACAACTGACCAAGGTAAAAAGCGGAAAATCCAAGAACTTTGGCTATGGTTCTATTTTGACCGCTTTCACCTTGGAAAAGATCCCACTGATGCAGCCGTAGTACATTTCACTCGGCTTACCTCCACCGACTGAGCCACGGATGCAGAGATGGGTCAACCTTATGGCTCGACATGCTGGTCAATCCCAGGTTTCCTTTTCTAATACCTTCTTCGAGTGGTTCAACTGTCAGGAGATGGTTTTTTCCGAGTATCCATATGCTGGTATGGATTTCCGGGTGACCCGGATTTGGTGTTGCCGGCTGGTGAGCAGTGGGGTGCTATCAGTAAATTCTCTGACCATATCTCTATTTATCGTTTCTTTTTATAATGTTCTTGTGCTTTCTTCTATCAGGACTAATCAAAACTCATGTGCTCATGCAGATATTGGACTAGTTCGGCCAGTAGTACGTCTGAGAGTACCAGCTGCCGCTCCAGCAGGAGAGGCTGTGGGGAGGGCTATCCTTCGTGACCTTGATGTGGCCGAGACTCTTTCAGCATTGCAGGATCAGGTCGAGGGCCTCACTCTTGGTATTCCGGACGTGAGGACCGACGAGCTGCCTCTGAGGTTGCAGCGACATACTATTGGCGTGCCGAGTCGATGGACTAGGCTTTTACGCATGATTGCACAGGCGGTGACTTGTTATCACCAGCATCATTAGACTAGGGTGCCCCCTAGCATTTTGAGTTTTGGGTCATTTGACCGATTTTGTCTTGGTTACAGAACATTATGTATAAACCATAAACAATTATATATATATATATATATATATATATATATATATATGTTTTTTTATAGCTTTATTTTGGTTGAGTTACATGATCTTGATGCAAATATTTGATGAAATGCTTCTTTTATAAATGTTTCAAATGTCTATCTAACACATAATTTGCCAATGAGTCTGTTAATGTGTTTAAGTTTATGGAAATATGCTGATATCGAATAGAATCAAATTGCCTTTCCAAAATCTTGACCCTTAGGAACATGCGATAGATAGCTGGATTCCGTACGGAGTAGATACCAGTGAGTTGTAGGATGACGAGTTGTGAGTCTAGCCTGACGACGAGTCGGCGTATGCCACGCGTAATGGCATCAGAGAGGAGCTCTATCAACGCGCTGTATTCAGCAATATTGTTCATTGACCGACCAATACATACCCCTCTGAAACTTACTAACTCGCCGCTTGGATCGAAGATGGCCCAGGCCGCAGAAGATAGGTTCCGTGAACTACGACTCGCTCCGTCGGCATATCCAACAAATGATTCCAATAGGTCCAACATCTGCAACAACGTAAAAGCGGATCACTTAACCAAAACAATTACCCTTAGTGAAAACAAAAATGTAACAAAAGCATAGGGGTTACTATCTTGAGTCAAGCATAGTAATGCTTAAGGTACAACCCGTTGCGAGGTTGCGCCAGTGGAATCCCATCATAATCTACTAACTCGTAGGCTCCTTTTGCTAATACACATTTAACAATATAGGGGCCCATCCATAAGGACTTGAACTTACCTGCTCCCAATTTATCGGATTCCTGGTCGTAAAGTAAGACCAGGTCACCTTCTGAGAAGACACGGGGTTTGACATTCTTGTCGAACTGTGCCTTGACTCGTTTCTTATGGGCTTCGTTAGCCAAAGCGGCATCACGACGGGTTTCATCCAATTGGATTAGTTCCAAGAAACGAGCCTCCTCTTCTGAAGTTTCGGGGAGAAGGTCGACCGCGAGTTTGAGGGACGAGATTTCACACTGAACCGGTAAGATTGCTTCCAGGCCATACACCAATTGAAAGGGTGTAAACCCGATTTCATTCCTCACCGATGTCCGGTATGCCCACAAGGCTGAGTACAGGATCAAGGTGCCAACTCCTTTTGGGACTCCAATCATCCTTTGCAGCATCCGCTTCAGGACCTTGTTGATTTCCTCAACTTGTCTGTTAGCCTACGGATAATACGGAGTAGAGCTGTCATGGAACAACCCTAACTTGGCAGCCAACTCAACCATCATGTGATTGCGAAATTGTGATCCATGATCTGTGACTATGGCCTGTGGAACACCGAATCTGGAGACTACATGATTGAAAAAGAAGAGGGCAGTCGTTTCGCTGCTGTTGTTTAATGTAGGCATCGCCTCGGCCCATTTGGTAAAATAGTCTACTGCGACTATGATATACCCATGCCCCTCGGCTGAGGTGGGGTTACATGTCATCTATGCCCCATTTGGAAAATGGTCCAACAACAACTACTTGTTGCAGAGGTGCGGGTGGTATTCTGGTTTTTCTATCAAAGATTTGACATGCATGGCAACTTCTGACTGCGGTTATGCAATCTTTGAACATTGTTGGCCAGAAGTATCATGCTTGTAAAATCTTTTGCACCGTAGCGTAACCAGATTGATGCCCCCCACACGCGCCTGAATGGCAATCATTCAGGACTTTTTCGGCCTCCTCGTGGGTGAGGCACCTCCTCAGAATTGTATCGACACCACGACGGTAAAGTGTATCACCGATGATCATGTAGTCTTTTGCTTGGTATCGAATGTGTCGTTGTTCCGAGCGGGAGGTATTAGACCTATATGTTTGGGTTTGGAGATAGATTATTATGTCTCCATACCATGGATTGCTTGAAGATATCAGAAACAAAGATTCATCCACGATTGCTTCTTCTGATGTTACATCGTTGGACGACGATGGGAGATCGCATAGTAACTCCGCGAAAACCAGGGATTTCTTCGATTTGGATTTTATAAATTCCAGATCAAACTCTTGTAGAATTGCTATCCATTTTGAATATTTGCCCCCCAGCAACTGTCGCGACAATATATAAGTCATGGGGTTGCAATCTGACAGAATGGTAGTTTTTCGAAAGAGGACATAGTGTCGAAATCTTTGTATTGCTTGAACAGCTGCGAGAGCTAGCTTTTCAACGTAGGAGTACTTGCTTTCTGTATCATTTAAATTTCTACTTAAATAATATATAGGATGTTAAATTCCATTGTCTTCTTGAACTAAAACCATTGCGATGGTCGTATCCGCTGCAGCCAGATACAGGTTAAAGTCTTTTTGATAATCAGGAGCGTACATTAATGATGCTTTTATTAGGGATTCCTTTAAAGCATCAAAGGAAGCTTGCGCGACCTGATCCCAGACGAAGGGTACTTCTTTTTTCAATAGACGAGTATAACCTTTAGCAAGTTTGGCGTAATTTGGAATGAACCTCCTCAGAAAGTTTGCTTTCCCTTGGAGTTTCTGAATCTGAAGCAAATTTGAAGGTGGAGGCAAATTAATGATTGCCTGAACCTTACATGGGTCGAGACGAATCCCGTCCTTTGAGACCACAAAGCCAAGTAAACGACCAGAATTGACACAGAACACACATTTGTGTGGATTGAGTCGTATCTTGTAGTGTCGGCAACGTAGAAATATTGCTCTCAAATGCTGCGGATGATCGGTCCGCTTTCGCGAATGAGTCGGAAGATCATTGAGATATGGTTGAATGATGTTTTTGATGTCATGGAAGGCATAATTCATTGCCCTCTGAAATGTTGCCCCTACGTTCTTTAAACCAAAGGGTAGTTTGCGATATGCAAATGTGCCCCACGGACAAATAAATGCGGTCTTTGACTGGTCCTGTGGGCGGATATTTATTTGATTATACCCGGAAAATCCATCCATAAATGAAAAGATTTCACATCCAGTGCATTCATCAATTATCTGGTCAATGAAGGGTGTAGGGTAGTTGTCTTTCGGACAAGCTTGATTTACATCCCTATAATCGATGCACACTCTAATCGTTCCTTGTTTTTTCATCACAAGAACAATATTCGATACCCAATCGGTTAGAGGAACCGAGTAAATAAAACCAGCATGGAGAAGTTTTTCAACTTCTGCCTTGATGGAAATGGCTTTCTTGGGGTGCACCTGCCGTAGCCGTTGTCGTATCGGTTTGACATCTGGATACATCTTAATTTCGTGTTCAACTATGCTCGAGTCAATGCCTGGCATTTCATCATATGACCAAGCAAAGACATCTTTGAACTCGCGAAAAAGAGCGTGATATATTTCCAGTTCTGAAGGAGAACAAGATTTGCCGACATGAATATTCTCTACAACATCTGTTTTGGTCGAGATATTTATGGCGATAGTCTCTTCAATATTGGACAAGTTTCACTCGAAATCCACCGTGTTTACAGTGTTTGATAGAAAATCAAAAACTGAGGGATGATGAAGGTCACTAGGAGTATCTTCTTTGTAATCCAAAAGATGGGAACGATGGTGGTAATATTCCCATGGTGCCCCGTCAATCATCATTGACTAAATAATTACTTCGTCTGTATAATGTACTTGCGACCAAGGATCTGAAGGGGTCCCATATTCCTTAGACCTATCTATCCAAACGCTTGATGTGCATTGATTTGGGTTTGCCTCCCATGCCGAAAACATTGATTGCTACAAGATTTCTATTGGGCTTGGAGGAAATACCTGCAGATGATCCATGTTAATATCATTTTCAGAGATCTTTTGAATAGAAGATATCATATTGCAGGTTTCCACCATTGTCACTTCCACCAGATTGATTGGAGGCAGTAGGGCAAAAGTCCCCATTAATATAGGGTCTTTTAGTAGGCCTACTCCGATATTTTGAAGCGAATGAGGGCTTCCATGGATCATCGGAATGCTTCCCGTAACTTGTGAACTGTTGGGGAGAAATGTTTGTTGGTCGACGATTGTAATTCCTCCTTGAAAGGGAAATGCAATCTTCCTGAAATAGGTCGACACAACGGCTGCCATAGCATATATCTAGGGCCTTCCCAGTAGGATGTTGTAATCGAGGTTTCCGTCAATTACTTCAACATCTATTTCTATTGTTTTGCCCCCCAGTTCGACTTGCAAGTTACTTAAAATCCCGTATGGGGTGTATGTTCGTCCATCAAATGCTTTTAATGTCGTCGAAGATCGCGACAAGGGTGGAGATCCTAAATTTTTCCAGCAACTCATCGACATAATACATGTAGATGCCCCCTCATCAATAATTGTTCGATGAACAGTTTTGTTGAGGGCTTTCACTTGAATGAGGAAAGCTAGTTGAGCTGGTAACTGAGGGTCATATCCTTTGTGATTAAAGGACACAAGATTGGAATCTGTTGGGTCAATCCCACCTATCGCTGATAATAAAGCCTGCTTTTGAGAGGGGCAATTTTGCAGTACCTCAAGTGTCGACATAGCGGATGGCGATTGGGCCAGATCCTCCACTATATTATAATGTTGTGCTGCTCTGGCACAAGGATTAAATGTCGATTTGTGTACTACTCCCTTTGGCGGCTTTATCGTTAGTTCAGGAATGATGGGTGGCACAACTTCGGTCGAAGTTGTTGTCGAACTACTGGGTTGATCATTGGCCTTGTTGTCCGACAGCTGTGGATTCCCGTAATCTTTATTCCTTGTCGATATCAAAGCATCGTTTTGCTGCTTCGAAACCGACAACATTAGCACTTGGGACGGGGAAGCATTGTCACTAGCAACCAGATTTGTTCCTGGATTTGGAAACGGATCAGTCAATACCGCCGAGGTTTTTGAATTCTTGAAGAATTTCCTAAGCTCAGCTTTATATGGACACTCTCTTGTCCAATGATCCTCATCACATATAAGGCATGGACGATTTGGTTTCCTATCTCTAGAAGGGTTTGCAGAAGATTTTTCAGGGGATGACTCTTCCTGTTTCTTCTTCTTCCCTTTCTTTTTCTTCTTGCCTCCTGGTTGCTTGGTTTCTTTGCCTTTGTCAGTCGATACGACATTTACTTCCGAGGTGAGAAGTTCTTCATTTGCATTTTGACCTGAAACCGTACGGGCCTTCTTTGACTTAGCCTTTACGGTTTTCGTGCTAGTTGTTCCTATCACGCCGTCCCCAGCATGAGAGTCTTTGTTTGATTTAGGAGAGGGAGGAAGGAAAATTCTGGTCTAGGAGCATCAGGGATTTTATCGTAGAGTGTGCCAGACTGAGTATAGATCAAGTCTAAATATTGCGCACGAGCAATTACTTGCTCTTCAGTGACGACTCCTCCCTTTGCCACATCTTCTGTAATAGAAGGTAACAACGACTTAATAAACCATTCAGCCAACAGCTGATCAGGAACATATGTTTTTACCATTCTACGATGACGTCGCCACTCATGAATATGATCGGATATGTGAGTGGCCGTCGTTTGCTTGAAATTGGTAAGAAGCTTTGTTCCCGTTTCGTACCTTATGGGTAACTGAAAATGGGTTAAAAAGGTTGTGGCTAGGGTACTGAAGTTATCAAACGAAGCTCTAGGCAATTCGATATACCATTTTGTTGCCGGACCAGTTAACGTTCGCTGAAAAAGGCGAAGCCTAATCGAATCATCATTTAGAGTGTTAGATGAACACCATAGATGAAAGGTCATCACATGATTCGACGGATCTTCACCCAGATTTCCATTAAATTTATGAATATCTGATGGAAGTTTATGAGGAATCGCTGGCCACCAAGGGGCGTACGCGATTGGATCATTTGTTAGGCGGTTTAGATCTGGTAACTCTAAAGTTGCCACGAAGGGCAAATGTTGATTCAGGTTCGGCGAAGCATACCCATGATAAGATGGGATTGCCTGAGCAGTGGGTCTTTTCATACCAACCTAGTGCATTTGATGCTGATAACTTTGATAAGGTTGATGGGCATAACCATTATGAAATGGTTGATTTTGTCCGTTTTGAATATACGGCTGCCCATTACTTGCAAAGACTTGGTGTTCAGTTCCTTGGTAAACTTGTTGGAATTGTGGTTGTTGATATTGCACCAGCCATGGTTGTGAGACCATGTGCTGTTGTCCAATACTGGTTGTTTGACCGAGATGAGGGGTAATGGTACCCGTTTGAGCCTGGGTCACTCCAGTTAAGGAGCCACTAACCGATGATTGTGGTGGCGTTGCAGGGACAAGGGGCTGTTGGATTGCGACCTGAGAGACTTGAGGTTGGCATACAACAAGTAACACTTGTACTTGCGACACCGTCACAATAGCCGGTGTAGTGGGGATATTTGACATAGGCATACTTTGTTGCATTGAGTATACAACTCTTGGTTGTTGAGGCAATATTGGTATCCAACCACTAGATGTAATTCCAGCGTAACCTAAATTCTGTCGCGAACTCTCGTATGTTTGACCTCCCGGAGGAGACAATGAAAGGGCATATTGCCCCCCATATGGCGGTAGTCCGGTGCTTAATGGAATGATTTGCCTTTGAAGACCGGACTGCCCAAATTGACACTGCGAAGGATCAATTTGTTGAGACTCAACATAAGAGATTCCAGATATTATTTTGGACGAACAAACGGGAACAGACCATACTGTCGAAATAGCCTCTGGACAGATTCCATCCAGTGATTGAGAGCTAGTTGCGACAGATGGTATGCCAGCGAACATTGTCGGAGTGGCAGCAAGCAGTTCTGTCGCTGCTGTGTCAGATGACACAGTCCTAGATGTCGACGGTTGTTCAGACATATCTAGTCTATCCAAAAGGTTTCCTAGCGATTCTACAGGAACTTCCGATAACGGTAGACTAATCTATGATGAAGAAGGATATAGAGTGATCCCAGCTCCAAAATGCGATGGAGTACTAGATGGTGGATCCTCTACAATCTCTTCTATAACAATCAAACCAGCTGGAAGAGGTAGACCGTCAGGTTCGTAAAATATTTCCGGTGCTGAAGAAGGTATAGATTCTGCAACGACAGATGTTTGGGGAATAACACCTTCCGAATCGGTTGTAGATGGAGCCGATTCAGGTATAGAAGTGTTTACCCTCACACTAGGATCAGTTCTACTATCCTCTAGTGGCTGTGGAACTTCTTCTGTAAAGGCAGGAGTACCAGAAATGTTTGGAGTAACCGGAGTCTCTGAGGGTGTCGGAACACTTGTTCCAACTCGACCAGGGGACTTTGAGCCGGTTAAACAAGTTCGCTTGGTCCAGAATAGTTTTGATTCTGGAGACAAAGATGATTGACTCGTAAGTCTCTGCGAATGACGGGGTTTCAATTGAATTTCTTCCACGATTGCGGATTACTCGATCAACTAAAAATAAAGGGGAAAATGTTTCCGAATTAAATGAATTTTAGACGCTTTGACACAACTTGTTTTTTCAATTTTTAAGAGTCGAGAAAAAAAAAAATATGACTCTAGTCGCCTTCGATTTTTAATGAGCCTGAAGTGACAAGTGCTCAGATGGACCTTTTCCTTTAAGGAGTCTGAAAAGGAACGAAAGAGACTACTCTGGAAATCTAGACAGAGGGATTACCAAACCAATCGCAAAACTGTAGAATACTTTTTACGGTACGACAGTCAATCTTCCCGAATGTTGTGTTCAGTGCATTGCGATCGATAGGGCGGCAGACACGGCTTCCTATGGATAAAGGATATAGCCTATTGTGGTCTCCCAATATATACTCGACGGTACGTGGGAGCACAAGTCCGTACTGGAACTTGTCGTCTCAAAGAAGAGGAATCACCCAACCAACAGTGAAAGCGACAGTTACTAGGATTTACGACGCCGGAATACGTCTCTAGCCTAGACTTCTAGATGTTGTGTATTAGGTTCCAAAGCATTTTTATGTTCATTGAATTTATTTTATAGTTGATCTTTCTTAAGAAATTTGCCTTTCAGGTTCACCGCGTGATGTAGATATATAATTCCTAAAATGCAATCTAAGATGATAAACAATCGTTTAATCTTCTTTTTGCAATGAAAATCCTAGCTACTAAAGAAAGAGAGATGATATTCTTTCAACATAGAGCAGAGAGCACACACTAGATGCACTATCCTAAATCAAAACAACAAGCAGTTTAAATGCAAATGCACATGCATGTATTTGTTTTCAGCTTTCTTAATGTGTGAATGACAAGAAGAATGCTAAGTACAAATTTGAATTATCTTTTCAAAGCGACAGTACTAACAAATTTCTCTTCAAAAACGAAAGGAAGATAATGACGACACTTTGCTATTTTGAAATGAAAACTGCTTTCGACACTTGAAAAACTACTAATTCAAATCAAATACAAGAGTAACTATATAATCGAACATCAAGGACAATAGAATTCTTTTCTTTGACTGAAAACGACACTTGCGACACTTTCAAATCAAAAGACGACAGTTCGATTATGCTACTTCTTTGTAAAGGAGAATTGAAAATGGCGCACAATACATAAAAACATTCACAGTTCTTTGCACAATGGAGGCAGAATGATGGAAAGGAAGGGAGTTTCCATAGTGGTATACTGATCACAGACAGCAAAATTCCTTAATAGAGCTGAAAAGAGTGAAGAAAAACCAAAACCTAGAGGCAAAATTAGCCTTTTCTGATCATCGCACCTGTAACACAAGGAATCTAGTATGCATCCCACCTACTGCACACGGGAGGTGCGATGCATACAGAATTCCTTGAAGAGAGGGTGAGATGGTACCAGGACGAGACTTTACTTGGCTCTTGGTTATAGTTTGCAGCTCAGTTCAGGGATTTAGGCCGAGGAAGTGATGTTTAGTAAATATAAATCACAGGGGCTAATCTAATGAGGTTACTAGAGCCACCACTAGGGAAATTAGAAGGTTTGAAAGTCGATTGTTCAGTTTATAAACAAAACCCGGAGATAGACTGAAGCAACATTGATCTACTTTGCACTTGCATAGCAAATGCAGTTCGAAGGCTAGCTGGCTTGACTTCAGGCTCCGTTTGTACGTTTATAAAACAAACAAATATAGACAAACAAACAATCTATTCGCTCCCCAGTGGAGTCGCCATTTTGTTATCAGGAAATCTAGTGTCCATTCGGAGCTGCTAGTCCCACTAAGACTGGTAGCTATCTTAGAAACAAACAAACAAAAACTACTTTCGTTTTCCTTTATGAGAAGTAGATGAGAGGGGAATGAAGGACACCAACCTCAGTCTTGCACTTGGTTCCTTGCTCGGTTCCTCTCCCTTCTGACATATCTTTGCCGCTTCTCCTTCGTCTACCCAGCTTCAAAGAGCACCTGTGGGATCAAAGCAGCATAATACTATCGAAGAACAGAGATCTACAATCATAAACAATATAGGACCATATATATATTGACCACACAAATGAATATATCATCAAACATACAAGAATATGGAGGAAAACTTGAATAGATTTATTAATATCAAGAATAGCAAAGAGGATTACAACCAATTGTTCTGACCCAGCATCATCCTCCAGCATGAAATCCCTTCTTTCACCTCATGAAAAACTTAGATCACCCAACACTATGATGCTCCACCAAGAAACCAACAGCACTTCCTTACAAGATACAAAATTCCAGCCTCTGGATCTCTGGGATGAGGGATCCATATATAGATTATTGCAGGGGGGTGAGTCAGCTTCTGGGATTTTTATTAGTGTCCTCTCTCTGATAGTTCTTGATTCCACTTGGAGATTGATGATCTCTTACTCATCCCTGGGCGAATTCAGAGAGGCAAGTGTCATAGGAGAAGTTTCTGGAAGATTCTATGATAATCCACCTCGTAAACTGTCTCTACCATTTGTCCACTCTCGCCCATCGCACCCTACAGAAGGGATTTTCAGTATGCATCGCACCTTTTACACTGGGCAGGTGGGATGCATCGCACCCTTAGCACTGCGCAACCTGTATGGTCCAGTTTTGACCAGTTCTGAGCAGTTTCATGTGGAGAACTTCTGGGAGATGATGTAATCAGTTGACCTTGTTCTTTTAGTGTATGGAACAACACTTTTAGGGACTTAGGAGCCCTTGGTTTATGGACATGTATGATTTGGGTTGCAGTGCCCAAAAATGTCTATAACAAGGATATCATCAAATCAGAATGAAGATTGAAGACATTCTGAAAACAACATTTAGAACTCATGAGGGTCATTATGAATTTTTGGTCATGCCTTTTGGCCTTACCAATGCACCTTCTACATTTCAAGGTTCGATGAATTCCATTTTCAAACCCTTCCTTATAAAATTTGTGTTAGTATTTTTTGATGATGTACTAATCTACAACAAGTCTTGGAAGGACCATGTTGAACATGTTGAGAGGGTGCTACAACTATTGTAGGAGAAACAATTATATGCAAAAAGATCCAAATGTTTCTTTGGAGTACAAGAGGTGGAATATCTGGGTCATATTGTATCTCATGAAGGAGTTAAGGTAGACCCTAGCAAAATTAAAGTCATTAAGGAATGGAAAATCCCCACATCCATAAAGCATCTACGAGGATTTCTCGGGTTGACAAGGTATTATCGCAAGTTTGTTAATAATTATGGAAGAATATCATCACCTCTAACAACATTATTGAAGAAAGATGCATTTTCATGGATTCCAGAAGCAACAAAGGCCTTCGAACATCTTAAAGAGGCAATGTCCCAAGCACCGGTCTTAGCTAAACTGGACTTCACAAAAACCTTTATTATGGAATGTGATGCTTCAGGAAATGGAATTGGTGTTGTTTTAATGCAAGATGAAAGACCCATTGCTTTTGAAAGTCGTCCAATTAAGGGAAAGTTTTTACACAAAGCTATTTATGAGAAGGAAATGTTAGCAATACTACATGCACTTAAGAAATGGCAACCCTACCTAATGGGAAGACACTTCAAGGTAAAAACGGATCATGATAGCCTTAAATACTTTTTAGAACAAAGATTATCCTCTGAAAAGCAACAAAAGTGGGTCACAAAGATGTTGGGTTATGACTTTGAAATCATCTACAAAAAAGGGAAGCAAAATGTGGTGGCAGATGCACTATCAAGAAAGGACGAGGATGTGGAAGCATTGTTGTGCGCCATTTCTATTATCCAACCAGATTGGATAAACGAAGCAAGGGATGAATGGAAGAATGATGAAGAAGTGTGGGCACTTATTTGAAAGTTACAACAAGATTCCAGTACATCTGATACATTTAGTTGGCATAATGATTCATTATGGCATAAAGATCGCTTATACCTCTGTAAGAATTCCCAACTCAAACGAAAGGTTCTTATGGAATTGCACACTTCTCCCTTAGGAGGGCACTCAGGATTTTTAAAAACTTACCACAGGGTTAAGAAGGAATTTTTTTGGGATGGCCTTAAATCAGATATTCAAAAGTTTGTGGTGGAATGTTTGGTTTGCCAACAAAATAAAGTTGAAACAATTAAGACCCCGAGTCTATTACAACCTTTATCCATTCCAAGCCAACGTTGGGAGGAGGTTTCAATTGATTTTATCACAGGTTTACCCAAGTCTGAGGGAAAGAGTGTCATCATGGTGGTAGTTGACAGACTTACCAAGTATGCACACTTTTGTGCATTATCACATCCATTTAAAGCCAGTACAGTTTCTACTGCATTTATGGAAACAATTCAAAAGCTACATGGAAACCCAAAGATTATTGTAAGTGACAGAGATCCCATTTTCACTGGAAATTTTTGGACAAAATTATTTTCTTGTCTCGGTACTCAGTTAGCTCATAGCTCATCTTATCATCCTCAATCTGATGGGCAAACTGAGATAGTAAACAAATGTTTGGAAGGATATCTTCGTTGGTTTGTATCTGATAAACAGACACAATGGGTCAAATGGTTGCCTCTGGTTGAATGGTGGTATAATAGTTCCTTCCATACAACAACAAAAATGACCCCATTTATGGAACTTTATGGATATCATCCGCCATCCATCACATCATATTTAAGAGAAAATTCTAAGGTTCAAGCAGTGGAACATCACATCGAGCATCAACAACAAGTCCTCCAACTCTTAAAGGATAACCTCGTGTTGGCACATAATAGAATGAAACAACAGGCAGATCAACATCGCAGGGAAAGAAGTTTTGATGTACGTGATTGGGTATTCCTACGGCTACAACCATATAAACAAATGTCCCTCAAGCAAGCTAAGAAGGATAACAAAGTATCACCAAAGTATTATTGTCCGTACAAGGTGTTGCAAAAGATTGGTACTATGGCATACAAATTGGAGCTTCCTGCAGCTTCTCGAGTGCACCCAGTTTTCCATGTTTCATGTTTAAAGAAGGTTATAAGCGACAAGCTCCCAGTTCAAACAATATTTCCAGAACTTGACGAGGAAGGAAAAATTATATTGGAACCGGAAGCAGTCACAGAAACAAGAACTCGACAGCTACGAAATCGATCAATTTCGAAGTATCTCATCAAGTGGAAGAACTTATCCGCTGAAGATTCCACATGGGAGGATGAGAATTTTATACAGAAGCATCCAGAACTACTCAAGCATTGAGGACAACACTTTTTTGAAGGAGAGGGGCATGCTAGGTCCCTATAATACTATTGATTACCCCATTACTATTGTAGTTGTATCCCTTATTAATATTGTTGTGCCCCTATTGTCCCCATATTGTTATTACTGTGCCCCATAGAATCCCTCTATTGTTATTTTTGTGCCTTTATATTATTATTGTTAGGTCGGTTGGGTTATATTGTGACTCCTTAGACTCCTATATATAGAAAGGAGGTTTTGTCATTTGAATCATCAAAGAATCATTCACTTGTGTAATGTAAAGGAGGTTGCCCCCTCGAAGAGGCTGAATTCTAAGGTGTTGATCTATCTTTTCTATATTTTTGTGAGTTGGTTTCATAACATTTAAAGTGTCCCTATTTACCAGCAACACCTTTTTCTATTCAACCATATCCCTCACAAAGTGATATTGAACATCAATGTGCTTTGTCTTTAAATGATAAGCAGGGTTCTTTGCTAAGAAAATTGCACTTTGGCTGTCACAGTCTATCCTTATAACTCGTTGTACCAACCCCATACTTGAACACAAACTCTACAACCAAACTTCTTTCTTGCATGCATGAGTGGATGCCTAGTTGAAAGTTCCACTATAGACTGTCTCTTGCTCATCCAACTGACTGCTCCTCCAAACAGGTTAAACACATACCCACTTGTATATCTTTTGCGATATAGATCTCCAGCTTAGTCTGCATCAACAAAGCCACGGATGTCAAAAAAATTTTCCAATCCTGGTCCTCCTTGGTAGCACAAACCATAATCACTAGTGCCATGCAAATACCTAAAAACTCGCTTCACTGATGTCTAATGCTCCTTCCATGGTTTTGACATAAACCTGCTCAATACTCCCATTGCATGTGAAATGTTTGGCCTAGTACAGACCATTGAATACATTAGGCTACCAACCACATTCGCATATAGAACACATGACATGTCTTCTTCCTCTTCTTGTGTCTTCAGACATTGTTCAACATATAACTTTACACCTACAAGAATATGAACCTTCACCAGTTTACTATCCTGCATATTAAACCTCTACAATATTGTCTCAAAATACTTCCTCAGGTTTAACTAGAGCTTCCTCTTTGCCTGATTTCATTTAATTTCCATGCCTAAAATATAGTTTGCAGCATCAAGATCCTTTATGTCGAATTTGGAGGACAATTGGGTCTTCAAATCCTGGATAGTTTCTTTGTCATTTCCAATCAAAAACATATCATCCACATACAAGACCAAATAAATAACACGGTCACCAATAATTTAAAATTCATACAGCCATCTGCTTTGCTCCTTATGAAGCCAAGTCCTCGTATATATGTATCAAAATTCTGATACCAATCCTTGGTGATTGTTTTAACCCTTGCAAAGACTTCTTTTAACCTGCATACCAGTTCTTTGTTACTCTTCACCACAAAGCCTTCAGTTTTCTTCATGTAGATCTCTTCTTCCAGATCCCCGTGAAGAAATGTTGTCTTCACATCCATCTATTCTACCTCAAAATCAAAAGTATAAACAATAGATAAAAGTAATCTAATAGAAGCTAACTTGGAAACAAGAGAAAAAATATCACCAAAATCAATTCCCGACACCTAGGAATAACCTTTTTCTACCAACTGAGCTTTGTATTTCTCCATCTTTCCTTCTGCATTCATCTTCTTCTTAAACACTAATTTATTGCCAATGGGTTTCCTCCCATATGGCAACTTCACTAGATCTCAAGCCTCATTTTTGTCCAAAGATTCCATTTCATCAACCATGGTCTCATTCAAGAGTTTGCCATCCTATGAATCCAATTCCTCTGTGACAGTTCTAGGATTATCATCAATAATAGATAAAGCAAAATTTGAACAAAAAGTAGATGGACTATACTTCTCTATCTACCTTCTCTCTCAAACTGATCTTCTCAAAGCTGGAGTTTGTGGCGCTTCCTCTTCTTATTCATGTTCTGTTGTAGAGTTTGATTCTTCCTCATTTAGTTCAAACTCTATATTTTTAGGTTCCTTTGGTAGAACTTCATGTTTAATAACATCCTTTACCTCTCTAAACACCACATCTCGGTTGTACACAACCATCCTTGTTTCTAGGTTCCAAATCTTATAGCCTTTTAAACATCCTTATACCCAATAAAGATGCAACTTTTAGATTTACTATCCAACTTGGTTATTTTCTCCTTTGGAGCATGTACATATGCATCGCAGCCAAATACCCTGAGATGTGAAAGAGAGGGTTTCTTACTAGTCCATACCTCATGTGGAGTCTTATCCTCCAACGTTTATGAAGGTGATCAATTAAACATATAACAAGTAGTCTCCACTACCTCTGCCCAAAATTATTGTCCTAATCTGGCACCACTGAGCATGCTTCTTACATTTTCCATCAATGTCATGTTCATTCTTTTTGCAACTCCATTTTGTTGAGGTGGGTATGGAGTAGTCTTATGTCGTGCTATACCACACTTCTTACAAAACTCTTCAAATTCCTTCCTGCAGAACTCTCCACCATTATCTATCCTCAATACCTTGATCTTCTTCTCTGCCTCATTTTCCACCAGAGCCTTAAATTATTTAAACCTGTCAAAGACTTCAGATTTCTTCCTGAGGAAATATGTCAATGTAGTCCTAGAGAATTCATCTACAAATGAGACATAGTACATATAATTACCCAGTGATGGAAATGACACAGATTCAAACACATCATTGTGCACAAGCTCTAATATACCTTTTGCCCTCTTAGCACCTAAGGGGAAACTTAGCGGATTTCGCTTCCTATATACACAATGTTCATAGAAATCAAAATCTAGAGAGTGATTAAACATACCTTCTACAATGCCATTACCATGAAGTATTTGAAGGCCCTCCTCTCCAATATGTCAAAGCCTTTGATGCAATACCTTGGTCTTTTCTCCAAAGACCACTACATTTTCTGCTCCACTTTCAGGAAACACATAATTGTTGCACCCATGATTAATAATGTTACCCAGAAGCTTGTACAGAGTTCCAATCCAAACTCCCCGCATAAATAGCAGTGCTCCTTGAACCATCTTGTAGGTATCTTTCTCGAACACTGTTTTTACACCTGCATCATCCATCTTGCTTACAAAAATCAGATTTCTAGCCAATGCAGGAATATAGAGAACACTAGGAAGTGTTCTAATGCTTCCACCTTGCAACTTCAGCTTGAATTTTCCACATATGATGATTATGGCCTTCCTTCCATCCCCTAGGAATAAAATCACCACAATCATATTTCTCGTACTCGCAGAACCACTCTCTATGGGGAGTGAAGTGAAAGGATGCACCTGAGTCAATCAACCATGCCTCATGATCTACTTGTGTACTTGAAGAAGAAGCCAAATACACATCCCCATCTTCATCGAAGGTGGTTTTCACCTCTACAAAAGGAGCATCATCATATCCCTTTCCTTTCTTAGAAGATTTAGATCTATATTCCTTTTTGTAGTGCCCTTCTTTTCCGCATTTCCAACATACCTTTATATTTTTTCCTGGAGATTTAGATCTCCCACTTGAGGACTTATTTTTGTTTTTATTATGGGACCGTCCTCTCACAAACAAGATGTCTCCATTCTGGCTCTCCATATTTTTGTCTCGTCTCTTCCGACAATAAGGATGAGGTTATTTCATCAAACTTCAAGGTAGTTATATTCTTACCTATTGCAACAACCAAACTATCCCATGACTATAGTAGAGAACACATAAAACTGATGTGCTTATCTTCATCCGAAATTTTAATATCAGTAGATAACAATTGGCTTACCACAATATTAAAGGCGTTTAGATGCTCTATCATTGATTCTCCATCCCTCATCCTCAGGTTATACAAATTTTTCTGCAAGAACAGTTTGTTCACGAGAGACTTAGATTGATACAAAGTCCCTAACTTGTTCCACAAAGCCTTTGTTGTAGCTTCCTCTGATACATTCAACAAAACTAAATCTGAGAGACACAATCGTATTGTGCTCTTTGCCTTCCGATCTAGCTTCGCCTAGTCTTCTGCTGACATTCCTGTTGGTGCCAAACCAGGATCTACAACAATCCACTGATCTCGGTCCACCAACAGATCCTCCATTCTGAGCTTCCACAACTCAAAACTCTGACCATTAAATTTCTCAATCTCTATCTTGCCATTATTCACCATCTTCTTTCACCATAAGAATCGATCCCGCAGATCTCCCACTGAACAGGGCCTACCACAAACCTGAGAAAAACCCCTCAGCAGTAAAGGTGTCCCCTTGAAGCTGAAATAACTATGACAAAAAATGTAGGGTTTAACCCTATACAAAACTTACTTACAAACGAATTCTTAAAACAAAAAAATATACAATGGCGAGAACATAAAAAAATATACACAAAGATTTTCCCGTGGATCCCAACATTGTGACTACCAGATTGATTTTTTATTATATTCCTTTCAATGTGACAATACATAAATATACATGCCAAAGCATTCATAAACACCAATCCACTAACCATGAATTAGAACATAATTGTAGTTCCCTTGACCAGATCTCCAAAATATCATTGGCAGAAGACCATCATACCAAAAACCATGTGCAAACCCCATGCACAAAACCATGGGTAGGTGCACCCACCATCTTTGAGTTTTCCCCCCATCCTTGGGTCTGCTAAAAAAAATAAAAAAATAAAAAAATAAAATAAAATCTCGAGCGTTGCCTCGAACCCCGTGTATTGCCCTCGTTGTGCCTAGCGCAACGTACAGTGCGTGAGGCTAGTTATGGAAAGAACATAACACATACATAAAAATGATATTATTTTTAATATTATATTTCTAATAATTAAATATAATAATGATATTATAAGTAATAATTCATATTACCGTAATATAATAATATCAAACTAGATCCATCTTAAATCTAGACTTACTAAGCACCGAGAGGGATCAAGTTCATAGTTAATTTTTAATTTTTTATATATATACATAAATATATACATATATATATATATATATATATATATATACATATATATATATATATATATATATATACATATATATATACATATATATATATACATATATATATACATATATATATATATATATATATATACATATATATACACATATATATATATACATATATATATATATATATATATATACATATATATATATACATATATATATATACATATATATATATATATACATATATATATATATATATACATATATATATATACATATATATATATACATATATATATATATATACATATATATATATATATTTTTTTTTTTTTGAGTCAACATTACATAATGCCTTACATAACTAAAATTTTACAACATCGCTACCATACCTGTTGTAGAGCGCCTCTCAGTGCAATTATTAACAATATTAATGTTATCATTAATATTAATAACATTATTATTATTATTATTATTATTACTATTTTTAATAACATTAACATTAATATTAAGAATATAAAAATAGTACCCCTATGGGGGTGAAGGATCAAGGTTCCACTGGTGCTCACCGACACGAACGTGATCTATGCTCATGGAAAACGACAACAAAAGGACAAGTAACCAAGACACTTGGAGAAGGAAGCTTAGAAGCATCGTGAAGTAGGGCGGGTGGTATAAACTTTCGGTGATTGTACGGTTTCATTGTTTACAGTTTCATGGTATGGAAGTGTTGTGGCCACCAACAACCCCCCTCCTTATTTAGTATTAGCAATAACACTATGTAAGTGGGGACCCTTAGTCAAAAAATTTAAAAAAATCAATTAGTGCTTATATGTCACTCCTTAAGAAATATCGCATCGCGCCAAGAATGATAGGGCATTTTCTTATGAGTCAAAATGATAAAATGCGAGATTGCGACGCGAACTCCATCGCATCGCATGCATTAATAAACACTCACGTTGGAAAACCTTAAAATCGCCGATATGCGATATCGCATATCGCATAAAATACACATAACAATTAAACGATTAAGCGATCTGCGATCTTGCGATATTGCGATCTGTGATCTTTGCGATATTGCGATCAAACAACCTTGTGATAGAACAACATGATGAAATTGCGGTAATGCGATACAGCGAAATGCGATACTGCGATGCAAATCGCAGAAACATTCCATCGCAAATTTTCCTGGCTCAATATTCAAGAACTATTTTTTTTTTTTTTTCCATAAACCAAGAACTGGTTACGCGCTTTAATGATAATTAATGAATTACACGCCAGTTGTTAATAAAATATGGTTTTGTGTTTTTCGAAGAGCCAGTTCACGTCAAATGGCATGTTTTTGCATATCCGTGGCATTTAAAGCTTTCCTGTCATTATTTATTATCATTACTCTCTCCTCACTTGTGAACTGCAGGAACAAAGAACAAAAGTTACACAAAGCAATGTGCAAGAAGCTATGGGGAAAAAGGGTAAGGCTCCAATGTTCAAAGACAGAGAAAAGGTGCCCTTATAAACAGATACCGCATGCAACAGAGCCGCAGATTCACAAAATGCTGCTGAGCCATCCATTACAGATCTTTCATATACAACCATGGTTAAATGGGTACTGAGCGATGCTGATATCAGAGACAGACAGTTTAATGCTCAGGTCAAGAGCTCACGAGATCATTATTTTTATAAATTTTGAGCTTTATACCCAATAAGAGAAAGAGGCGCAAAAGGCGAAAAACGCATCAAAGAAGCCCGGATCAAATAACGGAGGCAGTTTCCGATGCGCAATTAGCGCTAGCGCTAATCACACATCGCTGAGAAAATTGCTCGAGAAGGAAAGCCTCTAACTACTCAGTCACTTGTACGCCCAAAAATTGCAAGAAAGCAATGATAGAAACAAACTGGAAATATAAAGCTAAAGAAAAGGCAGAAGCAATCCAAGGGTTAACCAAGTTGAACTGGGATTATTACTGGGCATACACGGTAAAGCCACATAGTCAGTGGATGACTCTCAAGTATATCATCGATTTTGCTGAGAAGATGGTGCCAGCTCTTGCCCATTCTGTTTGCTTAGCTCAACCAAAAGCGGAAGACAGTTAGCCGACTCTACTCAAGCAAATACTAAATGCTTGCAATGTTAAGGAGCAAATGCAGAAATAGTTAGATATTAGATTTAATTTTTAGAAATAGTTTTGCTTTATTTTTGCTTAAAAAAAGGGTGGTCATTTAAACCGTATCCTGAATTTTTGTAAATAAGTTATTTAGTTAGTAGTATTTAAACTCTTCGCATGCATTTAGAGAAGGGTCCAGGAATTTATCAAAAACTTGTCCTCAAAACATGCACTTTTGCACCCTCCGAGGAGGTTTTGATGAATGAATGGAACAGGATTTGTTGATGTTTGCATTTGATATCTGCTACTGATGTTGCACTTCTGTACTCTTAGTGGATGTTAGAGCAAGGAGAGATAAATCATTGTCGCTTGAAGCTCATAAGTAGGACTAGTTATAAATGGTACTTTTATCTCTTAACTATTTCTGCTTATGTGTTAAAGTGATATACAGTTTTTAGTTGTTTATGTATTAATGTATGAATGCCTGAGTTATCATTTGGCACTTTTGTACGATGATAGCTATTTATTTATGCTTAATGTATGAATAGCTCATTATGCAATATGTTTTTCACAACTGATTCGTCTAACTTTTTATGCAAAGTGGTTCATCCTTATTGATTTCTTTTCTCATAATAGCTTAATGATATTTATTACCAATTGTTATTTGAAATCTTTTTGGATCACATAATAGAAGAATTACATCCCGGGTTAGTATAGACTTAGATGTTGCTGCTTATTAGATTACAATAGCATAGCATTAGATTAAAGTTAGAATTAGAATATCTTAATTAGGAACCGTTAGATCAGGAACATCAAATTCTACACACACACACACACACACACTCATAGATTGGGAAACTGGTCCCATATCCCCAGTCGAACCCACTATACCAAACGGATAAGGAGCTGCCAACCAAGGTCCGGACCGGGCGGGTATCCCCCTTGTTGTAGACCCGATTTTCGGGGCTTCAACATATTTGGCGCTAGAAGGAGGGCCTAAACTATGAATGGCAAGTAAATCTAAATCTGAATACCATTCTGAGAGTAAATCACCCTCACCATCTCCCCCGACTTCTCCATTACACTTAAATCCAGAGTTAGAAGTCGCTGGAGTATCAACCGCTGCTACAAACCCTGACATTTCAGAACAATCTACCATTGAACCTCCTGAAGTCGAATCTCTGATTCACAAACTTCAGTGATTTTCTATTTCTCCTCAAAGATCTGATAAATCTCAAGGCAGCATGACTTCGCAATATAACCCTACTCATCCCCTGACCAGATTAAAGAGTGAAAAGTTTGGTGTTCAACCAACCGAATTACCTCTTCCCACAAGGAAAAGAGCAAGGAAATCACCTAAGGAGTCTGATAGCGAGACTCTTTCATCATCATCATCCATCTCAACTTCTTCACCGCGAAGTCAACCATCCACTCCGCCACTTCAGATCATTGTCCATCCGTCCACTGGAACCCCCACAACTCCTCCTCAATCATCTGCAATCGTAGTATCCTCATCTTCCCAACCGCAGGGATCATCTTCTGCACTTTCCTCTGTTAGTAGTTCAGCAATGGCCCAATCTCCATGGAATAACCCTAGGGCAGTCTTAATGCCTGCACCCTTGAGTCAAATACCGGCCCATCCTGAGAAATGGCTGCCTAAGTTTAATCCCGAGGTAGGCATGCTAGCAGAAGAGTATATAAACAACTTTATGTTATCCATTAATCTCAATGGGGTTACTAATGAAGATGCTTTTGTTCGAATTTTTCCTTATACTCTGCAAGGAACAGCCGGATCATGGTATTTCTCATTACCCTTTGGATCTATCACTAGTTGGGACATCTTCCAAGAGCAATTCCTGACCAAGTTTGGTGATGACAGGTCTACGACAATGCTAATCAACGACCTATCTAACCTTAGGGCCGAGTCAAGAGAGCCTATCAAAGATTTCAATTTACGTTTCAATAAAATCCTCAACAAAATTCCTACTGCTTCCCAGCCCAGTGAAGAAGTACGAAGTGAATGGTATATCACTGCTCTACAATCAAACATAGCAATCTTCGTGGACAGGGCTAATAAAACAACCTTAGCCGAAAACATGAAAGAAGCAATAGCAATAGAGAAACATATAATAGCCCTGGAAAAGAAATTTGCGATAGAGGAACGGAAATCCAAGGAAGTCACCTTCAAGGAAGACTCCAAGAAGAAACAAACAAAAGATCCATTTGATTTGGAAGGATTGCAGAAAGTTCTGAAGACCATGTCCAATGAAATGGTCGACATCAAGAAGCAAGTAGCAGAAACTTCTTCAAAAAAGCCCTACAGAGCTTTTAAAAGAGGCCCTTCAACGGATTCAAAGCCACCCAATGCTATTTCAAATGCTGAATCTGAAGAAGAGGAAGAGGAAATTGCCACTGAAGGGAAAATTGATGAAGAAGAAGTTGTAGAATTACAAGGAATGTGGGATTTCATCCTCCCACAAGAAGAAGATCAAGAAGTATTCCCAGTTAGCACACGAAGTAGAAATCAGCTTGATCCTCCCCAGACTACCCCTAAGCCAAAGAGCGCAAGCTCTGCAATAAAGGATAAAGTCGCAACAAAGAAAACGACATCTAAAGCGACTCAAACCAGCCCAGTCCAAACAGATGCATCAACTCCATCTAAAACACTGATCGTGTCGGATGAAATGGAGTACAATATTATAGAAGATATGAAAAAGACTAGGGCCAACATCACTCTTTACGAATTGAGCAAGTTAAAGCATCAACAGAAGATAATGTTGAAAGAATTACATGCTGTGCCAGTTGCACCTTTGCCTGCCGTTGTACTTTCTCAAGCTTCTCATAACATGGGAAGACCTCCAACTAATGCGATCAATAAGATTGATCCAAATGACATCGCTCTAATTGGAGGAAGATCGAGATCTCATACTCCCCCGTTTCTCCTTATGAAATTTTCAATAAAAATGTGCACAATTTCTTGGTGGATTCTGGTGCTTCATCGAATATTTTACCAAAGTCCATATGTGCCAAGTTAAATGTTCAACCACAGAAATCCGCTGTGTGCATAGTTCAGCTAGATCGATCTCAAGTTGAAGTGATTGGCGAACTAAATCAAGTAACCATAAGGCTGTCATCCAACCCAAAGGTATGTCAAGTTATTGACATTTTAGTTGCTGATATTCCAGAATTTTATGGCTTAATTCTTAGCAGGGATTGGTCAGAAAAACTTCACGGATACTTTGCAACTGATTGGTCACACATGTGGCTGCCCTACAATGGTAAATCAAATCAAATAAAAGTTGAACGAGAACTACATCAGAAATACATAGTAACGGAGCTAGAGGGGGAAAATGAACTAGTAGCATATAACAATAGCATTATTGGCAATTACTCAGTAGATTCTTTCCTCAGCAATTTCAATGCTCATACGTCACCCTATTTAGAACACTTTGTTTTGTCCCAAGTCAAAAAATTTTCTCGAACTGATAGTTCAAAATGTATCAATTTTTTAGATAGTCCTGTAAATAAATCTTTGTTTTGGAAATTATTTTTTGATGGTTCTAAATCTAACGAAGGAGCAGGAGCAGGATGTGTTCTAATTAGTCCAGAAGGAGATAAAATTATGCTAACATGCAGACTCGAATTTGATTGCACCAACAATACAGCAGAATATGAGGCTTTGGTCCAAGGGTTGTACAAAGCAATCGGGTTAGACGTCAAGTACCTTCAAGTTTTCGGAGACTCTGAGATTGTGGTCAGATAGGTACGTAATACTATACATTGCTTATCAGGTCATTTAAAACATTATCAATCCTTAGTTCAAGATCTGATTGAGCATTTTATAGCATTTAATGTTTCTTCAATTCCCAGACTCCAAAATGCAAGTGCAGACCTTTTGGCTAACGTAGCTTCTAAGCTTATTCCTTCAGAATATTTTAGTCCAGATAGATTCTCAATAGAATTAATCTTTAGACCATCTATTCCTGATAACATCACAAATTGGAGACTATTCAACGATGATCCTGATATCGTAAATTTCCTCACATCTGAAGGATCCTACTCCAATCAAATAATTGACGAAGACCAACATGATCGACAGTTGCAACAAGATAGCAATAACAATGCTATACCTAAGTCGGTAGTCAAGTTAGAAGACTTGTACGATTTAAAAGACCGGTTTAAAAGGTCTACCAATTCAAAACTTCAAAGTTCAACTTTGAGCTACGAATTAGTAAACCTAGGAACCAATGCCAAACTACAAAACATTAATCTAGGTCTCAGCCTAGCCCCTGAAGAAAAATTAGCATATATTCGTCTTTTGAGACAATATAAAAATGTTTTTTATTGGAATTATGATGAACTCAAAACATATGGCACTTCCATCATCCAACATACTATTCCAATGATCGATAATGAAAAACCTGTCCAACAAAAGCTGAGAAAGATCCATCCCAATTTAGAAAATCAGATAAAAACTGAACTCAATAAGTTATTGAAAGCCAGAATAATCTTCCCGTCAGACATTCTAAATGGGTCTCCAATATGGTACCTGTTAGAAAGAAAAACGGAGATATTATGATTTGCATTGACTTTCGAAACCTTAACAAGGCCTGGAAAAAAGATATTTTTCCTTTACCACCTATGGAACAGATATTGCAGGCAGTGGCGGGCTCAGAATTAATGTCTTTCTTGGATGGATTTTCAAGATACAATCAAGTGTTGGTACATCCTGATGATCAATTAAAAACCACATTCAGAACTAAATGGGGCACATACGCATATCGAAAGATGCCATTTGGTTTGATTAATGCTGGTGCCACATTCTAGAGAGCCATGGACATCGCATTCAAAGGTTTAGTCAATAAATCTGTAGTAATTTATTTGGATGATATAACCGTGTATTCCAAGAAACGAAGCGACCATCTTAGAGATTTAAAACAAATCTTCCAACGGTGTTTAAGGTATGGAATTTCACTTAACCCGAAAAAATCTTTTTTCGCATTAAGTGAAGGGAAACTTCTAGGATTCATAGTGTCAAAATCCGGAATTCACATCGATTCCGACAAAATCAAAGAGATTTCTGAAATATCCTTACCTCACAACAAAAAAGCCATGCAATCTTTCCTTGGTCAGATCAACTTTGTAAAGAGATTCGTTCTAGATTTTTCACGAATTGTGTCTCCTTTGCAAGCCATGATTAAAAAGAACTCAAATTTTAAATGGGGCCAAGATGAACACGAAGCATTCAACCTGATCAAACAAGCTATTGTTACTGCTCCATCTTTAGCAACTCCAAATTTTTCAGAGCCTTTTATTTTATATACATTTGCCTCAGATAGGTCATATGCTGTGATACTCACTCAAGAAAATCAAGAAAAAGCGGAAGCCCCAATTGCTTTTTTCAGTTCAAATTTACAGGGCGCTGAATTAAATTATTCAGATGTGGAGAAACAGGCTTATGTTGTTTTCAAAGCGGTCAAATACTTCAGACCTTTTTTGCTCAAAACCCATACTAAAATTACAGTACCGTTTCCAGCGGTAAGGAATCTTCTAGTTAGGGAAAATTTTAAGAACCCCCCCTAAATTTACATATATAATAAATGGGCGAATCTCCATGGTATATAGGAAAAATCGAAGGCGATTTTATCAATAATATGATATGTATATATAATTTTTTGGCGACTCTCTCACCAGGCATGGCGAATATTTTACTCAATTATAAAATCTTGTGTTTATTGGATACACAAATGAAATCATTGCATTTCTTTAAAATATCTTTTGAAATCAAAATTACCGAACTTACATATCGATAACCTAGTGGGTGTAGGATAAAATTCACCCGTGCCATTCATAGAAAGCATGAGAAAAAACCTAATACTATATATAAAACCAAGAAAAATTCAAATTCATCACTTCTAGGGACCTCGTAACCACCCTGCCAATACACAAGTATGTTCCTGTTTGCAATTAGAAAAATTACCCAAATTACAATCTGTTTACTCTAGCATATGTTGGAAAGTTATAGAAGGATGACTATTGCAATCAATCCATTCCTTTTAGCTCTGGATTTGTTTCAGTTTAAAACAAAAGTATACAAATATACTTGTCCAATGTCTATGCTTTAACCATTCACCTTAAGATGGTTTTACAATATAATTTCCTAAGTCTATTTAATATCTTCATTATCATAAAAACCAACCTATATCCATCTTAACTCCACATCTACCACTGTTAGGGGGATGAAATCTATTTATCCCTCTGAGCACTTGGTAGACCGAGAATTAAGATGGATCTAAGATGATAGAATTTCCCCTTTAAATAGTCTATGCTCACATGAATACCATGGTATTACCATGGGTCAATACCATGGGCTATCATAAACCTGGAGCTTAAAAATTACTATTAGTAATTTATAAAAATTAATAAAATTAATAGTTGATTTTTATTTTATTTTTTATTTTAACCAAGCTAAAATGTTTAACATACATTAAATTACAACATCCATTTTTACTCTTGTTCGGATCAAATATTTTTTCACTCTATGCTAGTTTGCATATCACGATATTTGATACCTCTCGGGGGTTAGTAGATCCAGAGTAAAGATGGATCTATGCTACTTTAATTCCCCCATTTAAATAGGCTACATTCCAGGTGAATACCATGGGTCAATACCATGTGCCATTTTGGCGAATACCATGGGTCAATACCATGTGCCATTTTGGTGAATACCATGGGTCAATACCATGTGCCATTTTATTTTTATTAATACTAATATTAGGGTTAATAATGTTTTTTTGCATGCTATTAATAACAATCTAGTCCATGGTATTTGTCCCATAGTATTTTTCCCATAGGTTTCACCTAAATATAACGCATTTTTTGAGTGTTCGTAAATATAAGGTATAAAAAAAAATGTTTTATTTGTTTACCATACCTCTCGTTTATTTATATTTTTATTAATTTACCATACCTCTTTTACAAATATGGTATTTGGCCCATAGGATTCACTTAAATAAAACCTCTTTCTTGATCCTTCATAAATAGAACGAGGGTTATGGACTAAATATAAAAAGAGGTTTTATTTATTTACCATGCGTCTAGTTTATTTATATTTTTATTTATTTACCATACCTTTTGAGTAAGTATAAAAATACGTTTTATTTATTTACCATACCTCCACTTTACTTATATTTTTATTTGTTTACACCCTTGCATGTATATAACGTGACTTATGGAGTAAATATAAAAAATGTTTTATTTATTTACCATACCTCTCATTTATTTATATTTTTATTAATTTACCATACCTCTTTTATAAATATGGTATTTGGGCCTTTGGCCCATAGGATTCACTTAAATAAAACCTATTCTTGGAAATGACGAATGGATTCACTTAAATAAAACCTATTCTTGAAAATGGACGAATGGAAGGCTGTAACTCCTAATTTCAAGGGCTAAATTTACCTTTTTTACCCTCTCCCTTAAAATAAGGTGGGCTATTTGAGGTGATTTTTAAAATGTACTATGATACAAAATATTCGCCCACTAAAAATTTAAAACCCCTTAATTTCGCCAAAGGGCGAACATTCGCCCCTAAAATTTTCTATGCTTCTAGTACAGAAGGATGTGGGTGAGAAAACGGCCAATTGGGTTACTGCCTTACAGGAATATGACATTGAGATTAAACCAGCAAACATTGTAAGAGGCTAAGGCTTTTGCAAAATGCTAGCTGGAGCGTCGCAAATTTCTGAGATTCCATCTGCAGAGGTACAAATGTGCGAGGTAAGCCTAAACGATGCAGAGTCATTATACGTTGATATAATTTATTATCTTAAGAACGGGTATGCTCCTTCACACCTCGATCATACTAAGAAAAGAGCTCTAAGGTTGAAAGCTAAACAATATCAGCTCATAAATGATATTCTTTTTAGAATAAATTATGATTTTGTTCTTCTTAGGTGTCTTGAGAAATCTGAAGTTGAAAAAGTTTTGCAGGAACTTCATGATGGGCCAGTAGGCGGACACTATGCTGGAGATGCTACTGCACATAAAATCTTGTGCGCAGGGTATTACTGGCCCACGTTATTTAAAGACTCACACAGTTACATGAGGAAATGTCAAGTCTGCCAAACTACTGCTAGGAGACAAAAGAAGCCATCCTTGCCACTACAGGCGGTTAACATTGAGCAACCTTTCAGTCAGTGGGGATTGGACATAATAGGTGAGATCATTCCTCACTCTTCTAAGCAGCATAGATATATCCTTACAGCAATAGATTATTTTACTAAGTGGGTAGAAGCAGTTCCACTCAAGACAGCTAATGATGAAAATATCATTGAGTTCATAGATCAATTTATAATCACCAAGTTTGAATTGCCTTCCGCTTTAATGTTTGATAATGCATCATACTTTTCTAGAAATGCAATGACTGAATTTGCACTTAAAAGAGGATTCAAACTTAAATATTCAACCAATTATTACCCGCAAGGCAATGGGTTAGCTGAGTCTACAAATAAAAACCTAATCAGGATTATCAAAAGAACAGTTGACCAAAATCATAAAAATTGGCATAAATCTTTGATATATACTTTATGGGGAGACCGAATAACGCAAAAAGCTTCTATTGGCACTTCTCCCTTTAATTTAGTTTATGGGAAAGAAGTGGTTCTTCCGACTCATTTGGCAATTCCCTCTTTGTCTCTAGTTCAATACATTGATGAAGTACCCACTTCCTCCTTACAGCTAAGACAAATGGAAATAATCAAATTAGAAGAAAAACGAGAACAGGCTAAGAAAACTCATGCCAATCATCAAGCGCTAGTAAAATCCTCTTTTGATTCAAACATAATGACCAGAAAAGATTTTCAAATGGGAGACTTAGTTTTAAAATGGGACAAGGCTCATGAAGAGAAAGGCAAACATACAAAATTTCAAAGAATGTGGCTTGGTCCTTTTCAAATTGTAGAATTCATAGGTCCATCAACGTTTGTGTTACAGGATTTAGCAGGTAAGAGATACTCTTCGCCTGTTAACGGACAAATTCTCAAGAAATATTTTCCATAGAAGATTATTCTTCTATTTTTGTATAGTAGTTGTTTTTCTTTTTATAATAAAACCAGTTGTGAGTGGTTACATTAGGCATTTATGAACAAGACACCAATTCTCTTTCAGATTTTGAACTTTTCGCTTGTATAAATAGCAAATCTTCTAAAAAATTGATCTTTATTATTGATAGATACAGTTAAAGACTCTAGCCTAGATATGATACTAGTTTCAACTTCATAAAGCTTGATGAAAACAACCTTTTGTGAAGAAATTGTTTTATGTCAGTACAATGAAAGGTATCAATAACAAAATAAAGATTCTCTGTAGAACAGTTGTTTCCAAAAACTCTACTATTGTCGTCCAGAGCTATCTTAAGGAAACAATGACTTCCTCCCTGCTAAAGAGATCACAACTTTCAGAGGAACAACCCAAGGATACACTTCATCTTGAAGAATAAGAGGTCTCATCATGAGCCGGCTTATCATAATCACAGATATTATAAACTTGCTGACTTTGCCAAATACTGTACACCACAACAGGGCAATGACTTAAGATTATTGCAATCAAAAGACTAGGGGTCTCATCACGAGCCAGCTTGTTCAGCAAAGTTATAAATCAAGTGAATGACTGTGTCATAAATTGGCTATCAAACCAAGACATTGTTCTTTAAGAGTAAAAAGAAAATCAAAGCAATAAGTGTGGATGTGGATTCTTCTTTGAGAGTTATAGGTTGCTTTAAGTAGGATACAGGATCATTGCTGGGTAACAGGTAACCCTGTCGACGCTATAAACGCCTGCTGGCAGCAGAGGCTTTACCTACGATAAATGAGCATATTTAAAACTAGTTTACAGAGAAGACTTTGTTTTATCTTTACAAGACTAAGTAATGACTGATGTAAATACAAGGGTTAGCTTGAGGAAGCAAATAATCAAAGTTGAAAATAGTTGAAACAAAGAGTCATTGACAGGTTAGAGCATAATGTACTTTATCTTTCCATAATAAAGTTTAACTTTCTGAAAAATTTTCTGTTTTGGAAGTTTAGAAAATTCAATAGAAAAACAGAGATAACTGGTTCTTCCAAGTAAATCGCCAATTGTTGTGGCCACCAACAACCCCCCTCCTTATTTAGTATTAGCAATAACACTATGTAAGCAAAAAGTTAAAAAAAAATCAATTAGTGCTTATATGTCACTCCTTAAGAAATATCGCATCGCGCCAAGAATGATAGAGCATTTTCTTATGATTCAAAATGATAAAATGCAAGATTGCGATGTAAACTCCATCGCATCGCATGCATTAATAAACACTCACGTTGGAAAACCTTAAAATCGCCGATATGCGATATCGCATATCGCATATCGCAAAATCGCATAAAATACACATAACAATTAAACAATTAAGCGATCTACGATCTGCGATCTTTGCGATATTGCGATCAAACAACCTTGCGATAGAACAACGCGATGAAATTGTGGTAATGCGATACAGCGATGAAAATCACAGAAACATTCCATCGCAGATTTTCCTGGCTCAATATTCAAGAAATTTTTTTTTTTTTTTTCCATAAACCAAGAACTGGTTACGCGCTTTAATGATAATTAATGAAGTACATGCCAGTTGTTAATAAAATATGGTTTTTTGTTTTTCGAAGAGCCAGTTCACGTCAGATGGCATGTTTTTGCATATCCGCGACATTTAAAGCTTTCTTGTCATTATTTATTATCATTACTCTCTCCTCACTTGTGAACTGCAGGAACGAAGTGTTAGCGCTTGGAATTCACCTAGGCTGAGATAGACAAACTCTCAAGGCTACATCAAACCATTTCACCTCGTAGCTAGCCCTACGAGGTATGAGAAGGCTCTCTCGGGTCAGATTTGATAGATCTTATAATATAATTAGGCTGACCAATTAGGATCAAAGATATTAGGCTAGTAAATTGATAGAGGGGGGGTTGATTTAAAGATTTTTGGTTTTTTGGTGGCAATTGGAGGGAGTGCAATTCAGGGTGCGGGGATTGAGCACAGTTTTTGCAGGGGGATCTTTGGGGCAAGGTAGGAACTTGTGCTGATGCCTTTGGATTGGATGAGTGATCAGGGAAGAAAGAGAGGAGGTTAAAGAGGGCAAACAAGGACTTTGAATCCTCTTTAAACAGTGGAAAACATAGATATTGAACAGAATTAAAAGCTGAGCATGGCATGCATGAATTCAAACTTTATCACTTCATCATGTTCAATTAGCAGCAAAGAAAGAGAGATGTAACACATAAACAAACTTACAGTAACAATTAGAAGACACACCATCAACACAATGATCCACAAGAATCCACAATGAAGTCTGCAAAACCCTGGCCTTCCTTTCCTTAAATTGCAGAAGTAGATGTACAATACACAATAATGCTTTCTCCCACAAGAGTCCAACCATCAAAATGAGAAAGAGAAGGCATAATATAGAAGGTCAAACCTCTTTCCCCACCTCTAGGGGTCGAGCTCAGCTTCCTAGGAGCTGTTGCAACTAATTCTAAATCAGTCACTAGATAATAGGCCAGCTCAACAACTTACCTCTAAAACTTAGGAAGCTTATCTATGCATTAAATATTCACTATTTACATCAAAGAAGCTTCTAGAAGTGGTAAAGAAGAGTAAAAGTATCTAATGCCATGAAATTTACACAATAATCCATCATTTACATGCCCAAATAGTCAACCAAAGTGAAAATAGTGCTTTTCTGGCCGAACTAGTCAAAAACTGGCAAATCTGGAAGTTCTGGTCGCGCCCCTTTGCAGCTACTTTTGAGTGGGTTCCACTGATCCAAATCAGGTGCAAGATGGCTCATTGGAAAGCTTGGCCTGTCTACTTTCCATCCCAAGTGGAATTTCTGAATTTGGTGTAGATTTGACCCCTCAAAAACCATTTCTCCCAAGGTCACTTTCTGCAACTCAAAAAGTGGGCAGAAAGTCAATTTTTAGGTGTATTTTGAGCTTTTGGAGGCTCAAAACTCAAAATTAGGCTGCCCCCAAGTACTGGTAATTTTTCTTTTTGCATACCCTTTCCAAAAATGCCAAGTTTGCAAAATTCCGAGCAGCCCTTCAAAATGGTCTCACCCGGGGTGAGACCAAACCGTGGGCAAAACCTGTAATTTTACCAAAAATTTGCAAAATGCTCCAAAATTCTCAAAATTTTCAGATTTTGATGCTAGATCAAGGCTGATCAGTACCATGATGAGTGAGGGATGCCTCAGCCAAGATGCAGAGTGGATTTGTCCTTTTCTTCTTCTTCCGGGCCTCTGACAGCTCTCTTTGGAGAATTTTCATTCTCGCCTTGCAAACATGTAATCTTGCCCAGTAGTGTGTCTTCATGTTCCGGAGCAGCTCTTTATCACGGTTTGCCTTGTCTAACAGTCCCTCCAAGTGCCAATTTGCTCGGATGAGCAATAACTCTCTATCCTTGGGCAGTGGGTCCCCAGGCCTCCTGCGGTTGATGACTCGGTCGAATCGAATCCTCCATAACTCATCCAACTCCTTCTCGGTCTCCAGCTGTTTGGTCCGCTGCTCTAAATAAGTGATAGTCCACTGAGCCATCTCAAGCTTCCGCTGCAACACAAGGTTCTCTTCCTTGAGCTCATAGAAATCTGAAGAGGAAGGAGAATGAGCATCACGACCAGTGAAATCATCATGTGCCTCGCCAACTGCCTCATCCTCAACCATGGGCTGCTTGCCCTCTCGTACTGCCTGTGCCGATGAAGAAAGCGAGGCCCCTTCCACCTGGTGTGGAGATAACACTCACTGCTCTGATGATGAAGACGAGACCCCTTCCACTGGCTGTAGAGAAAGTACTCGTCGGGCTGCTGCAAATAAGGTCCTGTGACCTCTCTGATATGTGACCCAAGGAGAAGAAGGCATGTGTCTCGGGATGCTGGTCTCGGGCTGATGTGATGGCCCTCCCTCCTCATGAACTGCCTCAGGCCCTGAATGTGGCTGTGTGAAAACATCTCGGGAGATGAAATCCGCCCAAGGGATGCCCTGCTGGCTCAGCTGATGGGAAACTACTAACTGAATAAGACCATGATGGCATAGGCTCCGGAGCTGCTGTACTGGAGTCTGTCTCCGAAAGGTAGTGGCTATCCTCTGAATGTCATGAAATAAGTATGCCGAGATGTTCATCATCCTCACTCTGGTGAAGTGCATCATCATGCGGATATGACAAGAAAATACTCGTGAGAATCTCCCCTCGCATGTGAAGTAGTGCATAATGAGTCTCATGGTGTCTATATACTCTGCTCGGAGGAACTTGATAGGAAAGTTCCTTGTCAAGTGATGCACATAGGCAGGCCTAACATATGGCTCATAGTATACCAGGTCCACCCACTTGCGCTTCGGCCACACCTCACCCACATTGGGTATCCCGGTAGCATCTGTGATAGCCTCTGGAGAAAACACAAAATTCACCCCTGCAAGGGTGACCTGCCTGTCATGGAGATGGAGGACAAACAACCGGGCCAAGTCTCTGTGATGCTGGATGTGTGACAGCCTCTCACAAAACTGAAAACAAGCCATATGCTGAAAGCAAGATACTGCCAATGGGCAAGCCTGCAATTCTGTCAATGATGTGGGCTCTTCCCTCCTGTGATGACCACCCTTGCCTCCCCTACGAGGCCTCTGCTGTATCTCAATCTCAGTAGATGATGATCGGTCATCACCTTGCTCATTAGTCTCAGTGGTTGACATGGTGTTATTGAGCAAGGTGGAATAAATAAGTCAAAATGACCGCTGCCCTGCCTGCAAAATGCTGTGAAGTATGCTGTTTTCAAGGGGAAACATCATGAGGGATATGTTAGGGGAGGAAATTTACATATAGGAAAGGGAAAAATATATATATAAGCAGGGAATTCTGAAGGAAAAAATCACATAATGCTAAACATATCATTCTATCTTTCATCATTTGCAAATCAATACTTTATTTAGGGAAACTGTGTTTTTCAAGCACCAAGGGAAAGGACAATGAAAATCATCATGATGGAGGGAAGGATGTCATGGGCGGAATAGGGTAGCATCCACTGTGTACAAGTAACAGGCAGCTCATTTCATTTTGTTTAGAATGTCATTGAGGAGCATACTCTGTTTTTACTCATGTGAAAATATCCATTTGATGCTAATAAAAAACAGGGGTTTAGGGTATTTAATTGCAAGATGATGGGAAGGGGTTGCTGTGATTATTCTGCAGTGGAAGGAAGAAGGAATTGGTAACTTGGGAATTAGGAAAAAAGAGGATATTAGGAATTAGGTTTAGGGGGACCATGAAACCCTCTTTACAAATCACTGCCAATCTAATTTACATAACAACAATTCATTTAGAACAGAGGCAGCTTCATCATGCTTTTACCATGGGGAATTAGGGTTTCACTGTGTGCTTTGATCATAGGGAGGGACATTCAATTGCATATGGAGTTTTAATGAAGGGAAATGCAATTGAATTAGGGTTTTAATATAGGGAATAGGTGGGGAAAAACAGAGTCTTAAGGATGGGGAAGAATACCATGTTAATGCAAAACCCTAATCACAGCAAAAGTAGTCTTTTTTGATAGCTATGCAGCTGATACCTTTAATGAATTTTGTCATGAATTTTATACAGCTTGTAGCCTTTGACATTATACAGCAAGATGACATTTTTCTTTATTTTTTCTAAGGCTATGCAAGTAGCAATTTTCACTGTTTTTTACAATTCTTGAATGTATGCCTTGTCATCACTTTTCTATTTGTTTTTTTTTTTTTTTTTTTACAATGTTTTCTGTTCATTCTTTTGCTGTGCATTTGATATATAATTTGCTGTGTATACTAGTGTTTAGGTTTTGAGCATATAACATGGGGAAAAGGTAGGGTTTGAAATGATTAAAGGGGACTAGGGTTTGATAGGATTTAGGGGTAGGGTTGGTATGATTAATTTGCAAATGAGATCAATAAATATGACATGTTAACATATGTAATTTACATGGGAAAATGAAAGGAGGGAAAAAGGGAAAAATTTCCTTGAAAAATAACAAACTGTCACACATATTGCTTGCAAAAACAACTATTCATTTAACCTATTTCTTTATGGATTTCTTGCACAAAATTTATGATCATTACCTTCCTTTCCAATCCCAACACCATCATCAAACATGTGAATGAGGCATACCTTAATAACTTGAGAGAATTTGAGGGTGATTTCAGCGTTTGAATGAGTTTCAAGGCGGGCAGACTTTTTTGGTCGCGCAAGCTGCCAGTTTGGTCTCACCCCTTTGTTTGGTCGCGCCTGTGTAATTTAACACAGCGCGTTGGACTTTTTTTGGTCGCGCCCACCCACGTGGTCGCGCAACAGAATTACCCTTGTAATTTGCAGAATTTTGCCCGAGTTGCCTCCTCTTGCCTCTAACATGAATTTTTGACCTTCATATGCACAATAAGAGTAACTAAAAAGGGAAAATTGCTTTTATAGGTTCATTTTAAAAAAAATTTAACTTTAGAACCCACTTTCTAATGTTTCCACTTGGACATTCTTTTTTAACACTGTTTTGGAGTCATTTTGTCCTGAAATGAGCCTTTTGATGCGTTTGACTCCTTTCTTTTTGCAGGTTGACCGCCTGAGGGACTGTAGTGAAGGAACCAGGGTTATTGCCGGCACTTTTACAAATTTTTGAGAATTTCTTTATTTTTTCAAATTTCCACATGGCCTTGGACTTAAAAACAGGGTTTTTAAACCCAAGGCATAAAATGAGCTATAGCTGAAGAAAATGATAATGAAACGTATGTACAAGACTCCTTCCGGCTTGCTGGGCACCTACTGACCATGACTCATGACCTTGAAATGATTTTGACTCATAACCCTAGACCTAAGACCATGGAATTTCAAAACAAGAATAAAAACAAGCATGACTCAATTACATTGTGGTATGACCTGATTCAGCAAAGCCGAGAAGGGAACAAAGACCAGCTCCTCCATTTCAGTGTTATGGCATGCCTAGCGGGATGCAAAACTGACACTGATGAGACACCTATAAATGCATATGCAAAGAGTTATTGATCACTGATGGAGGGCTCAAGACCGACACTAACACGAAGAACAAAAGTTACACAAAGCAATGTGCAAGAAGCTATGGGGAAAAAGGGTAAGGCTCCAATGTTCAAAGACAGAGAAAAGGCGCCCTTATAAACAGATACCGCATGCAACAGAGCCGCAGATTCACAAAATGCTGCTGAGCCATCCATTACAGATCTTTCATATACAACCATGGTTAAATGGGTACTGAGCGATGCTGATATCAGAGACAGACAGTTTAATGCTCAGGGTCAAGAGCTCACGAGATCATTATTTTTATAAATTTTGAGCTTTATACCCGATAAGAGAAAGAGGCACAAAAGGAGAAAAACGCATCAGAGAAGCCCAGATCAAAGAACGAAGGCAGTTTCCGATGCACGATTAGCGCCTAGCACTAATTGCGCATCGTTGAGAAAATTGCTCGAGAAGGAAAGCCTCTAACTACTCAGTCACCTGTAAGCCCGAAAATTGCAAGAAAGCAATGATAAAAACAAACTGGAAAGAGAAAGCTAAAGAAAAGGCAGAAGCAATCTAAGGGTTAACCAAGTTGAACTAGGAGTATTATTGGGCATACACGGTAAAGCCACACAGTCAATGGATGACTCTCAAGTATATCATCGATTTTGCTAAGAAGATGGTGCCAGCTCTTGCCCATTCTGTTTGCTTAGCTCAATCAAAAGCGGAAGACAGTCAACCGACTCTACTCAAGCAAACACTGAATGCTTGCAACGTTAAGGAGCAAATGTAGAAATAGTTAGAAATTAGATTTAATTTTTAGAAATAGTTTTGCTTTATTTTTTCTTAGAAAAAGGGCGGTCATTTAAACCGTATCCTGAATTTTTGTAAAGAAGTTATTTATTTTGTAGTATTTAAACCCTTCTCATGCATTTAGAGAAGGATCCAGAAATTTATCAAAAACTTGTCCTCAGAACATGCACTTTTGCACCCTCCGAGGAGGTTTTGTTGAATGAATGGAACAGGATTTGTTGATGTTTGCATTTGATATCTGCTACTGATGTTGCACTTCTGTACTCTTAGTAGATGTTAGAGCAAGGAGAGATAAATCATTGTCGCTTGAAGCTCATGAGTAGGACTAGTTATAAATGGTACTTTTATCTCTTAACCATTTCTGCTTATGTGTTAAAGTGATATACAATTTTTAGTTGTTTATGTATTAATGTATGAATACCTGAGTTATCATTTGGCACTTTTGTACGGTGATAGCTATTTATTTATGCTTAATGTATGAATAGCTCATTATGCGATATGTTTTTCACAACTGTTTCGTCTAACTTTTTATGCGAAGTGGTTCATCCTTATTGATTTCTTTTCTCATAATAGCTGAATGATCTTTATTACCAGTTGTTATTTGAAATCTTTTTAGATCGCATAATAGAAGAATTACATCCCGGGTTAGTATAGACTTAGATGTTGCTGCTTATTAGATTACAATAGCATAGCATTAGATTAAAGTTAGAATTAGAATATCTTAATTAGGAACTGTTAGATCAGGAACATCAAATTCTACACACACACACTCATAGATTGGGAAACTGGTCCCATATCCCCAGTCGGACCCGCTATACCAAACGGATAAGGAGCTGCCAACCAAGGTCCAGACCGGGTGGGTATCCCCCTTGTTGTAGACCCGATTTTTGGGGCTTCAACAGGAAGATAGAGTGGGTGGTGGAATCAACATAGAGTATGCACAGGGCGCTAACCCGTGCATGCTCGAATACCTGATAATTTCTCTCAAAGTTATTGCAGTTGGGAGGTAGGGAGCCTAGGGAGGTCTTGTGGAGAAGCTAATACACATGATTTGGGACTTGAGGGCTAGTGGCCGCTAGTGGGTACATTGCCTTTGGTTAGTGTTGTGGTGTTCCTGGTGGACAAATTTTGGCACCTTGAAGGAGTTTGGGTAAGTTTTGTTTCATGGTTTTATGTTCGCAAGTGTTTTATTTTTGTTTCAATCCTGGGAGCAAACTGTTGGAGTGGGACCTTGTTTTTTCTCCAATGAAGTGTGGTGAATTGGGTGATACCCTGCCCAAGGACTCATTGATCTGTAAATTTTAGGTTTTGTGTGGTGAGACTTGGGAATTTAGTTTTAGTTGGGGTTTGCAATGGTTTGGAATGTCACCCTTGGGGAGTCGATGAGAATACTACACTTGCCAAGTGGTGGTGGAGCCAAAATTTAATATCAGTTTTGTGGGAGCCAGTGACAGTTAATACTGTCGATTTCATCGTTGGGGAAAGAAGGTGTGAGGCTTGCTAGAAAGGGGCTTGCATCAAAGTTTCAACGAGGTTCTTCTCTTGGTGACTAGGTGCACTTTTATAGATTCTCAAGCAACCTAGTTAGGCTCAAAGAGGGCTAGGGTCGTGTGGACAACAAGCAAGGTACAAAGGACAAGTAGGAGTGGTGGTTGACGATGGGGATGTGGGGGAAGAGCTTGAGGGGGGAATTGGCTTAGGACCGAGCCCCTTCACTAGGCCTTGTGTACCAGCCTCCTTCCCTGGAATATTTGGACTTATATATGAGGAGCATTATGGCAGTGTTGGAGGAAATGAGGTAGTAGCAATATGATGATTGCAACAAAGTCATCACCTTCATGAACAATCTGCAACAAAACCAGAAGGATATCCTCGATCACTTAGGTTCCATAAGAAGGAGCCTATGATGCACCAATGACTGCATAAGGGCATCTAGCTCACATCGAGTTTCATGTTCATGGTGATCCTTGCCCTTCCGATGCACCAGGTGCAGGTCATACACTAGATTTCCCTCATGTCCCTTGATGGATATTAGTTTCCTTCTTATTCTCTCTTTGTTTTGGGCCATATGGTATTTTTTCTTTTGGATACTTTGTAAAGCGTGGCAGGTTATGCTCAACTTTTGTTTTATTGTCCTGGCCAAAATATCTAGTCGGAGTGAGGCCAAGAGAGTAAGGGTTTACATGTCTATCAATCGTAAATTTTTGATGAATTAATAGAAGTTTTTTTACTGACAAAAAATAAAATAAAAGTAGTAATATTATCATTATTATTATTAATGTTATTAATAATATAAGTAATGATATTAATAATGTTTTTTTCCCAAGGAAAAATCGTAATTTTATTCATAATGAGAAAAATTACATGTTGTAGATGCTAAAGAGCATATGCATAATAAACAAATCTTGTTTTGTTAGGGTTTATAAAAAAACATCCAGCAAACTAATCTATTATTTTCTACCTTTCTTTTTTTCCACTTTTCGCTAACCACGAGTGTTGGGTGTGGATGTTACAATGGACATTTGATTCTCTATTGTAGTTGCTGGGATTTCTTTGTCAGAATTAGAGCCTTCTAATCCATGTATTCGTTTGTTGCCACTTACCTCTTTCCCAGGGATGTGCTGCTCACTCTGTTGTTGTGGGATGGTTGAATTCAGAATTAATGCGAAGTTGTGCTCGATCTCATCCTTCTGTGTGATGTTCTGTTCATTGTTGTTTGTGGTATTTTCTGGGAGTTATGCTTCATCTGCTGCCTCTTCCAGGGGATCAGTGCATTGCCAACCTTTTGGATTTTGTGATTGTTTCTTAATTCTTTTGGGATCTTTTTTAGCTTGTGGGCATGCACTTTGAAGGTGGCCTGTCTGTAGACATCCACGACAACGGAATGCCATATTTTCATAATCTAGTGGTTGTGCCCATTGAATATTGTTGTGAACCAACATAATGCAATCAGGTAAACCTTGGCTAAGATCTACTTCAACGCAAATTCTGGCAAAGGTAAAAATGCCTTTTGAAATTCTATCTGCATCAATCTTAAGAAATTTCCCCAAGGAGTTCCCAATTCCTTCTAATACCTTGTGGTGCCAAAAATGCAAGTGGTAGATTATGTATCCTGACCCATACCAGCATTTTGGATACCACCATGGTGGTAGCATCAAAATATGGAACCAACGTGTCATGAAGAGCACAACATTGCCCCAAAACCATGATCCCTCATTTAGGACATAGTCTTTACCTTTTATTGTTTCAAATATGACAATAAAAATCCCCTTGGAACATAGATGAATGTCACAGTTTGGTTTCCATGTAGAAAATATCCATTGATGTAGAGCGCCTGATTTAGGCCAAAATCCGTTAAATCTACATATGACTACGTGGGTATAGAGATTTGCATAAAGCTCATTTACCTCAGGCAAAGTGACTGTCAAGGCTGGTATCTAGGTTTTATGTTCCACAATATAGGGCCCAAGTAGAATTGGAAACGATGTTGGTTTGGTTTGTGATTCCTCCTTCCCTTTGACTATGTCCTTAAAAGGTCCTGTACCCTTTGAGCTGGTCCCAGAGCATCCTCCTTGCAATCTCAAATTGAGGATGATGATCGAATCAGAAGCAATGCCATAGTCCTATAGCGTGAGGTTCTCCTATAGTATTTTCCCTGCGTGAATCAAGTTTTGCATACTTGCTGATATACCCATTTTTTAAAATCTCATACTTTAGGTCTTGTATCCACATCCCATTCCAGATCTACTAGCATATAGTCTTCCCTTGCAAATTTCTAATAAAGATTTGGATTAGATCCAGATCGGTGCATATGTTGTTTCTGTTGTCTGTGGCAGTGGTTGCAATGTGGGTACTTTCATCGGTTACAAGATCCTTGTTGTTTTGTGATCTATTAGATTTGAGAGCAGATCCAAAGAGGAGAGATTGGGAGACTTGTCGAGCTGTCTAGAGTCAGTAATGGCAACCAACTTTGAAGTTCTGCCAGATCTAGAGCCAACCTTCTCAATCTCAAGCACAACCTCGAAGCCCTCTATAACTTGACCAAATACGACATGCTTTCCATCCATCCACGAGGTCTGTGCGGTACAAATGAAAAACTGGGAACCGTTAGTGTGAGGGTCGGCGTTGGTCGTGGAGAGGATGTCAGGTCCCGTGTGCTTCTTTACAAAGTTCTCATAGACAAACTTCTCAGCGTAGATCGACTCCCCACCAGTACCGTTGCCCCTTATGAAGTCATCGCCCTGGCACATGAACCCTGGGATCACATGGTGGAACGTTGAACCCTTGAAGTGCAGGGGTTGACATGAGTGGCCAATGCCTTTCTTGCCAGTACACAACACATGAAAGTTCTTAGCTATATTCGACACCACATCGACATAGAGCTCCATCACGATCCAACCAACTGGGGCACCGCCAACCTACATATCAAAGAAAACCTTTGGGTTCGGCATCCTGAGTTCGAAAACATTGAGATTTTTCAAAAAGATGCACCAAAGGCCTTGGAACCTACTCATCCAGAGCTATTATTCAAGAGCATTCCTTTGAATATATGAACAACATAACAATAATATTAATATTATTAATATCCATAACATTAATAATAGTGACATTAATGTAAATAATATTAAATGCGTAATATTAACATTAATATAAATAATAACGCCATTAATAACATTAACAATGTTATATCCCCGAAGGTTAACTAAATTTTTTGAGTCCTCGTTAAAGCACCTTTGCTATTGAGAGGTCACGTGTTCAATTATCTCGGCCCTCTCAAGGTTAGGCTCTGTGGTTGAGATAATAGCAAGTGATCCCTTCAGGTGGATCTACCTAGTATAAATATTCCATGGATGTGGTGGTCACCGATCTCCAAGGTCCATCAACCACATTAAAAATATATATATACAAAACAAAAACAAAAAAATGTAAACAATGTTACATTATTAACATTAATGCATTAATTATAAAACAAATATATTATTATTATCATTAATATGACAATATTATTATGTTAAGAGTATAAAAATAACACAATAACATTAATTTATTCTAATAATATCATTAACTCCCTCATGGGGGTGACATCCTAGTTGAATGGAGGATAGGGCAAAACATAAATTCTCATGCCCATGTGTTGCATGAATTAATGAATCGTGTCATAGAAGTCTCTTGGGACTGGCGGCAAGAGATGATTATGGAAACCTTAGGAATTACATTAGCTAGTTGTGACCTTTCAGAATGTTGTTTGATGTGCATAGTGATGGGCATTAGAGTGGCAGATAAAACAGATGCATTGGGTGCACAAGGTGGCCTTCTACCTTCACCATCCCTAGCCTTCCAATCTGTGATAAGGAGGATGGAAAATTCACTTGGCTTGGGAGCTATTGACCTTGCCCTTGTGGGGATTTAGAGTGTCACGATTTGGGACTTGGGCTTGTGGATGTTTTTGTAGCCACTCGATGAATCCTTTAATGTTTGAAGGGAGAAACAATGCTTGGGCCAGGAAAACAAGGCATCTTTATTGAAGCTTTCATCCTTTTACAATTCTCATGTAGTTTTTTTCCTTATGGTTGTTAATTTGTTTCATAATTTCTCTGTTAGAGGATTTGTCGGTTCTTCTATCAAGGTAATAGTCTAGTCCTCGGTTGTTACTCTTGTATTTGTAGAGGTTATTGCAAAGAGATGGTTATACCCCTTTCATATATAGTGGTTGAAGTCTGTGGGTAAGATTCGTGGAATTTGCAATAATTGTCATTGTTTCTCTCCATTTGTTTATAAATTGTGTCTTTTCATCCAAGTGGAGTTTTTTTGTTGTGAAACTCTAAGTGGTTTAGATTTCTATCTACTAGAATCTTCCTTCCTCTATTAGGTTTTGTAGCTCTTTGGGTACTAGAAGGGGGTCGAGTAGGATTGGATGCCTATTGCCTAGGATGGACATGGGTGGTATCCATTTTAGCACTAGAAAGTTGGTCAAGGGAAGACAAGTTCAAAATGTGCCCTCTCCTTCTTTCATGCATTGTTATATTTGCATTAGAATTGGGCACCCCAACGAGTGGAAAATATGGAATAACCAAAACATAGAGTGTTGGGCACTGGTTTGGTATAGTCAAAACAATACATCAGGGGCTATGCAATGACAATGTGGTCACATGTGCAGGGGTGGCAGACCAAGGGGACCTTTAGTAGAACACGGGGCATATCTAAGGGACTTAGGTGAGGAATTAGATCACCAGGTTGTCCATTCCCTGGGAAGAATAGAATCTCCCCCTCCTTTCGACTCCCTGGACAATCATCTTCAGCATGTTACTTAGCTTCTGGAACAACTTGCATGAGACTACCATGATTAATAGAATGAGATTATAGGCTTTATGAATGATCTTCAACACAATCAGTGGCACATGATGGATCACATAATAGCTTTGCATCAGAGCCAAAAAACAATTAATGAGTGGATGGATCATTTGGAATGTAGAATGGAACACATAGTGGGTCATGTTCATGAGCCTTTATGTCCTCCCCCACCACCAGGCATCAACCTAGATAATCCTGATTTGGGAAACCTCTTAGATCAGGGATGAAAACTGGATGTATCTTAGTTCCTTGGACTTTCTAGTAATTTTGGTCTATCTATATGTTGTCTATTAGTTTACTTTTGTTGACTATGTTCTTCTATTATTATCTCCTAGCCAATAAGTCTGTTAGGAATGAGGTTGAAAGTTTTTTGGTTAAAAGCTATTAACGATGTATCAATGACATGAGTTAATAGAAAAGTTAGATTCACAATATATATGTGTATGTGTATGTGTATGCCAACCTGCATATCAAAGAAAACCTTTGGGTTTGGCATCCTGAGTTCGAAAACATTGAGATTCTGCAAAAAGATGCACCAAAGGCCTTAGAACCTACTCATCCAGAGCTCTTATTCAAGAGCATCCCTTTGAATATATGAACAACATAACAATATTATTAATATTCATAACATTAATAATAGTGACATTAATGTAGAGAAGGGAGGTAGCGAGGGTTTGAGAATGCGCTCTGAGGGCTCACGTTTCTTCACCAGCGGCAGAGGCATGGCGAGATCTGCCAGGCTGCGGAGGAAAAACCCATCAGGGTCGAAGCCAGGCTCCCCACGTCTAGGACTTTCATCTGCTTCTGATTCATGCTCATGCCCACGTGCTCGGTCAAGGCCCCTTAGCTCATTTTATGCTCCCTGTAGACTTAAGCTCAGGAGGCGTAGCCATATGCTACTCAGGGAAAGCCCAATGCCAAGAGGCATGACATCACTGATGCGTAATCCAGGAGCGAGAGATCTGAGGGTGAGGGCAGCCAGAATACCCTCTTGCGCTGAAGTGGCTTCTCTGCTCGGCGACCGGGGAAGATATGGCAGATCTGGACAGGGTTTTCACCTCCCAGACAATAGAAACAAAGGTGGCCATGTAGAATACGCCAGACAAATGCTGATCCAAAACAACCATCATTCAAAAATGGACAGATCCATTCATGGGCAAGGATTGATTGCTCTTGAGCCAGATCAGAATTTTATCCATGGATGGAGACACAGCCCATCAGATCTGAACTACCAGAAGACAGATCTGCCCTCGATTTGGCGAGATCTGGAAGGATTTACCCGAATCAGCAATGCCCAATATCGTTCCGCTAGTGCTAAAATAAATGGAGACAGAGGGTTGCATGAAAAATCTGGCAACTTACTTCTTGATCTTTTGCTTCAAGAATATGGGCTTTTAACAACTAATCCCCATCCCATATTAAGAGAAAAGCTCTACATAAGGACCATCCTGGATTATCTACAGGTTATACCAGATCATGTGGGAATACAACGAGCCTGCAAACAAATCAGACTAGATTCACAACAAGCTTTGGTGCTTGGACAGAAACAACAGGAAGAGGTGATCATCCCATCACTGGATCTTGAAGCCCCGATAGCAGAGATGCTGGAAGGTAAACAAATTACCCTTTTTATTAGAACTATGGAAGGAAACACAGTATGCATAAAAATAGGGAGCTAGGAGGAGATCAAAACCCTCAAACAGAGGATACAAGAAAGGTTGGGCATTCCACCTTACAAACAACTCTTGATACACGCCGGAAAAGTACTGCAGGAGGAACACAAGATAAAAGAATACCACATAGGCTGAGACTCAACTATCTACCTCAATAGAAGACTTTGTGGTGGCTACTCTGGAACAAGCTCCAAAGGACCGGTTTCTTTCAAAGATGTAGTAAAGGGGAAAATGGGGTCTCAAATACAATCAGAACAACAAGCCACGACTCCTGGTGCCTACATCGTCAAGCAGACAACTCAGAACCCAACTCTATTGATTGCTATACTTGAGGTAAATGAAATACATGATGATTATTTATCAAAAGCAGTGATATGCAAATTTAATGAATTTTGGCCTAAACCAGAGGCCCTAAGTCATTGGATTTCCTCCATATGGACAGAAAACTGTGATATACACTTGTGCTCTAAAGGTTTTTTCATTGTCAAATTCTACACAGTCAATGACAAGGAATATGCATTGAATGAGGGACCATGGTTCTGGGGTAATGCTGGACTTTTCTTGACATCATGGTTTCTGGAATTTGATCCAAATACCATGGTGGTCTCCAAAATAAAAGTGTGGGTTAAACTATATAACCTACTGCTACATTTTTGGCACATCAAAGCATTAGTAGGCATTTTCAATGCTCTGGGGAAATTTTTAAAAGTAGACAGTGAGCGTCTTACCAAGGACATCTACACCTTCACTAGAATCTGCGTGGAGGTTGATCTCAGTCAAGGGTTACCAGACCACATCCTCTTATTCCACAATGAAAAGAAATGGTCCCAGCCTCTTGATTATGAAAACACTGCCTTCAGATGCCGCATTTGTCATCAAACTGGTCATCTACAAAGTGCTTATCCACAAAACAAAAAAGACAAGAAAAGAAGACAACCTCCAAAGCCAAAAGGATGGCAGTTTTCAGCCGCTCCGGTAGAGGACATAGAAGAGGAAGAAAATGTAGAAATTACCACAAATACCACATTCCAAGAAGAACACCCAGAAGCCGAACAACCAGGAAATATCCCAGCTTTCAATGAACAAAGCACTCAATTTAAATCACAAAATGATGAGAACCAGAACTGCTTTGTGTTAGTTCCAAGGACAACTAACTCATAGTAGAAAAGTGAGCAACTCATTCCAGGGAAAGAAATCGGTGGCAGTAAGCGAATACACTCAACAGAAAGCTCAGATTCTGACAAAGAAACCCCAACTACTACCACAGAGGCAGAAATGTCCATTGTAACTTCCACTCCCAACACTGGAGGTTGGCGGAAAGTGGAAAAAAAGAAAGGTAGGAAAGCATAGATAGTTTATAAATGATTGTTCTTTTAGATCCTGTGTATCAGGACAAGTTTATACAACATATGCTAATTTAGCATCTACAACATGTAATTTTGCTCAATATGAATAAAATTACGATTTTTCCTTTGGAGAAAAAAATAGTGACATTAATGTAAATAATATTAAATGCGTAATATTAACATTAATATTAATAATAATGTCATTAATAACATTAACAATGTTATATCCCTGAAGGTCAGCTGAATTTGTTGAGCCCCCATTGTTAAAGCACCTTTGCTATTGAGAGGTCACGTGTTCAATTCTCTCGACACTCTCAAGGTAAAGCTCTGTGGTTGAGATAGTAGTAAGTGATCCCTTCAGGTGGATCTACCTAATACAAATATTCCATGGATGTGGCGGTCACCGATCTCAGAGGTCCATCAACAACATTAAAAATATATATATACAAAACAAAAACAAAAAAATGTCAACAATGTTACATTATTAACAGTAATGCATTAATTATAAAACAAGTATATTATTATTATCATTAATATGACAATATTATTACATTAAGAGTATAAAAATAACACAATAGCATTACTTTATTCTAATAATATCATTAATTCCCTCATGGGGGTGACATCCTAGATGAATGGAGGATAGGGCAAAACATAAATTCTCATGCCAATGTGTTGCATGAATTAATGAATCGTGTCATAGAAGTCTCTTGGGACTGGCGGCAGGAGATGATTATGGAAACCTTAGGAAGTACATTAGCTAGTTGCAACCTTTCAGAACGTTGTTTGATGTGCATAGTGATGGGCATTAGAGTGGCAGATAAAATAGATGCATTGGGTGCACAAGGTGGCCTTCTACCTTTACCATCCCTGGCCTTCCAATCTGTGATAAGAAGGATGGAAATTTCACCTGGCTTGGGAGCTATTGGCCTTGCCCTTGTGGGGATTTAAAGTGTCATGATTTGGGACCTGGGCTTGTGGATGTTTTTGCAACCACTCGACGAATCCTTTAATGTTTGAAGGGAGAAACAATGCTTGGGCCAGGAAACCAAGGCATCTTTACTGAAGCTTTCATCCTTTTACAATTCTCATGTAGTTTTTTTCCTTATGGTTATTAATTTGTTTCATAATTTCTCTATTAGAGGATATGTCGGTTCTTTTATCAAGGTAATAGTCTGGTCCTCAATTGTTACTCTTGTATTTGTAGAGGGTATTACAAAGAGATGGTTATACTCCTTTCATATATGGTGGTCGAAGTCTATGGGTAAGATTCCTAGAATTTGCAATAGTTGTCACTGTTTCTCTCCATTTGTTTATAAATTGTGTCTTTTCATCAAAGTGGGGTTTTTTGTTGTGAAACTCTAAGTGGTTTAGATTTCTATCTACTAGAGTCTTCCTTCGTCTATTAGGTTTTGTAGCTCTTTGGGTACTAAAAGGGGGTCAAGTAGGATTGGATGCCTATTGCCTAGGATTGGCATGGGTGGTAGCCATTTTAGCACTATGGTCAAGGGAAGACAAGTTCAAAATGTGCCCTCTCCTTCTTTCATGCATTGTTATATTTGCATTAGACTTGGGCACCCCAATGAGTGGAAATTTTGGAATAACCAAAACACAAGGTGTTGGACACTGGTTTGGTATAGTCAAAACAATACATCGGGGGCTATGCAATGACAACGTGGTCACATGTGCAGGGATGGCGGACCAAGGGGACCTTTAGTAGAACATGGGGCAGATCTAAGGGACTTAGGTGAGGAATTAGATCACCAAGTTGTCCATTCCCTGGGAAGAATAGAATCTCCCCCTCCTTTCCACTCCCTAGACAATCATCTTCAACATGTTACTTAGCTCCTCGAACAGTTTGCACGAGACTGCCATGATTAATAGAATGAAATTATAGGCTTTATGAATGATCTTCAACACAATCTGTGGCACGTGATGGATCACATAATAGCTTTGTGTCAGAGCCAAAAAACAACTAATGAGTGGATAGATCATTTGGAAGGCAGAATGGAACACATAGAGGGTCATGTTCATGAGCCTTTATGTCCTCCCCCACCACCAGGCATCAACCCAGATAATCTTGATTTGGGAAACCTCTTAGATCAGGGATGAAAATTGGATGTATCTTGGTTCTTAGGACTTTCTGGTACTTTTGGTCTATCTATATGTGGTCTGTTAGTTTACTTTTGTTGTTGACTATGTTCTTCTTTTATTATCTTCTAGCCAATAAGTCCGGTAGGAATGAGGCTAAAAGTTTTTTGGTTAAAATATATTCACGATGTATCAATGACATGAATTAATAGAAAAGTTAGATTCACAATATATATGTGTATGTGTATGTGTATGTGTGTGTGTGTGTGTGTGTGTGTGTGTATCATTAATAATATAATATCATAATTGTATTATAACGTAATAATAATATTACATTAATGATAATAATAGTATATTTATAAATAATTCATGCAAACCTTGAGGGTTAGCTCAATTGGTCGAGTCCTCGTCATTAAAGCACCTTTGCTATTGAGAGGTCATAGGTTCAATTTTCTCGACACTCTCAGGGCCACGCTCTGTGGTTCAGCCGACAGGAAGTGACCTCTTCAGGTGGATCTTCTTGGTACAAATATTCCATGGAGGTAGTAGTCATTGATCTATGGGGTTCGTGAAAAATAAAAATTATAATTAATGCAAACAAAATCAAACTCAATGAAACAATCACGGTCAAACAAACTCAATCATGGTCATACATTGTCATTTATTGTCACACATGTTAAACCATAAACAACTTCCTTAATTAACCATATTCAACCATGCTTGAAATAACTCAATAATGGTTAACCATACTTGACCACAGTCAGCCATGCTCTTATAATTGCATCCATGGTGAACGAGATGACCATGGTCAAACATGGACAATAATTTCTACCATAGTCAACAATGCTACCATGGTCACCTATGGTCAATTGTTATCAACCCTTGGTCAAACATAGTAAATCCTCATCAACCCTTTCAACCATGGTTAATCATCATCAACCATTATCAACCATGGTTGACCCTCTTCAACCATTATCAACCATGGTCAACCTTATTCAACGATATGTTGACCATAGGCAACCACAACTAGCCATAGTTAGTCATAGTTAACCACAATTATCCATAGTACACTATAGACAACTTAGGAAACCATGGTTAACTAAAGTCAAAGATGGTCAAACCTTTTTCAATAATGCTCTTTGTGGTCATCGTGGTTAATAGTGTTCAACCATGGGTAACATGGTTGAACATGGTCAACATGGGCATCATGATCAGCCATGGTCAACCATAGTCATATGTAGTTAAACACTAACAACCCTTATCAACCATGAACAACCATAGTTAGGCATGTGTTGACCATAGTCAACCATGTTTTACCAAGCTCAAACAAACTTAACCATGGTCATACACTATCTTACATTATCACTTATTATCACACATGTTCAACTGTAAACAACCTTAGTTAGTCAGAGTTAACCGTTGTCAAACTTGGTCAACCACAATCAACAATGGTCATGTCTGGTCAACCATAGCCAACCTTTAAGAACCAATGCTCTTCCCCCTCCTCATGTCTTGCCATGGTCAAGCATGGTTAGAATGGTCAAACATGATCAACACAAGTCTCCATGGTTGGCCATTCTCAACCATGGCCATATGTTGTAAATATGGGCAACCATAATCTATCATATAAAACTATGGTCAACTATGGCCAAATTTGTTAAACCATGCTCACCATGGTTAACATAGTCAAACTATGGTTATCATGCCCAAAAATAGAGTCAACCATGGTAATTCATCGTCAACTATGATAAAACATAAACAACCATGGTCAGTGGTCGTCAACTAATGTTAATCATAATCTATCATAATCATGTATAGTTTGATGTGGATAAGCATGGTCATTCATAATCAACTATATGTTGACCGTAATAAACTATCGTCAACCATATCTTGAATAGATTTAGTCATTGTCAACTATAGTTAGCCATTATTTACTAATATTCCTCACACATGGTCAAACATGGTTAACTAAGGTCTCCATGGTTAAACATGGTCAACCATGGCGAAATTTGTTGAACCACACTTGCCCATTGTCAACATGATCAATATTAACATTAAAAATATTAAAATAATATTAGTATTATAATTTTTTTTACTAATAATATTAAGATTAAGGTTGATTATATTTTTTCTATGAGCAAGCCACAAATATTTATATTTTCAAAAATTTACATAAAATACAGTCATGGAGATATGGAGTAGTATGTGTTGAGTCTTGAAAATGTCATTCATTTCCATTACACTTTCACTATTATGTCCATTATATCACCTCCATTTTACCTCCATTTCACTACTATGTCACCACATTCATCCCACTTTCATTATCATTGGGCCACCTTTATGTTTTTCCAATCTTTATTATTTCTAAGCCTTTTAAGTGAATTTGTGGTTAAACATTAGAAAATAATGTGCATATGCTTATACCTAACAAATGGGTTGAGATTTTTGACATGTGTAGGTTGAAAGGAGGCTTCTAGAAGACCCTTATGTGGCACCCCAAGGCCAAATTCGAATTGGAGTGGAAAGAATCATGGGATCATGAGGATATGTGTCACATCTCCTAATTGTATTGTAACTCTAAGAAGACATGTGTCTTATCAGTTCCTATTTTGATTAGGACTCTAGAGGTAGAGGGAGAGATTCATGGATTCTTATTAATGAGATGGCTCTCATCTTTTTGTATAAATAGGAGATCTCTCTCCTTCATTAGTTAGTCTTTTTAGTCCCTAGTTCTTAAGTTTGTAGTTCTTCCTTAATGGCTTTTGAAAGCTTTGGAGAGCTTTGTTGTACTTTGTACTTTTGAAGAAATTGAATAAAGCTTTGATGTTCTCAACATGGAAGGAGATGTGAAGTAGATGTCATGGGGCATATTAGAATGTAAGGTAGAGTAGATTTCATTTTGTATATATTGCTTTGTAGAATGTAAGGTAGAGTAGATTTCATTTTGTAAATATTGCTTTGTAGAATGTAAGGTAGAGTAGATTTCATTTTGTAAATATTGCTTTGATTTGATTTGATTGCTTTCAAGTTTGATAGATTAGATTTTTCATTCATGCAATTTTAATTCATGCAAGTGGAGAGGGCCCCTGCACACTAAAGCCTTGTATAGTTGTCATTTAATTCTGCATTTAATTTTGTTGTGCTTATGTATATTAGCTGTACATAAATTGCTTTCAAGTTGATTGTAGATTAGTGATGCACATAGCCTTTTAATGACTAATGACATGATAGAATCATCTTGTCCTTTTGCTGAAGCAGCAAGGATACTGGGTCTCATAGTCACTAGCTCATTGTTTGGTTATTGCATTTTATTTTAATGACTAATGACATGATAGAATCATCTTGTCCTTTTGCTGAAGCAGCAAGGATACTGGGTCTCATAGTCACTAGCTCATTGTTTGGTTATTTCATTTTATTTTGATTGAACTAATGACATGATAGAATCATCTTGTCCTTTTGCTGAAGCAGCAAGGATACTGGGTCTCATAGTCATTAGATCATTGTTTGGCTATTGCATTTTATTTTGACTGAATTAGCTGTATATTTACACTTTTGTTTAAATACTAATTCCATCAATAACATGTTTTAAGTTCTTTTGAAGTGCTAAGTTTTGGAAGTTACCATTAGGGACATAAGGCCTTGTCTTGAAATCTTTATCCATACTTGTCCTTTAAAAGTACTCTTAAGACCTTAGAATAGGATTTCCATTTGCATTAGACACTTTAGGAAACTAACAAAAAGAAAACCCCAAAAACAACATAAACTATAAAACAACGAAGTAAGAGAAAGGTTAACTAAGCACATATGGTGCACCACACTTCATCAGTTTACAATACCCGGATTGATAATTTATGTAGAGAAATTTAAGACATTAAATTGACTAGACATTTTGGCGCCGTTGCCGGGGAAGTGTAATTAGGAGACCTTATTTCTTACATCTAAATTTTTTTTTTAATAATTCTTGAGTATGCTCTCCTCTTGCACTTTGTGTGATCTGGAGAATCAGAAAAAGAATTATTATGTAAAAAAGAAAAAAAGAAAAAAAAAAGAGACAAAATAAACTTCAACATTTCAATTGATTCAATAATAAAAAAAAATGATGAAAAAAAATGAAACTCAACTGCTTTGATAGGTTCAAATTGTCCAAAATTGTCTGGTTATGCTTTGTAGTGGTCTTCAAAACACTGTATCCTGTTTTAATAAGGTTTTGCAACTTAGCTGCGGAAACTGCCCTGATTCCGCAGCTAGCTGAGAATTCCGCAGCTGTTTCAAGGTTTAGCAGGTTACAGGTATCCAATGAAAAAACCGACCACATGGGCATCTTCAGAATTTTCCCGACATGGATCCTATCCTAGTCACCCAGCTCAGATCGATGAAAAACCAGCATAAGACCTCAGTCAAAGTCATGTTTTTAACATGTTTTTCTTGAAGTATTTGCTACCTGAAATTGAAAATCATTAATCTTTTTTATAAAATTTTACAATTTCAGAGAAGAAGAAAAGAGAAAAACAATCCTAGCTTCCACTATGGGCTTAACAAGAAACTCTGCCTCCCTGTTCAAGCTTTGGCCTGAAACAAACCTGAAAGAACATTTAAGAAAAAATAGGTCAAATTGCATGGACTGTTGTGTTAAAATAAAAACTCTGTGTTTTTGGGATTTGGTTGGACTCTTGCTGATATGGCTTTCAAAGAAAGGATATGAAGGATTAACTGGATATCTTGTAGAATATAATAACAATGAGCCAAGGAAAATGATTAATTTTAATGAGTTTGAAATTTTTGAGAATCTAAGAGAAGATGAACTATGTATGAGAGATTCTCTTGCTGTTGTTCGCATTACTACTGAGGTAGCAGCAAGATTCAAGTTGCATTTCAAGAAAACTCATTTAAATTAAGAGTAAAGACATTTGAATCAGCCGGAAATTGTCTAACCAAAGAAGAAACTTCTGAAGTGATCGCTGTCCTTAAGATTTAAAAGGAATTTTGGTAACACAATAAAAAGAAGTGGATTGTTGCAGTCAGGCGTATACCGTACAAATTCTGCGATTGGAAGGCTTGTGAAGAATTTCTTTTAGCATCTCCTTCCCTGACTGATTCATTTGTTGCATCTGAAAACAATTTTTCCCCCTCTGAGATTTATCTTAAGGCCGAATGCAAATTCATAAAAGGCAGAACAGTGAGAACAGTAAAACTCAGAAAAATGTAATAGCTGAAAAAACGTCAAACTTCAAACGTTCGATTTGCCCAAACAGAGACGAATTTCAAGAAAATAAAACATGGGTTTTTTTTCCAGGTGGGTTAATTAGATAACCCAGAAACCGTTTGAAGAAATTTGTGGCGGTCTGGGAGAAATATTCGGTTCTTTGGAGCCCATTTTTGTCTGCCGCGCGTGAAAAAAAACAGAACTTTCAATTAAATGAGCGGACAGTGATTTAATTCGGCTCTGTGCTGGCACCTACTCTACCTCTCCCACGTCTTCCACCCTTTTCCACCACGTCTTCTGCCCTTTTGCCACCCGTTTGCAAATCATTAATACCTGTTTAACAATAGTCTGAATTGAACACGGCACTGTCTAACTCCATTACATACGGCTCTTCACAGCAATGACGTGTCCATAAAACTCCGCCAAGCAAGAGGGAAGTTTGTCGGTTGGTTCCATCAATGGGAGATGACAATAGTAAATGATTTCAAGAATTTAAATGCACGGGAGTTGTAGATTATGCAGAATTTAGGAATGTTGATATGGTGATAGAGGTTGTAAGAGAGAAAATTTCCATTGAAGCGAGAAATATTTATTGACCTGGAAAAGATTTGTCCTGCACACTGCTTCTTAGCCTCTAATACGTCCACGATTGATCTCAATCCCATTAGTGCAAAAACATATGTTCAAGACCGTATAGTAGGGGCACATTTTCTTTTCAGTCCTGCACATGTGATGCCACTCCTTGAAATTGTTTGAATAGAGAAAACTTCACCACAGATTATTGTTGACCTTATAAATGTTGGAAAGAATATAAAGAAAGTCCCTATAGTGGTGGGAAATTGCATCGGCTTTGCTGTCAATCAAATGTTCTTTCCATACACTCAATCAGCTCATATGTTGGCAATTCTTGGTGCAGATATTTATAGAATAGACAAAGTCATCACAAGTTTTGGAATGATTGCAAGATCTTGTTGGATATGAAGTATCTATTAAGGTTGGACAGCAATTTGTTACAGCCTTCACTCCTCCACATTTTTTTCTCTTCCACGCACACAGCCACTTCATTTCATAGTATTTTCTACACTCTGTTTTCATTAGCTGCGGAAACAAGCCACTTTCCGCAGCTAGCTCAACTTTCCGCAGCTGGCTCAACTTTCCGCAGCTGTTTTGTTAAACTCTAGGTTGCAGGTGTCATCAAGCAAAACAAGCCACATGGGTAGCTAGGGGAATGTCAGTACATGGATGGTGTCCTATTCATTCGGTCAAATTTGATGAAAAAGACCCCGGTCAAAGGGAAGTCAAGTTGAGTGTTATCACAAAGTCGCCACACTGAGTCGCCACACTAAGTCGCTGCATGTCAAGAAAAAATAATAATTTTGAATCAATGAAATGAATAAGTTATTTGCTCACTTTTCTGAAGGTATTGATTAATTTTGGATTGATGATGAAAAATGAATGGCTAACTTTGTATCCAAGATTTTTAGCTACAGAACTGTGCACATTCCGCAGCTAAAGTCCAATTCCGCAGCTGTTCTCCAATTCCGCAGCCAGAAAAACCTCATTGTTCAAATCAGCCTAACTTTTTCATACAAAATCAGATTTTGATGATTTAAGTACCATTGGAAAGATCTCAACAAGATCTACACAATGAGAAATCCATCATTTGAGTTTGAAATAGCAAATAATGAAATAAATTGCTGAAAAGAAGCAACATCAACTTGAGGCACTAATTCCAAATCAGGTATAAATTCTTTTGATTTTTCCTTTGAGAACTTGTTTCATTAATACAAATTCTTAGTTTTGTGTGTAAATATCATAACTAGAGAGATTGGCCATCTCTCTCCTTTGATAATCTTACATTCCATTGCAGAAGAAGTATTAGTTTTTTTTACAGGTTCCGGGAGGAAAGACAAATGACTACAAGAGAATGGTGTCTCTCTAATAGACCAATTTGTTTCATAAGAGGATGATCAACAACAAAGAGGAAATATGCTGATGCAAAATCAGATCCAAACACTTGAAAAACTTTCAGATACTATTGTCTCCATCACATTCATCCATCACATCCATACTTCATAATAAACCATTCACCTCATTCCACTCCATACTTTCCATTTACATTCACATACACTTTCCATCTCTTTTTGTCCATTCATAACTCACAAATAAAAGCAAGAGGCTCATTCATATGCTTATTGCCCATTGCCATTTCTACTCTCCATTGCCATCTTCCATTTCTTGTCATTTTCATTCCGCAAATAAGCCCTGCTTCAATGCAAATTATTGAGTCCATAGTCCTTTGAGTCTAAGTTCTTTGTAAAAACACCTTGAGGCTTGCATGCCTTAATGGCAAGTTCTCATGCTGACAAGCAATGGGAATACATTAATTTCCCTTGTTCGTCAGATCTTCTAGGTGACTCGACTTCAACAAATTCATTCGTACCTAGCAAGATGTGTTTGGGCATCTTAACTCTCATTGTCATCAATGGTGAGAGTTCTCGTGTTGACTAGTGGCATCCATTAATGGCCACTAAGCCAACAATTTCCTACTATGTTCGACATCAGAACATCTTTTCACATAGTAGGAATTGTGCCAATGAGTTTTGAAGACATGAAGACTATTATTTTCAGCATTTTGGAGCAGATTCAGCAAGTTTTAGTAGAAGCAATAAAAAGTCATCTTATCTCTCTATCCATGAATCCTCTTGTTCAGCCACTTGAAGAAGAATATGATCAGAATTTTTCAGCCACCACACATACAACTCATCCATTCCAAAGGGTAAGTGAAGCTACGTCATTTTCTAACTTTTGACCATAGAATTCCATAAAAAGCTAGAATGATAATTGTTGGAAAAACATTTCTCTTCCTCATTTCATAAAATTGCCAATACCATCAGTTGGGGGGGGAATACATTCATATTCATATCTTACCATGTCCATACCATATTCAGGAGCTCACATACTTCCAACATATATTAATTATTACATTGCTATTATGAGCATACAATGGCTTTTGAAAAAGTGCTTAAAAGATAAATTGGATACAAACAAAATCATGGTTGTCACACAAGAACCAACCATCATTCAATCCAATAAAGATATACTTTGCAACAATAATCAATATATCATTATGCAAAGTTCAAAGATCAAAATAGAAGGCAACAAAAAAAAATAAAAATGGTTGTAACACAAGAACCAACCATGTTGCAAGTCAAGTAAAACACTTTGCAGAAATATGAAGTTATCAAATGATATCATGCAAAGTTAAGCCAAAGCTCAAGGATCAAAAGAGTTAATGTAATATATATTGCATGAGGACATGCAATAGCTTCAGTTGGGGGGTATGTTGAGTCTTGAAAATGTCATTCATTTCCATTACACTTTCACTATTATGTCCATTATATCACCTCCATTTCACCTCCATTTCACTACTATGTCACCACATTCATCCCACTTTCATTATCATTGGGCCACCTTTATGTTTTTCCAATCTTTATTATTTCTAAGCCTTTTAAGTGAATTTGTGGTTAAACATTAGAAAATAATGTGCATATGCTTATACCTAACAAATGGGTTGAGATTGTTGACATGTGTAGGTTGAAAGGAGGCTTCTAGAAGATCCTTATGTGGCACCCCAAGGCCAAATTCGGATTGGAGTGGAAAGAATCATGGGATCATGAGGATATGTGTCACATCTCCTAATTGTATTGTAACTCTAAGAAGACATGTGTCTTATCAGTTCCTATTTTGATTAGGACTCTAGAGGTAGAGGGAGAGATTCATGGATTCTCATTAATGAGATGGCTCTCATCTTTTTGTATAAATAGGAGATCTCTCTCCTTCATTAGTTAGTCTTTTTAGTCCCTAGTTCTTAAGTTTGTAGTTCTTCCTTGATGGCTTTTGGAAGCTTTGGAGAGCTTTGTTGTACTTTGTACTTTTGAATTGAATAAATCTTTGATGTTCTCAACATGGAAGGAGATGTGAAGTAGATGTCATGGGGCATATTAGAATGTAAGGTAGAGTAGATTTCATTTTGTAAATATTGCTTTGTAGAATGTAAGGTAGAGTAGATTTCATTTTGTAAATATTGCTTTGTAGAATGTAAGGTAGAGTAGATTTCATTTTGTAAATATTGCTTTGATTTGATTTGATTGCTTTCAAGTTTGATAGATTAGATTTTTCATTCATGTAATTTTAATTCATGCAAGTGGCAGAAGGCCCCTGCACACTAAAGCCTTGTATAGTTGTCATTTAATTCTGCATTTAATTTTGTTGTGCTTATGTATATTAGCTGTACATAAATTGCTTTCAAGTTGATTGTAGATTAGTGATGCACATAGCCTTTTAATGACTAATGACATGATAGAATCATCTTGTCCTTTTGCTGAAGCAGCAAGGATACTGGGTCTCATAGTCACTAGCTCATTGTTTGGTTATTGCATTTTATTTTAATGACTAATGACATGATAGAATCATCTTGTCCTTTTGCTGAAGCAGCAATGATACTGGGTCTCACGGTCACTAGCTCATTGTTTGGTTATTGCATTTTATTTTGATTGAACTAATGACATGATAGAATCATCTTGTCCTTTTGCTGAAGTAGCAAGGATACTGGGTCTCATAGTCATTAGCTCATTGTTTGGCTATTGCATTTTATTTTGACTGAATTAGCTGTATATTTACACTTTTGTTTAAATACTAATTCCATCAATAACATGTTTTAAGTTCTTTTGAAGTGCTAAGTTTTGGAAGTTACCATTAGGGACATAAGGCCTTATCTTGAAATCTTTATCCATACTTGTCCTTTAAAAGTACTTTTAAGACCTTAGAATAGGATTTACATTTGCATTAGACACTTTAGGAAACTAACAAAAAGAAAACCCCAAAAACAACATAAACTATAAAACAACGAAGTAAGAGAAAGGTTAACTAAGCACATATGGTGCACCACACTTCATCAGTTTACGATACCCGGATTGATAATTTATGTAGAGCAATTTAAGACATTAAATTGACTAGACAGTATGTATCTAGGATGAGGAGTTGTTTGCAAATGAAAAAACATGTATGTCCTAAGGAGAGAATTGGAGAGACTATCTTCCCATGGGAGGGAAACCAGATTGTCTCCCAAAGAGTTCTGAACCAGAATTCGAACAATCACTGCACTAAAACAAACTAAATGTGACTGACACTAAGGAGATAGGAGCAACAAGGTAGCATGGAAATTTAAGACATCAAGTATGCCTCTTTTGGGAATTTATCATGCCTTGTTGAGTTGGTCCTTATCTTGGTAATTCTTGGTCTGGTTGAGTTGTGCTTACTCCCTTTAAGCCTTGCTTTGTTGAGCTTTGTCACTCCTAGCATGTTCCTCCTACTCTAGGTAAAGGAAGGGGTTGTCATATCCTTTAGGAAGACAGGGAGGATGCTCCCACCCAATAAACATTTTCCTTGTGTATGATTCATCCTTCTCCTATGAGGATTCTTCCTTGGTTTGGTCCTCAGTGTCAATATCGTTGACCAAATTCATATCTTTCTCTGCTTGTTCTGGAAAGTTATGGCAACCAACAACCTTTTATTTCTTAGCCTCAGATTCTAGGTGAGCGGGACTAGAGGTTCTTTGTCCCTGATGAGAAGACATTGTTTCTTTTGTCCCGTCATGTGAATTAGAGGATGTTGGAGGATGGGGAGGAGGGGCAAAGGGAATAGTTTCCTCAAGGTGATGCACATGTGAACTCAGTAGGTGTTGACTTTTTCTATTCAGATTTCCTCTCCCTGATTTTTCCTATTCCCAGAGATGTCTGCCTAGTAGGTTCTGGATGACCGAATGGCCATTACCTATATTGCTTCACTCTTGAACCTCCATGGTTATGACAAGGCGACATATATGCATCGATGTGTCTTCATCAAAATTTTCTTCACCCTGACCATAACAGGGAGGGCGAGGCTAGCAACTGTGACCTCTACCACCTCTTCTGGCATGACCACTTTCCCTCACCATGATGATAAGACCTGTGAAATATTTGCCTCTGACCTAAAGCTAACTGAGTGTCGTTGTCCTACGAGAACCCCAATGACCATCCACCTGTGGAGTAGAGAAATTGAGGGAATGAATGCCCGACTAGGTTGACTATATTATTATTATTATATTGTTGAATATATTATTATAAATATTAATACTATTAATAAAGTTGACTAATAATGTTACTATTATTATTAAGGTTGTGTTGTAGCAAACAACAAACCCCCATTTTTCATTTTTCATTTTAAGACAATAAGTAATGGGGACCCTTTATGTTTCTATTTAGTTTTTTAAAATCATCTTAGTTTTGTATAAAAATAATACTAAATGGAAATTGAATTCAAAAAGTCTAAAATTTTACGAGGTCTTTCCTCTCTGAGATCCAATCTCCCAAGGTTCCAAGATAATTTATTTATATTTGAGTTCCGGTACATCGGGCCTCTCCTTATTGGGACTTTAATACATCATACCTCTTATTTAAAAGAACTTACGAGATTAATATTCTCTAAGTACTCTTATATGTCAAAGCTTATGTATTTCGGGACCCTTGTATCTCAGACCTCGCATCTCGAGAAACTTACATATGAAAAATTTCGTGTATCAGAGCATTAATATCTCAGAGCTCTCACATCTTAGAAGATTTTATATCGCCCCTTTTGTACATCGGGCATTCACATCTTAGAGGCTTTCTCATCTTGGTGCTCTCATCTCGAAGCTTTACACATCCGGAAAACTTTATATCATAACTCTATTTTAAATCCCCCTATGATATTTCCGTTTTGATATCCGAGTGGCATCTTCACATGGTCCCTTGTATGTTCACTTAAGTGATTTAACGTTTTAATTATTAGCCTCGAATGAATTAAATCTCACATTTAATAAACTTTGGTTTTCGTAATAGATTTTTAATAAAGGACTTTTATGCTCTATTTCCATTTTTATGCCGTTTGTGAGAGTTGTGAAGAGTTTTTCTACTAAGTCTCTACTTCTGTCTCCTGTAGGGAAGCTTAGATTATTGATTTTCAAAAGAGATGAAGAAAGGCAACAGAACTAAGAAGAAGGCTACACAACAACAACCCATCGGTCCATTTCTTGAAGATTTTGATGATATAGTTCCAGAAGCGAGACTATTTTCGAAGTATTTATCAATACTTCGAAAATGAGAACCCCAAAGTTACTGCTACAACAATCACAAGTGATGATAGTACTCTTGTCTCGGAAGCCACTGTAAGCGATTTCGCCAACTCTTTCCTTCACAAAATTGCGGCTAGACCACAATTATTTCCTTACACAGAAATGGTCCATTGGGTGGTGGAGATTTTGGATATTTTCGATAGATGCATTTATACTAAAAAGGGGATAGTAATTGGGTCCTTAATTAGCAAATATTTTGAAAGCATGTATCATTGATCCGAATTGGGTCCTTAAACACTCTTAAAGTTCCCTGAACTTTGTAAAACTCATACCGAAGTTTCAAAGTATTATGGATGTCGAAGCTTATCAGAAATAACCTCTGAACAATGGCAATTTGTGGTCAGCACAGAACAATGAGGACCCTCGGTCAAAGCGTGCAGACCGTTGGCCCATGGTGACCGCGCATTGGCACAAATTGACAAACGGGAGGTCAAATCCAAAAATAGAGGTAGTTTCTGATAATCAGGTATCGCAAGGCATCCCCCTCAGTGAAGGAAAGCTCCCAAGCGCTTGATCACGAGGAAAATCATAAAACCATACGGAAATCGCCGATTCCGTCATAAGGCGGGTCCCATGCTAAAACTGGCAGGATATCAGAAGGGCTTCAAGCGGTAAGTGGGTTTGACCGAGTCCCGCACGATGCTATACACTGGGCGACACGCGTCCGACGGATGAGAGAGAAAACCACTCACATCATGCGGGTAAAGGTCATGTTACTTACCTGCGCGATATGGATGGAGACCATAGGATTTGGAGACTCTAGATCAACGACAGAGAAATGATCCGATGGATGATTGGATTCGACGGGGAAATAGGCTGAGTCATATAAGATTTGAGGTCCGACATGACCACTGAGCTGGCAGAGGAATCAATTTCGCGGGAAATCTTGGAGCAACGAAAATAACGACCATTCAAAGAGAACTGAAACTGAGTTCGTGCGGAAACAAGTGGCCACCTCTCTATGAAGCGTTACACAATGATGATGATGCAGAGCAAGGGAATTCAAGCGGACAGAGGCAGGAGATCCAGAAAGTCAGGAAGCGGAAACGAACAGTCAGGGAGCGGATTAGCTTTAAGCCACGAGCAGACAGAGAGCAGGAGGAGAGGCAGAGAAAGAGAAGTAGAAAGCCGAGAGGCAAGAAAGAAGTAAATTGCAAAGAATAGAGAAGCTGAGCTGACCTGTCGACAAAGGCAGCATCGAGCAGACAGAGACAGAGAGAGTCTGAGAGTCTGTGAACTCTAGAGAAGGCTTGAGAGGTTCAAGCAACTCTTCTGTGTATACCTGTCAGGTATTGAGTACCAAATTGGACTCATACCACTAAGATCAGTTGAGGTCGAGATTCAGTAAGGGGAGTCTATGTACTCTAGAGACTTGGGGAATCCAAGTACAATCCTGTTGATCATCATCTGTTCCGTGAGACTCAATTTGAGCTCACTATTGTAAAAACTCTGCTTTAAGACACAATAGAAAGGCCACCACTAAAGGCTGGATCGAGAGACGTGGCCCAGGAGGATTGGGTGAACTCCTTATTAAATTTGTTGTGTTTATGTGCTTGCTTATTGTGCTTCTCTTACTGTTTCAATTTCTGTGTATTTCGCAATCTTGTCAATCCGTTGCATAAAATCACATAGGCACACCCCAGCACTTGAGTCTGTAATACCTTCATTATTTCTATGAGGTCATCTACGGGTGATTTCAAATCAAGTGGTATCAGAGCTCGTGGTTGTTAAGGTTAGACAAGCTTGTGCTGGATTTTTTTGTTGAATGCTAACTAGATCAAAGCTTAAATTAGGAGAAGGAGAGTTGGTTGAAACTAACCTAGAAATTGGAAGAGTCTATCCCAAGAAGAAAATGTCATAAGAAAGTCCCTTGGGACCAGACCCCCAATTTATAGATAGTTTCCTGGCCATGAGGTCCATGGTAGAGGAAATGTATAGGGTTGTTAAGGTTAGACAAGCTTGTGTTGGATTTTTTTGTTGAATGCTAACTAGATCAAAGCTTAAATTAGGAGAAGGAGACTTGGTTGAAACTAACATGGAAATTGGAAGAGTCTATCCCAAGAAGAAAATGTCAGAAGAAAGTCCCTTGGGACCAGACCCCCAATTTATAGATAGTTTCCTGGCCATGAGGTCCATGGTAGAGGAAACGTATAGGGACTTTGGGAAACATAAAGATGAAGATTCATCAGGCTCCAAACAAGATAAAGGAGAAGAAGAGTCTCTCCTCCATGATCACTCAAAAGGAAAAGGGAAAAAAGAAAAATTTCTCACACCTCCTAATAGCCTTGAACATAAAAAGAAGACATCTTTGATTAAATTAGATGCTAAATTTGATTTACCAATATATGATGGAGAGTTGAATGCAGAGAAGCTAGATAATTGGATCAGACAAATTGATGTTTATTGCAAAGTGCAGAGTATCGACTCAGACAAGAGTAAGATTCAGCTGGCCAACCTACGCCTCGGAGGCAATGCCTTGGTATGGTGGGAAGGCAGGACACAAGCTGACATGAAGAAACATGGTAGGATTCTTTTTGTCTGGAGTGAATTTGTTTCTACAATCAAAAAGCAGTTATATCCACTAGCTTACATGCAGCAAGCCATGATGAGCTGGCAAACTCTTCGCCAATTGAAAGGGCAAAGTGTACAAGGTTACACCCAAGAATTTAGGAAAAGAGCTTTGATTCTAGGAATTTCATTAGACTCACCTAAGACTCTGTTGAAGTACATAGGTGGTCTACACAACTACATGAGACACACTATCCTCATGTTTAATCCCACTAGTATAGATGAGGTATCTATTCAAGCTACGCATCTAGAAGCTAGAGGAAGGAATGGGAACCCAAAAGTTGGGGGATCATCCAAGCCCATTGCAAGCAAGAATAAGGAGAAAAGAAAACAGAAATGGAAAGAGAGGAAGGCCAACACTGCACAGAAAAGCAAGTCTTCATGCACTCACTGTAAGAAGGATGGGCATGATGATGAGCACTATTGGATCCTGCATCCGGAGCTGAGACCTAAGAAGTTCGAGGGCAAGAAGAAGAAGACTGTTGCAGCTATTCAGAAAGATTTGGGGTCAGACTCAGGAGATGAAACAACAATTGCAGCCACAGGTATAAAAGGTAAAAATTCTGAAGCATCTACTAGTAATTCTGCACAATCTACTAATAATGAAGAAAATGAGAGAAAAATACATGAGCTTTTCCATATTTGAGTTATTTCCAAGCATCAAAAGATTGATACTTTGATTGATAGTGGCTCACAAGTAAATTCAATTTCTAAAGCAGTTGTAAAGAAGTTGGGATTACTGATTACACCTCACTAAAAACCATACCCATTAGGTTGGTTAAGTGATATAGCACAACTACAAGTGACTAGACAATGTAAACTTAAGTTTTCTTTTGGGTCAACATTTGTAGATGAGATTGAGTTAGATATAGTTCCTTTGGATATATGTGGAATTGTTTTAGGAAGTCCTTACTTGTATGATAGAAAAGCTATTTTCTATAGAGTTGAGAACAAGTATTTACTTGTTAAAGATGGAATCGAATACATTGTAAGAGCTCATAAACTCAAGAATAATTATACGCTCATAAACTCAGGGCAGATGAAACGAATTGTAAATTCATGCAAATAATTTTTACTGATGGTTGTAAAGGAAAATAAACCTGATAAAACCAATGTATTTGAGGGCTGTGATGCTAAACAACAAGATGATTTAGAAAAAGTTGTTTCAGAATACGATATCTTGTTTCAAGAACCTAAAGGTCTACCACCCAAAAAGAAAATAGTGCATGATATTAATTTGCAGCAAGATGCTCCATTGCCTAACATCGGAATGTACAAGTTGTCCGCTTTAGAGAATGCAGAAATCAAGAAGCAGGTGTAGGAGTTGCTCGAGAAGGGGTTCATCAGACCTAGCACATCGCCATGTGGGTCTCCAATCGTTTTGGTGAAAAAGAAAGATGGCTCGTGGAGAATGTGCATTGATTACCAAGCACTGAATAAGATAACAATAAAAAATTGCTATCCCCTTCCTCGCGTAGATGATCTATTAGATCAGTTAAAGGAAGCTGTTTATTTTTCCAAGCTAGACTTTCATAGTGGATATCATTAGGTCAGAGTTGCAGAACAAGATGCATGGAAGACTGCTTTCAAAACAAAGCAGGGATTGTATGAGTGGCTGGTTATGCCTTTTGGCTTAACTAATGCTCCCGCTACTTTCATGAGAATAATGAATGATGTACTCAGACCTTTTCTTGATGATTTTGTTATTGTATATCTGGATGACATTCTTATATTCAACAAAACGTGGGAAGAACATTTAAAGCATGTTAAGCAGACACTAGATGTTTTGAAAAGAGAAAAACTTTATGTTAAACTCTCAAAATGTGAATTTGGCAAAACATCTTTGAATTATTTGGGACATGTAGTAGGGGGTGGTGAATTGAAGATAGATCCCTCTAAGGTGGCAGTCATTGTAAACTGGCCTAAACCCAAATCTGCTACAGAAGTTAGAAGCTTCTTAGGAGCAGCACAATATTGGAGAAAGTTCATTTCTAACTTTTCCTTAATTGCAGCTCCCTTACATGCTTTAACAGGATTGAACAAGGTGTTTCAGTGGGGAAGAAAATAGCATAAAGCCTTCGACACCTTGAAAGAAAATATTAGTACAACACCAGTACTAGCACTACCCGATCTTCAAAGACCATTTGAGATCCAAACGGATGCCAGTGACTATGCCATGGGAGTAGTGTTGATACAACACGGTAAACCCATATGTTATCATTCAGAGACATTTAATTCTGCAGTAGTTAACTATCCCACATATGATAAAGAATTGTATGCATTAGTGCAAAGTGTGAAAAAGTGGAAACATTACTTAACGGGCAAAGAGACAATTATACATACTGATCATCAACCACTTCAATATCTACACTCCCAAACTAAGTTGCAGCAATCAAGAAATTATAGATGGATGGGTTTTCTACAACAGTTTCATTTAGTCATCAGATATAAAAATGGCATACACAATAAAGTTGAAGATACGTTATCTAGACCAATTATAAATGCATCTACTATACTTAAGCATAACTCAGTATTGCATGAGAGCTACATTGAACAATATGCTCAAGATATTGATTTTAAAGATGTATATGCAACTTTAAGTCAAGGCAAGCGAGTAGAAGAATTGGATTATCATATTAAGGACCAACTCTTGTATCATTGTGGGAAGCTATGCATTCCACAAACTGAAAGAGTAAAGATAATTCGAGAAGCACACACTTCTCTAATATCAAGTCACTTTGGTGTAAGTAAAACAATTGCACAGCTGCAAAGATGTTGTTATTGGCCAAAAATGAATGAGACAATTTCTAGATATGTAAGAGGGTGTACCATGTGTGTTCAAAGCAAGTCCATTAATAGAAAACTAGGCTTGTACACTCCACTACCAGTTCCTTCTCATCCTTGGGAAAGTGTTTCCATGGACTTTGTTGGAGGACTGTCTAAATCTAGGAAAGGTCATGACTATTTATATGTTGTTGTGGATAGGTTCAACAAAATGTGTATTTTGATACCTTGTAATAAATAGATTACAGTTGAACAAACTGCAAAGTTGTTCTTTTAGCATGTATGGGTTCATTTTGGATTACCCACTTCCATTGTATCTTATCGAGACACCCGATTTGTTGGGAAGTTTTGGTCAAGTTTGTGGGAACTGATGGACACTAAACTGAAGAAAAGCACAGCCTTTCATCCACAGACAGATGGCCAGACAGAAGTGGTCAACAAGACAGTGATCCAGTTGCTCAGAGGCTATTGCAGCAAGCATCCCAAACTTTGGGATGAACATTTGTGTTATGTGCAGCATGCTTACAACCGAGCAAAACATTCTTCTACACAGAGATCTCCTTTTGAGACCTATTTTGGTTTCACACCAAGGTCTCCTTGGATTTTGTCTTTGGTAAAGACATAGCAGTTGATGGACATAGTGATGTGGACAAGGCAACCAAGTTCATTGAACAAATCCAAGAGATTCACCAGGCAGTATAGGAACAACTGGAAAAGAGCCAAGGCAAATACAAGGCAAGGCATGACAAGCATCGGATGGAGCGTAGTTTCCAAGTTGGTGATCAAGTTTGGCTGTATATCAGCAAAGACAAAATGCAAGGTGAAGGTAAAAAGATAAAACCAATAAGGTATGGACTTTTCAATATACTTGAGAAAATTGGTGAGAATGTGTTTCGCCTTGATTTACAAGCTTACATGCACATCTACTCAATCGTTAATGAAAACAGCTTGAGACTATTTGAACCTTCATTAATTGAAGATCCCGAAGAGCAGAGTCAATTGCCTTCTATTGATGATCTGTTACCTGAATATCTTAATGAATTACAGGAAGACATAGTTCTGGACAGGAAGGTGAGGACGATGTGCAGGGGATATTTTGAGCACCTCAGGATTGGACTCAAGGGTTCAAAGCCAAGCAGTGCAAAGTGGATAGAGATTGGACAAGTGAGACAACGATACCTTCACTTAGTCGATGCTTGAAAACCAACTTTTGGTGGTCCAAAAGCTTTTTCAGTGGGAAGGTCGTGATCTGAATTGGATCCTTAAACACTCTTAAAGTTCCCTGAACTCTGTAAAAGTCATACCGAAGTTTCAAAGTATTATGGATGTTGAATCTTATCAGAAATAACCTCTGAACAATGGCAACTTGTGGTCAGCACGGAACAACGAGGACCCTCGGTCAAAGCGTGCACACCATTGGCCCATGGTGACCACGCACTGGCACAAATTGACAAACAGGAGGTCAAATCCAAAAACAGAGGCAGTTCTGATCGCAAGGCATCCCCCTCAGTGAAGGAAATCCCCCAAGCGCTCGGTCACGAGGAAAAGCATAAAACCATACGGAAATTGCTGATTCCGTCAGAAGGCGAGTCCCATGCTAAAACCGACAGGATATCGGAAGGGATTCAAGTGGTAAGCGGGTTCGATTGAGTCCTGCGCGATGCCATACACTGGGAAACACGCGTCCAATGGATGGGAGAGAAAACCACTCACATCGCGCAGGTAAAGGTCATGCTACTTACTCGTGCGATATGGACAAAGGCCGTAGGATTTGGAGGCTCCAGATCAACAGCGAAGAAATGATCCGATGGATGACCGATTCGATGGGGAAATAGGCTAATTCATATAAGATTTGAGGTCTGGCATGACCGCTGAGCTGGCAGAGGAATTAGTTTCGCAGGCAATCTTGGAGCAACAGAAATAACCACTGTTCAAAGAGAACTGACACTCAGTTCGTGCGGAAACAAGTGGCCACCTCTCTGTGAAGCGTTACACAGTGATGATGACACAGAGCAAGGGAATTCAAGCGGATAGAGGCAGGAGATCCAAAGAGCCGGGAAGTGGAAACGAACAGTCAGGGAGCGGATTGGCTTTAAGCCACGAGCAAACAGAGAGCAGGAGGAGAGGCAGAGAAAGAGAAGCAGAAAGCCAAGAGGCAAGTAAGAAGTAAATTGCAGAGAACAAAGAAGCCGATCTGACCTGCTGACAAAGGCAGCATCGAGCAGACAGAGACAGAGAGAGTCTGAGAGTCTGTGAACTCTAGAGAAGGCTTGAGAGGTTCAAGCAACTCTTTTGTGTATACCTATCAGGTATTGAGTAATAAATTGGACTCATACCACTAAGACCAATTGAGGTGGAGATTCAGTAAGGGGAGTCTGTGTACTCTAGAGACTTGGGGAATCCAAGTACAATCCTGCTGATCATCATCTGTTCCGTGAGACTCAATTTGAGCTCACTATTGTAAAAACTCTGCTTTAAGACACAATAGAAAGGCCACCACTGAAGGCTGGACCGGGAGACGTAGCCCAGGAAGATTGGGTGAACTCCTTATTAAATTTGTTGTGTTTATGTGCTTGCTTACTGTGCTTCTCTTACTGTTTCAGTGTCTGTGTATTTCACAATCTTATTGATCCGTTACATAAAATCACATAGGCACACCCTAGCACTTGAGTTTGTAATACCTTTGTTATTTCTCTGAGGTCATCTACAGGTGATTTCAGATCAATCATTTGCCAAATACTCAATATATATAAGGAATATATCGAGGATTTTATAAAGGAGCATGGGCATACGTCAGAACAAATTAGACAATGGAGACAAAACCCAAACAAGCATAAAGCAAAGGAAACTTGTAATCACTCATTCAATGTGTCGATTTCATGCACCCCCTAATATGTCGAAATTCTCGGACACCTGAGCACCTCTAATTGATGGGGATTCCAAAGGTTATATATTTGACTGGGCCACCATGATTTCCAATAATTTGGCTTCTCATATCTTAGCATTTCAGCAAGCTAGGAAAATTTCTGAAGATAAGTTGCCCCCTTTCTACATGTCAGCCTATGTTATGAATGCTTTGTATTTTTCTATGGATTTTCCTGCTATGGGTTGGAAATGGACCATTCAAGATCCCAAGCCTATCCACATTTATCATGACCTCCTATGGGAATCCAAATATCTTGACCATCTCTACCATATTTGTCACAGAGTTATGATTCTTGTCTATAAAGCCATTTTTGAGTCTCGGTCACCTCAGATGTCTCATGAAGCCATGGATGACCTTCGGAAGGTTGGAAATTGGTTTGCGGAAGAATTTTTCACTTATATAAGGGTCTACGAAAACCTGGCCCAGCCTCATGTTTTACCTGTGTTCATCCCCGATAAATTAGTCAACAGACAGGTAGCTTATTAGACAATGGGTTATGGTATCTCTAAAGTATTCAGAGAATCAAATAAAAGGGTATGGCCCATTTTCCCTATAAGGTTTGGTATATTTTCTTTAGCCAATTATTGTCATGATGAGAAAGAGATTCTTGCTATTCAAGCTCTCAAATTGCCAATTTTTCCCATTAGACAATTTGATCAGGATTCAATGGTGGAGAATTTTACTGCATCTCAAGGAATCAAACAATTCGTCCATGAAGAGGACAAATTGGATGATATGTTTGTACAATCTTCTTCCTATGCTACGGTACTACGGAAAGTGGAAGAACAATTGACTAGAGGATAAAACTCAATTTGCCCAATACCTAAATTATCGGATAGCCAATATTCCATTAAATTTTCTATAGTTACCTCAGGAGAAGTCATCAATGTCAACTGCTCAGCCTGATAGTTCTGCACAGTCGGTCATTCCTCCTAAGGATCAACCAAAGGTTGTTATAATTTATTCTCCACCTCAGGTTGAGGAATTTATTTTTAATCCCGAATTAAATGAGGCATGGAATGAATTCAATATGACTATAAATCCTAAGACCAAGACTCAAACTTTAGTTTCTCAAATTTCCACTTCTTCACAACAAGTGGATGTTCAGGGTATTATTAAGAATGTTGAAGAAGATACCAGGTCAGAGGAAGTTACTGATAGGTCTTCCATTCATATCCAAAAAGATGTTGAAGTTATTCTTGCTTTCCTTACCTCAGAGGTTACTCTCAATGTAGAGGAGAATCGTCCTTTAGATATATTCTACAATTCTCAGCATAAGATGGTGGTCAAGAGAGGTAGAAAGAAAATAAAGCTAGAGAAATCTCAATCATCAATTCTTATCAAGCTTTATTCCTTTGAAGTATTATGGAATGGTTCCTCTACTACACCTTCTGAAGAATTAGGGAAATTGACTCAATTTACAGGAGCATATGATTCTACCACGATAGACAAAGCAACAAAAGTCCAAGAACTTCTAAAAGAAAAAGAAGAAAATATTGCCTCATTTAAACAACAATTTAATGTCGAGAAGCAACAAATTACTCAATAATGCCAAAATAAGATAACAAAAGTTGTAGAAGTTATTTGATACATTAAGAATACAGAATGACAAGGAGATACAGATAAAAGATGATCAGCTTCAAGAAATGCAGAAAAAGATAGATCAGTTGAGTGTTAATCCCTACCTAACAAAGTTTGGAAAGGAAGCCAAAGAGTTAAATACTCTGCTCAAGAACTAGCAAAAAATATTTTGCAACAAGCTCATATTAATTCAAGATCAATGCAAGACAAGGAATTCTTTGGTTGATCAGTGAAATGAAATGATGAATTATTTCGATGAAGTGAATGATCAATTTACTGATTTTCTAACCTTGCAGGGAAGTAGAGAAGGCAGAGAAGCAAATTTTCGTAAAATCAATGAATCAATAGAGATAATAATTTTCCGAGAGTGGGAAATTAAAATGAAACAAGCCGAGGTTGCAGTCAATGAGGCCCGATATATTTCTAGTTCTATCATTGAATCAATCAATGATATTGTGTTGCAAGCAAATTTGACTTCTAATTGCTCAGAAGATTCACCTCTAGATTCCAAGACCTTAATGAATACTTGGGTGGAATATAGCAACACAATGGTTGAAAGAATTGAGAGGTTATCCAAAATCGACCTTGAGAATCATTGGCAGTTTCTTGTCAAGCCCCACAACCAATGGTTAGTACTTCGTTGTTTATCTAATATTTCTACACAGATGTTGTCACCGTTGAAGTAAGCTATTTTCACCATTCAGATGAGAATAAAGCCTAAACATGCTCCGGAGCTCATGAGCCTGCTGGACATTTGCATGTTGCGGCAAATTACTATTGGACAATCCTCGTCCTAGATTCAAATGTTGTTGCAATAATTTTCTGATTTGTTTTTACTATTTATTTATGTTGAGATATTAAAGGAAGAGTTTGTTTTCCCACTCTTCGAGATGGAGATAGGGGTTCTGAATTTTGAAAAGAAAGGACTTGAAATTGCACTATTGTATTTTAAGCTTTTCTTAGTATAAGCTGAACCACTTGCAATTCTAGAAATGAGCAGATTCATAGTTTCTCGGTACCACTATCGATTGTTTATGTTATTTTGCTTCGAAAGGAATTGTTCATGTATGTGTTTGAGTCAAGCTTTCATGATCACTATTGACATGTTTGGTTGAAATTTAAGTTATATTGTGAACAATGAAATTTTTATCATATGTGATGCTTTAATCAAATCAATTTAATTAACTATTTAATTAAATTAATTTTCTTTGATCGAATTAATATAGTAATTTCGTAATGGTCTACATTATTCTGCTTGTTACGACATCTTTCTAGCACATATGTTTTCATCTTACTCGGGTTTTATAATATGCTATAGCAATTTGTAAATAAGTTATTAGAATATATTAGTTTGCCTAATAAATACATTATCACCACCATTCATCCCATTCCACATTTTATTTAAGGGAAACTGGTCCCATAATTCCAGTCGAAGCCACTATTATAAATGGAAAAGTGTCTAATTGGGGCCCCGATAGGTGGTTTTCCCCGAATGTTGATAAGATCAATTCAGACTATCAAGATGTTAACTATATTATTATTATAATTATGTGAATTATTCAAAATTGAGCATGGTCAACCCTATGTTTATCATAGTTAACAATAGTCAACCGTGTTCACTCGTAGTCATGTTCTGTCAATGTAACTTGACTATATTCAATTATAGTCAACCATGGTCAACAAAAGTCAATTAAGGTCAACCTTTGTATGTCATAGTCAATGTTTAAAAATGCTTAATACTAATAATATTAATACAGTTGATTGATATTATTATTATTATTATTATTATTATTAAGGTTGAATAAATTATTATTGTTATTATATGATTGAATATTTATGATTATTATTTTAAGAAACGATTAACTTTCTATTAATCAAACTGGAATCTGGCAGGGAAAATTTTAAGAACCCCCCCTAAATTTATAAATATAATAAATGGGCGAATCTCCATGGTATATAGGAAAAATGGAAGGCGATTTTATCAATAATATAATATGTATATATAATTTTTTGGCGAATCTCTCACCAGGAATGGCGAATATTTTACTCAATTATAAAATCTTGTAAGATCTTGGCGAGTCTTTCACTAAATAATAAAACTTTGTAAAGTCCTAGTGAATCTTAGCATAGGCTACATGCTGGTTTAATTCCCCCATTTAAATAGGCTACATTCCAGGTGAATACCATGGGTCAATACCATGTGCCATTTTAGTGAATACCATGAGTCAATACCATGTGCCATTTTGGTGAATACCATGGGTCAAATCATGTGCCATTTTTATTTTTATTAATTCTAATATTAGGGTTAATAATGGTTTTTTGCACGGTATTAATAACAATCTAGTCCATGGTATTTGTCCCATAGTATTTTGGCCATAAGTTTCACCTAAATATAACCCATTTTTTGAGTGTCCTTAAATATAAGGTGACTTATGGAGTAAATATAAAAAAAATGTTTTATTTGTTTACCATACCTCTCGTTTATTTATATTTTTATTAATTTACCGTACCTCTTTTACAAATATGGTATTTGGCCCATAGGATTCACTTAAATAAAACCTCTTTCTTGAGCCTTCATAAATAGAACGAGGGTTATGGACTAAATATAAAAAGAAGTTTTATTTATTTACGATACGTCTAGTTTATTTATATTTTTATTTATTTACCATACCTTTTGAGTAAGTATAAAAAGACGTTTTATTTATTTACCATACCTCAACTTTACTTATATTTTTATTTGTTTACACCCTTACATGTATATAAGGTGACTTATGGAGTAAATATAAAAAATGTTTTATTTATTTACCATACCTCTTTTATAAATATGGTATTTGGCCCATAGGATTCACTTAAATAAAACCTATTCTTGAAAATGGGCGAATGGATTCACTTAAATAAAACCTATTCTTGAAAATGGGCGAATGGAAGGTTGTAAGTCCTAATTTCAAGGGCTAAATTTACCTTTTTTACTCTCTCCCTTAAAATAAGGTTGCTATTTGAGGTGATTTGTAAAAATGTACTATGATACAAAATATTCGCCCACTAAAAATTTAAAACCCCTTAATTTCGCCAAAGGGCGAACATTCGCCCCTAAAATTATCCTTGGAATTTGGTGAGTGCCATTACATTCAAAGGCATCAATTCTTCCATAGTCCTCCAAAATTGCTCTAACCATTGTCTTTTGATATTTAGAGATATGTTTTCCAGATTAAATACAACATTTTTCTTATAACTTCTCCAAAAAAACCCCATTGATCCTAACAAAACTACATAGCATTATAGAAATTAAACTTTGAAATAAAACTACCCAGACCCCTCCTCATGAACCCAATTGTATTCCTCCATGCCCACATTGTCCGCTTCCACTTGCTGGAGTGATTCTTCTGCCACGTTTTCTCCCTAATCCTATTGCGACACTATCTAGTCAATTTAACGTCTTAAATTTCTCTACATAAATTATCAATACGGGTATCGTTAACTGATGAAGTGTGGTGCACCATATGTACTTAGTTAACCTTTTTCTTACTTCGTTGTTTTATAGTTTATGTTGTTTTGGGGGTTTTGTTCTTGTTGGTTTCCTAAAGTGTTTAATGCAAATGGAAATCCTATTCTAAGGTCTTAAGAATACTTTTAAAGGTCAAGTATGGATGTAGATTTCAAGACAAGGTTTATGTCCCTTATGGTAACTTCCAAAACTTAACACTTCAAAAGATCTCAAAACATGTTATTGATCAAATCAGTACTTCAACAAAAGTGTAAATATGCAGCTACTTAAATCAAACAAAAGATGAAATACTGATCATGAAATCACTGTCTCTGCTGCCTATCTAATTACAGAAATAAAATCTAAATTATTACACTCAAACAAACCAAAAATTGCAGACTAACAAAAGCAAGATCAATTTACTTCACTTATAATCCAATAGCTCGCTGAGTAGCTTTTCCGGGTTAAGCCATGGCTCCGGAGATAACGTCAATAACATGAAGAATTGATATCTAAATTACCTACTTGCAAATGAAAGTAAAATCAAGTCACTTCACTTATAATCCGATAGCTCGCCAAGTAGCTTTTCGGGGTTAAGCCATGGCTCTGGAGATAACGTCAATAACATGAAGAACCTGATATCTAATTGCAGAGATGAAAGTAAAATCAAATCACTTCACTCATAATCCAATAGCTCGCCAAGTAGCTTTTTGGGGTTAAGCCATGGCTCTGGAGATAACGTCAAATGACATGAAGAATTTGATATCTAAACTAACTAACAACAGCAAATAAATAAGACTGAAATCAAAGCATAATTGAAATTGAAAAGCTTAAGAAAAAGTTCAGTAGAGAGACAAATCTCATGTCACTATTTGATGCAAAAACATGTAAAGAAAAACTAATCTACAATCAACCGGTTGAACACACTTGCATGAATTAAAATTGCATCAATGGAAACTCTAATCTATTAAACTTGAAAGCAATCAAATGACATAATGAAATCAAAGCAAAATTACAAAATAAAATCTACTCTACCTTACATTCTAATGTGCTCCATGACATCTACTTCACATCTCCTTCCATGTTGAGAACATCAAAGCTTTATTCAAATTCTTCAAAATTACAAAGTACAACAAAGCTTTCCAAAGCTTTCAAAAGCCATCAAGGAAGAACTATAAACTCCAAGCTAAGCTAAGACTAACAAGTTAACAAGCTCTAAACTAACAAATGAAGGAGAAAGATCTCCTATTTATACAAAAAGATGAGAAGCCATCTCATTAATGAGAGTCCATAAATCTCTCCCTCTACCTCTAGAGTCCTAATCAAAATAGGAACTGATAAGACACATGTCTTCTTAGAGTTTCAATACAATTAGGAGATGTGACGCATATTCTCATGATCCCATGATTCTTTCCACTCAAATTCGAATTTGGCCTTAGAGTGCCACATAAGGGTCTTCTAGAAGCCTCATTTTAACCTACACATGTCAACAATCTCAACCCACTTGTTAGGTATAAGCATATGCACATTATTTCCTATTTTTTAACCACAAATTCACTTAAAAAGGCTTAGAATTAATAAAGTTTGGAAAAACATAAATGTGGCCCAATGATAATGAAAGTGGTATGAATGTGGTGACATAGTAGTAAAATGGAGGTGATATAATGGACTTAATAGTGAAAGTGTAATAGAAATAAATGACATTTTCAAGACCCAACATACCCCCAACTGAAGTTATTGCATGTCCTCATGCAATATATATTACATTAACTCTTTTTATCCTTGAGCTTTGGCTTAACTTTGCATGATATCATTTGATAACTTCATATTTTTGCAAAGTGTTTTACTTGAATTGCAACATGGTTGGTTCTTGTGTTACAACCATTTTTTTTTTTTGTTGCATTCTATTTTGATCTTTGAACTTTGCATAATGATATTTTGATTATTGTTGCAAAGTATATCTTTATTGGATTGCATGATGGTTGGTTCTTGTGTGACAACCATGATTTTGTTTATATCCAATTTATCCTTTAAGCACTTTTTGAAAAGCCAATATATGCTCATAATAACAATGTAATAGTTAATATATGTTCGAAATATGTGGGATCCTGAGTATGATATGGACATGGAAAGATATGAAGATGAATGTATTCCCCGTCCCCCCCCCCCCAACTGATGGTATTGGCAATTTTATGAAATGAGGAAGAGAAATGTTTTTCCAACAATTATCATTCTAGCTTTTTATGGAATTATATGGTCAAAAAGTTAGAAAATGACGTACCTTAACTTACCCTTTGGAATGGATGAGTTGTATGTGTGGTGGCAGCAAAATTTTGATCATATTCTTCTTCAAGTGGCTGAATAAGAAGAGTCATGGATAAAAAGTTAAGATGACTTTTTATTGCTTCTACTAAAACTTGCTGAATCTGCTCCAAAATGCTGAAAATAATAGTCTTCATGTCTTCAAAATTCATTGGCACAATTCCTACTATGTGAAAATATGTTTTGATGTCGAACATAGTAGGAAATTGTTGACTTAGTGGCCATTGATGGATGCCACTAGTCAACACGATAACTCTCACCATTGATGACAATGAGAGTCAAGATGCCCAAACACATCTTGCCAGGTACGAATGAATTTGTCGATGTCGAGTCACCTGGAAGATTTGACGAACAAGGGACATTAATGTATTCCCATTGTTTTTCAGCATGAAAACTTGCCATTAAGGCATGCAAGCCTCAAGGTGTCTTTACAAGGAACTTAGACTGAAAGGACTATGGACTCAATAATTTGCATTGAAGCAGGGCTTATTTGCGAAATGGAAGATGAAAATGGAAGATGACAATGGAGATTAGAAATGGAAATGGGCAATAAGCATGTGAATGAACCTCTTGCTTTTATTTGTGGGTTATGAATGGAAAAAAAGAGATGGAAAGTGTATGTGAATGTAAATGGAAAATATGAAGTGAAATGAGGTGAATGGTTTATTATGAGGTATGGATGTGATGGAGACAATAGTATCTGAAAGTTTTTCAAATGTTTGGATCTGATTTTGCATCAACATATTTCCTCTTTGTTGCTGATCATCCTCTTATGAAACAAATTGGTCTCTTAGAGAGACACCATTCTCTTGTAGTCATTTGTCTTTCCTCCTGGAACCTGCAAAAGAAACTAATACTTCTTCTGCAATGGAATGTAAGATTATCAAAGGAGAGAGGTGCTCAATCTCTCTAGTTATGATATTTACACACAAAACTAAGAATTTGTATTAATGAAACAAGTTCTCAAAGGAAAAATCAAAAGAATTTATACCTGCTTTGGAATTGGTGTCCCAAGTTGAATGTTGCTTCTTTTCAACAATTTATTTCATTATTTACCATTTCAAACTCTAATGATGGATTTTTCATTGTGTAGATCTTGTTGAGATCTTTCCAACGATACTTGAATCATCAAAATCTGATTTCATATGAGAAAGTTAGGCTGATTTGAACAATGAGGTTTTTTTAGCTAGAGAACAGTTGCGGAATTGGACTTTAGCTACGGAATGTGCACAGTTTCTGTAGCTAAAAATCTTGAATAAAAAGTTAGCCATTCATCTTTCATCATCAGTCCAAAATTAATCAATTCCTTCAGAAAAGTGAGTAAATAACTTATTCATTTCATTGATTCAAAATTATATTATTTTTTTTGACATGCCGCGACTTAGTGTGGCGACTTAGTGATAGCACACATTTTGACTTTCCATTGACCAGGGTATTTTTCATCGACTTGGATCAAATGAATAGGACACCATCCATGTACTGACATTTTCCCAGCTACCCACGTGGTTTGTTTCGTCTCTTGACACCTATAACCTATAGAAGTATGAAAATGGCTGTAGAATTGCCAGTTAGCTGCGGAATCAGGCTGCATTCCATAGCTAAAAGACAACCAACCATCAGTTTTCTGATTTAAGTTATTGGAAAAAAGATTTTATGCAGCCAAGTACCAGGGAGATAGAGCCTAAGATCACAGCTGGTGGACCAATCATTCATGAGCCTCTGTTCTCTGCTATTTTTCAAATTTCCTTTCACTGTTTGAGAAATGACTGTGTAAAGAAGACTGTGTATGTACAGTGGAACAATTGGTAAAAAAAAAATATGGATATGGAATGACAGAAACTATGAGTAAAACGGTTATACATACACGAAAGAAGAGGAGCTGTATGCATGAAATACGTAAAAAGAGAGTGTAGAAGATAATGTGAAATGAAGTGGCTGTGTGCGTGAAAAAAATGTGGAGGATGTAAGCAGTTGCACACGTAGACAGAGTATGAAAACAGAGTGATGTTGAATGAATAATCCAAGAAATATGGATGTAAAAGAGTCGTATTCAACTTGGTCAAGTTATACACTTAGTTGTTAAACAGGTGGAGTGGTGAAGTTCGGTTGAAAATGACAGATCAGTTTGGAAGAGTCGTATTCAATTGGGATACGTCTTGCTGTAATTAACCGTTAAAACAGTGAAGTGTGAGTTTATTAAGATGGAAGGCGTGTAATCAGGTTTTAGATGCTAGCACACAGTTGATTCCCAAATTGGAATTTCCTACCCCAGATATCCGAATTAAATCAAACTATCAGTTCATTAATTGAAATTCCGGTGGTTTTTTTTTTTTTTCACGTGGCAGACAAAAAGAGGCTTCAGAGAACCGAGAAATTCTCTCAAACCACCATGAATTTCTTAAAACTATATCTAGGTTATCTAATTGACCATACTGCCAAAAAAACCCATGTTTTATTTTTTCCAAATTCGTTTTCATTTGGCCGAAACGTGTAGTTAAAGTTTGACGTTTTTTTTGTTTTGCGTTTTTTCCTAAATTGTTGTGGCAAATGCGTTTTCTTCAAGTTTGCAATATCTACAGTAGCCAGTGGCAGCAAGTGAACATCTTTTACAGTAACTATCCCATGTTTTCGTAGAAACAACTAAATCTTTCACATGTTGAGCTATGGGTAGTTTTGCAATTTTCAGCACAGAGAATAGCCTCTGTTGCTTCATCGATGACTGGATCAAGAACAGAAACAACTGTTGTAGCATAAGATGGTTTAGCTTTTGGCTTGACTGGCTTTCCTTCCCTTCCTCCAGTGCAGCATTACTTCAAACAAAGGTGCACTCTCAGAATAATTTGATCAAGGAATTATAAATCGATTAACCCCAAATTCTAAGTCGACGATTACATCAGACTCCTGAGAAGTTCTTGGTTGATGAATTTGAGCTTGTCAAAGATATAATTTGTTGATTCGAATGTGCTTTCCCCTTATTTTAGAGCCAAAATGAAGACAATGTCTACAAGTAGGGCAGGAAGAGTTAGAATGAATCCATTTGTCTACGCATTCTGTGTGGAAGCCATGGTTGCAATTCAGCAACATTGTGGCATCTCTTGTCATGAATTCTGCCAAATAGATAACGCACTCTATTCCAAGCTATGGCATAATTATTTGAGTCGATCTTAGTTAACTCCATAGAGCTGTAGTTTTTTTTTTTCTTTTTATTATTTTTGCAGGTTTGTTTCTAGGCCAAAGCTCAAACATGAATGTAGATTTCTTATTAAGGCCACAATGGAAATTGGAATTGGAGATAGCCATTGCTTGTTTCCTTTTTTTTCTCTGAAATTGTGAAATTTTATAAGAAGGATTAATGATTTTCAATTTCAGGCAGCAAAGACTTAAAGGAAAACATGCTAAAAACAAGACTTTGACTGAAGTCTTAAGCTGATTTTTTATCAATCTGGGCTGGGTGACTAGGATAGGATCCATGTCGAGACAATTCCGGAGATGCCCATGTGGTCAGTTTCTTCATTGGATGCCTGTAACCTACTAAACCTTGAAATTAGCTGCGGAATTCACAGTTAGCTGCAGAATCAGGCTGCATTCCGCAGCTAATTTGCAAAATCTTATTAAAATAGAACACAGTGTTTTGAGGACCACTACAAACCATAACCAATCAATCTGGGACAGCTGAACCTATCAAAGCAGTTGGGTTTCATTATTATTTTTTGTTTATTTTTTTTTATTGAATCAATTGAAATGATGAAGTTTATTTTGTCTCTTTTTCTTTCTTTTTTTTTTATTTACATAACAATTCTTTTTCTGATCCTCCAGATCACACAAAGTGCAGGAGAAGAGCATACTCAAGATTTTTTTTATTTATTTTTTAAATGTAAGAAATAAGGTCTCCTAATTACACTTCCCCGACAACGACGCCAAAATGTCTAGTCAATTGAACGTCTTAAATTGCTCTACATAAATTATCAATCCAGGTATCGTAAACTGATGAAGTGTGGTGCACCATATGTGCTTAGTTGACCTTTTTCTTACTTCGTTGTTTTATAGTTTATGTTGTTTTTAGGGTTTTGTTCTTGTTGGTTTCCTAAAGTGTTTAATGCAAATGGAAATCCTATTCTAAGGTCTTAAGAATACTTTTAAAGGTCAAGTATGGATGTAGATTTCAAGACAAGGTTTATGTCCCTTATGATAACTTCCAAAACTTAACATTTTAAAATATCTCAAAACATGTTATTGATCAAATCAGTACTTGAACAAAAGTGTAAATATGCAGCTACTTAAATCAAATAAAAGATGAAATATTGATCATGAAATCACTGTCTCTTCTACCCATCTAATTACAAAAATGAAATCTAAACTATTGCACTCAAACAAACCAAAAATTGCAGACTAACGAAAGCAAGATCAATTTACTTCACTTATAATCCGATAACTCGCCAAGTAGCTTTTCCGAGTTAAGCCATGGCTCTGGAGATAACGTCAATAACATGAAGAATTGATATCTAAATTACCTACTTGCAAATGAAAGTAAAATCAAGTCACTTCACTTATAATCCGATAGCTCGCCAAGTAGCTTTTCGGGGTTAAGCCATGGCTCTAGAGATAACGTCAATAACATGAAGAACCTGATATCTAAATTACCTACTTGCAAATGAAAGTAAAATCAAGTCACTTCACTTATAATCCGATAGCTCGCCAAGTAGCTTTTCGGGGTTAAGCCATGGCTCTAGAGATAACGTCAATAACATGAAGAACCTGATATCTAATTGCAGAGATGAAAGTAAAATAAAATCACTTCACTCATAATCCGATAGCTCGCCAAGTAGCTTTGCGGGGTTAAGCCATGGCTCTGGAGATAAGTCAAATCACATGAAGAATTTGATATCTAAACTAACTAACAACAACAAGTAAATAAGACTGAAATCAAAGCATATTTGAAATTGAAAAGCTTAAGAAAAAGTTCAGCAGAGAGGCAAATCTCATGTCACTATTTGATGCAAAAACATGTAAAGAAAAACTAATCTACAATCAACCGGTTGAACACACTTGCATGAATTAAAATTGCATCAATGGAAACTCTAATCTATCAAACTTGAAAGCAATCAAATGACATAATGAAATCAAAGCAAAATTACAAAATAAAATCTACTCTACCTTACATTCTAATGTGCTCCATGACATCTACTTCACATCTCCTTCCATGTTGAGAACATCAAAGCTTTATTCAAATTCTTCAAAATTACAAAGTACAACAAAGTTTTCCAAAGCTTTCAAAAGCCATCAAGGAAGAACTATAAACTCCAAGCTAAGCTAAGACTAACAAGCTAACAAGCTCTAAACTAACAAATGAAGGAGAGAGATCTCCTATTTATACAAAAAGATGAGAAGCCATCTCATTAATGAGAGTCCATAATTCTCTCCTTCTACCTCTAGAGTCCTAATCAAAATAGGAACTAATAAGACACATGTCTTCTTAGAGTTTCAATACAATTAGGAGATGTGACACATATCCTTATGATCCCATGATTCTTTCCACTCAAATTCGAATTTGGCCTCAGAGTGCCACATAAGGGTCTTCTAGAAGCCTCATTTTAACCTACACATGTCAACAATCTCAACCCACTTGTTAGGTATAAGCCCATGCACATTATTTCCTAATTTTTAACCACAAATTCACTTTAAAAGGCTCAGAATTAATCAAGTTTGGAAAAACGTAAATGTGGCCCAATGATAATGAAAGTGGGATGAATGTGGTGACACAGTAGTGAAATGGAGGTGAAATGGAGGTGATATAATGGACATAATAGTGAAAGTGTAATGGAAATGAATGACATTTTCAAGACCCAACAGGCACAATTTGTTCATCAAGCAAGGGAGGGATTGCATGGTCACCTTCGCCCAACTCTATTTGTTGCTCAACGTGCTCACTGAGACCAAAGGCCTCCTTCAGGACATTGACGATAACAGACTCCACCTTGACTTTTGATTTATCCACTTTGAAGTCCAAGTTTTCCAACTTAGTCACAATTAAATCAATTGTTTCCTGAATATTTTCGACATCCTTTTTTAAAATTCCAAGCTGGCTTGTGACCAAAGCAAAGTGGGAATGAGCTTCAGAGATAATTTGCTCCCCAATTATGGAAATTATCTCCTCAAATTCATATTTTAATGCATGCACCTGCTCATATGGAGGATTATTGACGCCATTCCTTGAAGCAGAGGCCATACCTTCAACTTGGTGAAATTTGATGGAGAGTCACTACATTTGTAACCTGCTAAGCCAACCCTTTATATCCAAAATTGACTCCATATATTGGTGGTAGGATGAGTCCATTCACATTTGTTGCTACCCTCCTTCCATCACTTTGAGAATAACTGTAATTTGATCACCACTTCTGCTAGTTTGATATCACACACGAATGTTAGGGATCAATCTTCCTCTGAGGTTGCATGAGTGGATCCTATTCTTCTAGTCCATTCTAAAACTTGGTTGATGCCACTCCACTTGCTTGGATACCCTTCTAGACACTTAGATATCCCACTTGTTAACTCGATTAATGGGCTCTAACAACCTACAAGAATGATCATCAAGGCTCCTTAGTGCCTTGGATTTATTACTAAAATTATGTTTCTTTTGAGATACATAATCCTCCTTAATGGCATTCACCTAGATCAAATTCCTTAGGATATGCAGAATCATGGGATATGACATATTGATGATCTGCCTTGCCCCTCCATCAAAGTTCCTTGGGCCAATTTGACCCCTACTTTAGCTTGGTTATCTGCCAATTGATTGTTTTCTCATTTAATATGGTAGAAATCAAGATCTTCAAATTTATCCATAAGAAGTTGTATTCTTTGATACATTCGTGTCAATTCATTTTCCATACAATTCTTCAATTTGTAGCATTTTTGGATGGTGATGAGAGAGTCTCCAAATACACTTAACTCGTAGATTCCCTCAGCCACTGCAATCTTCATCCCTTGCCAAAGTCCTAATACTTCTGCTTGGTTGTTTGAGGCAATGCCCAAACCCCATGCAAACTTTTTCAATACGTATGCTCTCCTCAGTCAATGCAGGTTCATTTGTTTCTTCTGTCTACTCGAACTGCTCATCTACTAGTAAAGTATCAACAATGTGTGCAGCCAGAGCATTCATGTTGTGGTTCCGCTATGGGAATGTTTTCTCTAAATGCCATTCCTGATGGAAGGAACAATAGTTATCCATGTTGATACTTTCAATATTCAACACAACATTTGAACTTTGGGTAGATTTAGTCAGCTGACTATTGTTGTTGGTATTTCTTCTGAATGGGAAAGACTTGGGGGGCTTGTTATTGGTAGAAGCCTCACTTCAATTTCTCTTCAATTCTGAGACTTCATTGGTGAGTGCCTTTAGATATTTAGTCAAGCTTTCAATATCAACAAATTCCTTTTCTTTAGCCTTACTCATGTCTTCGATCTTGCATGCAACTTTCATGTTGTTGATGTCTTCACCCTCCAAAGGGTCTTTGATCTCATGGAGTCTTTTGGGCTGCTTCGATCATCAAGATTTCAATGTGTTCCTTTTTCTTGAATGCTTCCTTTAACTACCCTCTTTTCCTGATCTTCTTCATGCATCCTTGCCATGCTATTCTTGAAATACTTGCAACTGCAATCACTCATGGCAAGCAAACATCGACTTGAAAAATATCCTATCCTAACATGTTTCATGAAAACTTCCTATTCATGACTTAATGGTGTGCTCGGAGAGGACAATGAAACTTCTGGGTGCAAGGGTGCACTATGAAAGGTTGAAGGGTTGGAGCTTCGAGGCTTTAGGGTGTGCTCATGCGCTCAAGGGAAGAGATAAAGCTCAAGGGAGACAAGGAGGGCACATGGCACACTGTTGAAGGATAAAGGATGAGGCTTTAGGGCTTCAAGGTGTGCTCATGCGCTCAAGGAGGGTGTAGCTCTTCGAGTGGAAGGAGTGTGCTTGACTTGATTTTTTAGGGTGCAATTTGGAACAGGGAAGGGGAATGATGCTTAGGAGTGCGTTATATGCTCTTGGAGGGTGCAGGGTGCAGGGTGCACTTCCAAACAACGAAGGATTCCCAATCAAGGTTTGAGAGTGCGCCATGTGCTCCTAGCCTTAATGGGTTAACTTGTACAACCAAAATTTTTCTAAGTCTGGAAGATAAAACAAGGGGCAAACACAATGAGTTTAGACATGAAATCATGTGTGACACATACCAACTCAACAATAAAACATAGACATGCTTGAACAATGATAAATACACATCAAAACTCTGATTTACAAACACTCCCTAAGTGCAATGAACAAAGTGCATGCGACTGCGACCAAAAGTGTCATTTTATAACAAACAAAGGCATTATGACCATGAAATGCACTAAACATGTTCTAATCAATGTGACGACACTTAAGAATGATCATGACACTTGAACATGTAGAATGACTTAAGACGACATTTGATGACCAAAGCGACACTTGATGCGACAGTTAGGTAGGATCCAAAATTTGAATGTAGTGTAATTTTTGGAGAGCGTTATTAACTGTGAATCTACCAAGTGTCGAGAGGGATCAAATCTCTTGATGTGTAAACCTCTTTTATATTGAAAAGATATTTGATACATCTCAGCGCTAGGTAGATCTAGAATTAAGATAAATCTAGATCAACCTTTCCCCCTTTAAATAGATTATATTTTACATGAATACCATAGGTAAATACAATAAGTTTATATAATATTTTTATTTTATTATATAATTTTTTTTAATTATTTAAATGTTAAAAAAAAGTCCATACATTATTTAATATTTATTTATTTTTATAAAAAAATTATATATATATATATATAAATTAAATTTTAAAATAAGTTTTAAATATTAAAATAAATTTGCCTAAAACCTTCTCGAATATGCATTTCAGAAAAATGAAAATCCTCACACGATAAATGCTTTTTATAAAAATTGAAAAATCAATATCATTATTGTATAAATATTTCATCTTTATTTAGAACCAAGATGTTGTTCAAACACCTTTTCTCCATTATTACTTAAAAGTGAAAAATTGAAACAGAAAATTCTTTCAATAAATATACATATAAAAATACTATCAAATAATAATAAATTTTAAAGCTTCAAATTAAAAATAAGATTATAAGTTTTCTCAAAGAAAATTTGAAACAATAAATTGACTTAAAAGAATTGAAACAATGTTCTTTTGCCTCTTTGCACTGAGAATAATCTTAAGGCAAAAGGCTCTTTGCATTGAGAAAAGATGTAAAACTCTAAAACAAAGGCCTTGTCTTTTCTAGGGCAATGAAAAGTATATAAAAAAAATAGTTATATATAACTCTTTGCATTGAGAATAATCTTAAGGTAAAAGACTCTTTGCATCGAGGAAAAATGTAAAACTCTAAAACAAAGGCCTTGTCATTTTTAGGGCAATGAAAAGTATATTAAAAAAAGGGTTATATATATTTTTATATAGTAATTAGTTGAAGTAATTTTTTTTTTAAATTATAAAATATTTTTTATTTTTTATTTTTATTTTTGTTGTTTTGTGTGGTTCACAAACATTTTTGGTCATTGGGTGGCCACTACAGGTTGATCAAAGGGGATCAAACCTTTCGGCCATGGCAGCCCTGACCCCAAAAGTTTTTGGGAATTAACCTTGTGACCTCCTATTTAGCGAGGCCCCGACTTAACCGATTGAGCTAAACTAAATTAAATTATGAAATATTATTAAAATGAATTGCAGATTAAATTAATTGATCAGTATCTTAAAATTTATAAATTAAATATACTAGTAATTTAACGCAAATTAAAACATTTATTTATATATATATATATATATATATATAAAATAATCTTGAAATATATTAGTTTTTTAAATCCTATTTATATAAAAACATGTACTCTTTTAACTTTCAAAGTGATTGGATAGATTCTAGGTTTCAAAAAGTTTGTTGAGGTCTTTTTTTAGTCAAATCTATAATGGAAGTCAATTGTCTCTCAGACCAGAAGCCTCTTCTCCTTCACTTCTCTCCATCTAGCAGTCTAGAATCCATCCCCTTCAGATTTAATCCCTCCTAGTTGGATGAAGAAAATTATCATTCTCTGATCACGAATCTATGGAGACGTCTGATTCGATTGGATTCATCTCCCTTCATGAGTAATTAAAGAAATTTTGAGGTCTAAAATGAGCCTCCTAAGGAATATTATAAAACAATAATGAAAATAATAAAATAATATTAGATTACCTCATCAAGTTTTGGAGGGGAAAAAGAAAAAAAATACATTTTTCACCTCGTATTTTCAACTTACCTCCATATGATTTTACTAAAATTTTGAGTGGGAGAAGTCATTGAATGCATAATTTAATTTTTCATCCAAGGAGTATCCATGTTGCATACTTTCGATGGACCTTACTACAAGAAAAATATGAAATACATGAAAAACGTGATTCCAATAACGTTTTTCATGTATTTCATATTTTTCATATAGTAGGGTCTATCGAAAGTATGGAACATGGGTATTCATTGGATGAAAATTTAATTTCTACATCCAACGAGTGCTCCCGCTTGGCATTTGAGTGAAATCGTAGGGAGATAAGTTGAAAAAATAGTTATTTATTTATTTTTATCTTTTTACTTTTTTTCTCCAAAAATGGTGAGTCGTCCACCATGATTGACATTATCATATTGAATTCTATTGGTTCTTATAAAGTTGATTTTTGTTGTACAATTTTGTTTTGAGGCCCATCTTTTACCTCAATTTTTTTTTTTAATGTAATTTTTCAATAACCTAGAAAATATTGAGTAGGCTTCCAATGTTTGGGAAAATGAGTATTATGTCAAGTCTCATGCAAGATCAGTCAAAGTGGAAAAGTAGCCTGAAGAATTGTACAAGCCTCTAAAAGGGGGACCATCCCCCTTGGATAATCTTTCCAAGACAATATCCTTGGAAGCCGAGCGACACTCTCTTCTTCTTCAGTAGGAGGAATGCTAAAGATTAAAAGTTAGGGCAATATGACTACAAGCGAGTGATAGTAATACCATATTTTTCAATCAATATGCTAATTTAAGGAAGAAAGCAAACACTATCTGGAAAATTGAGGATTTGATGGTAACTCATTGCATTTCATATATAAAGAAGAAGAATGGGTTTGCTTCTTTCATTCTATTTTTAAGGCTCTGTAGGGATCCCCCATCTAGGAAATATTAGAGGTGGTATCTATATTTCCCCATGTACTCACTAAAGAAATGAATACTTTTTAATCAGAAGTGGTCTTAGAATAGGAGGTGTTGGCTACTCTACGTGCTCCATACAAAACTTTAAAATACAGGATCTCGATGGGTTCTTGGTGGAATTTTACTCGGGATTCTATGACTTGATAAAGGAGGACCTATTAAAAACAATCAAATAATCCCAAGAGTCTTGCAAGGTTGTGGGATCCTTCAAAGCCACTTTTCTTTGTCTTATTTCGAAATTACAGGATGGGTCCTCCTTTTGCTGACTATCGACCGATAACATGTTACAATGTTATCTACAAGTCAATCTCAAAGATTATTTCCCAAAGGCTAAAGTTGATCTCAACTCTTTCATTTCATAGGAACAATTCGGGTTCCTCCATAACAGGGACATACATGATGCAATCACTATTGCATAGGAAGTGCTACAATTGGCCAATAAATCTAATTTGAGCAATGCTATACTTAAAATGGACCTATATAAAGCATTTGGCATGGTGAATTGGAATTTTCTTAGGCTGATACTCATTTATATGGGATTAGCAATCAATATGGTGAATTTGATAATGGGGTGTATTCAATCAGTCTCATTTGAAGTTATTATTAATGGGGCTCCCTCCAAATTATTCTGAGCATCTTGTGGGATTGGACAAGGATGCCCATTGTCTCCTCTCCTTTTCCTTATTATTGCTGAGGCTTTGAGTTGGTTGATTGCAAAATTCAGATCAAGGGGTCTACTGCAAGGTACTAAAATTTCTGAATCTGTTTCTTTCTCTCACTTACTATTTGTGGAGGATGTTCTGTGTAGTATCATCGAAGATCAGAGAGACCTTACATCTCTCAAGAGCTCATTGGACTTTATTTGTTTGGCTATTGGGATGGTAATCAATGCAAACAAGTCATGGCTGATTTTCCATGGTATTGCAAAGGACCTATATATTCAATTGAGACATTTTTTTTCCTTTTCCTTAGAAGTAGCTTGATGAAGGATTAAAATATATAAGCTTTTATCAAACAAAATAAATAGATGAACACTAATTGGTTATGGACAGTGAGAAAAGTGGAATCTAGAGTCTCCAATTAGGCCACTCGCTCCTTATCTCAAGGTGGGCATCTTTCCCATTGAAGTCGGTATTTGAAAGTATTCTAGTTTATTGGATGTCTATTGTTGTTATCCCTAAAAGGATTCTTACATTAATTAGAGAAGCGAGTTTTGAATTTTTGTGGTACGATTCTAGAAGTTTAAAAAGTATGGAATTGGGCAAATGGCCTAGATTAGAAAACCCTTAAGTGTTAAAAATAGCAATAAGAAATTCCAATTTAATTTGTCCTTAAATTAAATTGTGAATTAAAATCAAATTCTATTCTCATAGCAACTTGTAAATAGTTAATTAAGTTAAATTGACTTAATTGACTTAGGAATTTCGAGTTGAAAGTCTATCTGGAGTCATGTAAGTGTGATACCTAAATTTTAGGGGTCCAGGTTGATTTCTTTGGAGTTGTAATTAGATAAATCAGTTCAACTGAGTTATAGTCAGTTAAATTAGTTCTAACTGTTGGAGGAACTAGTAGAGGTTTAGTAGTGAGTCAATGCACTAATGCATCCTCAGTGCCACGCCGGTTGATTGAAGATTCACACACAAATAATTCATGCATGTTAGTTCACAGGAAGACCCAGTTGAGACTAGAGTGCAAGGACAATGTATTATTAGTTTTATGATTTTCTGAGTTGTACAAATCATGCATGCAATCAATTATGGACCTAAGTTTGGATTGCATAGTTTGGAAGAAGGATTTCCCTATTAAATATGGGTTTATCCTCTTAGGAGTTGCGCAAGGAAATAGGGGCTTGGCAGACACCAAAATTGGATAAGTGTTGACTAGAGAAGGCTTGTGAGGTAGAGAGTTGACCGTTCTTGCATAGAAATTGTTCTAGTGAGAACAAGCATTGTATTTTATTCTCAGATTTCTAATTAATGCAATATAGATAGTGAGTGTTTTGAGAAATTCCTTTCCCCAGAGAAATATTGTGTTATGTGTGATTTATATTCTTTCTCTTGCTGATTATTGTTTTCATCGATCATTATTGGTTTCCGCTTTTGAAAGTAGAGTAGATTCTTGTCTTTTGTTTTAGAAAATTACATGAGCTGTTGAATCTACAGAAAAATCTACATGGTATCGGAGCTAAAGACAGTATAGAAGAGGATATTTCGAGTATGTTGTGCAGGTGAAATTCGAATTTGTAGTTCATACTTTAGAGTCAGCGAATGGATTTCTATGGTTTGAGACTTGAGTATGCCTTGGAAGGAAACTCAAATTACATAGCTTGGAATGACAAGATGGAAGCAGTGCTAGAAATGGCCTAAAGGAATTCATTGATCAAGACATTCCTAAGCCTCCAACATCATATGCCAATGATCTAGCCGAACGGAGAAAGTGTGTGGCAAAGGCGAAGCGAATTATTGTTGAGGGAGTTCGAGACCACATTGTCTCGAGTCTCCATGGAAAAGAAACTTCGTATGATATGTGGAAGGAATTGACAGATTTGTTTCAAAATAACAATGACTATAAAAAGTTGGCATTGAAGGACAAACTCAGAAAGATCAAGATGGAGAAGGGCGATTCAATTCTGAAATACTTGACCAAGTTCACTCATTATCGAGATGAGCTTGGAAGTGTTGGGATTACTGTTGCCGAGGATGATATGGTGAGACTAGATCTTCTAGGACTCCTTAATATTTCGCATAGTTATTAGGACTATGTCAATGGGAGGGAGAAGCTGCTAGATTGGGAATGACTATGGTCGGATTTGGTAGAGGAAGAGATTCAGAGGAGCACCAGGGACGGATCCTCATCAAAGATTGATGATAAGAAAAATTGTGCCTTAGTGGGTAAGGGAAAGAAAGGGAAGGGGAAGGCGTCCCATTCCAAATTAGATTCTTGTCATGGAGGCAAGAAGAAGGACATGTCCAAAGTCAAGTGCTTTCATTGTCATGAGCTGGGACATTTTGCTACAAATTGTTTGCTGAAGAAGTCTAAGAAGAAGCCCTCAGGAGGAGCGGCAGGTGAGACTCTTGCCTCAAAATTCAAATTGGACTTTACCTTCATCGCATGCATGGTTTCATCGATGATGGGTACCGTATGGTACCTAGACAATGGAGCTTCTTTCCACATGATTGGTAACAAGGAGCTCTTTAGTGACTTGGAGGAGAAGGATATCCAAATGCATATCAAGATGGGTGATGATGGTAGGTATAGTGCTATCGGGTTGGGTACAGTTACCTTTCAGAGGGAGTCGGGTGCTCCCCTCACTTCGTGAGATGTTATGTATGTTCCTGGTTTGAAGAAGAACTTGGTATCTGTTGCCATGTTGGAGGATAAAAGCTATGATGTGATCTTTAGTAAGGGAAAGACATTCCTCGTCACATAACCACGGGACAGGTAAAGAGGATAGGGATTCGGGTGAAGAATATCTACAAGTTGGAGGTAGAAGATTGTGTTGACTTGAGCACGAAAACGAAAAAGGTGCTGAGTCGATACATTGGTGAGTTGTGGCACAGGTGGTTGGGTCACTTGCATCATGGCACTCTGAAAATCGTGCAGCAAATTTCTACCAGTCTTCCAAAGGTACACTAGAGCAAGTTGACACATGAAAAGGGTGTACTTTGGGAAAATTCACCAAAGCTTCCTTTCACGACAAAGACAACTGAGCACAGGTGATTCTAGATCGAGTCCATTCAGATGTGTGTGGACTGTTCTCGACAACATCCATGACCAAGCACATGTATTATGTTAATTTTTTGACGATTTTTCTCATAAATACTAGATCTTTTTCATGCAGAAGAAAGATCAAACTTTTGCAAAGTTTTGTGAATTTAAAGCATTGGTCGAGAAAGATACTAGTAGGAAGGTTAAAGCTCTCAGGAGTGATAACGGTGGAGAGTATGTGTCAAATGATTTTAAAAACTTATGTGCAGAAAAAGGGATTAAATGGGAGTTGATAACACCCCATAACCCACGACAGAATGGGATGGCTGAAGGGAAGAATAGAAGCATTGTAAGGGCAACACGGGCGATGTTGCATGATCAGGGCCTACCACTACACTTGTGGGCTGAGGCATGCAACACCACTGTTTATTTACAAAACAGAATCACTCATTAAATTCTTGGGATGAGTACACCAGAGGAGGCTTTCTCAAGGAAGAGACTAGATGTGGGTCACTTCAGGATTTTTGGGTCATCGGTATATTTCCATGTGACCAAATATGCACGGAAGAATCTTGAGCCGACAACAAAGTTGGGGATATTTATGGGGTACACTAATACACCTCAAAACTATCAGGTGTATATGTCGACCAATAGGATGATAGTGATTCGCAGGGATGTCAAATTCGATGAAGAGAAGGCCATGTGATGTTCCCTTGAGAGGGAGCTTCAGCTACATGCAATTGAGGAGATTTTAGCTCCTAAGGAGGAGCTTCAGATTAATGTGGAGCAACCACATGCAAAGGATTCAAGAGTGGAGACATCCACTCAGGCAGAGTCTTCTAAAGATGGGAGAAAGCGGCCCAGAGAGGCTGACAGGTTATTTCAGGATGTGAGAGAGAATGTGGGAGCACCCACATCAAAGTGTAGGCAGAGGAGGTCGCTTGAGAGGTACAATGGATACATGGCTCTTATGAGCAGATGTGTTGAGACAAAGCCATATTATTTTGAGGAGGCAATGCAACAACCAATTTGGGTTGATGCCATGGTGGAGGAGTATGACTCCATTGTTTGTAACAGTGTTTGGGATGTGGATCCATGACCGACAGACAAGTGAGTGGTGAGCTCCCGATGGTTTTACAAGGTAAAGCAAGCAGCATATGGTAGTGTGGAGAAACATAAGGCTAGGTTTGTGGCCCAAGGCTTTTCTCAGGTAGAGGGGATTGATTACAATGAGACCTTTTCTATTTTTGCAAGGTACTCATCAATCAGATCCATTTTGGCACTATCAGCGCAGATGGGTTGGAAGATACATCAGATGGATGTAAATACAACCTTCCTTAATGGAAAAATTGAGGAACCGTTGTATATTAAGCAGCTTGAAGGTTTTGAGACCTTTGACTGTGAGTCACATGTGTGCCGACTCAAGCAAGCATTGTATGGGCTGAAGCAAGCACCCCATGCTTGGTACACCTAGATTGATAGTTATTTCACCGGGTTGGGCTTCACCAAAAGTGAAGCAAATGTGAACCTGTACCATATTGTGGTGGAAGGTAAATTGTTGATTATTTTTTTTTATGTCGACAATTTGATTATGATAGGTGATGATAAGCTAATCAAGTCTTACAATGAGGATCTTGCAAGAGAGTTTGAAATGAAGGACTTGGGGCTCATGCACTACTTTTTGGGCATGGAAGTATGGCAAGCTGATGGGGAAATTTTTGTCTCTCAGGGCAAGTATGTCCACGAGACACTGAAAAGGTTCCACATGGAGAGCTGTAAACCCATGGTGACTCCTCTAGCAGGTAACTAGAGGAGGGAGGAAGCTACTTCAGGTGAAGTAGTGGAAGCTACTATTTACAGGAAGCTTGTGGGTTCATTAATGTATTTGGTGAACACACGACTAGACATGTGCTATGCAGTTAACCAACTTAGTCAAGCGATGGTTAGGCCTACCAAGTTGTATTGGAAGGCAGCCACGCATGTGTTGAGATACCTCAGAGGCACTACTCAGTATGGATTGTGGTACAAACGGACAAAGGGAGTGAAGATTCAAGGCTTCATCGACGCAGATTTGGCAGGGAGTTCGTCTGACAGGAAGAGTACATCAAGAGGGATCTTCAGTATTGGGTCAACAACTGTTTCTCAGTACAACAGGAAACAAAGATCAGTTGCACTCAGTTTGGCAAAGGCAGAGTACATCGCTGCTAGTCAAGCAACATGTGAGGCCATCTGGATGAGGAAGATTATGGTTGGTTTGTTTGGTCAGCAAATGGATCCAACTGTGATTTACTCTGACAATCAGAGTTGTATCAAACCCTCCGAAAATCCAATTTTTCATGATCGGTCCAAGCATATTGATATCCGATATCTCATCTTTGAGATTGTGTGCAGAGACGGATCATGTTGTTGGAGTACATTCTCACAGAGGAGTAGGATGTTGTCATTTTGGCAAAGGCATTGTCAAGATGTAAAATCGAGTTTCACAGACACATGATCAGGGTAGTTGATAATCCCTTTCTTGTTGAGAGGGAGTGTTACAAATAGCAACAAGAAATTCCAATTTAATTTGTCCTTGAATTAAATTGTGAATTAAAATCAAATTCTATTCTCATAGCAACTGGTAAGTAGTTAATTAAGTAAAATTGACTTACGAATTTTGAGTTGGAAGTCTATCTGGAGTCATGTAAGTGTGATCCCTAAATTTTAGGGGTCCAGGTTGAGTTCTTTGGAGTTGTATTTAGATAACTCAGTTCAACTGAGTTATAATCAGTTAAACTAGTTCTAACTATTGGAGGAACTAGTAGAGGTTTAATAGTGAGTCAGTGCACCAGTGCATCCTCAATGCCACACCAGTTAATTGAAGTTTCACTCACAAATAATTTATGCATGTCAGTCTAGAGGAAGACCCAATTGAGACTAGAGTGCAAGGATAATGTACTATCAATTGTATGATTTTCTGAGTTGTACATATCATGCATGCAATCAGTTATGGACCTAAGTATGGATTGTGCAGTTTTAGAAGAAGGATTTCCCAGTTAAATATGTGCTGATCCTCTTAGGAATTGCGCAAGGAAATAAAGGCTTGGCAGGTAGCAGAATTGACTAAGCGTTGGCTAGAGCGGGCTTGTGAGGCAAAGAGTTGATCATACTTGTGCAGAGATTGTTCTAGTGATAACATGCATTGTATTTTCTTCTCAGATTTCTAATTAATGCAATATAGATAGTCGAAGTTTTGAGCAGTTGCTTTCCCCATAGAAATATTGTGTTATGTGAGATTGATATTCTTCCTCTTGCTGATTATTATTTTTATCGATCATTATTGGTTTCCGTTATTGAAAGTAGAGTAGATTCTTGTCTTGTGTTTTAGAAAATTACATGAGTTGTTGAATCTACAAAAAAATCTACATTAAGGAACTCAGATGATGTGGCATAAAAGACATACATTTGTTCACCATAGCTCTTGCAGGTAAGAACCTATGGAGGGTCTCTCTAAAAGGATCTCTCTGGTGCAAAGTATTTCAAACAAAGTACTTCCCATAAATGTCTACAACTGAGTGGTTTGGACTCCCTAGAAAATCCTCCAAAGGATCAATTGTTTGGAAGGCGTTGGTCAAGGCATTTCCTGTAGTCACAAAATGGGTTTCATGGTGGTTGGGCTAGTAGTGAAATCAAGATTGGAATTGATACTTGGAATGGAGCCAGTAATGATTACAAACTCTCAGATCCACTCATTCAAGCACTCAACCAGGCCAATGTTTAACATTTAGCAAATGATAAGGTTTAATCCCCTTAATTCAAAGGCAGGAGTGGATGGAAGTTGGCCTTTTCTCTGGGACGCATAGGTGATTTAGTAGATGAATGTATATGTATATTGACTTGCTTTGTTCGAATTTCATCTCTTTGAGAGACAACGTTCCAAATTGTCCTTTTTGGACTCAAAATCATCAATCTAGTAAGTTTACGACCAAATTGGGATACAAATCTTGGGCGAAAGATAACTTTAATGGCCAAAATCCCTGGTGGTGGAAGGTAATTTGGAAAGTCAATAGCCCTCTAAAGAAAAAAACTTACTTCATGGATGGAACTCAATAACAAGTTACTCATCTTATCAAGCAAGGATGGATCAGGCTGAATAGATTCCCTCTTTTTTTCGGCTCAGGAGGAAACACATATTCATCTAATTGTTCATTGTAGCTATGTATCTTAGATCATATTTGTCATATGGTGAAAATTTAAGCCCAAATCTAGCTGGGTAAGGTCGAGCCTAGGGGAGTGCTTTAGGTCATGGATGTATAATAAACAAGTTAGATCCTTTAGTGGGCTCCCTTGTCTATTGACAACTTATATATGGAGAACCAAAAACCTCATTATATTTCATGACAATATTATCTCTCATGAATCTTCTTTAGCTAAATTCATATCTCTTTCTCTAGAATATAAATTTGATCTGAAACAACAAAAATAAAGGAATTTAATTGTTCCTGAATTGAATTTTGACTCCCCTTGCAGATATTCTGATGGTGCCAACCAAGGATATTCTCCTTTGTAATTCCCCCAATTTTTGCATTACCTTATGAGGAGATTAGGAGGAGTTCAGTCACAGTTGCTAGATTACATTATTGGTGGACCTAGAGGGTTCTGAGTTCTTGTTGATGCCCCGAAAATCGTTGCAACAACATTGGGGAAACCACCCGGTCCGGACCTTAGTGCAGCTCCTTTTCCGTTTGGAATAGTGGCTCCGACTGGGGATAATGGGACCAGTTTCCCAAGAATTATAAGTAAACGGGATGGATGAGTGACTTATGATATAGGATGGTAATAAGCGAACAGCTAAACTATAGGCGAAATATAATAACTATAATCTAATCCCGGGACTTATCAATTGGTAGAGCGTAGCGTTTGATAATCTGTGCTTTAGGCAAGCATATAGATGACTCTAACACTAAAGCATAGATGTTTAAACCATTTAAGATTGCTCTGCATAATTAGTTATGCAGAGCGATAATAGCGAATTACTACACTTAGTCATTTATATCATTGCTACATGCATGAGTAAAAGAGATAACAAATCACAAAACATTCAATAGTGAAATGAAATAAAGATTTGCTGTTATATCGCATACATGTATTCAACAATAGCAAAGATAATAACACAACAATTCATATAAGAGGAAAGAACACAGATGCAGATAAAAGTACCATGTAAGCTGCTTGATCAATCCAGTATATTAATAACTATGTCGCAGTCCTTCCTTCAAACCAGAAAGCATTCCAAACAAGAGACAGTAGTGCGCAATTGTATACAATAGCCTTCTAATCAAAATTAAGAACCATCGGTCGAGTTTCACAAAAGAATATAGACTGAAGCACAATAGTGCAAACTTCAGCCTTTAAGTCTATTACAAAATTTTACGACCCTTTCCAAAACAATGAAAGGGTCTATAAATACTATGCTAATCTAAATATCTAAAAAAAAACTGAAAAGCTATTAAATTGGCATCAATAATATTTTTTTCCATCTTTCTGGCGATCTGGCAGTCGGCGATAATGCTTCATTCGGTGGTCTCTTTGCCTTTACACCTTAGCTGACATATCGCCAGCATTGGCTCTACTTCTGGTGGAGTGTTGAGACGTGAAGTGAGCTGGGCATCATATGTGGCATCCTGAATGTCGGAGATCAGGCATCCGAGGGCATCTGTTAAACATTTGAGAGCCGACCTTTGAGTGTGTGGCTTGATGAGAAAAGACCAATATGCTTCAGAGGTTAAAGTATTTACTCCGGTAATTAACTTCCTCTGTTCCTCCAAGTCATGATAACTTGTTTGTTCAATCACATTTGCTGTTGTTATACTTCCAGGTGTGCACTGAGAGATCAGGTTTGCTAAATAGAGTGTGTCGTTGACTAGATCGATCATATTGGTGGCAATAATTTTACACCTTGAAGCTGCCCTCTCCGCTTTCATCACCTAAGTTTCCCATTCCGTGAAGAGTATGTTCTTATACGTTTCATAGATTCAGGGCAAATTTGCCGCTTTTCCCTCTTCAGAATCTTGCCACTCAAGATATTCGGATAAGGTTTCTTCGGCCTGATCTAGCTCGCTTCTGGCTTTCTCTATTTGCTCACAAACTGCTGTAGATGTTTCGCATAATAGCTCAGCCTTAGAAAGTTGTCGGCATAGAAGTCTGATCTGAGATAGTAATGTGCCATTTATTTGAGCTGCCTCTGCTCGGAAATCTTTCACATTCTGGGTGCCCTTGATACCTTCGAGCTGTGCTGATAGTTGTGCTATTCGCTCATCTTTTGATTTCATCATCAGCTCGTTCGCCGTTCTCAACTGCGACAATGTGTCCGACAACTCTTTCTGCCTCTGGATTGCGCTCTGGTCTATCCTCTGTTTTTCGGCTTGCAGTTGCTGTGTTAATTCATTGTTCTGCTGTTGTTGTGCCAACAACTGCTCTTCTACCTGTGCTGCCTTGTTTTTCGCCTCAATTACCTCTGCCTGCAATGCACAAATCTCCTGGTCCTTAGTTTTTAACAAAAGACTTACCTCCGATGCTTTATCAATAGTCGCTGCGGAATAAGCTCCCGCATACTGCGACAACTTTGTCAAATCATCGGAAGGGTCCAATTCCTCCTTCCAGACTACATTCCCCGTGACTGTTTGCTCAGGAAAGAAGGAAGGTTGATCAAGCCTTCGTCTCTTCCTTGAGCGCTTAACAACTGCTTTGTGCCTAGGGCTGTAGAAAACGTCCAGGGGAGGAATATCTTCCACCTGGAGCACAATCTGATCGGAAGGGTCTTTGGTGATTACCTCGATTTCCTTTGAAGTGGGTGGGCCGCTGGTTCCGCTTAGAACCTGAGAAGAAGTGGTGTCTGTGTCTTTGGAGCCTTCATTTCTACTGATAATGGAATCGAATTGATTCCATTATTTAAGCAATTCAGGATCTATGGAGGTCTGTTTATGTTGCTCCATTTGGGATTTACTCTTTTCCTTTTCTTGTTCCGACCTCTTTTGCTCCTCCAGCTCTTTTCTTTGTTTCTCTTCTTACTCTCTTCTTTGCTTATTCGCTAATTCCTTTTTCTGCCTATCTGCCAGTTCTTTCTTTTGTTTTTCTTCTTCTTCCTTCTTCCGCTGTTCCTCCATCTGCTTTCTCTGTTCTTGTTCCTTCTGCTCTTTCTGCTGCTTTTCTATTTGCTCCTTCCTCTGCTTCTCTGCCTGCTGCTTCTTTTGCCTTTCCTCCTGTTGTTTCTGTTGTTCCTTAGTTATAACAAGAGGTTGGCTTGTCTATTTCTGACCAGGCTCACTTGAGGAGGACGCTGAGGTTAATGACAATAAATCTAGAGGCAGAGTTTGCAACCTCTGCTCTCTAAGTTTATTGAACTCAGTTAAATTCTCATCATTGTATTTCATCCTGGCAAGCTGTTTGGTTTGGCTTATTGTATCGGCAGCTGCGAACAGGTCATCAAACTCATCCTCTTGATGGTCAATCTTTGTCAGTTTGGCCTGTTCTAGGGCAATGAAAGCAGTCTTCCTTGGATCATAGAGTCTGGCTGGCATAGTCGGCAGAGATAAAGCTTGCATCTTTATAGCCTCCTTTTCTGCATGTTGAAGATTATGCAGAGTAAAAAACACCCATCCTCAGGGAAAAGGGGGCCAGCCCCTCTTCTTCTCTTTCTTGAGAGTTTGGGTTACACTTTCGGCCATAATTTGGTAGGAGATCTCTCGGGCTAACAGTTTGTCTGGAACATATAGAGGGAGAACATGCGGCTTGGCTTGGCTTCCATAAACTCTACTATAGGTAAAATGCTCCTCTCCAAACCAACTTGCGACAGCAGGTAAGTCGAAGGAAGCCAGATAGGAGATTTGGGAATGGGCCAATCAAAAATGGAATAATGAATGGGAACCATAAAGCCATTGCAAATTTGAAGCAAATGGTCCTTGTAAGAGGATTTCCACAATTTCTGATGATACAAATGAATGGGCGAAGGGTCTTGGGTGGTCCATCTCCAACCGAGGATGGGAAACTCAGAGTTAAAACACAATGTGTCCATAATGTAGGCACTATAATAAAATGGGGGAATTTTCCTTTCGGTGACTACAGATTTAGCTCTAAAATCCCGAACAGCTATAGTCAACTTATCAGAAAGAATGGTGGCCCAATCCATGATTATACTATTAACAGCGGCCTCCATCAGGGGAACCATTTCTATATCAAAATTGGCAGAATCATGTAATCCCCATAACCTACACATCATAATTCCCGCATAGCAATAGGGCGAAGCCAAAGAATCAACAGAGTACTTACCCGAGCTTTCGTGCTTGTGTTTGGCCGGGTTCTGCCTCCAATCCCGAATGGGCTCGGATGGTACTTCATTTTCAGCTGCAAACTTCTCCACGAAGTCTTTATTGTAGATTTTCTCTGGCTCAGGCAAATGATACATTTGCCTTAGGTGCTCTGGCTTAAACGACCCGAAAATCCGTCCGTCTCTTGTGTGGAATGTTTTGTCAATGATTGGAATTTCCTCGATTGCCCATCGCACTACATCAATGTAGGGAAGGACTTGCTCTCTGGCCACTATTCTGTGAAGAAAGGAATCGGCCAACTCTTTGAGAGTTGCATCGGACTTTTTGAGTGAGTCCGCAGTAGCCTCTGTCACTGAAACTTCCGGTTGCTCAGCTTCTAATAAATTATACGTGCCTTGCCATGTGGTCCTAGTGAGACCAGTGCACGTAGTGTCTGAAATTAGGCCTTTCTTCGGATTTGTGGCAGCTTGACCTGCAACAGATGTAGTAGTGGAACCAGCAGTCCTCTTGGATTTCTTCCCCATCATGTTCAGGCTTTTCTCAACAGATGAACTCTACACAAATGCAAGAGAAATCGTAACAAGAAAAATAACGATGACAATCCATAATGGGAAAGATATATATCACTTAAAGCGTGGCGAGATTAATTTTCAAAGGTGGCTGCAGATCTAATCACTAGGAAGTCATTGCAGATGCATTGATGGTGATTTAAGGCCTGCTACCCATTAAATGAGTATTACACCGTTATTCGGCTGAATGATCCCCTAAAGCGTGCAACAGATATTTTAACGGTTTAAACGCAAGTGTTCGTTAATCGAAGGGGCAAGGTTTTAAATACGCATGCATTACCTTATCCCTGCATTTAACGGTATTTTGAAATTTGCGCTTTATCAACCGGATTTAAATATAATTTTAAGGCTTGAAGCAATCACTTTTTGAGAATGCCGATCACTGATGAATCAATATCGCATCGCATCGGGGGTAAGATGCTACACTATTGTTTGGAAAAGGTCCTAGGCGAATGCCGATTGCGACATCGCATCGGACTAGTGCGTGAAAACAAAACAAAGTGCTTATAAAGTGATTTGCCGACTTCCGATTGCGATATCACATCGCATCGGGGGTAAGACCTGAGCGCCTTATCAAAGTGCATAGGATTCCGCCGACGACCGATAGCGATATCGCATCGAGTTGGGGTTTATAACTTAAAGTGTTTTATCACAAGAGGTAGTGCCGATAGCCGATCGCCGATATCGCGTCGCATCGGGGTGTGAGTTATGTGCTCTTATTAGGTGTACATTGAATACCGCCGATCGCCGATAGCGATATCGCATCGGCAAAGACCAAAGTGTCATTTAAATGCGTTTCTCTTGTTATTGTGATATGCGATCTTGCGATTGCTTTATCGCAATAACGAAAGATTGTTTAATTATTGGAACATTATTATTCAAAAAGGCTTAAATTCATAAACTCATTTGATTATCATACCTTTTTTGAACAAACTCATTGATGCCAATTAAATTTCTAAAAGGGACCCATTCCATATGTTAATTTTTGTGAATGAAAATGTTATGAAATGGGGGGTTGTTGTAGAGCACAACAATTGGCGATTCGCTGGTAGAACCAGTTATCTCTGACACTAATACAAACACTTAAGCTTTTCAAAAATAGAAACTCAATCAGAAGGGGAAACTTTTAATATAACTAGATATTCATGTGTTCTGACTAAAGTGAACTTCATTTCGTTAACTTCTTCCCATTTAGTTTCAAGAAAACAAATACATTCTAAGTTTTTAAAATAAGTCTTTATTGGTTTATAATGATAAAACAGAAAATTCTCCCAAATCAGCGTTTATAATTAACTCCTCTGTCATAGGTAGAGCCTCTGTTGCCAGCAAACGTTTATAGTCTCGACAGGGATACCTTTTAACCATAGTATTGTCCACTTTTCCATTCACATAAGAGTGTGATTAACAGAATGAATCCAAAATATGTTTCCATATTTTATTTTTCATCTGTTATTGATAAGATAAAAAGCCATTGTCCTGGTTTGGTGGCCAGCTGTTGACAACGCCATTCACTGGTAGTAATTTAACTGAACAAGCCGGCTCGTGATGAGACCCCTTGTCTTGTAATTTCAAGCCATTACCCTGTTTTGATAGGCAGTATTGGTAATGTCAGTCAAACTATTTTCCTATGAACATGGTAAGCAGGCTTGTAATAAGACCTCTTATCTTTAATCTTTTATATTTTAGAATTACACTCTGAGTAACCATAAACTTTAGTGAATGGGGTGAACAATCTTCTCCTTAAGAGCAAATGGATGACAGGTGAAGAGTTGTAGATGCTGAAAATGGGTTAGTTTCTATCTTAAAATGGATAACCTTTGGAGACCAGTTTTGAAAACAGAAAATGATTCACAGAACTTTTACCTCTTGAGAAGAGTCTTCAAAAGTTAGATTGTATTTTCAGAACACAAGGATATCTAATTTCCTAAAAATTATTCCTTTTGGTTGAGGGTTCTATTATCTAAAAGCAAATATTCATATTATTTTTGTGAGACAGCTTCATCAAACACAGCAAAAGGTCAATGGGGATACTCTACAGTTTTATTTCCTACCAATCCTACAAACTACGCAAATCTACAAAGAGGAGAAGGGATTACCTTCTCAATTAAAGAATTTCTTCAGGATCAGGCCATTAACAGGGAGAGAATCTCTCAACCCTGATAAATCTTGCAATATAAAGGTTGAATGGCCTATCTTCTCACAGATCTGAAATGGTCCAAGCCACATTTTTGAAATTTGGTTGCTTACCTTTATCTTCATGGGCCTTGTCCCATTTGAGAACTAAGTCACCAACTTGAAGCTGTTTGGAACCGGATGATGCTGAGTCAAAGGATGCTTTGATGATTTGTTGATGTTTGGCATGAGTGATTCTAGCTTTTTCCCTTTCTTCTTCTAATTTAAGAATTTGGTCATGTCTAAGTTGGATAGAAGAAGAAGGAGTCTCTTCAATGTATTGTACTAGGGCTAAAGATGGAAGAACCAGATTCGTAGGCAATACGGCTTCTTTCCCATACACAAGATTGAAAGGAGAGGTTCCTATAGAAGCCTTTTGTGTTATTCTATCAGCCCATAATGCAAATACTAAAGATTTGTGCCAGTTTCTATGATTCTGTTCAACAGTTCGCTTAATGATTTTGATGAGATTCTTATTAGTAGATTCGGCTAAACCATTTCCTTGGGGATAATAATTAGCAGAATATTTCAGTTTAAACCCTCTCTTAATAGCAAAATCATACATAGCATTTCCTGAGAAATAGGAAGCATTATCAAAAACGAGAGCGTTTGGAACACCAAACCTGGTAATGATGAATTGGTCTATGAACTCGATGATTGCCTCTGAATTCGCTGCTTTCAAAGGAATAGCCTCTACCCATTTAGTAAAATAATCGGTAGCAGTGAGGATATACCTATGTTGTTTGGAGGATGGTGGAGTAATTTCCCCGATGATATCTAATCCCCATTGTTCAAATGGCTGTTCAATGTTGACAGGTTGCAGAGGGAAAGCTGATTTCCGTTGTCTTCCACTAGATGTTTGGCAATTAAGGCATTTCCTTACATACTCATGGCAATCTCTAAATAGAGTGGGCCAATAATATCCAGCATGAATAATCTTGTGAGCTGTTGTGTCAGCTCCAAAATGTCCTCCAGCTGGTCCATCGTGTAGTTCCTGCAAAACCTTTTGAGCTTCAGGTTTCTCAAGACATCTTAACAGAATATAATCATAATTTTGTTTAAAAATCACATCATCAATGAGAGTGAAATTCTTTGCTTTCAATCTAATGGCCCTTTTATTTTTGTAAGATAAATTTGGAGGAGCATAACCGTTCTTCAAATAAAATATTAAATCTGCATATTGAGATTCAGAATCAGTGACACTTATCTGATTGATTGATTCAGTCTGATCCAAGTCGCTTGATTCAGGAATGTTTGATGCTCCTGCCAATATCCTGCAAAAACCTTGGCCCCTAACAATCTTTGCTGGCTTTATTTCTAAGTCATATTCTTGAAGCGCTGTGACCCAATTGGCCCTTCTTTCACCCAGTTCTTTTTGAATTAATAGTTGCCTTACCGCTGGGAAAGGGACTATAACTTTCGTGTGAGTTTTCAAAAGAAAGGGTCTGTAATGTTTGACTGCTTTGAACACAGCAAAGGCTTGTTTCTCCACATCGGAATAATTTAATTCGGCACCCTGAAGATTTGAGCTAAAAAATGAAATGGGTGCTTCCAAGTTGTGAGCATTTGGCTGCGTAAGAACTGCAGCATAGGATACATCGGACGCAACGGTATACAATGTAAAATGATTAGAAAAATTGGGAGTATTCAAGGCTGGGGCATTGATTATTGATTGCTTGATAACATCAAAAGCTTGCTTTTCTTCTGATCCCCACTTGAAGACTGAATTCTTCTTGATCATTGTCTGAAGTGGTAATACAATTTGAGAGAAATCTGGAACAAATCGTTTGACAAAATTAATCTGACCCAAAAATGACTGCATCGATTTTTTATTGTGCGGAAAGGGATTCAGAAATTTCCTTAATCCGATCAGGATCAATATAAATGCCATCTTTGGATACTATAAAGCCTAAGAGTTTTCCTTGGTCAAGAGCAAAGAAAGACTTCTTTGGGTTTAGAGAAATACCATATCTTTTGCATCACTGAAAGATTTGATTTAAGTCATGCAAATGATTATATCTCTTTTTAGAATATACAGTAATATCGTCTAGATAGATGACTACCGATCGATTAATCAACCCTTTGAAGGCTATATCCATGGCTCTCTGGAATGTCGCTCCCGCATTTATGAGTCCAAAAGGCATTTTCTGATATGCATAAGTTCCCCATTTTGTTCTGAATGTGGTTTTAAGTTGGTCATCAGGATGAACCAAAACTTGGTTATATCCGGAGAATCCATCAAGAAAGGACATCAATTCAGAACCTGCTACTGATTGGAGGATTTGCTCCATAGTAGGTAATGGGAAGTTATCTTTCAAGCTCGCTTTATTCAGGTTCCTGAAATCAATACAGATTCGAATGTCGCCATTTTTCTTTCTGACCGGCACCATATTAGAGACCCAATTTGAATGTCGGACCGGAAAAATAATTTTGGCTTTCAAAAGCTTATTAAGCTCCGACTTTATCTGGCTCTCCAAATTTGGATGTATTTTCCTTAACTTTTGCTGAATTGGTTTCTGATCAGGAAGCATAGGAATGGTATGCTGGATAATAGATGTATCATATGTCTTTAAGTCATCGTATTTCCAAGCAAAGACCTGTTTGTTTTTTCTTAACAATTTAATAAATGCTTCCTTTTCTTCCTGAGAAAGTCCTGTTCCTAAGTTGATGTTTTGAGGAGCATCGTTGGTGCCTAGATTTATTAATTCAAACCTAAGGGTAGAACTTTGAAGCTTTGTATTAATTACAGGTTTAAACCTGTCTTTGATATCATAAAGATCTTCTAGTTTTACCACTGGTTTAGGGATCGAATTTTCTTGGGGCACTTCTTTCATTTGGGAATCATGATCATCTTCCTCAATAACTTGCTTATCATAAGAATTCTCAGAAGTTAAAAATTGCAAAATATCATCATCATGATTAAATACTCTCCAATTAGTGACATTGTCAGGAATTGAAGGTCTAAACAGTAATTCTACAGAAAATCTATCAAGGCTATAGTCTTCAGAAGGTAGAAGCTTAGAAGCTACATTGGCTAGTAGGTCAGCTGCCGAATTTTGGGATCGAGAATGGAGGTAATGTTGAATGCCAAAAGTGTGAGGTAAGCTCTTGGACTAGCGATTGATAATGTTTAGGTGAGTCGAAAGGCAATGAATTGCATTTCTAACTTGTTGACAATGATTTCCGAATCGCCGAATACTTTTAGATATCGTACCTCAAGGCCGATTGCTTTGTATAATCCTTGGACTAAAGCTTCATATTCGGCGTATTATTAGTGCACTCAAATTCTAACCTACAAGACAGCATTGTCTTTTCTCCTTGCGGACTAACCAATATACATCCTGCTCCTGAGCCTTCAGTGGACTTAGAGCCCTCAAAATATAAAGACCAAATAAAGGAATATTAACAAAAATATCTACATTTTTCTCAGCATCATTAAAACATCTGGACTTATCAGTTTGTGAAAATTTTCAATTTGAGATGTAAAATGATTGACTGAAAAAGGAGATGATTGGGCAACAAAGTTGCCAAAAATTGATTCTGACGAATAGTTCCCCAAATGTTGTTGTTGAATGCCACAGGTTGGTTTTCTTGCTCAAATTCAGTAACTGTGTGGGTCATATGCTTCTCACGATCGATCCTTATTTGATTTGGCTTTCCCTATAGGGAAGCCACATATGTGACCAATCTGTGGAAATATACCCATGCAGTTTTTCGGACCAATCTCTGCTCAAAATTAAACCATAAAATTCAGGTATGTCGACAATTAAAATGTCAATTCTCTGTACAACCCTAGGGTCGGCAGACAACCTGATGGTTACAGAATTAATTTCTCCCACAACCTGCACTTTAGTCCTATCCAACTGTACAATATGAGTGGCAGACTTCTGGGGTTCAATATTCAGCTTAGAGCAAACTGAAGCTGGCATTATATTAGATGAAGCCCCTGAATCAATTAAACAGTTGTGCAGGTTTCTATTATAAATCTCATACGTCAGTAGGAAGGGTGGAGTGTGAGAATTTGACTTATCTCCAATTAGAACTGAATCGGTAGCTTCAACCATACCTGCAGGAGGCTAACCTGATCGTTGGGCATTGCACTTGCACTGGGAAGGGGAGTAGAGGGAACTGCATTTAATTCTTTGAGAAGTAATTTTTGTTGATGCTTTAATTTGCTAAGCTCAAACATAGTTATATTTGCCTTAGTTTTCTTCATGTCATCAACAATGTTATACTCCATTGAATCAGATATTACTAATGTCTTGGATGTTGAAGGAGAATTAGAAGTTGAAGGCTGGTTTTGGGGGGCTACTACAGGCGATTTTTTAGGGGGGACTTTTTCCTTTGCTGTAGCAGCACCTGCGCTCCTCTTCTTTGAAGTTGCCTGAGCAGGTTCAGAAGTACTTTTACTTCTAGTAGTAACTGGAAAGGCTTCTTCTTCATTCTCGGTATCGGAGCTTGGGAGTATAAAATCCCACATTCCATGGCATTCAGCTACATCTTCTTCATCATCGGTTTGTGAAGTTGTTTCCTCTTCCTCTTCTTCTTGATCTGCATCTGCGTTAGATATAACATTGGGCGGCTTTGATTCAGTTTTCTTATAAGTTCTGAATGGTCTTTTGTTTGAGGTTTCGGCTACCTGCTTCTTGATATCAACCATTTCGTTAGACAATGTTTTAAGGACCTTTTGTAAACCTTCCATGTCATAGGGGTCCTTTGGGGTTTTCTTCTTGGAATTTTCTTTAAATGAGACTTTTTTAGCTTTTCGGTCTTCTAGAGCAGCTTTCTTCTCTAGAGCATTTATGCGTTTTTCAACAGCAAGTGCTTCCTTCATGTTTTCAGCTAAGGTAGGTTTCCCAGCCCTGTCTACAAAAATAGCTATGTTGGCAGGTAGGGCAGTAATATACCATTCGCTGCGAATCTGTTCGCTTGGTTTGGAAGCTGTAGGGATTTTGTTAAGGAGTTTATTGAATCTAGCATTAAATTCCTTTATAGGTTCCCTATGCTCTATTCTCAGATTGGAGAGGTCATTTATTAGAGTAGCCAAAGACCTATCATCTCCATATTTGGTAAGAAACTGCTCTTGGCATGTGTTCCAACTGGTAATGGAACCAGAAGGTAGAGAAAAATACCAGGATCCTGCTGACCCTTGTAAGGTATAGGGGAAGAGTCTTACAACAACATCTTGCTCTGTCACTCCTTTTAAGTTAACTGCTAACATAAAATTGTTAATATGTTCTTCAGCTTGGGTTCCGTTATCTGGATTAAATTTAGGCAGCCATTTTTCGGGAGCATCTGGTAGATCATGCAATGGTCCAGGCATGTTGACTGCACCCGGCCTAGTCCATGGGTCTGCCATTATGCTAGCGACAGTGGTTGACACTACTGTCGGGATTCCAGATGTTTGGGGAGATAATGAAGTCGCGGAGAAAGCAGGTTGGGATGCAGAGGATCCTAATCCCTGATGAACAACAATATGTAATGGAGGAGTGGGTGGTTGACTTTGCAGATGGGGAGATGAAATGGAGGATGTGGAAGAAAAATCTCCACTATCAGATCCTTCAGTATTTTTCTTTGGCTTTTTCCTTTTGGGTAAAGGAAACTCAGTGGGTTCAATACCAAGTTTTTCGCTCTGAAGTCTGGTGAGAGGATGAGTGAGGTTGAACTGCGAAGTCGCACTGCTTTCTGATATCTCAGATTTCTGTGGTGAGATCGAGAAGCTCTGAAGTTTATGGATTAGAGACTGGACTTCAGGAGATTCAAGACTTAGCTGTTCTGGGATATGATGGGATTGAGCAGTGGTAGTTGATTCCTCTTCTTCTTGATTATGGGCTGGCGAACCAGCATGCAATTGAGAAGAACGAGGAGATTTGGAGGGAGAATTACTCTTAGAATGACTTGCCGATTTGGGTCTGCTTGCCATTCACAGTCAAGGCCCTCCTTCTAGCGCCAAAAATGTTGATGCCCCGAAAATCGTTGCAACAACATTGGGGAAACCACCTGGTCCGGACCTTAGTGCAGCTCCTTTTCCGTTTGGAATAGTGGCTCCGACTGGGGATAATGGGACCAGTTTCCCAAGAATTATAAGTAAACGGGATGGATGAGTGACTTATGATATAGGATGGTAATAAGCGAACAGCTAAACTATAGGCGAAATATAATAACTATAATCTAATCCCGGGACTTATCAATTGGTAGAGCGTAGCGTTTGATAATTTGTGCTTTAAGGCAGGCATATAGATGACTCTAACACTAAAGCATAGATGTTTAAACCATTTAAGATTGCTCTGCATAATTAGTTATGCAGAGCGATAATAGCGAATTACTACACTTAGTCATTTATATCATTGCTACATGCATGAGTAAAAGAGACAACAAATCACAAAACATTCAATAGTGAAATGAAATGAAGATTTGTTGTTATATCGCATACATGTATTCAACAATAGCAAAGATAATAACACAGCAATTCATATAAGAGGAAAGAACACAGATGCAGATAAAAGTACCATGTAAGCTGCTTGATCAATCCAGTATATTAATCACTATGTCGCAGTCCTTCCTTCAAACCAGAAAGCATTCCAAACAAGAGACAGTAGTGCGCAATTGTATACAATAGCCTTCTAATCAAAATTAAGAACCATCGGTCGAGTTTCACAAAAGAATATAGACTGAAGCACAATAGTGCAAACTTCAGCCTTTAAGTCTATTACAAAATTTTACGACCCTTTCCAAAACAATGAAAGGGTCTATAAATACTATGCTAATCTAAATATCTAAAAAAAACTGAAAAGCTATTAAATTGGCATCAATAAATATTTTTCCATCTTTCTTGGCGATCTGGCAGTCGGCGGTAATGCTTCATTCGGTGGTCTCTTTGCCTTTACACCTTAGTTGACATATCGCCAGCATTCGCTCTACTTCTGGTGGAGTGTTGAGACGTGAAGTGAGTTGGGCATCATATGTGGCATCCTGAATGTTGGAGATCAGGCATCCGAGGGCATCTGTTAAACATTTGAGAGCCGACCTTTGAGTGTGTGGATTGATGAGAAAAGACCAATATGCTTCAGAGGTTAAAGTATTTACTCCGGTAATTAACTTCCTCTGTTCCTCCAAGTCATGATAACTTGTTTGTTCAATCACATTTGCTGTTGTTATACTTCCAGGTGTGCACTGAGAGATCAGGTTTGCTAAATAGAGTGTGTCGTTGACTAGATCGATCATATTGGTGGCAATAATTTTACACCTTGAAGCCGCCCTCTCCACTTTCATCACCTGAGTTTCCCATTCCGTGAAGAGTATGTTCTTATACGTTTCATAGATTCGGGGCAAATTTGCCGCTTTTCCCTCTTCAGAATCTTGCCACTCAAGATATTCGGATAAGGTTTCTTCGGCCTGATCTAGCTCGCTTCTGGCTTTCTCTATTTGCTCACAAACTGCTGTAGATGTTTCGCATAATAGCTCAGCATTAGAAAGTTGTCGGCATAGAAGTCTGATCTGAGATAGTAATGCGCCATTTATTTGAGCTGCCTCTGCTCGGAAATCTTTCACATTCTGGGTGCCCTTGATACCTTCGAGCTGTGCTGATAGTTGTGCTATTCGCTCATCTTTTGATTTCATCATCAGCTCGTTCACCGTTCTCAACTGCGACAATGTGTCCGACAACTCTTTCTGCCTCTGGATTGCGCTCTGGTCTATCCTCTGTTTTTCGGCTTGCAGTTGCTGTGTTAATTCATTGTTCTGCTGCTGTTGTGCCAACAACTGCTCTTCTACCTGTGCTGCCTTGTTTTTCGCCTCAATTACCTCTACCTGCAATGCACAAATCTCCTGGTCCTTAGTTTTTAACAAAAGACTTACCTCCGATGCTTTATCAATAGTCGCTGCGGAATAAGCTCCCGCATACTGCGACAGCTTTGTCAGATCATTGGAAGGGTCCAATTCCTCCTTCCAGACTACATTCCCCGTGACTGTTTGCTCAGGAAAGATGGAAGGTTGATCAAGCCTTCGTCTCTTCCTTGAGCGCTTAACAACTGCTTTGTGCCTAGGGCTGTAGAAAACGTCCAGGGGAGGAATATCTTCCACCTGGAGCACAATCTGATCGGAAGGGTCTTTGGTGATTACCTCGATTTCCTTTGAAGTGGGTGGGCCGCTGGTTCCGCTTAGAACCTGAGAAGAAGTGGTGTCTGTGTCTTTGGAGCCTTCCTTTCTACTGATAATGGAATCAATTGATTCCATTGTTTAAGCAATTCAGGATCTATGGAGGTCTGTTTGTGTTGCTCCATTTGGGATTTACTCTTTTCCTTTTCTTGTTCCGACCTCTTTTGCTCCTCCAGCTCTTTTCTCTATTTCTCTTCTTGCTCTCTTCTTTGCTTATTCGCTAATTCCTTTTTCTGCCTATCTGCCAGTTCTTTCTTTTGTTTTTCTTCTTCTTCCTTCTTCCGCTGTTCCTCCATCTGCTTTCTCTGTTCTTGTTCCTTCTGCTCTTTCTGCTGCTTTTCTATTTGCTCCTTCCTCTGCTTCTCTGCCTGCTGCTTCTTTTGCCTTTCCTCCTGTTGTTTCTTTTGTTCCTTAGTTATAACAGGAGGTTGGCTTGTCTGTTTCTGACCAGGCTCACTTGAGGAGGACGCTGAGGTTAATGACAATAAATCTAGAGGCAGAGTTTGCAACCTCTGCTCTCTAAGTTTATTGAACTCAGTTAAATTCTCATCATTGTATTTCATCCTGGCAAGCTGTTTGGTTTGGCTTATTGTATCGGCAGCTGCGAACAGGTCATCAAACTCATCCTCTTGATGGTCAATCTTTGTCAGTTTGGCCTGTTCTAGGGCAATGAAAGCAGTCTTCCTTGGATCATAGAGTCTGGCTGGCATAGTGGGCAGAGATAAAGCTTGCATCTTTATAGCCTCCTTTTCTGCATGTTGAAGATTATGCAGAGTAAAAACACCCATCCTCAAGGGAAAAGGGGGCCAGCCCCTCTTCTTCTCTTTCTTGAGAGTTTGGGTTACACTCTCGGCCATAATTTGGTAGGAGATCTCTCGGGCTAACAGTTTGTCTGGAACATATAGAGGGAGAACATGCGGCTTGGCTTGGCTTCCATAAACTCTAATATAGGTAAAATGCTCCTCTCCAAACCAACTTGCGACAGCAGGTAAGTCGAAGGAAGCCAGATAGGAGATTTTGGGAATGGGCCGATCAAAAATGGAATAATGAATGGGAACCATAAAACCATTGCAAATTTGATGCAAATGGTCCTTGTAAGAGGATTTCCACAATTTCTGATGATACAAATGAATGGGCAAAGGGTCTTGGGTGGTCCATCTCCAACCGAGGATGGGAAACTCAAAGTTAAAACACAATGTGTCCATAATGTAGGCACTATAATAAAATGGGGGAATTTTCCTTTCGGTGACTACAGATTTAGCTCTAAAATCCCGAACAGCTATAGTCAACTTATCAGAAAGAATGGTGGCCCAATCCATGATTATACTATTAACAGCGGCCTCTATCAGGGGAACCATTTCTATATCAAAATTGGCAGAATCATGTAATCCCCATAGCCTACACATCATAATTCCTGCATAGCAATAGGGCGAAGCCAAAGAATCAACAGAGTACTTACCCGAGCTTTCGTGCTTGTGTTTGGCCGGGTTCTGCCTCCAATCCCGAATGGGCTCGGATGGTACTTCATTTTCAGCTGCAAACTTCTCCACGAAGTCTTTATTGTAGATTTTCTCTGGCTCAGGCAAATGATACATTTGCCTTAGGTGCTCTGGCTTAAACGACCTGAAAATCCGTCCGTCTCTTGTGTGGAATGTTTTGTCAATGATTGGAATTTCCTCGATTGCCCATCGCACTACATCAATGTAGGGAAGGACTTGCTCTCTGGCCGCTATTCTGTGAAGAAAGGAATTGGCCAACTCTTTAAGAGTTGCATCGGACTTTTTGAGTGAGTCCGCAGTAGCCTCTGTCACTGAAACTTCCGGTTGCTCAGCTTCTAATAAATTATACGTGCCCTGCCATGTGGTCCTAGTGAGACCAGTGCACGTAGTGTCTGAAATTAGGCCTTTCTTCGGATTTGTGGCAGCTTGACCTGCAACAGATGTAGCAGTGGAACCAGCAGTCCTCTTGGATTTCTTCCCCATCATGTTCAGGCTTTTCTCAACAGATGAACTCTACACAAATGCAAGAGAAATCGTAACAAGAAAAATAACGATGACAATCCATAATGGGAAAGATATATATCACTTAAAGCGTGGCGAGATTAATTTTCAAAGGTGGCTGCGGATCTAATCACTAGGAAGTCATTGCAGATGCATTGATGGTGATTTAAGGCCTGCTACCCATTAAATGAGTATTACACCGTTATTCGGCTGAATGATCCCCTAAAGCGTGCAACAGATATTTTAACGGTTTAAACGCAAGTGTTCGTTAATCGAAGGGGCAAGGTTTTAAATACGCATGCATTACCTTATCCCTGCATTTAACGGTATTTTGAAATTTGCGCTTTATCAACCGGATTTAAATATAATTTTAAGGCTTGAAGCAATCACTTTTTGAGAATGCCGATCACTGATGAATCAATATCGCATCGCATCGGGGGTAAGATGCTACACTATTGTTTGGAAAAGGTCCTAGGCGAATGCCGATTGCGACATCGCATCGGACTAGTGCGTGAAAACAAAACAAAGTGCTTATAAAGTGATTTGCCGACTTCCGATTGCGATATCGCATCGCATCGGGGGTAAGACCTGAGCGCCTTATCAAAGTGCATAGGATTCCGCCGACGGCCGATAGCGATATCGCATCGAGTCGGGGTTTATAACTTAAAGTGTTTTATCACAAGAGGTAGTGCCGATAGCCGATCGCCGATATCGCGTCGCATCGGGGTGTGAGTTATGTGCTCTTATTAGGTGTACATTGAATACCGCCGATCGCCGATAGCGATATCGCATCGGCAAAGACCAAAGTGTCATTTAAATGCATTTCTCTTGTTATTGTGATATGCGATCTTGCGATTGCTTTATCGCAATAACGAAAGATTGTTTAATTATTGGAACATTATTATTCAAAAAGGCTTAAATTCATAAACTCATTTGATTATCATACCTTTTTTGAACAAACTCATTGATGCCAATTAAATTTCTAAAAGGGACCCATTCCATATGTTAATTTTTGTGAATGAAAATGTTATGAAATGGGGGGTTGTTGTAGAGCACAACAGTGCTATGGGATCTGGTTGAGATCACTTGCCATATTTCATCATCAAGATCAGCTTCAGACAATTCACTCTTGGTTCCATTGCATTCCGACGATTCCCTTAAAATGGGGTTACTAATAAGCATATTTTAATTAATTACGCATAAGGTTTTATTTCGAGATGATTACTTGGAGAAACACCTTAGCTCGTTGGGATCGGGGATAAAAGATCTACAAGGCAGGATGATAAAAATGGGTTTTGGGTGGCCGGTATGACCGTGGAGGCGAGTTAAACATTTTTTGGGGTTAAAAGTGGCTTTAATTAGTTAATAATAGTCACTTTATAAAATAAAGGAAAAAAAAATGCTTTTATTATTTAATTGGAGGAAAAAAGTTAAATGGTGGAAAAAGTGGCAAACTTGTTGTAATTGAGGAAAATGAGGGGGTCATTCTAGTCTTTTTCCATTTGAGAAAAATGATATTTGTAGAGCTCTTGGAGCTAGGGTTTGGGAAATTCTAAGTCTAGTTGCAAGTTACCTTGTTGAAACCATACACTCTAGCTAATTTGGAGAGCGAAATCACTCAGAGTTTGCCATTGTGAAATATTTGATGAAAAAATGAGAAGTAAAAGTGTTATTGGTTGATTTCATCCTCTAATCTTGACTTTTCTATACACTTATTTGCAGGAAGTATTTGTTGAAGGTGAAGGCCAAAAATGACCACATTTCAGTGAGCCAAAATGAGTATTTTTTTGATGGATCGAAGTTGCCAAGTTTGAGCTCATTGTGGACTGAGAGTTTTTTTGGCGAAAGAGGGTCAAATTTCTCTTGTTTAGAGAGCCACATTTCCGAGCTTCACTGAGGTTGAGTTTATCAAATTCCTTGGGTTGAATTTACTCCTATTCTATTCGCTGCTGGTTGAGTTTATCCCAAAGAGAAACAAGCATATTATTCTTGGCTGGTCGAATCATACTGTCAAAGGACTGAGTCCCTTCCTGTAGCGACTGACTGACATATCAAGGGTACGAGTTCAACATTTCCCTTGTGGATCGAGTTCCATACATTAACTTTGATCTGGGCCGTGTTCTTGTATATATACCAGCTCGTGGGTATTTCTTTGCAAAGGTTGAGGAGTAATTTCAGTTGTGGGAGTGTTGTACCCATACCAAAGGCACACATTCTCTTTGTTCAATAGTCTGTGCTTCTCTCCTTACTTTTGGTATGAGATATGCTATATTCAACGCGATATGGGTTGTTGGTTGGGTACGCGTGACCTTATCTTTGATGGCTGAACCTTTATATATGTGTCTGGGCAGCGTATTCCTGTAGTAGAAGTGAAGAAGACTATGTATTTATATTTATATTGGGCTACCAAATTATACCGGGTTTCCTTACCTTTGTGCACTATAGTATCTCAGTTGTTAAGCCAATAAATAATTATTTCCCATGGGATATTTCTGTGTTAAATGCATGTATCAGTGAACTATGTTTTTGGGCCGATTGTGCTCAGATTTATAAGGCTGTATATGCTCAGATTTACTGTCATTAACACTTATATCAACATGGAATATATTTTAGAGTTCATTATATATGAGTCCAGGTTGTTTTCAAGCATTCTTATGGCATGTGATGGTCATTGTGTATGTTACTTGAATTAAAATTGTGAAAGGTGCACCTACAACAGTGTTTCCAAACTGTTTGACAAAAACCCTCATCAAGGACTTCAATAAAAACTCAGAAATTTAAGGGAGAAATTAAGATGTTTCCAAAGGGTTGGAGTTGTTCTCTTTTTTTTTTTGGTGATACTCATTTCATGTATTGCAGGTATGCCCTCTGCAGAGGATCAAATAATGGAGTAGAGTTATTTAAGGGAGAAATTAAGATGTTTCCAAAGGGTTGGAGTTGTTCTCCTTTTTTTGGTGATACTCATTTCATGTATTGCAGGTATGCCCTCTGCAGAGGATCAAATAATGGAGTAGAATTCATTGTGCTTTAGTTTTTATTAGAGAACGCTCACAAAATTTTTGTTTGACTAGCCGTTAGGTTATGGGTGACTCTAAGTTAGTCCTTGACTGGGCCAATCACAGGAAAACAATGAATAAACATAGGCCTTGAGCCTCTTCTCACTGACATTCATCAGACTGTAGATTCTTTTGAGTCACTTCCTCCAAGAATTAAATGTTAAGGTTAATGCCCTGTCAAAGGAACCTCTCTCCCTTCCAGATGGTTTAGTTAGTCTATATAAATTCAATGATGGAGAAAAGGCAGAAATAATGGAGGAAAATATATCCTTCTACCCTGTTCATTCATCTGTACTCTTTTTAGTTATAGAGTTCTGTCACGAGCAAAACATAACATGTTGATAGAAATGGGGAGGAGTTTCTCCTATATTTGCCGAGTATGAAATACTGTAAAGATTGATTTACAGAAATAGGGAAAAGTGGCTTTTAATTTTGTTACCTATACAATTCTATAAAGATTATTAGAAATTATATATATAGATAAAAAAATTAAAAAAAAAAAAATCAAAATTATATATATAGATAGAAAAATTAAAAAAAAAAATAATCAATATTAATTTTAAATAAAATAGGTAGCTTTATTTTAATTTTATATATATTGTGAAGAATATTTTTTTCCAATAAATATTTAAATAAATAAATAAATAAAAATTGGAAAAGAATTTTAAATATTTATGATAATTATTTTCAATTAAATATTTAAAATATTGATGAGTAAATATCTATTTTCATAGTTTAATTCATAAACAAAATGATTCTGTTTTGCAGGGATATAACAATACAATTTCTAGTAAGATTGTGATTTCTTGTTGTTTAAAATGCACTTTTAAAAGTATAAATGGTTCAAACGCCCTAACATATTCATGGAACACTTTAACTTTGTGGATTAAACAACTTAAACTCATGATTCTTAAAAGACTCTGCCTTTTTTTTTTAAAGTTGACCCAAAAAAACTAGTCCGAAAAAAGGCCATTTCATCCATTAGTTACATTTATCAATAATAATAACAATAAATTTAAAACCAACATAGATCCACCTTAAGTTTTGATTTGTCAAGCACAAAGAGGGTTCAAATCTCCCAAGGTGCAAAGTTCTTCTAGAATGCAATTTTTGAAAAAAAGTTTGCATGTAAAAGAGCCTTGATCCATCTCTTTGACTTAAGATAGATTTGATTATATATATATATATATATATATATATATATATATATATATATATATATATCACTTGTCAACTATTTACTGAGCATAAAAAGAATCCTTTCTTCATAATTTTGAACAATACAATAGGAAAATATGTTAAATTATAAGGTTCTTCAGTTTTTTTTAATAAAATATATATTTAGTTAATATTGAAATATTTTATTCAATATGGACATTGAAATGTTTTATTTACTACTCATTAAAATGTTCTGTTTTTTTTTTTGTCAGTATATTTTCAAATAGGTGTATCTCTATATTGGAAAGTAAAAAGCATATATCCATGGAATATGAATGTGCTATTTCTGTCTCTCTCATCTTCATAATTAAAATATACTTATCAATCTAATAAGAAATCTCACACACACATAGTTGATATTGAAATATTTTACTTAATGTACATATTCAAATACACATCAAGAAATAATTAAAGTTTCCAATGAATATATTACACATGTAGCTCATACTTCAAAAAAAGATTAGAAATTTTTATTATCAATTAATTTATTTCTATATATGAAGTTGATGTAAAATATTTTTTTTAAGGTGGACGTTGAAGTGATTATACATATTTGTCATACTAGAATTTGGAAAGAAGTTATAGAAGAAATTATAAATATTTGTACTATCAATTAATTGATCTCTCTTTATATAGAAAGTTGATGTAAAATTACAACCACTTCTTCTTCTAGGCTAAACTGTAAAATAATTGGAGTCAACCAAGTAAGCTAACCCTTGAGCTTTTTTCTTTCTTTTATATATATATAGTTTTGTAGTGGATTTAATTAGATGTGTTTTTTTAAAGCTTGTCATTTTCATCAAATTTGAACTTTAAAATAATTGATTATTGTTGGAATGATTTTTTTTTTAGCTTCGAAGGATTTTTAAGGTGGGGGGGTTGGTGATTTGTAGCATTTTTGGTTTGGCTCTTGAATATTGATATGTTTAGGTTATTTTATTGATTTGAGATTGGTTGATGAGATTGTGTAGTTTACATTAGTAACCTAAATTTGAAGGGATGGATTCTTCTCTCCCAGCTATGTAATGAATGGTAAGTGAAGATTTTAAGATGGTGGAATGAGAAAGTGAATGAATGGGAGGTGATCATTTTAACATGGTAGATTGGGAACTGATGAAATGGAGGCTTAGGCTTACGATCAATGGTTTGGAGAAGTAGGTCTTGTATTGGTGCAAGGGCTCCATTAAGATGTTTGAACTCAATTTGAAGCAAAGGGGCTTGACTATGGTGATTGATTCACTTGGAATAACTATAGGAAAGGGTGTGATAGGGTGTCATCTAGGTTGGATCAATTTTATGGACCTCGAGAATATACATCCTTTTCACACTTCCTCTACCTTGTGGATGTGATAGGTTTGGATTACCTTTTGATTCAAACTATGAATTCTTTGCCTATCATGTGGTTGATTTACCTTCTTCTTCATTATTCATTGAATGTTTCCTAGTTTGGTTTCAGTTACTTTTCACAACCCAATTTAGAGAGTTTGGTCTCTCTACTCTAGCCTTGTGCCTTTGTGAGAGCTTAGGGATTGATCCTTTAGTGGGACAATTTTATGAGAGGTTGAGGGTGGATGACAGTGTGTAAACAATGAAAGGAGTTGAGGGAGGCTCAACTTAATCTTGAGAGGGTCTTGTCATTCTAAAAGAGGATCTCATAACATGAGCCTTTATGAAGAGGTTTCAAAGATGGAGATCATTGTGTGCAAAAGTGAGGACTATGTTAATAGGGGTGAGCAATAGCAAGATATATATCAAGGTAAGACCAAACAATAATCATGGTTCTTTTTCATTGACATTAAAACCTTAGTTAAAAGCTTCATGTAACTTGGAGGGTGACATATCATAGTGTGATATGCCTTTGCAGTTTGGAGCTTCGCCTTCATCCCTACTAAAATAACAATGTCACAATTAAATTATATTGTAATCCCTATAGGCATATGAGTTTATAATTTTAAACTCTGTTATTCAGCTTGGTAGAGAGGCCAATGACAATATCCTATAAATTCATTGTAGTAGTGAAGCTAGAAGAAATAATGGTATAGTAGGAGGTTCAAATGTTTCTTTTGGTGTAGGGGTGTGGAAGGGGCAAGAAGGATGAAAATAGTGAGGTAGTCTAATCAAGGAATGAAGGGTAGGAAGTATGTCAACTAGAATCGGAAAAAGGTAAAATTGGTGTTAGAAGAGGATATCCAAATGCATCAAGTTGTGGATTTATCACACACAACATTGGTTAGCCAATTTTATGGCGAATGTATCTTCAAGAATAATTTGAGGTTTTAGATAGATGAAGGATGGAAACCCTTGAGGAGTGTCATGTCATTCTAAAAGATGATTTTTCTAACATGAGCCCTGATCAGGAGGTTTCAAAGATGGAGATCATTGTATGCAAAAGTGAGGACTACGTTAATATGGGTGAGCAGTACTAAGATAGATATGAAGGTAAGACCAAACAATAATAATGGTTCTTTTTCCTTATCATTAAAACCTTAGTTAATAACTTTGTGTAACTTGGAGGGTGACATATCACAATTTCATACTCCTTTGCAATTTGGAGCTTTACCTTCATCCCTACTAAAATAAAAATGTTGGGGAAAAACTATATTGTAATCCCTATAGGCATATGAGTTATATTTTTAAACTCCGTTTTTCAACTTGGTAGAGAGGCCGATCAGAATATCCATATGAATTTATTATAGTGTAGTGAAGCTAGAAGAGAGAATGATATGGTAGGAGGTTCAAATTTTTATTTTGGTGTGGGGGTGTGGAAGGGGAAAGAAGGATGAAAGTAGCGAGGCAATCCAATCAAGGAAAAGAGGATGAAAGTAGCGAGGAAATCCAATCAAGAAAGAGAAGGGTAGGAAGTAAGTCAAATAGAATAATTGGTGTTAGAACAGGATATCCAAATGCATCAAGTTGTGGATTAGTCACACAAAGCATTGATTAGTCAATTTTATGGCCAATGTATCTTTAGGAATAATTTGAGACTTTAGATGGATGAAGGATGGAAACCCTTGAGAGGGTATATTCATGTATTTCAATTGTTGGTTAGAGGTTGGATAACAATTATATTCAAATTAGAGAAAGTTGTAAGGCAAATTTAGGGATCACACTTGTTATGGGGACAAACACTAGTATACTTAAAGATATGGAGCTTGTGTTTTGACTCACAGACTGCGTGATCAAATCTACATTTGATTTCTTTAAAATTTAATAGCTTCCCACTGGAGTTGTGTTTTCTAGACATGTTTAGAGCCATTGAGAATAAACTAGGTGTACCCTTGGAAGAAGATGATTATTTTTTAACTCTAATACATAATAGCATGTATACTAATAGATGTGGATCTCACAAAAATGTTATTAGAAGAAATGACTCTAGAAGTGGCAAATAAGAAGGCCCGTTATCTATTGAAACCCTCAAAAAACGGTTCCTATATATTCAAGAACTTGATATTGTCTTACTTAGGAAATCACGAGGGAATGGTTAAAATTCTGAGTGGGAATTTCTAAGTGTAAACTCAGTTGGGAGGTATAGTGGGTTGGTTTTTAGATGGAAGAAAAGTTATTTAGGCTAATATATTATGTTCTCTTTAACTTAGGTGTTGGAGTAAACTTCCTCTCGTTAGAGTTCGGAGAAGCTCTCGTTCATAGCACTTTTATCTTTAAGTAAAGGTTTAGGATTGTAATATATATATATATATAAACGAAATAGATAAGAGTGTTTTCTATCAATTCAAACTGGTTTGAAGACCAAAACCTTTTACATCTGCCACAAAATATTCATTCACTGTATTCAAGGACCAAAAAATATTGGAGATTTTTACTCTTTATCTACCTACTGCTATTATACTCTGACATTACTTATATTGCCTCCAGAAAGACCCTAATACAAATACATACTTGCATAACATAGATGAAAACTAAAAAAGAAACTAGCCTTCATTATTCACCCTAGAGAAATACTAACTTTAGGGCTGTCATTATCAAGCCTTGGCTGGAAAGGAGCAAAATCCAATTGCGTAGATGTCTCCTCAGCCGCGGTCACCTGTTCTTCTAGTGCTATGCCCTCATACACATGAAACTCTGAAAATAGTTACTTATCCACCCCACTTGCCGCTCCATCAAACAAAGGTGCCAACCTGTCAAGCTTAAGACTTACAATGGATTGATTTGTAATGGTTTGATTTTCTGATTTAAGAGGCCGAATTAAGCATGAAATTCAACCTTGTAATCTATCTATATTGGTTTGCAATGGATTGATTTTCTGATTTAAGAGGCCGAATTAAGCATGAAATTCAACCTTTCCCATCTCCACTTACCTGGTTAGTAGGGTTCGTCAATGCCATTAAGTAGTCCAGTTAACGATTGATTTCATCTTTATCTATATTGAACGAACACTCCATTTGGATATTCACACCATCAACCACCCTCATTGCAAAAAATTTGAACAACCCACTAAGATTCCTGAAGAAACAGAAATGCAACAAATCTCCTTATAACCATGCGGCCTTGCCATCACTAGGCTGTCACTTCTCGTAACATCTTTAATACGAAAATCATCTTCGTACGTTCTCCGAACGCAACATTCGGTAATTGAATTAATTCCTGGGCAACTTACATCCTTCGCCATTAAATCTGAGATCTGTGAGCATGTTTGTGCATCTCAAGAATGAAAATGCTAATTTTCTACCTCCATCCGATTTTTTTAAAGGGATAAGCCAACTGACACCTACCCCTTACTGTGGTTATATCCTGGTGGGTTGTCCAAGTGTATATACGAAACCAACGATTGACCGAGGAGATGAGTTGCTAAAGTAGAAGAGAGAGAAATTACATGGCCGACAAACCAAGTTGGGGTCTGACAAGAGGACATCGGACCTCCAACCCAATCATATTTCCTTTAATGCTAATTAGGAATTTCAATACTCCTATAACTGATTATATATGGCTTTTCATGGTAAGGATTTGAAAACTATACTTATGTCATTTTAAGCCACCATTTCTTGTTCTAGGGATACACCCCTATTTGCTTGTGAATCTGCCATGTTGAAGAAAGTGTAACTAGGTTCAATCTTTATAAATGTAATTTTGATATTTGTATTTATAAAAGAAAAGAAATATTATTTTTGTTATTTATATCAATGAGTTTTTTGGTCATTGAATAGGTCTAGCACATGTTAAAGTGCTATAGGGAAGTCAAAGAGTCAAAAGAAATGATGAAGACCCTTAAGGGCATGTTTTTTTTTTCTCGTTAATACTATGCTATGCTATTATTTACATTAAAAGAAAAACAGTTACAGCCATGAAGTCATATGCCAGAGGCCGGGGATGGCACTCTGGACTTACAGTGCTCAAAAATCCACCCATACAGGGTCCACACCACTAGATTGATTACCCACGCAGGGGCCTTAACATGAAAACAAATCACCCGCGCAGGGGCAGCATCCTTGAGACCAGACACCCACGCAGGGGCGCTACCACAGAGATAGAATGCCCACGCAGGGGCTTTAAACCTTTGAGGAGCAGTGAGGGCAGAAGTAGTCATTCCATTCAGGGGCATGGAAGAGAAAAGGAGAATCTTCATCAAACTCCCTCGCAGGGGCGTGGAGACACACTGAACAGTAGAATTCGCATACAAAACAGAGACGTTCAAAACATACCGGCTGCCATAGCGGCTTACATGACGTTTCATAGCAAAACCAGAGCATCGTATGAAAGGAAGAGACTGAGCGAGCGGACGACTAATCGTCCGGCTCCTCTTCATATATCCAGCACATACCTTCCGGGGGGGGGCCCCAATCGACCTTGGCTTTCTCTGACGAAGGCGCTTCCTGAGTCGCAGGAGGGTCGATGTCTGGCTTTGGGCGGTCTTCTGGCATTCCCTCAGCAGCCCTGGAGCTCTCAGCCTGATGAAGCTGTGGGCGGGGCTGCTCCCCGACCTCCTCCACCGGTTCTTCCAGAAAAAGGACAGAGACATGGGCATTAATACGCGAATTGGCCTGGGAGCTGTTAAAGGAGAAAACCGCGGTTCCAAACGCAGGAAGAGGATTAGAGCCCGCATCAGGATTGCCAGAATCCATGAACTGGCTCGATTGCAAGGGATTAGCTTCTGCAACTCGGTGACATAAACAGCGGCAACAGCGAGAAGAGGCATTATCGACGGAGGGGCGTGAAGTTCCGCCTCTGCCAGAGCCTCGACGGCTGATAAGGCGCTGTCGGGGCTTGACCATGATGGCGTTGGAAACCGGAGAGCGAAACAGAGCAGGGTGAACAGAAACACACCCGTCGCCCACGCTTGCAGACTTGCTCCCAACTTCAAATGCAAAGGGGGCGCCTTGAGCCGAACCTCTGGGAGCTGACAACCATACTCCCAATTCCACAAACTGTAAACGATCCAATGCATAACATTCCTTACCTTCATCATACTTATGCTCCTCTGCGACGTCTCGACCCTCGCATGCCATAACTGCACACAGAAACCGTAGCTGTAATCCGGACCAGGCAATAAATTGCCGTCCCTTCTCTCAACAGCACCCACGCTTGCAATCCCTGACGGCAGATTGCAGTGAATGCCCATCTTATTCTTGGTACCGCCCATGGTGACCAGGTGGCGTTCCCATCTCCGCGCTCGTGGCACCCGCATCCGGGGACCCTTAAGGGCATGTTACACCATGTATATAATTGTATTAGAGTCAAAAGAATACCTCCAAGCAAAGTCACAAGTCTCATCCATGCAACGACATTACTAAAAGAAGCTATCTAAATTATATATGACAAGTTGGCCTCATCTCTACAAGTCGGCCTAAAGAAGGGACAAACCTCTATATATAAGAGTCTGTCCAATCCTCCAATGATAACGAATCTACCTTTGAAATTAGCGAAGTAAAGGGACGAGGAAAGGGTGAAAAAGAGACAAAGAAGGGAGCCTCTAGTGCAGCGAAGAAGGAAGGAAGAACATTGAGCCTTAGAGGATTGTTCTAAGGTTAATTGCAGTCACATGTGCAAAGGAAAAAAGGGTCTCTTTGCTGTCATAGCAGCCCTCCACCACAATCATATGTATCTCATTGTTTGGGCTAGAAAAGTAGGCCTATAAGGCCTCTCACTTAAGCGAAGCAGGAAATAGGACTTATACTTAAGGTTTTTGAAGGAATCCCCTCACACGTGCAAAAAAACAATGATACACTGTTGTCATATCAGACCTGTAACTATATCTCAAGAAAGATCTCGTTTGGAGGAGGGATAAAGTACTCTTCATATGTGAAGTAATCTAACAAGGATCAAAGAGGAATATCTCTTATAGAAGAAGCATAACAAGGACTACTATCAGTTGCGGAAGAAGGACGAAGTGCTGGAGGAAGGAGGACGAAGTGCCGAAAGAAGAAGGACAAAGACTTGACTTGTGCTTGGAGGATATTATTGTCAAGGGTCTAGGGTTTGGCATTTATCAATATAAGTTTCAATAAGAGAAATTTGAAGAATGGTTTTCCTCTCTAAGAGAGAGAGTTTTTGCGCTAACAGAGAGCCAATATCTTGTGTTCTTGTCTTTTGTATTTTGATAGCAGTTTGATGAAGTAAAAGAACATACACTAATAATAAGAAGAAGATTAAGCTAACAAGAAAAAATAAAAGTGATTCACAAATTGTTATCAAGTCTAGAAGAATCCTATCTTAACTATGATGTCCTGGATTCTTCAACATGATATTAGAGCTAAGGTGACACATCAAGGAAAGGGCGTCTCAAGAACACTCATAAGGTGACACATCAAGGAGGACATCTGAAAAACATCTACAAGGTTGAAGCACCAAGCCAAGAAGACTCAAATACATCAAGGACAAGAAGGTCTACCATCTACTATCCATCAAGGAAGACTACAAAGCAAGAAGAGAATCCTTTCATATAAAGAACCTATAATAAGATCCAATCAAAGAAGGACCTACATCAAGCTATGCCATCTTCAAGGGAAAAAGCACTACAAGTCAAGTCCTCTCCAAGCAAATCTCATCATCAAGCAAGTCTATTTGAAAGAATCAATTTGAAGATCATCAAGATCCAAGAAGGAAATCCATCTAGTTTTCAAGAAGATAGCAAGACTACTACATCACAAACTGTATCAAGTAAGTATATATATGTCCCCTCCTGAACATACCTCAATGTATTTTTGCAAGGAAAGCAACAAATTGGTTGGAACTACTAACTTCCTTGCATGGAAGAAGAGGACTAATTTACTTCTCAAGGAGAATGAACTTCTAGACCTCATTAAAGGGAATATCACTATCCCTGCTAAGGAACAAACTCAAGCCTTAGCCAAGTACAATAAGGATGAGACAAGAGCTCAAAGGATTCTAATAGAATCTATCAAGGACTCTCTCATTCCTTATGTCTCCAAATTTGAAACTTCAAAAGAAATCTATGATAAACTAATAGAGTTATTCTTGGTAAGCACAACTGGAGAAGTGATATCTCTACGTAATGATTTGTACAAGATGAAGATATCAACTTCAAGAACTAGGAGAAGTCATGTCTGACAAAGAAATGACAACTGTAGTACTCAATGCTCTACCTGAGGATTGGGGCAACTTCACATCAAGCATATATGCCAAGAAGGAAGCTACCCCACTAAGTGAACTTTGGTCTCTATGCAAAATTGAGGAGACTAGACTCAAAGCCAAGGATGATGTGGGATCAAAGAGCAAGCATTTGCTACCATGGCCAAGAGAAGGGAAAATTTGGCAAATTTGGTCCACGAAGAACAAGCAACAAAGATATGTCCAAAGTCCAATGCTTTGGCTGTCAAGAATATGGACACTACAAAAGGGACTGTCCCAAGCTTAAGAAGGACAACAACAAGAGAAAAAGAGAAGAAGCTCACATAACTCAAGAAGTGAAAGAAGAAGACAAGAAGCAAAAGAAGGAAGATCCTCCAGATCTCTACTATGACTAAGTCAACTTCTTTACATAAGTCTTCTTTCAATGTTTTGAGTATCATAGGAGCATATAGAAATAGGATAGAATGCATGGTTTAAAGATATCCTCTAGAATATAGGAGCATGATGTAGATATAGCTCAAGATATTCATGTAGAAAGAATATACCTATTAAAGGACCTCATCCATGATGAAAGAAAATTGATCATGATTAAATCTTAGAAAGCCTCCATCATCAAAAAGGAAGAAGCATTTGCAAGATGAAGGTCTTCAAGATCCTCTGATAGAATCTTCAAAAGAAGGTTCATAAATAAGAGCAGATGTCTCAATAGGAGTTCCATTCATGGGATTCAAAGAAAGGATGATATGCAGGCGAGAAAAGATGAAGCAAGAAAATTGAGGCAATCTCAATCAAGAAGGACCAACAAAAGAAGCTGAGATGATCAAAAGAAGAATCAAGATGAGGTATGTATGCATCAATATTTAGACATGTCATCATATGTATTATTGAATCATGGGAATAGTTCTAAACATGATCAAGTATAAAAGGATCTCTTTCACTAATTACATGCTTGAAATCATGGGTTACAAACCAATGAAGGTCAACATGAAGAAGTACCCTCATAAGGAGTATGCGATGGTTGACTAAAAAATATATGAAGAAGCAGATGAAGAAAGAGATCAAAGATGTAATAACACCATGGTCACAAAGAATCATTATCTGACAAGATCCATCAAAGACATCTCCCGAAAGAAGACATGACAACTCTGATAAAGAAAAAGATAAAAGGACCCTTGACACCCATGAAGGCCTTGGAGATATTAAGATGTAGATAATTGATTCAAGTCTACAAAGATGTCATGATGGAAGGCCATCCAGCAAAGCACTATTTGATGAAGTCAAGAAGGGCTACTAAATCGAAGTATTGGAAAAGACAGGCATAACTAAGCATCCATATGATACACATTCTGAAATATAGTCAAATGACAAAGGAGTAGCCAGATGATGAAAGATCCTGACATATCTCAAGAAGACCACTTTCCACAAAGGAAGAAATGACATGAAAAACTAGGAAGGGAAGTAATTGATGCCCAATGCCCTACAAAGAATAAGCTCAACAAAACTTCATGACATCAAAGGAAGAAGGAGATCCAGCAGCTGAAGGACCCATGGAGAAGAAGTTGTTGATGAATGGACAAGCCCCTAGCTAAGAGGGAGTTCCAAAAAGTTCCTAATTACAAAGGAGCTTGACCAAGTTCCTTGTCATAGGAAACTTGGGCATACCTTCCCCAATTAAGAGGAAGAGATAGACACAACATTATTGTCTTCACTTTGGAAGAAAGAATGGAGGATTGGGTAATCATTTGGCATCTGATGCTCTTTGAGGATGTGTAGGGAATCCAAGATAAGAGTAGGCAAGAGGACCGATATTCTTTGAGGGCTAGGAACCCAAGACAAGAATAGTCCTAGAAGGTCATACTCAGTGAACACCCGAGTGGGTATGTACCTTGAGAGACAATGATAAAGGTGTCTATAAATCATTGGTCTCGCCAACATTGTGCTCTGATCTTATGAGAGGTAGAGTTGTTAGTCAAGGCCTTGCTATAAAACAATGTTGGTTACTATGATGCTATAACAGATGGATTGCCAATCCAGTTTCTCTTATGTGAATTCTTCAAGATTGAAAAAATAGCCAAACACCTTGTAATGATTTATGAATACCTCCCTAGTTAAGAGGGAGTGTTGAAGAAAGTGTAACTAGGTTTGGTATTCATAAATGTAATTTTGATATTTGTATTTATAAAAGAAAAGAAATATTATTTTTGTTATTTATATCAATGAGTTTCTTTCTCATTGAATAGGTCTAGCACATGTTAAAGTGCTATAGGGAAGTCAAAGAGTCAAAAGAAATGATGAAGACCCTTAAGGGCATGTTACACCATGTATATACTTGTATTAGAGTCAAAAGAATACTTCCAAGCAAAGTCACAAGTCTCCTCCATGCAACGACATCACTAAAAGAAGCTATCTGAATTATATATGACAAGTCGGCCTCATCTCTACAAGTTGGCCTAAAGAAGGGACAAACCTCTATATATAAGAGGTTGTCCACTCCTCCAATGACAACGAATCTACCTCTAAAATCAACGAAGTAAAGGGACAAGGAAAGGGTGAAAAAGAGACAAAGAATGGAGCCTCTAGTGCAATGAAGAAGGAAGGAAGAACATTGAGCCTTAGAGGATTGTTCTAAGGTCAATTGCAGTCACACGTGCAAAGGAAAAGAGGGTCTCTCTGCTGTCATAACAACCCTCCACCACAATCATACTTATCTCATTGTTTGGGCTAGAAAAGTAGGCCTATAAGGCCTCTCACTCAAGCGAAGAAGGAAAGAGGACTTACACATAAGGTTTTTGAAGGAATCCCCTCACACGTGCGAAGAAATAGTGATACACTGTTGTCATATCAGACCTACAACTATATCTCAAGAAAGAGCTCAGTTGGAGGAGGGATAAAGTACTCTTCATATGTGAAGGAATCTACCAAGGATCTAAGAGGAATATCTCTCATAGAAGAAGCATAACAAGAACTACTATCAGTTTCTGGAAGAAGGACGAAGTGCTAGATGAAGGAGGATGAAGTGCCGAAAGAAGAAGCACAGAGACTTGACTTACGTTTGGAGGATATTATTGTCAAGGGTCTAGGGTTTGGCATTTATCAATAGAAGCTTCAATAAGAGAAATTTGAAGAAGGGTTTTCCTCTCTAAGAGAGAGAGGTTTTGCCCTGGCAGAGAGCCAACATATTGTGTTCTTGTGATAACAGTTTGACGGACTAAAAGAACATACACTAATAACAAGAAGAAGATTAAGCTAACAAGAAAAAGTAAAAGTGCTTCACAAATTGTTATCAAGTCTAGAAGAATCCTATCTTAACTATGATGCTCTGGATTCTTCAACATGCCAACGAATTGAGATGTCTCTTGATGTGGAAGAAATAAATAACCTAAAACTTTGCTATTTGCAAACTTATTCTATGTAGAATGGGGGTTGAATCTGCGCCTAGTTCTCTTTGAGCGTGCACACTTGCTGAATACTTATTATCAAGTCTCCAAATACCATTAATTTCCATTTTTTTTATATTTCCAATTCTAGACTCTGCTACAATGCTAAGAATTTTTCTTGGTTATTAGTTGAACTCCCCAAACCCCAAGCATATTGAATATCTATTTCTTCGTCGGGGCGAAAAATAACCCCTCTTACTCCTACCTCCTCTAGGATTGTACTATTCTTAATGAAACCAATTCTAAAATTTCTAAATATTTTGAGGTTGTTTCTAACAACCATACCAAAAAATCATGAAAATAAAGTTTTGGAGGGAATTTTTGCAAAATGACCTCCACTACTTCAATTAATTTTTTGGAGGTGGTTTGTATGGCTTTGAATAAAAGCATCCATCTTTAAATAATGGAAAAATCAATGAATTTTCTTTTCAATTAATTACTCTTATGTGGATTATGTAAGAAATTGGTTGTCTAGAAAGTCCGCTCACAAAATTTTAAATCTTATAAATAATGTATATTTCTTCGTAGCTAACACTAGGGCAACCAGATAAATTAAATGATTGGTAAACTTTGGTAGACATCAATATAGATTCTTTTCAATTGGATTTTGAGGTGATTAATTATTTAACAATAATTATTTTAGGGTTTTCATATTAATTATTTAGGTTTTTTTATTGATAGTTTACAACCACCAACTTGTTATTGCAACATTATACTTGTAGTTTGGAACCCAAAAGACCATAGAAAAAATTCAATAAGATAGAGAAACATTGAGTCAGTGGAAGGGTTTGGGGGCCAATAATATTCATCTAGATTAGTCCTCCTCCCTTAGGAAGAAATAGTCTTCTTTGCATCAAGTTACATTATTAGATGGGGAAACTACTGTTGAATTTGGCTCTTTGTGAGTCAGTTTCCTTGGTGAAGAAGTTTCCTTACTTTGAAAACCTAGTAGAGATGTATGTATTGTTGAGTAGTATATGTTGTCTTGGTGTCCATGTTTTAATCCATTATAGCCCATTTAATGCGGTCATGATTTTCTATGGGTGACCATTTGTTTGGTTTCCTTTGGGTTGTCCAACAAAGGTTGAAATATGGTTGAAGTAGCTACACATTAAATACTAAGTGCAAGCCAAGGAAAGGGGGAGCACTTAATTCAAAATAATTTTCACTCACAACCTTCGTGATCGTGTAAGGAACATATCAGAGTGTTATGATCTTCTTATGGGGACCTATGAGGTGATCTTTCTATAAATACAACCACACCTTATCACCAACCTGAAACTTGTTTGGAACCCTATTCTGGTCATATCACTACATGTTCTTGGCATTAGATTTCTACAAGATATCATGAACTTGTTGTTGGAGGTGATAGATTCATTCAACAAATTTGGTTTCTTTATCTATCTCAACCTAAGAATAGGAGGACTCTGCTAATGAATATGCAATGAGCATAACTACATCAATTGGGGCAAACGGTTGAAACCCCAAGCATACTTGAAATGTATTGAAGCTAATAGAGTTGTGGAGAAATCTATTATAGCTATGTGGAACATCTGGAAGGCTTTTGTCCCATCTACATGGATTCTTGGATTTGTGCAAGTCTAAGATATTCACAATCATCTTGTTGACTTGATCCAGGTGGATATTAGAGGCCACCCACCTATTCCAGCTAGCTCCCAAAACAATTTTCTATTTTACAACATAGTTTCCTATTTTGGTAGTTTTCGGGTCCTGAACTTGAAGAGCTGTTTTGAGGCCCTAAACAAAGTTTTTAGGGAAATGACTTGACGATGGTTATATACTTCCACTAATAGTAAAAAAATTGCACTCCTTACAGACCTTTCCAACAAGCTATTGTGTGCGCCAAATGGAGATCATATGCTAAGTTACAACCCCGAGAAGTCGACATTCCAACTTACCCCATCGAGGCCCCTGTGCCTTTGGTGCTTCATCTCACAGGGTTAGGATTTGGATGTTTAGAATTTTCTTATGGGTGATATCATAGAGTTGGGTTACACTTTTTGGCAAGATAGGGCACGTTTAGGTGGAAAAAAGAAGGCTCAATATCGAGCTCCTCGAACGCTAAAAAAATAGCTTGATCAAAAATTAAAAACAAACCCTTGAGCTATATTTAGGGCTCGATTGAGCCTTTTTTCTATTAAAATTCCTTTTTTCGGTCTGCCCACACCCTTTTACACAGACTGCGAGAGAAGTAATAGCTCAATCGCACAATTGGAGCATGGCGCGATCCAATCTAACTCACCTACAATGACACTAACATCCCAAAGGCTCAAACTAAGGTAGATATTTTGTAGTGCCCCGCTCTAGTTGACTGACAATGATATGACATTAACATTTATTTAGCCCTAAGGCCCACACATTATTCTTTGAGGACCTCACGGTGAGGATCTGGACACATGACTCTATTATTAGTGGTTGTGATGTTTATGGATGTTGTCCATTGATATTATGATGATTGTAGCATTAATGGTTATGCATGTTCTCTCTTGATATTATGATGATTGTAGCATAAATGGTTATGTTTGGTCTCTATTGAATTTATGATAATGATGGCAGTAAAAGATATATATGATCTCTATTGATATCATGATGATGATAGCTTTGATGGATATGTATGTTTTCTATTGATGTTACGATGTTGATAGCTTTGGTGGATGTGTTCCCTATGTTACCTACTTTCATTAGTTCTGGTTCACAATGAACAACGATGCGAATGACTAGGTGATGTTGATGATGCTATTATGACAATGAATAACATCGAGAAACCTTGTTACTGATGATTATTGAGTGTGGAAGGAAACCACTAGACGCACTCGCATATGACGAGTTGACAACCCCGGTTTGATGAAAATTTATATTTTGTCTTTGAAATTCTAAGTCAATTTTGAAACCTGCTATATATGTTTATCTATATTATGATGATATGTTAATGGTTGTAGGCACATATTAGTTACTTGGCCAAATGACTCACATATGGGTGATGGGGTTGTATAATTGGATGGAACTACATGGGCGGGTGGGATAGTGTCCCTGATCTCACCCACTAGCACTCCCGTCGTGACTTAGGCTGGTTGAAACACCTTCACCTTGAAGATCACGATGTCATGGGGGCAGGTCCCAAAGTTGGGTCACTCATGAGGATCTTACTAGGGGGTGCGCATCAAGGCGGATTCCCTGATCCCCTACACCATTAGTCTCACTATAGTAGGCAACATAAGATATGATAGTGGTCTCTATCGTTGCACCTATACCTTCCCCTTGTAGCCACTGAATGCTTGAAGGGCAAGTGGTGTGACACCCTTGGAACTTAAAGTGAATTTCTTGAAGGGCACGACCAACTTGGCACCCTTGGCATCACAAATAAATTGTTAGGCGTGACACCCTTGGAACTTCAAGGGAAGTTCTTGAAGAGTGCGACCAAACTTGGCACCCTTGGAATCATTAAAAATAAATAAATTAATAAATATAATCAAGATATAAAAACTAGGTAAATTCACATCAAGGGTAAATGATGTTAGAAACCGAGGTAATTAAATCAAGAATAAAACTTGGGTTAAGAGGATCATAAGAATAAATAAAATATTTTACCTTAAAAATCTACCATTCTCATGTTGGAAAAAAAAAAAAAAAAAAAAAAAAATAGATATATATATATATATATATATATATATTTTCTAAGTAAAACTATTCTATTAATATGAAACAAAATATGATTACATCGAGGCTTGGGCCTCAGCAGTACTGAACATCCATTATCAAAAAGAATCTCGATTGCCCCATCGATAGGGAAACCAGTCCATGAAGGCAAAAAGAACCCACATATGGGTTATCAGTTTTAAGCCAAAAAATATCAATCATGGCCAAAATAACCAGGAAAGTTCTAATAGAACAAAACATTTCAGAAAATAACCAAACAACAAAATAAACACCTAGCTGGCAGAAGGGCAACACCTGGCTGCCAAGTGTCACTTCTATAAGTCGTTTGGGGCAGGCTCCTCCTTGATGCGACACGCGTATTGGTACTAGTCATCCTCCTCTATTGACACGCCAGTCTGAAGTCCATGAGCGGGTTGAAGGCCAGCAGAGCTGCCTGCAGCTGCATGCGGGTGGGACGTGTCTCCCACTCGGCCTCCTGGAGTTTGCATGTCTTCAAAACTACCTTTCACAGCTTGTTGATTGCCACCCGGCTCCTTGCCAAGCGAGGTGGTAAAATCCTCGTCCAGCGGTTGCTTGCCCGGGTCGCGGGCGCCCCTGTTCCTGTGAGCAGCCCGCTGCTGCGCCCCATTGCTCTCCAGTGAAGCATCCCGCTGTTCATTTTCCTCAAAGAAAACTATGGTGACAGTGGTTGTAATGATGGGTCGATTCAGGGTGCTGTAGAAGCGAAATTGAGTTGAGTGAGGAGCAGGGTGAGGGGGTACGGGAAATTTTGTTGTATGGACAGTAGCATCTCTCTAGCTAGCACCCTAGAGCTGTGCACGTCCTCAGCCACTACGAATATCAGGGTACCTGCCAGAGAAGGTGCCAAAAGAATTATGGATTTCAGGGGAAGGGGAGGGGGGAGGCAGATAGCGGATGCCACCACCACGACATCCCCCTCTTCTGCTACGCATTCAATGGTGGATGCGAGCCATGGCAGTACTCGAAGCAGAGCTATCAGTGGGGAAATTGGCTAAATGACTGGACAGAGGATGAGAGAGGAAGGTCTGAGCTAGAGTCAGATTGCAGAGCCTGGTTTGGGAGAAATGATACCCATTACCAAGGTCTACATAGCTGAGCAACCAACATCGGCTTCCAATAACAGTGCGAGAACAAGGCTCCGCTGCCTGAGGTGGGCATATGCTATGGAGCAGGGGGGAAGAGCATCAATATGTTCTGTGGGTTCCATTGATGTGTGAATGATGGATAGATCTTGGCTAGTGTACCTATTTAATGCTACCTGCAGGCCTCCATGAATTTGCTTTAGGTTGGCATGGGAGGGAACGCAGGTAGCCATGTGGCCCGTCCCCTCGCCGCTGGTTCGTCTAATCATCATAACTATCATGGTTGTCACCCGCATCCGAGTCTCATGTTGGAAAATATTAGGTAGATATTGTAATTTAACTAGGTAAAAAGAGGAAAGAGGGACATAAATGTAAGGATAAATATTAATCCTAAAATAGTTAAACCTAATTAAGAGAAGAGGATGGTGAATTAAAATAACATTAATAAATTAAATTTTAGATAAATTTAGAGAACCTCCATGTGGCAACAACCAACATAAGAATATCCATCTGAGAGATAACTTGAGTTAGATTAGGGAGTAAATAGGGGATCAAATCTTGACTTATCAATTGATTTTAGTAATGAACACAAATTAAGGCGTAAAAAGGGGGATCAAGAGACAACTAGGAGAAGAAATAGGAATCTTGTTGAGGATGAGGAAATTTAATATTAGTTTTAAATTAAAATTTAAGCAAATAATTTTGGAGATCCTTGATGAGAGAGTGACACATGGGTGCGTGAATAATCAAACTATTAGATTATAAAAGATAGTTAATTATGCATGAAATGCCAAGTGTGACAGGCTCCTATAAAAGAAGGGGTAGGGCATGGGAGACAAGACTTTTCCTTTACCCTATTGTTGGATGGATGAGACTATGTCAGAGTAATGACTACGAGCTATAGTGAGTTTGGTGAGGTAGAAGACTTTAGAGCGGGGACTCTTGAGCCAAAGAGTGCTCTCCTCTACTAGCTAATACATTCCTCCGTTGTACAACCTCATTGTAGCTCGGGGGTCCGTGGGGAAGGAAAGTACCCAAGGAGTACGCTGGGAGGTCAATCGGTGGGTCATTGCATTTAGATTAAGCACGTCGACATTCACACTTGGAGGTGACCGACAACAAAGGGAGGACAAGTAGCAGCAAGTCAAGTTTGAATCTCGTCTTTTGGTGAGTAGTACCTATGTTGTTATAACATTCTTTTGTATAACTTCATTTTGGATTTAGTTAATAATATATAAATTAGATGATATGTTCAATGAAGTGAAATTCAGGGATGTGTTAAATAGTGCTTAATAAAATTTGAGTTCCCAATGCTATTTTCTTATGATTGTATTTTTATTTTGATTAAAAAAAATAAAATTGTATAGGGTTGGTCCCGACATATTCTATTGTTTTTGTCTTCTTCTTTTTTTTGCAAAATTACATAAATTAATTTGAAAAAAATACTTACCATACAAAAACCATGAAACCACAAAATACCATCAAAGTAAACCTTCAAAACAACTTAGAAAATTACAAAACCAACCTAGAAAACCATAAAAACACCCTTCACAACGATTTAGAAAATCACAAAAACAACTTAGAAAACTACAAAAAACAACTTAAAAAACCATAAAAAAACAACCTAAAAACTGTTTTGAAACCACAAAAAACTATAATTTAGACTTACATTTTTTTACTTGCTAGCATGTTTTATTTATTAAATGCATATTTTCTAAATTTAAATAATAAAACATTATTTTCTAATTATTTTAAGTTTTAAAATTTTTCGTAATAAATTTGTGAAATAAATTTTCAGACATTTCTATTTTTCTGTTATTTAAAAATACATTTTAATTTTTAACCAATTTACCAAAAATCCTCTAAATTAATAAAAGTTCCACGCTTTTACTGCAAGGCAAAAGCTATAGTCCCTTACCGTATAGGCAACGGATAATATGTAAGCAAGAGTATGCTACATGGTAAATCTTTACAGTTCCATTAACCATGAATCCAACATAACATGCACCGGAAATTAATTCTATGGAAAGAAACGAATTGAAAATAGTAATAGTAATAAAAATGAAAAGGCCAGCTTACGCTCAGGGCATTCTTTGTTTTTTTCTGCTATTCCCTAACAGAGAAGCCTGTATCCTTGTACTTAGTGGGCAGTGGGCATGCAAACAAAAAGAGGTTTTCTTCTCTGCATCGATTTTTTATTAAAGAAATAATTGATATTTTACCGTTAAGATTACAAAAAGTTTATATATTTTATTTTTTGGTTTTAAATTTATAGTTTTAAAAAATATATATATACTTTTAATCATTAAACCCCGTCAAACTATATATATTTTATAGCTACTTGTTATTCATATAAATATCTTATTATAGACGTAGTTTACCCAAATGCCACGTGCATACCGGCCGGCCATTGCCATGCATTGTAAGCCCAGGAAGTAGCTGGCAACTGTGGTACGACGAATATCATTTAAAAAACATAAACCTAAAGATGGAAAGGCCGAATCCCTGTGAAGAAGCCGTCAGAATAGGAAAGGCAGAGAGTTAAGGATAGGGTTGGTAATTCCCAAACCCACCATAAGCCAAACTTACACTAATCTATTAGTATTGTCTAAAAATTTAATTTTATTCCAATAGAAAAATAGAAAGTCTAGGTTGAGTAATTTTCAATCCCAGCTCCGGAGGTGTTACTTATAAATATTGCAACAATGTGGCATATTAGTTGACTAGTTCTCTTTTCATGCAAACTATTTTTAAAGATAAGAAATCAAGATGAAGATTACATATACACGTACACGTTCTTGCAAACGTCTGAAATTTGATCTTATATTAATTTTTATATAATATTGTTTGCTCTCAGAGTTGATCATACATTAATTTTTGTATGGTATTATTAAGAAATTTGGAAACAATCTGAAATTTGATCTTATATTATTTTTTATATGATATTGTTTGATCTCAAAGTTGATCAAATATTAATTTTTTTTATATGATATTATTAAGAAATTTGGAAACGATCTGAAGCCTGCCTCTACCAGTCTCTCCTAATTCTACCATTCTACCTCTTGACTTTAGAAGGGAGAATGGCAGGTTTAGGAGAGGGACATTAAAAAAGCTCGCTTGCTTTGAGAATTCCCATTCCAAAGGCCAAGCAGAGAGCTGAGATAATCATGGGTGACAGTGGATCTTCAGTTTCAGTTTCATTAGTGGAAGATTTTAATGGCCTCATTAAGCTCTACAGCGACGGATCCGTGGTGCGTGGAGACGAACCAGCTTTCCACCTTCCTCCACTCACTGAAAGTTACGACCACGTTTTATACAAAGACATTGTGTTTGATCATACACTCGGCTTATGGGCGCGCCTGTATCTCCCCAATTCTTTCCCAGCCACCACCACACGCCTGCCAGTAATCTTGTACTTTCATGGCGGAGGCTTCTGTTTGCTTAGCCCTCACAGTCCCGATGTGCACCGTTTCTGTGTAAAGTGGGCAGCCGATGTAGGGGCCCTCGTCGTCTCCGTACACTACAGATTGGCTCCCGAGCATCGCCTCCCTGCTGCTTATCACGATTCTGTCTCTGCTCTCCAATGGCTTCATTCCCAGTCCAAAGCCACAGGCGGGGGAGAAAGAGGCGATCCTTGGTTCGATTCGCATGCCGACTTCTCCAAGGTATTCCTCATGGGAGAAAGCGCAGGAGGCAACATCGCGCATAGGCTGGGAATGTGGTGTAGCGGACAAGATTGGGGTGGAGATATGCGAATAAGAGGATTGATTTTGCTGTATCCCTTTTACGGAGGGGAGGCACGGACTGCGTCCGAAACTAGGGAGAAGCAAGGGACTCCGCCTTTTACAGTGGAAGACTCGGATTTTTTTTGGAGGGTGGCACTCCCCGCGGGAAGCAACAGAGATCACCATTTCTGCAACCCCCTCACCGTATCGCTGGATGTTTGGTCCCTTGGAGGCCCTTTACCGCCCACGGTTATGGTGATTGCAGGGCTTGACATTTTGAGGAACAAACAATTGGAATACTGTGATCTTCTCAAGAAATGCGGTGATCAAATCATCGAAGTTGTGGAGTTTGAAGAGGAAGATCATGGCTTCACCCTTCTGAAAATGGACGAACAAAATTCAATAAAAGTGATAGAGTACGCTTCCAATTTCATTAAATTCGCAACTTGACATGAAGACTCCACGGCCCAGGGAGTTTCGTTGGATCCTATTTCATTCATTGAAGTTAAAAGTTAAGTTTATAGGCGTTTTCTGTTGTTTTTGGATTATTTTCTGAAGTATAATATATGTCTTAGTCTCGTAGGATTTTCTTAAATATAATATAAAAGACGTCCATTTTTTATGGTATCCCCCAATTTTTTAACATCTTTACATTTTATTTTCATCGATAACATCAATTAGTTCAACGCCATTTCACTAATTATTTTATATCTCAAAATAATATTATATAATTTAAAATTATATTAATTTTTTAATAATCAATTTCAATTTTAATTTTCAATTTTTTAATTTTATGATTATATTTTCTGAAATAAATGTTATTTAATAATATATTTTTATAATTTAAAGTTTTTATTATAATAATAAAATTAATATTTATTTTCTTTGTAAGTTGATTATTTAAATTTGAAGTTTGATGGGAGTTTTATATTAAAATATTATGAAATAATTTAATTATTAATAATTAATAAATGGATAGTCAAAAGATCTTAATTTAAGTGGTTTGGTGAATAAAGAGTTTTATATTGAAATAATGTGTAATAATTTAATCATTAATAATTAGTAGATGGATGGTCAAAAGATCTTAATTTAAGTGGTTTTGTAATTGACACATTATTGGTTGTTATGAAATAATTATATCTAGTGTAATAGTGGTAGCCAATCTAATTGAAATTATGGATTCACCATAAATTCTCATTCTAGTTTAAGAAAAAAAATTTAAAGGAATATTCACAAAATATTTTTAGTATTAGTCATAAATAGACAATTGAAATTTATTTCAAAGATAACTATGTCATTTTTTTTCAATTTAATTAAAAATGTTGTAAAAGTAAATTAAACTAAACTATATACAAAATATTGACTATAAAATAAATTATGGTTTTTGTATCAAGTCATAGTGTTGGTCCATTGTTAAGTGGGGATGAATCCTCATGGTTAAAGATCTTGTTACATTTTTTTCAGTTAGACATATACACATTTTAAAGAAGTGCTTACCTTTTTAAGAAGCTCTAATAAATACACAAATGTTCAGAGATACTTAGATAACCTTAGGTCATAGAAAATGAAAAATGCTCATAACAATTCCTTAATCTAAGTATTATTGTTTTGATCTCTTCCATGTTAAGTAGCTTGTCAAGATCACAAACCTAATTTCTACAAACATGTTCACATTCTAGAATTTCATAATGTGAGTGGGAATTTGAGAAGTGCAAACATGTTCACATTCTAGAATTTCATAATGGGAATGTGAATTTGGGAATTTGAGAAATTGTATTGCATTTAAAAAGTCCAACAACTTTGTGTGCTACACATAATTTTTTAATCTATCTTCATCATAACATTTCAACTATTATAATGAGTTTCCCATAATTCCAGAATTTCCAAGAAATTAATTGAATAAAAAGTAAAATGCATAACAAGGATCAGATAAGTATATCTCATTATATCAATAAGTTCATTTTTCCAAGATAATTGGTATAATTCTATTAATAGTTCAATCTTTGCTAAATAGTACCAAAGTCTTTGGTGCATAGGTAAAGGCAAGGGAGAAAAGAAAGGAAGGAAGGAAGTACATACATGTATTCTATATATATGTGTGTGTGTGTGTGTGTGATGTTATAGATTAGTCTAAATCAATGTATTGAATGGGCCTTAGTCTATCTTTTTCCATATGTTGAGTTATGCTTACTTGTAATTTAGTGTTATAATAATGTTTATCACCACTACATTTTCTTGGAAATCATTGTTACTCACTTGTACAATTCTTTGGTTTTCCAACATGGTGTTAGAGTTGTTGGTTTGAGATTCAACTTGTCGTCTATAAGTCATTTTAAAGGCAATTATTAATTTACATGCTCATGTGGAGTTGACACTGTGTAATAGAGTGACTTGGGTTCATCTTACCATTAAGATTAAAAATTTTGCATAACAATTATCCATGAAAGAAAAAATATCTAGTTTTGAATGATCACAACTATAGTTTGTGGGGATAAGATATGGAAACAATTTTAAATAATAAAATATTATGGTAGTTTACAAAAATTAGGATTAAAAACTTTAAAGATGAACATAATAAGTTCATTATTGATGGGGGCAAATATGAAGTAGTATGTGTTATCATAATCTACATTTCCAAGAAAAAGATTGACTTTTGTAGAAGTGGGATTGATTGGGAAAATAAAACATAAAAGAAGTTGAAAACTTTGTTTGATAAGATAAATGAAATCAAATTACGCAAATTGGAGTAAAGTTTATCGTTATCAATTCAATAATGGACCTATATACTTTGGTATTTTTTGAAAGTTTGATTTAATTGGTAGAAATTTTGACTATAAATTTTTTTCGAAACACTTTTTAAACTCTTTTAAAACATCCAAATAACTCCATTTTTTAAACTTAACTAAAAATATACTTATCCTAAAATATCATCCACTTATTAACAACTTCACTTGAAAAATAAGAGATCATCCACTTGAAATACAAATGATGTAATCACAACTCAAAATAAGCTAAAATTTTGGATACCTTATTTTATTGTGTTAAAATACATATAAAATTTTGGATATTTCATATTATTATTAATATTTTTAAATTTATAATTTAAATTAATACAATTAAAATATAATATTAAAAAATTATTTTTATTAATATAATATTTTAATATCTATTTTTCCTAAAATGTATAATATAAATTTTATTTCATTTTAAATATTATATAAAAAATTAAAAAGATCTCAAAAATTTATGCCATGAAATATATCTAAATTAAACTATAACGTCAAAAAGAAGTATTTTACCACTATGGAATGCCTTGGCACAAAATGACCTCCCAAAAAATTGCAATTCTATTCGCTAAACACCGAACACGTCGGTGGAGTAATGATAACACGGTTGCCGACATCGGTAGAGTACATTAGGTGAGTTGTCGGGTTACCACTGATGCTATGGGTTACATACACGCGTTCTTCATGGCTTTCAATAATATATGGATGATAGCATGCATCTACCAAAAAAAATGAAAATGGTGGCAGATCAACGTGAATTTCCCTTTTTTGAATTAATCATGGGTTGATTATGTATTTTTTGTTTTTCCGGAAAAGTGAAAACAGAAAAACATTTCATTTTAGAATCTGAGGCCTTTAAAGACAACACGGAAAGTTATGCAGATACGCTGGCAGCTAGCTCTTGGGATAATCTATTTAACCAGGGGTTTGTCGAAAAGACGGGAGCATTTATTGTGAAGCTTCACAAAAAAAGGGCCGATTACATCAAGCAGATGAAAAAGCAATCTGTCCAATAGGCTATCTTTAGCCTCGTGGACGTTAAAATAATTTCTTTCTTTCTTTCTTATGTGGAAATTCCCCGTCCGGATATTCCGCTTAGGAAATTTCAAATCTTATGAAGTAATATATATTTGTTCTACATTCACAATACATTTGTTTTGTGTAAATGGCATGAGTTTTAAGTAGTGTAAATGGCATGAGTTTTAAGTAGTGTAAATGTCCTATGTTTTAAGTAATGTTTTATGTGAATGGGCTAAGTTTTAAGTAATGTTTTGTGTAAATGGTGTTGTATTAGGATAAAGGTTGTTTTAATATGAAAATTAATTATGTTTATTTTAGGGTTTATATATTTTGAGTTTATAATATTAGTTTTTTGGGTTTAACATTATTTTTTATGGTGTAAGTTTTAAGTAATTTAAATGGGTAGCATTGTGATTTCAATATGAAAATCAACTATGGTCAACTATGTTTATTTTAGTGTTTATAATTTTTATCTTAGGTTTTATATACTTTGGGTTTATAATATTAGTCCTTTGGGTTTAATATTATTCCCTTGAGTTCATAATCTCTTGGGTTTATAATGTCAATCCCTTGGGTTTATAACATCAATTATAGTCAACCATAGTCAATTATAGCCAACTATGGTCGAATGTTGCATTGTTATAATGATTGCCTCAATATGAAAATCAACCATGGTCTAACGATGCATTGTGACAAAGATTGTCTCGATATGAAAATCAACTATGATTAAACATAGTCAACCATGGTTAACAATATTTATATTTATAAATATTTTTTTACTTAACAAAATTTATATTAATAAAACAATATTAATAAATAATAATAATAAATAGTATTTATTATTATTATTATTTATTAATTTTGAATGAATAAATTAATTATTTAATGAATTTATTAATAATGAATAAAACATAAATTAATAAATTAATTATTGTTATTATTTATTAATTAATAACACTATTGAATTATTAATTAACAAATATTTATTAAGTATTAGTATTTATTATTATTACTATATTATTTATTTAATTAATATTATTATTTAATTGATAATAAATATTATTATTTTTTAATTAATTAATTTTTTATTTAATTAATTAATAATAATAATAATAATGTTAAGTAATCTTAATATTAATAATTATATTTTTTTTTTGTGTATATTAATCACATTTACTAATATGGTTGTGCTAGTATATATTTCTTTTACTTAATATTAGCAAATCCTATTAAAAAATACACTTGTTTTTGTAAATGGCCCAAGTTCTATGTAACATGAGCATCGTTATATTTAAATGATTGGAAAAAGTTTTGCTAGCTTTAATTAAAAAATAATAATGGAAAATGATAAGACAGTGTTAATAAGAAATAGAAAAACTCAACTATGAATAAATTGTGACTTACTTAGATGGAATAGATATTTTTTAATGATAATTTTATAAAAATATATTTATAATTTTAAAATAAAATGAAATATATATATATATATATATATATATATATATATTCAAAAGGTGTAGTCTAACTTATAGATGAAATGACCTTTTTCACAAAAAAATTTCTAGTTAATTTTAATCAAAATCACATAGAGATTTTTAAAAATTTGAGTTTAAATTGTTTAATATTTCAGGGTGTTAAAATTGTATTGTATGATTTTGGTGAATTCAAGTGAAAAAGGATATTTTGTCTATAAGTTAGACTTCGCCTATACAAAATAATATAAAATTATTAATTATTATTATGATTATTAATTTAAAAAAATTATATTGATAAGAGTTGCATTAAAGTTAATAATGAAAAGATGCATAAAAATATATATTTATTGACTTACACATTTATAAGTTACTATTAAATTATAAGTCTAATAATGCTATATTTAGGAATAGTTATATGAATTAAACAGTTGGTAAAAATCTATACATATCAATCCATGATAAACATTAAAACACTCTCACTTCATAATATATCTCATATATTTACTATTAAAAAAATCATAAAAATTAACTACATCATCACTATTTTTTAAATTATTATTGTTATTAATTATAAAAAGAATCAATATATAAGTCAAATATATATACATTTTTAAAAACATGTAACAAGGTTCTTAATCATAGGAATGTGCTTAAACTTAATCATAGAGATTACTAATTTGTAAATTAGCTTTTTCACAATACCATGGGCCACTAGTATTGTATATCAATATCATATATCCAAAAAACCATAACTCATTACATATAACATTTTTTAATTAATTAATTTAATTAAAAATATAAAAAAACATAACTATGTCTCAATCTTTAAACTATAATTAAAAAATTATCTAAATTAAAAAATATAATTATAATTTAATTTTGGAAAATGAAATAAAATTTCATTACAATGGAAGATTGGCCTTAAAATTAAAAATGGCACTGCTCGGATATGCTGAGATGGGGGCATTCAACAAAAGGAACATTCACCATCAAAGAAGCTTACTAGCTAAAAGTAGAACAAGAACAAGATGGACAAGCACTACTATGGAAAAAAAATTGGAGCGGAGGATGGTGGCCTAATGTAGCTCATTTCCTCTGGCTTGTTTGTAAAGGGAGAACACTGACTTGGGATTAGTTACAGAAAAAAAGGATGCAAGGTCTGACCTTCTATTGGATGTGCCGGCAAGACAAAGAGGACATCGAGCACATAATGAACTCATGTCCGTTTGTGAATTAGCAATGGGGTCAAATACAAGGAGTCTTTGGAAGAATGGATAGGAACTATTAAAACATAAAAGAAACAATCATATTATGGAGGAATAACATCTTCTCAAGCCATGTCTTGAATCGTGCATGGGGACTAGCCCTGGGATTCAACCTCTAGACCATATGGAAAGAACGGAACAACAGAATCTTCCAAAACAAAACTTCAACGCAAGACCAGGTATGGGAAGGATTAGTTAATAACATCAAGGAAACGATTCTTGCAGAACAATGGAGACCAGAAGATTGGCAATTCCCTCCCCATGAAGGAAAAATACTTCGCTGTCTTAATTTATCAAGTGAAATGATCGCCCCAAATGCATGGAAAGCGAGAAAGATCAATATTGATTCCCCGAAGCATTTCACTCTACCAGGAGAAGGATTCATCAAGCTGAATTTCGACAGGGCCTCAAAAGGGAACCGAGGAATAGCAGGATTATGTGACATATTCAGAGATAACCAAGCATACACGTAGCTTATATATGCAGAATCATATGGAATTGCAAGTAACAATGAAGCCAAATTTGCAACTGCTGGACAGGGACTCAGAATTGCTGTAAGATTGGGATACAAACACGTGGAAGTGGAAGGTGACTCCAGCTTGGTTATCAACACTATGAGGAAACTTAACAATGGCACGCCATGGGATAAACTGAGTCAAAGTTGGAGGACAGCTCGTCTTATCCAAGAGATAGGGGAACTCATTCATAAGTTCAATTATCTAGTAATCAGACATGTAAGAAGGGAAGGGAACAAAGCAGCAGATTTCTTGGCCATTTGGGGCTTTAACTAACAACATGGACCAATGGAAAGAATATGGCCAATGCAGCCCAGGGATGATAGAACTAAACCCTTGGAAGAGATCCTGCAGCAAGATACCCAAAACAGCTAGGAAACAGAGAATCCTAACAACAATACCCCCGATCGGGGTGTGTGGCTGAGTACACCGACCAGTTATGGTAGTCAGGGCACATAAGGTAAGGGTACTACCAGCCACCCCCCACACGCTCATGGTGATGGGTGCGGTGGCCTCCCACATGACAACTGGCAGAAGGCAGGGGAGAAGTGGCAGTCAGGGCCAAGGTAGTGAAGGAGGTGGGAAGGATATGTAGAAATTTTGAATAATATGACACTTATTCACAGAGATTATCCCTATTATACACTATTGCAGAATACATGCATAATACATAACCCCCTCTACGTTGATCATCAATTTAGCAACATTAAAAACAATGAAACATCAATCGCATGCACACATTAACACAGTATGTAACCCAGGGAAAGCATACAACTGAAAACCCCACACTATCTGTATATTATATTGATTGAGAACATGTAACAATACATAGTACAATACTCCTCACAAGTACTCAGTACTATCTCCACCTGTTACACACAAACTAGCTCAGATCTGATGCCTCAAATCTCCTCCACTGTTTGCCCTGCCTCTACTGCGCAATCCTGCATGAGAATAATGATGAATGGCTGAAGCAAACTCATATTTCCTTGGTTGAACCATGAAATTCTCATTGGAATTACTCAATCCCACTGATTGTGCAAGATCTCATGCACAACTATAGTCACAACTGATAGCAATCTCAACCTCTAACACATGTCTCCACTGAACTGTCCATGCACTCAGTTAACTGATGTATTCTTTAGTTGCTTTATGAGTTAATAATTAGTGAATTAATTTAATTTAACAATTAATTCACATCACTCATCACCAGTGTATTTTCAGTTAGACTAAATACAACTACAAGTCAAACTGAACACAACTCCATCAACTCCACCAAACTCAACCACATGAGTTCTAACTGAAGTCCTGCGTGCAATAGCTCAACTGACCCACAAGAAAAGCGTATTTCCTTCTGACAGCTGCATGTGCCACATCTGTAGCTCAAACTGAAGTGCTCCAAGAGGATAAGATAATGTTTATAGTCCAAATATTATTATGATCTAATAATATTCGACTGTTCTATTTTTAGCCTCGCAGTCTAAAAATAGAAACCACCCATATGTCTAAAAATAGAAGTCCATCTATTTTTACCAACATGATCAATCATCCACAAATATCATCCTGAAACTCATAGACCATGATCCATATGTCTAAAAATAGACAGAGTCTAAAAATAGACTTTGCGCCAAAAATAGCTTGCGGGCCCACTTAGTGAAGGCGACTTCTTTCCACTAAGCTCCATCATCTTGTTGCATTCTCAACACTCCCTCTCAACAAGATATGGATTATCAGCAACCCCTATCCTGCCTCGGTGGTATTCGAATTTTCTCCTGGTGAGCGCCTTCGTCAAGGTATCAGCATCCTGATCCTCCGTTGGAATGTATGAAAGTAACATGATTCTCCGCTGCACACAATCTCTGATATGATGGTACCTGATTTCAATGTGCTTAGATCTATCATGAAATACTGGATTAGCCGAAAATTTAATGCAACTCTAGTTATCACAATAAATCACTGTAGGCTCCAAGCATGAACCGAACAACCCGACCAGGATCTTCCTCATCCATATAGCCTCGCATGCAGCCAAACTTGTTGCCATATACTCGGCCTCTGCTGAACTGAGTGCCACGGATCTCTGCTTCCTACTGTACCAAGAAACTGCTATCGACCTGATACTGAAAATCCCTCCAGATGTGCTCTTTCTGTCCGTTGGGCTCCCTGCCCAATCTGCATCCGTGAAGCCACATAGCTTCACCTCATCCTCCTGTCTGTACCACAATCCATATCCCGATGTGCCTATGAGATAACGTAATACATGCTTGCCTACCTTCCAGAAGAGCTTGGTTGGCTTAACCATAGCTTGTGAAAGCTGGTTAACAACAAAGCATATATCGGGTCGTGTATTGACCAGATACATAAGCGACCCCACCAACTGTCGATAAACGGTGGCATCCACTACTTTTTCTGAAGTAGCATCCTCCTTCCTCCAACCTCCAGGAAGAGGAGTATCAACAGGCTTACAGCCATGCATGTTGAACTTCTCCAGTATCTCCCGAGCATACTTACCCTGAGAAACAAATAGTCCATCACTGTGCTGCCAGATTTCCAATCCCAGGAAATAATGAAGGAGGCCCAAGTCCTTCATCTCAAACTCCTTAGCAAGATCATCCTTGCATCAAAGTATCAACAACTCATCACCTATTAGAATCAAATCATCTACATAAAGTACAATGATAAGCAACTTACCCTCCACCGCAATCTGGTATAGGTTAGGATCCACCTCACTCTTGGAGAATCCAAGTCCAGTGAAATAACTATCTATCCGTGTGTACCAACCACGTGGTGCTTGTTTCAACCCATACAACGCTCTCTTGAGCCTGCACACATGCGACTCGCTGCTGAAGATCTCAAAACCTTCGGGTTGCTCTATGTACACCTCCTCCTTAATGACTCCGTTGAGGAACGCAGTCTTCACATCCATTTGATGAATGTGCCGCCCCATCTGCACTGAGAGAGCAAGAATAGTTCGTATGGAAGAATACCTTGCGACAGGTGCAAAGGTCTCCTCATAATCGATCCCCTCTATTTGTGAAAAGCCTCGGGCAACAAATCTTGCCTTGTACTTCTCCACACTCTCGTCAGCTGCCTGCTTAACTTTGTAGATCCATCTCGAACCCACCACTGATTTCCCTTCCGGTCTTGGGACAATCTCCCATGCACTGTTTCTAACAATCGAATCATACTCTTCCACCATGGCATCTACCCATGCGGGATCCTCCACAGCTTCCTCGAAAGAGGATGGCTCAGTCACAACACATTTGCTCACAAGAGCCATGTATCCAGTGTACCGATCAGGTGACTGTCTCTGTCTACGTTGAGTTGTAGGTGGTCCTACAACCTTCTCTGCATCTTGAGCCAGTCGCTCAGCTTCTGTCAAGCGCTTTCGCCCTCTGATGGTTGGCGCTGCATGAGTGGTCTCTTCCACTCCATGAACTTCGTCCTGTGGCTGATCCACATCCTAAAGCTCATCCTTAGGAACTAATAGCTCTTCATCTACATGCAAGTGTGGCTCCCTCTCAAGCGAACACTTCATGGCTTTCTCCTCCTGAAATTTTATATCCCGTCGCACAATAGTCTTGCGACTGTCTGATAACTACACATGATAGTTGTTGGGCGTATCAGTGTACCCCACAAAGATCCCAACCTCTGCGGTCGGCTCCAGCTTCTTCCTGGCATCCTTCGTCACAGGCATGTAAACGTTAGCACCAAAAATATTCAAATGAGAAAGATCAGGCTTCTTACCAGAATAAGCCTCCTCGGGTGTACTCATGCCAAGTATCCTGTGAGGACAACAGTTCTACAAATATACTGCAGTATTGCATGCTTCCGCCCATAAGTGAAGGGGTAGGCCCTGATCGTGCAACATCGCCCGTGCAACACCTACGATCGTTCTGTTCTTCCGCTCAGCAACCCCGTTCTGCTGTGGGTTATGGGGAGCTATGAGCTCTCTTCGAATCCCTTCTGCGCTGCAGAAATCCTTGAACTTGCCAGAGATATATTCACCACCATTGTCGCTCCTAAGATCCTTCACCTTCTTCCCCGGTTCCTTCTCGAACAGTGCTTTGAACTCACAGAACTTTGAGTATGTCTCGCTCTTCTTCTACATGAAGAAGATCCAGTACTTTCGAGAGAAATCATCAACAAAGATCACATAATACCTGTGCTTTGCTGTTGAATCTACTGAGAAAGGTCCACACACGTCTGTGTGAATTCTCTCAAGGATCGTCGTGGCGCGACTATCCTTCTCGTGAAAGGTGGCTTTCACAAACTTTCCCAAAGTACACCCCTTACACTGATCTGACTGCGCAAGAGTGCCTTTAGGAAGCCCTGTAGTAATCTGCTGCAGTATCTTCAAGGCTCCATGGTGAAGGTGACCCAATCTCCTGTGCCACAGCTCGCCATCATCCCGGCTCACCAATCCTTCTGCTTTGCATGCCATTTTTGTACAGCCATCTACATGAAACTGATAAAGGTTCCTGACTCGAACCCCTATCTTCCGGGTTTCTCCAGTTGTCTTGCTGTGCAGGAAAGCCTTTCCCTCGCTGAAAACAACATCATATCCCTTGTCTTCTAACATCGTCACAGAGATAAGATTCTTCTTCAATCCTGGAACATGCATCACTTCCTTCAATACAAAGGGTTTACCAAACTCCCTCTCAAAGGAAATGGTACCGATACCAGTCGCACTGTATCTACCATCATCGCCCATCTCGATGTGCACTCCAAGATCTTTCTCCTCCAGATCAGAAAACAAATCTTGATCCCTTGTCATGTGAAAAGACGCACCACTGTCCAAGAACCATACCGATCCCATCACACTTGATACCAAGCATGCGATCAATGAAAAATAAAGCTCAAACTGTGAGGCCAAGGCCTCTCCTACTGCAGATCCAGCTGCTTGCTTATTTTTCTTCATCTGCGGACAATTTGTGGCATAGTGTCCGTGCTGGTGACAGTGAAAGCACTTCACCTTGGACATATCCTACTTCTTGCATTTCGCACCGGAATGAGAAGCTTTCTTGTTCTTCCCCTTCTTTTCTTTGGCAGCCAAAGTGCAATTTTCTTCATCAGGTCCCTTTGATGAAGATACGTCGCTGGTATTCCGCCTGATCTCCTCCTGCACAAGATCTGACCAAAGTCTCTCCCATCCTGGCAATTTCTCTCGACCATTGACAGAGTCCTGATAGGAATGCCAACTCTTCGGAAGACCAAGGAGAGCCAAGCTCACCAATTCCTCATCATCGACAGTCACCCCCACACTTCCCAGCTCATCCCTGCACTGAGTGAACTTAGTGAGATACTTGGGCACGCTGTCTCCCTTCTCGCACTTAATGTTTCTGAGTTTATCCTTGAGCGCCAGCTTCCTCTAATCGCTCTTGCTTTGGAATAGATCTGTCAACGCTTTCCACATCAAGTATGGAGAAGCCTTTTCATGCAGGCTAGACACAAAGTGATCCTTCACGCCCTCCAACAGAATCCTTCGACACTTTGTTGTCTTCTTTTGCCAAGCATCAACTTGCGCAGTATCAGTAGGCTTTGGGACCTTAGCCTCTATGAAATCCTTCGGCCCATTATCATCTAACACCGCCTCCATCCTGTCCTTCCATGCAATATAGTTTGAGCTTCCCTCAAGAGCATACTCCAATCGCAATCCGTTGAAGGACATTGCAACGTTGACACCAAGAAAACACTGCTGCAAATTTGAATTCCACCAGCTCAAAACTCAACCGCCTCTGATCTAAAATTCTTGAGAACAAAGCATTTCTCGTACAAAGATTGACTTTATGGGCTTTTACCGGATATCTCACCTTCCAAAGGAAGGATGAATCCAGAGGCTACCTGGCCCGATTACAGACTTTGCCTGGAGAAATAAAATGTAAACACTTTCTGAATAATAGATCTGATGATCAACTGCTCTGATACCATGTAGAAATTTTGAATAATATGACACTTATTCACAGAGATTATCCCGATTATACACTATTTCAGAATACATGCATAATGCATAACCTCCTCTACGTTGATCATCAATTTAGCAGCATTAAAAACAATGAAACATCAATCGCATGCACACATTAACACAGTATGTAACCCGGGGAAAGCATACAGCTGAAAACCCCACACTATCTGTATATTATATTGATTGAGAACATATAAAAATACATAGTACAATACTCCTCACAAGTACTCAGTACTATCTCCACCTGTTACACACAAACTAGCTCTGATCTGATGCCTCAAATCTCCTCCACTGTTTGCCCTGCCTCTACTATGCAATCCTGCATGAGAATAATGATGAATGGCTGAAGCAAACTCGTATTTCCTTGGGTGAACCACGCAATCCTCATTGGCATTACTCAATCCCACTGATTGTGCAAGATCTCATGCACAACTATAGTCACAACTAATAGCAATCTCAACCTCTAACACCTGTCTCCACTGAACTGTCCATGCACTGAGTTAACTGATGTATTCTTTAGTTGCTTTATGAGTTAATAATTAGTGAATTAATTTAACAACTAATTCACATCACTCATCACTAGTGTATTTGCAGTTAGACTAAATACAACTAGTTTAACCAAGTCAAACTGAACACAACTCCATCAACTCCACAATCAACTCCACCAAACTCAACCACATGAGTTCTAACTGAAGTCCTGCATGCAATAGCTCAACTGACCCACAAGAAAAGTGTATTTCCTTCTGACAACTACATGTGCCACATCTATAGCTCAAACTGAAGTGCTCCAAGAGGATAAGATAATGTTTATAGTCCAAATATTATTATGAGCTAATAATATTCGACTGTTCTATTTTTAGCATGGTAGTCTAAAAATAGAAACCGCCCATATGTATAAAAATAGAAGTCCATCTATTTTTACCAACATGATCAATCATCCACAAATAGCATCCTGCAACTCATAGACCATGATCCATATGTCTAAAAATAGACATAGTCTAAAAATAGACTTTGCGCCAAAAATAGCCTGCGGGCCCACTTAGTGAAGGCGACTTCTTTCCACTAAGCTCCATCATCTTGTTGCATTCTCAACAAGATAAGCCAGGTTGGGTGATGGGACAGAGGATGGTGGACGAGGATTATGAAGGTAGGCAGGACGGTAGAAAGAGTATTGATGATACAGGAGGAAGGAGTGACGCTGCATGACAGGGAAGTGACCAACAAAGACATCAACGAAGTATCACCGGGTATGTTCACTGGCCTTACACGCCCATTGCTAGTTTACTGTGATATTTCATGGCTGGGGAGCGAGGGAGCAGACCAGGGAGGGGAACTGGGGTAAAGGCTGAGGAGACCATCGGATGATGGGAGGGACGGGGACTGGGTTTGAGCCATAGATTGGCACCGGGAGTGAAAATTGGGCTTGGGACCGTGAGAAACCTCTTGCAATTAAGCAAGATAGCTAGGTTACCAGGGTGGGAGGGGAGACTATAGATAAGCTTAAGTGAGGGAGGGCAATTCGAATGGGGAGAGATGAGCGAAAACAACATAGAACAAAGGGGTGAGGGAAGGCTATGCGAGTGGAAGAGATGGTAACTTGGCTCGATGGGTGGGCAGTGAGCACCGTATGCATAATTCGAGTCGGTCACCCAGATATTACCCAAGGGAGTAGGGGAGAGACATGCCAAAATCTGAAAGGTGGAGAGGTTACCGCAAGGCATGTGAGGGGCCTTGTAACTTCAGGTAGAGGAGAGGCACAACAACTTTGGGCAGAGCGATACCTAGGAAGAGGCAATTGTGGCTTGAAATGTGAGGGGAGGGAAATCAATATCAACCTGGAAAGGCATGAAGCTACGCCTAGCGAACTAACGCATATTGTGTGTGAACAAGCTCGAAAAAAAGAAGAGATGGCCAGACTAGCACGTGGAAGAGGACGAGGCAGAAGGGGGAGGGAGCTGCCTAGAGCAGCAGACCCGAGCACCTCAGAACCTAGGCATGGGAGGAAGCCGGTAGAATGGCTCATCAATGAAGCGGCAACAGTGTATAGGGTAGGAACGGACGCAGGCATCTGCAAGATTTAAAATGATTGGGAGGAAAAGATAACGCAGGAGGAGGAATCCGAAGAGGAAATGGAGAATTGGCGGGAGGTAATCTCGGATCTTGGGAATACTAGGGGTAGACTCACGCATTTTAAGCAGACATTATACTTGTATTGGCTTATGAAGAGCCTTATGGGAAAGTCCATGGAGCAAATATCAGTGGGGATGACCTTGACCCTCCAGGACATACCCAACTACAAGAAAGACTTGCAGACCATTCAATTCCAGCTGTGCAAGCAGGACATCCACCTAGATCGTATTCAAAGGTACATCCCCTGTATTATCAAGCTGGCAGACATACTCGGAGACTATGCCGAAGACTTGGCTCCGATGGAGTTAGCCTTAGAAGAGCAGGAGGACTAGTCAGGTTCCATGATGTTTTCTTTTTGGTTTCTTGCGACTAGCATTTACTTTTATTGATGCATGCTTCTGATAGATAGACACTTAGAGTCTTATCATGATATAGATATATATATAGCTTGGGTAGATCGCATGAACCTATATTATTTTTGGTTGGCTTATAACGAGGATAGGTGGCCAACAAACTTGGTTTTCCACTGGGCAAGTTGAGGCCACCTTTCTCACATATGTGGTGTAAACTCGTCTCTTATAAATAGACAAAAGAAAGTCTTACAAAACTTAAAAGAAAAATAAAAATAATGCCTAAACCTACCATTCTTAATAATTAATTGAAAAAAAAACTATATTATAATAAATGTATATTTGTTACCATGTAAAAGTTCTTCATAAAAGTTGTTACTAAATTATGTTAATTAAATACGACATTGAATTTTAATTGAAATACCATTCAACGTCAAAATCATCGCAAACTTTACAATTTTTTTATATCTTGAAATACCATTTAACGTTAGAATCATTGCCAACTTTACAAAAAAATTTACCAGTTAGTTTTTTCCTTAACATGCGGGTAGGTTGGTTCCTAGAAGATTATCCCAAACAAATTTAAGGGAAAGGAATTGAATAAAGACATTAAATATTCAAATGGGTGATTATTGAACGCGTAGTCTAACGAGGCGGAGGAGTTGCCTGGAAAGTTATCGAAATTCCGGTCATATTTAGAGAAAATCTGGCAAGGATTTTTGTAAATCCAAGTTATAATTGTTAAATTTCAAAATTTAGGTGTCCTAGACATTTTTGATAGTGTTGAATCCATTTCCACCATCAAAAACACGATTCAAACACTGTCTCTACAAGATTTTTTGAATTTTTTTTTCCCGGATTTCGGCCACTTTTGACCGTTTGGGCAATTCCTCCGCCTCGTTAGACGACTCCATTATTGGAGTTTGATTTTCAAATAAACAAGGAATTAAATAAAGATATTAAATATTCAAATGGGTGATTATTGAAGTTTTATTTTCAGATTTTTTTTGGAATTTTATAGTATTTTTGCTTATATGTGATTTTGTTTATTAATTTTAAATTTTGGAAATATTGTTGAAATGTTTTTGTTGAAATTAAAAGCATTTTAGGGGAGTGAGGATGAGTGGTTTTTGTTTATTTTATTTTAAAATTTAGTGATATTTTTTTCGTTATTGAGGATTGGTGTGTCTAGCTTACCTTATTGATTTATTGATTTAGGATTAATTGACTAGATTATGTGTAGTTAACATTACTAACTTTAGTTTGGAGGGATGAATTTCTCTCTTCTAGTTACATAATGAATTATTGGTAGAGATTTTATAGTGGTGCAATGGGAAGGCGACAAATGTGGAGACTTCAGGTTTGTGATCAATGGTTTGAAAAAGTAGGTTTGGTGTTAGTGCAAGGGATCTCTTCAGATGTTTGGACCCCAATTAAAGAAAAGAGGTTTCAATATGTCAATTGGCTCACATGGAATAATTATAGGAGTTGATGTGATGAGGTGCAAGCTAGGTTGGATGAAGTCTATGGACCTTAGTTCTTTTCACACTGCTTCCATCTCGTGGATGTGTTGATAGATGTGATAGGTTTGGATTTCCTTTAAATTTAAACTGTGATTTTTTTTTCGTATAATTCTTGATTACTTTCTTCTTCATTGCTAGTTGATTTTTTCCCATTTGGTGTCAATTGTTTTTCACACCCTTATTTAAGAGAGTTTGATCCCTCTTCTTTAGGCTTGTGGGAGCTTAGGGATGGAATTTGGTGGATTGTTGTTGTTTGTTGCTCTTAACTTCATGAGAGTTTGAGAGTGGATGATAGTGTTTAAGTAGATAAGTTTGAAGAGGGCCATGTCCTTTAGAATAGGATTTTCATAATTTGACCCTCCATGAGGAGGTATTGGAGCTAAATATCACTATATGCAAAGGTGAGGACTATTATTTCCAAGGGTGAAAAAATGAGATAGATATCAAGGTAGGACTAGACACTAATCATGATTCTAATTCATTGACATAAAAACCTTAGTCAATAATTTCATGCAACTTGAATGGTGGCATGTGAGCGGGTAATATGCCTCTAGGCTATGGAGATTCTTCTTAATTTGTCCTTAAATAATAAGCTTGTGTATAGAGGAATGGGATTCCTTGAGGAGGATCAAGGAGTTTGGTTGGTAGTGAACATATAGTTGGTTATGTTTGTATAACTAATAATTATGAAAAGAGTAGTCTAGGAAGGATGGTTGGTTAATGGTGGTTAGTATGCAATGCTTACAACATAGAGTTGAAGAAAGTGTTAGAAGTGTACAACTACTTTCAATTTTCATAGGTTGCACATTGAATTTTCAGAATGTGCATGACACGCTCTAGGGTGTGGCTAAGAATATCAACCACTTTTTTAGTATTCCCTTTCTTATATTGAATGGGTATTAATGAAATTACTGTATATGTGAATCTCACTTGATGTGGAACCATTCTTGCAACTTATATTAAGCATTACAAAAAAAATATGTTGATGCTTAATGTGAAATACGGTCTCCTTATAGAGAATATAATTCCTCTATTTTTTCAATGCTTGCATTGGCTCATAAAACCCTTTTCCATAGGTGCAACAATTAATTTTATCTTCAAAAATTCCCTCCAAAAAATCATGAAAAAAAAGTTTTGGAGGGAATTTTTGCAAATGACCTCCACTACTTCAATTAATTTTTTGGAGGTGGTTTGTATGGCTTTGAACAAAAGCATCCATCTTTAAATAATGGAAAAATCAATGAATTTTCTTTTCAATGAACTACTCATATGTGGATTATGTAAGAAATTGGTTGTCTAGAAAGTCCGCTTACAAAATTTTAAATCTTATAAATAATGTATATTTCTTCGTAGCTAACACTAGGGCAACCAGATAAATTAAATGATTGGTAAACTTTGGTAGACATCAATATAGATTCTTTTCAATTGGATTTTGAGGTGATTAATTATTTAACAATAATTATTTTAGGGTCTTCATATTAAATTAAAATAATAATTATTTTGGGTTTTCATATTAATTATTTAGGTTTTTCTTATTGATAGTTTATGACCACCAACTTGTTATTGCAACATTATTCTTGTAGTTTGAAACTCAAAAGACCATAGAAAAAAATTCAATAAGATAGAGAAACATTGAGTCAGTGGAAGGGTTTGGGAGCCAATAATATTCATCTAGATTAGTCCTCCTCCCTTAGGAAGAAATAGTCTCCTTTGCATCAAGTTAGATGGGGAAACTACTGTTGAATTTGGCTCTTTGTGAGTCAGTTTCCTTGGTGAAGAAGTTTCCTTACTTTGAAAACCTAGTAGAGTTGTATGTATTGTTGAGTAGTATATGTTGTCTTGGTGTCCATGTTTTAATCCATTATAGCCCATTCAATGCAGTCACGATTTTCTATGGGTGACCATTTGTTTGGTTTCCTTTGGGTTGTCCAACAAAGGTTGAAATATGGTTGAAGTAGCTGCACAGTAAATACTAAGTGCAAGCCAAGGAAAGGGGGAGTACTTAATTCAAAATAATTTTCACCCACAACCTTCGTGATCATGTAAGGAACATATCAGAGTGTTCTGATCTTCCTATGGGGGCCTATGATGTGCTCTTTCTATAAATACAACCACACCTTATCACCAACCTGAAACTTGTTTGGAAGCCTATTCTGGTCATATCACTACATGTACTTGGCATTATATTTCTACAAGATATCATGAACTTGTTGTTGGAGGTGATAGATTCATTCAACAATTTTGATTTCTTTATCTATCTCAACCTAAGAATAGGAGGACTCTGCTAATGAATATGCAATGAACATAACTACATCAATTGGGGCCAACGGTTCAAACCCCAAGCATACTTGAAATGTATTGTAACTAATAGAGTTGTGGAGAAATCTATTATAGCTATGTGGAACATCTGGAAGGCTTTTGTCCCATCTACATGGATTCTTGGATTTGTGCATGTGTAAGATATTCATAATCATCTTGTTGACTTGATCCAGGTGGATATTAGTGGCCACCCACCTATTCCAGCTAGCTCCCAAAACAATTTTCTATTTTACAACATAGTTTCCTATTTTGGTAGTTTTCTATTTTTGGTAGTTTTCGAGTCCTAAACTTGAAGAGCTGTTTTGAGCCCCTAAACAAAGTTTTTAGGGAAATGACTTGACGATGATTATATACTTCCACTAATAGTAAAAAAATTGCACTCCTTAGATAGACCTTTCCAACAAGCTATTGTGTGCGCCAAATGGAGATCACATGCTAAGTTACAACCCCGAGAAGTTGACGTTCCAACTTACCCCATCGAGGCCCTTGTGCCTTTGGTGCTTCATCTCCCAGGGTTAGGATTTGGATGTTTAGAATTTTCTTATGGGTGATATCATAGTTTTGGATTACACTTTTTGGCAAGAGAGGGCACGTTTAGGTGGAAAAAAGAGGGCTCAATATCGAGCTCCTCGAGCACTAAAAAAATAGCTTGATCAAAAATTAAAAACAAACCCTCAAGCTAGATTTAGGGCTCGATTGAGCCTTTTTTTCTATTAAAATGCATGTCCACAATCTGCGCACACCATTTTACACAGAATGCGAGAGAAGTAATAGCTCGATCACGCAATTGGAGCATGGCACGATCCAACCTAACTCGCCGACAATGACACTAACATCCCAGAGGCTCAAACTAAGGTAGATATTTTGTAGTGCCCTGCTCTAGTTGACTGACAGTGATATGACATTAACATTTATTTAGCCCTAAGGCCCACACATTATTCTTTGAGGACCTCAGGGTGAGGATCTGGACACATGACTCTATTATTAGTGGTTGTGATGTTTATGTATGTTTTCCATTGATATTATGATGATTGTAGCATTAATTGTTATGCATGTTCCCTCTTGATATTATGATGATTGTAGCATAAATGGTTATGTTTGGTCTCTATTGAATTTATGATGATGATGGTAGTAAAAGATATATATGATCTCTATTGATATCATGATGATGATAGCTTTGATGGATATGTATGGTTTCTATTGATGTTACGATGTTGATAGCTTTGGTGGATGTGTCCCCTATGTTACCTACTTGCATTAGTTCTAGTTCACAATGAACAATGATGCGAATGACTAGGTGATGTTGATGATGCTATTATGACAATGAATAACACCGAGAAACCTTGTTACTGATGATTATTGAGTATGGAAGGAAACCACCAGACGCACTCGCATATGACGAGTTGACAGCCCCCATTTTGATGAAAATTTAGATTTTGTCTTTGAAATTCTAAGTCAATTTTGAAACCTGCTATATATGTTTATCTATATTATGATGATATGTTAAGGGTTGCAGGCACATATTAGTTACTTGGCCAAATGACTCACATATGGGTGATGGGGTTGTACAATTGGATGGAACTACATGGGTGGGTGGACAGTGTCCCTGATCTCACCCACTAGCACTGCCATCGTGACTTGGGCTGGTAGAAACACCTTGACCTTGAAGATCACGATGTCATGGGGGCAGGCCCCAAAGTTGGGTCGCTCATGAGGATCTTACTAGGGGGCGGGCATCAAGGCGGATTCCCTGATCCCCTACACCATTAGTCTCACTATAGTAGGCAACATAAGAGATGATATCGGTCTCTGTCATTGCACCTATACTTTCCCCTTGTAGCCACTTAATGCTTGAAGGGCAAGCGGCGTGACACCCTTGGAACTTAAAGGGAATTTCTTGAAGGGCACGACCAACTTGGCACCCTTGGCATCACAAATAAAATGTTAGGCGTGACACCCTTGGAACTTCAAGGGAAGTTCTTGGAGAGTGCGACCAAACTTGGCACCCTTGGAATCATTAAAAATAAATAAATATAATCAAGATATAAAAACTAGGTAAATTCACATCAAGGGTAAATGATGTTAGAAATCGAGGTAATTAAATCAAGAATAAAACTTGGGTTAAGAGGATCATAAGAAGAAATAAAATATTTTACCTTAAAAAATCTACCATTCTCATGTGGGAAAAAAAAAAAAAAAATATATATATATATATATATATATATATATATATATCTATATATTCTAAGTAAAACTATTCTATTAATATGAAACAAAATATGATTACATCGAGGCTCGGGCCTTAGCAGTACTAAACATCCATTATCAAAAAGAATCTTGATTGCCCCATCGATGGGGAAACCAGTGCGTGAAGGCAAAAAGAACCAACATATGGGTTATCAGTTTTAAGCCAAAAAATATCAATCATGGCCAAAATAACCAGGAAAGTTCTAATAGAACAAAACATTTTAGAAAATAACCAAACAGCAAAATAAACACCCAGCTGGCAGAAGGGCGACACCTAGCTGCTAAGTGTCAATTCTATAAGTCGTCTGGGGCAGGCTCCTCCTCGATGCAACACGCATATTGGTACCAGTCATTCTCCTCTGTTGACACGCCAGTCTAAAGTCCATGAGCGGGTTGGAGGCCAGCGGAGCTGCCTGTAGTTGCATGCGGGTGGGACGTGTCTCCCACTCGGCCTCTTGGAGTCTACGTGTCTTCAAAACTACCTTCCGCAGCTTGTTGATTGCCACTCGGTTCCTTGCCAAGCGGGGTGGTAACACCCTCATCCAGCGGTTGCTTACCCCAATCATGGGCACCCCTGTTCCTGTGAGCAACCCACTATTGCGCCCCATTGCTCTCCAGTGAAGCATCCTACGATTCATTTTCCTCATAGAAAACTATGGTGATAGTGGATGTAATGATGGGCCGATTCAGGGTGCTGCGGAAGCGAAATTGAGTTGAGTGAGGAGCAGGGTGAGGGGGAGGGGAATATTTGCTGTATGGACAGCAGCATCTCTCCGGTTAGCACCCTGGAGCTGTGCACGTCTTCGGCCACTGTGGGTATCAAGGTATTTGCCAGAGAAGGTGCCAGAAGGATTATGGATGTCAGGGGAAGGGGAGGGGGAGGCAGAGTCTGGGTTGGGCATTGCAGGAGAGTAGACGCCACCACCACGACATCCCCCTCTTCTGCTACGCATTCAGTGGCGGATGCGAGCCATGGTAGTACTCGAAGCAGAGCTATCAGTGGGGAAATTGGCTAAATGGCTGGATAGAGGATGAGAGAGGGAGGTCTGAGCTGGAGTCAGATTGCAGCGCCTGGTTTGGGAGAAATGATACCCATTACCAAGGTCTACACAGCTTAGCAACTAGCATCGACTTCCAGTAACAATGTGAGAACAAGGCTCCGCTGCCTGAGGTGGGCATATGCTATGGAGCAGGGGGGGAAAGCATCAATATGTTTTGTGGGTTCCATTGATGTGCGAATGATGGATAGATCTCGGCCAGTGTACCTATTTAATGCTACCTGTAGGCCTCCATGAATTTGCTTCAGGTTGGCATGGGAGGGAACACAGGTGGCCATGTGGCCCGTCCCCTCGCCGCTGGTTCGTCTAATCATCATAAATATCATGGTTATCACCCGCATCTAGGTCTCATGTTGGAAAATATTAGGTAGATAATGTAATTTAACTAGATAAAAAGGGGATAAAGGGACATAAATGTAAGGATAAATATTAATCCTAAAATGGTTAAACCTAATTAAGAGAAGAGGATGGTGAATTAAAATAAGATTAATAAATTAAATTTTAGAGAAATTTAGAGAACCTCCATGTGGGAAAAACCAACATAAGAATATCCATCTAAGAGATAACTTGAGCTAGATTAGGTTGTAGATATGGGGATCAAATCTTGACTTATCAATTGACTTTAGCAGTGAACACAAATTAAGGAGTAAAAATGGGGATCAAGAGACAACTAGGAGAAGAAACAGGAATCTTGTTGAGGATGAGAAAATTTAATATTAGTTTTAAATTAAAATTTAAGTAAATAATTTTGAAGATCCTTGATGAGAGAGTGACACATGGGTGCGTGAATAATCAAACTATTGGATTATAAAAAATAATTAATTATGCATGAAATGCCAAGTGTCACAGGCTCCTATAAAAGAAGGGGCAGGACATAGGAGACAAGACTTTTTCTTTACCCTATTGTTGGATGGATGAGACTATGTCAGAGTAGTGACTATGAGCTATAGTGAGTTTAGTGAGGTAGAGGACTTTAGAGAGGGGACTCTTGAGCCAAAGAGTGCTCTCCTCTACTAGCTAATACATTCCTCCGTTGTCCAACCCCATTGTAGCTCGGGGGTCCGCGGGGAAGGAAAGTATCCAAGGAGTACGCTAGGAGGTCAACCGGTGGGTCACTGCATTCAGATTAAGCACGTCAACATTCACACTCGGAGGTGACCGACAACAAAAGGAGGACAAGTAGCGGCAAGTCAAGTTTGAATCTTGTCTTTTGGTGAACAGTACCTATGTTGTTATAATATTCTTTTGTATGACTTCATTATGGATTTAGTTAATAATATGTAAATTAGATGATATGTTTAATGAAGTGAAATTCAAGGATGTGTTAAATAGTGTTTAATAAAATTTGAGTTCCCAATGCTATTTTCTTATGATTGTATTTTTATTTTGATTAAAAAAAAAAAATTGTATAGGGTTGGTCCCTACATATTCTATCGTTTTTGTCTTCTTCTTTTTTTGCAAAATTAAATAAATTAATTTGAAAAAAAATTCTTACCATACAAAAACTATGAAACAACAAAAAACCATCAAAGTAACCTTTCAAAAAAACTTAGAAAACTACAAAACCAACTTAGAAAACCATAAAAAAACCCTTCACAACGATTTAGAAAATCACAAAAACAACTTAGAAAACTACAAAAAACAATTTAGAAAACCATAAAAACAATCTAAAAAATGTTTTGAAACCACAAAAAAAACCATAAAAAAAACCTTCATAATGATTTAGAAAATCACAAAAACAACTTAGAAAACTACAAAAAAACAATTTAGAAAACCATAAAAAACAACGTAAAAAATGTTTTGAAACCACAAAAAAACTATAATTTAGGTTTATGTTTCATTTATTGAACACATATTTTCTAAATTTGAATAATAAAACATTATTTTCTAATTATTTTAAGTTTTAAAATTTTACATTAAATAAATTTTCAAACATTTTTATTTTTGTGTTATTTAAAAATAATTTTTATTTTTTAACAAATTTACCAAAAATCCTCTAAATTAATAAAAGTTCCCACCCTTTTACTGCAAGGCAAAAACTATAATCCCTTACCGTATAGGCAACGGATAATATGTAAGCAAGAGTATGCCACATGGTAAATTCTTTACAGTTCCATTAACCATGAATCCAACGTAACATGCACCGGAAATTAATTCTATGGAGAGAAAGCGAATTGAAAATAATAATAGTAATAATTACTTGATAATAGGTAATTGTTGTGAATAGAACCTCATCATAACCTTTTATCCATATCTTTGAGATCATGGCCTTGAAATAGTGAAAATATTTCCTGGGTATTCAGTCTATGCCTTCTATCAATTTGGATTTGTCTGTTTAGTATCAAATTCAAATCAAGGAACCTGTGTAATCCTTGTGTTAACATTAGTTGCTGCATAGAAGATGATGTCAAATGTAAAACCCACATATTAATTGTAATTATTATTTGATAACCTCATCACAACTTTTCTTTTTCTGGCTGTTGAGAGAGCATCTCATGCACTTCATCTTTGAACCGTCAAAACTTAATCTTTAATCCACAGATACTCTTTTCAGTCATAAAAGAAGACATAATTTTAGATACATACATATACGCGTTCTTTTTGATGGCTTTCAAAAGGTGTAGTCTAACTTATAAATGAAATGACATTTTTCACTACATTTTTTCTAGTTAATTTTAATCAAAATCACAGAGATTTTTAAAAAACTTGAGTTTAAATTGTTTAATATTTCAGCGCTGAAATTGTATTCTATGATTTTGGTGAATTCGGGTGAAAAAGGCTATTTTGCCCATAAGTTAGACTTCGCCTATACAAAATAATATAAAATTATTAATTATTATTATGATTATGATTATTAATTTAAAAAATTTATATTGATAAGAGTTGCATTAAAGTTAATAATGAAAAGATGCATAAAAATATATATTTATTGACTTACACATTTATAAGTTACTATTAAATTATAAGTCTAATAATACTATATTTAGTAATAGTTATATGAATTAAACAGTTGGTAAAAATTGATAAATATCAATCCATGATATTAAAACACTCTCACTTCATAATACATCCCATATATTTATTATTAAAAAAATCATAAAAATTAACTACTTTATAACTATTTTTTTAAATTATTATTGTTATTAATTATAAAAAGAATCAATATATAAGTCAAATATATATACATTTTTAAAATCATGTAACAAGGTTCTTAATCATAGGAATGTGCTTAAACTTAATGATAGAGATTTCTAATTTGTAAATTAGCTTTGTCACAATACCATGGGCCAATACGATTGTATATCAATATCATATATCCAAAAGACCATAACTCATTACATATAATATTGATTCATATAACATTTTTTAATTAATTAATTTAATTAAAAATGTAAAAAAACATAACTATGTCTCAATATTTAAACTATAATTAAAAAATGATCTAAATTAAAAAATACAATTAAAATTTAATTTTGGAAAATTGAATAAAATTTCATTACAATGGAAGATTGGCCTTAAAATTAAAATTGACATTGCTCGGATATCCTGAGATGGGGGCATTCAACAAAAGGAACATTCACCATCAAAGAAGCTTACTAGCTAAAAGCAGAACAAGAACAAGATGGACAAGCACTGCTATGGAAAAAAATTTGGAGCGAAGGATGGTGGAATAAGGTAGCTCATTTCCTCTGGCTTGTTTGTAAAGGGAGAACACTGACTTCGGATCAGTTAAAGAAAAAAAGGATGCAAGGTTCATCCTTCTATTGGATGTGCCGACAAGACAAAGAGGACATCGAGCACATAATGAACTCATGTCCGTTTGTGAATCAGCAATGGGGTCAAATACAAGGAATCTTTGGAAGAATGGATAGGAACTATCAAAGCATAAAAGAAACAATCCTATTATGGAGGAACAACATCTTCTCAAGCCCTTTCTTGAATCGTGCATGGGGACTAGCCCTGGGATTCAACCTCTGGACCATATGGAAAGAACGAAACAACAGAATCTTCAAAAACAAAACTTCAACACAAGACCAGGTATGGGAAGGATTAGTTAATAACATAAGGGAAACTATTCTTGCAGAACAATGGAGACCAGAAGATTGGCAATTCCCTCCCCATAAAGGAAAAATACTTCGCTGTCTTAATTTATCAAGTGAAATGATCACCTCGAGTGCATGGAAAGCAAGAAAGATCAATATTGATTCCCTGAAGCATTTCACTCTACCAGGAGAAGGATCCATCAAGCTGAATTTCGATAGGGCCTCAAAAGAGAACCCGGGAATAGCAGGATTATGTGACATATTTAGAGATAACCAAGCAAACATGCAACTTATATATGCAAAATCATGTGGAATTGCAAGTAACAATGAAGCCAAATTTGCAACAGCTGGACAGGGACTCGAAATCGCTGTAAGATTGGGATACAAACACATAGAAGTGGAAGGTGACTCCAGATTGGTCATCAACACCATGAGGAAACTTAACAATGGCACGCCATGGGATAAACTGAATCAAAGTTGGAGGACAGCTCGCCTTATCCAAGAGATAGGGGAACTCATTCATAAGTTCAATTATCTAGTAATCAGACATGTAAGAAGGGAAGGGAACAAAGCAACAGATTTCTTGGCCAACTGGGGCTTTAACCAACAACATGGACCAATGGAAAGAATATGGCCAATGCAGCCCAGGGATGATAGAATTAAACCCCTGGAAGAGATCCTGCAGCAAGATACCCAAAACAGCTAGGAAACAAAGAATCCTAACAACAATACCCCCGATCGGGGTGTGTGGCCGAGTACATCGGCCAGTTATGGTAGTCAGGGCACATAAGGGAAGGGTACTACCAATCGCCCCCCACACGCTCATGGTGATGGGTGCAGTGGCCTCCCTCATGACAACTGGCAAAAGGCAGGGGAGAAGTGGAAGTCAAGGCCAGGGTAGTGAAGGAGGTGGGAAGGATAAGCCAGGTTGGGTGATGGAATAGAGGATGGTGGATGGGGATTATGAAGGCAAACAGGATGGTAGAAAGAGTATTGATGATACGGGAGGAAGGAGTGATGCTGCATGATAGGGAAGCGACCAACAGACACCTCAACGAAGTATCACCGGGTATGTTCACTATCCTTACACGCCCCTTTCTAGTTTACTGTGATATTTCATGGATGGGGAGCAAGGGAACAAACCAGGGAGGGGAACTGGGGTAAAGGTTGAGCACACCATCGGATGATGGGAGGGACGGGGACTGAGTTTGAGCCATAAACTGGCACCGGGAGCGAAAATCGGGGTTGGTACCTTGAGAAACCTCTTGCAATTAAGCAAGATAGTTGGGTTACCTGGGAGGGAGGGGAGACTATAGATAAGCTTAAGCAAGGGAGGGAAATTCGAATGGGGAGAGATGAGCGAAAGCAGCACAGAACAAAGGGGCGAGGGAAGGCTATGCGAGTGGAAGAGATGGTAACCTGGCTCGATGGGTGGGCGATGAGCGCCGCATGCATAATTCGAGTCGGGCACCCGGACATTAGCCCAAGGAGTAGGGGAGTGACATGCCAAAATCTGAAAGGTGGAGAGGCTACCGTAAGGTAGGTGAGGGGCATTGTAACTTCAGGTAGAGGAGAGGCACAACAGCTTTGGGTAGAGTGATACCTGGGAAGAGGCAATTGTGGCTTGAAATGTGAGGGAGGGAAATCAATATCAACCTGGAAAGGCATGAAGCTACGCCTAGCAAACTAACGCATATTGTGTGTGAACAAGCCCGGAAAAAAGAAGCGATGGCCAGACTAGCACGTGGAAGAGGACGAGGCAGAAGGGGGAGGGAGCTGCCCAGAGCAGCAGACCCGAGCACCTCAGAACCGGGGCGTGGGAGGAAGCCGGTAGAACAGCTCATCAATGAAGCAGCAACAACATATAGGGTAGGAACGGATGCAGGTATCTGCAAGATTTAAAAAGATTGGGAGGAAAAGATAAAGCAAGAGGAGGAATCCGAAGAGGAAATGGAGAATTGGCGGGAGGTAATCTTGGATCTTGGGAATACTAGGGGTAGACTCACGCAGTTTAAGCAGACATTATACCAGTATTGGCTCATGAAGAGCCTTATGGGGAAGTCCATGGAGAAAATATCAGTGGGGATGACCTTGACCCTCCAGGACATACCCAACTACAAGAAAGACTTGCAGACCATTCAATTCCAGCTGTGCAAGTAGGACATCCACCTAGATCGTATTCAAAGGCACATCCCCTATATTATCAAGCTGACAGACATACTCGGAGACTCTGCCGAAGACTCAGCTCCGATGGAGTCAGCCTCAGAAGAGCAGGAAGACTAGTCAGGTTCCATGATGTTTTCTTTTTGGTTTCTTGCGGCTAGCATTTACTTTTACTGATGCATGCTTTTGATAGATAGACACTCAGAGTCTTATCATGATATAGATACATATATAGCTTGGGTAGATCGCATGAACCTATATTATTTTTGGATGGCTTATAACGAGGATAGGTGGCCAACAAACTTGGTTTCCCAGTGGGCAAGTTGAGGCCACCTCTCTCACATATGTCATGTAAACTTGTCTCTTATAAATAGACAAAAGAAAGTCTTACAAAAGTTTAAAAGAAATTAAAAATAATGCCTAAACCTACCATTCTTAATAATTAATTGAAAAAAACTATATTATAATAAATGTATATTTGTTACCATGTAAAAGTTCTTCATAAAAGTTGTTACTAAATTATGTTAATTAAAATACAACATTGAATTTTAATTGAAATACCATTCGACGTCAAAATCATCGCAAACTTTACAATATTTTTTTTTATCTTGAAATACCATTTAACGTTAGAATCATTGCCAACTTTACAAAAAAAATTATCAGTTAGTGTTTTCCTTAACATGCGGGGAGGTTGGTTCCTAGAAGATTATCCCAAACAAATTTAAGGGAAAGTAATTGAATAAAGACATTAAATATTCAAATGGGTGATTATTGAACGCGTAGCCTAACGAGGCGGATGAGTTGCCCGGAAAGTTATCAAAATTCCAGTCATATTTAGAGAAAATCCGGCAAGGATTTTTGCAAATCCAAGTTATAGTTGTTAAATTTCAAAATTTTAGGTGTCCTAGACGTTTTTGATAGTGTTGAATCCATTTCTACCATCAAAAACACGATTCAAACACTGTCTCTATAAGATTTTTTGAAATTTTTTTGCCGGATTCCGGCCACTTTTGACCGTCTGGGCAATTCCTCCGCCTCTTTAGACGACTCCATTATTGAAGTTCGATTTTCATATAAACAAGGAATTAAATACAGACATTAAATATTCAAATGGGTGATTATTGAAGTTTTATTTTCCGATTGTTTTTGGAATTTTATAGTATTTTTGTTTATATGTGATTTTTTTTTATTAATTTTAGATTTTGGAATTATTGTTGAAATGTTTTTGTTGAAATTCAAAGCATTTTTAGGGGAGTGAGGATGAGTGGTTTTTGTTTATTTTATTTTAAAATTTAGTAATATTTTTGGGTTATTGAAGATTGGTGTGTCTAGCTTACCTTATTGATTTAGGATTGATTGGCTAGATTATGTGTAGTTAACATTACTAACTTTAGTTTGGAGGGATGACTTTCTCTCTTCTAGTTACATAATGAATTATTGGTAGAGATTTTATAGTGGTGCAATGGGAAGGCGACAAATGTGGAGACTTAGGGTTTGTGATCAATGGTTAGAGGGGATCCAAGTGGAATTAGCGGGTGGCCACCAATATCCACCTGGATCATTCCTCCCCCCTTAGGAAGCAATGGTCCCCATTGCGTTGAGTTCCTCCATGAGATGAGGGAACTCCTGCTGCACTTGGTCCTTGGTGTGCCACTTGCCCTGGTGAAGGAGTTGTCCTGCTTTAACAACTCGATACAATTGGATATTCTGCTGGCGAGTGTGCTTGATCTGTGTGTCCATGATCCGATCAGTTGCAGCTTGTTCCATGCAAGCTGGATTTAACTCTGTGGGTGTGAGTTGTTCTGCAATGTCGGACGTGTCTAGTAATGGTGGAAAGTATGGCCGAAGGCGGTCGACATTGAACACCGGGTGCAGGCCAAGGAATGGGGGAATGCTGAGCTCAAATGCATTTTCTCCCACAGCCTTGGTAATGGTGTAAGGGCCATATCGGAGTGGTTTGAGTTTCCGATAGGCTCCGGTAAGGCGTTCCTTTTGAAAATGCAACCAGACTTTGTCGCCCACTCGAAACTTGTGTAGCACCCGATGTTGATCATGTCGCTGCTTGTACTTGGCGTTTGATTTCTCCAGAATGTCATGGACCTGCTGGCGAATATGTTGGATGTGCTCAATGAAGCTGTTTGCCTTATCTGTTTCAGACTGGACATGAGCAGAATCTGCGTGAGTAGCTGCAAATGGCATGGCCACATCGATGGGACATAGTGGCTGGAATCCTAATCCCACCTGAAAAGGGCTGTGGCCAGTCGAGCTGTGGAGAGCCCGGTTGTAGCTGTGCTGAACATAGGGAAGGCTCTCGTTCCATGTGCGTGGATGCTTTGAGTTGTACATGCATAGAATGTGTACGATCATCCTGTTGACGACCTCAGTCTGGCCATCAGTTTGAGGATGGAAGGCTGTGGACTTAGTGAGTTTGGTGTCCAGCATCGACCAGAGGCTAGACCAAAATGTACTGAGGAACCTGCTGTCCTGATCCGAAATGATAGACTGTGGGATCCCAAAGTGTACCCATACTCGTTCAAAGAAGAGTTTAGCAGTGGCTTCTGCTGTGATATTCTTCTTGCAGGCCGCCATAATGGCCATCTTCGAGAACCTGTAGACGACCACAAAAACACAGTCATTTCCATGCCTAGTGGAAGGGAGGCCTGACATGTAATCCATGGAGATGGATTCCCAAGGTCGACTAGGGGTAGGCAGCGGGCTATAGAGGCCCTGCTTCTTGATGGTCGGTTTGGCAATGGCGCAAGCAGTGCATGATCTGATGTACTTCCCGACATCCTGTCGAAGATTCCGCCAATAGAAATATTTCTGCAATACAGCCACCATTTTTTCAACCCCAAAATGCCCAACGGCCCGACTGTAGTGTGCTTCCCAGATCATCTTGGCACGCTTGCTGGAAGGAACACAAAGGTGACCCAGGTGGCATAACAGGTCATCCTGGAGGTGAAAATCTTTAACATGTTGACCCTCCAAGAGTGTCTGGTATGTGTGGCCGAATTCCGGGTCGCTTTTGTAGAGCAGTGGCCAATCAGAAGTCTCATGCCCACAAGAGTTGAGCACGGTGGTTAATGCCATGATCGGTGGTCGACTGAGGCAATCTGCGACATTATTGGTGCTGCCCTTCTTATACTTGATATTCAAATGGAACTGTCGCAGGTATGTGGACCACTTCTGATGGCGATCATTCTGCAATTTTCCTTGGGTCTGTATGAACTGCAGGGGTCGGTGGTCTGTGTGGATGAACGTTTCCTTCCCCAAAATGTAATGCTTCCATTGTCGACAGGCCTGCACAATGGAATACATCTCTTTGTCATAAGTGGGATACTTCTGGACTGTGTTTGAAAGTGTCTCACTATGATATGCCACTGGATGCCCGTGTTGAGTAAGGACTGCCCCAATAGCATAGTCAGAGGCATCTGTCTCGACCTGAAATGGTTGTTGCAAGTCTGGTAATGCAAGAACTGGTGTTGTGCAGAGTCGACCTTTCAACTCTGTGAATGCCTTCTGTTGAGATTCAGACCAAAAAAAATTTGCTTTCGCTCCTCCCTTGGTGACCTGACTCAAGGGCCAAGTGATATGAGAAAATCCCAACACGAACCTGCGGTAGAAGTTGGCAAGGCCTAGAAAGTTGCGAAGCTCTGTCAGAGTTGTTGGAGATGGCCAATCCCGAATGACTTGGATCTTGGCTGGATCCACATGCACCCCCCGTTCATCAATAATGTATCCAAGATACTGAACCTGGGTCATGCCAAAAGTGCATTTCTCCAAATTGGCACATAACTTGTGTTGTCGCAGTGTTTGGAGAACCTGTCGGATGTGGTGGAGGTGCTCTTCCCAAGTCTTGCTAAAGATCAAGATGTCATCCAGGTATACCACTACAAATGAGTTGGTGAATGGCCGCAATATGTCGTCCATTAGCCTCATGAAGGTTGTAGGAGCATTCGTCAATCCGAAAGGCATAACCAACCATTCGAAAAGGCCCTCCTTGGCTTTGAAGGCAGTCTTCCACACATCGGAGGGTTTGATTGGTACCTGGTGATATCCTGACTTCAAATCGATCTTGCTGAAATATTTTGCCCCCTTTAGTTGGTCCAGGAGGTCATCAATCCGTGGGATTGGGTACCTATTACGGACAGTGATCTTGTTCAGCGCCCGATAGTCAATACAGAGTCTCCAAGTCCCATCCTTCTTTTGTACCAGCACGATAGGGCTCCCACAAGGCGATGAACTCGGACGGATGTGACCTTTTTGCAGCAGCTCCTGAATCTGCCTCTTGATTTCATCGTTCTCCAGAACAGAGCGCCGATAGATTGGTCCATTGGGCAGCGGCGAACCTGGGGTTAGATCAATGGAGTGCTTGACCTGACAGTGCAGAGGAACCCCTGCGGGGGAGGTGAAGATGTCCTCATACTCCTCCACGACCTTGTCCATCTGTAGTTGTCGTGCGGAGGGGCCCTGTCTAGAGGTCGTGACCACCGTCTTCTTCTTTTCTTGAGGGCGTATCATCAGGAAAACAAACTTCCTGGTTTTGGAAATGAGCTTACTGCATTGATTTGCAGTAACCAAAGAGATGGCGGTAGGCGGTGCTACCTCTGGTATCCTGTACAACTTATTTCCCAAAGTAACAATAACAGCACGGGGCCTTGACTCATACACAACATGTCGCTTCCACAAGTATGGTTGTCCTAATAACACATCAAAAACTTCAAGGGGTGCAATGTCACACAATACCTCATCCGTGAAGGGCTTGATGTTGTATGGAAGGCGACACTGTTGGCTCACGCGAAGATCCCGTCCTTGGTGCAGCCACCCAATGGTGTATGGTTGTGGATGTGCTGTGGTCGGTAAGCCCAGCCGTTTCATGACCTCTGCCGAAATGAGGTTCTTTTGGCTCCCGCTGTCGACAATGCACTGTAGCGGGGAGCCCTTTATCCACATCTGGGAGTGGAAGAGACGCTCCTCCTCCTCTGGATCTTCAGGTTCCTCCTTCTGGATCTTCGTGGTAGCAACAGTGGCGTTGGGATCCGCATCGATAATCTGCTTCCCTTTGTCATTCCCCTTATCGAGTTCTGACTCAGAGTCAGAACATGCATCTGATTCTGAAACCTTTAGCTTGGCCACCAGTGACTGCTTGGCCCGACACTCACTTGTGTTGTGAGTGGAGCTCTTATGGAACTCACACCACTTTCCGGTGTCCTTTTTCGGCTTCGCGGCGCTGTTCTTTGCTTGCAGCTTTGGCGGGTTGTCTTGGGCCGCCCCGCCTTGGCTTTGTCCTTTGTTCTGCGGTTTGGGGGCACCTTTCCCTTGTTTCAGATTCGCAGACCCAAAGTCTCGCTTCTTCTGTTTAAACTTTTGCTCGACCCTGACGGCATATCGGTATGCCATGCCGAGCGAGGAGATGTTCAGAAATTCTATTTCTTCTTCAACGTACTTGTGCAGGCAGCCACGGTATTTTAGTACCAAATGCTGCTCTGTATCCTTGATACCCAACTTTGTGTGAAGGGTATGGAAAATATTGGTGAACTCTGGTACGTCTTGGTCCCTTCCATGCCGTAGCGTGGTCCACTTTATGTATTGATCCTCATAGCTTCCGACAGGGTAGTACTGCTCCTTGATGGTATCTCAGAATGAATCCCAAGTCGGTGTGATTGAAAATAGTGAGCCTGTACTTTCATCTTTCTGTTCGCAGTAGGTTTCCCACCAATCCTTGACGTGGGGGGCTGCTTTGAGAAGAGCAAAAATAATCTTTTCCCGACTGGAAAAATCATGAACAGAAAAATAACCCTCTAGCACATTTAACCATTTATCGACGACATCTGCGTCTATCTGACCCTCGAATATGGGGATTTCAAAATTAACTTGTACCTTAAATGGTGTGGCGTTTCCAGAGTTGCTGTTGGAAGCCGATGCGTCGCCCCTGGGTAGCCGCTGAAGGATTTGGGCAAAGTTGTCCATCAACGCATTCCTTTGTCGCTCGAGGGCTTCTTCGAGCAAGATTTTGATAGGATCTCCTGCCCCCTCGTCTTTCTTTTCATCCGCCATGGGAGGCCGTCGGGATTTGCGAGGCTGGTCTTGCAAAGGTTCGACCAGTTCAAGCCCTAACTCCTTATATCCCGACCTTGTTGGGGACATGCAAAGAAAAACAAAGAAAAGAAGCAGACCGCTCTGATACCACTGATCCGGATTTAAACAGGAACGCAATAAAATACAGAGATAACCATAAAGACAGATATGCAGCGGAAATAATACCTCAATTCATTACTGTAAAATACTGAAATATGCTTACAAACAGAAATGGAAATGAACCAGCTAGGGCGATGGTAGCTTATCTCTGAGAAGAGATGTGGTGGCTACATGCCTCTGAATTGTCTTACAATGAGGCTCGAAGGCCTATTTATTCTTGAGAAACAATGGAAAACCCTTCACATTCCAAAACCTAACCCTAGAAGATGAAACGCCAAATTGTGGGCCCCGTTTTTGGGTAAGTTGGTACATCAACTTCCCGGGGTCGCGAATTGGTCGTACTATCTCCGTTTGACGTGCATGATAGCCCGTTGGAAAGATCTCTCCGAGGACTACGACGAAAAATAAGATTCGTATCAAAAAAATCGCTGGCGGTGGATTTCCCAAAAAACGTCGTTTAGGGCCTCAAAACGGCTCCGGAAGTTTAGGACCCGAAAAACTGCTAAAAATAGTAAACTGTGCTATAATTAAGGAAACTGAAAAAAATTGTAACAAGCATTAGAGGGGATCCAAGTGGAATTAGCGGGTGGCCACCAATATCCACCTGGATCATTCCTACACCCTTAGGAAGCAATGGTCCCCATTGCGTTGAGTTCCTCCATGAGATGAGGGAACTTCTGCTGCACTTGGTCCTTGATGAGCCACTTGCCCTGGTGAAGGAGTTGTCCTGCTTTAACAACTCGATACAATTGGATATTCTACTAGCGAGTGTGCTTGATCTGTGTGTCCATGATCTGATCAGTTGCAGCTTGTTCCATGCAAGCTGGATTTAACTCTGTGGGTGTGAGTTGTTCTGCAATGTCGGACGTGTCTAGTAATGGTGGAAAGTATGGCCGAAGGCGGTCGACATTGAACACCGGGTGCAGGCCAAGGAATGGGGGAATGCTGAGCTCAAATGCATTCTCTCCCACAGCCTTGGTAATGGTGTAAGGGCCATATCGGAGTGGTCTGAGTTTCCGATAGGCTCCGGTAAGGCGTTCCTTTTGCAAATGCAACCAGACTTTGTCGCCCACTCGAAACTTGTGTAGCACCCGATGTTGATCATGTCGCTGCTTGTACTTGGCGTTTGATTTCTCCAGAATGTCATGGACCTGCTGGCGAATATGTTGGATGTGCTCAATGAAGTTGTTTGCCTTATCTATTTCAGACTGGACATGAGCAGAATCTGCGTGAGTAGCTGCAAATGGCATGGCCACATCGATGGGACATAGTGGCTGGAATCCTAATCCCACCTGAAAAGGGTTGTGGCCAGTCGAGCTGTGGAGATCCCGGTTGTAGCTGTGCTGAACATAGGGAAGGCTCTTGTCCCATGTGCGTGGATGCTTTGAGTTGTACATGCGAAGAATGTGTACGATCATCCTGTTAACGAACTCAGTCTGGTCATCAGTTTGAGGATGGAAGGCTGTGGACTTAGTGAGTTTGGTGTCCAGCATCGACCAGAGGCTAGACCAAAATGTACTGAGGAACCTGCTGTCCCGATCCGAAATGATAGACTGTGGGATCCCAAAGTGTACCCATACTCGTTCAAAGAAGAGTTTAGCAGTGGCTTCTGCTGTGATATTCTTCTTGCAGGTCGCCATAATGGCCATCTTCAAGAACCTGTCGACGACCACAAAAACACAGTCATTTCCATGCCTAGTGGAAGGGAGGCCTGACATGTAATCCATGGAGATGGATTCCCAAGGTCGACTAGGGGTAGGCAGCGGGCTATAGAGGCCCTGCTTCTTGATGGTCGGTTTGGCAATGGCGCAAGTAGTGCATGATCTGATGTACTTCCCGACATCCTGTCGAAGATTCGGCCAATAGAAATATTTCTGGAATACAGCCACCGTTTTTTCAACCCCAAAATGCCCAACGGCCCGAGTGTAGTGTGCTTCCCAGATCATCTTGGCACGCTCGCTGGAAGGAACACAAAGGTGACCCAGGTGGCATAACAGGTCATCCTGGAGGTGAAAATCTTTAACATGTTGACCCTCCAAGAGTGTCTGGTATGTGTGGCCGAATTCCGGGTCGCTTTTGTAGAGCAGTGGCCAATCAGAAGTCTCGTGCCCACAAGAGTTGAGCACGGTGGTTAATGCCATGATCGGTGGTCGACTGAGGCAATCTGCGACATTATTGGTGCTGCCCTTCTTATACTTGATATTCAAATGGAACTGTTGCAGGTATGTGGACCACTTCTGATGGCGATCATTCTGCAATTTCCCTTGGGTCTGTATGAACTGCAGGGGTCGGTGGTCTGTGTGGATGACCGTTTCCTTCCCCAAAATGTAATGCTTCCATTGTCGACAGGCCTGCACAATGGAATACATCTCTTTGTCATAAGTGGGATACTTCCGGACTGTGTCTAAAAGTGTCTCACTGTGATATGCCACTGGATGCCCGTGTTGAGTAAGGACTGCCCCAATAGCATAGTCAGAGGCATCTGTCTCGACCTGAAATGGTTGTTGCAAGTCTGGTAATGCAAGAACTAGTGCTGTGCAGAGTCGACCTTTCAACTCTGTGAATGCCTTCTATTGAGATTCAGACCAAATTTTTTTTGCTCTCGCTCCTCCCTTGGTGACCTGACTCAAGGGCCAAGTGATATGAGAAAATCCCAACACGAACCTGCGGTAGAAGTTGGCAAGGCCTAGAAAGCTGCGAAGCTCTCTCAGAGTTGTTGGAGATGGCCAATCCCGAATGACTTGGATCTTGGCTGGATCCACATGCACCCCCCGTTCATCAATAATGTATCCAAGATACTGAACCTGGGTCATGCCAAAAGTGCATTTCTCCAAATTGGCACATAACTTGTGTTGTCGCAGTGTTTGGAGAACCTGTCGGATGTGGTGGAGGTGCTCTTCCCAAGTCTTGCTAAAGATCAAGATGTCATCCAGGTATACCACTACAAATGAGTTGGTGAATGGCCGCAATATGTCGTCCATTAGCCTCATGAAGGTTGCAGGAGCATTCGTCAATCCGAAAGGCATAACCAACCATTCGAAAAGGCCCTCCTTGGCTTTGAAGGCAGTCTTCCACACATCGAAGGGTTCGATTGGTACCTGGTGATATCCTGACTTCAAATCGATCTTGCTGAAATATTTTGCCCCCTTTAGTTGGTCCAGGAGGTCATCAATCCGTGGGATTGGGTACCTATTACAGACAGTGATCTTGTTCAGCGCCCGATAGTCAATACAGAGTCTCCAAGTCCCATCCTTCTTTTGTACCAGCACGATCGGGCTCCCACAGGGCAATGAACTCGGACGGATGTGACCTTTTTGCAGCAACTCCTGAATCTGCCTCTTGATTTCATCGTTCTCCAGAACAGAGCGCCGATAGATTGGTCCATTGGGCAGCGACGAATCTGGGGTTAGATCAATGGAGTGCTTGACCTGACAGTGCAGAGGAACCCCTGCAGGGGAGGTGAAGATGTCCTCATACTCCTCCACGACCTTGTCCATCTGTAGTTTTCGTGCGGAGGGGCCCTGTCCAGAGGTCCTGGCCACCGTATTCTTCTTTTCTTGAGGGCGTATCATCAGGAAAACAAACTTCCTGGTTTTGGAAATGAGCTTACTGCATTGTTTTGTAGTAACCAAAGAGATGGCGGTAGGCGGTGCTACCTCTGGTATCCTGTACAACTTATTTCCCAAAGTAACAATAACAGCACGGGGCCTTGACTCATACACAGGATGTCGCTTCCACAAGTATGGTTGTCCTAATAACACATCACAAACTTCAAGGGGTGCAATGTCACACAATACCTCATCCGTGAAGGGCTTGATGTTGTATGGAAGGCGACACTGTTGGCTCACGCGAAGATCCCGTCCTTGGTGCAACCACCCAATGCTGTATGGTTGTGGATGCGCTGTGGTCGGTAAGCCCAGCCGTTTCACGACCTCTGCCGAAATGAGGTTCTTTTGGCTCCCGCTGTCGACAATGAACTGTAGCGGGGAGCCCTTTATCCACATCTGGGAGTGGAAGAGACGCTCCTCCTCCTCTGGATCTTCAGGTTCCTCCTTCTGGATCTTCGTGGTAGCAACAGTGGCGTTGGGCTCCGCATCGATAATCTACTTCCCTTTGTCATTCCCCTTATCGAGTTCTGACTCAGAGTCAGAACATGCATCTGATTCTGAAACCTTTAGCTCGGCCACCAGTGACTGCTTGGCCCGACACTCACTTGTGTTGTGAGTGGAGCTCTTATGGAACTCACACCACTTTCTGGTGTCCTTTTTCGGCTTCGCGGCGCTGTTCTTTGCTTGCAGCTTTGGCGGGTTGTCTTGGGCCGCCCCGCCTTGGCTTTGTCCTTTGTTCTGCGGTTTGGGGGCACCTTTCCCTTGTTTCGGATTCGCAGACCCAAAGTCTCGCTTCTTCTGTTTAAACTTTTGCTCAACCCTGACGACATATCCATGCCGAGCAAGGAGATGTTCAGAAATTCTATTTCTTCTTGGATGTACTTGTGCAGGCAGCCACGATATTTTAGTACCAAATGCTGCTCTGTATCCTTGATACCCAACTTTGTACGAAGGGTATGGAAAATATTGGTGAACTCTGGTATGTCTTGGTCCCTTCCCTGCCGTAGCGTGGTCCACTTTATGTATTGATCCTCATAGCTTCCGACAGGGTAGTACTGCTCCTTGATGGTATCTCGGAATGAATCCCAAGTCGGTGTGATTGAAAATAGTGAGCCTGTACTTTCATCTTTCTGTTCGCAGTAGGTTTCCCACCAATCCTTGACGTGGGGGGTTGCTTTGAGAAGAGCGAAAATAATCTTTTCCCGACTGGAAAAATCATGAACAGAAAAATAATCCTCTAGCACATTTAACCATTTATCGACGGCATCTGCGTCTATCTGACCCTCGAATATGGGGATTTCAAAATTAACTTGTACCTTAAATGGTGTGGCGTTTCCAGAGTTGCTGTTGGAAGCCGATGCGTCGCCCCTGGGTAGCCGTTGAAGGATTTGGGAAAAGTTGTCCATCATCGCATTCCTTTGTCGCTCGAGGGCTTCTTCGAGCAAGATTTTGATAGGATCTCCTGCCCCCTCGTCTTTCTTTTCATCCGCCATGGGAGGCCGTCGGGATTTGCGAGGCTGGTCTTGCAAAGGTTCGACCAGTTCAAGCCCTAACTCCTTATATCCCTACCTTGTTGGGGACATGCAAAGAAAAACAAAGAAGAGAAGCAGACCGCTCTGATACCACTGATCCGGATTTAAACAGGAACGCAATAAAATACAGAGATAACCATAAAGACAGATTTGCAGCGGAAATAATACCTCAATTCATTACTGTAAAATACTGAAATATGCTTACAAACAGAAATGGAAATGAACCAGCTAGGGCGATGGTAGCTTATCTCTTAGAAGAGATGTGGTGGCTACATGCCTCTGAACTGTCTTACAATGAGGCTCGAAGGCCTATTTATTGTTGAGAAACAATGGAAAATCCTTCACATTCCAAAACCTAACCCTAGAAGATGAAACGCCAAATTGTGGGCCCGTTTTTGGGTAAGTTGGTACATCAACTTCCGGGGTCGCGAATTGGTCGTACTATCTCCGTTTGACGTGCATGATAGCCCGTTGGAAAGATCTCTCCGAGGAATATGACGGAAAAGACGATTTTTATCACAAAAATCGCTGGCGGTGGATTTCCTTAAAAACGTCGTTTAGGGCCTCAAAACGGCTCCGGAAGTTTAGGACCCGAAAAACTGCTAAAAATAGTAAACTGTGCTATAATTAAGGAAACTGAAAAAAATTGTAACAAGCATTAGAGGGGATCCAAGTGGAATTAGCGGGTGGCCACCAATATCCACCTGGATCATTCCTCCCCCCTTAGGAAGCAATGGTCCCCATTGCGTTGAGTTCCTCCATGACATGAGGGAACTTCTGCTGCACTTGGTCCTTGGTGAGCCACTTGCCCTGGTGAAGGAGTTGTCCTGCTTTAACAACTCGATACAATTGGATATTCTGCTGGCGAGTGTGCTTGATCTGTGTGTCCATGATCCGATCAGTTGCAGCTTGTTCCATGCAAGCTGGATTTAACTCTGTGGGTGTGAGTTGTTTTGCAATGTCGGATGTGTCTAGTAATGGTGGAAAGTACGGCCGAAGGCGGTCGACATTGAACACTAGGTGCAGGCCAAGGAATGGGGGAATGCTGAGCTCAAATGCATTCTCTCCCACAGCCTTGGTAATGGTGTAAGGGCCATATCGGAGTGGTCTGAGTTTCCGATAGGCTCCGGTAAGGCGTTCCTTTTGCAAATGCAACCAGACTTTGTCGCCCACTCGAAACTTGTGTAGCACCCGATGTTGATCATGTCGCTGCTTGTACTTGGCGTTTGATTTCTCCAGAATGTCATGGACCTGCTGGCGAATATGTTGGATGTGCTCAATGAAGCTGTTTGCCTTATCTGTTTCAGACTGGACATGAGCAGAATCTGCGTGAGTAGCTGCAAATGGCATGGCCACATCGATGGGACATAGTGGCTGGAATCCTAATCCCACCTGAAAAGGGCTGTGGCCAGTCGAGTTGTGGAGAGCCCGGTTGTAGCTGTGCTGAACATAGGGAAGGCTCTCGTCCCATGTGCGTGGATGCTTTGAGTTGTACATGCGTAGAATGTGTACGATCATCCTGTTGACGACCTCAGTCTGGCCATCAGTTTGAGGATGGAAGGCTGTGGACTTAGTGAGTTTGGTGTCCAGCATCGACCAGAGGCTAGACCAAAATGTACTGAGGAACCTGTTGTCCCGATCCGAAATGATAGACTGTGGGATCCCAAAGTGTACCCATACTCGTTCAAAGAAGAGTTTAGCAGTGGCTTCTGCTGTGATATTCTTCTTGCAGGCCGCCATAATGGCCATCTTCGAGAACCTGTCGACGACCACAAAAACACAGTCATTTCCATGCCTAGTGGAAGGGAGGCCTGACATGTAATCCATGGAGATGGATTCCCAAGGTCGACTAGGGGTAGGCGGCGGGCTATAGAGGCCCTGCTTCTTGATGGTCGGTTTGGCAATGGTGCAAGCAGTGCATGATCTGATGTACTTCCCGACATCCTGTCGAAGATTCGGCCAATAGAAATATTTCTGCAATACAGCCACCATTTTTTCAACCCCAAAATGCCCAACGGCCCGACTGTAGTGTGCTTCCCAGATCATCTTGGCACGCTCGCTGGAAGGAACACAAAGGTGACCCAGGTGGCATAACAGGTCATCCTGGAGGTGAAAATCTTTAACATGTTGACCCTCCAAGAGTGTCTGGTATGTGTGGCCGAATTCCGGGTCGCTTTTGTAGAGCAGTGGCCAATCAGAAGTCTCGTGCCCACAAAAGTTGAGCACGGTGGTTAATGCCATGATCGGTGGTCGACTGAGGCAATCTGCGACATTATTGGTGCTGCCCTTCTTATACTTGATATTCAAATGGAACTGTTGCAGGTATGTGAAACACTTCTGATGGCGATCATTCTGCAATTTCCCTTGGGTCTGTATGAACTGCAGGGGTCGATGGTCTGTGTGGATGATCGTTTCCTTCCCCAAAATGTAATGCTTCCATTGTCGACAGGCCTGCACAATGGAATACATCTCTTTGTCATAAGTGGGATACTTCCGGACTGTGTCTGAAAGTGTCTCACTGTGATATGCCACTGGATGCCCGTGTACAGTAAGGACTACCCAATAGCATAGTCAGAGGCATCTGTCTCGACCTCAAATGGTTGTTGCAAGTCTGGTAATGCAAGAACTGGTGCTGTGCAGAGTCGACCTTTCAACTCTGTGAATGCCTTCTGTTGAGATTCAGACCAAAAAAAATTTGCTTTCGCTCATCCCTTGGTGACCTGACTCAAGGGCCAAGTGATACGAGAAAATCCCAACACGAACCTACGGTAGAAGTTGGCAAGGCTAGAAAGCTGCGAAGCTCTGTCAGAGTTGTTGGAGATGGCCAATCCCGAATGACTTGGATCTTGGCTGGATCCACATGCACCCCCCATTCATCAATAATGTATCCAAGATACTGAACCTGCGTCATGCCAAAAGTGCATTTATCCAAATTGGCACATAACTTGTGTTGTCGCAGTGTTTGGAGAACCTGTCGGATGTGGTGGAGGTGCTCTTCCCAAGTCTTGCTAAAGATCAAGATGTCATCTAGGTATACCACTACAAATGAGTTGGTGAATGGCCGCAATATGTCGTCCATTAGCCTCATGAAGGTTGCAGGAGCATTCGTCAATCCGAAAGGCATAACCAACCATTCGAAAAGGCCCTCCTTGGCTTTGAAGGCAGTCTTCCACACATCGGAGGGTTCGATTGGTACCTGGTGATATCCTGACTTCAAATCGATCTTGCTGAAATATTTTGCCCCCTTTAGTTGGTCCAGGAGGTCATCAATCCGTGGGATTGGGTACCTATTATGGACAGTGATCTTGTTCAGCGCCCGATAGTCAATACAGAGTCTCCAAGTCCCATCCTTCTTTTGTACCAGCACGATCGGGCTCCCACAGGGCGATGAACTCGGACGGATGTGACCTTTTTGCAGCAGCTCCTGAATCTACCTCTTGATTTCATCGTTCTCCAGAACAGAGCGCCGATAAATTGGTCCATTGGGCAGCGGCGAACCTGGGGTTAGATCAATGGAGTGCTTGACCTGACAGTGCAGAGGAACCCCTGCGGGGGAGGTGAAGATGTCCTCATACTCCTCCACGACCTTGTCCATCTGTAGTTGTCATGCGGAGGGGCCCTTTCTAGAGGTCTTTGTGTTCTAAAGGACATGGCCCTCTTCAAACTTATCTACTTAAAAACTATCATCACGACCACTGATACCACTGATCCAGATTTAAACAGGAACGCAATAAAATACAGAGATAACCATAAAGACAGATATGCAGCGGAAATAATACCTCAATTCATTACTGTAAAATACGGAAATATGCTTACAAACAGAAATGGAAATGAACCAGCTAGGGCGATGGTAGCTTATCTCTGAGAAGAGATGTGGTGGCTACATGCCTCTGAACTGTCTTACAATGAGGCTCGAAGGCCTATTTATTGTTGAGAAACAATGGAAAACCTTTCACATTCCAAAACCTAACCCTAGAAGATGAAACGCCAAATTGTGGGCCCCGTTTTTGGGTAAGTTGGTACATCAACTTCCCGGGGTCGCGAATTGGTCGTACTATCTCCGTTTGACGTGCATGATAGCCCGTTGGAAAGATATCTCCGAGGACTACGACGGAAAAGACGATTTTTATCAAAAAAATCGATGGCCGTGGATTTCCCAAAAAACGCCGTTTAGGGCCTCAAAACGGCTCCGGAAGTTTAGGACCCGAAAAACTACTAAAAATAGTAAACTGTGCTATAATTAAGGAAACTGAAAAAAAACTGTAAAAAAGCATTAGAGGGGATCCAAGTGGAATTAGCGGGTGGCCACCAATATCCACCTGGATCAAGGGCCATGTCCTTTAGAAGAGGATTTTCATAATTTGACCCTCCATGAGGAGGTATCGGAGCTAAATATCACTATATGCAAAGGTGAGGACTATTATTTCTAAGGGTGAAAAAATGAGATAGATATCAAGGTAGGACTAAACACTAATCATGATTCTAATTCATTGACATAAAAACCTTAGTCAATAATTTCATACAACTTGAATGGTGGCATGTGAGTGGGTAATATGCCTCTAGGCTATGGAGATTCTTCTTAATTTCTCCTTAAATAATAAGCTTCTGTATAGAGGAATGGGATTCCTTGAGGAGGATCAAGGAGTTTGGTTGGTAGTGAACATATAGTTGGTTATGTTTGTATAACTAATCATTATGAAAAGAGTAGTCTAGGAAGGATGGTTGGTTAATGGTGGTTAGTATGCAATGCTTACAACATAGAGTTGAAGAAAGTGTTAGAAGTGTACAGTTACTTTCAATTTTCATAGGCTGCACATTGAATTTTTAGAATGTGCATGACACGCTCTAGGGTGTGGCTAGGAATATCAACCACTTTTTTAGTATTCCCTTTCTTATATTGAATGGGTATTAATGAAATTATTGTATATGTGAATCTCACTTGAATGGAACCATACTTGCAACTTATATTAAGCATTACAAAAAAAATATGTTGATGTTTAATGTGAAATACGGTCTCCTTATAGAGAATATAATTCCTTTATTGTTTCAATGCTTGCATTGGCTCATAAAACCCTTTTCCATAGGTGCAAAAATTAATTTTATCTTCAAAAATATTCTCTAAATGGTAGGTGATTGGATATCCTCCATGTTAAGTATGCTTATCGAAAATTGAGATGAATTTGTATCAATATCAACCAATGGTATAAATATGGAAGGTGGAGAATTGGATTTACTCACAAAACTAATTTAAGTTGCTCAAAAGCTTGTTATGTCATACGGACCAATTCAAAGACTTGTGTTTGTAGAGCTAATGAAAAGGAGGAACAACATGAGAGATATGCTAGATGAGTTTTCTATCCCACCAAGAAAACGTTTGAGTTTGGATGTGGAAATAGGAGTGGGCCATTGAGCTAGTGAAATAGATTTAGTAGGATTCACAATGATTAATGATAAAACTAAGCTAGGATATGAAAGTATGGCCAAAAAAGGATTTTTTTTAGTTTGAGTTGTAGTTGATGGGTGCACATGAGCTCAAATACCTAACTAGCTTTGAGGGAATATAATTGTAAATACTATTATTGATGGCATTCACTCATGTGATTTCAGTAATGAGAGTTGGTTCACTTGACCAATATAATTCATTAATTGATACACCTCATAAACATAGTTGGGGGATTAGTGAGATTGAAAGGAATCACAAGCCATTAATATAGATCGAATTTGGTTTTGAAGGAATCTTCTAACTATCACATGACTACATGCACTCTTGGTGATCAATAGATGTTAGGTCCATCTAGGTGAAATACCTAAATCCTTTAATATGATCAAGCAAATCATGGACATATGATAGAGGGTTCAATTTTTTACTATAATTTTATTAATTGTTTGGCAATTTGTGATACGACATCATTCTTCTTTTTCTTTCTCAAAGATAACAAATGTTGATGTGCCACAAGGACAGGAACTTGGTTGAAAGTGACTTTCATTGAGGAGTGTCAAATTTAGTTTCTAGATCATGCATAAAGTAAGACATTAATTTAGAGATGTTTAGCTAAAAAAAATATTTGTTAATTGATGAAATGTTTTTGTAGATAAAAATTAGATAGACAAAAAAATGAATACTTCTTTAAACCACAATTACTATTTTTCATTGCCATAAAATGATTTTTTATTTTTTATTTTTTTTTTATTTTTAAATAAAATCATACTTTACTTTCATACATTTCAATTTTAACCTATTCTATCTTTCAATATTTAATAATGTATAACCATAATATTAATTTTTTTTAAAAAATAATTAAACTCTCTATTTCATAATAAATCTTACATCAAACCCAACTTAATAAATAATTATACTTCAATTTAAATAGTTTACACATTAATTACTCATTTATTATTATTATATTATTATATAATTACACAACTCCTCATAAAATACAATACTTTAATAAAAAAATCTATTATCTTCTCTTTAGGGCTACCTTTTCGAGCTCCCGATATGTTGTTATACATATTGCAAACGCAGAGGGGGATGTTTTTTTGTGGCATATTAATTACCAGCACTGTACATGTCAATGCAAAAGATTTTTAAAAATATGAATTCAAGTTTAGAAATATAACAAATGTGAAATCCTAGGAATAATATGGATTATCCATAGTATTTCATATTTGTTTAAATGTCTTAATAAATACCATTTCACTAATTATTTTATATTTTATAAAATAATTAGTGAAATAAAATAAAAAATTATATTTTACTGTTAAGATCACAAAAAAATTTATATATTTTATTTTTTTTTAAATTTATATATATATATATATATATATAATTATTAAACTCACTCAAATTATATATATTTTATAGCTATTTATTATTCATATAAATATCTCATTATATACATAATTTACCCAAATGCCACGTGCATACCGGCCGGCCATTGCCATGCATTGTAAGCCCAGGAAGTAGCTGGCAACTGTGGTACGACGAATATCATTTAAAAAACATAAACCTAAAGATGGAAAGGCTGAAGCCCTGTGAAGAAACCGTCAAAATGAAGGATTTGAGCGAACGTTTAACCCTTCAATGAAGAATAACCATGGTTGCTTCCCAATACCATAAGCCAAACCTGCAATAGATCTATTAGTATTATTACAATCATATTTAGAAATGATAAAATGTTTTTGAATATGTTAAATAAAGTGTCTATTCAATTATTATTATGCTTATTGAAGTATTTTAAACACTCATAAATATGATAGGAGTGAAATTAATTATTTGATTTTACTGTTTAATTTTTAAAATTTAAAATTAATTATTTGAAATACAATAATAAATTCAACTAAACAGAGTTGACCTTTCATTCATATCTATGAGATCATGGCCTTCAGGAAATAGTGAAAATATTTCCTGGGTATTCCGTCTACGCCTTCTATCAATTTGGATTTGTCTGTTTAGTATCAAATTCAAATCAAGGAGCCTGTGTAATCCTTGTGTTAACATTAGTTGCTGCATGGAAGATGATGTCAAATTTAAAACCTCATCATAACTTTTCCTTGAATAGAACCTCATGATTACTTACTTGATGATAGGTAATTATTGTGAATAGAACCTCATCATAACTTTTCCTTTTTTGGCATATTAGTTGACTAGCTCCCTTTTCATGCAAAAGATTTTTAAAGATAAGAAATCAAGATGAAGATTACATATACACATACACGTTCTTGCAAACGTCTGAAATTTGATCTTATATTAATTTTTATATAATATTGTTTGGTCTCAGAGTTGATCATACATTAATTTTTGTATGGTATTATTAAGAAATTTGGAAACAATCTGAAATTTGATCTCATATTATTTTTTATATAATATTGTTTGATCTCAAAGTTGATCAAATATTAATTTTTTTTATATGATATTATTAAGAAATTTGGAAACGATCTGAAGCCTGCCTCTACCAGTCTCTCCTAATTCTACCATTCTACCTCTTGACTTTAAGAAGGGAGAATGGCAGGTTTAGGAGAGGGACATAAAAAAAGCTCGCTTGCTTTGAGAATTCCCATTCCAAAGGCCAAGCAGAGAGCTGAGATAATCATGGCTGACAGTGGATCTTCAGTTTCAGTTTCATTAGTGGAAGATTTTAATGGCCTCATTAAGCTCTACAGCGACGGATCCGTGGTGCGTGGAGACGAACCAGCTTTCCACCTTCCTCCACTCACTGAAAGTTACGACCACGTTTTATACAAAGACATTGTGTTTGATCATACACTCGGCTTATGGGCGCGCCTATATCTCCCCAGTTCTTTCCCAGCCACCACCACACGCCTGCCAGTAATCTTGTACTTTCATGGCGGAGGCTTCTGTTTGCTTAGCCCTCACAGTCCCGTTGTGCACCGTTTCTGTGTAAAGTGGGCAGCCGATGTAGGGGCCCTCGTCGTCTCCGTACACTACAGATTGGCTCCCGAGCATCGCCTCCCTGCTGCTTATCACGATTCTCTCTCCGCTCTCCAATGGCTTCATTCCCAGTCCAAAGCCACAGGCGAGGGAGAAAGAGGCGATCCTTGGTTCGATTCGCATGCCGACTTCTCCAAGGTATTCCTCATGGGAGAAAGCGCAGGAGGTAACATCGCGCATAGGCTGGGAATGTGGTGTGGCGGACAAGATTGGGGTGGAGATATGCGAATAAGAGGATTGATTTTGCTGTATCCCTTTTACGGAGGGGAGGCGCGGACTGCATCCGAGACTAGGGAGAAGAAAGGGACTCCGCCTTTTACATTGGAAGACTCGGATTTTTCCTGGAGGTTGGCACTCCCCGCGGGAAGCAACAGAGATCACCATTTCTGCAACCCCCTCACCGTATCGCTGGATGTTTGGTCCCTTGGAGGCCCTTTACCGCCCACGGTTATGGTGATTGCAGGGCTTGACATTTTGAGGAACAAACAATTGGAATACTGTGATTTTCTCAAGAAATCCGGTGATCAAATCATCGAAGTTGTGGAGTTTGAAGAGGAAGATCATGGCTTCACCCTTTTGAAAATGGACGAACAAAATTCATTAAAAGTGATAGAGTACGCTTCCAATTTCATTAAATTCGCAGCTTGACATCAAGACTCCACGGCCCAGGGAGTTTCGTTGGATCCTATTTCATTCATGAAAGTTAAAAGTTAAGTTTACATGCATGTATGTATGAGAAAGCGTTCTTCTGTTGTCTTTGGATTATTTTCTGAAGTATAATATATGTCTTACTCTCGTAGTATTTTCTTAAATATAATATAAAAGACGTCCATTATGCTATGTAGGTCTCCATTACCTCCCTATATTTTATGGTATTCCCCAATTTTTTAACATCTTTACATTTTGTTTTCATCGATAACATCAATAAGTTCAACGCCATTTCACTAATTATTTTATATCTCAAAATAATATTGTATAATTTAAAATCATATTAATTTTTTAATAATCAATTTCAATTTTAATTTTCATTTTTTAATTTTATGATTATATTTTCTGAAATAAATGTTATTTAATATTTTATTTTTATAATTTAAAATTTTTATTATAATAATTGATTATTTAAATTTGAAGTTTTATGGGAGTTTTATGTTAAAATATTATGAAATAATTTAATTATTAATAATTAATAAATAGATAGTCAAAAGATCTTAATTTAAGTGGTTTGGTGAATAGAGAGTTTTATATTAAAATAATGTGAAATAATTTAATCATTAATAATTAGTAGATGGATGGTCAAAAGATCTTAATTTAAGTGGTTTTGTGAATAATTTATTTCTCTAGCTATTTGGCTTCTGGACTTGGCAGACATGTTGTAATTGAGGTATTAGTGGTTGTTATGAAATAATTATATCTAGTGTAATAGTGGTAGCCAATCTAATTGAAATTATGGATTCATCATAAATTCTCATTCTAGTTTAAGAAAAAAAAAGGAATATTCACAAAATATTTTTAGTATTAGTCATAAATAGACAATTGAAATTTATTTCAAAGATAACTATGTCATTTTTTTTCAATTTAATTAAAAATGTTGTAAAAGTAAATTAAGCTAAACTATATATAAAATATTGACTATAAAATAAGTTATGTTTTTTATATTAAGCCATAGTGTTGGTCCATTGTTAAGTGGGGATGAATCCTCATGGTTAAAAATCTTGTTACATTTTTTCAATTAGACATATACACATTTTGAAGAAGTGCGTACCTTTCTAAGAAGTTCTAATAAATGCACAAATGTTCAGAGGTACTTAGATAACCTTAGGTCATAGAAAATGAAAAATGCTCATAACAATTCCTTAATCTAAATGCTCATGAAAATTCCTTAATCTAAGTATTATTGTTTTGATCTCTTGCATGTTAACTAGCTTGTCAAGATCACAAACCTAATTTCTGCAAACATGTTCAAATTTGAGAAGTGCAGAGGTACTTAGATAACCTTAGGTCATAGAAAATGAAAATGCTGATAACAATTCTTTAATCTAAATGCTCATGAAAATTCCTTAATCTAAATATTATTGTTTTGATCTCTTGCATGTTAACTAGCTTATCAAGATCACAAACCTAATTTCTGCAAACATGTTCACATTTGAGAAGTGCAAACATGTTCACATTCTAGAATTTCATATTAAGAATGTGAATTTGGGAATTTGAGAAATTGTATTGCATTTAAAAAGTCCAACAACTTTGTGTGCTACACATAATTCCTTAATCTATCTTCATCATAAAATTCCAACTTAGCCAATAATTCCAGAATTTCCAAGAAAATGGTGGCAAATCAACGTGGCAAATCAAATGAAAATGGTGGCAAATCATGGTGGCAAATCAAATGAAAATGGTGGCAAATCAATGGAATTTCGCTTCTATGAATTTTCTATGAATTAATCATTGGTTGATTACGTTGAAATTGGCCGTCCAGACATTCCGCTTACGAAATTTCAAATCTGATGCAGTAATATATATTTGTTCTACATTCACAATACATTTGTTTTGTGTAAATGGGCAAGTTCTAAGTAACGTTTTGTGTAAATGGCATGAGTTTTAAGTAGTGTAAATGGCATAAGTTTTAAGTAATGTTTTATGTGAATGGCGTAAGTTTTAAGTAATGTTTTGTGTAAATGGTGTTGTATTATGATAAGGATTGTTTTAATATGGAAATTAATTAGGTTTATTTTAATGTTTATAATTTTTATTTTAGGATTTATATATTTTAAGTTTATAATATTAGTTTTTTGGGTTTAATATTATTTTTATGGTGTAAGTTTTAAGTAATTTAAATGGGTAGCATTGCGACGAGGATTGTTTCAATATGAAAATCAACTATGGTCAACTATGTTTATTTTAGTGTTTATAATTTTTATCTTAGGGTTTATATACTTTGGGTTTATAATATTAGTCTTTTGGGTTTAATATTATTCCCTTGAGTTCATAATCTCTTGGATTTATTATTCCCTTGGGTTTATAATGTCAATCCCTTGGGTTTAAAACATGAATCATAGTCAACCATGGTCAATTATAGCCAACCATGGTCGAATGTTGCATTGTTATAATGGTTGCCTCAATATGAAAATCAACCATGGTCCAACGTTGCATTGTGACAAAGATTGTCTCAATATGAAAATCAACTATGATCAAACATAGTCAACCATGGTTAACAATATTTATATTTATAAATATTTTTTTACTTAATAAATTTATATTAATAAATAGTATATATTATTATTATTATTTATTAATTTTGAATGAATAAATTAATTATTTAATGAGTTTATTAATAATGAATAAAATATAAATTAATGAATTAATTATTATTATTTATTAACATTACTATTACTATTAATTATTATATTATTTAATCAATTAATATTATTATTTTTTAATTAATTATTATTTTTTATTTAATTAACTAATATTAATTAATAACAATAATAATATTAATAATATTAATAATTATAATTATATTTTTTTGTGTATATTAATCACATTTATTAATATGGTTGTGCTTGTATATATTTCTTTTACTTAACATTAGCAAATCCGATTAAAAATACACTTGTTTTTGTAAATCGCCCAAGTTCTATGTAACATGGGCATAGTTATATTTAAATGATTGGAAAAAGTTTTGCTAGCTTTAATTAAAAAATAATAATGGAAAATGTTAAGTCATGTGTTAATAAGAAATAGAAAAAGTCAACGATGGATGGATAAATTGTGACTTACTTGGATGGAATAGATATTTTTTAATTATAATTTTATAAAAATATATTTATAAATTTAAAATAAAATGAAATATATATATATATATATATATATATAATATATATATATATATATATACACAAAAGGTGTAGTCTAACTTATAGATGAAATGACTTTTTTCACGACATTTTTTCTAGTTAATTTTAATCAAAATCACATAGAGATTTTTAAAAACTTGAGTTTAAATTGTTTAATATTTCAGGGTGCTGAAATTGTATTATATGATTTTGGTGAATTCCGGTGAAAAAGGCTATTTTGTCTATAAGTTAGACTTCGCCTATACAAAATAATATAAAATTATTAATTATTATTATGATTATTAATTTAAAAAAATTATATTGATAAGAGTTGCATTAAAGTTAATAATGAAAAGATGCATAAAAATGTATATTTATTGACTTACACATTTATAAGTTACTATTAAATTATAAGTCTAATTATGCTATATTTAGTAATAGTTATATGAATTAAACAGTTGGTAAAAATCGATAGATATCAATCCATGATAAACATTAAAACACTCTCACTTCATAATACATCTCATATATTTACTATTAAAAAATCATAAAAATTAACTACATCATAACTATTTTTTAAATTATTATTGTTATTAATTATAAAAAGAATCAATATATAAGTCAAATATATATACATTTTTAAAAACATGTAACAAGATTCTTAATCATAGAAATGTGCTTAAACTTAATCATAGAGATTACTAATTTGTAAATTAGCTTTGTCACAATACCATGGGCCAATACTATTGTATATCAATATCATATATCCAAAAAACCATAACTCATTACATATAACATTGATTCATATGACATTTTTTAATTAATTAATTTAATTAAAAATGTAAAAACACATAACTATGTCTCAATCTTTAAACTATAATTAAAAAATTATCTAAATTAAAAAATATAATTATAATTTAATTTTGGAAAATGAAATAAAATTTTATTACAATGGAAGATTGGCCTTAAAATAAAAAATGACGCTGCTTGGATATCCTGAGATGGGGGCATTCAACAAGAGGAACATTCACCATCAAAGAAGCTTATGAGCTAAAAGCAGAACAAGAACAAGAACAAGATGGACAAGCACTGCTATGGAAAAAAATTTGGAGCGGAGGATGGTGGCCTAAGGTAGCTCATTTCCTCTGGCTTGTTTGTAAAGGGAGAACACTGACTTGGGATCAATTACAGAAAAAAAAAGGATGCAAGGTTTGTCCTTCTATTGGATGTGCCAGCAAGACAAAGAGGACATCGAGCACATAATGAACTCATGTCTGTTTGTGAATCAACAATGGGGTCAAATACAAGGAGTCTTTGGAAGAATGGATAGGAACTGTTAAAGCATAAAAGAAACAATCCTATTATGGAGGAACAACATCTTCTCAAGCCTTGTCTTGAATCGTGCATAGGGACTAGCCCTGGGATTCAACCTGTGGACCATATGGAAAGAACGGAACAACATAATCTTCAAAAACAAAACTTCAACACAAGACCGGGTAAGGGAAGGATTAGTTAATAACATCAGGGAAACGATTCTTGCAGAACAATGGAGACCAGAAGACTCGCAAGTCCCTCCCCATGAAGGAAAAATACTTCGTTGTCTTAATTTATCAAGTGAAATGATCACCCTGAATGCATGGAAAGCGAGAAAGATCAATATTGATTCCTTGAAGCATTTCACTCTACCAGGAGAAGGATTCATCAAGTTGAATTTCGACGAGGCCTCAAAAGGGAACCCGAGAACAGCAGGATTAGGTGGCATATTCAGAGATAACCAAGAAAACACGCGGCTTATATATGCAGAATCATGTGGAATTGCAAGTAACAATGAAGCCGAATTTGCAGCAGCTGGATAGGGACTCAGAATAGCTGTAAGATTGGGATACAAACACATGGAAGTGGAAGGTGACTCTAGCTTGGTCATCAACACTATGAGGAAACTTAACAATGACACGCCATGGGATAAATTGAGTCAAAGTTGGAGGATGGCTCGCCTTATCCAGGAGATAGGGGAACTCATTCATAAGTTCAATTATCTAGTAATCAGACATGTAAGAAGGGAAGGGAACAAAGTAGCAGATTTCTTGGCAAACTGGGGTTGTAACCAAGAACATGGACCAATGGAAAGAATATGGCCAATGCAGCCCAGGGATGATAGAATTAAACCCCTGGAAGAGATCCTGCAGCAAGGTACCCAAAACAACTAGGAAACAGAGAATCCTAACAACAATACCCTCGATCGGGGTGTGTGCCCGAGTACATCGGCCAGTTATGTTAGTCAAGCCACATAAGGGAAGGGTACTACCAACTGCCCCCCACACGCTCATGGCGATGTGTGCGGTGGCCTCCTGCATGAAAACTGGTAGAAGGCAGGGGAGAAGTGGCAGTCAGGGCCAGGGTAGTGAAGGAGGTGGGATGGATAAGCCAGGTTGGGTGATGGGATAGAGGATGGTGGACAGGGATTATGAAGGCAAGCAGGATGGTAGAAAGAATATTGATGATACTGGAGGAAGGAGGAGCGACGCTGCAAGACAAGGAAGCGACCAACAAAGACCTCGACGAAGTATCACCGGGTATGTTCACTGGCCTTACACACCCATTGCTATGTTTACTGTGATATTTCATGGCTAGGGGGCGAGGGAGTAGATCGAGGAGGGGAACTGGGGTAAAGGCTGGGGAGACCATCAGATGATGGGAGGGACGGGGACCGGGTTGGAGCCATAGACTGGCACCAGGAGCGAAAATCGAGGTTGGGACCTTGAGAAACCTCTTACGATTAAGCAAGACAGTTGGGTTACCAAGGAGGGAGGGGAGACTGTAAATAAGCTTAAGCGAGGGAGGGCAATTTGAATGGGGAGAGATGAGCGAAAGCATTACAAAACAAAGGGGCGAGGGAAGGCTATGCGAGTGGAAGAGATGGTAACCTGGCTCGATGGGTGGGCAGTGAGCGTTGTATGCATAATTCGAGTCGGGCACCCAGACATTACCCCAGGGAGTAGGGGAGAGACATGCCAAAATCTGAAAGGTGGAGAGGCTATTGCAAGGCAGGTAAGGGGTATTGTAACTTCAGGCAGATGAGAGGCACCGCAACTTTGGGCAGAGGGATACCTGGAAAGAGGCAATTGTGGCTTGAAATGTGAGGGGAGGGAAATCAATATCAACCTGGAAAGGCATGAAGCTACGCCCTGCGAACTAACGCATATTGTGTGTGAATAGGCCCAGAAAAAAGAAGCGATGGCTAGACCAGCACGTGGAAGAGGATGAGGCAGAAGGGGGAGGGAGCTGCCCAGAGCAGCAGACCCAGGCACCTCGGAACCCATGGGGGCTTCACTGGGGGAGCAATACCATACCACGTGGGTTCATATTAGGGGATATATATTGAGGAAAAAATGGCATAATATATTGAGCATATAATATGGGGTGGAGGGTTTTTATATTCACATGTATAAAAAATGAAGCTCAAAGTTAATGAAAAAATATAAAGGGGTATAAAAAATGTTAATGAAAAAATGGATACATACAATATCTAGTGAAAGTAGGGGTTTTTTAATTAGGAAGGTGTATTGGTTTCATATTGGTAGGGGGTTAAATAATATGATTTTTAGAGGTATTTTCCAATATGTAGTCAAATTAAGGGTATTGTTTAGTATGCCACGAATGCAGGTGATATGTCAGAGGTTCATTGAGTGAAGCCCCCGTGTCGAAAACTAGGCGAGGGAGGAAGCCAGTATAACGGCTCATCAACGAAGCGGCAACAACGTATAGGGTAGGAACAGATGCAGGCATCTGCAAGATTTTAAAGGATTGGGAGGAAAAGATAAAGCAGGAGGAGGAATCCGAAGAGGAAATGGAGAATTGGCGGGAGGTAATCCCGGATCCTGGGAATACTAGGGGTAGACTCACACAGTTAAGCAGACATTATACCTGTATTGGCTCATGAAGATCCTTATGGGGAAGCCCATGGAGCAAACTTCAGTGGGGATGGCCTTGACCATCTAGGACATACCCAACTACAAGAAAGACTTGCAGACCATTCAATTCCAGCTGTGCAAGCAAGACATCTGCCTAGATCGTATTCAAAGGCACATCCTTGTATTATCGAGTTGGTGGACATACCCGAAGACTCTACTGAAGACCCGACTCCGGTGGAGTCAGCCTCAGAAGAGCAACATGACTAGTCAAGTTCCAGGATGTTTTATTTTTGGTTTCTTGCAGCTAGCATTTACTTTTACTGATGCATGCTTATGATAGATAGACACTCAAACCCTTATCATGATATAGATACATATATAGCTTGGGTAGATCGCCTGAAACTATATTATTTTTGGATGGTTTATAACGAAGATAGGTGACCAACAAACTTGGTTTCCCACTGAGCAAGTTGAGCCCACCTATCTCACATATGTGGTGTAAACTTGTCTCTTATAAATAGAAAAAAGAAAGTCCCACCAAACTTTACAAAAAAAAAATAACGCCTAAACCTACCATTTTTAATAATTAATTGAAAAAAACTATATTATAATAAATGAATATTTGTTACCATGTAAAAGTTCTTCATAAAAGTTGTTACTAAATTATGTTAATTAAAATACGACATTGAATTTTACTTGAAATACCATTCAACGTCAAAATCATCGCAAACTTAAGTCCATGGGGCTTTGGATTGACGGTGAATGGGTGCATTGTTAAGGCACTCCTTGAGATAGGTCACTGGTTCAAATCCCCCATCGGTGCTTATCTACCAAAATAAAATTAAAAAAAGTTTAGTCCGCATGGGGTAGCTCAAGTGACAGTGGCCGTGGAAATGAAGTCTCACCGAACCGGAAGTCTTGGGTTCAAATCTTGGGCTACCCTTCCCTCGTAGCGGGGTGTGTAATGGACATGAAAATCCAAGAATCCGACCAAGCTTACAAAAAAAATCATCACAAACTTTACCATTTTTTAATCTTGAAATACCCTTTAACAACTTTACATTAAAATACGACATTGAATTTTAATTGAAATACCATTCAACGTCAAAATCATTGCAAACTTTACAATTTTTTTTAGCCTGAAATACCATTTAACGTTAGAATTATTGCCAACTTTACAATTTTTTTTATCGGTTAGTTTTTTCCTTAGCCTGCGGGTAGGTTGGTTCCTAGAAGATTATCCCAAACAAATTTAAGGGAAAGGAATTGAATAAAGACATTAAATATTCAAATGGGTGATTATTGAAGTTTGATTTTCATAAACTTTTTTGAATTTTACAGTACAAACAACGAATTAAATAAAGACATTAAATATTCAAAGGGGTAATTATTGAAGTTTTATTTTCAGAATTTTTTTGGAATTTTATGGTATTTTTGTTTATATGTGATTATTTTTATTAATTTTAAATTTTGGAATTATTGTTGAAATGTTTTTGTTGAAATTCAAAGTATTCTTAGGGAGTGAGGATTAGTCGCTTTTGTTTTATTTTATTTTAAAATTTAGTGATACTTTTTGGGTTATTGAAGATTGGTGTGTCTAGTTTATTTGATTGATTTAGGATTAATTGATTAGATTATGTGTAGTTAACATTACTAACCTTAGTTTGGAGGGATGACTTTCTCTCTTCTAGTTACATAATGAATTATTGGTAGAGATTTTATAGTGGTGCAATGGGAAGGCGACAAATGTGGAGACTTAGGGTTTGTGATTAATGGTTTGAAAAAGTAGGTTTGGTGTTAGTGCAAGGGATCTCTTCAGATGTTTGGACTCTAATTAAAGAAAAGAGGTTCTAATATGTCAATTGGCTCACATGGAATAATTATAGGAGTTGATGTGACGAGGTGCAAGCTAGGTTGGATAAAGTCTATGGACCTTAGTTCTTTTCACATTGCTTCCATCCTGTGGATGTGTTGATAGATGTGATAGGCTTGGATTTCCTTTAGATTTAAACTGTGATTTCTTTTCCTATAATGCTTGATTACTTTGTTCTTCACTATTAGTTGAATTTTTCCCATTTGGTGTCAGTTGTTTTTCACACCCTTATGTAAGAGAGTTTGATCCCTCTTCTTTAGGCTTGTGGGAGCTTAGGGATGGAATTTGGTGGATTGTTGTTGTTTGTCGCTCTTAACTTCATGAGAGTTTGAGAATGGATGATAGTTTTTAAGTAGATAAGTTTGAAGAGGGCCATGTCCTTTAGAAGAGGATTTTCATAATTTGACCCTCCATGGGGAGGTAATGGAGCTAAATATCACTATATGCAAAGGTGAGGACTATTATTTCCAAGGGTGAAAAAATGAGATAGATATCAAGGTAGGACTAGACACTAATCATGATTCTAATTCATTGACATAAAAACCTTAGTCAATAATTTCATGCAACTTGAATGGTGGCATGTGAGCGGGTAATATGCCTCTAGGCTATGGATATTCTTCTTAATTTCTCCTTAAATAATAAGCTTGTATATGGAGGAATGGGATTCCTTGAGGAGGATCAAGGGGTTTGGTTGGTAGTGAACATATAGTTGGTTATGTTTGTATAACTATATCATTATGAAAAGAGTAGTCTAGGAAGGATGGTTGGTTAATGGTGGTTAGTATGCAATGCTTACAACATAGAGTTGAAGAAAGTGTTAGAAGTGTACAACTACTTTCAATTTTCATAGGTTGCACATTGAATTTTCAGAATGTGCATGACACGCTCTAGGGTGTGGCTAAGAATATCAACCACTTTTTTAGTATTCCCTTTCTTATATTGAATGGGTAAATGAAATTATTGTATATGTGAATCTCACTTGATATGGAACCATTCTTGCAACTTATATTAAGAATTACAAAAAAAAAAAAAAAAATGTTGATGCTTAATGTGAAATACGGTCTCCTTACAGAGAATATAATTCCTCTATTGTTTCAATGCTTGCATTGGCTCATAAAACCCTTTTCCATAGGTGCAACAATTAATTTTATCTTCAAAAATATTCTCTAAATGGTAGGTGATTGGATATCCTCCATGTTAAGTATGATGCTTATGGAAAATTGAGATGAATTTGTATCAATATAAACCAATGGTATAAATATGGAAGGTGGATAATTGGATTTACTCACAAAACTAATTTAAGTTGCTCAAAAGCTTGTTATGTCATAGGGACCAATTCAAAGACTTGTGTTTGTAGAGCTAATGTAAAGGAGGAACAACATGAGAGAAATGCTAGATGTATTTTCTGTCCCACCAAGAAAACATTTGAGTTTGGATGTGGAAATAAGAGTGGGCCATTAAGCTAGTGAAATAGATTTAGTAGGATTCACAATGATTAATGATAAAACTAAGCTAGGATATGAAAGTATGGCCAAAAAAGGATTTTTTTAGTTTGAGTTGTAGTTGATGGGTGCACAGGAGCTCAAATGTGATTTGCACATGCTAGAGATAATCCTCCCTCTTTTGGTTGAACATAAGGATATCACTAAGGTCACTGCAACAAAACAGGCAATTTGCGCCAGATTTAGCACCAGATTCTAGTGCATTTTTTTCTCAATTGGGATGAGCAACCTGGCGCTAAATCTGGCTCTATTGTACAATTTTTAAATCGTCCTTTTTTGCACCAAATTTTGCATCTTTTTTACGCCAAATTTTCCATCATTTTCTGCATCATATTTTGCACCAAGATTTTCATTTGGTTTTACAACAGGTTTTGCTTCTAGTTTTGTGCCTTTTTTTGCATCATTTTTTGCTTCCTCTTTTGTGGAATTCTTTGCTTCTATTTTTGTGTCATAATTTGCATCGATTTTTACACCATCTTTGACATCTTATTTAGTGCCTTTTTTTACATCCAATTTGTGCCAATTTTTGCATCTGGTCTTATGCCATCTTTTGCTTCTAATTTTGTACTTATTTTTACATCTATTTTTGTGCCAATTTTTGTGCCTTTTTTTACACCATCTTTTCCATCCAATTTTGCACCATATGTTGAATCTGATTTAGTGCCAAATTTCGCATGCATTTTTGCACCATTTTTTGCATCCACTTTTGCATTTTATTTATCTCCCTTTTTTGCATCCACTTTTGCATTTTATTTATCTCCCTTTTTTGCATCCTATTTTGCACCATATTTTGCATTTAATTTTGCATCATTTGTTGCATCCAATTTAGCATCATTTTTAACACCATTTCTTGCATCCAATTTTTCATCTTTTTGAGCATCTAAATTTGCATCCTATGTTGAACCATATATTGCATCCACCTTTGCATCCCATTTTGTGTCTATTGTTACATTCACTTTTGAGCCATTTTTTCGTCTACTTTTGCATTTGTTTTTGCACCAAGTTTTGAATGATTTGTTGCATCATTTTACATCCAATGTTGCATCTCAATTTGCATCCAAAATTGAGCCATTTTTATGCTCATTTTTGCACCATTTTTTCTTCTTTTGTGTCCAATTTTGCACCATTTTTTATGTCCAAATTTGCATCCTTTTTGGTATCTAGTTTTTCATCCTTTTTGGCTTCCAAATTTGCATCCTTTTTTCTGCCACATTTTGTGTCCACATTTGCATCTCATTTTGCACCTACATTCTAGTTGGAATTTTCATCTAGTTATGCATCATCTTTGACATCCTTGGTTTCACCATTTTTTAGTCCCATTTTGCATCTTGTTTTGTGTCTTTTCTTACATCCTTTTTGCATCCTAATTTTACACCATTCTTTGCATCCTCATTTTGGTGTCCATTTTTGCATCCTTGTTTGCACCCAATTCGTTATCCTTTCATATAAAGGCCCTATTTTGTTCCCTTCTTTGTGTCTAGTGTTGCACCCTTTTTTAATTTTACTTTAAAAACCTTTTTGTGTCATTGTTTGCATATTGTTTTGATGGCTAGTTTAACATCCAATTCTACTCCCAATTTTTCATCCATGGTTAAATCCACTTTTGGCTTCTTGTTTAGAGTTTTACTTTTATTTCCATTTATGACCACCTCTATGGGTTCGTTTTACTAAGTTCATTTACATAGTGAAATATATTAAATTTTCTAAATATCATTTTGCTGTAGGATTTAATGCATGGTTAGATGAAAACAAAACCCTCTCAGTTTATCTCAAAAACCTAGGACAAACCAATTAAGAGAAAGGTTGTTCTAAGGCTTAGGATTCTTAGTAGATCAAGATGTAGAGTATAGATTAAGAAAAAGAGAATGAATTCTTGTGAGTCCTCGCATGCAGGTCTTCTTGGAGTTTTTCGTATAGCCAAGAAGCGCTCCTAGCTAGCTCCAAAGCTTGGTCCTACACATAAGAGAGAGAATAAAGCAACCTTCACAACATAATATCTTAATAATCAAAACTATAAAAAACATATAAATATTATTGAATAAATAAATATAAACCAAAAACCCATGCATACATTAGTTAAATAGAAGAAGTAAAGAATGAATAGAAACATATGGAAGGAAGAACAACTGATCTATATGAATAAAGGAGTTGGAGGAAAGTTGCAACATCACCTCCCCCAACTCATAGCTCCAAAACTCTCCCTCTCAAGACAGATCTCAAGAGCGTGACAATACAAAATTCCCATCATTTTTTCAATGGCCAAGCCTCTAATATATAGGAAAGTGGAGGCTATGAAGATTTCCAAAATTCCTCATTAGTTCAATTTGGAAAAATCTTTTGGGTGAATAATGTTTCCTCATATAAAAAAGGAATTTTCCACTTTTTAGATGCTTTTGTGCTTAGGAAAAAGCTTCCCCATGCTTTATGGCTCTTTCCCACTTTTGTATGCTTTTATTTTTTAGGAAAAAGCTAAAGATGAGGATAAAGAGATTACATTCCACCATATGTTTCCGAAAGTGACCAAGAATGTCAAATTCAAATTCTAGTTTGCTTATGTTTTAGTTTTTTTTTAAATACATATTTAGTTTTAGTATTTTTTTTTCTAGAAAAATATATTTAGTTTTTGGTATATTTTTCTATAAGAAAAATTATATTTTGTTTTTATAAAAATGGATTTTAAACATTCCATTCATGCTAAATTTGTGATTTTATGGTAGGAGTTTAAATTATATATAGTAAAGTAACTTAATGTCATGTGTCGTGTTGCTGAGATGGGTGTTATACATCTCTTTCTTGCTAAGTTATAGAATGTGCTTGGGTTTTCTTAATGCAATAAAACTAATTATGTTCTTCATGATATCTTGAAATGTTCATCTTGAACCAGGCTAATAAAACAATAAAGTTAAAATAGGTTTTCCTTTGTCCTTTATAGATCTTTGTCCCCATTAATCTTGGTCTTAATAGATTAATTGTCTTGTGGTGGCCTTGAGTGGTCACTTCCATTAGTTGCATGCTTTGTAGTTTTCAGTTAGTGACATTTTTTAGGCTTGATAATATGTTATTTAATTTATCAAAATGTGTTATTGTCCATATTATTGTTAAATATTAATATTAAATATGCTTATTTTTAAGCATGTTTTAGCAAAACTTTCCCAAAATGTTTATAGATTGTATTTTATAATGTAATGATTCTTTGCTTGATGAAATTGTTTTGGATATTTTTTTTAATGATTCATTGATTGATGAAATTGTTATGGATATTTTTTTTAGTATATTAAATTGTATGTGAAAAAGTAAAAAATCACCTCTTTTTTAGATTTTCATTGATCAATTTCCCTTAAGGCCATCAAGTTCACCATTTGGTCCCAGTTTAAGGAAATATAGGAGTCATGAAGTGGAATTGTCCAAGCACTTAAATCTTGAGACATGTTTCTTTTTAGTCACTTTATACTTTCTTTCGATGTAATTTTTTGATGAAAATAGTCTTGGAACATGAGGGGCGTCAATAGTAAGCGAAAACAAACTCCTAAAAGAAAAATGGTATGCAAAGCACCCATAAATAATGTTTATATAAGAAGCAAAAATATTAAGTGAGGTTCAACCTCATATAATTAGAAAATGGGGGAGGAATTTCCAAGTAGTAGTGATTGATGCTTAGAGATACTTGGGTGGAATGGTTATTATTTGAAATGATTAAGACATCAAGGTTACCAATATGTTTACCTCTTTTCGCATTATGACAACACAATTTTAGTTAATTGACATTGAGGACTACTACCATGTATCCAATGTCTATGACTCCAATATCGCAAATGGAAAACCTCTATTTCTCAATTCTATTTCTAGCACAAGTAATTTATACTCCCCATCTCCATGGATTGTTGGGAGTGACTTCAATATTATAAGTGTCTCGAGGAAAAGAAAGAATGAATCGAAATGTTTAACAAGATATTTTGTAAGCTATACCATTAAAGCCACAAAGTAGTCTCCATTAAAGTTGCCAAGAAATGAGTCTCCAACCCACACATGTGGATCAATGAGATGTAATACATGTGTGTGTGGTTACGAACTCAATACACCTCTATAATAACTCCACAAACTTATGTATTTCACTCTATCACATAAATTGACAGTAGTGTGACATAAGTAAACCAAGAGTAGACATGAAAGCCTTAGGAAACAAACATTCCTTAGATCCTCAATTAGGTGCTTAAATGATGAAGTGAAAATGCAAGGAGAAAAGAAGAATTCATGATTTAACCATCACATACATGTGATCAAGTGTGACTAGGAGTGTATATATTCATATATTTTCCAAAGAGGGAGTGAATACATGAGTTACCATTTATTGGCCCTTATTTTTCTTTCTTTTTCATTTTCTTATATATAGGACTTAGGGAATAAGGTTTTCATAAGTTTGGCACAACTCATAGATATAAGATTTACATGAATTTTCACTTCAACCTTAGAGTTTAGACTTAGATAAATCAATATAGTGTATGTTTAATGATTTTGGCTTTCACTTTTTTATTGTATTTCATCACAAATACAAAAGGGGAAATATTTTGCCACAAATCTATGAATGATTAATCATAAAGTCGTCATGTGATGAAAAAAAATTAATGATGTTATTCTCTACGAAAATGATGGGTATTCTTGAGAAAATCTTATGCTTGTGGATGTTTCCTCCCTGGTTGAGAGGGAGTGAGGGTAGACACCATGTTATCCATGTGTCATGTACTATGGCTAGGATTAACAATCGTAAGCCTAGTAAAGGCACTAGTAGGGATAATGGTGGATTGGATAAACATCTGGGACCAATATTCTTTGAGAATTTGGACATTGACTAGGACTAATCGCCATAAGTCAAGTACATTAATCCAAGATAAGAATAGTCATGAGGATTGAGATTTTTTGGTGTCAAATATTATGATAGTGGATTAGGAAATGATCATGTGAGGACATACCTGGTAAACATCTTGGTGGGGTAAGTGCCTTGAAAGGCAGTGGTTCCAAATTTATGCCTCCCAACATTGTGCTCTGATCTAATGGAGAGATAAACTTGTTAGTCAAGGCCTTACTATTTTGAAAATTTTGGCTATGATGATGTAAATCATCATTGATGCTTATCAATCTAGATCCCTTCTTATATGAATATTTCAACTTGAGAGTACTTTTTTGTCTCATTATGAGTACCTCGCTAGTTTAGAGGGAGGGTCATCATCTTCATTATTGCCATCATCACCACCATCAATGTGATCATTATTGTCATCATTTCATTATCATCATAATCACCATTCATGTCTTCTTCATGATCATCATCATCCTCATGATTTTGTATATTGTCGTCAATTGTTCATAATTATAGGTATCATAAGAAATATCACCAACCTTAGGACACATGATATATGAAAGAAAAATAACCACTTTATTTTTTAGAAATGATTGATGATCATCAACATCACTACCATTATCATCGTCATTATAATTGTCATCATCCCCATCATCATAACTAATATAAGTTTTATCATAATTTTTGTCATCTTCATCATGAACATCATAATCATCATTCATGCCATTATTGTTCTTGATTATGACCAAGATGAAAATAATGATAACGATGATCAGATGATGATGACTTGGAAGATGACGCCAAAGATAATTATTATGATTTTTACCATGATAACATTTAAAAATTGGGAGGAATGGCCAAGGTCATTAGCATCATCATCATTGTCATTGTAACTCCCATCGTCTTTATCATCATTGTCATTATCATAACAATCGCAATTCATGTCATCGTCATCATCTTCATTATCATCATCGTTATAATTATTGACATTGTCATCAGTTGTTCATAATTTTCAATGTCATAAGAAATATAATCAATGCAAAAGATATGATGTGTGTTGGAAAATGGATGCAAAAGTAAACAAAAAAATGGGGGTAAAAATAGACGTAAATTTGGATGAAGAGTGGACACAACATAAGTAGATGCAGAACAAGACAGAAAAATTGAACAAAAGTGGATGAAAAAGTAGATGCAATAGTTCATACAAACTTGAACATAAAATAGGACTCAAACATGGATGAAAAAGTGGAAGAAAACATGGGCACAATAGTAGGCATAAAACTTAGCATGAATTGTGGTGAAACAAATGTGGATACTCCAATGAATGTAAAAAAAAAGGGACACAAACTTGAATGCAAAAAGGAGGAAAAATTGGATGAAAAAAGGGATGTAAACATGGCCCAAACATGGGTGCAATAGTGAACACAAAATTAGTTGCAAAACTAGACAAATCAAAAGTGGATGTAAAAGTAAATTCGAAATGGGATGCAAAAAACATAAACAATATTTGATGCAAACTTGGACACAAAAGAGGATGCAAATATGGATGCAATAGTGGAAGAAAATGTGGGTTGCAATGATAGGCATAGGATATGGCACAAATAATAGCACAAAAAAGGTGGATGTAATAATAGACACAAAAAAATATGCAAACTTAGATGCAAGACAAGATGCTATAAGGGATGTAAAAGTGGATGCAAACACGGGTGCAACATGAGAAACAAAATTGGATGCAAAATATGGATGAAATGGAAGTACATGCAAAAGAAGATACAAAATGAGATGCAAAACCCAACACAAAAGTGGATGCAAAAATAGATGAAATATTTTATGCAAAAGAGGATGTGAAGATGGATGCAAAATTGGAAGCAAACGTGGGTACAACAGTATGTGAAAAACATGGAACAAATTTTGTCACAACAAAAGTAGATGTAATGATAGATGCAAAAAAAGAAGCAAATGAAGATGAAAAATAGGATGCAAAAAGGGATGTAAAAGTGGGTGTAAACATGGGTGCAACAATGGATGTAAAATAGCTTTTGCAACTTATTTGAAAGAGCAATTTTGTCCCAACAATTAGACTTGTAGCATAAAGAACATGGTTAATACATATGATTCGACCAAAAACTAGTTACTACCAAAATTCAACCAAAAAAAATATTACTGCATAAAAATAGAATTAAAAACAAAAAAATAAAAACAAAAATTTCCCAAATTAAAAATAAATAAATGATAAACTTTTTTTTACCAAAATTTAGTGATTTTTTTAGTGCTAATACTAACATCACCATTACAACAAGATATTTTTTTAGTGCTAATACTGCCATTACAACAAGATATAAGAGGGATATAATGCAAAAAGTTTAATAATAATATGTATGTAGAAGATGGTCTTCAGACTGGTGAATTCATGATAATCAATGGGACTACAGTCAAAATAATTGGATGTTATTTACTTTTTTACATAGATTGTCAAAATAATTGCATAAATCGATTTTTTTAACCAAAATTTAACAAAAACTTTGCTAGTGCTAACATTAGAACCACCACTACAACAAGATATCTTTCTAGTGTTGACAACACCATTATAGTAAGATACCTCATGAGAGACAGAAAATTTAAAAAGTATGATAGTAATATGTATCCAGAAGATGGTAGTGAAACTAGTATTTGTTCATTCTCATTATCATAATCATTGTCATCATCATCACCATCATCCTTGTCATCGTTATTGCCATCATTACATTATCATCATAATCACCATTCATGCCATCATCATCAGCTCCATCATCATCATCATTATGGACATTGTTTGCAATTGTTTATAATTATAGACGTTGTAAGAAATATCATCAACCCAAAAAATGTGATTAGTGCTAGAAAAGGGTTGTTTAGGACACATTGATATACGTAAGAGAAATAACAACTCTATTTTTGAGAGATGATCGATGATCATCATCATCACCACCATTATCATCGTCATTGTCATTTTTATCATCCCCATAATCATCATTAATGTAATTTCTATCAACATTGTTGTAATCATCATCATCATTCATGCCATTATTGTTTTTGATGATGCCCTAGATGAAAATGATGATGATGACACCAAAGATAATGCTTATGATTATGACAATGACAACATCTAAAATTGGGAAGATTCGCCAAGGTCATTAGCGTCATCATCATCATAATCATTGCCATCATCATCATTAATGTCATTGTAACCACTATTGTCTTTATCATCATAATCACAATTCATGTCATCGCCATCATCTTCATTTTCATCATTGTCAATATTATTGACATTGTCATCAATTGTTCATAATTGTCAATGCCATAAGGAATATCATCAATGCAGAAAATATGATGAGTGTTGGAAAAGGGATGCAAAAGAGAACATAGAAATGGGGGCAACAATAGAAGTAAAATTGGATGAAAAGTGGATAAAACATAAGTAGATGCACAACAACATGAAAAACCTAACACAAAAGTGGATGCAAAAGTAGATGCAGTGGTCAATGCAAACTTGGATGCAAACATGAAGGCAAAAGTGGAAGCAAACATGGGTCCAATGGTAGGTGTAAAACTTGGCACAAACTGTGGTGAAACAAATGTGGATGCAACAACGGACACAAAAGTAGATGCAAAAATGGATGAAACAAAAGTGGATACAATAGGGGATGCAAAAACATACACAATATCTGATGCAAACTTGAACACAAAAGAGGATGCAAATGTGGATGCAAACGTGGAAGCAAATGTGGTTGCAATGGTAGGCGCAAGATATGGTGCAACAAAAGTGGATGTAACAATAGACAAAAAATATGCAAAATAAGATGCAAAAATGGATGTAAAAGTGGAAGCAAACATTGATGCAACAGGCAAAACAAAATTGGATGAAAAAAATGGATACAATGGAAGTAGATGCAAAAGTAGATACAAAACGAGATGCAAAACCCAATGCATAAACCTGACACAAAAGTGGATGCAAAAATAGATGCAATATTTGATGCAAAAGAGGATGTGAACATGGATGCAAAATTGGAAGCAAACATGGATACAATAGTGAGTGCAAAACATGGTGCAAATTATGGCATAACAAAAGTGGATGTAATGATAGATGAAAAAAAAGAATCAAAGTATGATGCAAATGAAGATGTAAAAAGGGATGCAAAAAGTGAAATTTAAAATGGGTGTAACAGTGGATGCAAAATTGTATGCAAAAGTGGATGCAATAGAAGTCGATGCAAAAGTAGATGCAAAACGAGACACAAAACCTGATGCAAATCTTGGTCCAAAATTGGATACAAAAAGGGATGCAAAAATAGATGTAGTAGTTGATGAAAACCTAGATGCAAATGAGGATGCAAAAGTGGATGCAAAATTATAATCAAAAGTGGGTGCAAAAGGAGGTGCCAAACTAGGCGCCAATTGTGGCACAAAAATATTAGATGCAATAGTGTGTACAATAATAGATGCAAAAGAGGATGTAAATATGGATGCCAAACAAGATGGAAAAGTGGATGCAACAAAAGTAGATGCAAAATTATATGCAAAACTAGACACAAAACTCGATGTAAAACGTGGCGCAAAAGTGATGCACAAATGGATGAAAAAATGGATGCAAAAAATGATTTAAAAAAGGATGCAAAAGTTGATGCAAGTGTAGGTGCAAAAAGTGGAAGCAAATGAGGATGCAAAAGTATGTCAAACAAAAATAGATGCCAAAATTGATGCAAAACCTGGTGCAAAGGATGACACAAAACTTGGCATAAAATTTGGTGCAAAACGTGGTGCAAAACCTATTGCAATACCTGGTGCTAAACTTGGTGTAAGATTTGGTGCAAAACTTGATGCAAATTTTGTGTCAAGTTTTGCACCATATTTGATAAATGGATGCAAATAGCACCAAAAATGGGCTCTAGATGCAAAAAAAGAAGTAAAAAGGGACGCTAATCGCTAGTTTTGTTGTAGTGGGTACTCCTATATTGGTTGGAGATAAGGATATTACTTAGGTATTCTATAACAAATTTACCTAGACACACCTAAAGTAATGTTTCGGGTGGAGAAAGGTGGGCATACTTATATAGAAAGTCTTTCCTATAAGACCTAACTAGCTTCGAGGGAATATAATTGTAAATACTATTATTGATGGCATTCACTCATGTGATTTCAGTAATGAGAGTTGGTTCACTTGACCAATATAATTCATTAATTGATAAACCTCATAAACATAGTTGGGGGATTAGTGAGATTGAAAGGAATCACAAGCCAGTCATATAGATCGAATTTGGTTTTGAAGGAATCTTCTAACTATCACATGACTACACTCACTCTTGGTGATCAATAGATGTCAGGTCCATCTAGGTGAAATACCTAAATCCTTTAATATGATCAAGCAAATCATGGACATAAAATAGAGGGTTCAATTTTTTACTGTAATTTTATTAATTGTTTGGCAATTTGTGATAAGACATCATTCTTCTTTTTCTTTCTCAAAGATAACAAATGTTGATGTGCCACAAGGAGAGGAACTTGGTTGAAAGTGACTTTCATTGAGGAGTGTCAAATTTAGTTTCTAGATCATGCATAAAGTAAGACATCAATTTAAAGATGTTTAGCTAAAAAAAAAATTGCTTGTTAATTGATGAAATGTTTTTGTGGATAAAAATTAAATAAAGAAAAAAATGATACTTCCTTAAACCACAAATACTATTTTTCAATGCCATATTTATTTATTTTTAAACCTTTTAAAAATAAAATCATACTTTACTTTCCTACATTTCAATTTTAACCTATTCCATCTTTCAATATTTAATAATACATTACCATAATATTAATTTTTTAATAAATTTTTAAACTATTTCTATTTCCTAATAAATCTTACATCAAACCCATCTTAACAAATAATCATACTTCAATTTAAATAATTTACACATTAATTACTCAATTTTTTTTTATTATCATATCATTACACGGCTCCTCATAAAATACAATACTTTAATAAAAATATATATATTATCTTCTCTTTAGGGCTACCTTTTCGAGCTCCCGATATGTTGTAATACATATTGCAAACGCAGAGGGAGATGTTTTTTTTGGCATATTAGTTACGAGCACTGTACATGTCAATGCAAAAGATTTTTAAAAATAAGAAATCAAGTTTAAGAAATATAACAAATATGAAATCCTATATTATTCATAGGGTTTCACATTTGCTATATTTGTTTAAATATCTTAATAAACACCATTTCACTAATTTTTTTATATTTTATAAATAATATATATAATTTTAAATTATATTAAAATTTTATTTAAAAAATATTTTAATTATCCATTTTAATGAATCATATATATTTTTTTAAAATATAATTCAAAAATAAATATTATTTATTTTTTAATTTAAAATTCTCATTATAATAATAAAATCAATATTTTTTTTTTTTTTTAATATTGTTGAAGATGATTTGAAATTGAAATTCTATATTATTAATAATTAATTTATGGGTGGTAGGTATTTAACAATATTTTTAGTTGTCTTAAAAAATAGAAAGTTAAGATTTATTTTAAAAATAATTATGTTATAATTATGGCCTTTTTCTTTTTCAATTTAATTAAAAAATATTAAATTAAATCATTTATATAAAATACTTTCACTATGAAATAAGTTATAGTTTTTGGACATGTGATATCAAATATGCCATGGTATTAGTCCATGGTAAAATCAATCATGGTCCAACATCGCATTGTAACAAAAGTTAATTAAAAATGAATTAATTAATTCTTATTATTATTTAATTAATTAATGTTAATTAATTAATTAATACTAATATTTATTAATTAATAATTATATTAATAATAATAATAATATTAATATTATTAATAATAATAATTAATAATACCAAAAATTATTTTAAAATGGTTATAATAATATTCTATTAACATTATAATTAATTATTAATATAAATTAATAATTATTATTAATGGGAATAACAATGATATTTTTTTATAATGGTTATGGTTATTGTTATTGTTATTGTTATTGTTATTATTATTATTATTATTATTATTATTATTATTATTATTATTATTATTATTATTATTATTATTATTATTATTATTATTATCAATATGAATATTAATTTTATAATTAATATTAGATTTATACCATTAACACTTATTGGTGATTTTCAACCACATTTATTAATGTAGTTTTTAAGTGCGACTTTTTAGAGTTTTTGATAGATTTTTGTCTAGAATCCAGCGAAAATATTTATGGCCAAATTTTAATTTGTGTTATTTAAGCTCGTTTGTTTGTTGACTACATATATGGATTCAACACCGTAAAAAACGTGAGACACTTCAATTTTGAAGAGTTCCCATGTCAAACTTGTGATTTCAATGAATCCCTGCCGCATTTTAGACCAATTAGATTGAAAAATAAACCGGAAAACTTTCCAAAAAGTCGCACTTAAAGGCTACTTATTTACTAATGTGGTTGGGTTTATAATATTATCAGTCCATATGGATTATTAATCCCTTAGGTTTATAATATTAATAATCATGTAGTTTTATCAATCCTTTGGGTTTAAAATATCAATCCCTTGGGTTTAAAATATTAATTAATGGGTTTATAAATCCGTTGTGTTTTTAATATTGTTCGCTTGGGTTTGTTGTTCACTTAGGTATATAATATTTATCTCTTGGGTTTATAATATTAATAATTCCTTGAGTTTATAATTTAATCCCTTGGGTTTGAGTTTAAAATATGAATTCCTTTGGTTTTTATATTTATACCAAGGGTTTGTTGATCCCTTAGGTTTATAATATCTATCCTTTGTTTTTACTAATTCATTGGGTTTATAATATTAATAATCCCATGTGTTTATTAATCCCATGGGTTTATTAATCCCTTGGGATTAAAATGTTCATTGTTAGGGTTTATTAATTTCATGGACTTTTAATATTGATTTTTTGAGTGTGTTGATCCTTTAGGTTTATAATATTTATCTCTTGAGTTCATTAATTTATTGGGTTTATAATATTAAACCCTTGGGTTTAATAGTCCCTCTCGTTTATAATATTAATAATTCCTTGGGTCTGTAATTTATTTTTTTCGTTTTATTGATGATGGTGGTTAACGTCCATTGAGACCAAACTTTGATCTATCAGACCTAAAGAAACGAATTATTTAGTTTGATTTAAGATTTTATTCCTATGCTCAAAAAGATTGGAGAGAAGCCTCCCGAGCTCACTATAATTTTGACAACATAAAAGGCTAGGAAGGTCAGTATTGCAACAAAGATTTTGAAACTGAGATCTAATGTGGTTGTACGCGGGGCACTCTAAGAGGAAGTGATTTTCATCCTCGATGTTCGTATTCTCACAGAAATGGCAGAACCTTTCCATCCATGGTGTTTTAGGAACTGCCCAACGACTCATTTAACTATGGAGCTCATGAGAATGCATTCTAATCTTGGCTATATTAATTTTCTTCTTTGAGTTAGTTAAAACAGAGATATACTTTTGATCTTCTAGGGTGGGGTTGATGACCTCCTTATAATATCTTAATTTTCTTTTAGCTGCTAAATCTTTCTCACACCACATTTTTTCTTTGAACTTAGAAGTAACAATATTTTTAATGTTATTAATGTTTTGCAATGCAACATTCTCGTCAATCTCCCAATGGTTTAACCAAACCCTGGTGTCTTTATACCAACCTCGTTTGAGCCTTAGGTGGTTTTGGCTGGAATTTAAAGGTAGCTTAGGAAGTCTATGGTCTCCTATGTTATTGAGTTTGTGCTTGTACAACAGAAGCCTAGTCATAGCTAGGCTCTCGATAGGGGAAAGACCCACTTCTATAAGGAGAATAGGATAGGGTGTGTTGCTTTTAATTTTGAGGTTATACGTTATAAAACACTTCTGGATTTGCTCAATATTTCTCCAAGATTCTCTAGAGATGCTACAACCCCAAACCTCACATCCATATAAGATAACCGGAGTGACTAAAGTTTCAAAGAGGGAATTCTTTCTATCCCACATTATGAGGTTTGTCATTTTACAATTATTTTCAAGACCAAAATAAGCTTTCCATCCCCCATTAATCCTTTTCTCAATGCTATAGTTCTAGTTGAGCTTGTGATGAATATCAATTCCTAGGTACTTGTAGGAAGACACTTCCTCCAAGTTACTATTGTCATACATAAAATAAGTGTAAGTGTCCTTGGATTTGATAATCATAACTTTTGTTTTGTCAATGTTAACAATCATACCCATGGTAGAGCAGAAATCCTTAAGAAGTATAAGTTGCTTACCAAGATCAGATGGGCACCTTGCGAGAAGAACAATATCATCAGTGTAGAGAAGAAGGATGATGACTATCCCAGCTAAGATCATGCCAGCACATCCTACTTCCTCTAAACAACCTTCTAGCTTGTCGATGTAAATGCAAAATAGGGTAGGGGAGAGGGGGAAACCTTGTTTAACTCCAATGATACACTTAATATCTTTCGACCACCCCTCATTGCTCTTTAACTTGGCAATTACATTCTCGTATAACTTTATAGCGGCAGCTCTCAACTCAAAAGGAACCTTTAGCTCTTCTAATCTGTTCCAAAGGTTGTTTCTAGGAATCGTATCGAAAGCCTTTCTAAATTCCACAAAGCAACAAAAGAGATTGGATTTATCATTGCGGCATTCCTCCACAATGATCCTAAGTGTAACGAGGTGGTCTGTTGTTGAGTGCTGCTTTCTAAAACCTGCTTGGCCTTTAGCCCGCTTACCTTCACTTTCAAGCCATATGCTCAACTTCCTTTCCAAAATAATACCATATAACTTGGCTAGGAGAGGGCTGATCATAATTGTTCGATAATTAGAGGGGTTATTTGTATCCCCACTTTTAAAAATAGGGATAATGAGGCTTTGAGTCCATGGTTTAGGGAACCCTTGCTTGACCGCTTGATTGAAAAGCTTGTGAATGTGGGGGATGAGGACAGGACCTCCAATTTTTAAGATATCCGCTTGGTAACCTTCAATGTCCTTAGCTTTCTCATTAGCCAAGCGATCAACCCCAAAATCAATGTCTTCTAATGAGAAAACTTCTTTCGTTGTGAGCAGGGTTTCAAAGTTATCCATGACATTTAGAGATTCATAAAGCTTTTTAAGATAGGAATTCTAGTCGTGTAAAGCAATTTTATTATTATCTTTAGTTTTCCTAGTTAGAATCTGCCTCCAGAATTTTTTAGGAGCTACCTTAGAGAGGTGTAAGAGATTATCTTGTCTTTTACGAATATACTGCCTTTTCTTCCTTTTAGTTAGGGCTTTGTATATTTTTATCTTGCCAATTTTAAGAGATTCATCAACAACTTCCTTAATTGCTCTCCTCGCACTTTTACAATCTTCGTCATACGATGGGTTGGTTTTGCTATTTCTTTTATTACTTGAAACTTCAATTGAAAACTTGTTAATAGAATATGAGAGGGTTGTAGTAAAATTATGATAGAGATCTTCTATGTTGTCTATACTAGATAAAGGAAGAAAATTAGTTTTTAATTCATTTAAAAAGAGATCTTTTTTATTTCTATCAAAGATTACCTTCTTTTGGCTATAAGGATTATCTTCTATGGGATTTCTATGCATGACAAAATTGAGAGTTATAAGTAAAGGCCTATGATCAGAGTCAAGCTCGTGGTTGTTTAAGATGTTAAAATTTGTTATTTCATTGTATAGAGGGAGGTCGGAAATAACATAGTCTACCACGCTGCTACCAAGCCCATGGAGGTAAGTCATCTAGCTAAAATTGGGCCACTTCTTTAAACCGTTGCAAATTATGAAATCCTGAGCACTACCGCAGAGAGATAATATCATGAAATAAATATTTATTAACACTAAAAATTAATAAACCCCTAAAATTTAATAAATACTAAGATTTAACATATGAGAATTTAATGCCTAAAATCTATAATACTAAACCTTAGTGTTTAAATTTTATAATATATTATTATTAAATTATGCCAATATTTTATTTATGGTCTTTACATTAGAACACGCCAACTTTTAACATCTTTGCTTTTTTGTTTTTTCATCCATATTATTCATAGAATTTCACATTTGCTATATTGATTTTAATTTTTTAATAAACACATTTCACTAATTATTTTATATTTTATAAATAATATAATATAATTTAAAATCATATTAAAACTTTATTAAAAAAATATTTTAATGATTATTTTAATTAATTAGAAAAAACATATAAATATAGTTTAAAATAAATATTATCTAAACATATATTTTTTTTAATTTAAAATTTCCATTATAATAATAAAAGTAATATTATTTTTAATATCATTGAAGATTATTTGAATTTGAAATTTTATATTATTAATTAATTTAATTATTAATAATTAATATATAAGTGGTAGATATTTAACTCTAAAAAATATTCACAAAATATTTTTAGCTGCAATTAAAAATAAATAGCTAAGATTTTTTTCAAAAAAAATTATATCATAGTCATGGTCTTTTTATTTTTTCAATTTAATTAAAAAAATATTAAATTAAATAATTTATATAAAATACTTTCATTATGAAATGAGTTATAGTTTTTGGACATGTAATATCAATATGCCATGGTATTGGTTCATAGTAAAATGTGTGATTTTTCATGATTAAAAATCTTGTTAGATGTATATATATTTAAATATATATTAATTACTTTTATAATAATAACATAAACAACACAAAGTTATAATTTAGGTCATTTTTAAGATTTTTTAATTTTGGAAACATGAGATGTATTTTTTTTTAGTAAACTTGGTAGTACTTTCTTTATTTATATTAACTAACCATAATCAAGTTTTTCCAGTAGTGTAAGGTGGTCTCAACTTGCCCGTAGGAACCCAGGTTGGCCACCTGTCAGCGTTAAAAGCTGTCCAAAATTTATATAAGTCTTTCTCTATCAACCTTACAACATTGTCTATTTTGTCTATACTGAATATCAACTTTGGAAAATAAAAGCTAATCAACATAAAAATAAAAACAAAATTTATCTGGATCTCTGTTTTAATCCTCGTCCGAGGACTCCACAGGAGCTAGGGCTTTAGCACTAGATCCCGTCATCTCACTTCTCCTCATATCCTACAGACTTTGTTTGATCTTACCCAGTGCCAGGTTGTTTCGATATATTTGTCTTTGGATTATTGCTATCTCCCTGAGGAGATCTGCTCTGCTGGGTTCCTTCACTTTCGTATCCTCCTGTGCCTCTTATCCTTTGTTTATTGCCTGTTCTTTGTTGAGAGTCATGGCCCGAGCCGATACATTCTTCATGACCCAGTGTTGCTGGATCGTTTGTCTGAAGAGAATGTGTCAACCGCGGGTGTTTCCCGAGTCTTGAACCATGTCTTCCCATTCTTCCATGGGAATATCTTGGTTGGTAATACTGTCATTTTAATTCTTGCTCCCAACCCATTATTTTCACTCTGAACTTGGGTGGATTCCCTGCCATGTACGCATCAATGAGGGTCTTCATATGCTCCTGTCTCGTCTTTCTCCCTCTCTTACATTGTTCTCTGATGGAGGTTCTTACACACCCCCCCGACGATCCTTTTCCCTACTTTGCCTATACCTCTGTTGCTCTTCTTAACCACTTCTTTTCCGTCTCTTCCCATTCTTGCGTTGTCTTGGTTGTCGTTGTCTTCTCCCAGTTTTCTTTCCTCTGTGTTCTTACTTGCCTTCACACTGTACTGGATGCAGATTATGATTAAACCTAGAATAGTACCATAAGAAATATCAGTAATTTGTTGGTATACCACCCATTCTGTCTTATATTTAATTGTGACGTGCTTGGTCTCTCGCTCAAGTCCTGGCGGCTTGAGTTTGTTTTTCATTTCCCTCAGCTTTCCCCTTACCAACTCTTGGGTTAGCTTTTTGTTGCTCCTTGATTCTTCTGTTCTTAGATTCATCCCTCCTTGTTGGCCCTCACACGGAAGGGTTACCATAGAAAACCTATCAGGGAGACTACAAGGGGGAACCCTGTCCCTGTTCTGGCTTGCACAAGGTATTATTACCATAGAAAACCTACCGGGGAAACTATAAGGGGGGACCATGTCCCTGTTTTGGACTGCACAAGGTAATTTCATTCCCTTCGCGCACCTCTCTATAATCTTCACTCTAATTGAGCCCCTGGTTATCCTCTCAGTTTTACTCAGGAAATTCCCGGTAGGTTTCTCGGAGGCTCAACTGTCCCTTGTCTTAGCTACTGAGGTCTCCAGGGTAGGTTCCTCCCTATTCCAACTACCTACTTAATCTCCTATGTGCCTTAGGAGCCACCTAGATAGAGTGGAATTCCTTAGACCTTCTCACTTGTCGGGTTCTCTCTTCTCTCCCGGCCTCCCTCCTTCCCTCTGTGCGCTTTCTTTAGGGGCGAAATTTTAACTATTGCTTCTCTCACCCTTTCCTCCTCATTCTTGACCCAGGTGGTGTTCCAAGAGACCCTGGTTCTGACTCTTTCGGAGTCCAAACTTTCCCAGGTCTCTTTCCCTAATACTATTGAATTTGACATAACTATAATTATGTTGTTAAGGAAATGAAAGAATACATACCGTCGACCCGAGTTGACGTAGCTGCTTCTCTCGGCCTGCATCGTCGTCCTGTGTCCACCACCTTTCTCTGCTCCTACTCTTGCTCTCACATTCTGCATGCAACTATATTTTATCTCTTCCCTTTTGTTTTACCTCCTTGTCCCTGCTACCTTTCATCACACCTACCACTTGTCCTCCTAATTTTCTCACTGCCCTTTTCCTCATTCCTTCATCTCGGAATGATGGCCCTCCGTCCCTTCCCACTCTGACTCTCATTGACTCCCTCGTGCCTCCGGTTGCTCCTGCCATGAGTCCTTCTCTATTTTGTTGCCACTTACTGGCATCACTCTGCCCGCTGTCCCGCTGTCCCACTGGCTCCCATGCCTTCCTCTCTACCTTCCCTTGTTGACTCCACCTGCCTTCTCTAGGGGCTTTCTCCCTCCCTGCCCTATCCTTCCACCTTCCCTTCCTATTGTCCTCTTCCTCCACATCCTAAAGAAATCTCTGTCCTTACGCTCGAGTGGATGATCTCTGACATCTCCACTTCCCATCGCCACTGGCCCACCTCCTCTTCTTTGTCAAACCCTGATCGGGGGTTCTCCTCTTGCTCCTTGTATTTTTCTAGTATTTCCACTAGTTTCTTCATTCCCTCCATTTGTAATAACTCTTCTGCTTTTATATCTAAGTTTCTACCTACTTGACTGCATCCCCAGTTTGCTAGATTGTCCGCTGCCACGTTGCCCATCCTTCGAACATGTGTTGGGATAATTTATCATATCTGTCAAATTAACTTGCTGGTCTCTTGGACTAGCCATGCAGTTCTCCAGCTTTGGCTGATTCTTTCCCACTACGTTCCTTGTTGTAGCTTCTTCACCATCTCTATCTCCATTTTTGAGTCTCCTTCTACTTGCAATCTTTGGAATCACTCTCTTATCACAATTTCCAGTCCCCTCTTCAGAGCATGAAGCTCTGCTTCATTGTTGCTTGCATTACTGTAGTTCATAGCGTAAACTCTTAGCATTTTCCCCTTATCGTCTCTGAATAATCCTCCTGTCCCCGTCGCCCCAGGGTTCCCTTTTACAGCTCCATCGAAATTAAGTTTTACAAATTCTTTCTGAGGCCATTTATAACAATTTGCAGACTCTCCATTAGGGGTATGATGCTTCCACGAGGAGGTGTTTAGCATACTAGGTTTCAAGTTCAGACCTTTCATTATTTTTCTTCCTGCGGATTGCTTTTCCAATCCTCCTCATATCATTTCTCTGCCAGTATTGTCTCTCTTCTGTTCTGAATTATCTGATTCCATCTTTCTGCTTTAGTTCTTCTTTCTTCTTTGAAAATCAAATTATTTCTTTCCTTCCATATTGCCCACAGGACGAACCCTAGTGATAATCTCCAAGCTCGGTTCAAGATTGTGTTTTGGTAAGGCTTTTTCTGCCAATTATCTATTGTTTTTTTCATGTTGTTTGGATTCCTATCACTTACTTTGAAGAGTTTATTATGTTTTTTCCATGGGTTATCACTGTATCTGCAAGTATTGGTCATGTTCTCCATTGTTTCTGCTTGTTCTTTACATAAGTTGCATATTGGGGGTCCTTGCAGCCCTTTTTTTTTTGCAGTTAATCCCATGTAAGTGCACGCCCATGGCGAAGGATCCACGTGAAGAAGGTGACCTTCAGCCATGTCTTTTCTTGCCATATACTTTCCGAGATATTTGTCTCTTGTTGCCTGAAATGTTCTGCTTGTAGTTGATAATCCTCTTTAATTGTGAACATCCCTTTAATCCTGTATCCCCATCTTAGTATGTCTGGTCGTCCTCTTTTTTTTCCACTTTCTCCAGTATTCTCCAGGTTCTATGCTCCAGAATTTTTTAATTTTTTGTTCCCCATGGATGTTGGTATATTGGTAGACTTCTTCTAGCTCGGGTTTACTGATTAGTTTTTCTCTCTGTTGCCACACTTCTTCCCAGAAATTGGCTTTGTCACCTCCTCTGATTTCCCAGAAACTATGGTTGCTGATCAAATTTCTGTTGTCTGAGGCTAGGTTCCATATTGTTGATCCTTTCTTGTTGTCTTGGAGTCTCAGCTTTCCTTTTGTTGATCTAGGCATGTCATACTTCCTCTCCCATAATTGTTTCCATAGGTCTACCCCTCCTTGGATCCATCTCCACCATAACTTTGCCCCCATGACCTGATTGAGTATGTAAGGATCTTGGAGTCCTAGTCCTCCTTCTTAGGGGTTTGTTGAGCTAGTTCCATGATAGAAGAGCCCACTTTTTTTCAGTTCTAGGCCCTTGCCATAAAAACTTTTTGAAGATGTCTATCATATTTTGGCATACTGTTTTTGGAGTCGCTTGACTGGTTAGTTGGTAAATCAGGATAGATTGTAGTACTGATCTCAGTAATATTACGTGACTTGGCATATTCAGTGACCTGAATGTCCAGTTCTGCATTTTTCCTTGGATTTTTCCCAACAGGGGTTTCCAGTTTGCCACTCTGTTTTGCTAATCATTTAGCTGGACTCCTAGGTATTTCGAGAGAAAATTTCATATTTTGAATCTCATTACTCTTGCTAAGAAAGCTTGTGAGGGTGTTGTTGTGTTGAAGAAAAATATATCAGACTTCTCTTTGTTTATCTCCGTCCCTGAAGCACTAGTGAAGTCTGTGAGAATTTCCATTATTCTTCTGGCTTCCTTGAGCGATGTTTGTCCATACATCATTATGTCGTCTACAAATTGCTGGTGAGTTAATGGTAGATCATTCCCCCATAGTCTGAGGCCAGTGTATTGTTCTCTTCGAACTTTCTCCTTTATATACCTTCCAAGGCCTTCCGCTGCGAGGATGAACAAAAATGGTGAAAGCGGGTTGCCTTGCCTAAGCCCTCGGGTTGTGTTAAACGCCTCTGTGGGTGATCCGTTGAGTAGAATTGACAAAACTGGAGTTGATACCATTGACATTATCCAACTTATCCATCTTGCATCAAAGCCGAATGCCTTCAATATTCCTTGTAGATAATCCCAATTCAGTCGATCATAGGCTTTTGATAAATCTAATTTAACCAACATTCCTTTGGTTTTTTTTGTCTTTAATGAATGAATTGCCTCTTGTGCCACCACTATGCCATCTATTATTTGTCTTCCTTTAACAAACCCTGTCTGTTCTTGAGATATCAACCTAGGTAGTATAGGTTTTAAATGATTTACCATAATTGTAGCCATAATTTTCTATATGATGTTACAAATTTCTATTGGTTTGAACCCTTGTGGTTCTTCCGAATGATCTGTCTTCAGAATCAAGGCCAGAAATGTGGAGTTCAGGGCCGGATGCATTCTTTTTGTGCGTCTGGACTCCTCCACTAGTTTCACTATATCTTTGCACATGAATGGCCATATCGCCTGGAAGAATTCTGTTGTGTATCCATCTGGCCCTGGTGCTTTGTTTCTCACCATATTCCTAATGACTTCTTCTACCTTTGTTTTAGATATTTCTCTTAGCAGGGCCATGTTCTGATCTCTGCTCACTAGGTTGGGGATGTGTTGTATGATTTTGTTTATATTCTCCTCCCTTCTTATGTTAGGTTCCGTCAGCAACCTTTTGAAGTGTTGCACTAACAGATTCTCCATGTCTTCATTTTGAGTAAGACGATTGCCTTGCTGATCTACTAGGGAGAATATCCTATTCTGCTGCCTATGATGGATCATTGCTTTGTGAAAAAACCTTGTATTTCATTCTCCTTCCTTTAACCATTGAATTCTGGATTTCTATTTCCATAGTATTTCTTCTTGTTGTCTCCTTTCCTCCATTTTATTAATCAACTGCCCTTCCTCCTCCGCTAGCACTTCACTTCTGCCTTCGTTGATAATTTGTTGTTGTACTTCCTTCATCTTTGTTTGAATCAACTCCTGTTCCTTATGTATGTTGCCGAATTCACCCTTGTTCCATTCCTTTATTTTGCGTTTTAGTTCTTTAAGTTTGAGTTGAAAGGTGTGCATCAAGTTTCTCCCTACTATCTCACTCTCCTTCCACCACTCCTTCATTTTTTCTATGAGGGTCGGTTCTCTTAGCCAAAATGCCTCAAACCTAAAAGGTTTGTTTCGATTTCCTTGTTTCATTTCTACTTCTAGTTTAATAGGCCAGTGGTCCGACCCTAAACACGGTAGAATTGTAGCCTCATAGTATACATCTTTGCTAATGAAGTGTTCTGTGACCAAGAATCTGTCTAGACGAGAGGCTATTTGTCTGCTCCCTCCCCTTCTATTATTCCATGTATATTTTCCATTTATTGTTGGGATGTCCACCAATTGTAGTTCTTCTTGTAAATCTCTGAATTTCTCCATTTCTGGCTCTTCTCTTCGCAGCCCCCCTTTTTCTCCTCTATTGTTGTTATTAAGTTAAAGTCACCTGCTAACAACCAAAGCTTTTCTTTATGTAGTTGGCTTAACCTCTTTATTTGCTGGAGGAAATTTTCCTTTTCCACTGGAATGTGAGGGCCATATACTGCAGAGACTAGGAACCATTCTTTATTTCCTATCAGGCGAAACTGCCCCGTGAGGATTCTCTTCATACCTATCCAGTAGTCCACTGTGATCTCTGCTAGGATCCACAGTATTGCTATTCCGCCTGCGCTACCTCTCGCATCTATAGTCATGCATTCATACCTTGGTTTTATTTTACTTAATATATCTTCCATTTCCCCTCTTGTAATCTTTGTTTCTTGTAGCAACATGAATTGAGGTTTTTCTTTTCTTAGTCTCTCAGTTAAGTGCCTCTTTTTGCCTCTGCTATTGAGGCCTCTTATGTTCCAGGATGTAATTATCATTGGGATACTTTTTTTATTTGTTGGTATATCGATGATAGCGGTACCACCTTGCCTATATTCACCAACATTTCTCCCATAATCTGTATGGATTCTTGTAGGTTCCTCCAGCCTATTTTCTTTCCTCCTTTCATTTTATTTGAATATTCTTGGGGGTTTTCCTGATGCAACCCCAATTGTTGTGCCATATCCACCTATCCCTATCCTTGCTTAACTTGATACTATTGGAATGTCTCTCTGTATAGTCTTTTTTGGTCTTCTAGTATAAATCTTTCGTCTAGGTGTCTCCATTCATTCAACAGTTTCTTCAGCACCTCTTCTTCCATGCTTAGTTCCTCTCCCTTGCTTGGGTCGATTTCCATTGTGGTGTTTTCCATCCTCTCTCTGTACTCCTTATCCTCTTTATCTGTCAGCTCTCTTTGAGCTTTCCTTTTGGGGTTTGGTTTTCCTTGACTCAAACTGCTCTCCTTTCCTTTTTCCTAGTAGTCCATAGTTTGGACCTCATTTTCTTCTTCTTCTTCTCCGTACAACGCTTCAAAGATGTTCATTTGCTCAGCTGAGTTTGATATTCTTTTTTTTTCCCTGTGTTGGGGGTTTCTTTTACTTGTCTCCTCTTCTTTTCACTTCTTGAAACCCTTCCTTATCTTCTTGATGTTTCCTCTGTTGCTTATGCATGTTCTCTCCCTCCTCTAGGTTCATTGGACACTCCTTAAATAGGTGACCATACTGATGACATCTATGGCATCTGAACGAGATGTGTTCATAGTCTAGGGTTTGCTGCCATACCTCTTCATGATATTCTAGTTCCACTGAGTCAAGTATGGGTTTAGCTATGTTCATGTATACGCATATTCTCGCATATGGAGTGTATCTTCCTTTTTTTGTCGTTTCTGCGATTTTGAAAAATTTTCCTATCATATTCCCAATGCCCTCTAGTATTTTTGGGTCCCATAAATCCATTAGGAGACTGAATAACCTGACCCAAACCGGGGCTGCAAGAAATTTTTCTTTGTCTAGGTCGTAGCATTCTTCCCAGTACCTCATAAACAAACCATCACTATAATGAAAGTAAGGACCATTTTCAAATACTTTTTCTTTGTCTTCCAGGTTCGAGAATATTACTATGAAGAAGCCTCTAGCTCCCAGCTTGAGTTCGATATGACCCTTCTCCGTCGGCCAGACTCCGATGAACTTACATATTAGCACGTGGTATTTCATATAACTTCTATATCGCTCCAGTTTTTTTCATCGGAATGATGAATCTCGGTTTCTCCGTCACACATGGTAAACATTTTCCTCTGCTGCCTGCCTGCCATCGCACCCTGAGGATAGGTCCTGACATTTTGTTTGTATCTCCTGCTAGCTTCGGGTTACTTGTGTTCTAGCAGGAATCCCCTGTCGCCGCGTCTCGGTAGGAGGGGATCTCCCCCCCCCCCCCCCCCCCTCTTCCTCCTCTGTCATTTCGACCTTGTTACCGACCTCTTGGTTTGCAGCTTTGCAGATGTCGTCAGAGCTTTTAGATTGCAGTTCCGTTTAGCTCATGGCTGCCGCACCATTAGGGTTACAAAGCAAAAACTCAAGCCATTCCTTAAAATCTTCGGAAACGTGATATGCATTATGAGGAAAGTGTTTAATGTTATAAATTGGTTCCTATTCATTTTTTAAGTCAAAGAAACACAATAACAACTAAATAAAACAATTTGATGCACCAAAACATTGTTCCTCTTTTTTTTACATTAATATTTGTGGAACCCAAACTTTAGAGTTACCAACCTTTCTTACCATTTGAAAAACAACTCTTATTTTCCTTTATTATGGCTTATTGTGAATTTCAAGATCAAAAACTCAAAAAGATGAACCAAGGCAAGAAGATTTAAGGGGAGAAGAGTTGAGTATTTAGGTTTTAACAACACTTTTAAAATGTGCAAAACTACCCACCCTAGTTGTTCATACCATAGTTTAACGAGAATTGGCTAAATAGGCCACCTCATATTGATAAGTAAATTGAATCTCTTTCCTATTGATCAATAAACCTCTTTTGAAGAAATAAGAATTAATCTAGTTACCTCTTGCTTGTTTATCATAGAATTTTAAATAAAATACTTAAGGAAATAGATTGATGCATTCAACTTGAAGTAAATATAATAGAAACAAGAAATTCAAAACAATTAAGACATCACAATGTCTATCAAATTGCACATGAATCTACCTCCTTTGTTTCACTCATTGAGGTGAGCATTAGAATGATTCATTAATATCTCCCTTACCATAGATGATGGACTCCTCAACCATGGCGCTTTACACATAAAGAACATCTTTAATATAAACATTTAATTTTAATTATAGAAAGAAAGATATTTTTGAAGGATTCAAATATTATATTTATGTATAATATTCTAAACTAGTAATGTTTGTTTGAAAAATTATACATATAATATGTAAATCAATATTCAATAAAACCACATCTTATCAATTTAATCATATTTATATAAAAAATATGCAAATTTTAAAGCTAATTCATATATATATAATTACTAAAAATAAGGAATTGATGAAATTTTACCAAAAAAAAAACTTGAAAAAAATCTTGATCAAATTTGACTTTTAGCTTTCCTTTCTCCCTAGTTTTGTTGGCCATATCGATATTACATGAATGTTTGTTGTCAAATTAATAACATTCACTTGAATTATAAATATTTATACGATGGTTGAATTCTTATTCATGTAGGTGAAAAAAAAATGTTAGGTTGAATCTACAAATTTCGCAAAGTATTTTAACACCATAAATTTATTGAGTGTAACTCTTAACTTTAAAATGATATTAAATTGAAATTTCTTCAAATTATTTTTATAAAAATACTTGGTACAAATAAAAAACGATATTTGAATATTATTAGACTCAGAAAGATAGCCTACCATAACATTATTTAACAAGTTTAATTCAACCAATAAAAATAGATTAACATTATAAATTCAATGTGAGATATTAAGGTGGACTATCATTCTACAATTAATTAATTTTTTTCCCATTTATGCATAAAATGTTACCTCTTCCACAAGTCCGTATTACCTAAAACATTATCTCAGTCAAAACTTATCATCTCCTAAGTTTAATCATCAATCAGTTTTTGACTTATTCAAGAATCAAATAATCATGAATAATAATAAAGGAGTAGGTGTACTTGGTCCTATTTACTAATGAGTTAGAAAGGTGTATAAAATAAGCACATATTCCCTGCTAGTAGCAAATACAAACCATTAAAGGGACAATGAACTCAAGGGTATTTTAGAATTATACCTAAAGTCATAACAACTTGTGTGATAACAACAACTTGTGTGATAACAACAAGATGTTCAAACTAACATTAGCTATTGTATTGAAATTAATTTAAGATTTTGAATGGCAATACAACCACCTAGGGTAGATATACAACCATAATCCCCCACTCATATTTTAACAATTCAATAAGCCAATGAAGAGGTTGAAGGTGTAGAAAAAGGGAAAATAAATACATTGGCTAAACAATAATCATTATCAAAGAGATTCCTTTTCCTAAATAATCCAACTAGCCTCTTTTGGGTAGAAAATTCTCTCCTTAGCTTTCAAAGGAACTAAAATTTTCTATTGTAAAGATCCTTTAGTACATGCAATCAAGAGAAAATGAAATTATGAAAATATGTAATGATAGCAAGCAAAAAAAAGTATGGAGATAAAAAAACAAAAATAGATTATGAATGAAATTGACACTTTCTACATCTAGGAAATAGTGAATTAGAAAGGTGTTGGTGGAATTATATGTATTCTAATTTCAACATTTAATTATCAATCCGGGGTTGTAAGACTTAGAGATGAAAGCACAAGAAATGCAGGATTATGGCCTATTCTAGTATATGCTAACAACTAACACTAGAAAAAACTAATCACTAAGGATTATCACTTGTCACTGGACTATGGGACTCTAATGTTTATCAAGTTTTGAAACACAATCTTTTATTAACAATTTTCATGTGGTCTTATATATGTAGCTTATTAGGGCTTGAGACTTCAGTGGTTTTAATCCTATAGTGATGAAACCCATTAAACACACCGCAAAAAAAGTAAATTGTAGAAAAGTAAATGTCGACAACTGTAAGCAAAAGCGTACGAGGTAAGTAAAGAAAGCAAGACAATAAACTAGCTGACCAAGTAGCTACAAAGCTTCAATTAATTAAAGAATTGTAAACTGCAAATCACATATATTTTTAATTCTCTATTCTAATACATAACCTAGTACTGAATTATGTACGGAAATTCCGTAAATTGGAATTTGAGATATTAAAACGTGTTGAGAAACCAATTTAAATTTGTTTGACTCTTCAAGCTTGAGAAAACTCAATTTGAATTTGATCATAATGCATTCTACTTAACAGATCTACAAATAAAGCAATGAATCTAATACTATGTGAAATACAAATCTAATGAAAAAATGAAAAGAACATCAAATAAAATATGCAATCAAATGGAATTCACTTCTTAAACCTAAAGAGAAGTACTAAACACTAAATTGAAAGCATGAAAGTAAATAGATCTAAGTTTTATCTAACATAAATTCATTACAAATAAAACTAAATTGCTAGATATAAAACTAATCTACAAAGCATAGCAACACTTACCCACACTAAGGGGCCCTTCCTAGGAAGTTAGTGTTGCTAATAAAATCTCAAATCAAGCTAAGAAGATGTACCACAATTCAGAAACCATCAATTCTTTATTCCCATCAAAAATCTTTGTTACAAATCAACTCTCTAAATCTCTCCAAAAACTAATCATTGATCTCCTCTATTACAATAATGAACAAACTCCTCTTACAATAATGAACAACCTTATTCCTCTGCCCTTTGAGGATTTATTTATAAATAAAATCCATTGTGGAAGGATAAGATCCAATCCCCTAAACTCAGAAAACGAATTTACAATTTTAGAGGAAAATCTCATAATTCTGTTTTTTTTGCAATTTTATACAAATTGGTGTTAAAGAACTAACCATATCTTTTCGACCATGATGTATTTTATGGATCTGTTTCTATGGATCCTAAGTGGTTATATTATCAACAATAAACTATCTTTTATTTTCCTGATTCACTTTCATGGCCTCAGAAATCGCACCCAAAAATGATTGTTTAGATTTTTTGCCAATCTGGGTTTTGCAGAAATTTTATACAAAACTGCTTCGAAGAACCTACTGTAACTTTGCGACTGTATTGAATTTTGGGAAACGGTTTGAGATACAAGTAAATCACTATATTTTTCACAAACCCATTTATTTTATTTTTGATATTCACAACCATCTACTCAGAAATCGAGGTGGAACATGGACGTTTCAAAATTGTCACATATTTTTGGTTGTAACTTAAATCATGTGCTAGGATCCCATGTACGGGTTGAGTATATTCGAAGGTTTGTACCAGCATATTACATCCATTTGACACCGAATTTACCATGCTAGAGAAAATAAAAACATATTTTATAATTTTGAATTTTTTCCCTCCATAAGTGCATAACTAAGTATCGAATTGTTGAACTGCCAAATTGTCACTAATATTTCCATATTCGAACATGATTCTTGACCACATAGCCACATTAGTAAACTTTCATTGATAAACCATGTTAAAAACACATTTAATCATTAGAAATATAAGAAATCCATCATAATTAACCACAGGGTAGAAGAGATTCATTTAGTGGAAGTTGATGGTATAATGCTATGAAAAGTATCTTAAATGCGGGAATATGGCTCATGAATAGATTCTTTATATATTGAATGATATGACATATTCAGGGCCCAACAAAAGGATTTTGTGACCTTCAAAGAGGCTTTTACATAGTTATTTGTTGATATCAAGGCCATAACCTGCAAGTTATGCTAATACTAGATTTATATAAAGGATTACATGAAACATGTTCCATAGCCTCAATGAAGGAAATATTAGAAAATTATGGAGCTTGTATGGGAAGCGTTGAAAAAATTATTAGATGTAGTATTTATCTATCTTATTTTCAATAGAAAATGGATTTCACCTTCAGTAGCATTTCTTAAGAAAAAGAACGAAAAAAAATGGAGGGTGCGTACCAACTATACATAATTCAACAAAGTTCATTTCCCCTCACCCTTTATTGATCACATCCTTAAGAATTTTTCTAAGAAATGGTACTTTATATTTATGAAAAGTTTTCCATAATAAAGCTAAGTATAAATTGCCCTTAAGAATCATGAATTAGCTACCTTTACTTTCATGAACCTTCACTTATAACATGCTACCATTTAAATTGTGCAATGTAATATCAATCACCTTGCAAAGATTAATAATCAACACATTTACAAAATTCCTCATAGATTTCATAAAAGTTTACACTTAAATGATTTTACTATCCTTGAGGATACCTTCAACAAAGCTCTAATAAATACTTGACAAATATTCAAGGATATCTAGATAGCCTTGTGCTATAGAAATTGCAAATTGCTCATGTCATGGCAAGTGATTCCTGACCATGTCATTTCAAATATTAGAATATGTTAGAACTTGCAAACACGCAATTAATTAAAATCTCAATTTCATGAGCTAAACTCAAGGAAGTGCACGCCTTTCTAGGGCGAGTTGGATATTATTGAATATTCATCAAATATTTTAGCAAGCTAGTCACTCCTCTTAATGCATTGTTAGTGAAAATGAACTGTTAGACCAAATCAATGAATGTGATAATGTAATTTTTAAATTCAAAAAAGACTTATTCATGCTCCCATATAAGGTAGCCTACTTGGACTTATTCATATGAAGTTATTGAAGCATACTTGAGAGAAAATGGGTTCAAAATTAAGATTGCATGTTGGACCTCTATGTAACAAGCCTAGATATCCATTCTCTCTGAAGGATGATTTTGTAGAGGAATAAATTCTCATAGTATAGTCACCAATAAAAATTATGTGATGTGGGTGGGTAAGGCAATGGGAAGTGTTTATCAAGATCTCTAGATGATACTAAGTCTCTCAAAGTAGAGGTTCATTGGTGAAAGACAATTTAAAGATTAAAAAATGATTATAACAAATATTTGGAGTAATGTTGATGAATGAGATTTTATTTGAATAATGTTGGTTTAAATATTTTTTTAAAGTCACAACTCTAGAACACAATGATTGTTATCTCACTTATTTTTATTTTATTGCATCTCTTCAATAATCGTATGTTTAGCATTGGGTCTCATGGTGATTTTTTACAAGAACATATAAAAATAATATGTTGAAAATTGTATATTAATAATTATTTTTTGAAATTAGGCACCATTAGGGGAATTTTGAGGTCTAAAATGGGCCTCGTAAGAAATATCTAAAAAAAAAAAAACTTTATAAGGACCAATAGGATTCAAGATGATGATGTCAACTGTGAGGGGTGATTCACCATTTTTGAAGTAAAAAAGTAAAAAAAATAATAAAATAATAAAACTACTTTTTCAACTCGTATGTTCAACTTATCTCCCTAATGTTTTACTCAAATTTCGAGTGGGAGTACTTTTTGGATGCAAAAATTAATTCCTCATCCAAGAAGTACCCATGTTGCATACTTTCGATGGACCCTGCTATACGAAAAATGAGAAATACATGAAAAAGCGTGTTTGCAATCACATTTTCCATGTATTTTTTATTTTTTGTATAGCAGGGTCTATCGAAAGTATGCAACATGGGTACTCCTTGGATGAGGAATAAAATTTTACATCCAACGAGTGTTTCAGCTCAAAATTTGAGTAAACCCATAGGGAGATAAGTTGAAAATACGGGTTGAAAAAATAGTTTTTCTTTTTCCCTCTAAATTTTGTTGAAGTATTCTAATCTTATTTTATTATTTCCACTATTATTTTATAACTTCCTTAGGAGGCCCATTTTAGACCTCAAAATTCCCCTAATGTTTGCATTACATCAAATGAGGATTACATAGACCAAAATTTCTCTACTACTGGTATTCCCGAAGGGAAACAAAACCAATAACACGATTTCAGATTCTTGAGGTTGCTAAGACCTCATATAACTATAAAATAATGTAAACATAAATTTGTAAAAATAGGATGGTTTTGTGAGAGCTTGACAAACATCGAAATGAGAAGAAGAAAAAAGACTACTAGTGCTGAAAGAAAATGACCAATGAGTCAAAACAAATATTAGGTAGAATCTCTAGGCATCCACATTGGTTAGTCACAACCATCATCTGAGGAGAAGGAGGTGTTGGCTGATTTTCTGGATAGAATGACCAACTTGCAGTCTATGCAGTCATTTTTTCCTTTAGCTTTGCTAATTTGATAGAATTGTCTTGTTTAGTACTCATGTACCTCCCTATGCCACCTACAATATTCAAATGCCATCTAACCTTGTGCCAACTTCGTGCAATGATTGATGAATTGACGAGAGTGCATGAAATGCATCAAGTATAGTGGGAGTCATAGCCCCCTTTCATGTGAGTTGGCATCATATTGAAAGGAAGAAGGGGGGACACTCACTTCTAGGGACCTTCCTTAGGGGACTAGGTCCTTCATAGCCAGATCTTGATAGTGAGTTTGAATGGATTTTGGAATGTCCTCACTCTAATCCATGTCAAGGAGATGAGTTGTTATAATGAGACCAAAATTGGCTAACTTGTCATCCAATTTGTTTCCTTCTTTGTGGACATGAGAGAAGAGGGAATTTGTAAGATTTTCTAGGAGTTTTGTGGTGTTACCTATTCAAACTTCCAACCTTCAACTCTTACAGACTTTGGGAGGATTTGATATAAATTGGATTTTGTTGAAGATATTGATAATGGTATTGGAATCTTTCTCAGTAACGAGTTCAGTGACATTTTTGTGGATGGCAATTGAGAAATGCAGCTCTAATGCCAATATTTCAAAAATAGTATGAGTTTCCATGTTTTGTTGACAATGGGATTAGTAAAAGGGGATTCATGCCATAATCATAGAGTGGAAAGGGCATTATTTCATATTCTATTAGTCTGTTTAAAGAGCATAGCAAGATGGTCCCATATAGAAGCAGAGAAGCTACAATTGTTGAGAACATGATTAACGTTTTATGAATTAGAGAAACATATAAAACAAATTGAGGGTTCTTGAAAACCACAATTCTGAAGCTTGTCCCATGTCAATTTTTTGTTCCATCATAGAAGCTACATAAAAAGAGTGATTTTGGCCTAGTGTTTGAGATTTCGTTGTTTATGCCATTTTCCTTGATCATCCTCATTTTTGTTTCTTGTGAGAAGACTACAAGATTTAGAGAGGTTAAAATTTCTTGAAGGATGATAACCCCAATGAAGAATATCATTTCCCTCTTGAACCACAATTCTTTTGTTTGTTAATTCTTACTTGATAATTGTGCTTTAATTTTGGGAGGGAGGCTTAATACATTCCTCACATGACTTCCAATTGTACCATTGGGATGTGTAGGGGGATGATTCCCAACAATTTGTAACTAAGATTTTCCCCTTGGAGATGAGGGAGTCCCTAAGTGGGAAAAGTTGTTCATTCTTAGCTAATTTTGGCCATTGATGCCATGAGTCATGCCAAAATGTTCCATTGTTCCCATTTTTTATTTCCCAAAAGCTATGCTCCTGGACATGATATTTTTTGCTCTAAGAAGCATTCCAAATATGAAAATTGTTGAAGTTGTATGCCATTCTCATGAGATAAGATTCCTGGGTATTGGGGGCATACTACGTTTCCACATTTTTCTCCATAAAGCCTCTAGGTATTTTTATCCATATCGACCAAGTTTTAGCACTTTAGACTCTGATAAGTATATCTAGATCACAAATACCAATGCCTCCTTTTCTCAGATGATATATTTTGTTACATGCAACTAGAGTCCAATTTCGGTCTCTTTTGGCACCCCCCAAAGGAATTTGTGATGAATATTTCTGATCTTTTTTCTGACTTTTTTGGGAGATTCCATTTTTGAGAGAAGATAGGTACTACACATGCTCCCCAACTTGAAACTCCTTAAATTCCCTGTGTTGTTCTACATAACTCTTCTAATGGTCATGTGCTTCCTTCATATTCTTCTTTATAATCTGCATTTCATGTTCCATTTCTTCCAACATATCTGGTCCAATAAGTACCTTGTTCACTGGATCACTCCAGCTGATGGGAGTATTACAACTCCACCCATACAGAGTGTCAAACAGAATCATCCTCAATGACTCCTGATAACCATTGTTGTAATCAAACTCGACCAATGGAAGGCACTCCTCCCATCTTCTTTGCTAGTGCATGACATAGATCCTCAGCATATCCTCCAGAATCTTGTTGAACTTCTTTGTTTATTCATTTTTCTGTGGATGATAAGTTGTACTGAAGGCCAACTCTATCCCCAAACCTTCAAACAACTCCTTCGAAAACTTGGAAGTGAACTTAAAATCCCTGTCTGACACAATCTTCTTTAGAACACCATGCAATCTCATGATCTCCCTGATGAAGACTTGTGCCACTTCACGAGATGAATGAGTAGTCTTCACTGGAATGAATTGAGCTACCTTGCTCAACCTATCGACCATAACCATGATAGAATCATGTTGCCTTGATGTCCTCGAGAGACTTGTAATGAAATCCATGGAAATGACCTCCCATTTACATTCTGGAATCGGAATAAGCTTAAGCAACCCACTTGGATGCTTACACTATGCTTTCACCTGCTGGCAGTTCAAACATCTAGCCACAGACTCTGCCAATTCCTTCTTCAGATTGGGCCAATAGTAGAACTTGTTCATTGTTGTAAATGTCTTATGATATATTGGGTGACTTGAATATGGTTTGACATGAAACTCCACTAAGATAAGATTCTTGAGCCCACTGTCATTTGGCACATAGATCATGTTTTTGAATCTAACCAAACCATATGTTGTGAGATGATAGTCCACATCCTGATCACATGTACCCTGTTCTAACATGTGCCTAAGCTCCTTGTACATATCATCCTGTTGTTCGGCCTGTAAGATCTGATCCTGTAAATCTATCCCATACGAGCTCACCACTACAACATGGTTCATATGCACCCTCCTACTTAAAGCATCTACAACCCTATTCTCCTTAACCTTAATGTATCCAACTCACTGATTGTGGCCAACGAGCTAGCCTACCTAGCATTCAGATTCGGTTGGTCAAATAGATATCTCAACCCACTATGATTTCTCATCAATACAAACCTCCTATCAAGAAGATAATTCCTACACATCTTCAAGGCATAAATAATAGCTGCTAATTCGGGATCATGAGTCACATAGTTTTGCTCGTGCTCATTCAGTTTCCTGGACTCATAACACAACACTTGTCCGTCCTTCATCAAGACTCCACCAATTCCTCTTTTTCAAGCATCTATACACACTAGGAACTCTTTATCCAGATCTAAAATCTTAAGAACTAGAGCATTTGTCAACAACTCCTTCAACTGCTCAAAACTAGTTGCACATTCCTCTATCCATTCAAATTTCCTACCTTTTCTTTGCAATAATCTAATAGGATATGTAGTGCATGATAATTTCCTGATGAATATCCTATACTAACATGCTAACCCCATAATGTTTTGACCTCTTCCACATTCATAGGAGTTACCCACTCCATGATAGCCCTTATATTTTCTGGATCCACTGCTAAGGCTTCCTTGGAAACAACATGTCCCAAGTATCGTACCTTTGTCTGAAAGAAACTGCACTTTCTAAACTTAACATACAACTGATGCTCTCTTAGAAATCTCAATATTGTTGCTAAATGTTTAGCATGATCTTCCTCATTTTTAGAATATATCAATATATCATCAATAATTACAATCAACAACTTGTCCAGATAAGGACGCAATACACTATTCATCAAGCATGTAAAAGTAGTTGGGGAATTATTCAAACCAAAAAGAATCACAACAAACTCATGATGCCCATACCTGGTCCTAAACGAGCATTGTAGATATCCTCTTCTTTAATGTGTACTTGATGGTATCCTGATCTCAGATCAATCTTCGAGAACATTGTTACTCCCTTCAACTGATAAAAAAAGTCATCAATCCTCAACAACGGGGACTTGTTCTTGATTGTCACCTTGTTTAGTTGCATGTAATCAATGTACAACTTGAGAGTACCATTGTTCTTCTTCACGAACAATACTGGTGCACCCCAAGGCAATACACTTGGCCTAAAAAACCCCTTATCAAGCATTTCCTTCAGTTGCAACTTCAACTCTACTAACTCTGGTGTGTTCATCCTGTAAAGTGCCTTTGATGTTCGTGTTGCTCCTGGTACCAACTCAATATAAAAGTAAACTTCCCTATGGGGAGGTAACTTTGGATTCTCTGTTGGAAACATATCCTAAAACTAATGTAATGCAGGGTACCTCTTGAAGATTTTTGCATCCTCAAAATCCTTTCCCTTGTCACTGGAAACATGAACTGCAAACATTACACATCCTTTCCTACAACTACGCTTAGCCGACATAGTTGTAACCATTCTAACTGATGTAGGCTTCTTCTTTCCCTACAAGATTTTTCTTTTCCCCATTGTCATACAAACACTTAATGGCCTTGTCATAACAATCTACTTTGGTCCTGTTAAGGTACAACCAATCCATACCCAAAAGCATATTATATGATCCCAATGGAAATACATTCAAATGTGTTGTTGTGGGCATACCGTTCAGCTCAAATGCACAAGACTTTACCAAGTGATGAAATATTTTCTTAGTACTTGTAGCCAACTACACCAACCAATACTCTACATGCACTTATTTTCTCAAGCCACACTTACCCACTAGGTCAGGATTAACATAACTCTAATTAGATTCAGGATCAATCAAAATAGAAACAACTTGACCACGGAGCATACCTTCCATCTCAATAATGGATGTCTGGTGATCTTCCTGCTTGTTTTCCACATTCACATAAATATGAGGAATGTTATGACCAACATCCCCAACTGTTTGCGGCTCTTGAGTGTTATAGATCTGAGACCTTCCACCCTGGTAAAATGGACAATCCTTTTTGCGATGATCTTTGCAACATATCCAACATTGTAATGGTCCCATACGATCACCTATATTATGTTGCTCTCTAGGTTGTGGTCCATGTCCCTTCTCTACTGCATGGAACTTCTTGTAAGGAGCAACATTTTCTTTCTCACTTGCATCTTGAGGTCTTCCTTGCATTGGTGGCCACTTCCCTTTAACTTTCTCATTCCCCTTCAAATCAAGATTATTCTTAGGTTTGCGCTTTGACTGCTCATAACAATGTTTCAACTTCTGGATGACCTCCTCCAACAATCTGGGCTCATCAAACTCAATCTAGTCTTTATACATTATTGACAACCCACTAATTAATCTTTGAACCTTATCCTTCGCATCCTTGAGGTAAGGCACATACCTCAATAGCTCCAGGAACCTATTAGTACACTCATCATTTGCCATAGAACCCATCTGCAGCTCATAAAATCACTTAGCTATGTCATCATAGTACCTCTCTGATAGGTACTTCTTCTTAAAGAGTCTCTCGAACCCATCCCAAATTAACTCTTATTCTCAAATACCCTTGACATTCTTCACATATTCCCACCAAATGTTTGTTTTCCCTTTAAGATTGAAGGTAACTATTTTCACTTTCATGTTCTTTGAGTAGTTATGCAATTTGAATAATTTATTCATCCCAAGCAACCATGCCTCTGCATCTTTTGACTTCTTCATCTCTCCATCGAATGTAGGAGGGTTGACTTTCTTGAACTCCTCATGCAATTACTCATTCCTCCTATAAGGATAAGGATGGTGATGATGGTGATAATGTCTCCTAGGTGAGGAACTAGAATGATACCCATACATATCAGTCCTCCTATCATGTGTATCCAGTGATCTGTCACCTCTGACTGTATCCCCTTTATCCAACTTGTATCCAGACCGAGACCTGCTACCATAGGCTCCATTATTTTTCTCTTCCTTCTCTTGACTAATCGTCAATTGTCCCTATCTTTGTAAATCTGACAAGCTTGGAAGAATCACTGCATTGACTTATGCCTTTTTTTCCTGAGCCCTTGTAAGTCTTTCCTAAGCCTCAACCAACCTGTCATTGTTTTCTTTGCAACTTATAATCTCTGCCCTCAAACTCCTCAATGTATCTACTATACCAGGAGAATATTCATCTCCTTGTTTCCCAACTGATCTGTAGGGAGAGTCACGGGAACTATAGTCTACCATTTTTCTCGTCATCTTTGATTCTCTTCTTCCTACAAGTAGGCCATGTCAGATAAACCAAATAGATACCAAAATCAAAACCACACCTTAATTATGTTCAAGGGATGCTTATCTCATCTACAAAATGAGTCCACATTAACATGGTACATATATAATCATAATCATATAAATATAACAACATCATGCATGACCATACCAATTGTATACCATGATCCCATGCATGACAACCATAACCTTGACAACATCATATTTTACCCAAAGAGAGCGCAACCCGCTCTGATACCACCATATAACTGCCTCCTCCCACATTTACCCACTTTCACTGGTTTGTCTGATGTAAACATGAGCTGAGGGTCACTATGATAAGACTCAACCTCCTATATGACCTTAAGGAAATTGAGTTGACAACTTAAGACCTTATTGACTTCCCTTAGGTGTTACAGGACCTCTAAGAGCTACCCAACCCCTCCAGGTATACAATCCCTGAGATAACTCTCTTTTGCACTGCCTGGAATCTCAGTCACTCCCTTGACAAGGCCTCCAAGGGAATTTAAGCCTCCAATCACTCCCATAGGCTTGCTTCCCAGTGACTATGGACTTTTCAAGTCAATTTTGTGTCAGTGACCTCGAATTCTGAGCCACCTTTTTAGGGCTAGGACTCAAACCTCTGCCCAAAACTCAATGAAACTTCCAAAAATTATGAATAACATAAGCTTCTAAACCAAAAAATTGAACAAGGACTTGACCTGACCCCTCCCCACTAGGACATGCATTCTGTCAAAGACATGGTAAAGATGCAACCTACAGGTCATGAATGCATATCTTAATATAAGGATCTGAAACTTATCTAAGGCTTAGCAAGAAGGACTAATGAATTCTAAAAATAGTTTTCATAACACTAATTAAGTCATTCATTCATTAACCATACATTCATTACTCAAAATGTGATAAGATCCATACTTAAATTTGTCATATAATCATGCTTATAACTAGCATATTACCATGTAGATAACAATGATAGAACATCCATTAGAGCTACATAATAACAAGTATAATTACTAATCAAAGACCAGAGGAACTTAGCTCTTATTAACCACATGAAAAATCCAACCAAATCAGGGACTTCCATGTACCACCCAACCATAGATTGGGCTGAATCAAATCTTTCTTTCAACCAATCACCCTCGTGCCATATTCCAAGCTTGAATGTGGGATGTCATGGGATAAACCAATCCATAAACAACCAAGGGAATCCAGAGGTTAAACCACCTCCAACCTCACCATACCATTATCTCACCTAAACCAGTTCCGATATCACAAAACTAAACCAAGCTTGGATGCCTCAGAATTCCTTCACCATCCCTTGAGGAATTTTCTTGTCTCCACCGACTTGTTGAGGGCTTCCCAGAGAAAACCAGCTCGACCCCCAACCCTTGGGAGTTTCCTGAGACCACCTCACCCAAATCCAAAACCTTTTGACAATCCAAAGTTGAACCAAGAAAGAATCTCATCACGCCATGCCTATCCAAAAATGGAAAGACAAGGCTAAAACCATTGTTGAAACCTGGAAAAACCCATGCCAATGATAGAAAATGAACCAAATACACACATGCACATACCATGCATGCCAAAACCAGCTAGGAAATCATACATGCAACTTGTTACCTACAAGTATTCTCGTTGAAGCTGCTTGATCTAACCTTTCCTTGCTTGATCCTTGCTCTCCTTTGTTTTCCTTTTCCTTCCTTTGCTTTACTTGTCCTTCCTTTTCTTGCTTGCTTTCCTTATCCTCCTGGTTCTCTTCTTCTCTCTGAAACTAATTCCAAAACAAAACTGACAAAAGGCCCCAAATTGATTCTCTTATGTCTTTTTATTGTTGATGCCTCTAATTTCTTCATTTTCCTTAATTTTCCTTCAATTTCCTCCTCACATGCAACCTTTGACCTTTCACCTCCCTTTTCTCCTAATATCCTTTATTTGCATAAATAAAATGCGAATAATGCCTTATTGCATTTTCAAAGCCTTTGCCATTGCCTTTTCTGATTTCACCTTAGCCATAATAAACAACAAGCAATGTGCACTAGGATATTTTTCCCAACATTCAGCTTGGAATATGTGTCCCATGACCTTGGTATTATTTTGCCTTTGTTAACTTTATTACATGAAATTTTAACCCGACGTTGTTACAGTGGTGTTGATGTTGTACTAGGAGTCCAATGGTTACAATCTTTGGGGACAATAGCATTTAATTTTCAAGAACTTTTCTTGAAATTTGTTTGGGAAGGAAAGGAACTTTAATTAAGGGGTATCGCAAGGAAACCAGGAAAGATAATCATCTCCAATGGCATGACAAAGCTTCTGAAGAAAGAACAATGGGGCATAATTGCACAATTATGCTCACTAGAAGTTCAAACATCGAAATAATCTATTTCTCTAGATCCCTAAAAAGTCTTGGACAATCATTCAAAAGTATTCGAGACTCCCAAAGGACTCCCACCTTTTCATGATCATGATCATGCTATTCATTTCATTCCAGGAAGTGTTCCTACAAACATCATATCTTACAAATATCCCTATGTCCATAAGAGTGAAACTGAATGTATGGTTACAGAAATGCTAGAGGTTAGTATAATTCAACCTAGTCAAATTCCTTTCTTTGCTCCAGTAGTATTGGTACACAAGAAGGATGGATCATGGCATATGTGTCCAGATTATAGGAATCTCAACAAGATCACCATTAAAGATAAATTTCCCATTCCTGTCATTGATGAATTGTTGGATGAATTACATGGAACAATTTACTTCACCAAGTTGGATCTTCATTCAGGATATCATCAAATTAGAATGACGAATGACGACATTCTGAAAACAACATTTAGAACTCATGAGGTCATTATGAATCTTTGGTCATGCATTTTGGCCTTACTAATGCACCTTCAACATTTCAAAGTTTGATGAATTCCATTTCTAAACCCACCCTTAGAAAATTTATGTTAGTATGTTTTGATGATATACTAATCTACAACAAGTCTTGGAAGGATCATGTTCAACATGTTTACAAGGTGCTCAAATTGTTGGAGGAGAAACAATTATATGTAAAAACCTCCAAATGTTTCTTTGGAGTACAGGAGGTTGATAGGGTATTATCACAAGTTTGCTAAGAATTATGGGAGAACAACAACACCTCTAACAACATTATTGAAGAAAGACACGTTTTCTTGGACTCCGGAAGCAACTAAGGCCTTTGAACATCTTATAAAGGCAATGTGCCAAGCACTGGTCTTAGCTACACCAGACTTCATAAAAACATTTATTGTGGAATGTGATGCCTCAGGAAATGGAATTGATATTGTTTAATGCAAGAAGGAAGACCCATTGCTTTTGAAAGACGTACAATCAAAGGAAAGTATTTACACAAACCTATTTATGAAAAGGAAACGTTGGGCGCAATACTACATGCACTAAAGAAATAGTAGCATTATCTAATGGGAAGACACTTCAAGGTAAAAACACATCACGATAGTCCTAAATACTTTTTGGAACAAAGATTATCTTCAGAAGAGCAACAAAAATGGGTCACAAAGATATTGGGTTATGACTTTGAAATCATCTACAAAAAAGGGAAGCAAAATGTTGTTGCTAATGAACTCTCAAGAAAGGATGAGGATAGGGAAGCAAAATGTTGTTGCGGATGCACTCTCAAGAAAGGATGAGGATGTGGAAGCATTTCTTTGTGCCATTTCTATTATCCAACCTGATTGGATAACCAGAGCAAGGGATGAATGGAAGAATGACCAAGAGGTGTGGACACTCATTCAAAATTTGCAGCAAGATTCCAATACATCTAATACATTTAGCTGGAAAATTAATTTATTATGGTACAAAGATCACTTATATCTTTGTAAGAATTCCCAACTCAAGCAAAAGATTCTTTTGGAATTTCACACCTCCCCCTTAGTAGCACACTCAGGATTTTTAAAAACTTACCACAAGGTCAAGAAGGATTTTTTTTGGGATGGCCTTAAATCTGATATTCAGAAGTTTGTGGCAGAATGTTTGGTTTTCCAACAAAATAAAGTTGATACAATTAAGACCCTGGGTTAGTTACAACCTTTAGACATTCAAAATCATTGTTGGGAGGAGGTATCAATGGATTTTATCATGGGTTACCCAAGTTTGAAGGAAAGAGTGTCATCACAGTGATAGTTGATAGACTTAACAAGTATGCACACTTTCATGTATTATCTCATCCTTTTAAAGCCAGTATAGTTTCTATTTCATTTAAGGAAACAGTTCAAAAGCTACATGGAAACCCATAGATTATTGTAAGTGACAAAGATCCCAGTTTCACTGGAATTTTTCTAACAGAATTATTTTCTTGTCTTAGTACTTAATTAGCTCATAGCTCATCTTATCATCCTCATTCTTACGAGAAAACTAAGATAGCGAACAAATGTTTGGAAGGATATCTTTGTTGTTTTGTATCTGATAAACAAACACAATGGGTCAAGTGGTTTCCTCTAGCTAAATGGTGGTATAACACTTCCTTCCTTACTGCAACAAAAATGACCCCATTTATGGCACTTTATGGATATCATCCACCATCCATCACATCATCTTTAATAAAAAGTTCTAAGGTTCAAGAAGTGGAAGATCACATCGAACATCAACAATAAGTTCTCTAACTCTTAAAGGATAACCTCACTTTGGGGCAAAATCGAATGAAACAATAGGCAAATCAAAATCGCAGTGAAAGAAGTTTTAATATAGGCGATTGGGTATTTTTACGACTACAACCATACAAACAAATGTCCCTCAAGGAAGCTAAGAAGGATAATAAATTACCACCCAAGTATTATGGTCCTAACAAGGTTTTGCAAAATATTGGTACTATGGCATACAAATTGGATCTGCCTGCATCTTCCCGAGTACACCTAATTTTCCATGTTTCATGCTTAAAGAAGGTTATTGGTGAGAAGCTCCCAATTCAAATAGTGCTGCCAGAAATTGACGAAGAAGGAAAAATCATATTTGAGCTTGAAGAAGTCACGAAAACAAGAGCCCGATAACTACAAAATTGATTAATTTTAGAGTATCTCATTAAGTGGAAGAACTCACCTGTTGAAGATTCCACATGGGAGGAAGAGAATTTTATACATAATCATCCATAACTACTCAAGCATTGAGGACAACACTTTTTTGAAGGAGAGGGGCATGTTAGGTCCCTATAATACTAGTGTATTCCCCTTATTGTTATTGTTATTGTATCCCCCTATTGTTATTGTTGTGCTCATGTATCCCCCATGTTGTTATTATTGTGCCCCATAGAAGCCCATTATTGTTATTGTTGTGCCCTTACATTATTATTGTTATGTAGGCTCTGATTATATTGTGACCCCTTATACTCCTATATATACCAAGGAGATCCTATCATTTGAATCATCCAAGAATTGTTCATTTATGTAATGTAAAGGAGGTTTCCCACTTGAAGAGGCTAATTTTTAAGTCGTTGATTTGTCTTTTTTTCTATTTTGTGAGTTGGTTTCATAACACCTACAACCTCAAGTGACTTTGGAGCCATTTGAGAAGTGCGGCATGGATTTCATTGGGCCAATTGATCCCCCATTTGGGAAAAAGAGGTATATCATTGTGTGCACCGATTACTTGACCAAGTGTGTTGAAGCAAATGCAGTAAAGGTAGCAACTAAGCATAAAGTGGTTGAATTTCCAAGGGAAAACATATTCTACAAGTTTGGTTTTCTGAGGGAATTGGTCAATGATCTAGGGGCACAATTCACCTCAAATTTGATTGAAGACATCATGGAGTAGCACCAAATCAAACACAAGAAATCCACTACCTATCATCCTCATGCAAATGGAAAGTGGAGGTCACAAATACAACCTTGGAGAACATTTTGATGAAGGTTGTTAGCAACAACAGAAGGCATTGGGCAGACTAACTTGTAGAGACCGCTTGGGCCTACAATACCACCTAGAAGACCACCACTAGATTAACCGCATTCGAGTTGGTTTATGAGAAGAAATCCATGTTGTCCAATAAGTTTGAGTACAATACCTTAAGGATGGCAGCACGGTTGGATTTAGACCTCACTGCAGCACAACTAGGAGGGTTGCTCTAGCTCAATGGTTTGAATGAGTTCAGATTGCAGGCTCTCATGCACACTGAGGTAGTCCAACTATAGAGGAAGATTTGGCATGATAAATGCATTAAGGAGAGAGCCTTCCAAGAGGGTGATTGGGCCCTTCTGTATGATTCAAGGTTTAAATATTTCAAAGGGAAATTGATGACAAGGTGGTTGGGCCCCTGTTTAGTGGAAAAATGTTATGAAAATGGATCTTTCCAAGTAAGAACAATTGATGAGGAAGGGATTCCATTGATTGTTAATGGTTACTGGTTGAAGTTATACAAGAAGCCTCCATCAAAAGAGGAATTTACTAGATCAATATGTAAGGAGTTGAATGTAATTGGGGGTTTCAAAACCATTAGTTCATCCAACCTCTGATCAACAAAAGAAGGTAAAGAAAAAAACTAAAACTAAAAAACAAAACTAAAAGTCTTAGGCAAAAACCTCCATGAGGCACCTAAAGCCATCTCTTGGGTTGAAAACCTTCATGAGGCACCTAAGTCCAAATCTAGGGTTTAAAACCTCCATGAGGCAACCCAAGAGAAGAAAAGAGAAAAATAAATAAAAAGATTCCGAGGTGAAAACCTCCTTTGAGGCACCTGGGGCAGGTCTGCAGATTGAAAACCTATTTAGATGAAACCTAAAGGCCTAAAAAAAAAAAAAAAGAGAAAAAGTAGAAAAAATGTAAAAAGAGAAGGAGAAAGCACCATAGAGGTAAAGGAGCCCTTACATTAGTTCTACTAATAAGTTTTTTTGCAGGGTTCTAATCATGGTCAAAGAATAGAAGCCAAAGGAAGGAGGGGGTCCACATCCCATTTTTCAACCTCCCAAGCTAACCTCCTACATTTCCTTCATCACTCAATCCATCTCCCTACATTCCTCCATCATCAAACAACTCATCTCACTCAATTTTGCCTCAGCCCTGCAATGTTATAGGATTGTCCTGAAATGCTACAGGATTGACCAGAATTGCTATAGGATTGAGATGAACATAGGAAAAGGGGTCATATATCATATTTTGCTTGGGGTAATGAAAGGAGAGGTTCACCACACCTCCATCATCTTTCATCCACGTCATTTAACCATTATTCCATTCAAAACTTCACCTCTTTTCATAAATAAATAAAAAAACTCCATTTCCACCACTTTTTTCACAAGTTTCCACCACCACCAGAATTTCTAGTCCCTGTCAATAGGCTCGCCATGAATTATCCAAGCCTCTGATTGTATTTCATGAAGAATTTTTTATTTTGGAAGGATCTGCATGACTACTACAGGAAATTATCCAATCCTATAGCAGCCTGCACAAACCCTACATAACCACTGTCGAAGACACCTGACAGCTCTAGAATGAAACCTTGACCATCCTTGAGATTTTGGGAAGCCACACCATTCATGACGAGAAACTACAGATTCATTGATCACCTCTAACAATAATAGATTGATCCTTGAAGAACCTGCATCAAAATACTTCACTCAGTAGGGCACCTATCAGAGAATATTCATAAAAAAGACCGGTGCATGAAAAAATAGCATGAAAGATAACACCTCTAGAAGCCAAAAAATCGATTATTGAAGCAACATGCAAGCATCAACAACAGCTCGACATCACCAAGTTGGCTCAGGTGTGACACTCCTCACCTCTTCCTTTAAGTGCATAATGGTTCAATAGTGTTTTTAATGGATGAGGGACGAATTTTATAGGTTGGAGGTGGCTAGTGAACTTGGCCACCCTCAAATAGTTAAAGTGCAGTTCACTCACCTTCCATGGAGCATGGAAAAGTCAAAACAAGGGGGGTGATAATTATGAGGAGTGGGGGCCAATGGTCCAAAAAAGGAAATGTGTGTATGGTAGGTAGGGACCAACTCACAAAGCGCGTTGAGCCCACTACCACAAGAAGAAATAAAAATGACAGGCTCGAGTCCATTTGTACTGAGAAGTTCATTCCCAAAATGGTTGAGAGGCCCACTAAGACATCGAGATTTGAGCTACCTATGACCAAGGATCCCATAAGGTGCTAAAGAGAAGCTACAAGGTCAACTAGTAGGTCCAAAGTAGGTGCTACAAGAACAGAGATAGTTGTTAGAGGATCACATAAATTGCTACAGAATTGCAGAGCAATTGCTACAAGATCGGGCCAAGAGGGGAAAGAGGGTCTGAATTGACAAAACATTTCCTCCAAACACTCACAATCATGAAGAAATCACCTGCGGAAAGGTAAGTAGTTTTTTTCTCCTCAACTTTCATGGTAAAAAAATGAAATGATTTGGTGGAAATATTGCATGTATAGACAACTTGTAGTAAACTGATGTTGAGTTGAATTTCTCTTAAAAAGTATTTTTTTTATATCTAGGAGGCAAGGTGGTATCAGAGATAGTTTACTTAAAATTTGGCATATAATTTTCCTCCCTTTAACTAGAGGAAGAGTGACAACCCTCTCACCCCTGTCTTGAAACCCTAGGTTGCTCAAAACACAACCTTCACTAGAAACTTCTTTAAGAAACTTGATGAAGTAGCAATAGGAAACATGGAAGGGTATTTCAATTGAAAGGAGCCCACAAACACTAAAAAAAATCCATCAACATCCTTTTTTATAGATATATTTCTAAGCCACCAATGGATGGGGTTCTTTGAAAAATTAAAGGGGTGTGATGATGATATAACCCATGAATTTACCATAACCCTTCACTCTCAAGGGGAAGACAATGCCACCATTTTGGTGAGGGGACTTGCCATTCATTTGAATGAAAATATCATTAGCAGAGTAAAACCCATCCATTTAGGAGTTAAATGGGGGCAAGGAAGATAGGACAAAGGTCGTCACATTTAAGAAAAATGTCTTCCTACCTGAAGAGAATCCAGTTGAAGACAAGAATCAAGTTAGAAGGGACAACCTTCCTTAACCTTGGGATGAATTGGCCTATGGCACCCTAAAGTACATATCTTGTGAAGGAAGGTTCAATGTTGTGTATGTCTATCAATTTAGACTACTCTATGAGCTAAGGTTCCAAATAGAGTTTCCCATCCCAAGCAGGCTCGTTATCCCACATTTTCTCCTTCAGTCCATCATTGAAATGAGCCAGAGAGTTAGAGAAGGGAATCACCAGTACATTTCCCAGCATGGCATCAAAAGGATAATTTTTATGAATGCCTTAAGTCACCTCATGAGCCTTATGTTATGGACTAATTTTGTGGACATGGATAGGGAGGCCTTCATTGAGACACAAGCCCAATCTTTGACAGAACATGAAGAGACAACCAAATATGGCAGTTCTAAGGAAGAAGAAGAGGTTGAAGAAGTCGAGAAGAAGAAGTTGAAGAGAAGGATGAGGAAATTGAAGAAAAATCTAGAAAAGAGAGAAAGGAAAAGGAAGGGAAAACAAATGCAATAGAAGAGACCCTTGGGGAGCCCTCTAGACCTTAGAGGAAGAGGAAACAAGAGAAATAGGTAAGCCTCTTAGGAGGGGATGTAAACAAGAAGTGGATGCCACCTTGGAAGCCCTTATCACACCCATCAAACCAAAATAGAGGCAACCCAAGCAAGGTCCCTTATACTTCAAAAGGAGGAAAAGCACTAAGATCAAACAAGGGATGCCTCAGGCTCCTTCAAGAGTCCCAACCATAATTTAGGAATCTATCAGCCACTGAGGAGGAGAATTGGGACGAGGAAAAAGGAAAAATGAGGAATTCACCTCCCTCAAAGCCAAGGGAAAGCATCCCCAAACATACCAAAGGAAGCCAACCACCAGGGAAGCTAAATTCAAGCAATCACAAGAAGAAACTGCCCTACTACATGAAAGAACATAATTGCTACAGGATAAGGAGAAATTGCTACAAGAAGGGACAACAACACCTCAGGAGGGAGAAGGAGGTCCACAAGGACTCCAAGAGCTTGATCCACAACCTGATCTTGGATCTTATTACAAGTTTGTTGAAGCAGGAAGAATTATACCTGAAAAGTTTGCAATTCCCCTCCTATTTGAGTTAGAAAAGGAGAGAAGTTGAACTCACTGGTGGATGTAGATTGCAAAATCAAATAAAGTGGAGGATGTAGGCCTCATGGAGGAAAAGATGCAACAAATGGGTAAGGAAATGGTTGAATTAAGATTCAAAGAGTCAATCAAGAGGGAGCAGATGCAACTAGAAAATCAAAGGTTAAGAGAGCAACTATAGGAAAAGGAGGCACAACTTGCCACCATGGAAAGCTTCTCCATAGAGGCCATCCAGTGCAGGAAACCATCCAAATCATATGCCATCTTCCTCAAATAATAATGGCTGAAATTTCAAATAAAGACATTGGCACAATATGGCTCTCTCCCATTTCAATATTATAGGAAGTTCATTGACTTCTGCCAACAAGCAAGCATTGAAGATAGGGCCAAATTAGTTGAATTCTACATGCACAACATGATCCTCACAAAAACGAACATTGAGACCCCAATTCAAGGTTGGAAGATGCACATCTAATGGCCCTATCCTCTTCGCTTGTCCATGAGCAAGCAAGGGCTGAGGAAGTGAAGAAATTTATGGCCAAGGAGGCAAGTGAACCTCTATATGTCATAGCAAAACTAACAAATCCCAAGGTTGTCATAAGAAACCATAGCCTCATTTTTGTAGATCCTAAACTAGCCCCTCGCTACCTAGAAAAGTAAGAGCAATCCATCCTTCATTTTGAATTCATTTTTAGGCTTTTGGGGATTGAGAGTTTTCAAGCCTAACAGAGGAGGTGGCACGCTCTGCCCCACAGTCTACAAATCAGGGAATACCACTCCCCTAAGAGGTTGAGGAATGCCATAGAAAGGACCCCACTCTACAGGAGAATTGTTCAAAGATTGAAGATCAATTGGATTGGGCTAAATCTTAGTCCTCCCTTGCTATTAGGCTTACAAGAGAGAAGAGATCAAGCATAGGAACAAAGGGAGTGGGCAACCATAGAGGCAAATGCAATTTTTTATCCACTAGAGGTGCCTTTGGATGTCATAGAGGGAACCAGGGCCATGCACGAGCTACAAATTAGTGATTAAGTTGCTCAGAGGGTAGAAACACCTTCAATAGGGGGTGATGATGGGCCCCATAAATAGGTATATTATAAGGCCAATTTTTCTATCCTCTATACTATAAATTATTCTTTACTCACATTATTTAACATCTTTTTGGCTATAATGTGCTTAGTAGGAATACTAAAGGATGTTTTTCATACTTCGTGGCCTAATGTGGTTAATGTACAAGAAAAATATCATTTTTTAGTACATTTACTATGCAGAGGAACGCGTGAGGCATCTAGAGGAGATGTAGGAGGCTTGTCCCCTGTATTTACTCTCCTTCAACTGTACTTGATCCCTAAAATCACTCATCAACATCTCAAGGTCTACTAGCAACCAATGAACTCAAGTAATTGTGAGGAACTAAGGGAGCTAGATCCACTTTTTCGAGATTTTGGAGGGAAGTAGTCCTCTTTCCAAGGAGGTCTCCCCTCAATCATCTTTGTACAAATAAAAAAGCATAAGGGCTCACTAGGATTCAAACTTTTGGACGAAGGAAGAGCTACAAAGAGCCAAGAGATTGAGACTATCATTTTCCCTTTGCATGATGTATTTGGACTTCATTTTAGGTTAATGAAAATTGTATTGTTGTCTCACATCTGAGTTTGTTTTAGAGGGTTGAGTCCCCTTGGGTTAGGGCCCAACCCAGAGGCTCAAGTCTCTCTTTGTGTATCTTATCTATGCATTATTTTTAGTAGTAGCATTTCCTTCTTTCTTAGTAGAAGTTTACTTGTAAAAAAAAATTGTTGCAAGCCTGATTACCACCTCTCTTGTGGGAAGTGTGGTTAAAGAGTCTACAGTAGCAAGCCAAAAATATGTGGTTATTTTCCTTTGCATATTGCTAGGCTTTAGATCATTGCTCTCTTACATACTTTGTTTCTACATATCTAGGAGTTAAAATCACATTCTTCATCAAGCGTTCATCTATGTGGGTCAAATTCATGCGGAAAGATAGATTGACTCTTGATGAAATAAAATTCAACTTATTCTTTACTCTTTGGTTTCATAAAATTCAACTCATCCTTTCTTGTCTAGTTTATTTTGCTGCAATTTGATCATTAGTTTGGCATTCTTTTTAACAACAAAAAGGGATTGATTGTTGGTTTGCAGATACTATCAATGGCTTGTAGGGTTGGCACACCCATCCTACATCTTTCTTGTCATCGTCAACCTCTTCCTTGTCATCTCAAATTGCACTTAAAACTCTACCACCGAAACCACATTTTTGGGTCTTTGAAAGACATTGTGAGCATTTGCTTTTGTGCAAGATGGACCTTTGAGAGGTGCTACGACTAGAAAAGGCCTCATACAACCTTAATACACCCTCACCTACCCTTTCCCACCTTCAGAACATTTTTTCCACCCTCAGGATGCTCACAGATCCAATCTTGTAGAAAAACACGTCAATCGTATATCATCTGGTAGAAATCTTGTAATAATCCTATAACATCCTTTAGCACTATCCAAAATTTAAAATATTTTCTCTAGAAGCTTGATTTTTGTCTCTTAGGCTTGAATAATAACCCCCAAGATCTGAATCCATGATTAGGGAGGGACAAAGACCACTTTAGACCTACCTTTTCTTCACTGCAAGTACAAATATGCAATTAGGGTTAGAGGACGCATTTCCACATTTGAATAGTAATGATGGCTTTCATATGAATGGCACATGGACCCTGTCACTAAATCTAAGATTCTTTAAAAACATTGATAAAAAGGGTGATTCATTAATGCAAAGTAAATTAGTATTGATTCTCGAATTCCTACATTCTTAAGGTTTGAGTTGCAAGTGCTGGTGTTGAATAGATTAATTTCCTTCTTAAATCAACTTTCCACATTCTGCAATTAGAGTATTGATTTACATTTTTGCAATTAGCATAAGGTTTACATTATGCAAGTAGAATAATGTCCTTCATTTATGCAATTAGCACAATCTTTACATTTTTGCAATTAGAGTGAGTCTTTACATTTGAATGAGTATCATTTTCATTTTTGTACGTAGAATAGTATTTCCATTGCCACAGTTAGGGTAGAACTCTCTCTCTTTTCATGCAATTTCCTTCCTTGAGCTAGTCTAAAGAGTGGTCTTTGTATGCCTTGATCTGGTCCATTGATTAAAGGTGGCATGAGTATAACTTGACCTATTGTGCATATAGTATTGTCACCTCTTAAGTTTGTATGAACCCTAGGTTGATAATTAAAGTTGGTAGCCTTAGGAGTCTCAACATTCTTATTGTGATACTGAGGCTCATCAAGTTGCGCAGAGATTTGGGTAGGATTCAATGGGGAAAGCATCAAATGGTGTTTCCTCATGGATCATTACCTTTCTACGACGGCCCACATTATTCAGTAGCAGGAGGATCAGTGTCAGTTGATGCAGTCAGGTTCCAATGTGACAGTTGCAAACTAGTTGCAATTAGATGTTGAGAAGTGCAAAGAGATGTTGGCAGTTGAGCAAGAGGCTCAATGCAGAGTCAACAACAATGAAAATTTCTTAATGGACAGTGCAGAGGCTAGTAGCATTCAAATGCTCAAGAGACAGTTGGAACATAGAAAGGTTGATTCAGTATTTTGGATGCTTCTTAGTTGTAGTAGTTGCAGTAGCAACAACAATAGTTGAGAGGGATTTGCGGTGTTGGCAGTAGTACAAGATGTATATTGCAGTGTTAGCAGCAACACAAATACAACAGTTAGTTCAACTACTGTCAGTGGCAGTTGAATCCAAGTTAGCATAGTGGTTGATGGATAGTGACTGAGGGAACATCACAGTGACTAAGGGAACAATGTAGTTCCTAAGGGAATAAAATAATGACTTAGGGAGCAATGTAGTCATTTTCAGCAGAGTTTCTAGTCAAACATCAACAACATGTATGGGAGGATAATGCAGAGACAGGGTGTTGTAATATTTTAGCACTAGAACACCTTCCTCACTAAGAGGGAGTATTAGTTTATGTAGCATCAGATGGTGCTCTAGTCTCAAGACTTTGTGGAGAGGCTAAAACACAACAGTTCTCCAAAACCCAAAAATAGTTTATGAAAATTCCACCTAGAGATGGCTCAATTAAATTAAATTTGTGTGTAAGCTCAAAAAGAGTTGTTGATTACTTTTATTAAGCGTTGATTTTATGTGAACTTGTATTAAAGTCTTCAAAGGGGTGTTGACGTTTGGAGTTCAGTGTGACTCTGACACAAACCATGTAAGAAAAATTCTTTCATATTTTCATTCGATGAAAAAGATCTCTTCCAAGGAGAGGTTATGTGCATCATTTCATTAACATATATCCAAATGCAGTAAACACACACACAAAATGCAAACATAGAATTCTCTCTAACAACTAACCCAAAGTATACATAATCAAACCAGCTAAAACAGAAAGCTAAACAAGTTTTTCATTTTCTTTTTCCTGAAAAACAAATGCGCCTAAGCTATCTTCCTAAAAAGAAAATTGGTCATGCAAGCATCCAACCAAACACAATGCATAGTTGCAGATCCCAAGGATAGACTATAGGAAACCTTTCAACCCAATAATCCACAGGATTAGGTGGATGTCAAGGTATTGGTTGAATAACACTTGTCAAAAGGAAAATCTGAGTGTTAGTAGTAGGATTAACGCTCTATCTAAGAGGCTAGGGAGCATTATAACGCCTTGTATTGCACAGTAAGGGTGCATTACAGAGGCATAGGTTGCTAAAGGGGTCAGTCAAGGTTTGATCAAAAGCTGTGAATAGTAGAGGAGGTTTGGAAGCATACTGAGTGGTAAAAATTGGAACCAATAGGAACAGGAAAGGCTGGAGAGAAAGAGAAATATGGGAACTAAGTAGTAGTCCCCAGCGGGGTTGCAAATTTTTCAATAGGGTTTATTGCATGGGTGGTTGTGCATGCAATACCCTCTCGGATCTTCAGGGAACTCAAGGCATACTGTTTGATATTAACTGCAACTATCACAAAGAAACATACATATATTCATATTAACCCATGATTGACAAAGAAAAAGGAGAAGAGTTACCTTAGTCCTTCGTGTAGTTCTGCTAGAGATCTCACTGTGGCAAAGTGGAAGACCTCTCCGCCAACTCCTAGATCAGAACCTGCACATAAACAAGCTAAAGTGTAATCTTCACAACCTATTAACCTTAACAATCAAAGCATTAATATACCAGAGAATATAAACCAACATGCCTCTAAGCTACTTATCAATCATGTCATTGAACCAACTTGTAAAGAAATACAATATTCACACCATCAAGTAGAAAAAACATAAACATATCTATATTATTAGATAGAATAAGGATGATTACAACCATATTGGCTATATCAAGCCTCCTCTAGCCCTTCAGTTCCTCTCTCTCTATCTCTCTCTCTATTACAATACTTAAGCTCTTCAAACTTTTGACAACCATTCGACCTTTTTTACAATGGTCGAGCCTCCAATTTATAGATGGAGAGAGGCTCATCCTTGCTAATTCCTCCATGATTTCCTAATGAGGCAAAAACTAGGAACTTGCCTTGATTTATTGTTGTTTCCCTTTCCATGTGTCTTCAAATATGTTTATAAATATCCCAAGTCAGTATTGAGGTGCAGGTTTTCGGCTTTTTGAGTTGACATTTGAGTGAAAAGCAGGATTTTAGTTAGTTAACTTGTGTTTTTACCTTTGGACCTTATCAAAATCTAGTAACACTTCCCTTTAGGAAAAATAAAGCATTAACCTAGGGATTAACGCTTTTGGCTGAGAGATGAACAAGGTTATAACTCCTTTTGTCTATTTCTTGTGTGTGTTACCTTGGAAAATAGGCCTGTAACTTAGGTCTTTCTTCCAACTAATGTGTCTTTCTCCTCTGAGTTGTTGAGGAGGTTATTTTGTTGTATAACATATGCCCCCTAAAGTGTGAGGTCAGCGACGAAGATGATGGACGAAATACTTTGTAAATGTAGTAGAAGAGAGAGAGGATTGGAACTTCGGGACTCAAGGAGACCTAAAACAAGCAACATATGTCAAAAATATAAGAACATGTCCTGAGTCGGGCATTCCCATGCTCACTAGCTGTGTTAGAGTGATATCTCCAAAAGAGGTATGGTTGTCATGTCCACCAATAGGCACAATGTGGCAGTTGTGTCATAATATGATCAATCTAACGAGTTGTCTCCGAAAACAATATACGCAGCTTGGGAGAGGAAACAAGGCAGAGTGATGTAAGCCTCTACCCAAGGTCTTGATCGCTGCTTATCTAAATAACATATTTCTACACATGTGAATAAAGGAGTTGAAGTCGAACATGTGAGAAATCGTCTGATTACCAGTCAATGATGAAAATTGTTAACAGACACGAGGATGGCCAGCGATAAGGATGTTGGTCTCCAAGATGCGCAATACAATCTAGCAAGTGTGAGAAGGATGTTGTCGTCGAAGACTCGTAGAATATTTCAATTGGGAGACAATGATGAAACCCACAATTAAATGCAGGGTAACCTGCCATTGAGGGTTGCAAGTTCCAGGGTACTTATGTGTTTTTGGATCCGCTTCCTAGATATAGTGTTGCAGTCGATACGAAGAGATATGTCGAAAGGCAGGCAATGAGGTGTCCTACATCAGTTGACATGAAAGAGGACAAAAATGATTGTTTTCGAGGTAGATTAGAGCAATGGGTTACACAAACAGAAGGAAATATCAGGCATATGATGGTATGGTTGATATAGGAAGCAGAGGATAGATGAATCCGTTGAACAATAGAAGGCACGACATCAAGGTTATCAGGCAGCTTAGACTCATGAACACCAAGGAGTGGTAGGATACACGGATGTAGGAACATTAGAGTATGGAGGCTAAACTCATAGGATGGTAAGGTTCGACAAGAAGCTAACAAAATAGAGGGAGTGCCATGGTCAAGGGATTGAATACTGCCAAAAGATCCTTTAGAATATAGATATTGAGCCACTGTTCTATCCAATTTTCCCCCATATTATTAAGTTTAACTACTCCAGACGGGTAGACTCAATGGTCTTTTCATATTTAGAGAGTCTGAAAATATCGTAAAGACAACTCCAAGGGGGTATCCTTGTCATGGTTGATGACTGGGTGCGATAAGGGTTAATAGTATACCCAACACAGTTCCTTTTCTGTAAGTTAGTCCATTGAGTCTAGATAAAGTGATAAACCTATGCTCAATAGACATCTACCTCGTTTTGTTACGAGTACGAGGAGACAAAGTGAAATCGATATTCTTCACGAAATTTTAACGAGTTAGACGAAGAAAAACTCGATATGTCTTTTTCATCTTTAGGGAGCGAGGAAAAGAGATAAAAAGAAATGCTCAAATCTTCTTCGTAAGAGTTTTACGAGCCGGAAGAAGGTAACTCAGGGGTTTTTTAGTTTAAGAGCGTGAAAAAGTCCCAAAAAAGAACGTTCTCATATCTTCTTCGTAGGTTTTACGAGCCCAAAGAAGGTAACTTGGGGCTTTTTCAGTGCAAGGGCGAGAAAAAGTCCCAAAAAATAACACTCTCATCTGGAGTAAAACTTGGTCATCTCTGCATAAAGACACTAAAAATATCATCAGAGCATAAGTAAAAATTAACAGAATATCAATATGGCACATGTTTAAACAAGATAGGAATGAAAAGCTTCAATTTCAATGACTAGCTAGAGTGATTCATACCTCTAGAGTGACTATAAGAAGGGTGACAGGCCCTCATTTTCACTTTTTGAGGTTGGTGAGAGTGCTCTAGAGAGAAAAAGGAGCAGAAATTTCCTGATTTATTGCAAACAATCCAAGCGACCATTCAACGTCCCATCAGTTCCAGGTAGATGGCTTGATCCCTAACTTGCATTTAAATACTTAATTCAATAGTTTGTTGGTCAATTTTGCAGTTTTGAGGAAGCCGTAGGTGGCTTGGTCGGCTAACGTAGTCGCCCAAGCTATGGCGTGCGTTAAACACCCTACCTGTGAAAGGGAGGGGCATTAGCACGCCCTGTGGGCACTGGAGGGCCGCGTTAGCCGACCAAGTGCAAGTTGATCTTGGTTTTGTTGATTTCCTAGCGATTTATACCAGCTAAAGAATGATTCAAGGGTTGTGTTGTGAAGGAATCAAACTTGCAAAATGAGTCTGTGGAGAGAAAGAGATCATGATGCTGAGGAGCTACAAATTCTAAACAATCTAACATGTTTGGTAGCTTTTCAACGATGTGGGTTGTTTAAGTATGCCATACTTGACCTGATGAAGAGTCAGGAGGATCTCCTCAGTTGGATTATCCAACAGTGCGATGAACGACGGGGTGTGTTTAGGATTGGGGACCATGAGCTCTCAATCGAGAGAGACGACCTATATTTCTTCATTGGTTTATCATGCAAAGATGCATGAGTAAACTTGACAAGAGGGAGAGCATATCCTAGGACCACCGTGGAGTTGATCCAAATATATCGTAGAGATGGAAGTCAGCCAGTGAGCAACAGGATTCCAATAAAACTTATCAGAATAAGACCAATGGGGTCTATTCTATGGATGATCGTGCACTTGGCAGGTTCTAAGAGTCAACATGTGGTGACAAGGCTCGGCATTGGACTACTTATAGCTGCAGGTATTCAACTGGTATGAGGGATTCCTTTATCAGGTGAAAGCAGAGTTGACAGTGCGCAAGACTCAGGCCCAAAGAGAGTTTGGATATGGCACTTTTATCGTGTCCTTTATACTAGAGAGAGTTCCTATGATGAGGCCTCACATGAGTCTTGGTATAGCTGATCCCAAGGAGCCTAGACAGTAGCGATGGCCAGCCCTAACACCTGGTACTAGAGGGGGACCGATTAGACACTTTTTTTAGGATGACTTCTTTGAGTACCTCAGTGTCCAGATCCTGATGATTAAGGATTATCCGTATGCCGACATGAACTACTCAGGGGATATAGAACTAATATTGCCATTCGGCACTCAGTGGGGACCACTAGGTAAGAGGATCGATCAAAGTGCAAAAAGTTTTTTTTTTTTTTGAAGTTTATGTAATTTCTTTTGTTTTATGGGTGGATTTTTTTTGACATGAAGCTTTTTCTTGACACAGATGTGACACCAGTACGTCTTGCGGGTATTCCTCGCCATGCTAGGTGAGGTGATCAACTCCCTGGGCTAGAGCAGTAGTAGAGGGTGCGACAGCCGCCAAATAGGGAGATGACACACCGAGTTTGCACGAGGTTGCCAGGAACCTCGAAGGTTTGAGCATGGGTGTGTCGCCTCTTCCCATGAGAGAAATACCTGTGCATATGCAATGACACACATGGGGTGTGCCGGAGTGGTTTCTGGTGCCTCTGAGGAGGTTATCTAAAGCAGTGATCTATTACCATGAGCAGCAAGCTCAGTAGGAGTAGGGTATGGCCAGCGGGTGTCAGAGTGAGGCTTACCAGAGCTATTTTTGTACTTAAAACACCCAAGTTCTGGGAATTTTTTTATGTAAAAAGACTAGACACGATCTATAGGTGTGTGTGTTTGTGTGTGTGTGTGTGTTTGTGTGTGTGTGTGTACACACACACACACACATATATATATATATTTGGTGATTTAATGGTGTAGGTGTTTTTGTGACTTTTGTAAAGTTTTAATTATGAAAATTTTACATTCATGCATGTGACTATAAAGAATGTGACAGATGCCAATCCAATACATAATTTTCCAATGAAGCAGCGAATGCATTAGATTCTCTAGGAATGTTTTCATAAGTCATAAGCTCGAATTAATGTTCTAAAATTTGTACCCTTAAAAAGTAACATAACAAGATTGGATTGTGAATGTGATAATGATTAGTCAATTGCATAACAACTAACTGAGAGTCTAACCCGACCACCATATTGGAGACGTCCTTAGATGTGGCTTCAGTAAGGACTTAGATAACAGACATGTACTCAATAACATTGTTAGTGGCAGAACCAAGAAAAACTCCCCCGGAACTAATTAGTTCTGACTTAAGTGTATAGAGAACCCAAGCAATTGATGCAATGTGTCGTGTGTGACAACTGGCACCATCTGCATATTCGACGAACGGTAAGGGTGATGAAGACATCTATGCAACGAGAGACGTGTATGAGACAAATACCCATTAAAAGCCAACAAATCCATACACACCAAAAGAAGCAAAACTTATACACATAAAATTACAAAGAATATGCCTAGTAGAACGCTAGGCAAAATAATTTTTTAGATAGAGCCTGTTACAGGGTTCAGCAAGTGGGATTCCATCGTAGTCCTAAAGTTCATAAGCCCCTTTAGAAATAACCTTAGTAACGATGTATGAACCGACCCATAAGGGTTGAAGGGTTGCTGCCCCAAGAGATCATGCTTCTTGTCGTAAAGTCAAATGAGGTCACCCTCTTGGTAAGATCGAGGCTTGACATGTTTTTCATATTGGGCTTTGACTCCACGCTTATGTGCTTCGAGAGCTAGTGTGGCATCTCGACAAGTCTCATCCAGTTGATTTAGTGATAACAAGCACTCTTCTTCGGCAAGAGTTCAACATCTAGTTTGAGGGAGGGAATATGGCACACGATAGGAAGAATTACTTCTAGGTTGTATGCAAGCTAAAATGGTGTGAATCATGTAGCATTTTTTATTGACGTTCGAGATGCCCAAAGAGAAGGATATAACATTCGATGCCAACTAGTTTTGTGATTGCCTACTAACCGGAGAATCATGGTTTTGAGGATGTCATTGACTGCTTCCACCATTGGCCTATGGGTAGGAGAAGGAAGAATGTTCTTGTCGAAAACTGAGCAAAGATGTTAAGTCAAACATCATATGGTTATGAAACTAGGAGCCACTATATGTAATAATCGTGTGGGGTACACCGAAATGATAGATTACCTGATTGAACAGGAATAAAGCAGCAGTTTCTCCATCAATCTAAAAAATGGGAATGGCTTCGGCCCATTTCGTGAAGTAGTCTACAACGACAACAATGAAGTTGTGTCCTTCATAGGAAGTGGGATTACAAGCAATGAAGTCGATGCCCCATTTAACAAAGGGGCCAATAGAAATAACTGGGTGAAGAGGGGCTGGGCGCGCACATATTTTATTTTTATATATTTGACAAGGTTGACACTACTGGACTGCAATAATATAGTCTTTAAACAAGGTTGGGTAGCAGTATCCTGCGCACAAAATTTTATGGGCAGTATCCATGCCAAAAAGATGACTGCCACATGCCCCAGCATGGCATTCATTAAGAACGTGTTCCGCCTCGGCAAGTGCGAGACAACATCAAATAATTGAGTAAACACCGCAATGATACAGAGTGTCGTTCAACACTAAGTAGTGCTTGGCTTGGTGGCAGATGCGACGACAGTGATCTGACGATATATCTGGGAGGAACCGTTGAGTTTGGAGGTAGACAAGAATGTCTCCATACCAAGGATCAATAGAGTCAACCAGATAGACAGATTCATCAGGCATCAGATCGTGGGCTACCTCATCTGGGTCAACTCTGGGAAGGTCCGACAACAATTCGATGAAGACTAGGGATTTTTTTAGCCTTAGCAGTGGCAAAAACCAAATCAAATTTCTAGAGGATTACAATCCATTTAGAATATTTTCCTCCAATAACCTAATGAGACAAAATGTGTCTCATGGGATTATTGAGGGAAATGACAATAGTCTTTTGTAGAAGGATGTAATGTCGGAAGTGGTTGACAGCAAAAACAACTACCAAGGATAGTTTCTCCACATGTGAATACCAGAGTTCAGGCCCAACAAGGCCTTTCGAGAGATAGTAAACCACATTCTCACTGTGATCATCGTGAGTTTGAACCAACACCATGCCAATGGAGGATGGCAAGGCTTCCAGGTATAAGATAAAGTCACGCAAATAGTCAGGAGGACTGAGTAGTGGGGCAGATATGAGTGTCTGTTTTAAGGCATCAAATGATCATTGAGCCTGATTATCCCACAAGTACGACACTTATTTCTTGAGCAGGCGCATAAATCCTTTCGTTAATTTGTTGTAATTTACGATGAAGCAGCTTAAGAAGTTTTTCTTCCCTTGCAAATGTTAGAGTTGTAGAATGGATTGTGGTGCGGGAAATTGAGTAATCGCCTTTACCTTATCGGGATTAATGCATATCTCGTGTTTAGAGACAATGAAACCAAGCAGGAATCTAGACTCGACAAAAAATACTCACTTATGTGGATTCAGACAGATGTTATAGAACCTACACCTAAGAAATATTGCTTGAAGATGAGCTAGGTGTTGGGCTCGTTCCCTAGAATGAGTCGGAAGATCATCCAAGTAAGCTTGAACTATATGTTTGATATCGTTAAATGCATAGCCCATGGCCCTTTGAAAGGTTGCACCCGCATTCTTGAGAGTGAATGGGAGCTTCTGATGAAGGCAGTATTGTGTTGGTCTGTAGGTTTTATAAAAATTTGGTTATAGCCTGAGAATCCATCCATGAAGGAGAAGGACTCACAATTGGCGCAATCGTCGATTATTTGGTCAATGAACGAAGTCAGATAGTTGTCTTTCGGACATGTGGCATTCAAATTGTGGTAGTCAGCATAGACACGGATGGTACCTTGTTTTTTGTCTACATGAACCAGATTGGAAACCCATTTAGTCAAGGGAACGGGGTAGATGAAACCAACACTTGACAGTTTTTTCAACTTCAATCTTGATAGTTGTAGTTTTGCGGGGGTGGACTGGTCGAAGTCATTTCCGAACAGGCGTGGAATTATTATAGACCTTGATCTCATGCTCGACAATAGAAGGATCTATGTCGAGCATTTCCTCGTAAGACCAATAAAAAACTTCGTGGAATTCCTTGAAAAGGCAAGTGAAGCTAACAATTTCCTCAGGATTGCAGTCAGCTCCAATCTGAATGTTTTCCACGATGCCTGTTTTGACTGAGATATCAATGAGCATAGTATTTGAAATATTTCCCAAGTTCCCTTCTGAATCCATAGTTTGGACAGTCGTATAAATCGAAGGAATGATCTCAGGTGGATCAAAGGGTAATATTTTTACAAGTGTCACGTCTGAATCAGATATCGAAGTGCGGTGATGAGAATTTTCCTAAGGTCGCTCTTCTAAAGGCATGATCTCTCAAATAGCTTCGTCCGTAGGTAGGACTTCATTAAGGATATTGTTAGAAGGAGTCGTGATGGGAGAGGAAGTGGTACTATTGGTCATAACCAAAGCAGCGGAAGAAACAAATGCAGATTGAATGGCTTGATAAGCCAACTCAGCTGGTGAAAGCAACATTTGTTGTCCATAAGAGTCAATGTCTGAAGGGTTCGGGAGGATCCAGGTATTGATTGGGTCATGAGGAATGGTAGAGACCATATAAACCGTCTATGGAACCTTGGGCGATGGGAGAGGAAAGAAACCCAACAGGGAGGAAGCCTTCAAAATACCAATACCAACATTGACGTAAGAGTCAGGTATACCATCCACTAAGGGCACGGTGTCGTTAGGCAACAGGGAGTAATGTAGGGTATAAAAGGACAGTTGGTCCACTGTGGTTGTTTTCCCATCCAAAAAGAAGAGGATGAGTCAGAAGACTGAAGAAACAGTGGAAATCATGGCATAGGTCCAACTGCGGCCGAAAAGTAGATTATAGTCGATATGGTGATCTATGACTTCAATATCCATCATTACCATTTTACCAGTCAGAGTGATGGGGTAGCTGTCAAGGTATCATTTCGGGATGAAAGTATGGCCATCGAATGCTTTAAGGGAATTTGACAATGGTGTGAGAGTGGGAGAACCAAGGGCAAGCCAACATGAATTGGACAATACACAAGTCAAAGTACCTTCGTCAATGCCCATTCGATGGATAGCTCTGCCTTTCGATATAACTTGCACTTGAAATGCAAGCTGGTGGGAAAGGCGAGGCTTACTTTTCTCCAGTCAAAAACCGCTACCGTGGAATCCTAAGAGTCAATTCTACCAATGGCCAAAAGCAAATCTTTCTGTTGTGTTAGACAGGTTTGTAATACTTCGAGGGCAGATACAGCTGACAGTGCTTGTGTCAAATCTTCTACAATAATGTAGTTTTTTGTAGCACGTGCAGAGGTATTGTGTGTCGTGCGACGAAGTACCCCCTTGGGGGGACAGATCAAGAGGTCAACAACATGCCTTTCGATATGAATATCATTAGGCGACGGTGGATTCGAACTTGAGCCAGTGTCTAGAGCATTAGTGACTGGAGTTCCATAATTTTTGGCTCGCGTTTGAAGATCAACCGTTTCAAAGGTGTAAACAGTTGATGATCCTTCACTAGAGGAAGGAGGATGTGAACTGCCATTGCCCCCTTGTGGGGGTTGTAGTGGGTTCGAAATAAGATGTTGTTGTTGCTAAGTAGGGAAAGGGTTGTTTAGGACCACTAGGGGTCCGGTCAGTGTCCTTTTGAGCAAGAAGATCTGTGCATTCCTGAAGATAAGGACATTTGTAAGTCATGTGGTCCTCCACACAGATTTTGCAAGGGAACTTGACAGTTTTTTCTTTCCCATCGTCAGATTTGGTAGCAACCTTCTATTTGGGGTTGTCTCGTGTAACAGAATGCTCCTCAGAAGGAGAGGTTTTTTTCTTATTCTTCTTGTTCTTACTGTTAGGTTTTTGTGTAGATTGTAGAGAGTTTATCATAGCAGTTGGAAGAACAGATGATTGGGTAGTAGGAGTGGTATCGATAAACAATTGGGCAACTTTCCCACTGAGTTGTTTTACAACAGCCCCAAAGGTAGTGCCGATAAGGCCGTTAGTGTGCGTGCTAGGTTGTTGAGTAGCAGGAGCATTAGAAGTTCAAGGGGCATGGTAAATTACATCATAGAGTGTGCCAGATTGAGAGTATATCAAATATAAATTCTAGGCACAACAAATGGATTGGTATTCCCTGGTCGCACCACCTAAGGGAATGTCCTTGGAAATTTGGGGAACAAGTGACTTGCAGAACCAATTTTCTAACAGGTAATCTGGAATGGGGGCTTTGACAAGCCTCTGCCTATGTCTCCATTCATGGATATGAACAAATATGTGCATAGAGGTGTGTTGTTGTAGGATAGTAAGGAGTTCCGTTCCGGTTTTGTAGCGGATAAGAAGCTAGAAGTGCTTTAAGAATTCCATTGCTAGGGAAACAAAGGTATTGACTGACATGCGTGGTAACTCAATGTACCACTTGGCAGCATTTCTAGTGAGGGTGTGGGGGAAGATTTTGAGCTAGATATTGTCATCAACCATGGAGTTCGATACACACCATAAATGGTAATGTGTAGCCGGATCACCCCCTTGTTTCCCTTCAAATTTTGGAATGTCGGCAGGTATCTTGCAGGATTAAGGGCTAATGCAAGTATGATAGATGGGATCATTAGTCAATTTATATAGATTGGGGATATCAAGTGTTTCTAGAAAAGGAAAAGGTGTAGGTGCCCCTGAGTCTGACCAAGGTGATGAAGAATGACTTGAAGGACCAAGGGGTCCCCCCATCAAGTTGTTTCCAACAGGATACATAGGATTCATCGGATAATAACCTCTAGGTTGTGGTGGTGCAGTCATATAAGATGGCAGTCCATATGGGATATTAGGTTGGGGGGCAAAAGGTTGGTTTCCCCTAGGATAAAAAGTGCCCCCTGACTCAATTATGGTTGAGGAGGGGGTGCCCAAATGGATGTAGCAGGACTGGGTTGAGGGATACCGCTAGCCATATAGTTTGCAGTAGGCACATGACTAACACTAGAATAATGTCCACTTGGAGGAGGTAAGTCAATTAGTGAAGATCCAGGTTGTCCTATAGGCGGTAGGGGTATATAAATGCCCCCTACTGGTATATGCATGTTGGGAACATTGCCCCAGGCATTTGAGCCTGGGGGTTCGAACTTAGCAATGGGTTCCAACCAAAAGGGTTGTTGAAGGCATCTTTGCTAACAATGCTACTAGGAGTGATAGCCGTAGGTCTAGGAGCATACACAGAAGGGGCATAACCCAGGATGTACTGGATTCCACTCATAGTTGGTGTAACTAGGTCGCTCTGACTAAGCATAGTCTGAATAGCAAGGTAACTAGTTAACTGTGTAGTACTAGCATAGTCTGAATAGCAAGGTAACTAGTTAACTGTGTAGTACTGAACATAGGCGGAGGAAGTGGTGGTGGAGCAAAATTGTCCACAAAGGACCACAACCTATTAGTCATTGGAAGAATATTGGATGTTGGTACTGATGAAGACATGAAAGGTACAGGTGCTACCTAAACCAACACTAGTCCAGAAGGATCAGTGAGGGGAGGATTATAAGGAGGTACTACTCCTTCATTAAAGAAGTCCTCAAGCAATATGGTTTCTTGGGAAGTGTTATGTGATTCAGTGTTAGACACTAGAGACTAATTTCCTGAAGAGGGAGAATCTGGATCACCAAGGCTCGACAGATCCTCTAGGGTCAGTGGAGGAAGACCTCATTGTCGTCTAGATAGACGACGAGGGCCGAATGTAGCCACGGTGACAGATATATTTTATAAAAAAAATAAAGTGATATTTATTATAGTCTTAGTGATAACAAACCAACACCTAAAAATCAAAAAATACTCTAAAAGACAATCAGCAAGCAACCAGGGGATATAACTCTGTCTGATAACCACCACTAATTGGAGATGAAACCCAGTATCACAGTGGCTAAAAGAGAGAGCCAGAGAAACCTGAACCTCAGATTAAGGGGCCAAGTACTCTCATGAAGACGAGCACCCTCCCAAAAACCAAAGACAGAGTAGGTTTGTCTGTTTAGGTACCAGGGCAGCCAGCCCCGGTCACCTTATTTTCATCCCTAGAAAGTTTGGCCACTAAGGTTACTTCAAATTACAGACACCACCAGGGGGGACATGGTCATAGACAAATTGCTATGTGGCAAGGATACCTGAGTCCCTCACTCAACTCCGATATCCCCAAGGGGATCCCCAGTACACAAAATACCCACTGGAAATGCAATCAAAGGTGGGCTACCTTCTCTCACACTCCAATGTTGTCTTGCATTTAACTCCTTTGTAAGGGGAGCGGTCCCAGATGATATGAGTGCAACAAGATTTTACTCTCATTAATGACACTAGTCTCAGTTTTGTGATCTTGGGCAGTTTACTCACCACTGCCTAGCCCAAGATCCTGCCTAGAGTAATCTGTGTGTAAGCTCAAAAATAGTTGTTGATTACTTTTATTAATCGTTGATTTTATGTGAACTTGTATTAAAGTCTTCAGAGGCGTGTTAACGAATGGATTTCAGAGTGACCCTAACATAAACCATGCAAGAAAAATGCTTTCATATTTTCATTCGATGAAAAGTAAATCTTACAAGGAGAGGTTATCTATACATCATTTAAGTAGCATCCAAATGCAGTAAACACAGGCACAAAATGCAGACATACAATGCTCTCTAACAACTAACCCAATGTATACATAATCAAACCAACTAAAACAGAAAGTTAAACAAATTTTCATTTTCTTTTTCTTTTTCCTAAAAAACAAATGCACTTAACCTATCTTCCTAAAAAGAAAAATGATCATGCAAGCAGTCAACCAAACACAGTGCATAGTTGCAGATCCCGACTATAGGCAACCTTTCAACCCAAGAATCCACAGGACTGGGTGGATGTCAAGATATTGGTTGAATAAATCTTCTCGTAAGGAAAATCAAAGCGTTAGTATCAAGACTAATGCTCTATCCAAGAGGCCGAGGAGTGTTATAACGCCCTGGATTTCACAGTTAGGGTGCATTACAGAGGCAGATGTTTCTAAAAGGGTCAGTTAGGGTCTAATCAAAAGTTGTGAACAACAGAGGAGGTTAGGAAGCATACTGAGTGGTCAGAATGGGAACCAAGAGGAACAGTGAAGCCTGGGGAGAAAGAGAGATCTAGGAGCTGAAAGATCACAACCAGGAACTAAGAAGTAGTCCCCAACAGAGTGGCCAATTCTACTATAGGGTTTATTGCACAGGTGGTTGTGGATGAAATACCCTCTCGGGTCTTCCCAAGACCCAAGGAATACTATTTGAGATTAACTGCAACTATCACAAAGAAACATACATATATTCATATTAACCCATGATTGACAAAGCAAAAGGAGAAGAGTTACCTCAGTCCTTCATGTAGTTCTGCTGGAGATCTCAGTGTGGAAAAGTGGAAGACCTCTCTGCCAGCTCCTAGATTAGAACCTGCACATAAACAAGACAAAGCATAATCTTCACAGCATATGAACCTTAACAATCAAAGCATTAATATACAGGATAATATAAACCAGCATGCATCTAAGCTACTTATCAATCGCGCCATTGAACCAACATGTAAAGAAATACAATATCGACACCATCAAGTAGACAAAATAGAAACAAATCTATATTATTAGATAGAATAAGGATGATTACAACCATCTTGGCTAGATCAAGCCTCCTCTAGTCCTTCAAATCCTCTCTCTCTCTCTCTCTCAACTTCTTGGTAGCATAACAATACTTAATCTCTTCAAACTTTCGACAATCATTCGACCTTTATTACAATGACCGAGCCTCCAATTAATAGATGGAGAGAGGATCATCCTTGCCAATTCCTCCATGAGTTCCTAATGAGGCAAAATCTAGGAATTTGTCTTGCTTTATCATTGTTTGTACTTCCATGTGTCTTTAGATAGGTTTAGCAATATCCCAAGTCAGTACTGAGTCGCAGGTTTCCTGCTTTTTGAGCTGACAGTTAAGTGAAAAGCGGGATGTCAATCAGTCCACTCATGTTTTGACCTCTAGACCCTATGAAAATCCAGTAACGCTTCCCTTTAGGAAAAACAGAGCGTTAACCTAGGGATTAACGCTTTTGGCTAAGAGCTAAACAACGTTATAACTCCTTTTGTCTGTTTTTGGGTGTGTTACCCTAACAAAGAGGCCTGTAACTTAGGTATTTATTCCAACCAATATGTATTTCTCCTCTGAGCTGATGAGGAGGTCATTTTTTGTATACAAAAGCCTCAAAAGGGCTCATCTTCAGTGACTCTTGATACCCATTGTTGTACGAAAAATCATCTAAGAGTAGGAACTCTTCCCACCTCTTTGGATGATGCATGACATACATTTTCAGCATGCCCTCTAAAACTTTTTTCACTCTCTCAGTTTCTTCATCAGTATAAGGATGATATGTTTAGATAAAGGCTATCCGAGTTCCAAAACCAATAAATAATGCCTTTCAAAAATTTGAAGTGAACTTAGCATCTCGATCTGAGATGATGTTCTTCGGTATGTCATGCAATCTAAATATTTCCTTCATGAAGATATGAGCCATGATAATTTCCATGTAGGTGGAATTGATAACTATGAAGTGATCTACCTTCCTTAATTTATCCACTTCCACCATTATAGCATCATGATTCCTTAATTTTTTTGGCAATCCTGTGGTGGATTCCAAAGATATGACTTCCCACTTCCACTCAGGAATAGGGATTGGTTGTAGAAATCCTGCTGGGTGTCTACATTCCACTTTGACTTGTTGGCATTCCAAGCACCTGAAAATCTATTCAATAACTTCCCTTTTCATACCCAGCCAATAATATATTTCTTTATGTTTGTTATCATTTCTTGATAACCAGGATGACCTGATTAAGGAATTTTGTGAAACTTATCCAAGATGAGTTTCTTCAAGTTGCCCTATATAAAATCTATCCTTGAATTTCAACATTTACTCGTATGTGAGGATAAAATTATTACTCAATGGCTCTTCTAGATCCTTCTACAAGCAATATTTCACATTCTGAAAGTGCTCATCTTGTATCAATGCTTCCTTGATCTTTTCTTTTATATTAAATTCGCAAGTGCTCATGGTTGTCGAGTGAGCCACTTGTAGACTTCTACTAAGTGCATATGCTATCTTGTTCTCCTTGCCTTTAATGTTCTTTATTTTGAAAGTAAAACTCATCGATCAATGCCAACCATTTGGATTGTCTATAATTTAACTTGGGTTGATCAAACAAGTATCTCAACCCTCCAAGGTTTGACATTAACGCAAACTTCCTTCCAAGTAAGTAGTGTCTCCACATTTTCAACGTGTGCACTATCACTTCAAGCTCCAAGTCATGAGTGACATAGTTCTTCTCATCTTCATTTAATTTTATTGATTCATAAAAAATTGCATGTCCTCTTGCATTACGACTCCACCTAATCCTTCTTTGCATGCGTCTGTACAAGCTAAGAAATCCATCTCTCAATCAACTATTCTCAGGATAGGTGCATGTGTGAGCTTGAGTTGATCAAAGCTAGTTGCACACTCTAATGTCCATTGGAATTCTATCACTTTATTTTGTAAAATTGTGATTTGATACCCAATATTTGAGAATATTGAATGAACTGTCGGTAATATCCATCCAATCCCATGAAAGATATAACTTTTGTAACATTTCAGGGGGTGCTCCACTCCATGATGTCCTTGATCTTCTCGAAACCCACTATCACTCCTTCTCTGGAAATAATATGTCCCAAGTAATGAACTTGTTATTGTAAGAAGTCACATATGTTGAGCTTGTGCTCTCTCAGCAATTACAATACTACTTTCAAATGTTCTTCATGCTTTTCACTGGTTTTTTAGTAGACCAAGATGTCATCCACGAAAACTAACACAAATTTATCCAAATATGGGTTGATTACATTGTTCATTAGACATATAAATGTGGTTGGGGCATTTGTGAGCCCAAATGACACCATCACAAACTCATATTGTCCATATCTAGTCTTGAAGGTCATCTTATGGACATCTTCATCCTTAATGTGAATTTCATGGTAACCCAATCTTAAGTCATTTTTTATAACAAATCAATCCCTCTAAGATGATCAAACAAGTGATCAATTATGGGCAGTGAGTACTTGTTATTCATTATAGCCTTATTTAGCTGATAGTAGTCAATGCACAATCGTAGTGTGCATCCTTCTTTTTCACAAATAGAACTGGAGCTCCATAAGGAGACACAATAGGTCTGATATACCCATGGTCCAACATTTCCTTTAACTGTAATTTTAGCTCCACCACCTTTCATGTGCTCATGTGATATGGGCCTTTTGATTTTGGCACTAAGCTTGGAAGCAATTCGATGAGAACATAGATCTCTTTCTTGGGTGGCAATCTTTGTATCTCATATGGAAAGACATCGTTGAATTGTCTTAACACGGGGTGATCTTCCATTCTATCCTTTTCATTTTATTAATCACTGATCAATTAGACCACATATAAGGCATACCTTTTTTTGTTGCATATTTTCACTTGCAACGTTGATATTTGCTTGACCATGATAGGCTTCCTTATCCCCCACAACGTCACTTCCTCACCCTCATCATTGAGGCACTCCAACGACTTGTTATAGTGGTCAATTTTGGTTTTATGGGACACTAACCAATCCATGTCGATTAGAACGTCATACAATCCCAACAATGGACGAAGTGGCCATGTCACTTATCATCACAGTACATGATTCCATTAAGTTTGTCACACACCTTTTGGTGCATGTGGCCAGCTACACCAACCGCGATTCTCATGGTTTTCTTTTGTAGAGAACATCTCTCTGTGACCTTCGAGCAGACGTAGTTAAAATTAGATCTAGGTTCAATTAAAATCGAAACGAGTTCGTTAACTACCTTAACTTCCATCTCAATTATTGAAGCTTGATGGTCTACCTTCCTGTTATCCAATGAAACATAAATTCGTGGCACATTCTAAGCCACATCGTTCACTATTGTTGCCTCTTTTATACAACCTTGTGTCATTCTATTCTTTTCGAGGGCAATATCTCCACTAGTGGTTTTCTTCGCTGCATATCCAACATTACAAAGGCTCTTTCCTGAATCCCTCAACCTCTTTTCTTATTACTTTATTAGGCTAGTTTTTGTTGGAAGTAGTGAAATTTTTTTAGGCTCACTCTTGGAAGGAGTGGTAAACTTTGCATTCCTCTCTCCTTGCTTATATCCTCGGAATTTTGGCCCTTTTCCCTTAAAGTTGTTCTTATCTCTCTATTTTTTTAATCTATTTAAAACTCAACCTTATCACAACAAAATTTGGCCTTTCGGATAGTGTCCTCCAAGGTTCTTCGCTCATCAAACTCAATTATATCTTGGTATGCTTGTGGTATCCCACTAAGATACCTTTGAATCTTCACCTTCTGATCTCTGATGTATGGAACATACCTCAAAAACTCCAAAAAATTGGTATTGTACTCATTAACAGTAAGTTGTCCTAGCTTATGCTCATGGAATTCTTTCACTTTGCTGTCATAGTACCTCTCAGACAAGTAATTCTCCCATAAGTATTTCTCAAACCTTCGTCGTGATAGCTCTTTCTCCCTAATATCCTTGACATTTCTCCCTTAACTTTATGCAACCAACTCACAAATAGATAGATCGACGACTTAAAAATTATCCTCTTCGAGGGGGAAACCTACTTTACATTACATAAATGAACAATTCTTGGATGATACAAATGACAAGACCTTCTTTGTATATATAGGAGTCTAAGGGGTAACAATATAATCAGAGCCTACATAACAATAATAATGTAAGGGCACAACATAACAATAGTGGGCTTCTATGGGGCACAACAATAACAATATGGGGGCTACATGGGCACAACAATAACAATAAGGGGGTTACACTAGTATTATAGGGACCTAACATGCCCCTCTCCTTCCAAAAAGTGTTGTCCTCAATGCTTGAGTTGTTATGGATGCTTCTGTATAAAATTTTCATCTTCTCATGTGGAATCAACACCGTGTAAGTTCTTCCAGTTAATGAGATACTCTGAAATTTATTGATTCTGTAGCTGTCGGGTTCTTGTTTCCGTGACCGCTTCAGGATCAAATATGATTTTTCCTTCTTTTTCAAGTTCTCGCAACATTGTTTGAACTGGCAACTTGTCACTGATAACCTTCTTTAAGCATGAAACATGGAAAACTGGGTGTACTTGGGAAGATGCAGGCAACTCCAATTTGTATGCCATAGTACAAATATTTTGCAACACCTTGTAAGGACCGTAGTACTTGGGTGATAATTTATTATCCTTCTTAGCTTGCTTGAGAAACATTTCTTTGTATGGTTGTTGCCGTAAAAATACCTAGTCACGTACATCAAAACTTATTTGCGATGTTGATATGCTTGTTGTTTCATTCGATTCTACGCCAGAGTGAGGTTATCCTTTAAGAGTTGGAGAAATTATTATTGATGCTCAATGTGATCTTCCACTACTTGAACCTTAGAATTTTCTCTTAAAGATGATGTGATGGATGGTGGATGATATCCATAAAATGCCATAAAATGGGGTCATTTTTTCTATAGTATGGAAGGAAGTGTCATACCAACATTCAGCTAGAGGTAACCACTTGACCCATTATGTTTGTTTTCACATATACAAAGAAATGAAGACATCCTTCCAAACATTTATATACTATCTCAATTTTCCCATCAGATTGAGGATGATAAGATGAGCTATGAGCTAATTGAGTACCAAGACAAGATAATAATTCCTTCCAAAAGTTTCTAGTGAAAATGGGATCTCTGTCACTTACTATAATCTTTGGATTTCCATGAAGCTTTTGAATTGTTTCTATAAATGCAGTAGCAACTATACTCGCTTTAAAAGGATGAGATAATGCACAAAAGTGTGCATACTTGGTAAGTCTATTAACTACCACCATGATGACACTCTTTCCTTCAGACTTGAGTAAACCTGTGATAAAATCCATTGAGACCTCCTCCCAACACTAACTTCGAATGGATAAAGGTTGTAATAGACCTGGGGTCTTAATTGTCTCAACTTTATTTTGTTGGAAAACCAAACATTCTGCCACAAACTTCTGAATATCAGATTTAAGGCCATCCCAAAAAAATTCCTTCTTGACCCTATGGTAAGTTTTTAAAAATCTCGAGTGCCCTCCTAAGGGAGAGGTGTGCAATTCCAAAAGAATATTTTGTTTGAGTTGGGAATTCTTACAAAGATATAAGCAATATTTGTACCATAATGAATCATTTTTCCAGCTAAATGTATCAGATGTACTGGGATCTTGCTGCAACTTTTGAATGAGTGACCACACCTCTTCATCATTCTTCCATTCATCCCTTGCTTCGATTATCCACTCAGGTTGGATAATAGAAATGGCACAAAGCAATGCTTCCACATCCTCATCCTTTCTTGAGAGTGCATCTGCAACAACATTTTTCTTCCCTTTTTTGTAGATGATTTCAAAGTCATAACCCAACATCTTTGTCACCCATTTTTGTTGCTATTTTGAAGATAATCTTTGTTCCAAAAAGTATTTAAAACTATCATGATTTTTTTTTACCTTGAAGTGTCTTCCCATTAGGTAAGGTCGCCATTGCTTTAGTGCATGTAGTATTGCCAACATTTCCTTCTCATAAATAGGTTTGTGTAAATACTTTCCTTTGATTGGACGACTTTCAAAAGTAATGGGTCTTCCTTCTTACATTAAAATTGCACCAATTCCATTTCCTGAAGCATCACATTCCACAATAAAAGTTTTTTGTGAAGTCTGGCGTAGCTAAGACCGGTGCTTGGCACGTTGCCTCTTTAAGATGTTCAAAGGCCTTTGTTGCTTGTCGAGTCCAAGAAAATGCATCGTTATTCAGTAATTATGTTAGAGGTGTTGTTATTCTCCCATAATTCTTAACAAATTTGCGATAATACCCTGTCAACCTGAGAAATCCTCGAAGATGCTTTATGGTTATGGGGATTTTCCATTCCTTAATGGCTTTAATTTTTTTAGGGTCTACCTTAACACCCTCATGAGATACAATATGACCCAAATATTCCACCTCCTGTACTCCAAAGAAACATTTAGAGGTTTTTGCATATAATTTTTTCTCCTCCAAAAGTTTGAGCACCCTCTCAACATGTTGCACATGATCCTTCCATGACATGTTGTAGATTAGTATATCATCAAAAAATGCTAACACAAATTTTCTAAGGAAGGGTTTGAAAATGGAATTCATCAAACCTTGAAATGTGGAAGGTGCATTAGTAAGGCCAAAAGCCATGACCAAAAATTCATAATGACCCTCATGAGTTTTGAATGTTGTTTTCGGAATGTCTTCAGTCTTCATTCTAATTTGATGATATATTGAACAAAGATCCAGCTTGGTGAAGTAATTTTCTCCATTTAATTCATCCAACAATTCATCAATGACAAGAATGGGAACTTTATATTTAATAGTGAGCTTGTTGAGCTCCCTATAATCTATACACATATGCCATGATCCATCCTTCTTGTGCACCAATACTACTGGAGCAGAGATAGAAGTTTGACTAGGTTAAATAATACCATCCTCTAGCATTTTTTCAACCATACGTTCAATTTCACTCTTTTGGGCATAAGGATATCTATAAGGCCTAATGTTTGGAGGAACAGTTCCTGGAATCAATTGAATCGCATGATCATGATCACGAATAGGTGGGAGGCCTTTGGGAGTCTCAAACACCTTGGAGTGATTGTCCAAGACTTTTTGGAGATCTCAAGAAATAGATGATTTCGATGTTTGAACCCCTAGAGAGCATAATTGTGCAATTACACCCTGTTGTTCTTTCTTAAGAATATTTTTCATGCCATTAGAGCTTATTATCTTTCATGGTTTCCCTGCAATACCCCTTAATTGAAATTCCTTTCCTTCCCAAACAAAATTCAAGAAAAGTTCTTGAAAATTGAAGGCTATTGTCCCCAAAGATTGTAACCATTGGACTCCTAGTACAACATCAACACCACCCATTGGAATGGAAATCATTGGACTATTCAATACATATTCCCCTATGGTTAGCTTGATATTATGGCACTTTCCAAAGAAATTTATAGTTCCTCCATTTGCAACCATCACTTGACACTTTGGTGCTGGATATAGGAAGCAATTCAATTCCTTGGCTATCTTACAATGAATAAAATTATGGGTACTACCTGAATCAATCAACACTATTACCTTTTTATTCTTGATATATCCTTCTATCTTGAGAGTTTGAGGAGTGGTAATTCCTGCCAATGCATTACAATATATGGTCAGATTCATTTCTTCTTTCTCTAGGGTTGGTTCCTAGTGTATATCCTCCTCTTTTGATGTTTCTTGTTCCTTTTCTTCCTCCTCTTCACAATCTATGTAGAATAATATTTTCTCATCACACTTATGACCTTTAGTTTATTTGCTATCACAACTGTAACAAAGTCATTTTGCTCTTTTTTCCTCCAATTTTTGTGGTGTCAACCTTGTTGGTTGTGGAAGACTAAGAATAACAACACTTCCATCTTTATAGTTGTGAGTGGTAGACTTCCTTATTGACATAATTTTGCTTTCAACTTTTCTTGCCATCCTAAATGCCTTCTCTAATGAATCAGGTTCCTAAAGGTGAACCTCATGTTGGATGTTATCTTTTAAATTCGCTATGAATACATCAATCCTATGCTCCTCTAGAATATCAGTTACCCTAATATTCAATTTTTGGAAGTCTTCAATGTTCTCCGCCATTAAACCCTTTTGTTTGAGGTTTATCAATTGGCTAAAGAATGTGTTTCTCTTTGTATCTTTATAATGTGCTATCATTTCCTTCGTAAAAATTTACCAGCTGACAAGTGGTTTATGAGAACAAAACCATCTATACCATACAAACTGATTGAGTTCTAAATATAAAGATGCAATACATACCTTTTGTTAGGGTTGCACATCTTGTAGATCAAAATATTGCTCCATCTGTAGTATCCATGTTACAGGATCCTTTCCATTAAACTTCTTCATATATATCTTTGGAATGTGTTGGTTATTAAACCCCAAATTGGATTCTCTAAAATCGTAATTCATATTCCTTTTGTCCTCGTCATGATTTTCATGGATTACCCTGTCACCAATGGGAAGCCTTTCTTGCAACAATTTGTCAAACCTTCCTTCAAATCTTCCATGTATGCTTTCAAACCATCCATATTATCTTCCATGTCATCCTTCAAACGTTACATGTCTGCTTTTAAACCATCCATGTCACCTTTTAGTTCATCTTTGGTTGCTCTTTGTGAGAGCGAAATTTGTTGCACTCGGTCCCGTAATTTTGATATATCATGGTGTAATTATTCCTCTTCATGCAACATAGTAGAGCTTTTTGAGAGCTTAATGGGTGTAGAATTCTTTTGCTTAGGATGAATTTTAGAACCCAATACTAATATCTATGCTTCAATATGCCCTTGGAATCACTTTAAATTGATTTTTTCAAATATGCAATTTAAAAAACAAATACACACCTTTTTCTTGCTTTTAGGAGCTTGATCTTGAAATGATTGTAAATCTGTAATTTCGGATCTCCAAGTTTTGAAATTCAGTTCTCTAGTAGACCTATGAGTGTTCTTTCCAACCCAACAAGTCATACCAATATTGGATTCTTTAAGAAAGAGTTATGTCTAATTTCCCATGATGACCTAATTATAGACTAGTTTAGTAGAGCGAACTTATATGGAGTTCCACGTGTAATTGATTCGATCTTCATCCATGAAAATGATACCCAAAAAACTAAATTTTTTCCTCTTTCAGTCACTTTTTACGAAATTCAAATCTAGTGCTCAGAGAGAAAGTTATGATGATTTTCCCTAGATCACCTGTTTGATATGGAATTCTGGAGCTTGCAAAAACCCTAACTTCCTCAGATCATATATCTAAAAATAGTGAGACAATATATGAAATTCATACATGAGGTTCACTAATATTTCAGCTCCATGTGGTTGCAATTTCATCTTTTGAAGCTTCGTAGAAGAAAAAAATTATAGCGAAAATGCCATGATGGTCATTTTGAAGAACCGAAACCCTAGAATCGAAAGCTCCAATACCAAATGTTATGCAACTAGCTTACAAATAGATAGATGAACAACTTAAAAATTATCCTCTTCGAGGGGAAAACCTCCTTTACAGTACATAAATGGACAATTCTTGGGTGATACAAATGACAAGACCTCCTTTGTATATATAGGAGTCTAAGGGATCACAATATAGTCAGAGCCTACATAACGATAATAATGTAAGGGCACAACATAACAATAGTGGGCTTCTATGGGGCACAACAATAACAATATGGGGGCTACATGGGCACAACAATAAAAATAGGGGGGATACACTAGTATTATAGGGACCTAACAGTCGTAGTACCTCTCAAACAAGTACTTCTCTCGTAAGTATTTCTCAAACCTTCGCCATGATAACTCTTTCTCCCTAATGTCCTTGACGTTTATCAAATCCTCCCACCATATACTAGTCTTGCCTTCCATCTGAAAATGGCCACTCTAGCCTCCATGTTTTCAGAGTAGTCATGCGCTCTAAAGTATTTCTTCATTTCCAACAGTTAGGCTTCTTCTTCTTCAACCTTCTTTATTTTTCCATCAAATTTAAAGAGCTTCACTTTCTTGAATTCCTCCAGAATTTGTTCTCCCTCGTCCTTTATCGATGATGTCTTTTGGTTGCAACACTATATAACTTGGCATGATTGTCGTCCCTTCTTTCTAGAGTGAAGATTGGAGTTCCTCCTCTCACTGTGTCTTCACTTTCCTATTTGTATCTCTGCTTTGACTTGCTACCTTCTGCCTTATTGGTCTCCAATATGTGCTTCCATATTTCAAATCGACTTTGCTTGGATTTGTGCCTACCTATATAGCTGGAACATAGATCATGTTGTTTTTGCCTTTGTATATTCGATAAGCTCTACAAAATTACTATGTTTACTTTTGCTTTCTTCTCTTGAGCTCTGACAATCCTTTCATTACCATCCTTATAACTTCTCAACTCAGTCGTTAAGCTTTTAAGGGTGTCCATCTAGTCATCCCTTTTTCCTCTTCCAGACTAAGACTATTCATGATTATGTTGGGATCTATTAGTGTTGTATTATACCATTACGCTACACATTACTTTAATTCCTTGTTGTAAATTTGTATCTTCTCATGTGCTATTGCACACACATAATTGTTAGCTTAGGCAAGTCTAAATAATTCAATATATTCACTTGTCCCTTGGCATATCTACACTTAAGCATGCAAGTTATAAAACACATATCACATCAAAATTTATCAAAGTTAGTATCAATTTCAATTATATATCTAACACCCAACACACATGTACATATGTAGCAATTAATTCATCGGGTCAAACATTTTAGCTATTGTGTGCATGTGAGCATCTTCGTGCCCAATTTAGAATCCCTTGCTCTAATTTGATTCACTTTGTGCCTCTTTAATAAAACTTTTAACTTTACTTCCCAAAGGTCCAATGTTGGACCTTCGCTTCATATGGTGTGTTTCTTGCCCTCCAAGCCCAGTGTTTGAACCTGACTTTCATACCACTCGTTAATGGTCCCTCCCACACCCTTGTACTACCTTGGATTGTGGGAGGTGTCACATTTCCCTAACCCAACCCCTAAGGTATGTTATGGATATGGAGTTACAAAAAACTCGTCTTTAAAGTTACATAATTGGATTTTGACCTCACCATTATACCTAGCTCATTGAGATCTTTACGATGATATAAATTTTACCCCAATATGACTCCTGGATTGAAAGTTATGCGCATTTAAAGTTCAACCAATCATACGAGGCTACATCAACATTGAGCTACCACATGGCATCCACACAAGGTCCGCATGGTACTGCCATGCCAACAAACACACAAGGCATGAGGCCAAATTGGGCCTTCCCCATCATGTTATGTGTAATTTCCTATTATGTCTAATTCACAACTGATCCAGGGTTACAACATAGTGACACCCTTCTACACTCTCGGATCTCCAGATCCACACTAACTTGGGGGAAAATCCATCCCACCACTTGGTATCCATTTCCATATCATATCTGGGCCCCCCAAGAGGTGTGTGAACTCACCACACCCAGATACTTGAATTATTGGATATTTTCTCTACCATACTGCAATTCGGTGTAGGTCCCACCAGACGATATCTCGTTCACCGTAAATCCAACACCTTGCAAATGTTCACACCCTCGTGACATTTGGATCCAGGATGCAACTACTTCATAAGGGGAAATATAGTCTAGATGGGATCCAGCCCCATACAAAAGAACCCCCTATTTTAGGGCCACCCCATATTACCAGATATGAACTACACTTAATCCCCTGATCTAGCTTGGATGGAATATGACCCATTGCAAAGGAGTTATGCCTTGCTCGCCTAGATGTTGGGATTCACCAAATCTCTGTATACGCACAAAGGCAGGGGGAAAGAGGATAATCAAGGAAATTTACAAAAGTTTCTTTGAGTCAAGGGAATTTTCCCAGGATGCCCCTTTTTATGAAAGAGATTAACCAAGGCTTGAACAATGGTATCCAACAAGAGAACAAACCTGCAACTCAGGTATTAAGGATTTTGTCATGTATTTTATCAATACTATGGATTATGAGTAATTAATTCAAAGTTATCATCCAAACAACAACAAAAAAGAACTATTGCTGACATTTACAGTTTGCAATCATTTTTCACATTAGAAGAAACCACAATTATCGTCATATAGGCAATTTTTCCTAAGTCTAGACTTAGGAACTCCATTTAAAATATTAATTATTTTAATACCTCCTAAACCGGGAAGAATTTGCCCAAACCATTTCTAGCTCTTGGAGATCTCATGTGCTTTAGCCTCTCCACCAATTTTCATTTCTAGAGCACATCCGATGCTACCCCAAATCAACACTCCCTCTTAGCGAGGATTGTGCTCTAGTAATACTCCACACTGAGCATTACTCTGATTATATGGCGCCAGTACCTATGCTGATGCTAGGCCTCCCCGCCCAACATCCTCTGCACTCTGCATCCTGTACTGCTTCCAATGGCTCTGCCACTTCCACTGCTACATCCGTACGACAACTCCCTCTGCATCTGTGATGCTGCTGGTCCTTTCTCCCAACACTGCATCTGCACTGCAACCCCCTCTCATCATGTTGCATCGTGCTACTGCCAACTGATACTGCACTACAACTCAGTTACCAAGAAGTAAGCAATGGATCCACCCAACTACTGACATCCCTATCAGGCTAGAAACACTCCCGATGCTGAAGCTCTCTCTGCTGCTATCAAGTGCTCCCTCTACTGCCTCTGCGCTACTGCAACAACTCTCTGCCTCTCACACTGTTGCAAACCTCTCTGTGCCATCCTGCACCGTTGCAACCCTCTCTGTGCCTCACGCACTGCTGCAGCCTACTAGCTTTGTGTTGCCTGGGACTCTTGCACTATAGCACTCTCTGCCGCTTCATTCACATCCGTTTCTATCGACATCCGCTAATCTTGCTACTCTCTCTTCAGGGCTCCCATAGCAAGGTATAATCCAAGAGGTTGGGTACCTGAAGGATCCTGCCCCTCATTGCCTGTAGTCTTCCTGACTACAGCTAGATGTCTCCCCACCTATTCTCTAGAGATACATGAGCACTCATGGCACAATCATCATCAACTACCATCTCTCTGCTCTTTTTTTAGACTCCTCCAAGTCACTCTACTTCCCTCTGGAAGTTCTCTCTTCGACTCCCTGTGAGTCACTACTTCCCGTCTGCAAGTTCTCTCTTCGACTCCCTGTGAGTCGCTACTTCCCGCCTGGAAGTTCTCTGCTAGACTCCCTCTAAGTCTCAATTTCCCTCCTAGAAATCCCCTTGCCAATCATTGAGTCACCCCTCTCCGATCTCCTATGCACCTGCATACTGATCCAGATTCCTTGGCTAGAAATATGCCTCGGTAGCGACTCCCTCTATGTTGGTTTTTCCCCGTTAGGTACTGTTTTTCCCACAGCACCCCACCAGCTTCACTCCTCGCAATCTGCCCACAACTTCCTATGCCCCAGCAATTGAAGGACCGAGCCTCTAGAAATTCTCCCCTAGCTAACTGCGTCAACCCTCCTGGTCTCTGCGTGAGCCTTTTTCTGCCCTCCTCAGCCTCTACGCTGGCCTCTCTCTAGCTCCGACTGATGACGCAGTCCCTCTGCGTCAACCCTTCTTCTGTCGCTTTCTATAATGAACAACTTTTGTCACTCGGGACATCTGTTTCTGCTGCAAATGCTCTGCTTCAGCTGGTGCCTTCAGCGCTCCTGTGATTTGTAACCACCCTTTGATACCATGTTGAAATTTCTAAGTCCATCTGTTAGAAATTTTATCTGTATTCTTCTGGTTTATTTCTCCTACTTGTTAATTACAAACAAGTTATTTAAACATATAAACGTCGAAATAAACACAATACAGTCTCAACCATCTACAGATCAATAGCTGAAAGAAATAGCAAACACATAAGTGACACTGTTATTTTTGGACAACTCGTCCCTAGAAAAAACCAATGCGAGAAAACCGATGCATCAATTCTGAGGGTTTATTATGCAGTCTATCCTTGAGTACAACTGGGTGCCAAACTGGCTCACCTGACAGAGAAAAATAATCGGTATTAATAACTCTCTATTTAGGAGATATTCAGAAAATCTGGCCCACGAAAACCTCTCCAGCAGCATTGAAGCACTGTGTCAGCCCTCTTGGCCTCTGCATCAACCACAAAACCCTCTGTGTCAGCCCTCTGAGGCACTGCACAACCTCTACGACCTTCTACATCACTCCTGTTGCCCTCTGCGTGGATGACGCAGGCCCTCTAGCCTCTGCGTTGTCTTAGCTAGCCTCTGTGTGGCCTGCTCTGGCTTCTGCATCTGCCTCTTTGCCTCTGCGCTAGTTTCTCAGCACTATCTCTACCTCTGTGTCCAGTACTCACTACCCCTCACTGCAAACTGATCACTAATTCGACTTTACTTAGCAAACCCCGCTCTAGTAAATCGAATGGCTGATCACTCTGGTGTATTCTCCAACTGACCCTCATCCCTCCTCTTATATTTTTCCTGTTGGTCCTTCTACGACCGAGATTACATCTCTAATCAACGACTAAGATTAGATTTGGCTTGATCCATGTCTTTTGAAACCTTCTAACCCAATTTTATATTAATACCCATTAATATTTTGTTTTTCCTAAGTCTAGACTTAGGAACTCCATTAAAAATATTAATTATTTTAATACCTCCTAAACCAGGTGTTATCACCCAGGTTGTTCCCTATGACTCCCAAGGGAATACGGCCGGGGTAACCACTAACCAATCTTTGGATCACTGTTTCTAGCCAAACTGTGATCAGAGAGGGCTCTCTCTTTATGATTTGTAACTGTTTGTGATAAGGTTTTAGGCTAGCTATTGTGTACTGGTTTTTGTTTATGTTTTGGTTGATGAAACTCCTTTTAGGTTCTAGTGAAGTAGTTTTCTGAGAGGTTGAGTACCATTGGGCAATGGAGTCTGTGGCTATATGTGTTTGAAACTTTGAGATGAAAGATGGGACTTACAGGGCCATTTGAGTGCTTAATAGAACAGATTTTTTGATTAAAAGACTGGAAACAGGTAACACAAACAGTGAAAGCATTTAAGAATTTTCACTTGTTATCTATATGTTCCCAACAGACAGCTTTAAGAAGAGAAAACAGAGGTCTTAGGGGCAAAAGTTGAATCCCTGAGAATGACTGTCACAGTAAAAACACAGTTTTGAATTGCAGCAATTAAGAGTTACAATTCTGTCACTGTATCTGAGGAAAACATGCATAATAGCTCAGTTTGAGTCCAGGGTAAACATGGTTAAATCCTGGGACTATCCTTTCACCTTGCTATCAAGTGTAAAACATTTGAACAACAAAAGAGAACAAAAGACTCAAAAAACACATAACAAAGAGATTTGAGAATACTTGCTGTTTTATGCAACACCCTGGAATCCTGTAACATTCATCTTTCACCACAATACATCAAAGAACACCAAGCCTTGGAAATTCCATTCTTCCTTTGTATTAATTCTCTGAAAATGTTACAACGAGCTAGAGCTCTTCAAAAGAAAATAACAACAACCCCTTTCACTGTGGTGAAGGGTGAATATATACTTGCGGTCATTTACAAAATATCTGAGTCCTGAGTTATCTCAGATTTTACTTTCTTACCAACTACTTAAGATATTATGGCCAAAATTTAATGCAGCATTGATTACAGAGTACAGGCATTTTAATGCTCTGTCAGAAGATATTTTAGCCTTTGGAGACAGCTAAGTCGGTCGAGATTTTCTGAGTAAATGCTGGAAAATCTGTCTTTAATGCTTTGTACGCTGTGTCTTGGACTTGTCACCTGTGATTGTGACTGTTGCTTGTGGTGAGCTCAATGGTCCTGCTGAGTTGGCTCAGCCTCTGCCTCTTCCCTGTAGATATTTTTCCTCAAAACTGTGCCTGCGCATGATGCTTATTTGCCTGTAGAAATAGCGCTACTGATTCTGGCCTGACAGAACTGTTTGTGTTAAATTTCTCCAGGCATCCTGTGTGGGCAGTTGGTGTGCTAGGATTGCACCCAGAGTTTCATCTGCTTCTGTAAATTTGAAGAAGTTAGGTGGTGTATCAAACAGATGGTCAACTTCATTCATTAGGAAAAACAGGTTCTCCACCCTGTCATACATACTCTGCCCTGTGGCTGGCCCTGGCTCTGCTGAAGTGCTGGGTGGTTGTGCAATCTCTGCCACTGCATGGGCATCAATCCTCTTGTTGTAATTGTCCAGGGTGAGCAGTCTTCCTACACTGCTTAAGATGCTGGGGAGGCCTCTGTTCTGTAGAGTCACGAATTTTTCCAGGAATCTATTGATCTCAGTTTGCATATCCTGGGTCCTCCTCTCCAATGTTCCAATCAAGTTTCTCAATGTAATGACTCTCTTTGCTACAGCAATTGCTTCTGTCCTGTTAGTGATTCCCATGACAGCTAATTGAGAGCTAGTCTTATAGTTCAGAGTGTTGATTATCCTTGTAGCAGTTTCTGGCATGTGTCCAAGGCTTGCCCTGGCTCTCTGTATTTCTCTGTTTGCTTTGGTGATGAGCACCATTTGCTCATCCATGGTCTCAATATATTGCCACTGTTTGGCAATGGACCTCCCAATGTTGCTCCACAACACTGCTTTCATATCAGCTGTCACCCTTTCTAGTGCAAGCTCCTTCTCTAGTTCAGCAATTCTCTTTTTAAGAGCTTTCACCTCTCTGTCCTTGGCTGCCTCATTCTGTTTGCTCCTGTCAAACCTTTCATTTACCTTAGCCAAGGTTTTCTTAAGCTCATCCAGCTCTTTCATTTGAGATTCCATGGCTTGGATCTCAGCTTGCAGCTTTTGCATGTCTAAGCTAGCAGCCTGTTCTAATGTTGTAGTTGTTGCTGCTGTGGATGGTGCTGTAGTTTCTGTTTGCTGAGGAGGAGGAGTAATCTTTGGAGGGGTTTCCTCAAGATTTATTATGACAGGAGGAGGCTGGGAGGGTTGGCCCTCTTCTCTTTGCTTCAGGGTTTCTTGCAGTGCTGCCTTTGCAGCTTCAGTTTGTCCTAGCTGGTCCTGAGTTCTAACCAGCTCTTTGTATAAGGACACCAGCAGATCTGTAGCATCCTTCTCTTGCCTTTGCTGGGCAACTTCATCGGTCTGTGGATGGATGGTGGCCGGGAGTTTGATCTTCTTTCTTAGGGCTGCCATGTCTGCATCCCTTATCTTCAGGAGCTCTTGGATGCCTTTGACATCTTTAGGGTCATGCCCTATCTCTATGATTACCTCTTCCAAGGACTTGATCCTATTGTCCTTGGCCTGTGATGAAGCTCTTTCTAACTCCAGCTGAGAAGCTGTGTTGTCCAGGCTGCTCTTTAATTTGTAATTCTCCAATGTCTCATCTGCCAGGGAGGCATACACCATTTCCCCAGTCTGCTTATGTAGTTCAATCTTGTCCATGGGGTGTATGTCTTTGGCAAGAACCTCCATGTTGGTTCTTAGATAGTCTGAGGTGGACTGAGGCTGCAAAGATGTAGGCATGAAGTGGCTCATTATCATTTTGCCTTCGCTCACATCGAAAGCAGACATGAGTCTCTGCTGGTTGCTAGGAGCTAGGTTTAGCAAGTGATCATATAGCTGCACCTTTATGGGATCACTCCTCCTTTTTATGTCAATGAATTGCTGTTTTATACTCGACTGTCCCTTTCTTGTTTGACTGGAGGAGCTGACCTCTCCTCCCATTGTCATGTCATGTCCTCGCTGGGATGAGCTGGCCGAAAGTTCTCCACTGGGTGGGCCCATACCCATGGCTTGCCTTACTGCAATGTCCTCCTCTTGGGAGTCATTCAGTCTTTGTCTCTTCTCTCCCCTGATGAAAGATGAGGTGTGGGGGGTCTCTCTCTCCCTTTTCCTTGTCACATCCTCCTTTTGTGGTGTTTGGAGGACTGATGTGTCAATATTGGTGTCTGTCCTGGGAGGCACATTTGTTTGAGGCTGCTGCTCAGTATTGCCAGGTTGATCTGTCCCTTTTTCCTGCTGCAAGGGCTGTTCACTGGACTGTGCTTTTTCTTGTTGCTGTCCCAGTTCTTGCTGTTCCATTTCCTCTTGCTGCTGTAGCAAGGTGTCCACTTGTTCCTCTGTCAATACAGGTGGCTGTTCCACCTGTTTACCTTTGTCTTTGCTTGCTGCCTGGGATGTCTTCTCAGTGGTTTGCTGCTGTGCTGCTGAAGATCCAGCAGCTGTTCCACTTTGCTTTCTGTAGGAGTGAGGCACCTGTGCACAAGTTTCCAAGTCAGTTTCCTTTTGTACATTCCTGGCTTCTTTCTCAAGCAATTCTACCTCAGTGAGTTGTTCTATTAGTGTACCCTCTTCCCAATCTAGTGCATTGGCATACTTTTCTATTTCCGGTTGTCTTTTATGTGCATAGTTGCCCAGTCTGTATCTAATTCTCCTGAGGGAGATACTATGATTGGGGTCATAAGGAATCCACTCAAAACTGGTCTGCAATCTGAGGCCTTCCAGCATGCTGTGTGCCTCTTTCCATCCTTCCTCTTTCTTGTTATACAGGAAGGAACCTAGCTGGCTTCTCACCTTCAGTTGTGACTTCTTGTTTCTACTCTGAAAATGAAGGTAATCTGAGTTCCCAAACTGCCTGAAATACTCCAAGGCAAAAAGCCTCATGGGGACATACCTTGGCAACCTAAATGGGTTCATTTCACAGCCATATATTCTAATGACTGTGTGGTTCTGGTAGAAGTACCAGTTGCCAATATTGTAGGATTTGTTCAGATGTAGAATCCTCCTCATTTCATCGGTTAATCTAGGAGGAGGAGTACCTTGCAGAACTGTTAGGGCCGGATGAACAAATAGATCAATGAACTCACAGTATGTATAGGGTGATACTGAGGTAAAATGAAACACAGAGGTCCAGAAAACAACTGATCTTGGGCTTCCTTGGGCATTGAGTGGCCTCAAAGGAACAGAGAAGGTAGCTGGCTGATAGAAAAGGAATAAATGATAGATATATGAGGAGTACCTGAACAGTCTCTCCCTTTTCAGATTCATGAACTGATCATGGATTTTCTCTGCTATGTAGGTTGCATAATCATACTGCACAGCTGGAGGCTTACCAGGGGCAAACATGGACAGCATTGCCATTATACTTTCATCTACATCTTCCAGCCCCCTGAACCCTAGGACATAGCTAATTAGGTCCACCAGCATTCTGCCCAACTCATTCAGATAATGATACCCAATAGGAGGGGTTCTGACTGTTTCAGAGCTTGGTGTGACAAACAGTTGGTTAATTTTGATGATCTGGTCACTGGACAGCTTGATCCCTGTGTTAATCAGATTCTGCATGGACAGAGGGGTCAATTTCTTGGCTGTATTGAAGTGCAGCATCTGGTTTATGCTCTCTGGGGTGATCTGGAACAGGACTAGGCCTGTGGGGCTTATGACTGCCCTTTGGCTGGGGTCATAGCATTCCTGGCAGCTGTAAATGAGCTCTGGCATTGGATTGACTTGGGGAAGGTTGTATATGGGCAAATTTGACTCCCAAATCCCCAAGATATCTGCTCCACTGAGGTGCTGGGCTCTTAGTTCATTCAGCATTAGCACATTATACTTGGTTCCCATGGGAAACCAATCCAGCATTTGGTAGTCCATGTCTCCCAGGGCTTTCCATGCTAGTTCTTGGTGAGGGCATTGATGGGCTTAATGTTTAGTGCAATAGGGGTCTCCATAGCTGTTCAAGTTACCAGAATTGCAAATAGACAGGTGGAATGGTGAAAACACAGTCTGGAGGCAGTCTTCTGTGAAACAGTTGAGGTTTTGAGTGTTCAAGGGGAATTCTCTCAGTAGCAATTGAAATACTACTGGATTCTAGTGACAGAACCTCTCTGTGGTGTAACTGAACTCTCTGACAGGGTGAATTATGTCTATTAGCAACTCTGCCGGGAAAACGCAGAATTACAGAGGTTTAATGGGAATTGCAGGTTTCTAGAGCTCTGCAGGTGTTTCTTGGCCCTCACAATGATAATGCTGGACGAATGAAAGGGAATGAACGGTGTAAATATAGTTGTTATGGTTCTATTATCCCTGTGAGCAATTTTGAGCTTAATGAAGGTCGTATGGAGGGCGAAATGGTCTAAATACCTGTAATTCGACGAGCAGAGGTTGAAACACAGGTGCACAGGTGCTTTTTGAGGAGGTCGCCCGGGCAAATCGACTGGTTGGCGAAAATTCGAGCTCAAACGGTCAAGCAGAGCGTTCAGTGAAAAAACACAGTGAAAAATGGTAAAAACACGGGAAAATTTGGTAAATATGGGTCATTTTACCATTTGGCGCTTTTTTCTGCTGACGTCAGCATGACGTCATTGGTGGGTCATGGTGAGGTGACGTCAGCTGACGTCATCGGGCGACGTGGCAGTGGGCGACTGGTCAAAGGTGCGGCGAGGTGGCAGCCCAGTCAGCAGTGAGGTGGGCCAATAACATAAGCGGGTACGGGCAGGCAACGACGTGGCGGTGAATTAGCGGCGGGTAGGTGGCGGTTAACGTGCAGCGGTCACGGTTAAGGCCTTAACCGTTGCAGTCTCCCGGGGCGGTTAAGGTACGGCGCGGAGGATGTCAGAGCGGGCTCCGAGATGGTTTAGCGCCCGACGCGTGGAGGAGGCGTGACAAGGCGCAACGTCACTTCCCCGGAAGTTAACGTGCGGTCACGGGAGGCGCTCCGATATTGCTGTAGGCCGTCGGATCTGGTGGGCTTGATCCGACGGCTGGCGGAGGGGTAACATGCGCCTTTGATATTATGGGCGGAAAAATCAAAATTTGTGGGTTTTATGTGGGTTTTTTCAAATGTTTTGATTAAACCACAATGCGGTAGGATTGGGAAACGTGCCAGAGGCGGGCATTTGACCTTTGCAAAGGTTTTATAGGCAAAATGGGTTTGGAAAGTGGGTTTTAGCCATGCAGAGGTGATTTGAAGGCAAATTGACTTGCAGCAAAGGGGAAATGGGTGGAATAGGTTCACCAAAGTGGCCAGATGCCATTTGGTCCCTTTTTTGAAAATACACGGCTATTATGCCTAGGGAGGAAATATACATAAGATTTGGGATTTTATACACCTTAGTGTTAATAATATTAGGGGTGGGGTAAGATAAGGGAGGTTACATAGTAGAATTAGGAGTTAATATGGATGAAGGAGGGGAATTTAGAAAGGGGGTGTTAGTGATGGAGTAGAGAGGGAAAGAGGAGAAGTTAGTGATGCTCTTTGCTGTAATTTCATGGAATTCACCACTTTGTTTGCTGATAGATTAATTGCCTTGGCAAGAGACCTATTGATACTTGTGTAATGTGATCATATTCTTTCTGCAACCACAACTGCCTACCCAACTATTTTGCCTAGCATTTTTTGTTTCTTCTTGGAGGGGCACTTGACTTGCAACCCTCAATTGCCTTTTCTTTTCTTTGGCTTTTTTCCTCTTTCTCTCTATCTACTTCTACCCTTATGTCTTCCAAGGTCCCAGATTAAACTTTTGGGAACCTTTGCTTCTCTACCTGAACTACTTGTCTGCCAAGATTAAGCTGTTTGGACAGACTCTTTCTCTATTCTACAACTCAAAATTGAAACATGGCATGATCCAGATTAAACTGTTGAATCATCCAAAAATTGAAATAAGGTCCTCAATACTTGAAACACTTTACCCAGCTCTTGCTTTCTAGGAAATATGGGATCTTTGGGATACCAAAGCAGAGCATATTTGGCTTTTCTCTTGCCAATCATGAAATATGAAACCTATTACTATAGGTATCCAACAGTGGCTCCACATGGGGATGGTTTTTCTTTTGAAAGACCAAGAACAGCAGGTCAGATTGCCTTGTTGCTTGACTGCCCATCTTTGTCTTTAAAATCTGCTGCATATAATCTGTCAAAATAGTGTGCTTCTTTCTTGGAGAACCTCTGATTCTATCTGCCTGTTGCTGCTAGGTGCAGCATTTGGGAAAACCTCTTTATACTATTTAAATCAAAAGAGAATATGTACAATTGCATATATACAATGAACCTCTGAATTTCTATCATAGTGAACAGTCAAAATAGTGCTTCAGCATCCTGCCATTGACAGGACCTTCATCCAGTTCAGTTATAGTCAAGCTTTTTAGGAAGTAGGTGTTATTACCTTGTACTGCTTGGACAGCAAATGGTCCTTTCCATAAAGAATCAAACTTCCCATGTTTTCCTTTCTCTTCTCTTCTTGCATCCCACTTTAAAACTTTGTCCCCCACATTGAAATCTTCAGCTTTAGTTCTTCTGTCAAAGGCCTTTTTCAGTTTCTCTTGTAGTATCTGCACTCTGCTGAAAACTTGTTCTCTGGTCTGCTGTAGACAAATTATCTGGTTAATCCTTCTTTGCATGTCATTTGGCTCTGCTTGGCTTTCTTGTAGAAGTTTCATAACTGGCACTCCTAGTGATGAAGGAAATCTGGCCTCTAATCCATAGACTAACTCATATGGGCTGGTCCCAATTGATCTTTTGGTGGTTAATCTGTCTGCCCATAAAGCATTTACTAGTTTCTTATGCCAGTTCTTTTTGTTCTCTTCCAGCACTTTCTTTATGATGTTTATCAGGCTTTTGTTTGATGATTCAGCGAGACCATTTCCTTGAGGATAGTAAGCTGTAGAATGGCCCAAAGTAATGTGAAATTTATGGCAAAAGTTTACCATCTTCTTGGATCTGAAGGCAGCAGCATTGTCTGTTATTATCTTGTCTGGGCAGCCAAATCTAGCCAGTATATTGTTCTCCAAAAATTGAATGATTACTGAATCATTTGCTTGTCTGCATGGGGCAGCTTCAATCCACTTGGTGAAGTAGTCTGTTGCTGTTAGAATCCATCTGTGTTGTCCTGAAGATGAGGGGTGAATTTCTCCAATGAAATCCAAGCCCCATTGTTGAAAAGGTCTCTCTGTTGCAATGGGCCTCAAAGGAAGTGGCAGCAACTGTCTTTTGCCTTCAAACAGTTGGCACTTGTGGCATGATGTTGTGAATTTCTTCATATCTGAGAACATAGTGGGCCAGTAATAACCAGCCCTTAATATCTTGTCCACAGTGGACTTCCAGTACAGATGTCCACCACAGTCTCCAGCATGGAATTCTTGCATAATATTGTCAGTTTCACTCTCAAGAAGACAGTGCAGCAAAATACCTTCATGGTTTTTCCAGAGTAGATTCTCATCTATCACACAAAATTTAGATGTTTTCATTTTTAGGAACCTAGACTTAGTTCTGGACAGTCCTGGGGGAGCACACAGGTTTTGTAACACATAACAGATATCAGAGTACCATGGAGATTGTTCAAAGGCTACATTGATCTTTGGAGTCGCCAGCTCTGTTTCACTGTCCATTTGGTTGATATCTAAGGCTTGGAAATTTGCTTCTGTCATTAACTTGGCCAAACCTTGCCCTTTTATCAGCTTTGTAGGCTTTATTTCAATGTCAAATTCAAGTATGTTTGCAATCCATTTTCCTCTCCTTCCCTCTAAGTTTTCTTGTGTGAGAATGTCTTTGACAATAGGACTTGGTACATAAGCTACAACATGGGAGTAAAGGATGTAAATCCTAAAGTCTTTGATGGCTTTGATCAAGGCATAGGCTTGTTTCTCCATTATTTGGTACTTTAGGGGGGCATCTCTAAGAGCTCTGCTGAAAAAAGCAATGGGCTTTTCATTCCCTTGGTCATCTTTCTGTAATAAAACAGCAGCAATAGTGTGTTGGGAGGCAAAGGAGAAAATGATGAAGTCTCTGTCAAACTGAGGGTTAGTTAACACTGGGGTTTGAGTCAAGGCCAATTTTATACTTTCAAAAGCTTGTTTTGCTTCAACAGTCCATTTGACCTTTGAATCTTTCTTTAGCATATTGTTTAGTAATCTGATTAACTCTGCTAAATTTGGGATAAACCTTCTCAAAAAATTGATTTTTCCCAAGAATCCTTGCAGCTCCTTGACATTCCTTGGGTGAGGCATTTGTAGGATAGCTTGTATCCTATCTGGATCAATTCTTATGCCATCTTTCGAAATGATGTGTCCTAGAAGTTTCCCTTCTTCTAAGCCAAATAAAGACTTCTTGGGATTTAAGGAAATACCATATTTCCTGCATGTTATGAAGATTTGTCTCAGATGTTTCAAGTGTTCTTGGTCAGATTTTGAAAAGGGTGTAAGATCATCTAAGTAAATGACCAAGAAATCATGAATTTCCTTTGCAAAAGCAATGTCCATTGCTCTCTGAAATGTTGCCCCTGCATTTTTCAATCCAAAGGGCATCTTCACATACTTGAAAGTACCCCATGGGGTAGTAAATGCAGTCTTGTCTTGATCATCAGGGTGTACCAGGATTTGATTGAAACCTGAGAAGCCATCCAACAATGATATTCTTGAGGCTCCTACTACTCTTTGAAGGATGTGGTCCATTTTGGGTAAGGGATAGTTGTCTTTGAGTGACACTAGGTTCAAATTCCTTAAGTCTACACAAAGTCTAATCTCACCAGTTTTCTTTCTTGTAGGGACCAAATTTGAAATCCACTCAGAAAACCTGATTGGTGCTATGATCCCAGCTTTGAACATTTTTTGTAATTCCTTTTCAATGGAAGGAAGAAGCACAGGATTGATTCTTCTCAATTTCTGTTTGAATGGTTTTTGATTAGGCTTGAGGGGAATGGTGTGCTGTATAACAGAGGTATCATAAGACTTCAAGTCTTCATAACCCCAGGCAAAGACATCTTGGAACTCTTTAAAGAGATCAACATATTTGGGTTTTTGGTCAGGGGGCAAAGCAGCAGATAGCTTTATTATTTTAGGCTTGTCAGTGGTACCAATGTTACATTCTTCAATTGTTGCATCTAATGGCTGCATCTTTGGTTTCCTGGGGACATCATTTGAGTCAAAAATATCTTCGAGTGGGGTAAGGCCTGCTGGAAGAAGATTGTCTTTGAGTTGTATGATTTCATCTTCAGCGTTGCTCAGCTCTTCACAGTCAATTTGGTGAATTTGCTGAATGTTTTCTTTGTTGAAAATGGTTGGACTGAGTAGTTGTTTTGCTGTCCTAGGTGACATTGGGTGGGCAGACTGTTGAAACTGTAATTGTGATTGACTTGCTCCATCAACAATTTGAGATTGACTTGCTGTCTCAAGGTCAATATTTAATCCTGTAAACTCTTGTTGCAAGGTTAAAAAGTTGTTTATTTGCCTATCATTCTCAAATACTTGCCACTCCTTGACATTGTTTGGAATAGAAGGCCTATATTTGACCTCTGCTGTGAAACAATTGTTGGGTTGTAGTGGGAATTTGAAGGTGCTGGCAAATGTTGCCAAGCTGTGAGCATGGAGATTGTGGCCCCTTGGAATCTTTGTGATAACAAACTCGGAGAAAGTTTCTAATATTTCAATTACAGCAGACCTATAGGACCTTAATCTTTTGTCATTGGTGACAAAATCCCCTTTTACTTGTTGAATTACTAGATCAGAGTCCCCCATGATTGAGAGGCTATGTGCTTGTAATGATTTTGCAATCTTGAGGCCTAGTAGCAGAGCTTCATATTCTGCCATATTGTTAGTGCATTTAAAGTTCAATCTATAAGCCCGGCCTTGTGCACAGGCTTTCTCTTTGTTATGTATCCATACTCCAGCTCCTGCCCCTAACTTGTTAACTGAGCCATCAAACTCTAGGACCCACAGACTATCTTGCTGGTCAGGGGATCTTAAATTCTTTTCATGGGATGGCCATGTGAGCATGAGTTGAGGTTTCTTTTCCCATTTGTCTCCTAGGATAATTTCATCATTTGTTTGACAATTTTTAACAACTAAAGGAGGGTAAATGGGTACTGTTGGGCTGATTGAAATTTGGCAGGTGCCACTTGTTTGACCAATGTTTTGTTCTTGTATGGGTGTTTCGGTCTTAATGTCATTGCTTAAGGAGCTTGTGCTGTCATTAAAGAGGATGAAGGAGTCTATGTCCGAATGGACAGCATATATTGGAAAATTTTGAGGCTTTTCTTCACTGCTGACCATATACTTCATGAGTGTTTCCCTATAAAGTCTCTTGGGTTGTCCAAAGACAGAGATGGTTGCATATGACATGTCTAATTGCAGGGAGCCTTGGAGCTTGGCTCCCCATGATCTTGATAAGAGCATTCCATATTTGGGTGGGATATCAGCAACAACAACATCCATTAAAATGGTTTTGTTGGGAAATTGAACCAGGGACACACATAAATCCTTAATTAGGCCCAAGCATTTGACTTGACTAGAATCAAAAGAAAACAGGTCTTTGTATGGTCTTGTTATATCCAAGTTTAATCTTTCCATGACTGCTTTTGGCATAAGGTTGTGAGATGCACCTGAGTCAAACATTGCATTATGCAGTATTTTATCATGAACATGCAAGCTGACATAAAAAGGTAAAACCCCTGTGACTACTGTTTTTCCATCCACCTCTGGGCCAAACAGTAATTCTGGAGTGTCATCTAGCACATTTACATCATCTTTGTTGTTGGTGAGCTGAAGGGATTTTTTGATCTGTTGCTTATATATGTCATGCTTGGCTAGCTCTGAAAGGGGAATTGCTATCTTTAACTTGCCAATCTCTGTTCCTAGGTCAAAGGGTTTATCCACCTGAATTTTAGGGTCACGGATAGCAGTCCTTTCCTTGTTCATTGAATCTTCTTGTTGGATTTCATCTTGATTTTGGAACCTGCCCCTCATGCCCATGTCTTGAGGGGTAATGTTCGGATTTGGGTGAGAGGATGAGGTTGCTGTGGTCTCTTGTGGTGTGGACAGTAATTCAGTGACCTCCTCAACCACTACTTCCTTTGCAGGCAGGTTTGTTTTGTCATTAGGTTCAGTGACTGAGGTTTCTTTAGATTGCTGTTTCTCCTTTACCTTTTCAGGCTGATTTGCATTTACAGTCCGACTTCTTAGTTTGTATTGTTTATGGACTTCATAGACAGCAGTATCATATCCTTGTTTAAAGTCAAAGGATTCTCCTGATTGTGTTTGGAATGTTTTGTTTTCATCCTCATCATGGTCTTCTTGTGTTAGGAAAACATGGCTTTTACCATCCAGACCTATTAAGTTGATCTCAGGATCTTCATTGAGCTGATTAGCTGAGGAAGTTTCTGCATAATTTTCTTGAAAAGGGGGTCTGATATCTTGGTCAGCACCTGTTTTTCCTATATTGGGGTTCTGTGTTCTCCTAAAATTTGGGTTTCTAGGAGTATTGTTTTGTGGTGCTTCCCATGATGACTTTCTTTCTACTGATTCCACTCTCTCACCTAGTCTTTTCATGCTGTTTAGTATTGCATCCAACTTCTGATCAAAGCCTGAGGGCTCTTCTTTGAAACCAACCTTCTTTTCCAGCTTTGCCCTGTTTCTTTTGGCAATTAGGTTGGCCTCTACAGTGACTGCAACTCTTTGGGCTTCTGCAAGGGTTGGAGGGTCTCTTTCTCTCAACTGATAGGCCATATCAGAATCAAAACCATCAGGGAAATTATAAAGGGCCAAATCAGGAGGGGGCCTTAAGTTCTGGGGAATAGCATTGTATATGTTGTTGAACCTAGCACAATACTCCAAAACCGTTTCTTGGGGACCTCTTCTAATAGTGTTATATTCACCAAGTATATGGTGTGGATCTCTCTTTTTCTCCCATCTGTTGGTAAATTCCTGGTATAGAACTTCAGAGGTTGCAATGGAATTTGCATTTAAGGATCTAAACCAAGTTCTGACATCCCCAGTTAGGCTTTGGACAAAAATTCTCATCCTAACACTGTCATCATCTATTTCAAAGGTCTCAAAGTGATCTTGCATCTTCTTAGCATGCTGGGTAGCTGTCAAAGGGCCCTGGGAGTCAAAAAATGAGAGTCTAGTTTGGTAGTCTTGGGGTAGAGCTGGAGCATTGGCTGGTATCTGCAGAGGTGCATATCTGTTAGCCATATTTATGGGATTTATAGGGTTAATAGGAACAAATGGGACAGCTGGTATCACAGGTATAACAGGGGTAACAAGAGGGAAACTGATTGAAAGGGTATGTGCAGATGGTGAAGATGGGAGAGGAGGGCTTTGAGATGTTGATGATGAACTAGGGGAATTAGGTGTGGAACGGAAAAGGACTTTACAAGGAGTTGGAATGAGGATAGGTTGGTCTGAACTTATATCTGAATCAGCAGGCTTCTCCTGCTTTTGCCGTCTCCTTGTGTTCTTTGGTATGATATTTGGATTATCAACAATGATGGGTTGATCAGGGTCAGGGTTTGCCCTAGTGTGCCTTGGGTTTCTTTTGGGAGCCAGCTTCTAAGTATTCTCTTAGAACTTTATACAGAAAGTTTTGTATGTACAATGACTAGGTAAGAATTCTAGAATGACTATATATTTGTCAAAACTAAGATGAAGTCTCCCTAGTTAGCTCTTCCCTAAAGCTGTCCCTGTGTTTATAGAAACAGTCCTAAGGCCTCTTGGCTAGTTTCAGGCTTGATGGTAGCTTTTGGAAATAGATGGTAATTGAAAAACTCTAAGTCCCCAGCGGAGTCGCCATTTATGTTATCACCCAGGTTGTTCCCTATGACTCCCAAGGGAATACGGCCGGGGTAACCACTAACCAATCTTTGGATCACTGTTTCTAGCCAAACTGTGATCAGAGAGGGCTCTCTCTTTATGATTTGTAACTGTTTGTGATAAGGTTTTAGGCTAGCTGTTGTGTACTGGTTTTTGTTTATGTTTTGGTTGATGAAACTCCTTTTAGGTTCTAGTGAAGTAGTTTTCTGAGAGGTTGAGTACCATTGGGCAATGGAGTCTGTGGCTATATGTGTTTGAAACTTTGAGATGAAAGATGGGACTTACAGGGCCATTTGAGTGCTTAATAGAACAGATTTTTTGATTAAAAGACTGGAAACAGGTAACACAAACAGTGAAAGCATTTAAGAATTTTCACTTGTTATGTATATGTTCCCAACAGACAGCTTTAAGAAGAGAAAGCAGAGGTCTTAGGGGCAAAAGTTGAATCCCTGAGAATGACTGTCACTGTAAAAACACAGTTTTGAATTGCAGCAATTAAGAGTTACAATTCTGTCACTGTATCTGAGGAAAACATGCATAATAGCTCAGTTTGAGTCCAGGGTAAACATGGTTAAATCCTGGGACTATCCTTTCACCTTGCTATCAAGTGTAAAACATTTGAACAACAAAAGAGAACAAAAGACTCAAAAAACACATAACAAAGAGATTTGAGAATACTTGCTATTTTATGCAACACCCTGGAATCCTGTAACATTCATCTTTCACCACAATACATCAAAGAACACCAAGCCTTGGAAATTCCATTCTTCCTTTGTATTAATTCTCTGAAAATGTTACAACGAGCTAGAGCTCTTCAAAAGAAAATAACAACAACCTCTTTCACTGCTGTGAAGGGTGAATATATACTTGCGGTCATTTACAAAATATCTGAGTCCTGAGTTATCTCAGATTTTACTTTCTTACCAACTACTTAAGATATTATGGCCAAAATTTAATGCAGCATTGATTACAGAGTACAGGCATTTTAATGCTCTGTCAGAAGATATTTTAGCCTTTGGAGACAGCTAAGTCGGTCGAGATTTTCTGAGTAAATGCTGGAAAATCTGTCTTTAATGCTTTGTACGCTGTGTCTTGGACTTGTCACCTGTGATTGTGACTGTTGCTTGTGGTGAGCTCAATGGTCCTGCTGAGTTGGCTCAGCCTCTGCCTCTTCCCTGTAGATATTTTTCCTCAAAACTGTGCCTGCGCATGATGCTTATTTTCCTGTAGAAATAGCGCTACTGATTCTGGCCTGACAGAACTGTTTGTGTTAAATTTCTCCAGGCATCCTATGTGGGCAGTTGGTGTGCTAGGATTGCACCCAGAGTTTCATCTGCTTCTGTAAATTTGAAGAAGTTAGGTGGTGTATCAAACAGATGGTCAACTTCATTCATTAGGAAAAACAGGTTCTCCACCCTGTCATACATACTCTGCCCTGTGGCTGGCCCTGGCTCTGCTGAAGTGCTGGGTGGTTGTGCAATCTCTGCCACTGCATGGGCATCAATCCTCTTGTTGTAATTGTCCAGGGTGAGCAGTCTTCCTACACTGCTTAAGATGCTGGGGAGGCCTCTGTTCTGCAGAGTCACGAATTTTTCCAGGAATCTATTGATCTCAGTTTGCATATCCTGGGTCCTCCTCTCCAATGTTCCAATCAAGTTTCTCAATGTAATGACTCTCTTTGCTACAGCAATTGCTTCTGTCCTGTTAGTGATTCCCATGACAGCTAATTGAGAGCTAGTCTTATAGTTCAGGGTGTTGATTATCCTTGTAGCAGCTTCTGGCATGTGTCCAAGGCTTGCCCTGGCCCTCTGTATTTCTCTGTTTGCTTTGGTGATGAGCACCATTTGCTCATCCATGGTCTCAATATATTGCCACTGTTTGGCAATGGACCTCCCAATGTTGCTCCACAACACTGCTTTCATATCAGCTGTCACCCTTTCTAGTGCAAGCTCCTTCTCTAGTTCAGCAATTCTCTTTTTAAGAGCTTTCACCTCTCTGTCCTTGGCTGCCTCATTCTGTTTGCTCCTGTCAAACCTTTCATTTACCTTAGCCAAGGTTTTCTTAAGCTCATCCAGCTCTTTCATTTGAGATTCCATGGCTTGGATCTCAGCTTGCAGCTTTTGCATGTCTAAGCTAGCAGCCTGTTCTGATGTTGTAGTTGTTGCTGTTGTGGATGGTGCTGTAGTTTCTGTTTGCTGAGGAGGAGGAGTAATCTTTGGAGGGGTTTCCTCAAGATTTATTATGACAGGAGGAGGCTGGGAGGGTTGGCCCTCTTCTCTTTGCTTCAGGGTTTCTTGCAGTGCTGCCTTTGCAGCTTCAGTTTGTCCTAGCTGGTCCTGAGTTCTAACCAGCTCTTTGTATAAGGACACCAGCAGATCTGTAGCATCCTTCTCTTGCCTTTGCTGGGCAACTTCATCGGTCTGTGGATGGATGGTGGCCGGGAGTTTGATCTTCTTTCTTAGGGCTGCCATGTCTGCATCCCTTATCTTCAGGAGCTCTTGGATGCCTTTGACATCTTTAGGGTCATGCCCTATCTCTATGATTACCTCTTCCAAGGACTTGATCCTATTGTCCTTGGCCTGTGATGAAGCTCTTTCTAACTCCAGCTGAGAAGCTGTGTTGTCCAGGCTGCTCTTTAATTTGTAATTCTCCAATGTCTCATCTGCCAGGGAGGCATACACCATTTCCCCAGTCTGCTTATGTAGTTCAATCTTGTCCATGGGGTGTATGTCTTTGGCAAGAACCTCCATGTTGGTTCTTAGATAGTCTGAGGTGGACTGAGGCCACAAAGATGTAGGCATGAAGTGGCTCATTATCATTTTGCCTTCGCTCACATCGAAAGCAGACATGAGTCTCTGCTGGTTGCTAGGAGCTAGGTTTAGCAAGTGATCATATAGCTGCACCTTTATGGGATCACTCCTCCTTTTTATGTCAATGAATTGCTGTTTTATACTCGACTGTCCCTTTCTTGTTTGACTGGAGGAGCTGACCTCTACTCCCATTGTCATGTCATGTCCTCGCTGGGATGAGCTGGCCGAAAGTTCTCCACTGGGTGGGCCCATACCCATGGCTTGCCTTACTGCAATGTCCTCCTCTTGGGAGTCATTCAGTCTTTGTCTCTTCTCTCCCCTGATGAAAGATGAGGTGTGGGGGGTCTCTCTCTCCCTTTTCCTTGTCACATCCTCCTTTTGTGGTGTTTGGAGGACTGATGTGTCAATATTGGTGTCTGTCCTGGGAGGCACATTTGTTTGAGGCTGCTGCTCAGTATTGCCAGGTTGATCTGTCCCTTTTTCCTGCTGCAAGGGCTGTTCACTGGACTGTGCTTTTTCTTGTTGCTGTCCCAGTTCTTGCTGTTCCATTTCCTCTTGCTGCTGTAGCAAGGTGTCCACTTGTTCCTCTGTCAATACAGGTGGCTGTTCCACCTGTTTACCTTTGTCTTTGCTTGCTGCCTGGGATGTCTTCTCAGTGGTTTGCTGCTGTGCTGCTGAAGATCCAGCAGCTGTTCCACTTTGCTTTCTGTAGGAGTGAGGCACCTGTGCACAAGTTTCCAAGTCAGTTTCCTTTTGTACATTCCTGGCTTCTTTCTCAAGCAATTCTACCTCAGTGAGTTGTTCTATTAGTGTACCCTCTTCCCAATCTAGTGCATTGGCATACTTTTCTATTTCCGGTTGTCTTTTATGTGCATAGTTGCCCAGTCTGTATCTAATTCTCCTGAGGGAGATACTATGATTGGGGTCATAAGGAATCCACTCAAAACTGGTCTGCAATCTGAGGCCTTCCAGCATGCTGTGTGCCTCTTTCCATCCTTCCTCTTTCTTGTTATACAGGAAGGAACCTAGCTGGCTTCTCACCTTCAGTTGTGACTTCTTGTTTCTACTCTGAAAATGAAGGTAATCTGAGTTCCCAAACTGCCTGAAATACTCCAAGGCAAAAAGCCTCATGGGGACATACCTTGGCAACCTAAATGGGTTCATTTCACAGCCATATATTCTAATGACTGTGTGGTTCTGGTAGAAGTACCAGTTGCCAATATTGTAGGATTTGTTCAGATGTAGAATCCTCCTCATTTCATCGGTTAATCTAGGAGGAGGAGTGCCTTGCAGAACTGTTAGGGCCGGATGAACAAATAGATCAATGAACTCACAGTATGTATAGGGTGATACTGAGGTAAAATGAAACACAGAGGTCCAGAAAACAACTGATCTTGGGCTTCCTTGGGCATTGAGTAGCCTCAAAGGAACTGAGAAGGTAGCTGGCTGATAGAAAAGGAATAAATGATAGATATATGAGGAGTACCTGAACAGTCTCTCCCTTTTCAGATTCATGAACTGATCATGGATTTTTTCTGCTATGTAGGTTGCATAATCATACTGCACAGCTGGAGGCTTACCAGGGGCAAACATGGACAGCATTGCCATTATACTTTCATCTACATCTTCCAGCCCCCTGAACCCTAGGACATAGCTAATTAGGTCCACCAGCATTCTGCCCAACTCATTCAGATAATGATACCCAATAGGAGGGGTTCTGACTGTTTCAGAGCTTGGTGTGACAAACAGTTGGTTAATTTTGATGATCTGGTCACTGGACAGCTTGATCCCTGTGTTAATCAGATTCTGCATGGACAGAGAGGTCAATTTCTTGGCTGTATTGAAGTGCAGCATCTGGTTTATGCTCTCTGGGGTGATCTGGAACAGGACTAGGCCTGTGGGGCTTATGACTGCCCTTTGGCTGGGGTCATAGCATTCCTGGCAGCTGTAAATGAGCTCTGGCATTGGATTGACTTGGGGAAGGTTGTATATGGGCAAATTTGACTCCCAAATCCCCAAGATATCTGCTCCACTGAGGTGCTGGGCTCTTAGTTCATTCAGCATTAGCACATTATACTTGGTTCCCATGGGAAACCAATCCAGCATTTGGTAGTCCATGTCTCCCAGGGCTTTCCATGCTAGTTCTTGGTGAGGGGCATTGATGGGCTTAATGTTTAGTGCAATAGGGGTCTCCATAGCTGTTCAAGTTACCAGAATTGCAAATAGACAGGTGGAATGGTGAAAACACAGTCTGGAGGCAGTCTTCTGTGAAAACAGGTGAGGTTTTGAGTGTTCAAGGGGAATTCTCTCAGTAGCAATTGAAATACTACTGGATTCTAGTGACAGAACCTCTATGTGGTGTAACTGAACTCTCTGACAGGGTGAATTATGTCTATTAGCAACTCTGCCGGGAAAACGCAGAATTACAGAGGTTTAATGGGAATTGCAGGTTTCTAGAGCTCTGCAGGTGTTTCTTGGCCCTCACAATGATAATGCTGGACGAATGAAAGGGAATGAACGGTGTAAATATAGTTTTTATGGTTCTATTATCCCTGTGAGCAATTTTGAGCTTAATGAAGGTCGTATGGAGGGCGAAATGGTCTAAATACCTGTAATTTGACGAGCAGAGGTTGAAACACAGGTGCACAGGTGCTTTTTGAGGAGGTCGCCCGGGCAAATCGACTGGTTGGCGAAAATTCGAGCTCAAACGGTCAAGCAGAGCGTTCAGTGAAAAAACACAGTGAAAAATGGTAAAAACACGGGAAAATTTGGTAAATATGGGTCATTTTACCATTTGGCGCTTTTTTCTGCTGACGTCAGCATGACGTCATTGGTGGGTCATGGTGAGGTGACGTCAGCTGACGTCATCGGGCGACGTGGCAGTGGGCGACTGGTCAAAGGTGCGGCGAGGTGGCAGCCCAGTCAGCAGTGAGGTGGGCCAATAACATAAGCGGGTAAGGGCAGGCAACGACGTGGCGGTGAATTAGCGGCGGGTAGGTGGCGGTTAACGTGCAGCGGTCACGGTTAAGGCCTTAACCGTTGCAGTCTCCCGGGGCGGTTAAGGTACGGCGCGGAGGATGTCAGAGCGGGCTCCGAGATGGTTTAACGCCCGACGCGTGGAGGAGGCGTGACAAGGCGCAACGTCACTTCCCCGGAAGTTAACGTGCGGTCACGGGAGGCGCTCCGATATTGCTGTAGGCCGTCGGATCTAGTGGGCTTGATCCGACGGCTGGTGGAGGGGTAGCATGCGCCTTTGATATTATGGGCGGAAAAATCAAAATTTGTGGGTTTTATGTGGGTTTTTTCAAATGTTTTGATTAAACCACAATGCGGTAGGATTGGGAAACGTGCCAGAGGCGGGCATTTGACCTTTGCAAAGGTTTTATAAGCAAAATGGGTTTGGAAAGTGGGTTTTAGCCATGCAGAGGTGATTTGAAGGCAAATTGACTTGCAGCAAAGGGGAAATGGGTGGAATAGGTTCACCAAAGTGGCCAGATGCCATTTGGTCCCTTTTTTGAAAAATACACGGCTATTATGCCTAGGGGAGGAAATATACATAAGATTTGGGATTTTATACACCTTAGTGTTAATAATATTAGGGGTGGGGTAAGATAAGGGAGGTTACATAGTAGAATTAGGAGTTAATATGGATGAAGGAGGGGAATTTAGAAAGGGGGTGTTAGTGATGGAGTAGAGAGGGAAAGAGGAGAAGTTAGTGATGCTCTTCGCTGTAATTTCATGGAATTCACCACTTTGTTTGCTGATAGATTAATTGCCTTGGCAAGAGACCTATTGATACTTGTGTAATTGTGATCATATTCTGTCTGCAACCACAACTGCCTACCCAACTATTTTGCCTAGCATTTTTTGTTTCTTCTTGGAGGGGCACTTGGACTTGCAACCCTCAATTGCCTTTTCTTTTCTTTGGCTTTTTTCCTCTTTTCTCTCTATCTACTTCTACCCTTATGTCTTCCAAGGTCCCAGATTAAACTTTTGGGAACCTTTGCTTCTCTACCTGAACTACTTGTCTGCCAAGATTAAGCTGTTTGGACAGACTTCTTTCTCTATTCTACAACTCAAAATTGAAACATGGCATGATCCAGATTAAACTGTTGAATCATCCAAAAAATTGAAATAAGGTCCTCAATACTTGAAACACTTTACCCAGCTCTTGCTTTCTAGGAAATATGGGATCTTTGGGATACCAAAGCAGAGCATATTTGGCTTTTCTCTTGCCAATCATGAAACATGAAACCTATTACTATAGGTATCCAACACCAGGAAGAATCTACCCAAACCATTTATGTGCTTTAGCCTCTCCACCAATTTTTATTTCTAGAGCACATATGGTGCTACCCCAAATCAACAAGAAGAACCCTAGGAACAAGACCTTATCAAATTATTTCCGCTGTAAAAAGAAAACCTAGCTCTTGACATTAAGAAGAATGACATCGTGCTGATGAGAGGACAAGGCTAATGAAAAAGTCCAAGTTTAAGACGCAGTTGACTCTCCTCAAAAGGATAAGTATTCTTTCTTTAATTGTTAATATTGTTACTTTGTCTATGCACTTTGCATTTTTGTTCTATTATAGTCTTCTAACAAAGGTTGTTGGTCAAGACAAGATCCATCTAAACTTGACTAACATATGGAAGATTTGAAAGAACTTAGAAAAGCACAAAGACAAGAAGAAAGTAGTTTCAAGTATGCTTCAAAAGAAGTCAATTGATAGCAGCATGAAAGCAAATGTAAGTTTACCTATATTAGCTAGAAAATTGAAGATGTTAAGATCCGATACAATACTACTTGAAGTTTGGCAAAAAATCCAAAGAAGTTTATGCTAAAAAAGAAAAGATGACAGATCATTGACAAGATCCTTTGGCAATATGTTGAAGATTTCTGATATCATTGTACCAATAGCTGATTAGGTTGATTCAAGAATATATTGTTTGAGTTGACAGTACTGACGCTAATAGAAATACCATTGATGATTGGGAGTTGATATAATTTCTTGGGAAAACATGAGATCATAATCGTATTGCAAAGAAAGATCAATTGTGACGAAGTTGGCTCCATATAATGTTTGATGAAACTATTGAAGCTATGTGGGAGTTGACACAGATCTAGGAAGGTTGAAGCTCGTTATGATGTGATGCAAATAAGAGCCAAGCAACTACAAACAAATCTCCATACATGTAGCTGATGCTTTGATGAGTATTTCTGAGACAAGCTTAAGCTTGTGTTTGTTTCTACTTGGTTGAGAGGGTGTGAGGATTACCTCCCTAGATGAGAGGGAGTGATGGTGGACACCATATTATCCATGTGTCATCACTATGGCCAAGACTAACAACCATAAGCCTAGTGAAGACATTGGTAGGGAGAATGGAGGATTGGATAAGCATCTGGGATCGACACTCCTTGAGGAATGGTATCCAAGATAGGAGTAGTCTCGAGGACTGATACTCTTTGAGGTAAGGTATCCAAGATAAGAGTAGTCCTCAGGACCAATATTCTTCGAAGATAGGATATCCAAGATAAGAATAGTCCTATGAGGACATACTTGGTGAACATCCAAATGGGGTATGTATCTATAAAGAGGCGGTGGTGGTGTGCAAATTTATGCCTCCCAACATTGTGCTATGATCTAGTGGTGAGATAGAGCTTGTTAGTCAAGACCTTGTTATGTTTGACAATGTTGGTTATGATGATGATGATGCTTATCAATCCAAACTCTTATGAGAATATTTCAATTTGAGAGTATTTTAGTATCCCTTCAAGTCATTATGAATACCTCCCTCGTTAAAAGGGAGTGTTGAAAAATGTAACTAGGTTTGGTCTTCATAATTATCATTGTACTTGTATCAATATGGGTGAATGCATGAAGGTGAGTTACACTTTTGGGCCAAATGTGGCGATGAAATTTGAAGTTTTTCTCTTTTATCAAATTGAAGCCCTCAAAATTCATATAAGCACTGTGAATTTTTATTTGGAGAAAAAAGACAATATCTGGAGAATTATGTTGTTGTCTTAATGATATTTTTTGCAATTTTTTTTAGTTTTGTATAATCTCTCAATTTTCCATTTAATGCAATACTTGTCCTTGCAATTTTTTGCACATCTTAAGAGGTATGCATGTGTTCACATAGAATAACTTAGTCTAAAATGTATTTTTAATATAAGCATGATCTACATAGAGATAATTAAGTTTTTCATATAAAAAAATTATTTTTTTAATGCCAAATTATATTTTTTACTATTTTTTCAAAGTTGGCGAAGTAATATTTCAATTGCATTTTGGAGACACTTGAGTTCACGTAAGACTTTTTTCAACACTTTAAATAAATTGAAAAACCAAGAATACTCTTTTGAATAAGACTCGTAAACGAAGATTGTTGTATTTTTGAAATTTTTTCAGTTTATCTTTTATGTTATTGGATTTTTATTCAACCCCTTTGAAAACGTGCAAACAAATTTCAAACATTATGTTTAAAAAAAACTAGATGAAAAATATCATATAAATTCGAAAGTGTCAAACTCATATGCCATTGAATAGAAGATTCTTTCACAAATCCAACATGATCAACTCCGCCACTTAACGACAAATTCTACCCTAAATCTGCTAGGGTACAAAATGGGGTTACAAAGAAATCTGTAGAAGGGGTACTAATGTTGTGATATTTAGGACCTCAGAAGCTCAATCGAGTGCTTGATTTCGAAATTCAAATAGCTCGATCGAGGGTTTAAGAAACCCTCGATCAAGCCCTTAACATGGTTAAATAAAGGTTCGATCTAGCTTTAAGGCTCTATTGAGCCACTTTTTTTTTAATTCCATGCCTATGTTGTATTGGCGGGAAATTTCAAAAACATGGCTCGTTTGAGCCTATAACCTCTAGTTACATTGTTTAAGCCCTCAAACAACTTGCTTGAGGGATCAAATATTGCTTGATCGAGCGCTTAAAATGGCTCGATCGAGTTGTTGTTTTTCACCCAAAACACGCCCTCTCTCACCAAAAAGTGTAACCCAACTGCATGTGCTCACCCATATGTATTTCCTATAAAAGAAAAAGAAGATAAATAAATTATTATTATTAATCAAAGCATGTTCTTCATGCTTCTAGGGTTTATTGAGTCAAAAGAAAAAATTTCATGAGTCAAAGTCCCTTTTGGACTATCTGTAAGAAAATAAAATATTTTATTTTGAATCAAAAGAGTCATTTTGTCACCCACAAGACTAAGTCGGCCCAGAAAGGTACCTATTCGACCTTATGGACAACTATAAATATAGTGTGATTCGACCTCTTTTGGACAACAATCAATTTCATCGATTTCTATGCCAAGAAAGAGAGAATTTCAACGAAAGTCTAAGGAGAGAGCGCGCAAAGTCAAAAGAGAGAGAAATCTTGTTTTAATGCCCTAGTTTTTGGTCATACGTGTGAGTTTTTTGAGACTATTTTTGTGGTATTGCAAGCCCAAAATTACAAGGCCAAAATTTTAGGAGATGACCAAATTTCAAATGTTTGACCAGCGTTGAATTTGTTGAATTTGACCTATTGGAAGAAGGATTGAAGAAAGGATGACTTGGGGTCTTTGTGGCTGCCTTTGTCTTGGTCTTGGGTCTTGGATATCTCACTATGATATGATTCTATAAGGATTTTCTTGGGCTTTCCCCCTTGTGGGGCTTTGCCCAGGCTTGGAGCCTACATCTTTATGTTCTTTGTCTCTTGTGATCTTCATGTTTTATATGTTTTGATAATTGTTTGATGAAGAGAAGATAATAAAATAAATAATAAGGCAACAATTTTTCACAAGCAATTATAAAGTAAGAGAAATCAACCCTAATCTGCTAGCTTATTGGTTTCTCAACAAAGATTAGATGAGTTGCTTGACATTCTAAAACTTGGGATAGAGTGTCAGAGGAGAACAAAAACAAACTACAATTGGCATGAAATAAAGTACCTTCTCGAGTTGAAGAGGAATTAATGAAGTACATCTTGTGAACTTAAGAATTGAATGAGGCATTTGTTTTCGTGCAATGTGTAATTTGAATTTAATTAAAAAACATCAATAGAGTATGTGTAAGTAAGACAACTAGAGTGTGTGTGCTTTGGAGAGGAGAGTGAAAATTGAGAGTAGTTGAACTTGATAGCAAGTGAATTGTAGAAGTGTGGTGTCACAGATTGTGTATGAGTGTGCTTGTAGAAGAAAGAAGAGCCTGGTAAGGCTTATGTGTGTTGTAGAAGTAAAGGTGGATATATGAGAGCAATGTTATTAATCTGAAATAGAATTAAAGAACACTTTTAGAGTTTTGAGTCTGAAAATGTATGAAATATAGATCTGACTAGCTGAAGTAGGTTGATGCCTACACATATCTGAGGTTATTGCCTCTAGAAAATCAGTGCTTGCTAATCTGAGGGGGTTGGGGCCTCTTATGAGTAGGTGCTCACAATTAATTGATGTAATCAGAGTTGGTGCTTTTGACTTACATCATAATAAAAACAAGCTTTCATGATTTTTGTCTCAGAAGGGTTTCCACGTTAAAACACTATATACAATTATGATATCAATGCTTTTTTGTTGTGTTTGTGTGTGTGTATGAATGATTAGTAGTTAAGTGTAAAATTTGTAATTATTGATTCACCATTCCCAATAGAGGTTTGTTACATTTGTTCATTTGGTTTCTTGTCCCCTTATGTGGTAACTTCTAATACATCTGAGGGACTACAAAATGCTTCAAATTTTGATACATGCTTGTAGAAGTATACACTACAATAACTACCTAACATAAAACAAAATTTTCAACTTGTAATCATAAAAATATGTTATTACTTTCCTCTTCCGGTGGCCAATTGAGGTTTGGAAGCGATCCCCATTCTTTCTTACTTGCAACATTGGTCTCCTTGAGGCTGAGATTCTTGGTGTAGATTTGCTCCTGTGATGCAATAGTCTAAGAACGTAGAGCGTTTGTTTCGTCTACTTATTTGGCCAACCTTCCTTTTAGGTATTAGACTTCCTCCATCAAAGTGACAATGGTTTTCTGCTACTCTTGCTGTTTCATACTCATGACAAGCATGTCCAATTATGTTACATCCAATTTCTCAAATATTTGTGCACCCCTCTCCTTAGACTTAAAATTGGGGCACTTTCTTTGCTACTGGTGTCGCATTCTTTGTTTTTTCTAGGCCACATATTGATTCACCCAGACAAGAAGAGGCGGGGATGGTCCTTTATTTCTCATTGAACCCTCCCTGACTCCTGAAATTTTAGCCACCAACTAGTGTCCTAGCCCACTTAGCTGTTTGACTTGGCCATTATATTCCTATGTTTTTACCCTGACCAACGAGCTTTGATCGTGCTTGTGTTTTTTCACTCTTGCATGCTACCCGAAATGACTAGAGGGCACTGGGACAAACTCATGAGATTGTTTAGAAAGCGAACTACTTGGATGCCATCCCCAAATGATGACATACAAGATGATGGCTCTTTCTCTTGTGAAGTGATTACAACAACCACCTCTCGGGAGCTAGAGTAGTTCACTTGAGACAAATACACTCTATCTAGTTGCATAGTCAAAAAATCCTTTACTCCCTTGCCTTGTCCAAGAACCAGAATTACCCCATCCATACATAGTCTAGAGAGAAGTGAGATATTATGATCATGTTATCCCATTGAAGAGTTGAACAACGTGGATGAAAAACCTCCACAAGAATTTCCAAATTTTTTGGTAGAGTCCTCTGCTTTCCTAATCAAATTGAGATCCCAATTTGGCAAGGCTTTTCTGAAAGCGGGGTGGTAGTTTCGTCATTTCAAATTGTAACAAAACCTACCATACCACATGTATCCATATGGGTTATGGGAGATATTAATGATGTATTGGTTACAATTTTATTAGATGTATCTAAAGATACCAAGATGTCATGTTACCTAAGACCGTCAATTCTTAAAACTTTGTGCAACTTATTATCACTATGTTTGTCAATGGCATAATTAATTTCTTAAGTAACATAACATTTTGCATTACAGAGGAACTATTAAAATAGGGTTAGTCACACTTTCCTTACTCATAATCTATATATATATATATATATATATATCTGTTTGTTTGTTTGTTTGTTGGTGTACATAATGTAACCTTATCTCTCATTATGTGTGTATACTCAAACCTACTATTATATAAAATTATATAACTATATCCTCAAATTCATATATGATCAATATATATATATATATAAACTAATATACTTAAATAAACATATGCAACGTACTACACCTATGAATATATAAGAAAAGAACAATATCTACTATGCATAAACAAATGTATATAACATGTTATTGTTATGTAAAGAATAGTAATTAAATACACACAACTAAATGTATGCAACGTATTAAACATATATGTTTGTACACTATTGAGACTTTGACCCTGTAGAAATTTCACCGTAGATCACCTGATAATGCAATATACTAAAGCAAAATACTTGATCGACTTCTACAAACAAACTTGTGGAAGCTTAATTGATTTTGAGCAAGATCAAATAGAACACATATAACAGATGAAGAAGAAATCAATCATACATGAACATAGAAGAATACTCTGGGGAAAGCCTCAACTAAAAACCCGATCTCTGTATTATCATACAAGTGGAAATATCTTAGGATTACACAAAACTTTAGCGCACAAGCTATCCAGCTCTCAGTACAATCCCTCATAGCTGCTCATAGACAGAATACACACCACATATGCCTTCCTTCAATCCTCCAAGCCTCCCATTTCCTTGCGCAGTTTCTCCTGGGTCCTCAAGTTGCTACCTATGTGTAAATTACCTCACACACTGCTCACTAACCTCTGAAATAATTTGCACAATCCTCAAGGAAAGAATTCCTTCTACATGCAAGAGATATCCTCATGGGAATATTCCTACAACTGATAGTACATTGCCCCGTCCTTTGATCTCAACTGGGTCTCTGTCTGAACTGACATGCATGAGTTATTTATGAGAGAATATTCAATTATCTGAAGTACACTAGGTGCATGCATGCATGCATTGACTAACTGAACTCACAATCAGTTCCACAAACTGTTGGAAGTAATCTAACTAGACTTAACTAAGTTAATTGAGCTAACTAATTACAACTCAAAGTACAACTCATCCTGATCTCCTTAATTAAGAGATAACTTCCTCAATCAAAGGGATAATTGTTGCATGTCTTCAAATAGACTTCATGTTTGATTTTCTCCAACTAACTCAAGATGAATTAATTAATTATTTTACAAACAACTGCCAAGATCAAATTCGAATTTGAATTCTCAATTTTAATTTAGGGACTAATTAAAATTGGAATGTACCTGAAATGCTATCTATAACAATGCTATTTGTAGCGTTTCTTGTTGCTATTTTCAACACTCCCTCTCAACAAGAAAGGGATTATCTGTCACCCTGATCCTGTCTCTGTGGAACTCGAATTTGCATTTTGACAATGCCTTAGTCAAAATGCCTGCATCTTGCTCCTCGGTCGAAACATACTCTGATTATCGCAATAGATCATAGTTGGATCCATCCTCTGATCAAACAATCCAACTAGAATTTTCCGCATCCAAATGACCTCACATGGTGCCTGGCTTGCAGCCATATATTCAGCTTTTGCTGAGCTAAGTGCAACTGACCTCTGTTCCCTGTTGTACCAAGAAACTGCAGCTAAACCAAGGTTGAAAATTCCTCCTGAAGTGCTCTTCCGATCTGATGGACTCCCTGCCCAATCTGCATCTGTGAAGCCCTGAAGCTTCACTCCCTTTGTCCGTTTGTGCCATAATCCATACTGAGATGTGCCTCTGAGGTATCTCAGCACATGCTTAGCTGCCTTCCAAAATAGCTTGGTAGGCTGAACCATAGCTTGACTCAGTTGGTTCACCGCAAAGAACAAATCTGGTTGTGTGTTCACTAAATACATCAATGAACCCACAAGCTGCCGATACACAGTAGCAACGACTACCTCACCTGAAGTAGCATCCTCCTTCCTCCAGTTACCTGCTAGAGGAGTCTGCATGGGCTTGCACTTCTCCATGTGGAATCTCTTGAGTATCTCATTGGCGTACTTGCCTTGAGACACAAACACTTCCCCATCCTTCTGCCACACTTCCATGCCTAGAAAGTAGTGCATGAGACCCATGTCTTTCATCTTGAACTCTCTTGCAAGGTCCTCCTTGCAAGGCTTGATCAACTGATCATCACCTGTTAATATTAGATCATCAACATAAAGAACAATGATCAATGGCTTACCTTCCACCATGATGTGGTATAAGTTCACATATGCTTCACTTTTTGTGAAGTAGTTGTTGATCCTGGTGTACCAAGCACGAGGTGCTTGCTTCAGCCCGTACAAAGCTCTCTTGAGTCGGCACATATGCGACTCACAATCGAAGGTCTCAAATCCTTCCGGCTGGTCTATGTACACCTCTTCCTCAATCTTGCCATTGAGGAATGCAGTCTTCACATCCATCTGATAGATGAATACCTTGCTCCAGGAGCAAAATTCTCATCATAGTCGATCCCCTCGACCTGTGAGAAACCACGGGCAACAAACCTTGCCTTATGTTTCTCCACACTACCATCAGCTGCTTGCTTTACCTTGTAAAGCTAATGGGAACTCACTACTGACTTGTTCTCCGGTCTTGGAACAACATCCCAAACATTGTTCCGAACTATGGAGTCATACTCCTCTACCATAGCATCAACCCAGATTGGCTGTTGCACTGCTTTCTCAAAGGAAGATGGTTCAGTCTCTATACATTCCCCAACAAGGGCCATGTAACCAGTGTACCGCTCAGGTGACCTCCTCTGTCTGCACTGAGAAGATGGCTCTCCCACATTCTCTCTCGCATCCATCAACAATCTGTCAGATTCCCTTGAGCGTTTCCACCCATCTCTGGAAGACTCTACGTGAGTGGATGTCTCCACTCCTAGATCCTTTGCATGCAACTGCTCCGCATTAGTCTGAGGCTCCTCCTCCTTAGGAACCAAAAGTTCCTCCTTTGCATGCAACTTGAGCTCCCTCTCAAGGGAAACTAGCATGGCCTTCAGCTCATCGAACTTAAGATCTTTGCGAACCACTTCCCTTTGACTGGTAGGAAAATACACCTGATAGTTGTGGGGGGTATCAGTGTACCCCACAAGTATCCCCAACTTTGCTGATGGCTCTAGCTTCTTCCGGGCATCCTTGGTTACATGGCAATAAACCGATGAGCCAAAGATCCTGAAGTGACCCACATCTGGTCTCTTCCTGGAGAAAGCATCCTCTGGTGTCTTCATCCCAAGTATGCGATGTGAGCTTCTATTCTGCAAGTAAACCACTGTCTTCCTTCAATCCTCCAAGCCTCCTATTTCCTTGCGCAGTTTCTCCTGGGTCCTCAAGCTGCTACCTGTGTGTAAATTACCTCACACACTGCTGACTAACCTCTGAAATAACTACTCAATCCTCAAGGAAAGAATTCCTTCTGCTTACAAGAGATATCCACATGGGAATATTCCTACAACTGATAGTACATTGTCCCATCCTTTGATCTCAACTGGGTCTCTATCTGAACTAACATGCATGAGTTATTTATGAGAGAATATTCAGTTATCTGAGGTACACTAGTTGCATGCATGCATGCATTGACTAACTGAATTCACAATCAGTTCCACAAACTGTTGGAACTAATCTAACTGGACTTAACTCAGTTAACTGAGCTAACTAATTACAACTCAAAGTACAACTCATCCTGATCTCCTTAATTAAGGGATAGCTTCCTCAATCAAAGGGATAACTGTTGCATGTCTTCACATAGACTTCATATTTGATTTTCTCCAACTAATTAACTCAAGATGAATTAATTAATTATTTTTCAAACAGCTGCTAAGATCAAATTTGAATTTGAATTCTCAATTTTAATTTAGGGACTAATTAAAATTGGAATGTATCCCGAAATGCTATCTGTAGCAATGTTATTTTTAGCATTTCTTGTTGCTATTTTCAACAGACCCCGATGGGATGGAGGAGTGAGACTCGTGAGCACTTCTCACTACATACATATATTTAGCAATTGCATGTGATGTTGCAAAGGAAACTTTGTAAAGCAGTAGCATAGGTAAGAGTAGCAGAGAAGATCCCTATTTGATAAGAAAGTATTTTGCAAATCCATATAGTATAGAGGAGTTCAAACCTTTTTTAGATAGGAAGAATTTGGTTCCTTTGTTCTTTGATCTGGGTCCCAAAGATTGCCTAGCCAGAGATATAATTGAGAAGAGAGGGGAGTTGTGGGAGAATCAAAGGGGTGATCTATGGATGTTGTATGGAAGAGATAAGAAGGAATGGAAGGAGGTTGTGGAGGGGCTAACTACGGTCGTTACCTTAGACAAAACTACTTGAATTTTCTCAAATACTAGGACACTCTGTCTTTCCAATCATACTTTAGCTCTACATATATCACACTGAAGTATCACAATCTGTGTTGGAGACTGTGGATGAGGCCATGTATATAGCTAGAGGATATGTCATTAGTGGTGGGAATCAGGATGTCTCCAAAGCTGATTCTGTTTCTGATTGTACAAAAGTTTACTATCAGAAAATGCTGGAGGCAAATTCGAGCAACTTACTTCTGCTCAGTAACTATGCAAAATTCCTGCATGAGGTATGGATTAGTCCCATCAAACATATTTTTATTGTTATTTGGTGAATGCTATAGGCTTATACTGGGTGTTAACAATTATTAGGTTCAAGGCAACCTTGCCAAGGCAGAGGAGTACTATGAAAGGGCCATACTTGCAAGCCCTGGCGATGGGGAAGTACTTGCTCTGTATGCAAAGCTAATGTGGCAAGTTCACAGAGATGCTCATCAAACAAACAAGCATATGGGAAAATATCTTTTAGCACCATGCAACTATTAACAACTCTGATGATAGAGGAGGTTGTTGTTATCGAAGCAATTTATAAGGCTTTTTATGCATCATTTAAAATATGTCAAAAGTTCAGAGATTTTAGATGATAGAGAGTGTTGTTGTCATTGTGCAAGAAAAAAATAGTAGAGATAAAAAAAAAAAAAAAAAAACTTAGTTGATAGAGATTGTTGTTGTTTCTATGCATGCAAAATGACCTTGCAAAGATGTGGGTGTAAATTTCATTGCCATTTTGCAATTACATTGTTAATCAGAAAGCTTATAGAGAAAAGAAAAAAAACTAGTCATAGAATAGGAAATGATAGATCCTAGGTCAAAAAAGCTAGGTGTAGAGATGCATGTAGACCAATGCACAATGCAAAAGTGAAGAGCTATGGTGAAAACAAATGGAAAAATTAGAAAACACATCTTCTATGTGATGAACAATCCTTTTCATAAACTAGTTATTTAGTTATTTGACTATTGTGCACTTATTTCCTTTGCGTCAAAACTGTATGCTGCACTATACGATGTCCGTGCTGATCCCTACTATTGTACTTATTCTTTTCCATCTACACTTTCCTCTACCTCGCTTTCTTGTCATAAGCTACTCATGACCATTCTTAGACTTTTCAATGTTCATGACTGCTACCTACATCAAAATGCCTATTCAAAAGATTATTTGGTAAATGAATCCCAACATTTATATATATTTGATGCTACACAATAAGCTATCAAGATTAGCATGTCTCTTGCTAAATAGTACATATGCCTTTGCCCAACATGAAAAAAAAATGGTTTAATCATGATTATTACTTTTCCTTAATACTGATCATCTATTACAATCCTTCACATGATATGTACAAATTCCCATTCGATCCAAAACAAAATCCTAATGTCAATCATCTATTAGAAACCAAATAGCCTGTGTTATTTACAAATGCCTTAGACTATCACAAAAAAAAATTTCGCTTAACAATCACTTGATACATGCAAATATCTTATTCCATACTCCATCTTAGTATCAATCATTATTTACAATCAAATACAATTTGAACATTTTGTAAAGTTAAAAAAACAAATCCACTATTTCCCTACTAATAGCTTAGAGGTAGTCGTAACATTTCTAGGATGTACCTGTTGCATCCATGAGGATTAAACGTGAACCAAAAAGGGGAAGTTAGCAAGTACATAATAACAGATAATTAATGATTTACTATGACCCAATTCAAATACATACAAAAGATTTGTCGTGTCCTATTCTGGTCATTTATCCCCAAAAGTTTGTTGAATGTCATAGTGATCTTTGTCAGTCAATGACATGAACTAGTTTCATTACAATATCATGGGTAGCATACCTCAGAACAAATATCACATGTAGAACACAAAAAGTATCACTAAAACATATGTTCTTGTGGATGTAAAGGAAGGGCATAAAACCCACAGGTTCCCTAGAAAAGGCCACTATAGTCTTCTTAAATTGAATAGAAAAACCCCAACAAAGGAAGCAAATTGAATAATCAAAGTAAGAGTTTTGAAGCAACCACCCATTGAAGAAGCAAACTATTACATCATTGAGCATTAGTTCGAAAGCTGATGAAAGAATGTTCTGTTCAGTGATTCAACAACGGCTCATTAAATTTGACATCCCTACCAGAAACATTACTCCTAGAATGACAACAAAAACCAACTCCAACAAGACACCACTCATTAAGGAAAGCCTCTTTATCACCTTCACCCATATATTATACCCAATGCATACCATGGCCTAATCAACGAAGGAGCTCATGCAACCATAATTTTGTGGGTTTGTGTTCTTCTATGTCTATTATGTATGTAGCCCCTATATGTGTGACATATACACAAGCCCATTACAAAAGAACAATCCCACAAGCAGTGATTGACACAAAATCCAAACCATATAAATGCGCAAAAACAAAGTTTTCCTTCTTTTCTCTACCTGATAGATGAAGTACTTGTAATGATCATCAATGAGGACCTAAGAAGGCTTGATGATATAGTGTAGGTCAAAGTTCATAAGATCATAGAACAGATAAACATCGTTGAAATTAGTCCTAATGGGCGAACATCCTGAGATCATCTGGTCTATGATCAACGATATATATCAACGATGTTTATCATGGGAGAACAACCCACATTGATAAAAATTGAAGATACATTAAAATAACATGTTCAACGAGTACCCATTATGAATATGTTTGAGAAGACCCACATTGATAAAATTTGAAAATACATTAAAAAAACGGGTAATTTATTTTCAAATTTTATCAATGTGGGTCTTCTCAAAAGTATGCATAATGGTTTCTCTGTTAGTATCCTATAGTCATAGTAGTCAAAAATAAATTTTGTCTTTCAAATTTTGTCAAAAGCATAAAAGTGTGGCTATGATCTTGTGGAAGATCAAGCTTTAGGTCTTAGGTGGGAATAAAATTTTATTATTCATTGTAAATATGTCAAAGTGTGTCAAGAGTTACAAAGATGGTCTTTTATATCCCAAGGGGTCAAGTTAAGTAGGTCTAGGGTCAAGTTACATCAAGAAATCATGAGAAAGATTGTGCTTCCATGCTTTGTCATCATGGGCACAAATTTGTAGGTGTCTTGAGTTAGTTAAAATGTCAAATCATGATTGGTCATGACATCAGCTTCAATACAACGGTTAAAAGGAGGATGATGTGCTTTTTCCAAGTGCTACCCTTTTGGTTATCAAGTTCAAAATGTAATTATCGCCATCAAATATGCTCTCAACCACCTTGGGAGGTTAATTGCATGGTTATCTTCATACAAGATCTCTAAACTCACTATTTTTCCCATCAGAAGCTCGTTGTGTGGTCGTTATTGGTTGTTGCGCAAAGGAGATAGGGGAGTGTTGCGTTTCTTTCAACCTGATGGTCAAATCGTTCCCACAAGTGCAAATTCCAGTTTTATTTAGTATGTTGGTTTTGAATGATTACCCAATTGCATGCATGAGCTAAGAAAATAACATAGAAACCTGCAAGATACCAAATTTCACCATTGTTAAGTTTTTTTCATTCGCTGCACTTTCTCTGTGTGTTTCCTTTCTTTGTGCGTTGGATTCTTGTGCTTACCTTTGCCAAACTGTCGAAAATTCCAATTTGAAGCTTCCATATGGAAAGTCTGCCATGCCATTAAATTGAAATGAAACTCCTTATCATAATTTTGTGTGCCTTAGAGGTGTTTGAAGCTTGTTTTGTCATGCGTTGCGCCTATCTTTTTTAATTTTCTGCCACTAGAACCAAACATGCAGTAGTTTCCTTGGGGTTTTCAAGAGGCGATTGGTGTTAATTGATCTATTGTATAGGGTTTTATGTTCTCATTTGTCATCAAAGATAAAATTTGGGGCCTCTTTTTCATTATTGCTATCATTTGTTGCACAAATTAAGTTTGCATTAAAACCCTAGAGTATCCCCTGCTACAAACAAGAAACCATGTCAACTCCAGAGGGAAGAAAAAACAAGGGAGGTGCTATTGTAAGATTTCAACCCCCAAGACCTCACATTCATCAATGCAGATCCATCTATCAAAGTTGCTTTTGAGTAGGTGGGATGTATCAGGTTTTTCGAAAACATTCAAGGGTATAATGCATAACTTACTAAGGAGTTTTCCATGAAATTTAATGGGTTGGAGGCTAAGGTTGGAGAACTCACCTTTCCAATTACAGAGGTCACAATATCAATTGCAACAGAGATTCCCCTTCAGGGAGAGCAATGGTTCAAGGGCATGCCCCTTGATATTGCCCATTATAAAGATTTTTTGAAGCCTGAGTATAGAGACAAGGAGTATGGGTCCATTGTTCCTAAAGAATATTTACTTGAACATCACAACAAGCTTTTGCAATCCATTCAGAGGTATTTTACATGTGAGGGTAGATTTGGAAGGACTTATCAATACCATGTCAAAATCTTGATGCATTTTACTGGGAAGAGCCCCTTGAATTTTCCCTTCTATCTATTCAGGAGTCTCAACAAGATGGTACACTATTAATTTTTGGTATGTTCTATGCTTAAGAGCAATTTACTTCAATTTTCTTATTAACCCAATATCAATATCCAATTTACCAATCACATCAACATGATAGAAAAATACAGAGAGAACATAAACATAAACAGTAGAAGACAAGCGAAGACAAGAGGACACAAGATGTGGCACCAACCAGGGACAAACCCCAATGTGGGGAAACCCTTGATCAATTCTTCTCATATTCTTCAATAGTTCAGCAAAGAGAGAGATAGTAAAAATATACAAATATGATATTTTATGACAACAACAACAAACCCTAACTAGCAAAGTCAACGCTGGTCAAACAAGTAAGATCTTACAATTAAGCTCGGTCAAAGCTTAGTCAACTCGACCTCCAACAACAAGATGTATCAGCCCAAAATAGTCTGAAAATCCGAGTCAAATTTTGGTCAACTGCACTCAAGCCTGCGGCCAGCCCTAAGACAGTCAACGCTAGTCAACGCAAGGTCAAAGTAGGGTCAAAGTGGCTGTCTAGAACTGCGGCTTGCCAAGGAGAGGCAGCCTAACCCAATCTGCAAACAAGAAGAGGTCAACGCTATCAAAACAACACTTCTGCACTTTGGTCAAACCTGGTCAATGCTACCCTAACCACTAAACCACTCACCCTGTACACAATAAACCACTAGGGGAATGCTGAACCACTCACCCTATGGTTTCTCATCGCTCCAAGAAGTACCCCAAGCCCCCCGGAGCTCCCAGAGCCCAATGTCCATATCATACAGGACCCTCATAAGAGGGTCTCTCCACGACTCCTAGTCGTTCTCAGAAAGTCAATAATTTGACCTTTCCTAGGAGCTTCGTTAGAATATCGACGACCTGCTCATCAGTCCCAATGTGTTGGAGCCTTATTTCTCCTCGTTGTACCATATCCCAGATAAAGTGGTACCTGATGTCTATGTGCTTGGAGCGATCATGAAATATGGGATTCTCTGATAATCGGATCCCACTCTGTTTGTCACAAAGGATCACGGTAGTATCCAGTGTATGTCCAAATAGCTCACTGAAGTGCTCATAATGGTCAAGTATCCTTGATACCTGGTCGGCTTCTTTCTTTCATGGAAAGTCCCCCTTGGTGCAATATATCTCTCGGCATCTTCGAGAGTCTCCCTAAGCCATGAGGGCCTCTTCTTGGAGGAGGAGGGCTCTTGAGGAGGATCAATAGGAACCATAGGTTCATCAACATCAAGCATCGTTTCATCTTCTTTTTCACCCTACTTTCTGGTGTCAGTTTCTTTATCCTTCCTTGGTATAGGAAGGTTGTCAACCTTGCTAAGAGCCATATCTTAGTCAAAGGTGACATCATGACTTATCTCAACTTCCCTTTGACCAGCCACATAAATTCTATAGCCCTTAGAATTTTCACTATACCCCATAAAGATTCCTTTCTTTCCAAACACACCCAATTTGCTTCTTTTCTCTTTCGGCACATGAAAATATACAAGACTTCCAAAAATTCTAAAATGAGAGACATCGGGTTACTTACCAGCGAACATTTCTTCGGGAGTCTTGGAGTCCAATGCTTGATGAGGGCATCAGTTTTGAACATACACGACAATATTCGCAGCTTCGGCCCATAGAAACTTCGGAAGCCTTTGATCATGAAGCATGGCATGAAAAACTTCCATAATAGTACGGTTCTTCCTTTCAACCACACCATTCTGCTCAGGAGTGTATGGTATTGTGGTCTCCCTCTTAATGCCAACTTCTCTGCAATAGTCATGGAATTCATTGGATTCATACTCGGTCCCATTATCAGTCCTCAATATCTTGATTCTCTTCTCGGATTGATTTTCAATCATGGCTTTGAAGTGATGAAACCAGGTGAACACTTCATCCTTCTTTTTCAAGAAGTAGATCCAAGTCTTGTGAGAATAATCATCTGTAAAAGTGAGATAATATAAATATCCTCCCAAAGAGTTTACGGGCATCATACCAGATATGTTAGAGTGGATAAACTGTGATATATTGGTGGTCTTCTTATTACTAGAGGGAAATGGTCCCCTTGTAAGTTTTCCCTCGACACATCTCAGACATATACCTTCATGCTCCACTTTGAACTTGGGCATACCTATCACCATATGTCTCACATCGGGAAGAGCCTTATAATGAATATGGGCAAACCTTCGGTGCCATAGTTCAGATTGTAGAGATGTGTCACAAGACATGGCCCCTAATGGACTTCCTCTAACTTGATACAAAGTGTCAACCTGGAACCCAAGAGTAAAAGCATCTTTAAAATTCCTTTTCCAAACACGTACCTTTCCATCGATGAATGCCACCTTGTAACCTTTGTCTTCCATTGCCGAAATGGACACCAGGTTCTTCTTGAGATCAGGTACATATAGAACTTCTTGTAAATGAATCGTGTTACCCTGATTCAATTGAAGGGTAACATTTCCTACACCCTTTATGGGATAGGTGGCATTGTCTCCAAGAATAATCTCCAAGTTTGTCTCCTTCTCTATCAAATTAGAGAGAGCTTCCTTGTATCTGGTGAAGTGCCTTGAAGCACCACTATCAATAAGCCAATTCCCCAAACAGTCCAGAGGAGAGGTAGTGGAGAGGGCCGATATAAGATAATACTCCTATTGCTCATTGTTAACAACATTTGATTCTTCATAACTGGAGTTCCTTGCTTTCTTAGAGGGTTGACCATTTCCATGATGTCCCGCATTCCTTTTTCCTTTGCCATTGAACCTACCATTCCTTTGATTGTTGTTGTTGAAGTTGCCCCTGGAGTGATTGTGACCATCATCATGTGATGTGTCCCTTCTATTTGGACACTCCCTCGCATGGTGGCCAAACTTATTGCAAACAAAGCACCTGCCCTTCCTTCCACCCTTAGATTCGGGCTTTCCATTGAAATGACCTTTAGAACCTGCATTATTTCTCCTTTTGGTATGAGAGGAGAAAGAAGTGGGGTTGCCTCTATTAGAAGGAATTTCTTGCTCCACCATTCTTGTTTCTTCTTGAATGCATCTTGACATCAATTCTTCAAATCCCGGAATTTGATCATTATTGAGAATAGTGGTTCTAAATATATACCACTCAGGTGGGAGCCCTCCAAGGGTAGTGATAGTAAGTTCCCTGTCATGAATGACTTCTCCAATCAATAGAATATCATTCTTGATATCAATGATCCTTAAGAAGTAGGATTGAATATCCTCATCCTTGCCCTTCTTAATATCCTTCAACTTATTTTTGAGGAACAAAATTTGATTTGCATCACTAACCTTGAACATGCTTACCAATCTGTCATAGATCTCCTTGGAGGTGTTCAAATCGGAGATGTAGGCCACCAGACGCTTGTCAATGGAATCTCTGATAATCTTCTTCGCTTTGTCTTCAACGTTGTTGTACTTTCTCTTTGTAGTAGACGGTGCATTTGATGGAGGCTTAGGGATTTTACCCTTCACATAATCCAACACTTCTTATTCTTCCAATGTTAGATCAAGAGACATCTTCCATCCATGATAATCAAAATTTTCACAGAGCTTGTCTTCAACCGAGAAGTGGGATGAGGAACCCATTGAGCCTTTTGTTCTTGTCCAACTATCTTTGATGATTTCTCTTTCACCCTTGCTTGGTATTTGTCTTCACCTCAGATCTGATACCATGTTAATTTTTGGTATGTTCTATGCTTAAGAGAAATTTACTTCAATTTTCTTATTAGCCCAATATCACTATCTAATTTAGCAATCACATCAACATGATAGTAAAATGCAGATAGAACATAAACATAAACAATAGAAGACAAGCCAAGACAAGAGGACACAAGATGTGGCACTAGCCAGGGACAAATCCCAATGTGGGGAAACCCTTGATCAATTCTTCTTATATTCTTCAATAGTTCAGCAGAGAGAGAGAGATAGTACAAATATACAAATCTGATGTTTTATGACAGCGACAACAAACCCTAACCAACAAAGTCAACGTTGGTCAAACATGTTAGATTTTACCTCCAATCAAGCTCGGTCAAAGCTTAGTCAACTTGGCCTCCAAAAACAAGATGTATCAGTCCAAAACAGTTCGAAAATTCGGGTCAAATTTTGGTCAACTGCAGTCAAGCCTGTGGCCAGCCCTAGGACAGTCAAGGCAGGTCAATGCAGGGTCAAAGTAGGGTCAAAGTGTAGAACTGCGACATGCAAAGGAGAGGCAGCCTAACCCAATCCATAAACAAGAAGAGGTCAACGTTGTTAAAACAACACTTCTGCACTTCAGTCAAACTTGGTCAACGCTGCCCTAAACAAAAAAGTCTCCCTTCCTCCTTCGCACGTGAGAAAGATGCTGCCCCAAATCTGCGTACCCAATCAAGAGAGGAGATAGATGTGTGAGGATGAGATGGTGAAATAATGCCATGAGGTCTCCTCCTTTTATATGCAACATTGAGATTAAGTTGGGGGTAAAAATACCTGTTTTTCTTGCTCTCCGACTTTGACAAATTGTCAATAATATAAATAAATTCATATCTCCATATATACATGTCGGAATCGGATGATCTTTAGAGCAATCCTACACCTCTCGGAGCGAGGAATCCAAGAAAAATATCAACTGCCATAAATAAGGTGACCCATATGGAGTTTGGCCCTAGTTGACAATTTTAACACAGACAAAGTGCAGGAAAAACAAAGTCAAGTGGAACCTAGCCTTTTCCACTTTTCATTAGCTAAGTTGTTTGTATTGGAGGAGTTAAATAAAAGAAATCAATCGTGGAAGTCATTTGTTGATTCTTCAAACATAGTGGATGATGTGCCAACCAAATATTTGAGCAAGAAAGGAACACCCTCAACAGTGGTAAAAGACATTCAATCTCCAACTAGAAGTTTAGTGAAGAGGCCCTCAGCTACAATGCAGTCAACAGGAAAGAAGAAAGGTAAGAAGTTATAATTTCTCTAGAAGTGGTGGATGTCCCGAAAAATCCCCTCACTAGGTCTACTGCAAAAAAGCTTCCCTTGGAGAAAACATTTGAAGCCATGGAAACCATACCAGAAGATGAGGTTGTTGATGACAAAGTCAAAGAGATTTCACAATTGCAAGAACAATTGAAGAAGGCCCATATGGTTATTGCACAATTGCAACAAGAAAATAGGGAATTAAAGAAAGTTATCCTAGGAAAGATAGCTAAACCTACTGAAGATGAACCAGTGGCTAAGGTTGCACCAGCTGCTACTAAATCCAAGGGCAAAGAAAAGGTAATCAAAGAGGATATTAAGAAGGCAGAAGTTCCAGTAGCTAGGGTTACCAGATCCTCATCTAGAAAGCTACAAATCCAAGAAGAGAAGACAATGCAAGAAGAGAAGACAAAGATAGATGAGGGGAAGCACACCTTTAACAAGTTGAGAAGGCAATTGAAGGAGGCTCACAAGGAGATTTCTGAGTTCAAGCAACATGATGAAATGGACAAGAAACAAATGAGTGATCTTTTGGACATCTATCAACTAGCAATGGACAAGACCAAATATATGTTTAAGAGATCCCTTCCACTACATAGGCAAACGAAAAACGTATGTAGTCAAAATATTTCTATGAGGAAAGAATTAAGAGCCACCAAACAACAGTTAAAGGAGATGCAGGAGAAAGATAGAGGCAAGTTGGACCTATTGGTTGAGGCAGCCAAAGTTTGAATGCTAGAAGGGGTGAAATAACATAGTTTTGATTTTTGACTTTTGTATAAAGTATGCTTGTTTATGGGGTTAAGGTTCCAGGAGATAATGTTTTGCATAAAGTGTCCCTTGCAACCACATTTAGTCAGAATTTTGAATTTATTTTTGAAGAAGCAACTTTCACAACATTTTGTGCCCTAGCTAGCATTAGGGTTAGGGTTTTTGATGTGGAGATGAATATTTTGCATTTTTGGTGAAGGAAGGCTTGAAAGGGGTATGTCGCATGACGATTGTAGTGCTAGCATCATCACCAATGTGTGTAACTTGACCAAAGACCTCACTATCACTGAAACCATGAAAATATATGGCGCTGCGCTTTTGCAACTAGCGTTGTGTTTTTGGCTATAGATGAAAATGTCAAAGTTGGAGGACTCATGTGGTGAAAGAGATCTTCTAAGGCAGAAATTATCCATGTATAGGCTTGTTCACACATGCTAGAGTCATCAGGAAGCTCATGAATCAACTAGAACATCTCAACCATGGAGCGTTGTGTTTTCGTGTTGCGTTTTTGTATTTTTGGAGAATTAGGAGGTTGCACAGAGCCGGCGCTGCGCTTCCAGACATACATCCTTTTGAACGAGTTAACCAAGTCAAAATTTGTTGTAATTTGTTTTTATTGCCTTAGTAAATGTAGTAAATCATTTAGTGACTCACAAGCTCGATTTGGGGCTGAGAAATTAATGTAAAATGCTAGAAAAGATCTAGTTAAAGTAGTTCCTAGTTTTTATAAATCTGTTCTATTTTCATTGCGGAATTTAGAAACAAAAATCCTAATGAGGAATTCGACCCCTAGAGGTGGGAACTGACTCATTTTGGCCTATTTATGATATGATTGTAATGGATAAAAGGGTTGGTTAGGTTCAGGAGAAAGGACATTGTGTACTACACTTATTTTTGATATACTTTACAGTGAATGAAGACAGAGGTGGATTTTTGCTGGGATTATTGAGTTAGTTTGCTTTGGAGATGTGCATTCTTTCTTTGTAAGTTATTTTCTATGACAATCATGCTTTGAAATGTATCCTCTTGTTTATTTAAACAAATATTTGATTCAGAATTCACTCCAAACAATGCTCTGTTTCAGTTTGCTAGACATCTATGTTTTCTGCTAAAATGACAGTTAGAATTCATCTTGATGCTTGATGCTCTTTTTGTCATTTTCCATTTTTCTTCAACTCATCCTCCTACAACAAATTCAGACTAAAAATATCTAAAGAGACTACCTACCTCACCCCTGTAGAAGCTCCATTTCTCTTCATTTCATCACTGGAAACATAATCAAGTAGACATGACTCCATGCCCAATGGATCCATCTCCTCTCCCACCAACAAATCTTTGCAAATCATACCCTACTGAGCACTATACTGAGCCTAACATATGAGTAATTGAGCATTCTAGACAAATAGAGCCCTCTCTAAAGCTAAAAGGGCTAGATTCTAGCTTACAAGTGGTTTTGTGGTTACCTCTAAATTTCTCTCCTCATCCTAGGGAAAATTATAGAGAGCTAACATTCTGGTGCCGTTGCCAGGGAGCGTAAGCTTTCCCCTAGAAAAAATTTGCAATTAGAGACAAGATCTAGTTCTGAGGGTGATAGACAACTAGACACTAACAGGCTGAATATTTACCCAATTGTTAGTGATTTTAAGATAATTTGAAATCCATTTTTTGTAAGGAAATTTGGCTTCTAGGAAAGTATACACTAGACATCATCCAAATCCCAACCCACTTGAAGTTTTGGATAGTCCAGAGAAGTTGTTTCGAAAGAAGAAGCCTGCAAAAGGAACCAAGATCAGTGTCATAGAAAGATCCCTGTCCCTACCTAAAAAAATTGAGTCAATAGACCATGTCTAGTTTGATTTGAGGTTCGAACAAAGTCTTTTCAGATCCAAATCAGAAGGTAGTTTGGTAGACACAGTGTTTGATTAGTCAAAGTTTCAATATTCTATTTATTTTAAAAAAGAAGGTGTATTAGAAGCAGATCAAGATATCTGGGCTAAATTCCATAAGCTTGAAGATCTTGTCCATCAATGACACGAAGCTGCCACTAAATCCTCCAAAATATTCCATTCTGTCCCAACTGTCTCTCTCTCACCATTTTCTGCTCCATTGAACATTCCACTGATTTTTGCCCCTACTATATCGACTGTCTTTACTCCTCCCACATCAGCTACTCAAATATTAGTCCCTTTACCTTCTTCCTCTTCATTTCAGACTCCACATGCCCATACCAGTTCATCTCATTTAGTCATGGCTGCTTGTTATGCACCATTGAATTTGCAAGGCCCACTTCATGATTTTCCACTAAACTATGGTCAGAGATTGCCTCAGTTTGATGGTACAGGGGTTTTGACAACACAACAACATGTTGACAAACTAAATGATTTTATAGATTTGGAAGAGGTGGACCATGAGGATGCCAAGATAAGGATTTTTTTCTCAGAGTTTTTCAGGAGAGGTGAAGAAATGGTTTAGAAGTTTTCCAGATGCAAGTATTGCAAATTTCCAACAACTTGAACAAACCTTTCTTGCCAGGTGGGAAGTCAAAAGGAACTCTCTTCAAATATTGGCTGAGTATGACAATTTAAGGAGAGCACTAGGTGAGTTAGTTCAACATTTTTCAGCGAGATTCAAAAAAGTCTACAATTCAATACCAGCTGAACAAAAGCCCCATCCAGGATTGGCTTTGCTTCACTACCCAGATGGTTTTTATGCAAAAATCACATATTAGTTGAGGGAAATAAATCCAACTACTTTGGAAGATTTGCAGAAAAATGTAGTTGGAGTAGAGGCTAATTTTTTGAACAAGAAGGCCAAAATGAAGGCTAAAAAACGAGGAGCTAAAGAGGAGGCTTCATCTTCAAACAACAAGCTAGAGGTCATGGTGAAAATAGTGGAGAAGTTGACCCTAGATAAAAAGGTGTTGGAAGAGATCAACAAGCTCCTCCTCAAGTTAGAAATCCAAACTTTCGGAGGCCACAAGTGCAAATAAAGCAAAGACAGCAAAGAAACCAAGGAGATCAGCAGCAGATTAGGCCTCCTTTTCAAGAGAATTATGCAAAATATTAGGAGACAACAAAAGATGAAGATCATATTCACTTTTTTGGTGAAGAAGGGGATGATGTTTTTTTAACAAAGGAGGAACAAGACATGTTTTCTCAGCCACGGGAAGACATCATGCATATGGAATCAAAAGACTATAAGATGGGGTACCAAAATTCCTTCATGGAGGTACAAAGACAGTACACTTTGAGAAATAGAAAGGTCCCAATAAATCCTCCCAAGAAAGCTCAAGTTGATGTACCTTCCTCCGACCAAAATAGGTTTGATCCTCCAAAGGAGATTCCTTAAAAGAAAGATGGAACCACCAAAGAGGTAGAAAAAAGTCAATCGTCTTTTACTTTGGAAAATGAGATATCAAAAATCAAAATTTCCATTCCTTTTAATGAATTGATTAAGAATGATGTGTATAAAAATCAAATTGTCTAAGCATTGAAGATAGGAGAAGTGTCAGACATTGTCAATTTAAATAATGATCATCCAAAATTGCTTTTTAGCCCAAAAGTTGATGGGGAGATGTCCCACCTTTTTATGTTAGTTTGAATGTGCATGATTTGATTCTACACAATGCAATGTTAGATTCAGGTGCATCACACAACTTAATGTCGAAGGTTGTCATTGAAAAGCTTGGTTTAGATATTACAAGGCCTTACAAAGATCTTTTCTCATTTGATTCAAGTAAGGTGAAGTGTTTGGGTTTGATCAAGGATTGGGTGGTATCTCTTACCCAAATCCCAACAAAGACCTTAGTAATGGACATAGTTGTGGCTGACATTCCCCCAAAATTCGATATGTTGCTGTCAAAATCGTGGTCCGCAAATTTGAAGGGCATTCTACAGATGGACATGCCATATGCCACAATTCCTGTTTTCGGACAACCAAGGAGATTATACCGAGAAACATTGATGAAGTACATGGTGAGTGGTAAGGCAAGGCCTCAAAACCATCCTATTTATTTGGTGCATTCTAATATGGATTCTTTCATTCTATATAATGATCATTGTTTGGAGGAAGATGATCACAACATGGACAACAAATTAGAGGAGATTGTAGGTGAATTGCAGGAAACAAAATCAAAACACAATGATGATGAAGAGGGCCTTTTGAACATGGATTTTGATAGAGAAGTTAGTAAAGAAGAGGTTGGAGATACAGTATGGATAATGAGGCCGAAGGTGGACAATTCAAGGTTGTGTTCCTACAAATTAGCCTTTGGATACACAAACAATATGGCTGAATATGAAGCGTTGTTTATAGGACTGCAAACTTTGAAATATTTGGGAGCGAAGCGAATTTCAGTCCATGGGGATTCAAATTTGGTTATCAACAAAATCAAAGGTGTGTATCAAACCAAACATCCTCGGATGAGAGGCTATAGAAATGTTGTTCTAGAAATGCTTCAATTGTTTCCAGAATAATTTTTCGTTGATTTCGAGAGAACATATGCAATTGTTGATGTATTGGCCACCTCAGCTAGTACATTTAGGATTCCCATTTATCCTAATAGGAAATATGAAATACAAGTCAAACATAGGCCAACAGTCCCTGATAATGTGAAGTATTGGAAAGTTTTCAAAGATGATAAACAACTTGTTAGTTTTCTACAAATGACTCAAGAGTTTTCTAATTCACATATATATCAAGATTTTTTTTGTTTTTTGGGGATGAACAACAGAATTTAGAATCAGATTGGTATGATTTTGTAAATCAGATAACAAAAAAGGATGTTATACAATTGAAGAACAACACAATTCCAAAAGGTTTGGTGCCCCTTGAAGAATTGTTTGACCAAAATGATGTGGCCAAGAATCCTAAAGTAATTCCCTCCGAAATAGAAGTAGAAGACTGCAATTTAGGAACCTAACAACAACCTAAGTTTGTTAAGCTTTTAAAATCCTTGACTCCTGAATTTAGAAAGAAATACCTTGATCTGACGAGGGAGTATTTAGAGGTTTTTGCATCGGGATATGAGGACCTTAAATTATATGACAAAATCATCATTCATCATCCCATCCCAATAAAAAAGGATCGAAAGCCTTTTAAGAAAAAGTTAAGAAGAATAAACCCTTTATTGTTGCAATTTATTGAAAAGGAAGTCAAAAAATTATTTGATGCAAATATTATTGTTCCCCTTAGATTTTCAAAATGGTTGTCCAATTTGGTATCTGTGAGGAAGAAAACAAGAGAGATAAGGCTTTGTGTAGACTTCAGAATCTCAACAAGGTGTCTTTAAAGGACAATTACCCCCTGCCTAAGATGGATCATATATTGCAGAAGGTGGTTGGCTCGAGAAGGATGTCCATGCTTGATGGTTTTTCAGGGTATAATCAAATCTTGGTGCATCCTGATGACCAAGAAAAGACATCTTTCATCACTCCCTGGGGTACCTTCATGTATGCCAAAATGCCCTTTGGGTTGATGAATGCAGGGGCCACCTTTCAGAGGGCCATGGATATTGCATTTGCTGATGAAAATGATAAGTTTATTGTCATTTATCTTGATGATATCACTGTTTTTTCAGATTCTGATTTTGACCATTTGAAACATTTGAGACAAGTTTTTGAGAAGTGCAGGAGGTATGGCATATCCTTGAACCCGAAGAAGTCCCATTTTGCAATGGAGGAGGGAAAGTTGCTCGGGCATATCATCTCAAAAGATGGCATCAAAATTGATCCAAACAAAGTGGCTGCAATTTAGAAAATTGATATCCCTAGGAGTAAAAAGGAGGTACAATCATTTTTGGGCCGAATTAACTTTTTGAGGAGGTTCATTCCTAATTTAGTAGAAATTATAAGATTTTTGACTGACATGCTAAGGAAGGAAAGTGAAATCAGATGGACTCTTGAAAATAAGAAATATTTTGAAGAGATTAAAAAGGCTTTAGCTACTGCTCCTATTTTGGCAAGTCCAAATTATGCTAAAGATTTCATCATTTTTTCTTTTGCATCCGAGCACACTATTACAGCAGTCCTCGTGCAAAAAAATCGGCAAGGTAATGAGCATCCCATAACATTCTTTAGTAGAGGTTTAAGAGATTCTTCCCTCAAGTATAACATTATGGAGAATCACACATGCATTAGTAAAGGCTTTGAAGGATTTTAGAGTTTATGTGCTCCATTCCCATGAGGTTGCATATGTTCCATATGTTGTTGTGAAGGACGTTTTAATACATCCTGATCCTGAAGGTCGAAGGGGCAGATGGATAGCAACAATTCTGGAGTATTATGTGGAGATTAAGCCTACTAAGTTGATAAAGGGTCAAGGATTGGCCAAATTGATGGCAGATTTAAATCTCAGTGTGTTGGACATAAACTTTATTGCTGGTTTGTCCAATGACAGTAATGAAGAGTCTACTCAGCAGGTATCTGAAAGGTTTCTCTCTTCCCCTTGGTATGCTGACATCATTTATGTTTTGCAACATTTACAAGCCCCTCCATAGCTAACCAAAACAAAAGTAAGATTTCTGAAGTTAAAGGCTATAAAATTCTGCATTATAAATGAATTTATCTATTGGAAAGATTCAGGAGGTGTGTTTTTAAATTGTTTATTGGAGGATGAGGCCCAAAAGGTTATGGAGGAATTTCATAAAGGATATTGTGGAGGTCATCATTTTTGGAAAGCCACAACCAATAAGATCTTGAGGGCTGGTTTTTACTAGCCAACATTATTTGTTGATGTGTACAAAAGGGTATTAAGCTACCATGAATGCCAGATTTTTGAAGGAAAGAGAAAACTCTTACCCTTACCCGTGAAACCTACTACAGTGGAGGCACCTTTTCAACAGTGGGGTTTGGATTTCATTGGGGAAATCCATCCCTCATCTTCAGGTCAACACAAATGGATTTTGACAGCCACAGATAATTTCACGAAGTGGATAGAAGCGATTCCAACTAGGGAAGCCATGAATATAGTCATCATTCAATTCCTGGAAGGTAATATTTTTTCGAGATTTGGTTGTCCTCGTAGATTAATCATAGACAATGTCGTTGCCTTTAAGTCTAAATGAATGGTTGGATTTTGTCACAAATACCACATTGTACTTGGTCACTCAACAACATATTACCCATAGGGTAATGGCTTAGCTGAGTCCTCTAACAAAATCCTGGTGAATATCATTAAGAAATTGCTGCAGGAGAACAAGAAAACATGGCATAAAAAGCTAATTTATGCCTTGTGGGATGATCAGGTAAATACCAAAAAATCAATTGGTATGTCTCTTTTCCAATTAGTGTATGGACAAATGTAATTTTCCCTTCTTCTTTGGGAATTCCAGTCATGAAATTATTGCAGGAAGAGGATACAGAACCAAATGACATGCAAAGGAGGATTAACCAAATGATTCAACTGCAACAAAGTAGAGAGGAGGTGTACAACAACACTCAGACAATTCAGGACGAGATAAATAAAACCTTTGATCGAAGGATAAAGGCTGAGAATTTTCAAGTTGGTGACTTGGTTTTAAAGTGGGATGCTAGAAATGAAGAAAAAGGGAAGCATGGTAAATATGAAAACCTTTGCAAGGGACCTTTCTTGGTTGCAACATTTCACGGGAGCAATGCATACTTGCTACAAGATTTACAGGGGTGTTTCTTGATGGAGGGCCTGTGAAGGGCAGGTTCCTCAAGCTTTATTTCACTTGAAATCAGCCAAACTTCATCACTACATTGTATATATTCATTTAATTTTCAGTACTACAGGTGTGGGTAGATGTTATCAGAATTTGAAGCCCGAAGAGAAGGCCTTGAGATTTTGATGGTCTGCTACCATTTTTCAGAATGTAATCAATTTTTGAGTCAATTTGAGTTAAGTCAAGAAGTCAATAAGCCCAATGGTTAGACACTTGGTTTACGGTGTTCTTGGCACCTCACAGGGAGGATTCCATCCCCATTGGAGCCAATGTTAGTATCCTATAGTCATAGTAGTCAAAAGTAATTTTTGTCTTTCAAATTTTGTCAAAAGCACAAAAGTGTGGCTATGATATTGTGGAAAATCAAGCTTAGGTCTTAGGTGGGAATAAAATTTTATTATTCATAGTAAATATGTCAAAGTGTGTCAAGAGTTACAAAGATGGTCTTTCATATCCGAAGGGGTCAAGTTACATCAAGAAATCATCAAAAAGATTGTGTTGCCATGCTTTGTCATCATGGGCACATATTTGTAGGTGTTTTGAGTTAGTTAAAATGTCAAATCATGATTGGTCATGACATCAGCAACAATACAACGGTTAAGAGGAGGATGTTGCACTTTTTCCAAGTGCTACCCTTTTGGTTATCAAGTTCAAATCGTAATTATCACCATCAAGTCTGCTCTCAGCCACCTTGGGAGGTTAATTGCATGGTTATCTTCATACAAGATCTCTCAACTCTCCATTTTTCCCATCAGAAGCTCGTTGTGTGGTCGTTCTTGGTTGTTGCGCAAAGGGGACAAGGGAGCGCTGCATTTGCAAACAATGTTGCGTTTCTTTCAACCTTGTGGTCAAATCACTCCCACAGCTACAAACTCTAGTTTTATTCAATACCTTGGTTTTGAATGATTACCCAATTGCATGCATGAGCTAAGAAAACAACATAGAAACCTACAAGATACCAAATTTCACCATCATTGTGTTTTTTGCATTCGCTGCATTTTCTCTATTCGCTACACTTTCTCTGTGTGTTGCGCTTTCTTTGTGTGTTGAATTCTTGTGCTTACCTTTGCCAAACTGCCAAAAATTATGATTTGAAGCTTCCATATGAAAATTATTCCATGCCATTAAACTAAATTGAAACTCCATATCATAATTTTGTGTGCCTTAGAGGTGTTTGAAGCTTGTTTTCTCATGCGTTGCACCTGTCTTTTTTAATTTTCTGCCACTAGAAACAAACATGCAGTAGTTGCCTTGGCATTTTCAAGAGGTGATTGGTGTTAATTGGTCTGTTGTATAGGGTTTTCTGTTTTCATTTGTCATCAAAGATAAAATTTGGGGCCTCTTTTTCATTATTGTTATCACTTGTTGCACAAATTAAGTTTGCAATAAAACCCTAGAGTATCCCCTGCTGCAAACTAGAAACCATGTCAACACCAGAGGGAAGAAAACACAAGCAAGGTTCTGTTGTCATATTTGAACCCAAAGACCTCACATTCATCAATGCAGACCCAACTGTCAGAGGTGATTTTGAGCAGGTGGGATGTATCAGGTTTTGTGAAAAGATTCAAGGGTATAATGCACAACTTACTAAGGACTTTTCCATGAACTTTAATGGGTTAGAGGCTAAGGTTGGAGTGCTCACCTTTCCAGTTACATAGGTCACAATATCAGCTGCAACAAAGATTCCCCTTCAGGGAGAGCAATGATTCAAGGGCATGACCCATGATATTGCCCATTATAAAGAATTTTTAAATTCTCAATATAAAGACAAGGAGTATGGGTCCATTGTTCCTAAAGAATATTTACTTGGACATCATAACAAGCTTTTGCAAGCCATTCAGAGGTATTTTACATTTGAGGGTAGATTTGGAAGGATTTATCAATACCATTTCAGAATCTTCATGTATTTTACTGGGAAGAGCCCCTTGAATTTGCCCTTATATCTATTTAGGAGTCTCAACAAGATGGTAGATAAAGTGTAGGGAAAACAAAGTCAAGTGGAACCTAGCATTTTCCACTTTTTCTTAACTAAGTTGTTGGTATTGGGGGAGTTTAAAAAAAAAAATCAATCGTGGCAATCATTTGTTGATTCTTCAAACCTGGTGGATGATGTGCCAACCAGTTCTTTGAGCAAGAAAGAAACACCCTCAGCAGTGGAAAAAATACATTCAATCCCCAACTGGAAGTTCAGTGAAGAGGCCCTCAACAATAGTGCAATTAACAGGAAAGAAGAAAGGTAAGAAGTTACAATTTTCTCCAGAAATGGTGGATGTCCCTAAAAATCCCCTCACTAGGTTTGCTGCAAAAAGGCTGCCCTTGGAGCAAACATTTTAAGCCATGGAAACCATACCAGAAGATGAGGTTGTTGATGACAGAGTCAAATAGATTGCACAATTTCAAGAACAGGTTAAGAAGGCCCATATGGTTATTGCACTGTTGCAGCAGTAAATTAGGAAATTAAAGAAAGTTATCCTAGAGAAGACAACTAAACCTAGTGAAGATGAACCGATTGCTAAGGTTGCATCAACTACTACGAAATCCAAGGGCAAAGAAAAGGTAATCAAAGAGGATATTAAGAAGGCAGAAGTTCCAGTAGCTACAAATCCAAGAAGAGAAGACAAAGATAGATGAGGGGAAGCACACCTTTAACAGGTTGAGAAGGAAATTGAAGGAAGCCCACAAGGAGATTTATGAGCTCAATCAATAGGATGAAATGGCCAGGAAACAAATGAGTGAGATCGTTTGGACATCTATCATCCAACAATGGACAATGCCAAATATATGTTAAAGAGATCCCTTCCACTGAACAGGCGAATGAAAAACGTATGCAGGCAAAATATTTCTATGAGGAAAGAATTAGGAGCCACTAAACAATAGTTAAAGGATATGCAAGAGAAAGATAGAGGAAAGTTGAACCTATTGGCCGAGGCAACCAAAATTTGAATGCTGGAAGGGGTGAAATAACATAGTTTTGATTTTTGACTTTTGCTTAAAGTATGCTTGTTTATGGGGTTGAGGTTCCAGGTGATAATGTTTTGCATAAAGTCTCTCTCGGAACCATATTTAGTCAAATTTCTAAAGTTATTTTTGAAGAAGCAACTTTCACAACATTTTGTGCCCTAGCTAGCATTAGGGTTAGGGTTTTTGATGTGGAGATGAATATTTTGCATTTTTAGTGAAGTAAGGCTTGAAAGGGGTATGTAGCACGATTATTGTAGTGTTAGCATAATCACCAACATGTGCACCTTGACCAGAGACATCACTGTCACTCAAATCATGAAAACAGATGGTGATGTGCTTTTGCAACTGACGCTGCATTTTTGGGTATAGATGAAAATGTCAAAGTTGGAGGACTAGTGTGGTGAAAGAAATATTCTAAGGGGGGAATTATCCATGTACAGGTCGTTCACACATGCTGGAGTCATCAGGCAGCTCATGAATCAACCAGATACATCCCAACCATGGAGTGTTGCGTTTTCACGCTGTGTTTTTAATATTTCTGGAGGATTAGGAGGTTGCACAACGCTAGCGTTGTGCTTCCAGACATACATCCTTTTGAACGAGTTAACCGAGTCAAAATTGTTGTAATTTGTTTTTATGGTATTAGTAATTGTAATAAAGCATTTAGTGACTCACAAGATCGATTTGGGGTTGAGAAATTAATATAAAATGCCTAGAAAATATCTAGTTAAAGAAGTCACTAGTTTTTAGAAATCTGTTCTATTTTCATTGCAGAAGTTAGAAATAGAAATCCTAATGAGGAATTCAGCCCCTAGAGGTAGGAATTGACTCATTTTGTCCTATTTATGATATTATTGTAATGGAGAAAAGGGTTATTCAGGTTCAGGAGAAACGAAATTGTGTACTACACTTATTTTTGATATACTTTACAGTGAATGAAGACAAAGGTGGATTTTTGTAGGGATTTTTGAGTTAGTTTGCTTTGGAGATGTGCATTCTTTCTTTGTAAGTTATTTTCTATGAAAATCATGCTTTGAAATGTATCGTCTTATTTAGTTAAACAAAGATTTGATTCAGAATTCACTCCAAACAATGCTCTGTTTCAATTTGATAGACATCTATGTTTTATGCTAAAATGATAGTTAGAATTCATCCTAACGCTTGATGCTCTTTTTGTCATTTTCCATTTTTTTTCAACTCATCCTCCTAAATGAATTCAGACTAAAAATATCTAAAGAGGCTACCTACCTTGCCCCTATAGAGCCTCCATTTTCTCTTCATTTCATCACTGGAAACATAATCAACTAGACATGACTCCATGCCTAATGGATCTGTCTCCTCTCCTACCAACAAATCTTTGAAAATCATACCCTACTGAGCACTATACCTAGCCTAACATTTGAGTACTTGAACATTCTAGACAGAGAGAGCCCTCTATAAAGATAGAAGGGCTATATTTTAGCTTACAAGTGGTTTTGTGGTTACCCCTGAATTTCTCTCTTAAGCCTAGAGAAAAATACAGAGAGCTAATAATATACTCGTTGGATGTGGAATTTCATTCCGTATCCAATGATTTTCTACAATTGAAATTTGATGAAACTTATAAGGAGATAAGCCAAAAATACAATTAAATAAAATAGTTTTCTTCTTTTCCATCCAAAATTCATCACTCTTATTTTATTATTTTAACTATTATTTTATTATTTTTCCTTAGGAGGCCACTTTTATGCTGAAATTTCTTCTAATGCAAGTCAATTTCTAGGGCATGTGGAGCTAACAATTCCCTCAAGTTGATATGATCATTCTTTCATTCAATGTGAGGGGTCTTAGGGGTTCCTGTAAAAACTAGCCCTCAAAAGGCTCATTGCGACCAGAAAGTCTGCCATTATTCTGATTTAGAAAACTATGGGCTATGGGTTAAAATCTAGGCAGATTATGGAGGTTTTCTTAGAAAAAATGGTCCTTCTGCCATGTGGATGTTGTTGGACTTCCATGGGTCTGATTTCTTGGTGGAGTGCAACCTGTAAGGCCATCTCCTCTTCAATTATTTCTTCTGTTGTTCTTTTGAAGTTGGAGCTTAGAGATTGCAACTCAATAGTTTCTATTTTAAATGTATATGGACCATATTATGTCTGTATTCCATTTTGGGATTATTTTTCCTCCACATGTGTGTTGGAAGACGTGTTCTCCATAGTTGGAGGAGATATCAACTTCACACTATCTCTAAGGGAAGTTTTGGGGGTTAGCCCCAAATTGGACCCTTAATACAATTTCTTTCTAGACTATCTGATCAACAATTGCCTCATGGACACTGAGTCCATCAAATTATTTCTTACATTGATGAATGGTCACTCATAGGGAAGTGAAATTTCAAAGTGAATGGATGGATTCTAGGTTTCAAAAAGTTTGTTGAGGTCTTTTTTTAATCAACTCTATAATGGAGGTCAATGGTCTCTCATACCAGAAGCCTATTCTCCTTCACTTCTCTCCCTCTAGCAGTCTAGAATCCATCCCCTTCATATTTAATCCCTCCTGGTTGGATGAAGAATATTATCATTCTCTGGTCACGAATCTACGGAGACATCTGATTCGATTGGATTCATCCCCCTTCATGAGTAATTAAAGAAATTTTGAGGTCTAAAATGAGCCTCCTAAGGAATATTATAAAACAATAACGAAAATAATAAAATAATATTAGATTACCTCATCAAGTTTTGGAGGGGAAAAAGAAAAAAAACTACATTTTCACCTCGTATTTTCAACTTACCTCCATATGATTTTACTAAAATTTTGAGTGGGAGAAGTCATTGAATGCATAATTTAATTTTTCATCCAAGGAGTACCCATGTTGCATACTTTCGATGGACCTTACTACAAGAAAAAAATGAAATACATGAAAAACATGATTCCAATCACGTTTTTCATGTATTTCATATTTTTCATATAGTAGGGTCCATCGAAAGTATGGAACATGGGTATTCATTGGATGAAAAAATAATTTCTGCATCCAACGAGTGCTCTCGCTTGAAATTTGAGTGAAATCGTAGGGAGATAAGTTGAAAAAATAGTTATTTATTTATTTTTATCTTTTTAGTTTTTTGCTCCAAAAATGGTGAATCGTCCACCATAATTGACATTATCATATTGAATTCTATTGGTTCTTATAAAGTTGATTTTTGTTGTACAATTTTGTTTTGAGGCCCATTTTTTACCTCAAAATTTTTTTAATGTAATTTTTCAATAACCTAGAAAATATTGAGTAGGCTTCCAAAGTTTGGGAAAATGAGTATTATGTCAAGTCTCATGCAAGATTAGTCAAAGTAGAAAAGTAGCCTGAAGAATTATACAAGCCTCTAAAAGGGGGACCATCCCCCTTGGATAATCTTTCCAAGACAGTATCCTTGGAAGCCGAGCGACACTCTCTTCTTCTTCAGTAGGAGGAATGCTAAAGATTAAAAGTTAGGGCAATATGACTACAAGCGAGTGATAGTAATACCATATTTTTAAATCAATATGCTAATTCAAGGAAGAAAGCAAACACTATCTGGAAAATTGATGATTTGATGGTAACTCATTGCACTCCATATTTAAAGAAGAAGAATGGGTTTGCTTCTTTCATTCTATTTTTAAGGCTCTGTAAGGATCCCCCATCTAGGAAATATTAGAGGTGGTATCTATATTTCCCCATGTACTCACTAAAGAAATGAATACTTTTTAATCAGAAGTGGTCTTAGAATAGGAGGTGTTGGCTACTCTACGTGCTTCATACAAAACATTAAAATATAGGGTCTTGATGGGTTCTTGGTGGAATTTTACTCGGGATTCTATGACTTGATAAAGGAGGACCTATTAAAAACAATCAAATAATCCCAAGCATCTTGCAAGGTTGTGGGATCCTTCAAACCACTTTTCTTTGTCTTATTTCGAAATCACAGGATGGGTCCTCCTTGTGTTGACTATCAACCGATAACATGTTACAGTTTTATCTACAAGTCGATCTCAAAGATTATTTCCCAAAGGCTAAAGTTGATCTCAACTCTTTCATTTCATAGGAACAATTCGGGTTCCTCCATAACAGGGACATACATGATGCAATCACTATTGCATGGGAAGTGTTACAATTGGCCAATAAATCTAATTTGAGCAATGCTATACTTAAAATGGACCTATATAAAGCATTTGACAAGGTGAATTGGAATTTTCTTAGGCTGATACTCATTTATATGGGATTAGCAATCAATATGGTGAATTTGATAATGGGGTGTATTCAATCAGTCTCATTTGTAGTTATTATTAATGGGGCTCCCTCCATATTATTCTGAGCATCTTGTGGGATTGGACAAGGATGCCCACTGTCTCCTCTCCTTTTTCTTATTATTGTTGAGGTTTTGAGTTGGTTGATTGCAAAATTCAGATCAGGGGGTCTACTGCAAGGTACTAAAATTTCTAAATATGTTTCTTTCTCTCACTTACTATTTGTGGAGGATGTTCTGTGTAGTATCCTCGAAGATCAAAGAGACCTTACATCTCTCAAGAGCTCATTGGACTTGATTTGTTTGGCTATTGGGATGGTAATCAATGCACACAAGTCATGGTTGATTTTCCATGGTATTGCAAAGGACCTATATATTCAATTGAGACATTTTTTTCCTTTTGCTTAGAAGTAACTCGATGAAGGATTAAAATATATAAGCTTTTATCAAGCAAAATAAATACATGAACACTGATTGGTTATGGACAATGAGAAAAGTGGAATCTAGAGTCTCCAATTAGGCCACTTGCTCCTTATCTCAAGGTGGGAATCTTTCCCATTGAAGTCGGTATTTGAAAGTATTCTAGTTTATTGGATGTCTATTGTTGCTATCCCTAAAAGGATTCTTACATTAATTAGAGAAGCGAGTTTTGAATTTTTGTGGTACGGTTCTAGAAGTTTAAAAAGTATGGAATTGGGCAAATGGCCTAGATTAGAAAACCCTTAAGTGTTAAAAATAGCAACAAGAAATTCCAATTTAATTTGTCCTTAAATTAAATTGTGAATTAAAATCGAATTCTATTCTCATAGCAACTTGTAAATAGTTAATTAAGTTAAATTGACTTAATTGACTTAGGAATTTCGAGTTGGAAGTCTATCTGGAGTCATGTAAGTGTGATCCCTAAATTTTAGGGGTTCGGGTTGAGTTCTTTGGAGTTGTAATTAGATAAATCAGTTCAACTGAGTTATAGTCAGTTAAACTAGTTCTAACTGTTGGAGGAACTATTAGAGGTTTAGTAGTGATTCAGTGCATCCTCAGTGCCACACTGGTTAACTGAAGATTCACTCACAAATAATTCATGCATGTTAGTTCACAGGAAGACCCAATTGGGACTAGAGTGCAAGGACAATGTATTATTAGTTGTATGATTTTCTGAGTTGTACAGATCATGCATGCAATCAATTATGGACCTAAGTTTGGATTGCGTAGTTTGGAAGAAGGATTTCCCTATTAAATATGGGTTGATCCTCTTAGGAATTTCACGAGGAAATAGGGGCTTGGCAGACACCAAAATTGGATAAGTGTTGACTAGAGAAGGCTTGTGAGGTAGAGAGTTGACCATTCTTGCGTAGAAATTGTTCTAGTGAGAACAGGCATTGTATTTTCTTCTCAGATTTCTGATTAATGCAATATAGGTAGTGAGTGTTTTGAGAAATTCCTTTCCCCGGAGAAATATTGTGTTATGTGCGATTGATATTCTTTCTCTTGCTGATTATTGTTTTCATCGATCATTATTGGTTTCCGCTTTTGAAAGTAGAGTAGATTCTTGTCTTGTATTTTAGAAAATTACATGAGTTGTTGAATCTACAGAAAAATCTACATGGCATCAGAGCTAAAGACAATATAGAAAAGGATATTTCGAGTATGTTTTGCAGGTGAAATTCGAATTTTCAGTTCATACTTTAGAGTCGGCAAATGGATTTCTATGGTTTGAGACTTGAGTATGCCTTGGAAGGAAACTCAAATTACATAGCCTGGAATGACAAGATGGAAGCAGTGCTAGAAGACAATGGCCTAAAGGACTTCATTGAACAAGACATTCGTAAGCCTCCAACATCGTATGCTAATGATCTAGCCGAATGGAGAAAGTGTGTGGCAAAGGCGAGGCGAATTATTGTTGAGTGAGTTCAAGACCACATTGTCTCTAGTCTCCATGGAAAAGAAACTCCATATGATATTTGGAAGGCATTGACATACCTGTTTCAAAATAACAATGACAATAAGAAGTTGGCACTGAAGGACAAACTCAGAAAGATCAAGATGGAAAAGGGCGATTCAATTCTGAAATACTTGACCAAGTTCACTCATTATCGATATGAGCTTGGAAGTGTTGGGATTACTGTTGCCGAGGATGATATGGTGAGACTAGATCTTCTAGGACTCCTTAAGAGTTGGCACGGTTATTAGGACTCTGTCAATGGGAGGGAGAAGCTGCCAGATTGGGAATGACTATGGTTGGATTTGGTACAGGAAGAGATTCAGAGGAGCACCAGGGACGAATCCTCATCAAAGACTGATGATGAGGAAAATTGTGCCTTAGTGGGTAAGGAAAAGAAAGGGAAGGGGAAGGCGTCCCATTCCAAATTAGATTCTTGTCATGGAGGCAAGAAGAAGGACATGTCGAAAGTCAAGTGCTTTCATTTTCATGAGCTGGGACATTTTGCTACAAATTGTCCGCTGAAGAAGTCCAAGAAGAAGCCCTCAGGAGGAGCGGTAGGTGAGACTCTTGCCTCAAAATTCGAATTGGACTTTACGGTCATCGCATGCACGGTTTCATCGATGATGGGTAGCATATGGTACCTAGACAATGGAGCTTCTTTCCACATGACTAGTAACAAGGAGCTCTTCAGTGACTTGGAGGAGAAGGATCTCCAGATGCATATCGAGATGGGTGATGATGGGAGGTATAGTGCTACCGGGTTGGGTACAGTTACCTTTCAGAGGGAGTCGGGTGCTCCCCTCACTTTGTGAGATGTTATGTATGTTCCTGGTTTGAAGAAGAACTTGGTATCTATTGCCATGTTGGAGGATAGAGGCTATGATGTGATCTTTAGTAAGGGAAAGGAATTCCTCGTCACATAACCACAGGATAGGTAAAGAGGATAGGGATTCGGGTGAAGAATCTCTACAAGTTGGAGGTAGAATATTGTGCTGCCTTGAGCACGAAAACAAAAAAGGTGCAGATTCGATACATTAGTGAGTTGTGGCACAGGTGGTTGGGTCACTTGCATCATGGCGCTTTGAAAATCATGCAGCAAATTTCTACCGATCTTCCCAAAGGTACACTAGAGCAAGTTGACACATGCAAAGGGTGTACTTTGGGAAAATTCACCAAAGCTTCCTTTCACGACAAAGACAACCGAGAATAGGTGATTCTAGACCGAGCCCATTCAGATGTGTGTGGACTATTCTTGACAACATCCATGACCAAGCACATGTATTATGTTATATTTGTTGACGATTTTTCTCGTAAATGCTGGATCTTTTTCATGCAGAAGAAAGATCAAACTTTTGCAAAGTTTTGTGAATTTAAAGCATTGGTCGAGAAAGATACTAGTAGGAAGGTTAAAGCTCTCAAGAGTGATAATGGTGGAGAGTATGTGTCAAATGAGTTTAAAAACTTAAGTGCGGAAAAATGGATTAAACAGGAGTTGACAAAACCCCATAACCCACAATAGAATGGGGTGGCTGAAAGGAAGAATAGAAGCATTGTAGGGGCAACACGGGCGATGTTGCATGATCAGGGCCTACCACTACACTTGTGGGCTGAGGCATGCAACACAACTATTTATTTACAAAACAGAAGCCCTCATTAGATTCTTGGGATGAGTACACCAGAGGAGGCTTTCTCAGGGAAGAGACTAGATGTGGGTCACTTCAGGATTTTTGGGTCATCGGTATATTGCCATGTGACCAAAGATGCACGGAAGAATCTTGAGCCGACAACAGAGTTGGGGATATTTGTAGGGTACACTGATACACCTCACAACTATCGGGTGTATATGTCGACCAGTAGGATGACAGTGGTTCGCAGGGATGTCAAATTCGATGAAGAGAAGGCCATGTGATGTTCCCTTGAGAGGGAGCTTCAGCTACATGTGGTTGAGGAGATTTTAGCTCCTAAGGAGGAGCTTCAAATTAATGTGGAGTAGCCACATGCAGAGGATTCAGAGTGGAGACATCCACTCAGGCAGAGTCTTCTAAAGATGGGAGAAAGTAGCCCAGAGAGGCTGACAGGTTATTTTAGGATGTGAGAGAGTATGTGGAAGCACCCACATCAAAGTGCAGGCAGAGGAGGTCACTTGAGAGGTACAATGGATACATGGCTCTTATGAGCGGATGTGTTGAGACAAAGCCATATTATTTTGAGGAGGCAATGCAACAACCAGTTTGGGTTGATGCCATGGTGGAGGAGTATGAATCCATTGTTTGTAACAATGTTTGGGATGTGGATCCATGACCGACAGACAAGTGAGTGGTGAGCTCCTGATGGTTTTACAAGGTAAAGCAAGCAGCAGATGGTAGTGTGGAGAAACATAAGGCCAGGTTTGTGGCCCAAGGCTTTTCTCAAGTAGAGGGGATTGATTACGATGAGACCTTTTCTCTTGTTGCAAGGTACTTGTCAATCAGATCCATTTTGGAACTATCAACGCAGATGGGTTGGAAGATACATCAGACTGATGTAAATACAACCTTCCTTAATGGCAAGATTGAGGAAGCATTGTATATTGAGCAGCTTGAAGGTTATGAGATATTTGACTGTGAGTTGCATGTGTGTCGACTCAAGCAAGCGTTGTATGGGCTGAAACAAGCACCTCGTGCTTGGTACACCAGGATTGATAGTTACTTCACTGGGTTTTGGTGAAGCAAATGCGAACCTGTACCATATTGTGGTGGAAGGTAAATTGTTGATTATTGTTTTATATGTCGACAATTTGATTGTGATAGGTGATGATAAGCTAATCAAGTCTTGCAACGAGGATCTTACAAGAGAGTTTGAAATGAAGGACTTGGGGCTCATGCACTACTTTCTGGGCATGGAAGTATGGCAAGGTGATGGGGAACTTTTTGTCTCTCAGGGGAAGTATGTCAACAAGACACTGAAAAGGTTCCACATGGAGAGCTGTAAACCCATGGTGACTCCTCTAGCAGGTAAGTAGAAGAAGGAGGAAGATACTTCGAGTGAAGTAGTGGAAGCTACTATTTACAGGAAGCTTGTGGGTTCACTCATGTATTTGGTGAACACACGACCAGACATGTGCTATGCAGTTAACCAACTTAGTCAAGCGATGGTTAGGCCTACCAAGCTGTATTGGAAGGCGGCCAAGCATGTGTTGAGATACCTCAGAGGCACTACTCAGTATGGATTGTGGTACAAACGGACAAAGGGAGTGAAGATTCAAGGCTTCATCGATGCAGATTGGGTAGGGAGTCCATCTGACAGGAAGAGCACATCAAGAGGGATCTTCAGTATTGGGTCAACAACTGTTTCTTGGTACAACAGGAAACAAAGATCGGTTGCACTCAGTTTGGCAGAGGCAGAGTACATGGCTGCTAGTCAAGCAACATGTGAGGCCATCTGGATGAGGAAGATTCTGGTTGGTTTGTTTGGTCAGCAGATGGATCCAACTGTGATTTACTCTGAGAATCAGAGTTGTATCAAACCCTCCGAAAATCCAATTTTTCATGATCGGTCCAAGAATATTAATATCTGGTATCTCCTCTTTGAGATTGTGTGTAGAGGCGAATCATGTTGTTGGAGTACATTCCCACAGAGGAGTAGGATGTTGACATTTTGACAAAGGCATTGTCAAGATGTAAATTCGAGTTTCACAGAGACATGATCAGGGTAGCTGATATTCCCTTTCTTGTTGAGAGGAAGTGTTACAAATAGCAACAAGAAATTCCAATTTAATTTGTCCTTGAATTAAATTGTGAATTAAAATCAAATTCTATTCTCATAGCAACTGGTAAGTAGTTAATTAAGTAAAATTGACTTACGAATTTTGAGTTGGAAGTCTATCTAGAGTCATGTAAGTTTGATCCCTAAATTTTAGGGGTCTAGGTTGAGTTCTTTGGAGTTGTATTTAGATAACTCAGTTTAATTGAGTTATAGTCAGTTAAACTAGTTCTAACTGTTGGAGGAACTAGTAGAGGTTTAATAGTGAGTCAGTGCACCAGTGCATCCTTAATGCCACACCAGTTAACTGAAGTTTCACTCACAAATAATTTATGCATGTCAGTTTAGAGGAAGACCCAGTTGAGACTAGACTGCAGGGACAATGTACTATCAATTGTATGATTTTCCGAGTTGTACATATCATACGTGCAATCAGTTATGGACCTAAGTATGGATTACGCAGTTTTGGAAGGAGGATTTCCCAGTTAAATATGTGTTGATCCTCTTAGGAATTGCGCAGGGAAATAAAGGCTTGGCAAGCAGCAGAATTGACTAAGCGGCTAGAGCGGGCGTGTGAGGCAAAGAGTTGATCATACTTGTGCAGAGATTGTTCTAGTGAGAACAAGCATTGTATTTTCTTCTCAGATTTTTTATTAATGCAATATAGATAGTCGGGGTTTTGAGCAGTTGTTTTCCCCAGAGAAATATTGTGTTATGTGAGATTGATATTCTTCCTCTTGCTGATTATTATTTTTATCGATCATTATTGGTTTCCGTTGTTGAAAGTATAGTAGATTCTTGTCTTGTGTTTTAGAAAATTACATGAGTTGTTGAATCTACAAAAAAATCTACATTAAGGAACTAAGATGATGGGGCATAAAAGACATACATTTTTTCACCATAGCTCTCGCAGGTAAGAACCTATGGAGGGTCTCTCTAAAAGGATCTCTCTAGTGCAAAGTATTTCAAACAAAGTACTTCCCATAAATGTCTACAACTGAGTGGTTTGGACTCCCTAGAAAATCCTCCAAAGGATCAATTGTTTGGAAGGCGTTGGTCAAGGCATTTCTTGTAGTCACAAAATGGGTTTCATGGTGAGTTGGGCTAGTAGTGAAATCAGGATTGGAATTGATACTTGGAATGGAGCCAGTAATGAATACAAACTCTCAGATCCACTCATTCAAACACTCAACCAGGCCAATGTTTAACATTTATCAAATGATAAGGCTCAATCCCCTTAATTCAAAGGCAAAAGTGGATGGAAGTTGGCCTTTTCTCTTGGACGCATAGGTGATTTAGTAGATGAATGTATATGTATATTGACCTGCTTTGTTCGAATTTCATCTCTTTGAGAGACAACGTTCCAAATTGTCCTTTTTAGACTCAAAATCATCAATCTAGTAAGTTTACGACCAAATTGAGATACAAATCTTGGGTGAAAGATAACTTCAATGGCCAAAATCCCTGGTGGTGGAAGGTAATTTGGAAAGTCACTAGCCCTCTAAAGGAAAAACTTACTTCATGGATGGAACTCAATAACAAGTTACTCATCTTATCAAGCAAGGATGGATTAGGCCGAATAGATTCCCTCTTTTTTTGGCTTAGGAGGAAACACATATTCATCTAATTGTTCATTGTAGCTATGTGTCTTAGATCATATTTGTCATATGGTGAAAATTTAAGCCCAAATCTAGTTGGGTAAGGTCAAGCCTAGGGGAGTGCTTTAGGTCATGGATGTCTGATAAACAAGTTAGATCCTTTAGTGGGCTCCCTTGTCTATTGACAACTTATATATGGAGAACCAAAAACCTCATTATAGTTCAGGACAATATTATCTCTCATGAATCTTCTGTAGCTAAATTCATTTCTCTTGCTCTAGAATATAAATTTGATCTGAAACAACAAAAATAGAGGAATCTAATTGTTCCTGAGATGAATTTTGACTCCCCTTGTAGATATTTTGATGGTGCCAACCAAGGACATTCTCCTTTGTAATTCCCCCAATTTTTGCATTACCTTATGAGGAGATTAGGAGGAGTTTCGGTCATAGTTGTTGGATTACATTATTGGTGGACCTAGAGGATTTTGAGTTCTATGGGATCTGGCTGAGATCACTTGCTATATTTCATCATCAAGATCAGCTTCAGACAGCTCACTCTTAGTTCCATTGCATTTCGACGATTCCCGTAAAATGGGGTTACTAATAGGCATATTTTAATTAATTACGCATAAGATTTTATTTTGAGATGATTACTTGGAGAAACACCTTAGCTCGTTGAGATCGGGGATAAAAGATCTACAAGGCAAGATGATAAAAATGGGTTTTGGGTGGCCGATATGATCGTGGAGGCGAGTTAAACATTTTTTGGGGTTAAAAGTGGCTTTAATTAGTTAATAATAGTCACTTTATAAAATAAAGGAAAAAAATGCTTTTAATATTTTATTGGAGGAAAAAAGTTAAATGGTGGAAAAAGTGGCAAACTTGTTGTAATCGAAGAAAATGAGGGGGTCATTCTAGTCTTTTTCCATTTGAGAAAAATGATATTTGTAGAGCTCTTGGAGCTAGGGTTTGGGAAATTCTAAGTCTAGTTGAAGTTACCTTGTTGAAACCATACACTCTAGCTAATTTGGAGAGCGAAATCACTCAGATTTTGCCATTGTGAAATATTTGATGAAAAAATTAGAAGTAAAGGTGTTATTAGTTGATTTCATCCTCTAATCTTGACTTTTCTATACACTTATTTGGAGGAATTATTTGTTGAAGGGGAAGTATTTGTTGAAGGTGAAGGCCAAAAATGGACCATATTTCAGTGAGCCAAAATGGGTATTTTTTTGATGGATCGAAGTCGCCAAGTTTGAGCTCATTGTGGGCTGAGTTTTTTTGCGAAAGCGGGTCAAATTTCTCTTGTTTAGAGAGCCACATTTCCGAGCTTCACTGAGGTTGAGTTTATCAAATTCCTTGGGTTGAATTTACTCCTATTCGCTGCTGGTTGAGTTTATCCCAAAGAGAAACAAGCATATTATTCTTGGCTGGTCGAATCATACTGTCAAAGGACTGAGTCCCTTCCTGTAGCGACTGACTGACATATCAAGGGTACGAGTTCAACATTTCCCTTGTGGATCGAGTTCCATACATTAACTTTGATCTGGGCCGTGTTCTTGTATATATACCAGCTCGTGGGTATTTCTTTGCAAAGGTTGAGGCGTAATTTCAGTTGTGGGAGTGTTGTCCCCATACCAAAGGCACACATTCTCTTTGTTCAATAGTCTGTGCTTCTCTCCTTACTTTTGGTATGAGATATGCTATATTCAACGCGATATGGGTTGTTGGTTGGGTACGTGTGACCTTATCTTTGATGGCTGAACCTTTATATATGTGTCTGGGCAGCGTATTCCCGTAGTAGAAGTGCTGAGCAATATTACAAGAAGACTATGTATTTATATTTATATTGGGCTACCAAATTATACCGGGTTTTCCTTACCTTTGTGCACTATAGTATCTCAGTTGTTAAGCCAATAAATAATTATTTCCCATGGGATATTTCTGTGTTAAATGCATGTATCAGTGAACCATGTTTTTGGGCCGATTGTGCTCAGATTTATAAGGCTGTATATGCTCAGATTTACTGTCATTAACACTTATATCAACATAGAATATATTTTTGAGTTCATTATATATGAGTCCAGGTTGTTTTCAAGCATTCTTATGGCATGTGATGGTCATTGTGTATGTTACTTGAATTAAAATTGTGAAAGGTGCACCTACAACAGTGTTTCCAAACTGTTTGACAAAAACCCTCATCAAGGACTTCAATAAAAACTCAGAAATTTAAGGGAGAAATTAAAATTTTTCCAAAGGGGAATATTACATCCTTGTTGCAGGGTTGGAGTTGTTCTCCTTTTTTTAGTGATACTTATTTCATGTATTGCAGGTATGCCCTCTGCAGAGGATCAAATAATGGAGTAGAGTTCATTGTGCTTTAGTTTTTATTAGAGAACGCTCACAAAATTTTTGTTTGACTAGCCGTTAGGTTATGGGTCACACTAAGTCAGTCCTTGACTGGGCCAATCACAGGAAAACAATGGATAAACATAGGCCTTGAGCCTCTTCTCACTGACATTCATCAGACTGTAGATTCTTTTGAGTCACTTCCTCCAAGAATTAAATGTTGAGGTTAATGCCCTGTCAAAGGAACCTCTCTCCCTTCCAGATGGTTTAGTTAGTCTATATAAATTCAATGATGGAGGAAAGGTGAATGATGGAGAAAAGGAAGAAATAATGGAGAAAAATATATCCTTCTACCCTGTTCAGTACTCTTTTTAGTTATAGAGTTTTGTCACGAGCAAAACATAACATGTGGATAGAAATGGGAAGGAGTTTCTCCTATATTTGCTGAGTATTTACAGAAATAAGGAAAAGTGGCTTTTAATTGTGTTACCTATACAATTCTATAAAGATTATTAGAAATTATACATATATACATTTTTTGGGGGAAAAATAAAAATAAAAAAATCAATATTAATTTTAAATAAAATAGGTAATAAACTTTATCTTAATTTTATATATATTATGAAGAATAATTTTTTTCAATAAATATTTTCCTGACATAAAAAAGAAAAATTGAAAAGAAATTTAAGTAATGAAATTGGAGAAGCTTTTTCAGTGGAAACAGAAAAAACATTTCATTTTAGAATGTGAGACCTTTAAAGACAACAGGGAAAGTTATGTAGATATGCTGGCAGCTAGCTCTTAAGAAAATTTATTCAGTCAAGGAAAACTGAATACATCAAACAGATGAAGAAGTAATCTGTCCCATAAAATATCCTTAATTTCATGGACATTAAAATAATTTCTTTCTGTCTTTCCTTCTTCTATATTTTCATTAAATAACGTCAAAAAAATACAAAATGTATTTTAAAGTGAATCCATGAAATTAATGCCGCTTTGGACAAAATGACCTCCCGAAAAATGGAATTCTATTGGCGAAACACAGGCACCTCCATGTATTACTGATAATACGGTGGTCCACATCAGTAGCATACATTAGGTCAGGGGTCGGGAATCAATTTTTTTTTTCACTTGAAAAGACTACCTTATTTAAAAAAAAAGTTGACCCAAGTCCGAAAAAATGCCATTTCATCTATTAGTTAGATTTATCAATAATAATAATAATCAATTTAAAACCAACATAGATCCACCTTAAGTTTTGATCTGTCAAGCACAAAGAGGGTTCAAATCTCCCAAGGTGCAAAGTTCTTCTAGAATGCAAATTTTGAAAAAAAGTTTGCATGTAAAAGAGCCTTGATCCATCTCTTTGGCTTAAGATAGATTTGGTTTTGGTTATATATATATATAAACTATTTACTGAGCATAAAAAGAATCCTCTCTTCATAATTTTGAACAATACATTAAGAAAATATGTTAAATTAGAAGGTTCTTGAGTTTTTTTTTTTAAATAAAATATATATTTAGTTAATATTGAAATATTTTATTCAATATAGGCATTGAAATATTTTATTTACGCCTCATATTAAAATGTTTTTTTTAAAATTAGTATATTTTCAAATAGGTGTATCTCTATATTGGAAAGTAAAAGGCATATATCCATGGAATATGAATGTGCTCTCTCTCTCTCTCTCTCATCTTGATAATTAAAATATACTTATCAATCTAATAAGAAATCTCACACACATAGTTGATATTGAAATATTTTACTTAATGTACATATTCAAATACACATCAAGAAATAATTGAAGTTTCCAATGAATATATTACACATGTAGCTCATACTTCAAAGTAAAAAGCACTTATAAAAGAGATTAGAAATTTTTATTATCAATTAATTTATCTCTCTATATATGAAGTTGATGTAAAATTATGTTTTTTTAAGGTGGACATTGAAGTAATTATACATATTGTTCATACTATAATTTGGAAAGAAGTTATAGAAGAAATTATAAATATTTGTACTATTTATTAATTGATCTCTCTTTATATAGAAAGTCCATGTAAAATTACAACCACTTCTTCTAGGCTAAACTGTAAAATAATTTGAGTCAACCAAGTGAGCTAACCCTTGAGCATTTTTCTTTCTTTTATATATATATAGTTTTGTAGTGGATTTAATTAGATGTGTTTTTTTAAGGCATGTCATTTTCATTAAATTTGAACTTTAAAATAATTAATTATTGTTGGAATGAATTTTTTTAGCTTCAAAGGATTTTTAAGGTAGTGGGGGTTGGTGATTTGTAGCATTTTTGGTTTGGCTCTTGAATATTGATGTGTTTAGCTCATTCTATTGATTTAGGATTGGTTGATGAGACCGTGTAGTTTACATTAGTAACCTGAATTTGAAGGGATGGATTCCTCTCTCCTAGCTATGTAATGAATGATAAGTGAAGATTTTAACATGGTGGAATGAGAAAGTGAATGAATGGTAGGTGATCATTTTAACATGGTAGACTGGGAATTGATGAAATGGAGTCTTAGGCTTACGATCAATGGTTTGGAGAAGTAGGTCTTGTATTGGTGCAAGGGCTCCATTAAGATGTTTGAACTCAATTTGAAGCAAATGGGCTTGACTATGGTGAGTGATTCACATGGAATAACTATAGGAAAGGGTGTGATAGGGTGTCATCTAGGTTGGATCAATTTTATGGACCTCGAGAATATACATCCTTTTCACACTTCCTCTACCTTGTGGATGGGATAGGTTTGTATTACCTTTTGATTCAAATTATGAATTCTTTGCCTATCATGTGGTTGATTTACCTTCTTCTTCATTATTCATTTAATGTTTCCTAGTTTGGTGTCAGTTACTTTTCACAACCCAATTTAGAGAGTTTGGTCCCTCTAATCTAGCCTTGTGCCCTTGTGAGAGCTTAGGGATTGATCCTTTTGTGGGATATTATAGTTTGTTAGGCTGAATTTTATGAGAGGTTGAGGGTGGATGACAGTTTGTAAACAATGAAAGGAGTTGAGGGAGGCTCAACTTAATCTTGAGGAGGGTCTTGTCATTCTAAAAGAGGATTTTCATAACATGAGCCTTTATGAAGAGTTTCAAAGATGGACATCATTGTGTGCAAAAGTGAGGATTATGTTAATAGGGGCGAGAAATAGTAAGATATATATCAAGGTAAGACCAAACAATAATCATGGTTCTTTTTCATTGACATTAAAACCTTAGTTAAAATTTTCATGTAACTTGGAGGGTGACATATCATAGTGTGATGTGCCTTTGCAATTTGGAGCTTCGCCTTCATCCCTACTAAAATAACAATGTCACAATTAAATTATATTGTAATCCCTATAGGCATATGAGTTTATAATTTTAAACTCTGTTATTCAGCTTGGTAGAGAGGCCAATGAGAATATCCTATAAATTCATTGTTGTGTAGTGAAGCTAGAAGAAATAATGGTATAGTAGGAGGTTCAAATGTTTCTTTTGGTGTAGGGGTGTGGAAGGGGCAAGAAGGATGAAAATAGTGAGGCAGTCTAATCAAGGAATGAAGGGTAGGAAGTATGTCAACTAGAATCGACAAAAGGTAAAACTAGTGTTAGAAGAGGATATCTGAATGCATCAAGTTGTGGATTTGTCACACACAACATTGGTTAGTCAATTTTATGGCGAATGTATCTTCAGGAATAATTTGAGGCTTTAGATAGATGACAGATGGAAACCCTTGAGGAGTGCCTTGTCATTCTAAAAGATGATTTTATAACATGAGCCCTTATGAGGAGGTTTCAAAGATGGAGATCATTGTATGCAAAAGTGAGGACTATGTTAATATGGGTGAGCAATACTAAGATAGATATCAAGGTAAGACCAAACAATAATAATGGTTCTTTTTCATTAACATTAAAACCCTAGTTAATAACTTCGTGTAACTTGGAGGGTGACATATCACAGTGTGATATTCCTTTGCAATTTGGAGCTTTGCCTTCATCCCTACTAAAATAAAAATGTTGGGGAAAAACTATATTGTAATCCTTATAGGCGTATGAGTTATATTTTTAAACTCTATTATTCAACTTGGTAGGGAGGCCGATGAGAATATCCATATGAATTTATTAAAGTGTAGTGAAGCTAGAAGAGAGAATGATATGGTAGGAGGTTCAAATTTTTATTTTGGTGTGGGGTGTGGAAGGGGAAAGAAGGATGAAAGTAGCGAGGCAATCCAATCAAGAAAAGGAGGATGAAAGTAGCGAGGAAATCCAATCAAGAAAAGAAGGGTAGAAAGTAAGTCAAATACAAACAACGTAAACTTTGAAACGGGAACTCATAGTGTTACCCGTTTTGTAGAGATAGCAAAAAAGTGACCCGATTTTGAAAATGGGTGATACAGAACACACACGTTTTTTTTAGAGCATAGTTTTTGGCACTATAATTTTGTTTATGTACATTGCGTTTTAGAATGGTAATGATTTTGATGTTGATTTAAAAAAACGGTAATTCTACACCATGCCTTTTTTTTAAAAGGCTTTTTTTTTTACTTTTAATTTTATAATGTATGAAATGTAAATAATTATTTTGTAAATTTAATAATTTTGAAAGTGGCCTTCTTCATATTTTCTTGTTTTTATTTTTATTTTTATTTTTTTTGTAGTGAGGTTTTTATTGTTTTGCATATTTAAAGAAGAAAGTCTATATTTTGCATCTTCGATATTCTACATATTTATACATCGTTAATTAAATTTTCAATCCACATGAAATAATTGTCTCTAAAAAACATATTTAAAAATATATATTGAAAAAAGACAAAAATAAAAAATAAAAAATGTTAAAAAAAAATTATCTCATAAACCATAAAAAAAATTGGAAAAAAAAAAACAAAAAAACAAAACAAAATTAATATATATATATATATATATATATATATATATATATATAATTAAGTAGTTAAAAAAAAAACAAAAACAAAAAATATTAGCAAAAACTAGGAAAAAAAATAAAAATAAAAACAAACTAGTTTAAAAAAAAAAAACAACAACAACAACAACAACTAATAAAATTAATATTAAAAAAAAACAAAAATAAACTCAAATTAAAAAAAAAATATTTAAAAAAATAAAAAAAATAAAAAATATATATATATATATATATATATATATGAAAATGGTGTTAGATATATGTCTTTTCAAATGAAAAATATAAATAAATTAAAAAAAACATTTACAATTTATCAAGAAATGCGTATTTTTTATTTAAAAAAAAATAATTATTATTATTATTAATATTTTTTATTAAACCTACCATTTTTATTAAAAATAAATAAATAAATTTAAATTTAAATTTTTTTAATTAAAAAAAATTATTATTATTATTATTTTTAAACATTTTTTTTTAACAAATCATTAAAAAACAATTAATTTTTTTTAAACAAATTTCATTTTTTAATTTAAAATTTAAAAATTTTAAAAAACTATTTAAAAAAAAATATCAAAAATTAAAAATTTATAAAAGTTTTTTATTGGTTTTTTTTTTATTTAAAAAAAAAAGGGCATGGCCTGCCCGCTCCCCAGCCGCCAGTGGTGACGCGGCCGTGGGCGGAGGGAAATTTAAAATTGAAATTGAAATTAATTTTATTTTATTTTTTAATTTATTTATTTATTTATTTTTTAAATAAAAAATGTAGGTTTAATATTAAAAAAAAAAAAAAAAAAAAAAATGGTTTTTTTTCTTAAATCAAAAATACGCATTTCCTTTGTAAATGTTTTTTTTTTTTTTTTTTTTTTTTTTTTTTTTTTTTTTTTTCATTTGAAAAGACATATATATTAGGCCTCTTTTTCTTTTCCTTTTTTCTTTTCTTTTTTTTTTTCTTTTTTTTTTTTTTTCTTTTTTTTTTTTCCTTTTTTTTTTTTTGAGTCTTGGTTTGTTGTTTTTTTTTTAATATTAATTTTACTAGTTTTTTAATTTTTTTTGTTGATTTTCTATTTTTTTTAAACTAGTTTGTTTTTTATTTTTTTTCCTAGTTTTTGCTAAAAAAAAATTAATTTTTCTATTTTTACTTACTTAATTTTATATATATAGATATAGATGGAGTTGTGTTTTCTAGACATGTTTACAACCATTGAGAATAAACTAGGTGTATCCCTGGAAGAAGATGGATAATTTTTTAACTCTAATACATAATAGCATGTATACTAATAGATGTGGATCTCACAAAAATGTTATTAGAAGAAATGACTCTAGAAGTGGCAAATAAGAAGGCCCGTTATCTATTGAAACCCTCAAAAAATGGTTCCTATATATTCAAGAACTTGATATTGTCTTACTTTAGGAAATCATGAGGGAATGGTTAAAAATTCCGAGTGGGAATTTCTAAGTGTAAACTCAGTTGGGAGGTATAGTGGGTTGGTTTTAGGCTAATATATTTTGTTCTCTTTGACTTAGGTGTTGGAGCCAACTTCCTCTCATTAGAGTTAGGAGAAGCTCTGATTCATAGCACTTTTATCTTTAAGCAAAGGTTTAGGATATATATATATATATACAAAATGGATAGGGGTTTTTTCTATTAATTCAAACTGGTTTGAAGGCCAAAACCTTTTACATCTTCTACAAAATATTCATTCACTGTATTCAAGGACCAAAAAAGATTGGAGATTTTTACTCTTTGTCTACATACTACTATTATAGTCTGACATTACTTATATTGCCTCTAGAAAGATCCTAATACAAATACATACTTGCATAACATAGATGAAAACTAGAAAAGAAACTAGCCTTCATTATCCACCCCAAGAGAAATACTAACTTTAGGGTTGTCATTATCAAGCCTTGGCTGGAAAGGAGCAAAATCCAATTGTGTAGATGTCTCCTCAGCCACGGTCACCTATTGTTCTAGTGCTATGCCCTCATACACATGAAACTCTGCAAATAGTTACTTATCCACCCCACTTGCCGCTTGATCAAACAAAGGTGCCAACCTGTCAAGCTTAGGACTTAAAATATATCATATGTCGCTTGTAATCTATCTATATTGGTTTGCAATGGGTTGGTTTTCTGATTTAAGAGGCCGAATTAAGCATGAAATTCAACCTTTCCCATCTCCACTTACCTGGTTAATAGGGTTCGCCAATGCCATTAAGTAGTCCAGTTAATGATTGATTTAATCTTCTCTATATTGAACAAACACTCCATTTGGATATTCACACCATAAACCACCCTCGCTGCAAAAATTTTGAACAACCCACTAAAATTCCTAAAGAAACAGAAATGCACCAAATCTCCTTATAACCATGCAGTCCTACCATCACCAAGTTGTCACTTCTCGTAACATCTTTAATGCAAAAATCATCCTCGCATATTCTCTGAACCCAACATTCAGTCATTGAATTAATGCCTACACAACTTACATCCTTCGCCATTAAAGCTGAGATCTGTGAGCATGTTTGTTGCATCTGAAGAATGGAAATGCTAATTTTCTACCTCCATCTAATTTTTTTAAAGGGATAAGCCAATTGACACCTACCCCTCACTATGGTTATAACCTCATGGTTTGTCCAAGTGTATATATGATCCCAATGCTTGACCGAGGAGATGAGTTGCTAAAGTAGAAGAGAGAGAAATTGCATGGCCGACAAACCAAGTTGGGGCCTAACAAGAGGACATCGAACCTCCAACCCAATCATATTTCCTTTAATGCTAATTAGGAATTTCAATACTCCTAATAATTGATTATATATGGCTTTTCATGGTAAAGATTTGAAAACTATACTTATGTCATCTTAAGCCATCATTCCTTGTTCTAGGGATACACCCCTATTTGCTTGTGAATCTGCCATGTTGAAGAAAGTGTAACTAGGTTTAGTCTTCATAAATATAATTTTGATATTTGCAGTTATAAAAGAAAAGAAATATTATTTTTGTTATTTATATCAATGAGTTTCTTGGTCATTGAATAGGTCTAGCACATGTTAAAGTGCTATAGAGAAGTCAAAGAGTCAAAAGAAATGATGAAGACCCTGAAGGGCATGTTACACCATGTATATACTTGTATTAGAGTCAAAATAATACCTCCAAGCAAAGTCACAAGTCTCATCCATGCAACAACATCACTAAAAGAAGCTATCTGAATTATATATGACAAGTTGGCATCATCTCTACAAGTCGGCCTCAAGTTGGCCTAAAGAAGGGACAAACCTCTATATATAAGAGTCTATCCAATCCTCCAATGACAACGAATCTACCTTTGAAATCAGCGAAGTAAAGGGACGAGGAAAGGGTGAAAAAGAGACGAAGAAGGGAGCCTCTAGTGCAGCGAAAAGGAAGGAAGAACATCGAGCCTTAGAGGATTGTTCTAAGGTTAACTGCAGTCACATGTGTGAAGGAAAAAAGGGTCTCTTTGCTGTCATAGCAGCCCTCCAACACAGTCAAACGTATCTCATTTTTTGGGCTAGAAAACTAGGCCTATAAGGCCTCTCACTCAAGTGAAGAAGGAAATAGGACTTATACATAAGGTTTTTGAAGGAATCACCTCACACGTGCGAAGAAACAATGATACACTGTTGTCATATTAGACCTGCCACTGTATCTCAAGAAAGAGCTTGGTTGGAGGAGGGATAAAGTACTCTTCATATGTGAAGGAATCTAACAAGGATCAAAGAGGAATATCTTTTATAGAAGAAGCATAACAAGGAATATTATTAGTTGTCGGAAGAAGGATGAAGTGCTGGAGGAAGGAGGATGAAGTGCCGACAAAAGAAGGATAAAGACTTGACTTGTGCTTGGAGGATATTATTGTCAAGGGTCTAGGGTTTGGCATTTATCAATAGAAGCTTCAATAAGAGAAATTTGAAGAAGGGTTTTCCTCTCTAAGAGAGAGAGGTTTTGCCCTAGCAGAGAGCCAACATCTTGTGTTCTTGTCTTTTGTATTTTGATAGCAGTTTGATGAAGTAAAATAACATACACTAATAATAAGAAGAATATCAATCTAACAAGAAAAAGTAAAAGTGATTCACAAATTGTTATCAAGTCTAGAAGAATCCTATCTTAACTATGATGCCCTAGATTCTTCAACATGGTATTAGAGCTAAGGTGACACATCAAGGAAAGGGCATCTCAAGAACACTCATAAGGTGACACATCAAGGAAGGACATCTCAAGAACATCTACAAGGTTGAAGCATCAAGCCAAGAAGTCTCAAATACATCAAGGACAAGAAGGTCTACCATCTACTATCCATCAAGGAAGACTACAAAGCAAGAAGAGAAGCCTTTCATATAAAGGCACCTACAAGAAGATCCAATCAAAGAAGGACCTACATCAAGCTACACCATCTTCAAGGGAAAAAGCACTACAAGTCAAGTCCTTCTCTCCAAGCAAATCTCATCATCAAGCAAGTCTATTTGAAGGAAGCAATTTGAAGATCATCAAGATCCAAGAAGGCAAGCCATCTAGTCTTCAAGAAGAAAGCAAGACTACTACATCACAAACTCTATCAAGTAAGTATATATATGTCCCCTCCTGAACATACCTCAATGTCTTTTTGCAAGGAAAGCAACAAATTGGTTGGGACTACTAACTTCCTTGCATGGAAGAAGAGGACTGATTTACTTCTCAAGGAGAATGAACTTCTAGACCTCATCAAAGGGAATATCACTATCCCTACTAAGGAACAAACTCAAGCCTTAGCCAAGTACAATAAGGATGAGACAAGAGCTCAAAGGATTCTAATAGAATCTATCAAGGACTCTCTCATTCCTTATGTCTCCAAATTTGAAACTTCAAAAGAAATCTATGATAAACTAATAGAGTTATTCTTGGTAAGCACAACTGGAGAAGTGATATCTCTACGTAATGATTTGTACAAGATGAAGATATCAACTTCAAGAACTAGGAGAAGTCATGTCTGAAAAAGAAATGACAACTATAGTACTTAATGCTCTACCTGAGGATTGGGGCAACTTCACATCAAGCATATATGCCAAGAAGGAAGCTACCCCACTAAGTGAACTTTGGTCTCTATGCAAAATTGAGGAGACTAGTCTTAAAGCCAAGGATGATGTGGGATCAGAAGAGCAAGCATTTGCTACCATGGCCAATAGAAAGGGAAAATTTGGCAAATTTGGTCCACGAAGAACAATCAACAGAGATATGTCCAAAGTCCAATGCTTTGGTTGTCAAGAATATGGACACTACAAAAGGGATTGTCCCAAGCTTAAGAAGGACAACAACAAGAGAAAAAGAGAGTAATCTCACATAACTCAAGAAGTGAAAGAAGAAGACAAGAAGCATAAGAAGGAAGATCCTCCAGATCTCTACTATGACTAAGTCAACTTCTTTACATAAGTCTTATTTCAATGTTTTGAGTATCATAGGAGCATATAGAAATAGGATAGAATGCATGGTTTAAAGATATTCTCTAGAATATAGGAGTATGATGTAGATATAGCTCAATATATTCATGTCAAAAGAATATACCTATTAAAGGACCTCATCCATGATGAAAGAAAATTGATCATGATTAAATCTTAGAAAGCCTCCATCATCAAAAAAGAAGAAGTATTTGGAGGATGAACGTCTTCAAGATCCTCTGACAGAATCTTCAAAATAAGGTTCATAAATAAGAGCAGATGTCTCAATAGGAGTTCCATTCATGGGATTCAAAGAAAGGATGATATGCAGGCGAGAAAATATGAAGCAAGAAAATTGAGGCAATCTCAATCAAGAAGGACCAACAAAAGAAGCTGAGATGATCAAAAGAAGAATCAAGATGAGGTATGTATGCATCAATATTTAGACATGTCATCATATGTATTATTGAATCATGGGAATAGTTCTAAACATGATCAAGTATAAAAGGATCTCTTTCACCAATGACATGCTCGAAAGCATGGATTACAAACCAATGAAGGTCAACATGAAGAAGTACCCTCATAAGGAGTATGAGATGGTTGACTAAACAATCTATGAAGAAGCAAATGAAGAAAGAGATCAAAGATGTAAGAACACCATGGTCACAAAGAATCATTATCTGACAAGATCCATCAAAGACATCTCCTGAAAGAAGGCATGACAACTTTGACAAAGAAAAAGATCAAAGGACCCTTGACACCCATGAAGGCCTTGGAGATATTAAGATGCAGATAACTGATTCAAGTCTACAAAGATGTCATGATGGAAGGCCATCCAGCAAAGCACTATTTGATGAAGTCAAGAAGGGCTACTAAATCGAAGTATTGGAAAAGACAGGCATAACTAAGCATCCATATGATACACATTCTAAAATATAGTCAAATGACAAAGGAGTAGCCAGATGACGAAAGATCCTGACATATCTCAAGAAGACCACTTTCCACAAAGGAAGAAATGACATGACAAACTAGGAAGGAAAGTGATCGATGGCCGATGCCCTACAAAGAAGAAGCTCAACAAAAATTCATGACATCAAAGGAAGAAGGAGATCTAGCAGCCAAAGGACCCATGCAGAAGAAGTTGTTGATGAATGGACAAGCCCCTAGCTAAGAGGGATTTCCAACAAGTTCCTAATTACAAAGGAGCTTGAGCAAGTTCCTTGTCATAGAAAATTTGGCATACCTTCCCCAATTAAGAGGAATAGATAGACACAACATTCTTGTCTTCACTTTGGAATAAAGAATGGAGGATTGGGTAATCATCTGGCATCTGATGCTCTTTGAGGATGTGTAGGGAATCCAAGATAAGAGTAGGCAAGATGACTGATATTCTTTGAGGGCTAGGAACCCAAGACAAGAATAGTCCTATAAGGTCATACTCAGTGAACAATTGGGTTGGTATGTACCTTGAGAGACAATCATAAAGGTGTTTATAAATCATTGGTCTCGCCAACATTGTGCTCTGATCTTATGAGAGGTAGAGCTGTTAGTCAAGGTGTTGCTATATAAAAATGTTGGTTACTATGATGCTATTACAGATGGATTGCCAATCCAGCTTCTCTTATGTGAATTCTTCTAGATGGAAAAAATAGCCAAACACCTTGTAATGATTTATGAATACCTCCCTAGTTAAGAGGGAGTGTTGAAGAAAGTGTAACTAGGTTTGCTATTCATAAATGTAATTTTGATATTTGTATTTATAAAATAAAAGAAATATTATTTTTGTTATTTATATCAATGAGTTTCTTTTTCATTGAATAGGTCTAGCACATGCTAAACTGCTATAGGGAAGTCAAAGAGTCAAAATAAATGATGAAGACCCTTAAGGGCATGTTACACCATGTATATTCTTGTATTAGAGTCAAAATAATACCTCCAAGCAAAGTCACAAGTCTCCTCCATGCAACGACATCACTAAAAGAAGATATCTGAATTATATATGAAAATTCGACCTCATCTCTACAAGTTGGCCTAAAGAAGGGACAAACCTCTATATATAAGAGGTTGTCCACTCCTCCAATGACAACGAATCTACCTCTGAAATCAACGAAGTAAAGGGACGAGGAAAGGGTGAAAAAGAGACGAAGAAAGGAGCCTCTAGTGCAACAAAGAAGGAAGGAAGAACATCGAGCCTTAGAGGACTGTTCTAAGGTCAACTGCAGTCACACGTGCAAAGGAAAAGAGGGTCTCTCTGCTGTCATAAAAACCCTCCACCACAGTCATACTTATCTCATTGTTTGGGCTAGAAAAGTAGGCCTATAAGGCCTCTCACTCAAGCGAAGAAGAAGCTCACTCAAGCGAAGAAGGAAAGAGGACTTACACATAAGGTTTTTGAAGGAATCCCCTCACACGTGCGAAGAAACAGTGATACACTGTTGTCATATCAGACCTGCAACTATATCTCAAGAAAGAGCTCGGTTGGAGGAGGGATAAAGTACTCTTCATATGTGAAGGAATCTACCAAGGATCAAAGAGGAATATCTCTTATAGAAGAAGCATAACAAGGACTACTATCAGTTTTTGGAAGAAGGACGAAGTGCTGGAGGAAGGAGGACGAAGTGCCGAAAGAAGAAGCACAAAGACTTGACTTGTGTTTGGAGGATATTATTGTTAAGGGTCTAGGGTTTGGCATTTATCAATAGAAGCTTCAATAAGATAAATTTGAAGAAGGGTTTTCCTCTCTAAGAGAGAGAGGTTTTGCCGTGGCAGAGAGCCAACATATTGTGTTCTTGTGATAACAGTTTGATGAAGTAAAAGAACATACACTATTAATAAGAAGAAGATTAAGCTAACAAGAAAAAGTAAAAGTGCTTCACAAATTGTTATCAAGTCTAGAAGAATCCTATCTTAACTATGATGCCCTAGATTCTTCAACATGCCAACGAATTGAGATGTCTCTTGATGTGGAAGAAATAAACAACCTAAAACTTTGCTATTTTCAAACTTATTCTATGTAGAATGGGGTTTGAATCTGCGCCTGGTTCTCTTTGAGCTTGCACACTTGCTAAGTAACTATTATCAAGTCTCCAAATACCATTAATTTCCGTTTTTTTTATATTTCCAATTCTAAACTCTGCTACAATGCTAAGAATTTTGTCTGGTTAGTAGTTGAGCTCCCCAAACCCCAAGCATATTGAATATCTATTTCTTCTTCGGGGCGAAAAATAACCCCTCTTACTCCTACCTCCCCTAGGATTGTACTATTATTAATGAAACCAATTCTAAAAGTTCTAAATATTTTGAGGTTTTTTTAACAACCATACCAAAAAATCATGAAAATAAAGTTTTGGAGGGAATTTTTACAAATGACCTCCACTACTTCAATTAATTTTTTGGAGGTGGTTTGTATGGCTTTGAATAAAAGAATCCATCTTTAAATAATGGAAAATCAATGAATTTTATTTTCAATGAATTACTCATATGTGGATTATGTAAGAAATTGGTTATCTAGAAAGTCCGCTCACAAAATTTTAAATCTTATAAATAATGTATATTTCTTCGTAGCTGACACTAGGGCAACCAGATAAATTAAATGTTTGGTAAACTTTGGTAGACATCAATATAGATTCTTTTCAATTGGATTTTGAGGTGATTAACTATTTAACAATAATTATTTTAGGGTTTTCATATTAAATGAACATAATAACTATTTTGGGTTTTCATATTAATTATTTAGGTTTTTCTTATTGATAGTTTACGACCACCAACTTGTAGTTATTGCAACACTATTCTTGTAGTTTGGGACCCAAAAGACCATAGAAAAAAATTCAATAAGATAGAGAACCATTGAGTCAATGGAAGGGTTGGGGGCCACTAATATTCATCTAGATTAGTCCTCCTCCCTTAGGAAGAAATAGTCTCCTTTGCATCAAGTTCCATGATTAGATGGGGAAACTACTATTGAATTTGGTTCTTTGTGAGTCAGTTTCCTAGGTGAAGAAGTTTCCTTACTTTGACAACCTAGTAGAGTTGTATGTATTGTTAAGTATTATATTTTGTCTTGGTGTCCATGTTTTAATCCATTATAGCCCATTCAATGCAGTCATGATTTTCTATGGGTGACCATTTGTTTGGTTTCCTTTGGGTTGTCCAACAAAGGTTGAAATATGGTTGAAGTAGCTCCACATTAAATACTAAGTGCAAGCCAAGGAAAGGGGGAGTACTTAATTCAAAATAATTTTCACTCACAACCTTCGTGATCAGAGTGTTATGATCTTCCTATGGGGACCTATGAGGTGCTCTTTCTATAAATACAACCACACCTTATCACCAACCTACAACTTGTTTGGAACCCTATTCTAGTCATATCACTACATGTACTTGGCGTTAGATTTCTACAAGATATCATGAACTTGTTGTTGGAGGTGATAGATTCATTCAATAAATTTGGTTTCTCTATCTATCTCAACCTAAGAATGGGAGGACTTTGCTAGTGAATATGCAATGAACATAACTACATCAATTGGGGCCAACGGTTGAAACCCCAAGCATACTTGAAATGTATTGTAGCTAATAGAGTTGTGGAGAAATCTATTATAGCTATGTGGAACATCTGGAAGGCTTTTGTCCCATCTACATGGATTCTTGGATTTGTGCATGTGTAAGATATTCACAATCATCTTGTTGACTTGACCCAAGTGGATATTAGTAGCCACCCACCTATTCCACCTAGCTCCCAAAACAATTTTCTATTTTACAACATAGTTTCCTAGTTTGGTAGTTTTCTATTTTTGGTAGTTTTCGGGTCCTGAACTTGAAGAGTTGTTTTGAGGCCCTAAACAAAGTTTTTAGGGAAATGACTTGACGATGGTTATATACTTCCACTAATAGTAAAAAAATTGCACTCCTTAGATAGACCTTTCCAACAAGCTATTGTGTGTGCCAAATGGAGATCATATGCTAAGTTACAACCCCGGGAAGTTGACATTCCAACTTACCCCATCGAGGCCCCTATGGCTTTGGTGCTTCATCTCCCAGGGTTAGGATTTTGGATGTTTAGAATTTTCTTATGGGTGATATCATAGAGTTGGGTTACACTTTTTGGCAAAAGAGGGCACATTTAGGTGGAAAAAAGAGGGCTCAATATCGAGCTCCTCGAGCACTAAAAAAATAGCTTGATCGATAGTTAAAAACAAACCCTCGAGCTAGATTTAGGGCTCGATTGAGCCTTTTTTCCTATTAAAATGCCTGCTCGCGGTTTGCGCACACCCTTTTGCACAGACTGCGAGAGAAGTAATAGCTCGACACTAACATCCCAGAGGCTCAAACTAAGGTAGATATTTTGTAGTACCTCGCTCTAGTTGACTGACAGTGATATGACATTAACATTTATTTAGCCCTAAGGCCCACACATTATTCTTTGAGGACCTCAGGGTGAGGATCTGGACACATGACTATTATTAGTGGTTGTGATGTTTATGTATGTTCTCCATTGATATTATGATGATTGTAGCATTAATGGTTATGCATGTTCCCTCTTGATATTATGATGATTGTAGCATAAATGGTTGTGTTTGGTCTCTATTGAATTTATGATGATGATGCCAGTAAAGGATATATATGATCTCTATTGATATCATGATGATAATAGCTTTGATGGATATGTATGTTTTCTATTGATGTTACAATGTTGATAGCTTTGGTGGATATGTATGTTTCCATTGATGTTATGATGATGATAGCCATGATGGATGTGTCCCCTATGTTACCTACTTGCATTAGTTCTGGTTCACAATGAATAATGATGTGAATGACTAGGTGATGTTGATGATGCTATTATGATAATGACTAACACCGAGAAACCTTGTTACTGATGATTATTGAGTATGGCAGGAAACAACCAGACGCACTTGCATATGACAAGTTGACAACACCTGATTTGATGAAAATTTATATTTTGTCTTTGAAATTCTAAGTCAATTTTGAAACCTGCTATATATGTTTATCTATATTATGATGATATGTTAATGGTTGCAGGCGCAGATTAGTTACTTGGCCGAATGACTCACATATGGGTGATGGGGTTGTACAATTGGATAGAACTGCATGGGAGGGGTGGGACAATGTCCCTGATCTCACCCACTAGCACTCCCGCCATGACTTGGGCTGGAAAGGTTGAAACACCTTCGCCTTGAAGATCACGATGTCATGGGGGCAGGTCCCAAAGTTGGGTCGCTCATGAGGATCTTACTGGGGGTCACGCATCAAGGCGGATTCATTGATCTCGCCACCATTAGTCTCACTATAGTAGGCAACATAAGAGATGATAGTGGTCTCTGTCGTTGCAGCTATACTTTCCCCTCGTAGCCACTGAATACTTGAAGGGCAAGTGGCGTGGCACCCTTGGAACTTAAAGGGAATTTCTTGAAGGGCACGACCAACTTGGCACCCTTGGCATCACAAATACACTGTTAGGTGTGACACCCTTAGAACTTCAAGGGAAGTTCTTGAAGGGCGCAACCAAACTTGGCACCCTTGGAATCATTAAAAATAAATAAAATAATAAATATAATCAAGATATAAAAACCAGGTAAATTCACATCAAGGGTAAATGATGTTAGAAACCGAGGTAATTAAATCAAGAATAAAACTTGGGTTAAGAGGATCATAGGAAGAAATAAAATATTTTACCTTAAAAACTCTACCCTTCCCATGTTGGAAAATATTAAGTAGATAATGTAATTTAATTAGGTAAAAAGGGGAAAGGGGGACATAAATGTAAGGATAAATATTAATCCTAAAATAGTTAAACCTAATTAAGAGAAGAGGATGGTGAATTAAAATAAGATTAATAAATTAAATTTTAGAGAAATTTAGAGAACCTCCATGTGGCAACAACCAACATAAGAATATCCATCTAAGAGATAACTTGAGTTAAATTAGTGAGTAGATAGGGGATCAAATCTTGATTTATCAATTGACTTTAGTAATGAACACAAATTAATGAGTAAAAATGGGGATCAAGAGACAACTAGGAGAATAAATAAGAATCTTGTTGAGGATGAGGAAATTTAATATTAGTTTTAAATTAAAAATTAAGTAAATAATTTTGGAGATCCTTGATGAGAGAGTGACACATGGGTGCGTGAATAATCAAACTATTGGATTATAAAAAATAATTAATTATGCATGAAATGCCAAGTGTCACGGGCTCCTATAAAAGAAGGGGCAGGGCATGGAAGACAAGACTTTTTCTTTACCCTATTGTTGGATGGATGAGACTATGTCAAAGTAGCGACTACGAGCTATAGTGAGTTTGGTGAGGTAGAGGACTTTAGAGAGAGAACTCTTAAGCCAAAGAGCGCTCTCCTCTACCAGCTAATACACTCCTCTGTTGTACAACCCTATTGTAGCTCGGGAATCCGTGGGGAAGGAAAGCACCCAAGGAATACGCTGGGAGGTCAACCGGTAGGTCAATGCATTCAGATTAAGCACGTCGACATTCACAATCGGAGGTGACAAACAACAAAAGGAAGACAATTAGTGGCAAGTCAAGTTTGAATCTCGTCTTCTGGTAAACGGTACCTATGTTGTTATAATATTCTTTTGTATGACTTCATTATGGCTTTAGTTAATAATATGTAAATTAGATGATATGTTCAATGAAGTGAAATTCAAGGATGTGTTAAATAGTGCATAATAAAATTTGAGTTCCCAATGCTATTTTCTTATGATTGTATTTTTATTTTGATTTAAAAAAAAAATTGTATAGAGTTGGTTCGTACATATTCTATCGTTTTTGTCTTCTTCTTTTTTTCAAAATTAAATAAATTAATTTGAAAAAATATACTTACCATACAAAAACCATGAAACCACAAAAAACGATCAAAGTAACCTTTCAAAACAACTTTAAAAACTACAAAACCAACATAGAAAAACCATAAAAAACCCTTCAAAACAATTTAGAGAATCACAAAAACAACTTAGAAAACTACAAAAAAACACTTAGAAACCCAGAAAAAAACAACCTAAAAAATGTTTTGAAACCACAAAAAAACTATAATTTAAGTTTAAATTTATTTTTTTAGTGACATGTTTTATTTATTAAATGCATATTTTCTTATTTTAAATAATAAAACATTAATTTCTAATTATTTTGAGTTTTAAAATTTTAATAAATTTTCAAACATTTCTATTTTTCTGTAATTTAAAAATACATTTTAATTTTTTTTTAAATTTACCCAAAATCCTCTGAATTAATAAAAGTTCCCACGCTTTTACTGCAAGTGAAAAGCTATAATCCCTAAGCAAGAGTACTGTTATATGCACGATATTTCATTTTGAATACCCGGCGGCTGACAGACTATAGAGTATGGCACATGGTAAAATCTTTACAGTTCCATTAACCATGAATCCAACATAACATGCACCCGAAATTAATTCTATGGAAAGAAAAGGAATTGAGCCAGGTTACACTCAGGGCATTCTTTGTTTTTACTGAGCTATTTCCTAACAGAGGAGCCTGTATCCTTGTACTTAGTGGGCAATGGGCATGCAAACAAAAAGAGGTTTTTTTCTCCGCAACTTTAATAAAAAAGTAATTGATATTTTATTGTTAAATTTACAGAGGCTTATATATCTTTTTTTGTTTTGAAATTTGTAATTTTTTCATATATATATTTACGCCGTAAGGCGTTCCCTCTGAGATGAACTTTCCTGTGGTCTTTGCTGTCATCGTTATCGTCCATCTGATTTGATGTTAGACGATTCGAATAATTGCTACCGTTGGATCAAATATCCGGTTTCCACCCAGCGCTTGCCATACTCAAGGATTGGGGTGAAGGTGGAGCGTTATGGCTGCTTTAATGGGGGCTTTAAATTTCCGCTTTAATGGGGGCTTTAAATTTCCGCTGCTAGAATTGTGTTTTGGACTGGTTTCTTGTTTAAGCGTTGGGGTTTCTGTTGTTTTTGGGAAAATTCGGGCTGAAATGATCGGTTTCTCTGAAGAATGACTATACATTTTGATGAAAGACGAAGAGGAAAAGCTCATCTGGAATGCTTTGGATCCGTTATCAGCTAAATAGCACAGCTTGCCACCTATGCTGGCTTTTATATATGAGGAGGAATTCAATCAAGCTATGGGATGGAGTTTATGGAATGCTGAATATTGATATGAATTGTCATGCTTCTCAGTGTGTGCCTATTTATTTGTCGGAAATGGCCCCTCCCAGACTGAGGGGAGCTCTCAATATTGGCTTCACACTATTCCTAGGAACTGGGATCCTTGCTGCGAATCTGGTAAACTATTTCGCTGCCAAGATCCAGAATTGGGGGTGGCGTCTCTCTCTGGGGCTGGTAGCTGTCCCAGCATTGATAATGTTGACAGGTTCCTTCACCCTACCCAACACCGATATGAATTGTCATGCTTCTCAGTGTGTGCCTATTTATTTGTCGGAAATGGCCCCTCCCAGACTGAGGGGAGCTCTCAATATTGGCTTCACACTATTCGTAGGAACTGGGATCCTTGTTGCGAATCTGGTAAACTATTTCGCTGCCAAGATCCAGAATTGGGGGTGGCGTCTCTCTCTGGGGCTGGTAGCTGTCCCAGCATTGATAATGTTGACAGGTTCCTTCACCCTACCCGACACCCCCAACAGTCTAATTGAAAGGGGGCAAATGGAGAAAGCCAGGGCTGTGCTGGTGAGGATCCACGGGACGCCAGACGTGCAGGAGGAGTTGCAGGACTTAATAGAAGCCAGCGACATTTCCAAGAAAGTGAAGCATCCCTTCAGCAACATTGCCAAAAGGAAATACAGGCCTCATCTGGTCATGGCTCTGGCCATTCCCTGTTTTCAACAGCTCGCGGGTTTCAACATCGTCGCGTTTTATGCTCCACTCATCTTCAAGACCATAGGATTTGGGTCACAGGCTTCTCTCTTGGCTGCAGCTATTCTTGGAGTGATGAGTTTGGTTTCCATCGTAGTCTCCATTTTTATTGTTGACAGGTTAGGACGGAGGGCCCTGTTCCTCGAGGGTGGACTACAGATGATCATCTGCCAGGTAAGTTGCGTCCATTCCATTTGGTTGCCATTTAAGTTCCCCCTCCATATATATCTGAAGTTGGTTGGTTTGCAACAGGTTTCTTTTTCCCTTTTTTATGAATAATAGATTCAGAACTGAGATTCATCTATACTGAAAAGTATAATATTTCTTATTTAAATGCAAGGAAGTCGAGATAAAATCTCTGAAATCATTCCATTATTAGTTTTGGTGATCTTGATATTGAATATATCCCCATGTCTAATATACTCTTCTTCTTTTTTTCCCTATTGGCATACTCAATAATTTACTCAGATTTTCATTCCAATTGAGCGATTCTGTCTTCCTGGTACTGTATCAATATAACATCTCATACAATTCGTTGTTAACATCCTTTTTTATTTTTTTCATAATCAAGGACCTCATTCTCTGCCTAGATTTTAGCTGTTAAGGTTCTCTGACTTAGTCATCCTCTGTTTGTATTTTACAGTGTCATTGTTTAACTGTTGAAGCTGATAACATCGTTAGAATTGACCAACTATATATTTCTACATAAAAAGACTCTGACTTAGTCATCCTCTGTTTGTATTTTACAGTTTGATTGTTTAACTGTTGATGGTGATAACTCAGTTAGAATTGACTAATTATATACTTTTATATAAATAGACTCGGACTTAGTCATCCTTTGTTTGTCTTCTACAGTTTGATTGTTTGACTGTTTATGCTGTTAATTCAGTTAGAATTGATCAATTAAATATTTTTGTACAAAAAGATTCTGTAACAAAGGAACTAATTATTTTTTAATGATTTCGGCATAAAATAATATCATTTTATGACCATGATCTTGCCACAATCTGTTTGTCCTTTACAGATTGATTGTTTGACTGTTCATGCCGATAACTTAGTTAGAATCGACCAATTATATATTTTTATATAGAAAGATTAGGTAAAAAATCTATTTTTTTATAATAATTATTACGCCGTAAGGCGTTCCCTCTGAGATGAACTTTCCTGTGGTCTTTACTGTCATCGTTATCTTCTGTCTGATTTGATGTTAGACGATTCGAATAATTGCTACCGTTAGGATCAAATATCCAGTTTCCACCCAGCGCTTGCCATACTCAAGGATTGAGGTGAAGGTGGAGCGTTATGGCCGCTTTAATGGGGGCTTTAAATTTCCGCTGGGCTTTAAATTTCCGCTGCTAGAATTGTGTTTTGGACTGGTTTCTTGTTTAAGCGTTGGGGTTTCTGTTGTTTTTGGGAAAATTCGGGCTGAAATGATCGGTTTCTTTGAAGAATGACTATATATTTTACCAATATTTTTCAAAATATTTTACCAGTATTTATCAATGTAAAAACTAGATGAAAAACTTAAACATTAGAGTTTTTGTCTCTGTTATTTAGATGTTATTTTAAGAAAAGTATCGAGTATTACCTGAGCTCAAACAGCAGTAGCTTCTAACTGCACTGAAATTCCCATGTCGTAAGATAATTCTGAATCAAGATTAAATGCAAATTTTCTCCCATTTTTGGAGTTTTCTATGACATGTTTCAAAACCGAAGCATACATTATATGCTCTGAAAAGCAGTCCTCCTCTGTAGTATCCCAGGGCTTTTCATGGCTCTGCATTGTCAAATGAAGCATCTTCAAAACGGTGTCAGAATTCTCAATACAAGCTGCACCACGGCTTGAACAGAACATGTAAGTGCCAACATGTCTATAAGGGCTTCTCTGTGTGATCCTGTCCAACCAATTTTGAGAATCAAACACATAGCTTGGAGTATACTGCAGGACATTATTAAGAAGAATCCGAAAAGCGTCTTGAATAGAAGAATATGGGACTTTACCATCCCAATAGGGAAAAATAGCAGTCAAAGGCGCATAAATTGCCTCAATCGGTGCAAGGAGCATCCGAGGAACAATGTCATGCTTGGAAACCACATGACAAAAGTTGCCTCCCCAATTCTCACGGCCAACTGCTTCCACAAGTCTTTCATCTCCGACTAGAGGGCAACCAAATGTGATACAAAAGGAAGAGATTTGCCTTATCCTCTCTTCCAGGAACCACAGTGTAGCCAAGGTTGCAACTGCCCCTCCCAAGGAATGACCCACAAATATAATGGATTTGAGTTTTCTTTGTCGGGAGTCAGTGGAAGCCTGTAACTGATCGATCTGGAATACATCAACACAATGTTACTTTTCCCTTTGAATTTCAATAATTTCATCTATAATAACAGAAGTAAACCCTGTTGTTGTGAAATCGAGTTTACTTTTGACAGGTGCATTTAGATAAATCACTTTCATCTATAATAACAGAAGTAAACCCTGTTGTTGTGAAATCGAGTTTACTTTTGACAGGTGCATTTAGATAAATCACTTTACCTTTGCTTGGAAATCTGTTTTCTCCATAATATTCAGGAACAACTTAAGAGCTCCTTGATGGACTTGGGTTGGTTTATCATCGTAACCCTTGAGGCAATCCGAGAATACCTGGTTGTTTGTTTCTATAGTCCCCTCTCCATCGATGAAACTTTCAATTCTGAGAAATGATGGGAAGGCAACATATGTAACGCCTCCATGCTCCTTCAGACTAAAACTCTCTGAATTATTTGCACGACCTGACTCTTCCCAAGCATTCAACGGTATTTCGCATGAAGCCAGAAAAGCTGCAGTCTCCTGACCAACAGTCAACCTGCAACAACAAATGAGTAAATTAGCACCTTAAGGGAAACCGAGTATGGATCCCTCAAAATTTGGAATTCTGTGCATACAATTTTGCACATTTTTATGAATCAGGAGATAGGGATGCCTTCATTATCTGAGATGAAGATCAAAAAATGTGACAATGAAAAACACTATATAAGATTACATATATAATCCGGGCTTCTAAACAGGATAACTGAGGTGTCTATCACACTGAAACCATTTAGCTTGCCAATTACTGCAGATCAAGAACCAAATTATTGCATCTGCCATTACTGGACAGGAATAACTCACAATACTAATACCAAAGCTGTCCTCCCCTGCCTACACCTCAGGAAGATTAATACCCATACTATTCAAGGGGAAAGCCTCCTAAATCTTAGTGGGGAAATGATGGACCTAGAGCATGCAATAGATGAATGGGTAATTTTACAATGAAAAAACACTATATAAGATTAAATATATAAACTGAGCTTCTAAACAGGATAACTAAGGTGTCTATCACACTGAAATCACTTAGCTTGCCAAAAACTACAGATCAACAACCAGATTATTGCATCTGCCATGAATGGACAGGATCAAACTCCCATTACATACCACAACTGTCTTCCCCTGCCTACACCTCAGGAAGATTAATACCCGTATTGTTCAAGGGGGAAAGCCTCCTAAAGTTGGCTGGTAAATGATGGGCCTAGAGCCTGCAATAGATGGATGGGTAATTTAAAATGAAAAAACACTATATAAGATTACATATACAAACTGGGCTTCTAAACAGAATCACTGAGGTGTCTATCAAACTGAAACCACTTAGCTTGCCAAAAACTGCAGATCAACAACCAGAATTATTGCATCTGCCATTACTGGACAAGATCAAACTCCCATTACTACTACCACAAGTGTTCTCCGCTGCCTACACCTCAGGAAGATTAATAGTAAATACCCATACTATTCAAGGGGGAAAGCTTCCTAATTATAAAATCAACCTAATAATTTGTAGACGATGTTTTTGATATAGGGCAAGAGAAACACAGAGCTATAACTCTCTGTTTTTTAGGTACCTATGTTTGATTCTAGACTTGGGAAACACAGAGCACTGTCTGTTTATTAGGCACTTGTGTTTTTCATTGTCACTAGGGAAGCCTGCACTGACTTTTGTTATTATAAAAAACTAGTGTGATCTTTAAATCTCATCGGAGTACTTCTGCTTCGAGTAAATATCATTAACGTAGTTTTGATGTTTTCTGGCGAAATTTTTAAGAATTTTGACATAGGGTTATGTCTATATAAATTTAGTTATCCATTGCTTTTAGTTGCCGTTAAATTTTCTATCCAAAATTTCCATAATGGCTTTGATGTTATATTTGGAAAATTATGAGCGATTTAATCCCTTAGAGGAGTAACTTAACGACGTTTACCTCTGTCGTATGTGTAAATTTCGGTGTCCACACCAAGGTTTTTTTTTAGTATGGCCGTATGTTTATTATAGGTATGCAAATGTCATTGTTGAGATGACTCTTTTTAGATGGACCATTTTTTAACATGGATTTTATGTTTAGCCTTGAACATCTAAGAGTTAACTATAGCCATATTTTTTTATTTATTGTTATTGTTTAACATGAATGCAATTAAAAGTTTATAATTTTTATAAAGATATATTAAACATTTACTGTTCACAGTACATACTACAAAGGTTAATGAAATTGCTCAACGAAATTACAATTGAAAATAGACGTAAATCCTCTAAAGCTTATTATATCCATAAAAAGTCTCACATACTAAATTAAAGTGAAATAAGTATGAAATGGTGCCATTTACTGTTTAAATTGATATGAAAGTTTTATAAATAAGTGAATAGGATATGGAATTTTAGTGTTTGGAATTGATTTCGAAGAATTCTACCATGTGTCTTACAGTCAATTATGGACTCAGTTTTCAAGAAGCAAAAACTTCTTAGTAATGTAAAATCGACCTTTTCAAGAAAGCATTTCCGGTAAATCAGCAGATCAACCCGTGTTTAAACTTCCTGGAAAGAATTGTCTAACAACGCATGATTTTCACTTGTACTCTAGATCGTGTTAAATGCACAAATATTTCTAGAAGCTCTGTTCAATAAGCGAAACAGCCACTTACCAAAAAGCGATGGTCCTTGAATTCTACATTCTACCATTGCATTATCCTCCCAATCAACTCGGGGGAAAGGAGAATCTTTTACTTCAACCTTTAGGAAAAGATATAGGGACTGACACCATTTATTATAGAAGAAAACACAGAATTGCTAACAACCCTTCTATCTGGCAACGTTCATTTCTTTTTTCCCTTATTGAGAAGAATCTGTTGGTCTCTTACTTCTTACTTTTTGGTGACATGGAGTTAATTTCAACTACTACCACTATAACCTAACAACTACTATTATTATGATTTTTAAATCCTACTTGCAAGCACAAATGAAAACTTCTTACGTCACATAAATATCAATTGCAATATGAGTTGAACAAAGATTACACTGTAAGGTTTACATAGCAATACACCAAAACAGTGAAAAACAACATTAAAGTGAAAAAATTGATTAATGCTAATAGACAATTTTTCTCCTTTTTCCATCCATGTTGATGTTTGTACCCAATTGAAAAAGAGAAATATTTGTTATTTTTCTCATATTTGTTATCCTGTGGGCAGAGAGTGAGTCTTTTCTTAAAAAACAAACTCCCAAATTAAGTGAAATGTATATGTGGGATTCTGAAGCAGGAAAGGAGATGGGCCAGGATGGATATGGACAAAATATTTGTGAACTGGACAAAGGATGAGACAAAAACTTTAATCATAGATGACACATGCATTTGTTTCTGGTTGGATAGGGGACAGCCTTACCTTTCAGCATCTCAAATGTGTAAAGTCGTGCATTTTTCAAAAGCCATAGACGCCGCATATAATGCTACTACTACGCAGCACCCACCACCACCACAATACCTGGGTGGTGCGTTCGCTTTATCCACGAAAATGACCGACTACTAACTAAAGACGACACTACACAGAAGATTCCATTGGCCTGTGTTCGAAACGCCTTAACAGTTATATCTACATTAAGTTACCAGTTATATCCATCGAATAAATCATGTAAGGCTGATTAAATTTACATATTTGCGGTTATTTAATTGGATGGAATGATTGTTATCTTTGCTTTATTATAAAGTTGACTTAAATGTGGGCCAGAGCCAATTTATCTATTCATCAGAGTTTTATTTGATACAGTGATTAACAATATTTATTTAATTTGGTGGAATGATTGTTATCATTGTTATCTTTTCCATCTAGGTTTAAGTCTCCACCAATGACAGGTTGAGTTTTGATATTTTGATGATTTTTGTTATAATGTGTTCAAGTATAATTGTAGGCTGACCGGTGGTTGGGTGAAATGATTGTTATATTTCTCATCCAGGTTCAAATCTTCAGCTTTGATATCTTGATGAATATTATTGTAATGGCTTACAGCCCCAGAGAAACACTCTTGAGTATAACTATGAGCTGGCTGGTGGTTCAGATCTATGTAAATACCATGTTGAGCTTTGATATATTAATAAATATTGTTATAATAACTTAAGATGTAAGAAAAACACTGTGAACTACTTAATATCAACAATCTCACTCTTTCCTTAAACTATAAAAGAGGTTCATTTTTTTTGATGAGGTTAATATCAACAATCTCACTTTTTCCTTCAACTATAAAAGATGTTCAATTTGTTTCAAGAGGTTCATTGCTTTTTTGTTTGATAAAAGAGAAATGTTTCACATTGCTGTCATAACAATGTTTCAATGCCCTAATACTGTTTCTACTTGTCTAAGGCCCAAGACCCAGAGACATCTGGCAGGTGTGAAAGTCTGCCCCCTTACTGACCACCAGCAGGTTATTCCAGTTGGGGCGTGGTTTTCCTTGAATAAGAGCGATGCATTAACTGTTAACAGCCAAAGATAGTTGTCCTCACTGCTGGTTTGACAACTGAATTATGATAGGTTTTTCCACCTTGTTAAAAGAAAACACAATATTTCATAATTTTATTCGATGAAAGTTGATCGTAAATCATGAGCAAAGTAATGAAGTTCCAAGGTTGGTCGTAAATCATGAGCAAAGTAATGAAGTTCCAGGGGATTCGAAGATCGTTCACTGCATTAAAATGCGAGAGTTACATGGTCCAGCTAGCCAGCCAGCGTTACCAAAGGATAATGGAATATTTCATCAAATTGATCAAGAAAAAGCACGGAAAGGATATTAGTAAGGATAACAGAAATGAAATAAGACATTCAATGTGTTCCTTGTAATATAGATATAAACAAAACATCTAAAGAAAAGTAATTGCACAATGATCCACTCCAAGAAAACAAGGTTTTCCACAAACCAATTAACTCTTCTAGAAAAATTCAACAATTCCAGTTTAATAATCCTATCGGCCTCTCTTTGTACCTTTTGGGACAATTGCTAGTAACTAATATGTTAATAAATCGGTTTTTTTAATAAATCGGTTTAGTTAATAAATCGGTTTTTGTTACGTACCAAACTTTACCCTAACGACCTCACTAAACCCGTCCTGCCCGCAGATATTCGCGTTTGATGCAGAGGAGGGGGGGGGTGTTGAGGATGGCGCAGCGGAGTTGCTGCAGAGGAGGGCGGCAGACCTGCAGAGAAGGGAGAAGGGTTTCGACGAGGGCCGCAGAGGACGAGGCGACTTTCTTTGCTGCATGAGGGTCGCGTAGGCCGTTTTTCCTGTAGATCATTTTGCCCTCGCCCTCTGCGTATTATGGTGGTAGTTATGAGGTTTTATATATATTTGGGTCACTGTTATCTTAAATTTTACTTTATCTTTGTTGTTTGTGAAAACCTGCAGGTGTATGGAGGATTGATTCTACTCTGCGTGAGGAGAAAGCCCTACAAGATTTTTCGGGTATGCATTATTATTATCTCATGTGAGAGGTTCCTCTGGATATTTTGCTCATGTGCATAATCGATTTTTTAAACTACTGTTATCTGAAATACCTGTTACTTCACTGTCTCATGTGAGAGATACCTTTGGATATCTTGCTCATAGACAGAATGGGTGTGTGACACTGTTGCTATATGTGCAATACCTGTTAAGTTTTGTCTCATGAACTTTGGTTCATTACTGTGCATAGATCAGTGGTTGCATATTACATTTACTATTTGCTTAACAACTATGTATGTTTCATTTTTTGCGTCAAAAGCAACAAATCACCTCCCAAGTCCACCATCTGAGACAATGCCCCTTTTAGAGCTGCAAACCAACCTCAAGAAGCATTCCTGTTCTCAAATGTGGTCTTCTCCTAACTCTTCCTTGTTCATGGGCCTTCTCTGTATCTGTTGTTTCTATAATTTTGGTTCGTTTCCTTTTGGTTGTCTTCTAATCTAACCAGGTCTTATTTTCGTCCTCTCAACTTTTTGGATCCCACAGCAAGCCATCTATGGAAGATCTATTATGGCTCTGAATGTCCTTCCACTTGCTGTACCTTTCTTGTGCAGCCTGTCATTAGACGACCTGCATCTTGGCAGAGTCTGCATTTGAAGATTGTACTTCCATTGTCATCTGGCTGGGTTCATTGAGATCCTTTCAAATCGAGGTCAACCCTATGAGGCATACCTTTGTTGATAGTTCTACGCATGTTCAGGTGCAATTGAAGATTTTACTCTCTTCGTTGGTCTATAATACCTGAGATAAACATTGGTAAAAAATTATTTGAATCTTGCAAGGGGTACCAACCAATAGTAAAGGGTACATGCGTGAGGCATTGAACCATTAAGCATAATTTCATTGTAAGTATCTCTCATACGTTCATAGTTGAATTAGGTGCTAACCAACCGAATCCAAAAAATTGAAATCCTCTTGAGCCACTTGTACCATCTATTTCCTGTAAGTTTTATCCATTTTATACTTCCACTAAGTGTCCTTTCATTACAGAAACCCTTTTTGTCATTTCCACTGAGTGTGAATTGTTTGAAAACTCAGAATTGTTTAGATACTTTTTGGGTCATGAAATCGATTTCAGCAATAATTTGAGCCAGACCAAACAGTTCCTTCTTTTATATGCATTATGTATATTAGATCCCCTGCCTTAACACTCTAATCTGTAGGTGTTGTCTCACTACTTGTTGACACAGACCATCTTGTGGTCAAATCATGTTAAAACATGGACAATGAAGAAAGTCAAGATATGTATTTCCAGTTCAACAAAATGGGGGAGATTTCAAGCTCACACAAGCTTTTTGTCTCTGACCCTCAGGAGCATAGCCCAACTTTAATGATGACTGATATGACATTTTCGAAAAGGGCAACAACATAATTGTATTCTGCATTTATTATTATATAGCTCAGGAATCTTGCTTTTCATTTATCCAGGCTATTAAAAGTCTTGATTGGCCCTAGATTGTATGCCTATGGGCCAGAAAGATGCATGAATTTGTACTATGTTTTCATTCTGAATAGTTTCCAGGTTTCCAAGAGTGCCTTTTTTGGAAAAGTTTTCCCAGTATCAAATGGATATTACACATGAATGCTCAGTAGAGTCCCCACCTTGTTAGAGAATGTCCACTCTGCCATGAATTGTACATTAGCCACAGAGCAGATACAGAGTCTTATAATTTTGATTCAAAATTAATTCCCAATTGAATTGATTCAGTTATATATATGCTTTCTTGATTATTTAAACTTTATTCCTGTTTGATTGGCAATTTATCTTTACTGCTGTTAGAGGATGTTGTCTATTCTGCTAAAACAAAACCACCAACATGACATTGCTTTTTTCTCCTTGTTTGAATCGATTTTTGTATCCACTTTCCGCTGTCGAGGATTTCAATGTCGCCTCCAGATAATCTGCGCCAACCCATATTTTAACATCACCAAAAGGTTTCCTCCATTTATTTACCTCATTCTATTTCATAACATACTTTTCATATATTTCAACAACAACCAAATTTAATCAACATTAATAATTAAGCAAATATTAGAATGTCTTTATATTATCTATACATCTCATTCTAACATTTTCTTTGTTTTGCAACAGGACATATGGACTCAGAAATAGCATACATAAGCAACTACAAGTAGAATGGCAAGCAAAAAATATGCGTCTCCAACTATGCATAAATCTCCTATGGTGTTCAGTATGCCATTATTCACCATGTATCTTCCACTAAGCAAATATTAGAATGTCTTTATATTATCTATACATCTCATTCTAACATTTTCTTTGTTTTGCAACAGGACATATAGACTCAGAAATAGCATACCTAAGCAACTACAAGTAGAATGGCAAGCAAAAAATATGCGTCTCCAACTACGCATAAATCTCCAATGGTATTCAGTATGCCATTATTCACCATGCATCTTCCACTAACAATATATAAATCCCCATGGCAAAGGTAACTTCATTTCCATTCATTCCAAATTCATTTTAACACAACTCACTTGCAAAGTATTACTAATAAATTTCCACAACTGATTTACATATTACTAATTCTAACAAAATAAATATTTTGCAGGTCCATTACTGCTTCTTCAGGTCTTCGATGCCTCCGACATGTTTTGATACAACTTCAAATATGGAATGACAAGCACAATGCTCTTTAGAATATTATATTGTTTCTTGAACCTCTTTTGTTACAATTCACTATTTGTATTTTCCATTTGAAACTTAAAAAAGGAAGTTTCAAGATCAAATACCATTTTGATAGTTTATGTTTTCACAACCAATTCATTGTCAATGGGTTTTAACATATTTTGTTAACAAAATCAATTGATTTTAATGAATATAAGACATGTTTTCAATATATCTTCATATTAATTTAATTTCCCGTTTGAATAATGATTTCTTAAATAACCCTATCCAAATCAATATAGATACTCGGTTGTTGTTCACGTGAATTCATTCGTTTACCTTCACATTCAACTACGCAATTTTTACCAAATACAAACAAAGGTCTCTAAACAAGTTCAATGGATATTTATGCCTACTTGCATTCCATTTCGTAGCCACTTTAACCCCCAAAAACAGTTTTCGGCATGGCTTCCTCAAATTAAAACTCAGAATCATCGACCCTTGCTTTCAAAAAAGCCCACAAAAGCCCATTCACATTTCAATATTCTTCCACACACTATGCCTTACGGCGTTTCCTTTGCAACATTAGATGCAAATGCTATACACTTTATAATTTATAATTAATTGTAATTCATGTAAATATCTCATTATACCCGCATGCCACATGCATACCGGCCATTGCTATCCATTATACCCGGATGCCACATGCATACCGGCCATTGCTATGCATTATACCCGGATGCCAACTGCATTTATAAAACATAAACCTAAAGATGGAAGGGCTGAAGCCCTGTGAAGAAGCCGTCAAAATGAAGGATTTATTTGAGCGAACGTTTAACCTTTCAATGAGTTCTATTAGTATTATTTGAAAATTTATTCCCAAAGCCAAATAGGAAATAGGAAAGGCAGAGAGTTAAGTATAGGGTTGGTAATTCCCAAATCCACCATAAGCCAAACTTACACTAATCTATTAGTATTGTCTAAAAATTTAATTTTATTCCAATAGAAAAATAGAAAGTTTAGGTTGAGTAATTTTCAATCCCAATATTTAAAAAAAAAAGAATTCCTGTAATTCCTAATCATATTTAGAAATGATAAAATGTTTTTGAATATGTTAAATAAAGTGTCTGTTCAATTATTATTATGCTTATTGAAGTAACACTCATAAATATGATAGGAGTGAATTTAATTATTTGATTTCAGTATTAAATTTATAAAATATTTTTAAATTTTAAATTAATTATTTGAAATACAATAATTAATTCAACTAGATAGAGTTGACCTTTCGTTCATATCTTTGAGATCATGGCCTTCAGTAAATATTCTGTGTACGCCTTCTATCGATTTGGATTTGTCTGTTTAGTATCAAATTCAAATCAAGGAACCTGTGTAACCCTTGTGTTAACATTAGTTGCTGCATGGAAGATGATGTCAAATTTAAAACCCACATATTAATTGTAATTATTACTTGAAATGATGATAGGTAATTATTGTGTTAACCTTAGTTGCTGCATGGAAGATGATGTCAAATTTAAAACCCACATATTAATTGTAATTATTACTTGAAATGATGATAGGTAATTATTGTGAATAGAACCTCATCATAGCTTTTCCTTTTCTGGCTGTTGAGAGAGCATCTCAGGCACTTCATCATTGAACCGTCCAAGCTTAATCTTTAATCCACAGATACTCTTTTCAGTCATAAAAGAAGACATAATTTTAGATTTTTATACGGTGAAATCATAATTTTATACCGCTGAGGTTGACCTCTTCGATCTTTTTATATTTAATAATGATATTATTAATACTTATTTATTTATTTTTATTTAATAATAAAAATTATATCAAATATATTTTAATAAATAATTATTTGTAATATTTTATTTTAAATCAATAATTTACATATATTAATTAATTAATTTTTTTTATTTTATTAAAATAAAATTATTATTAAATTTAGTAGTTCAGTATGAAAGAGATGTTGTAATGTCTTATTATGTTAAAAATAAAAATAAAATTGAGATAATATATTATTTATTTTAAATTTGTCTAGATTTATTTTAATTCTAGATCTACTAAACTTTAAAAAAATTAAATTTCTTCTCACTCTTAAAAAAAATTACATTTTAATCTTTCTAAAAACCTGATAAATCCAAAATTAACATACTGCTTCCAAAATACAATACTTACCATACATATATATTCTTTTTATTGCAGCCTGCCTTTCCCAGCTCCGGAGGTGTTACTTATAAATATTGCAACTGCATAGAGATACATTTTTTGGCATATTAGTTGACTAGTTCTCTTTTCCTGCAAAAGATTTTTAAAGATAAGAAATCAAGATGAAGACACGTACACGTTCTTGCAAACGTCTGAAATTTGATTTTATATTAATTTTTATATAATATTGTTTGGTCTCAAAGTTGATCATACATTAATTTTTATATGGTATTATTAAGAAATTTGGAAACGATCTGAAATTTGATCTGAAATTGTGTGGTGCCAAAGTTGATCATATATTAATTTTTATGTGGTGCCAAAGAAATTTGGAAACGATATGAAGCCTGCCTCTACCGGTCTCTCCTAATTCTACCATTCTATCTCTTGACTTTAAGAAGGGAGAATGGCAGGTTTAGGAGAGGGACGTAAAAAAACTTCGCTTGCTTTGAGAATTCCCATTCCAAAGGCCAAGCAGAGAGCTGAGATAATCATGGCTGACAGTGGATCTTCAGTTTCAGTTTCATTAGTGGAAGATTTTAATGGCGTCATTAAGCTCTACAGCGACGGATCCGTGGTGCGTGGAGACGAACCAGCTTTCCACCTTCCTCCACTCACTGAAAGTTACGACCACGTTTTATACAAAGACATTGTGTTTAATCATACACTCGGCTTATGGGCCCGCCTATATCTCCCCAATTCTTTCCCAGCCACCACCACACGCCTGCCAGTAATCTTGTACTTCCATGGCGGAGGCTTCTGTTTGCTTAGCCCTCAGAGTCCCGTTGTGCACCGTTTCTGTGTAAAGTGGGCAGCCGATGTAGGGGCCCTCGTCGTCTCGGTACACTACAGATTGGCTCCCGAGCATCGCCTCCCTGCTGCTTATCACGATTCTGTCTCCGCTCTCCAATGGCTTCATTCCCAGTCCAAAACCACAGGCGGAGAAGAAAGAGGCGATCCTTGGTTCGATTCGCATGCCGACTTCTCCAAGGTATTCCTCATGGGAGAAAGCGCAGGAGGTAACATCGCGCATAGGCTGGGAATGTGGTGTGGCGGACAAGATTGGGGTGGAGATATGCGAATAAGAGGATTGATTTTGTTGTATCCCTTTTACGGAGGGGAGGCGCGGACTGCGTCCGAGACTAGGGAGAAGCAAGGGACTCCGCCTTTTACAGTGGAAGACTCGGATTTTTTCTGGAGGGTGGCACTCCCCGCGGGAAGCAACAGAGACCACCATTTCTGCAACCCCGCGGTAGCACCGGATGTTTGGTCGCTTTCAGGTCCCCTACCGCCGACGATTATGGTGATTGCAGGGTTTGACATTCTGAGGAACAAACAACTGGAATACTGTGAGCTTCTCAAGAAATGCGGTGATCAAATCATCGAAGTTGTGGAGTTTGAAGAGGAAGATCATGGCTTCGCCCTTTTGAAAATGGACGAACAAAATTCAATAAAAGTGATAGAGTACGCTTCCAATTTCATTAAATTCGCAACTTGACATCAAGACTCCATGGCCCAGGGTCCAGGCAGATTCGTTGGATCCTATTTCATTCATTGAACTTAAAAGTTAAGTTTATATGTATGTGTGAGAAAGCGTTCTTCTGTTGTCTTTGAAGTATTTTCATACATATAATATAATATATGTAGTGTTTTTTAATATATAATAGAAAGAAAGAAAGAAATTATTTTAACGTTTACAAAGTTAGAGATTTGAGATTTGAGACGGATTGTTTCTTCATCTGCTAGATGTATTTAGCCCTTTTTTGGGTGAAGCTTCACAATAAACGCTACCAGCTTCTCGACAAACCCATGGCTAAATAGATTATCCCAAGAGCTAGCGGCCAGCATATCTACATAACTTTTCCTATTGTTTTTGAAGGCCCCACATTCTAAAATGAAATGTTTTTCTGTTTCCACTTTTCCGGAAAATAAAAAATGCATACCCTTTCCTCCCACGCTTCTTTTGGCCTTTTCCAGCACGCTGTTTCACAACGGAGTTGATGAGAATTAGTCCTTAACTGAGCAATGAGAATTTTGGCTCTCCAAGAGATATTGGCCTCTTTTGGTTGATGATTATGAGTGGGATTAAACACTTCAATATAGTAATTTTTCTTTCTTCCTAGCTTCTTATCCCAAGTACATTTGTGGAACTTTTCCATAACAAAAACTTTTATCTCATTGTTGTTTATAGGAGTTCAAGCAAATACCCCATTTACTAAACCATTTGTTATTTTGTTGAATCCAATTTTTTTTGCTCTTGCACAACCTATCATTAAAGACAACCTTAGGCCATCTACCCTCTTCCATTTGCTCAATTTTTTTTAAATACCTTATGACTCGAACCATAGCAATTGCTTCAATAAGAGCAGTCCCTGTTTCACTTAACAAGATATCATAAGGAACTGCACTGTTAATCTTAAATTTGTTTGTAATCAAACACTTCTGATTTTCTCAATTTGTCTCCACTGGATGTTGAAGGTACTGCTAGCCCACAGTTCACAACCATAGAGAATCACCGGATTCACTAGAAGCCCAAAAAGAGTTTAAGTGATCTTCCAGTTCCATAACTTTGCTTCTCTGCACCTATTTTGAAAAGTATAAAATGCTTTCCAACCCCCCAAAGTTCTTTTCTTTCTACAACCATTCTAGCTTAAATTTTTTTTGAAGTCAATTCCAAGGTACTTGTAATCCACAACTTCTTCCAAAATGTTGCCTTCAAAGTAGAACTTATGTTGGTTATGTTTTCTTTTCTTAGAGAAGACCACTACTTTTGTTTTGCTGATATTGACTTGCATCCCCACACTTCTACAAAAATGCTCAAGGGACGTGCTCTTGCAAACCAAGAGCCGATTTAGCAATCAGAATAAGGTCATCTGCATACAAAAGAAGTCTTATAACAAACTTGCACAAATAGATGCCATCACCCCCTTGCGAATTTAACCACTCCTCAAGCTTGTCGATATATAAACCAAAAAGGGTAGGAGACAGTGGGAAACCTTGCTTGACCCCGATATCGCTTCTAAAACTTTCATAAATGCCTGCTGAAGTTCTAATTTTGACTTTCACCTCTTCATACAGCCTATGCATAGCTGCTCTCAAATGCTTAGGAACCCTAAGTTCCTCCATTCTTTGCCAAAGTTTATCCCTAGGAACCAAGTCAAACGCTTTTCTGAAATCAACAAAGCAACAAAAGAATTCTTCCTTTTTCTCCCAAACTTTTTCAATGATGTGCCTTAAAGTTATGCAATGATCAACTGTGGAATGTTTAGGTCTAAAACCTGCTTGCCCTTTAGCACGCTTATCTCTTTCTTCTACCCACTTGCTAATTTTGTTTTCTAGCATGCTTCCAAATAGCTTTGCAAACAAAGGGTTTATCATGATGGTCCTATAATTGGAGGGATTATTGACGTCACCGCTCTTGAAAAGAGGTATTGCCAGAATAGTTGTCCAATCTGTGGGGAGCCCTTGGTGTATGATGTTGTTGAAGAATTTTGTAATGTGAGGTGCAAGAATCTTTGAGCCCCACTTTAGATATTCTGCTTGGAGTTCAACTAAGTCTTTTGCTTTTCCAACACCCAACTTCTTGATACCCATCTCTACCTCTTGTACCGTGAAGAGTTCAGTATCAGTGTTGACCAAGGGGGGAGGGTCAACCTTGGGAACCTGCTCATAGAGTTGTCTTGCATAGTCAAACCATTTAGAAGCTGTAATATTATTTCCAATTTGTATCTTTTTCGGTTGGAGCTCCTTCCAAAATAATTTGGGATTATTTTTCCCAAGGAAGATTAGTTCTTCCCTCCTTGAAACCATGAAATCAGCTTTTTTCTTGCTTAATAACTGCTTGTAAGATTTGAGCTTTATGTTATCCTTGTTTGACTCTTTCCACATTCTCCTTGCCTTTTTGCATTCCTCGTCAAACCAAGCATTAACCAGAAAGCAATTTGTTTCAAACTTCTTAATTTTTTTTCTTTTGCATTTTGCAAGTGCGCATTGAATTAAATGTGTTGATTCATGACTATGAAGGCTGTGAATTGTAATTTTCTCCTTCTCAAAGAGCCTTTCTAGCGTCATTTTGAAGGTATTACAATTTTCTGGGGTCAAAAGAATTCTGCCCTGCGGGAGATTTTGTTGGACATGCTGAGTTTTTTACTCTAATTGTTTCTTTTCAATCCAAGAGAAAAATAAATTGGCTTGTGATCTGATTTCAAATCCCACAGCTGATCTCCAACCAAAACTTCTTCCATTTTCTCACACAACCCATGCGAACAAATTACATAATCTACCACACTTGCTCCATTGTAAGTATTGCAAGTGAAATTACCGGACTTTGCCCATCTAGTCAAGTCATTACAAATGACTAAATCAAAGACCCCACATAGAGTAAGCAATTGTTCACCAAAGAGATTGTAACCCTTGTCCTCTGAAATTCTTTCCCACTAATGATTACTTTCTTCTGTAAGCCAAATATGGTCACAATCATCTTTACAACAAAGAATAGTAGCTTGCTCACTTGCAGTCCTAGCATTGAAATCACCCACTATAAGGACTTCACCTAGCTGCGAATATGTTGCAATATCCGCTTTTAGCGCTGCAAATGGATCTTTGTAGTCAAGCCCTCTACTTTTGTAGATTTTTGAAACCTGTGGTGCAAAATAGCATGCTGCAATTCTAATGTGGTTTCCATTTTCTGATATTTTAAACCAAATGAATTGCTTATTTGAGTCTTCTTTTTCTAACTGAATGAGACGACCTTCTTTCTCCCTTACTAAAACCATGATACCCACGTCTAATATAAAAGACGTCTATTATGCTTATGAGTCTAATATAAAAGACGTCTATTATGCTATGGTAAGTCTCCATCACATCAATATATTTTATGGAATCCACCAACTTTTTAATATCTTTATATTTTGTTTTCATAAATAACATCAATAAGTTCAACACCATTTCACTAATTATTTTATAACTCAAAATAATATTATATAATTTAAAATCATATTAATTTTTTTAATAATCAATTTCAATTTTAATTTTCAATCTTTTAATTTTATGATTATATTTTCTGAAATAAATGTTATTTAATAATTTATTTTTATAATTTAAAATTTTTATTATAATAATAAAATTAATATTTATTTCCAATGTAAGTTGATTATTTAAATTTGAAGTTTTATGAGAGCTTTATCTTAAAATATTGTGAAATAATTTAATTATTAATAATTAATAAATGGATGGTCAAAAGATCTTCATTTAAGTGGTTTGGGAATAGAGAGCTTTATATTAAAATAATGTGAAATAATTTAATCATTAAATAATTAAATGATGGATGGTCAAAAGACCTTAATTTAAGTGTTTTAGTGAATAATTTATTTCTCTAGTTATTTGGGTTCACGTCTTGGCATACATGTTGTAATTGATGCATTAGTGGTTGTTATGAAATAATTTTTTCTAGTGTAATAGTGGTAGCCAATCTATTTGAAATTATGGATTCACCATAAATTCTCATTTTAGTTTAAAAAAAATAAATTAAAAGAATATTCAAAAATATTTTTAGTATTAGTCATAAATAGACACTCGAAATTTATTTCAAAGATAACTATGTCATTTTTTTCAATGTAATTAAAAATGTGGTAAAAGTAAATTAAATTAAACTATATATAAAATATTGACTATAAAATAAGTTATGGTTTTTGTATTAATCCATAGTGTTGGTCCATTGTTAAGTGGGGATGAATCCTCATGGTTAAAAATCTTGGTACATTTTTTCAGTTAGACATACACACATTTTGAAGAAGTGTGTACATTTCTAAGAAGCTCTAATAAATACAAAAATGTTCAAAGATACTTAGATAACCTCAGGTCATAGAAAATGAAAAATGCTCATAAAAATTGCTTAATCTAAATGCTCATGAAAATTCCTTAATCTAAGTATTATTGTTTTGATCTCTTGCATGTTAAGTAGCTTGTCAAGATCACAAACCTAATTTCTGCAAACATGTTCACATTCTAGAATTTCATAATGTGAATGGGAATTTAAGAAGTGCAAACATGTTCACATTCTAGAATTTCATAATGGGAATGTGAATTTGGGAATTTGAGAATTTGTATTGCATTTAAAAATTCCAACAACTTTGTATGCTACACATAATTCCTTAATCTATCTTCATCATAAAATTCCAACTATTATAATGAGTTTAGCCCATAATTCCAGAATTTCCAAGAAACGAATTGAATAAAAAGTAAAATGCATAACAATGATTGGATAAGTACATTTCATTATATCAATAAGTTCATTTTTAGAAGATAATTGGTATAACTCTATCGCGTAGTCTAACGAGGCGAAGGAGTTGCCCAGAAAGCTATGGAAATTCCGGTCATATTTATAGAAAATCCGACAAGGATTTTTGTAAATCCAAGTTATAGTTGTTAAACTTCAAAATTTTAGGTGTCCTAGACGTTTTTGATGGTGCTGAATCCATTTCCACCATCAAAAACACGATTCAAACACTCCCTCTACAAGATTTTTTGAAATATTTTTACCTGGATTCTGGCCACTTTTAGCCGTCCGGGCAATTCCTCCGGCTCGTTAGACAACTCCTAACTCTATTAATAGTTGAAGCTTTGCTGGATAGTACCAAAGTCTTTGGTGCATAGGTAAAGGCAAGGAAAAAAAAGGAAAGGAAGTACACAGACCTCATTGGATAAAAGTTGTATATGTATTTTATATATGTGTGTGTGTGGGGGGGGGGGGGGGGTTGTTTGGGTATGTATATATGATGTTATAGATTAGTCTAAATCAATGTATTGAATGGGCATTAGTCTATTTTTTTCCATATGTTGAGTTATGCTTACTTATAATTTAGTGTTATAATAATGTTTATCACCACTACTTCTTGGAAATCATTGTTACTCACTTATACAATTCTTTGGTTTTCCAACATGGTGTTAGAGTTGTTGGTTTGAGATTCAACTTGTTTTCTATAAGTCATTTTAGGGGCAATTATTAATTTACATGCTCATGTGGAGTTGACACTGTGTAATAGAGTGACTTGGGTTTAATCTTACAATTTGGATTAAAAAATTTGCATAACATTTATCCATGAAAGAAAAAATATCTAGTTTTGAATGATCACAACTATAGTTTGTGGGCATAAGATATGGAAACAATTTTAAATAATAAAATATTATGGTAGTTTACAAAAATTATGGTTAAAAACCTTAAAGATGAACATAATAAGTTCATTATTGATGGGGGCAAATATGAAGTAGTAGGTGTTATCACAATCTATATTTCCAAGAAAAAGATTGACTTTTGTAGAAGTGGGATTGATTGGGAAAATAAAACATAAAAGAAGTTAAAAACTTTGTTTGATAAGATAAATGAAATCTAGTTATGCAAATTGAAATAAAGTTTATCGTTATTAATTCAATAATGGACCTATATACTTTGGTAATTTTTGAAAGTTTGATTTACTTGGTGGAAAATTTGACTATAAAACTTTTTCCAAACATTTTTTTAACTCTTTTAAAACAACTAAATAACTCCATTTTTTTAAACTTAACTAAAAATATACTTATCCTAAAATATCATCCATTTATTAACTCACTTGAAGAATGAGATATCATCCACTTGAAATACAAATGATGTATTCACAGCCCCAGATAAGCTAAAATTTTGGATGCCTTGTTTTATTGTATTGAAATACATATAAAATTTTAGATATTTTAAGTTATTATTATTATTATTTTTAAATTTATAATTTAAATAAACAAAATTAAAATATAATATTAAAAAAATATTTTTATTAATATAATATTTTAATACCTATTATAAATAAAATATTTCAATATCTACTTTTTGTAAATATATCTAATATATACTTTTTTTCATTTTAAATATATATATATATATATATATATATATATATATATATATATATATATAATTAAAAAAATCTAAAAAATTTATGCCATGAAATATATCTAAATTAAACTATAACGTCAAAAGGAAGCATTTTACCACTATGGAATGCCTTAGCACAAAATGACCTCCCAAAAGTTTGCAATTCTATTCGCTAAACACCGAACACATCGATGGAGTAATGATAACACGGTGGCCGACATCAGTAGAGTACATTAGGTGAGTTGTCGAGTTACCACTTGTCACACCCCTCCCCTAGCGATACTCTTCCAACAGCACGATCGGGGGTGCGGCACCACCAACCACTTTCTTTTTAACAATACTTGCGGTTGTGGACTACGCCTATATTTTATACTTAGTTTATTTTTCAACTGCTAAGTACAACTTTCATTAACACAGCGGAAACTTTCATACATCATTCATCGTTATTATCTTTTAACATAAATGCACAGCGGATAATAAACCGGGAGGGGCAACTCCCTAAAATATGAGTATGCCCGATAATACTAACAATCTTTACAAAATATACAAGTTCAGTCTTTGCAGGGAAACCCCACGTTTCCTTGCTGCAATTTCTGTCTTAACTGTGCAAATCAGTTGTTCAGCCTGTGACCGTCATTTGGTTGCCTTCGTGTAGCGTTGCCCGATCGTGTTGCCAACCCGATGCATGCCCTCAGCTCGTCCGCACCGTCACACCCAACTCCACGTTCACTCGTTCGACTATCACACCGTTTTACCGTCGCACTGTGCGGAGTTCACCAACTCGTCGTGCCCGTCGTTCAACTCATGGGGCGCTCTTGCCAGACTCACCAAACCACCGAGTCATTCGACCTGCCGATCGCTTGTCTCGTTCACCTCGGGCACTCCTACACGAACTCGCCCAAGTCCCACCACATTCGTTCGTTCAGCTTACCCGAGCGCCCAGCTCGTCGTTCCAACCTCCACACGCATCCACACTTGGCGTTTGTTCACCCGCATGCCCTGCCCAGCTCGTCCGCAATCTTGTGTCGCCCATGCCCGGCTGTCCCGACTCACCCTCGCTCCATTCACACTTCACTTGAGCGCCTTTACCCAACTCACCATTCAACAGGTTGAGTTACCCAAACGCACTTGTCCCCTGTCATTCAGTTGTCCGCCCGTTGCGGCAGCTCATCGCACCGCTGAGTGCGCCCTTCGTTCGGTCCACCCGACCTGCGGTCGTCTCCGTCACCCGAACTATAGTGTTAACCCACTACCCGACCTGCAACCTTGCCCGCCGACCTGTTTATTTTATTTCGAACAACCTGCACCGATATGCAATGTGCGTTTTCTCAGTTCCGTGCTTCGGATGTAGACTCCCCCTACACTTCACCTCACGTTTCAAACTCCAAACTCCAACGCACACTCCTACTCCTCTAACGCATAAGACTCCATGTTCGTTGGATGAATGAATCTCCAACACCCCTCATGCACTTATACGATGGCTGCCCAAGGTAGGGGCTTCGCCCATGGCTAAGCCAACCCACACTAGACAATTCACCATTGGCCATGGTGGGGGCGCCCACACCCAGGACCACCCCACCATATAACTTCATTGCCATTGCACTTCATACACTTGGTTGATTTTCGTGTTTCCTCTGACTCGTCGCACCATTCCAAGCATGCCTAACTCGCCAGTTGGCCCAACTCGTCACTCGCTCGCCCGTCGCGCGCCCACCGCTAAATGAATTACAACTCGTGGGATTTACATCCTCCCCCACTCAAATTCATTGTCGTCCTCGACAATACCATCATATGACATCGCAAAGTGCTAGCTCCAACATCCAGAATGCTCATGTTGCCTACCTCTACTCTGCCATCACATAAACCATAAAGGCTCATGTCTCCATGAATTGGAAAGTCTCCTTAATCCATGACCATCAACCACATCCGTCGCAATCCCCACATGCTGCCCCATCATGGAAGGTTGGTCCCTCCAACTCAAGCTACATGCTCACTGCAACATATATCGTGTTGACTCCATCATGTATCATCATCGTGTGAACTGCTGCCATGATACTCCAACACAACTCAAGCATACCTCGGTACACTGCTAGCACCCATGAATCGAACTAGTTGGGTAGCTAATCCAACTGTCGCGTCCAAACCATGAGAATGAACCTCCTCATGCCATCATCGGTCATTTCTCTCAGCCTCCTGTCACAACATCAACTCGATCAAGAATCCATCTCCATCTCCATCAAAATGTAAGCCATGCCCAGGTCCATGAAGTAAACTCCATCTCGTCTGCAACATGTTGCCCATGATGTTTGGTGTCAATGTGCTGCATGAAATTAGCCACATCTATCCCAACATCATCATCCATATGTGTAAAATCCATCTCCTCAAAATGAAGAAATCCTCTCATCAGATCGACTCTCGATGTGCCACATCCAGGTTCATGAAGCAACCTCCATCATATCTGTAATGTGCCATCCCTCAAGTTTGCCAAGGAAACAAGTATACACCTATCTCATCATCCATGTGCTGCCCATGATCTTAGACCAATCAGCTCCCATGTGTAAGAAGTGGTTAAGTCTCGGCTCAACCCATGCCCAAGTGTTGCCACCAAGGCATCACCATCGCTGCAACTCCATGACTCCAAAGTGTCTCATATCGATCCTCCACATCAAGTCACTCTTTCAAGCACACCCATACATGTACTCAAAAGTATGCATCCCATACCGCATCAAAGTCCCTGACCTCAACTCCTTAATGCATCAAACCCTCCAAGTACACCATAATATGAAGTCCCCAAAAGTCACAACCTCATGTCATCATGAGCTCCATGAATCATCTCCAACCAACATCTCAGCAAGCATACATGTCTTGGCCCAAAGGTCCCTGCAAGATGCCTCAGCACTCCATGTAGTAGGAATGCTCCATGGTCTCCTCACAAGCCCAACCAAGTCCATGGCCTTGTTTTACAAGAGTGCACAACATCCCCATTGGATCATAAGTAAAACATCTCCATGTCACACTAGCAAATCCACCTACACACCATCTATGCCTTGGCACTCCTCATTGGATGCCCATAAATGACACCTCTACAAGTGCTCCTGCATAATGTCCCTGCATAAGACTGCCATGCTCCATGTCTCCAACTCGATGTCCATGACTCAATTTTCCCATGTTGTCCAACTAAGTAGACCCATCACAACAATCGGTCATCCTCATCCAAGTCTGCAATCCCGGTCTAGTGAACTCGGTCACCCAAACCATATCATCATCACATGAGTCTCTTCCACCATGGCTCCCCCACTGAAGGTTCCACCAAGACTTCCTCTTGGTCTCAGCCATGAGAAGTCCACCCAAGTATCATCAAACTCAAGTGTGTGCCCTTCTCCAATCTGTCCATGAGTCATGCTGGGCACTTAGCCAATTTCTCCATATGGCTAAAGCATGACCCATTCCTCCACAATGATCATCACATTCCTCCCTTGTCATGGGAATTTGCACCTTCTACCATAAGGTCATAAATAGCCCCAACAATTTCTGCAATAGCCAATGGTCCTTGCTTCTCCATACAAGGTCTCATCGTAGACATCCATGGTAAGATCCTCCATCGCATCGGCAAACTGATTTTTCCCTTCCCTGCATATGGCCCATCTACCAAAAGCTCAAATGAAACACAAGTATCAGTAGTACTTACTTCATCATGAGGCTCCTCCATGTGAGTATCCTCATCTACCAATGTCTGCAAACTGCACAATCCTGGTCCAACTTGAACAATTTCAAGTTCATCCTCCATCGTTGTCATATCTGCAACATCCTCAAACATCATGGCTTCCTCTTCTTCGTCATCGCAATCTGCAGCTGCAACCTGCTCCATTGCCCAACCAAGTCGAAGAAGTTCGTCTTCAACATTCCTTTCCAAGACTTCAAGTTCACCTCGAATCCGTGGGTTCTCCTCTTTTATCAGCTTCAACCTGTATAAGGTCAGGAAGAGCTTCCCTTCGCATTCTTCCAAACCTGCCATGTCTTGTCGTTCAGCTTGGCTCAAGCACGATGCTTCACCCCTACTAAAATTGTCGCGAAGCATTACACTTCCTTCAGTATGCCTGGTTCGACTGAATCAAGCTCTGATACCAACTGTCACGCCCCTACCCTAGCGGTACTCTTCCAACCACACGATCGGGGGTGCGACACCAACAACCACTTTCTTTTTAACAATACTTGTGGTTGTGGACTACGCCTACTTTCTATACTTAGTTTATTTTTCAACTGCTAAGTACAACTTTCATTAACACAGTGGAAACTTTCATACATCATTCATTATTATTATATTTTAACATAAATGCACAGCGGATAATAAACTAGGAGGGGCAACTCCCTAAAATATGAGTCTGCCCGATAATAATATCAATCTTTACAAAATATACAAGTTCAGTCTTTGCAGGGAAGCCCCAAGTTTCCTTCCTACAACTTCTGTCTCAACCGTGCAAATATGTCATTCGGCTACCTTCATGCAGCGCTGCCCGGTCGTGTCGCCAACCCGACACAGGCCCTCAGCTCATCCGCACTGTCGCACCCAACTCCGCATTCACTCGTTCGACTATCGCACCGTTTTATCGTCGCACTGTGTCAAGTTCACCAACTCGTCATGCCCGTCGTTCAGCGCGTGGGGCGCTCCTGCCCAACTCACCAAACCACCGAGTCGTTCGACCCCTTGGTCGCCTGTCTCGTTCACCTCGGGTGCTCCTACACGAGCTCACCCAAGTCCCACCATGTTCGTTCGTTCAGCTTACCCGAGCACCCAGCTCGTCATTCCAACCTCCGCACACGTCCACACTTGGCGTTCGTTTGCCGAGCGTCCTGCCTAGCTCATCCGCCAATATTGTGTCGCCCACGCCCGGCTTTCCCGACTCGCCCTTGCTCCGTTCACACTTCACCCGAGCGCCTTTACCCAACTTGTCGTTCAACCGGCCGAGTCACCCAAACGTGCCCGTTGCCCATCGTTCAGCGGTCTGCCTGCTGCGGCAGCTCGTCGCACTACCGAGTGCGCCCTTCGTTTGGTCCGCCCGACTTGCGGTCATCTCTGTTGCCCGAACTACGGTGTTAACCTGTTGTCCAACCTGCGACCTTGCCCGTCGCCCTACTTACTGCGTTTCGAACGACCTACATCGATATGCGATGTGCGTTTTCTCGGCTCCGTGCTTCGGACGTAGACTCCGCCTACACTTTGCCTCATGTTTCAGACTCCAAGCTCCAACTTGCACTCCTACTCCTCTAATGCATAAGACTCCATGTTCGTTGGATGAATGAATCTACAGCTCCCCTCGTGCACTTATATGATGGCCTCCCAAGGTAGGGCTTCGCCCATGGCTAAGCTGACCCACACTTAGACAATTTCACCGTCGGCCATGGTGGGGGCACCCACACCCGGGACTGCCCCACCATATAACTTCACCGCCATCGCACTTCATACACTTGGTTGATTTTTGCGTTTCCTCTGACTCGTCACACCGTTCCAAGCGCGCCCAACTCGCCAATTGGCCCGGCTCGTCGCACGCCCACCGCCAAACGAACCGCAACTCGTGGGCATTACACTATTGATGCTATGGGTTACATACACACGTTCTTCATGGCTTTCAATAATATATGGATGATATCATACATCTAAAAAAAAATGTAAATGGTGGCAGATCAACGTGAATTTCCCTTTCTATGAATTAATCATTGGTTGATTATGTGGAAATTGGCCGTCTAGATATTCCGCTTACGAAATTTCAAATCTTATGAAGTAATATATATTTGTTCTACATTCACAATACATTTGTTTAGTGTAAATGGCGCAAGTTTTAAGTAACGTTTTGTGTAAATGGCATGAGTTTTAAGTAGTGTAAATGGCATAAGCTTTAAGTAATGTTTTATGTGAATGACGTAAGTTTCAAGTAATATTTTGTGTAAATGGTGTTGTATTATAATAAGGATTGTTTTAATATGAAAATTAATTATGTTTATTTTAGTGTTTATAATTTTTATTTTAGGGTTTATATACTTTGGGTTTATAATATTAGTCCCTTGGGTTTAATATTATTCCCTTGAATTCATAATCTCTTGGGTTTATTATTCCCTTGGGTTTATAACATCAATCATAGTCAACCATGGTCAATTATAGCCAACCATGGTCAAATGATGCATTGTTATAATGATTACCTCAATATGAAAATCAACCATGGTCCAACGTTGCATTGTAACAAAGATTGTCTCGATATGAAAATCAACTATGATCAAACATAGTCAACCATAATTAACAATATTTATATTTATAAATATTGTTTTACTTAACAAAATTTGTATTAATAAAACAATATTAATAAATAATAATAATAAATAGTATTTATTATTATTATTATTTATTAATTTTGAATGAATAAATTAATTATTTAATGAATTTATGAATAATGAATAAAATATAAATTAATGAATTAATTATTATTAATATTTATTAATTAATAACACTGCTAATTTAATAATTAACAAATATTTATTAATTATTAGTATTCATTAACATTACTATTACTATTACTATTATTTATTATATTATTTAATTAATTAATATTATTATGTAATTGATAATAAATATTACCATTTTTTAATTAATTAATTTTATTTATTTATTTAATTAATATTAATTAATAATGTTAAGTAATATTAATAATCATAATTATATTCCTTTTGTGTATATTAATCACATTTACTAATATGTTTGTGCTAGCATATATTTCTTTTACTTAACATTGGCAAATCCGATTCAAAAATACACTTGCTTTTGTAAAAGGCCCAAGTTCTATGTAACATGGGCATCGTTATATTTAAATGATTGGAAAAAGTTTTGCTAGCTTTAATTAAAAAATAATAATGGAAAATGTTAAGATATGTGTTAATAAGAAATAGAAAAAGTCAACGATGGATAAATTGTGACTTACTTGGATGGAATAGATATTTTTTAATTATAATTTTATACAAATATATTTATAAATTTAAAATAAAATGAAATATATATATATATATATATATATATATTCAAAAGGTGTAGTCTAAGTTATAGATGAAATGACCTTTTTCACGACATTTTTTCTAGTTAATTTTAATCAAAATTATATAGAGATTTTTAAAAACTTGAGTTTAAATTGTTTAATATTTCAGGGTGCTGAAATTGTATTGTATGATTTTGGTGAATTTTGGTGAAAAATACTATCCTGTCTATAAGTCAGATTATGCCTATGCAAAATAATATAAAACTATTAATTATTATTATGATTATTAATTTAAAAAAATTATATTGATAAGAGTTGCATTAAAGTTAATAATGAAAAGATGCATAAAAATATATATTTATTGATTTACACATTTATCAGTTACTATTAAATTATAAATCTAATAACGCTATATTTAGTAATAGTTATATGAATTAAATAGTTGGTAAAAATCGATAGATATCAATCCATGACAAACATTAAAACACTCTCACTTCATAATACATCTCATATATTTACTATTAAAAAATCATGAAAATTAACTACATCATAACTATTTTTTAAATTATTATTGTTATTGATTATAAAAAGAATCAATATACAAGTCAAATATATATACATTTTTAACAACATGTAATAGGATTCTTAATCATAGAAATGTGCTTAAACTTAATCATAGAGATTACTAATTTGTAAATTAGCTTTGTCACAATAACATGGGCCAATACTATTGTATATCAATATCATATATCCAAAAAACCATAACTCATTACATATAGCATTGATTTATATAACATTTTTTAATTAATTAATTTAATTAAAAATGTAAAAAAACATAACTATCTCTCAATCTTTAAACTATAATTAAAAAATTATCTAAATTTAAAAATATAATTATAATTTAATTTTGGAAAATGAAATACAATTTTATTAAAATGGAAGATAGGCCTTAAAATTAAAAATGACGCTGCTCGAATATCCTAAGATGGGGGCATTCAACAAAAGGAACATTCACCATCAAAGAAGCTTACGAGATAAAAGTAGAACAAGAACAAGATGGACAAGCACTGCTATGGAAAAAAATTTGGAGCGGAGGATGGTGGCCTAAGGTAGCTCATTTCCTTTGGCTTGTTTGTAAAGGGAGAACACTGACTTGGGATCAGCTACAGAAAAAAAGGATGCGAGGTCCGTCCTTCTATTGGATGTGTCGACAAGACAAAGAGGACATCGAGCACATAATGAACTCATGTCCGTTTGTGAATAAGCAATGGGGTCAAATACAAGGAGTCTTTGGAAAAATGGATAGGAACTGTCAAAGCATAAAAGAAACAATCCTATTATGGAGGAACAACATCTTCTCAAGCCCTGTCTTGAATCGTGCATGGGGACTAGCCCTGGCATTCAACCTCTGGACCATATGGAAAGAACGGAACAAAAGAATCTTCAAAAACAAAACTTCAACACAAGATCAGGTATGGGAAGGATTAGTTAATAACATTAGGGAAACGATTCTTGCAGAACAATGGAGACCAGAAGACTGGCAAGTCCCTCCCCATGAAGAAAAAATACTTTGTTGTCTTAATTTATCAAGTGAAATGATCGCCCCGAATGCATGGAAAGCGAGAAAGATCAACATTGATTCCCCGAAGCATTTCACTCTACCAGGAGAAGGATTCATCAAGCTGAATTTTGACGGGGCCTCAAAAGGGAACCCGGGAACAACAGGATTATGTGGCATATTGTTAGGTCCCTATAATACTAGTGATTACCCCATTGCTATTGTAGTTGTATCCCTTATTAATATTGGTGTGCCCCTATTATCCCCATATTGTTATCATTGTGCCCCATAGAATCCCTCTATTGTTATTTTTGTGGCTTTATATTATTATTGTTAGGTCCGCTGGGTTATATTGTGACTCCTTAGACTCCTATATATAGAAAGGAGGTTTTGTCATTTGAATCATCCAAGAATTCTTCATTTGTGTAATGTAAATGAGGTTGCCCCCTCGAAGAGGCTGAATTCTAAGGCGTTCAACTATCTTTTCTATCTTTTTGTGAGCTGGTTTCATAACATTTGATATCAGAGCTTTGGATTCTAGGGTTTCGTTGCTCCAAATAGGTCATCGTGGCATTTTCACTATAACTTTTTTCTGCGACGTTTCAGAAGATTAAAAAAAAACCATTTGAAAAGAAATCACACTGAACCTCGGATCCGAATTTCAGAGCTTTTCGCACTATATTTGCGGAGATATGATCTGAGGAAGTTGGTCTTTTTGCAGACTCCTGAATTACATTCCAAACAGGTGACTTGGGGAAAATTGTCATAACTTTTTCTCTGAGCATCGGATTGAAATTTCGTGAGAGGGTACAGAAAGAGGACAGACTGTAGTTTCTTGTATATATTTTTCATAGCCAAAGGTCGAAACAGTGACTTGTGGCACATCATACAAGTTCGCTCTACTGAACTAGTCTATAATCAGGTCACTGTGGGAGATTTGGCATAACTCTTCCCTGGAGAATCCAATTTGGATCAAACTGGTGGCATTGGAAAGAGAACGCAAAGGGCTACCGCAGGTCGCAATTTCAAAACTGGATGATCCGAAATTACAGAGATATATCAGATTCAATATCAAGCTCCTACAAAGTGAAAAAAGGTGTGTAGTTTTTTTAAATTTTTACATAAGCTTGGTTTGAAAATTTATTTTGAAGGAATTCAAAGGGCATAGTAAAGCATTATTATCGGTAATTGATGCCCCAAGGAAAGAAAATGCAAACACCTAGTAAGCAACCTGAAAGCTCTAGCATGACTCATGAAGAAGAGGAAGAAATGCAACATGATATATCAAAATTACGAGACCAAGTGCAACAAGTGTCACTTGCACAAAAAGTAACAAAATCTAAGATGGATGGTTTAAAGAAAGATGTATAAGCTAAAATGGATGGTTTAAAGAAAGGCGTAGAAGCTAAGATGGATTGTTTAAAGAAAGGCGTAGAAGCTAAGATGAATGACGTGGAAGCTAAGATGGACGATTTGAAGATAGATTTGAAGACAGGCATGGAAGATTTGAAGACAGATTTGACAAAGTTTCTACAAGAAATTCTTACTAATGGTGAAAGGGTAGTAAAGGAAACTCATGATGAGAACAAAAGAAATGTTAATCATGATTTCATAGACTCTAATTTTCGATTGAAGACCCACCATATTCCAAAAATCAATATGAGGAAGTTTGATGGCAAGGATCCCGCAACATGGATATTACAGATGGAGCAATTTTTCGATCTCAATAATGTGCAAAACACACAAAAGGTACGTATTGCAAATTTATATTTGGTGTTGGCATTATGATGCATGTGTTGTACTTGATGGCAACCCACTCATAGAAGAACATCTCACTTATTTATAACTAGATGAATCTTCAGAATAGATATCAGATGTGATTGATAGAGGACAGCTCAAAGGAATCAGATGATAGTTCTAAGTGTGACAAGTTAGCTTTGCCATCAAGTCCAAAAGGGGAGATTGTTGGCATTATGAGACAAGTGTTGTCCTTGATGGAAAATCACACAGATGACAAATTAGAGTGCAGCAGGTCAGTAGCAAAGAATTGATGATCATACTACAAAGAATGAAGAAAGAAGAGTATATACGCAGGTTCACTATATACCAAGTAGGGTATACACGCAGGTTCACTATATACCAAGTCACGTATACGCAGGTTCACTACATACCAAGTAGGGTATATACGCATGTTCACTATATACCAAGTCGCGTATACGCAGGTTCGCTATATACCAAGTAGGGTATACACGCAGTTTCATGCACGGAAAAGCGCGTACATGTCGGAAAGCTTACTTTTGGTCTGTGGTAGTTAGTCCTCGGTATTTGAACCTATGGTTTTGGACCGTGGTATCTCGACAAGTGTGTTGATCCCAAGTATTGGGCCCTTGGTATTGATTTATTATGGTTTTGGACCGTGGTATTGAGCAAGGCCTAAGACTATAAAAGGAGAAGAAGATCATTAGGCAAGAGTATCTGAAAAGACTAGAATATCTGATGAAGGATGAGATCCAATATGCAGGTTATGGGTTGATGATACATTGCTTGATCTGAGCTAAGGAGGGATCTCACCGGTTGATGGAGAACAAGATCTAAGGAGAGATCGGGATCAAATGGTTTGAAATGAACTATCTTTATATGGTTGATTATGCTTATTCTAGATCTGCATACTGACGCATGTAATGTTCTATAAATGTTATGAGTATGACTGATGTCTGGTACAACTGTAAAGTTATAAGAAAATATTTTTAGATCTGTACGCGGGTTGGCCTTGGAAAAAGCGCGTATGTACGTGGGTTTGATTCATCGTAGTAGCGTATACATTTTGAAGTTTGATGTTTGAAGTTGCAGTTGGGTCTGATTGTTGTTGCAGAGTTCTATTGTCTGCTCTATGTTCTGGTGACTGTGTTGTTGACAGGGTTTCAGTGTTTCAGTGATTCAGAGATTGATGATGCTAGTATTGATTGTTTTGTACTTCAATGATATTTATGGGTCCAATATGAAAATTTGATGAAACGTGGCCTTCAGATTATAGTGTTGTGCTTCAGGAGTATCCAGTCTGAAAATGTATGAAACGTGGTACCCGGAGGAGAGAAGATTGTAGGCCGGCGCCTACGTACTAGTATCTTAGCTAGTACAAGAGCAAAGGGGGTTGGAGCTCCCTTCCAGGAGAGTCTGAAGAACGAGAGAGGGTTGTAGCCCTCTGCAGGTAGAAGCCTGCGTACTGGTAAAGGACTGCACCAGTACAAAATATTGTAAAATGAATTATCTTATTGAAAGAAGATAGAGACGACTTGCAGCAGGTGGTTTTCACCCACATTGGGTTTCCACCTTATATCATGGTGTTCATGTGTGCTTCTTGTGTGTGATGATCTGTTCTGTTTTACTGCTCCTGCTTACTGTTCATATGGTTAATGAAGTTCTGATGCACTAACTAGAGATCAACATTTAATGGATTAACTGAATCATAAGTATTTTGGATATACGCTAGTTGCTTTAGACTCAGTTGCGTATACACGCAGGTTCCCTTGAATGAAGTAGCGTATATGTATCTAAGTATGGAAATGAAAAAGTTTTATTGATCTGATAATACTGATTCACCCCCCCCCCCCCCCTCTCAGTATTATTTCCAACATTTGGAACCAAATCAGTTTGTATGGTATCAATGGCTTTGCTCTCGTAAACAAATTATCACTTGGGCAATTTTTACGGAAAAATTGACAACACATTATGAGGATACAAAAAGCAACACTTTTTTTAGCCAATTGATAAGTCTCAAACAAAAGGGTTCAATAATGGAGCACATTGAGGAGTTCCAAAAATTGAACATAAGGGTAAAAAATATTCTAGAGGAGCATAGGAGTGATGTGTTCATAGGGACTTTAAAGGATAATATCCAACATAATGTTCGCCTTTGGGAACCTGATTCATTAGAGAAGGCATTCAGGTTAGCAAGAAAAATGGAAAGCAAAATTATGGCAACCAGGAAACATACCACTCACAACTATAAAGATGGAAGTGTTGTTGCCCCTAGTCTTCCACAACCTATAAGGTTGACACCACAACAATTGGAAGAAAAAAGAGCAAAAGGGCTTTGTTACAGTTGTGATAGCAAATACACTAAAGGTCATAAGTGTGCTGAGAAGAAATTATTCTACATAGATTGTGAAGAGGAAGAAGAAAAGGAGCAAAAAAGGTCCAAAGAAGAGGATATACTCCAGGAACAAAGCCTAGATAAAGAAGAAATGAATTCGACCATATCTTGTAAGGCATTGGCTGGAATTACCACTCCTCAAACCATCAAGATAGAAGGAAAAATCAAGAAGAAAAAGGTAATAGTGTTGATTGATTGAGGAAGTACCCATAATTTTATTCATTGTAAGATAGCAAAAGAATTGAATTGTTTCCTATATCTAGCACCAGAGGAACGATAAATTGCTCTGGAAAGTGCCATAATATCAAGCTATCCATGGGAGAATATGTATTGACTAGCCCAATTCTTTCCATTCCAATGGGAGGTGTTGATGTTGTACTAGGAGTCCAATGGCTACAATCCTTGGGTACAATAGCTTTTAATTTTCAAGAACTTTTCATGAAATTTTCTGCGGAAGGAAAGGAAGTTGAATTAAGGGGTATTGCAGGGAAACCAGGAAAGATAATCAGCTCTAACGATATGACAAAGCTTCTAAAAAAGGAACAAAGAGGTGTAATTGCACAATTATGTTCGCTGGATGTTTCCACATCGGAATCATCTATTTCTCCAGATCTCCAAAAAGTCTTGGACAATCATTCCAAGGTATTTGAGACTCCCAAAGGTCTCCCACCTATTCGTGATCATGATCATGCTATTCATCTGATTCCAGGAAGTGTTCCTCCAAACATCAGGCCATACAGATATCCCTATGCCCAAAAGAGTGAAATTGAACATATGGTTGCAGAAATGCTAGAGGATGGTATAATTCAACCTAGTCAAAGTTCTTTCTCTGCTCCAGTAGTATTGGTGCACAAGAAGGATGGATCATGGCGCATGTGTCCGGATTATAGGGAGCTCAACAAGCTCACTATTAAAGATAAGTTTCCCATTCCTGTCATTGATGAATTACTGGATGAATTGCATGGATCAATTTACCTCACCAAGTTGGATCTTTGTTCAGGATATCATCAAATCAGAATGAAGACTGAAGACATTTCGAAAACAGCATTTAGAACTCATGAGGGTCATTATGAATTTTTGGTCATGCCTTTTGGCCTTACCAATGCACCTTCTACATTTAAAGGTTTGATGAATTCCATTTTCAAACCCTTCCTTAGAAAATTTGTGTTAGTATTTTTTGATGATATACTAATTTACAGCAAGTCTTGGAAGGATCATGTTGAACATGTTGACATAGTGCTACAACTATTGGAGGAGAAACAATTATATGCAAAAAGATCCAAATGTTTCTTTGGAGTACAAGAGGTGGAATATCTGGGTCATATTGTATCTCATGAAGGAGTTAAGGTAGACCCTAGCAAAATTAAAGCCATTAAGGAATGGAAAATCCCCACATCCATAAAGCATCTGCGAGGATTTCTCGGGTTGACAGGGTATTATCGCAAGTTTGTTAAGAATTATGGGAGAATAGCAACACCTCTAACAACATTATTGAAGAAAGATGCATTTTCATGGACTCCAGAAGCAACAAAGGCCTTCGAACATCTTAAAGAGGCAATGTGCCAAGCACCGGTCTTAGCTACACCGGACTTCACAAAAACCTTTATTGTGGAATGTGATGCTTCAGGAAATGGAATTGGTGTTGTTTTAATGCAAGATGAAAGACCCATTGCTTTTGAAAGTCATCCAATCAAGGGAAAGTTTTTACACAAAGCTATTTATGAGAAGGAAATGTTAGCAATACTACATGCACTTAAGAAATGGCGACCCTACCTAATGGGAAGACACTTCAAGGTAAAAACGGATCATGATAGCCTTAAATGCTCTTTAGAACAAAGATTATCCTCTAAAGAGCAACAAAAGTGGGTCACAAAGATGTTGGGTTATGACTTTGAAATCATCTACAAAAAAGGGAAGAAAAATGTGGTGGCAGATGCACTCTCAAGAAAGGATGAGGATGTGGAAGCATTGTTGTGTGCCATTTCTATTATCCAACCAAATTGGATAAACGAAGCAAGGGAGGAATGGAAGAATGTGAAGAGGTGTGGGCACTTATTCGAAAGTTACAACAAGATTCCAGTACATCTGATACATTTAGCTGGCAAAATGATTCGTTATGGTACAAAGATTGCTTATACCTCTGTAAGAATTCCCAACTCAAACAAAAGATTCTTATGGAATTCAACACTTCGCCCTTAGGAGGGCACTTGGGATTTTTAAAAACTTACCACAGGGTTAAGAAGGAATTTTTTTGGGATGGCCTTAAATCGGATATTCAAAAGTTTGTGGCGGAATGTTTGGTTTGCCAACAAAATAAAGTTGAAACAATTAAGACCCCAGGTCTATTACAACCTTTATCCATTCCAAGCCAACATTGGGAGGAGGTTTTAATGGATTTTATCACATGTTTACCCAAGTCTAAGGGAAAGAGTGTCATCATGGTGGTAGTTGACAGACTTACCAAGTATGCACACTTTTGTGCATTATCAAATCCATTTAAAGCCAGTACAATTTCTACTGCATTTATGGAAACAATTCAAAAGCTACATGGAAATCCAAAGATTATTGTAAGTGACAGAGATCCCATTTTCACTGGAAATTTTTGGACAGAATTATTTTCTTGTCTTGGTACTTAGTTAGCTCATAGCTCATCTTATCATCCTCAATCTGATGGGCAAACTGAGATAGTAAACAAATGTTTGGAAGGATATCTTCGTTGCTTTGTATCTGATAAACAGACACAATGGGTCAAATGGTTGCCTCTGGCTGAATGGTGGTATAACACTTCCTTCCATACAGCAACAAAAATGACCCCATTTATGGCACTTTATGGATATCAGCCACCATCCATCACATCATATTTAAGAGACAATTCTAAGATTCAAGCAGTGGAATATCACATCGAACATCAACAACAAGTCCTCCAACTCTTAAAGGATAACCTTGTGTTCGCACAGAATAGAATGAAACAACAGGCAGATCAACATCGCAGTGAAAGAAGTTTTGATGTAGGTGATTGGGTATTCCTACGACTACAACCATATAAACAAATGTCCCTCAAGCAAGCTAAGAAGGATAATAAATTATCACCAAAGTATTATGGTCCGTACAAGGTGTTGCAAAAGATTGGTACTATGGCATACAAATTGGAGCTTCCTGCAGCTTCTAGAGTGCACCCAGTTTTCCATGTTTCATGTTTAAAGAAGGTTATAAGCGACAAGCTCCAGTTCAAACAATATTGCCAGAACTTGACGAGGAAGGAAAAATTATATTGGAACCGGAAGCAGTCACAGAAACAAGAACTCGACAGCTATGAAATCGATCAATTTCGGAGTATCTCATCAAGTGGAAGAACTTATCCGCTGAAGATTCCACATGGGAGGATGAGAATTTTATACAGAAGCATCCAGAACTACTCAAGCATTGAGGACAACACTTTTTTGAAGGAGAGGGGCATGTTAGGTCCCTATAATACTAGTGATTACCCCATTACTATTGTAGTTGTATCCCTTATTAATATTATTGTACCCCTATTGTCCCCATATTGTTATTATTGTACCCCATAGAATCCCTCTATTGTTATTTTTGTGGCTTTATATTATTATTGTTAGGTCAGCTGGGTTATATTGTGACTCCTTAGGCTCCTATATATAGAAAGGAGGTTTTGTCATTTGAATCATCCAAGAATTGTTCATTTGTGTAATGCAAAGGATGTTGCCCCCTCGAAGAGGCTGAATTCTAAGGCGTTCAACTATCTTTTCTATCTTTTTGTGAGTTGGTTTCATAACACATATTAAGAGATAACCAAGCAAACACGCAGCTTATATATGTATAATCATGTGGAATTGCAAGTAACAATGAAGCCAAATTTGCAACAGTTGGACAGGGACTCAGAATAGCTGTAAGATTGGGATACAAACACATGGAAGTGGAAGGTGACTCCATCTTGGTCATCAACACTATGAGGAAACTTAACAATGGCATACCAAGGAATAAATTGAGTTAAAGTTGGAGGACAACTCACCCTATCTAGGAGATAGGGGAACTCATTCATAAGTTCAATTATCTAGTACTTAGACATGTAAGAAGGGAAGGGAACAAAGCAGTGGATTTCTTGACCAACTGGGGTTGTAACCAACAACATGCACCAATGGAAAGAATATGGCCAATGCAGCCCAAGGATGATAGATTTAAACCCCTGGAAGAGATCTTGCAGCAAGATACCCAAAATGGCCAAGAAACAGAGAATCCTAACAACAATACCCCCGATCGGGGTGTGTGCCCGAGTACATCGGCCATTTATGGTAATCAGGCCACATAAGGGAAGGGTACTACCAACCGCCCCCCACACGCTCATTGCGATGGGTGTGATGGCCTCCCGCATGACAAGTGGAAGAAGGCAGGGGAGAAGTGGCAGTCAGGGCCAGGGTAGTGAAGGAGGTGGGAAGGATAAGCCAGGATGGGTGATGGGACAGAGGATGGTGGACGGGGATTATGAAGGCAGGCAGGATGGAAGAAAGAGTATAGATGATACGGGAGGAAGGAGGAGCGACACTGTAAGACAGGGAAGTGACCAACAAAGACCTCGACGAAGTATCACTGGGTGTGTTCACTGGCCTTACACGCCCATTGATATGTTTACTATGCTATTTCATGGCTGGGGGGCAAGGAAGCAGACCGGGGAGGGGAACTGGGGTAAAGGCTGGGGAGACCACAGGGACTGGGTTTGAGCCAGAGACTGGCATCGGGAGCGAAAATCGGGGTTGGGACCTTGAGAAACCTCTTGTGATTAAGCAAGATAGTTGGGTTACCAGGGAGGGAGGGGAGACTGTAGATAAGCTTAAGCGAGGGAGGGAAATTCGAATGCGGAGAGATGAGCGAAAGCAACACAGAACAAAGGGGCGAGGGAAGGCTATGCTAGTGGAAGAGATGGTAACCTGGCTCGATGGGTGGGTGGTGAGCGTCGTATGCATAATTCGAGTCTAGCACCGAGACATTACCCCAGGGAGTAGGGGAGAGACATGCCAAAATCTGAAAGGTGGAGAGGCTACCGCAAGGCAGGTGAGGGGTGTTGTAACTTCAGGCAGAGGAGAGGCATCGTAGCTTTGGGCAGAGGGATACCTCGGAAGAGGCAATTGTGGCTTGAAATGTGAGGGGAGGGAAATCAATATCAACCTGGAAAGGCATGAAGCTACGCCCCGCGAACCAACACATATTGTGTGTGAACAGGGCTAGAAAAAAGAAGCGATGGCCAGACCAACACGTGGAAGAGGACGAGGCAAAAGAGGGAGGGAGCTGCCCAGAGCAGCAGACCCAAGCACCTCAGAACCTAGGCGTGGGAGGAAGCCGGTAGAATGACTCATCAACGAAGTGGCAACAGTGTATAGGGTAGGAACGAATGCAGGCATCTGCAAGATTTTAAAAGATTGGGAGGAAAAGATAAAGCAGGAGGAGGAATCTGAAGAGGAAATGGAGAATTGGCGGGAGGTAATCCCGGATCTTGGGAATACTAGAGGTAGACTCACGCAATAAGCAGACATTATACCTGTATTGGCTCATGAAGAGCCTTATGGGGAAGGCCATGGAGCAAATATCAGTGGGGATGGCCTTGACCCTCCAAGACATACCCAACTACAAGAAAGACTTGCTAACCATTCAATTCCAGCTGTGCAAGCAGGACATCCACCTAGATCATATTCAAAGGCACATCCCCTGTATTATCGAGCTCGCGGACATACCTGGAGACTCTGTCAAAGACCCGACTCTGGTGGAGTCAGCCTCAGAAGAGCAATAAGACTAGTCAGGTTCCAGGATGTTTTCTTTTTGGTTTCTTGCGGCTAGCATTTTCTTTTACTAATGCATGCTTATGATAGATAGACACTCAAACCCTTAACATGATATAGATACATATATAGCTTGGGTAGATCGCCTAAAACTATATTATTTTTGGATGGTTTATAATGAAGATAGGTGACCAACAAACTTGATTTCTCACTAGGCAAGTTGAAACCACCTATCTCACATATGTGATGTAAACTTGTCTCTTATAAATAGAAAAAAGAAAGTCTTACCAAACTTTACAAAAAAAACTGAGGCTAAACCTACCATTCTTAATAATTAATTGAAAAAAAACTATATTATAATAAATGAATATTTGTTACCATGTAAAAGTTCTTCATAAAAGTTGTTACTAAATTATGTTAATTAAAATACGACAGAATTTTAATTGAAATACCATTCAACGTCAAAATCATCGCAAACTTTAAAATTTTTTTTATCTTGAAATACCATTTAACGTTAGAATCATTGCCAACTTGACGTTAAAATACGACATTGAATTTTAATTGAAATACCATTCAACGTCAAAATCATCGCAAACTTTACAAATTTTTTATCTTGAAATACCATTTACTTTAGAATCATTGCCAACTTTACAATTTTTTTTATGAGTTAGTTTTTTCCTTAGCCTGCGGGTAGGTTGGTTCCTAGAAGATTATCCCAAACAAATTTAAGGGAAAGGAATTGAATAAAGACGTTAAATATTCAAATGGGTGATTATTGAAGTTTGATTTTAACAAACTTTTTTTTAATTTTATAGTATAAACAAGGAATTAAATATTCAAATGGGTAATTATTGAAGTTTTATTTTGAGAAATTTTTTGGAATTTTATAGTATTTTTGTTTATATGTGATTTTTTTTTATTAATTTTAAATTTTGGAATTATTGTTGAAATGTTTTTTGTTGAAATTCAAAGTATTGTTAGGGGAGTGAGGATTAGTGGTTTTTGTTTTATTTTATTGTAAAATTTAGTAATACTTTTTGGGTTATTGAAGATTGGTGTGTCTAGCTTATCTTATTGATTTATTGATTTAGGATTAATTAATTAGATTATGTGTAGTTAACATTACTAATTTTAGTTTGGAAGGATGACTTTCTCTCTTCTAGTTACATAATGAATTATTGGTAGAGATTTTATAGTGGTGCAATGGGAAGGCGACAAATGTGGAGACTTAGGGTTTGTGATCAATGGTTTGAAAAAGTAGGTTTGGTGTCAATGCAAGGGATCTCTTCAGATGTTTGGACCCCAATTAAAGAAAAGAGGTTCCAATATGTCAATTGGCTCACATGGAATAATTATAGGAGTTGATGTGACGAGGTGCAAGCTAGGTTGGATCAAGTCTATGGACCTTAGTTCTTTTCACACTGCTTCCATCCCATGGATGTGTTGATAGATGTGATAGGTTTGGATTTCCTTTAGATTTAAACTGTGATTTCTTTTCCTATAATGCTTGATTACTTTCTTCTTCACTGTTAGTTGATTTTTTCCCATTTGGTGTCAGTTGTTTGTCACACCCTTATTTAAGAGAGTTTGATCCCTCTTCTTTAGGCTTGTGGGAGCTTGGGGATGGAATTTGGTGGATTGTTGTTGTTTGTCGCTCTTAACTTCATAAGAGTTTGAGAGTGGATGATAGTGTTTAAGTAAATAAGTTTGAAGAGGGCCATGTCCTTTAGAAGGGGATTTTCATAATTTGACCCTCCATGAGGAGGTATTGGAGCTAAATATCACTATATGCAAAGGTGAGGACTATTATTTCCAAGGGTGAAAAAATGAGATAGATACCATGGTAGGACTAGACACTAATCATGATTCTAATTCATTGACATAAAAAACTTAGTCAATAATTTCATGCAACTTGAATGGTGGCATGTGAGCGGGTATTATGCCTCTAGGCTATGGAGATTCTTCTTAATTTCTCCTTAAATAATAAGCTTGTGTATAGAGGAATGGGATTCCTTGAGGAGGATCAAGGAGTTTGGTTGGTAGTGAACATATAGTTGGTTATGTTTGTATAACTAATCATTATGAAAATAGTAGTCTAGGAAGGATGGTTGGTTAATGGTGGTTAGTATGCAATGCTTACAACATAGAGTTGAAGAAAGTGTTAGAAGTGTACAACTACTTTCAATTTTCATAGGTTGCACATTGAATTTTCAGAATGTGCATGACACGCTCTAGGGTGTGGCTAAGAATACCAACCACTTTTTTAGTATTCCCTTTCTTATATTGAATGGGTAAATGAAATTATTGTATATGTGAATCTCACTTGATATGGAACCATTCTTGCAACTTATATTAGGAATTACAAAAAAAAAAAAATATGTTGATGCTTAATGTGAAATGTGGTTTCCTTACAAAGAATATAATTCCTCTATTGTTTCAATGCTTGCATTGGCTCATAAAACCCTTTTCCATAGGTGCAACAATTAATTTTATCTTCAAAAATATTCTCTAAATGGTAGATGATTGGATATCCTCCATGTTAAGTATGATGCTTATGGAAAATTGAGATGAATTTGTATCAATGTAAACGAATGGTATAAATATGGAAGGTGGAGAATTGGATTTACTCACAAAACTAATTTAAGTTGCTCAAAAGCTTGCTATGTCATAGGGACCAATTCAAAGGCTTGTGTTTGTAGAGCTAATGTAAAGGAGGAACAACATGAGAGAAATGCTAGATGTATTTTCTATCCCACCAAGAAAACATTTGACTTTGGATGTGGAAATAGGAGTGGGCCATTGAGCTAGTGAAATAGATTTAGTAGGATTCACAATGATTAATGATAAAACTAAGCTAGGATATGAAAGTATGGCCAAAAAAGGATTTTTTTAGTTTGAGTTGTATTTGATGGGTGCACAGGAGCTCAAATGTGATTTGTACATGCTAGAGATAATCCTCCCTCTTTTGGTTGAACATAAGGATATCACTAAGGTACTCCCATATTGGTTGGAGATAAGGATATTACTTAGGTATTTTATAACAAATTTACCTAGACACACCTAAAGTAATATTTCAGGTGGAGAGAGGTAGGCATACTTATATAGAAAGTCCTTCCTATAAGACCTAACTAGCTTCGAGGGAATATAATTGTAAATACTATTATTGATGGCATTCACTCATGTGATTTCAGTAATGAGAGTTGGTTCACTTGACCAATATAATTCATTAATTGATAAACCTCATAAACATAGTTGGGGGATTAGTGAGATTGAAAGGAATCACAAGCCATTCATATAGATCGAATTTGGTTTTGAAGGAATCTTCTAACTATCACATGACTACATGCACTCTTGGTGATCAACAGATGTGAGGTCCATCTAGGTGAAATACCTAAATCCTTTAATATGATCAAGCAAATCATGGACATATGATAGAGGGTTCAAATCTTTACTATAATTTTATTATTTGTTTGGCAATTTGTGATAATGCATCATTCTTCTTTTTCTTTCTCAAAGATAACAAATGTTGATGTGCCACAAGGAGAGGAACTTGGTTCAAAGTGACTTTCATTGAGGAGTGTCAAATTTAGTTTCTAAATCATGCATATAGTAAGAAATCAATTTAGGAATGTTTAGCTAAAAAAATATGCTTGTTAATTGATGAAACGCTTTTGTGGATAAAAATTAGATAAAAAAAAAAATGAAACTTCTTTAAACCACAATTACTATTTTCCAATTTCATAATTTTTTTTTTTAACTTCTTAAAAATAAAATCATACTTTATTTTCACACATTTGAATTTTAACTTATTCTATCTTTCAATATTTAATAATACATAACCATCATATTATTTTTTTAATAAATTTTTAAACTATTTCTATTTCATAATAAATCTTACATCACACCCATATTAATAAATAATCATACTTCAATTAAAATAATTTACACATTAATTACTCAATTTTTTTATTATTATATCATTACACGGCTCCTCATAAAATACAATACTTTAATAAAAAAAATCTATTATCTTCTCTTTAGGGCTACCTTTTCGAGCTCCCGATATGTTGTAATACATATTGCAAACGCAGAGGGAGATGTTTTTTTGGCATATTAGTTACGAGCACGGTACATGTCAATGCAAAAGATTTTTAAAAATAAGAAATCAAGTTTAAGAAATATAACAAATGTGAAATCCTATGGATAATATGGATTATTCATATGATTTTACTTTGTTATATTGGTTTAAATATCTTAATAAATATTATTTTATTAATTATTTTATATTTTATAAATAATATATATAATTTTAAATTATATTAAAATTGTAAAACTATTGGGGCTTTGGATTGATGGTGAATGGTTGCACTGTTAAAGCACTCTTTGCGATAGATTATTGGTTCAAATCCTTTATGAGTACTTACCTACCAAAAAAGAAAAAATTATATTCAAATTTTATTTAAAAAATATTTTAATTAATCATAATTTTTTTTATATAAATATAGTTTAAAAATAAATATTATTTATAAATATAAATATTTTTTTTTCAATTTAAAATTCTCATTATAATAATAAAAACAATATTTTTTTATATTATTGAAGATGATTTGTGTTTGAAATTCTATATTATCAATTATTAATATATGGGTGGCAGGGATTTAACAATATTTTTAGTTGTAGTAAAAAATAGAAAGTTAAGATTTATTTCAAAAATAATTATGTTATAATCGTGGTGTTTTTTTTTTCAATTTAATTAAAAAAATTATTAAATTAAATAATTTATATAAAATACTTACACTATGAAATAAATTATAGTTTTTGGATATGTGATATCAATATGCCATGGTATTAGTCCATGGTAAAATCAATCGTGGTCCAACATCGTATTGTAACAAAAGTTAATTAAAAATGAATTAATTAATTCATTATTATTTAATTAATTAATTATTATTATTAAATTAATAATAGATAATATAAATTATTAAAAAAATCAATATTTATATTTTTTAATGAATAATAATAATAATAACTAATTAATTATGGTTAATTAATTATTATTGTTAATTAATTAATTAGTACTAATATTTATTAATTAATACTTATAATAATAATAATAAGATTTTTCTATGTGTTGGTGGCTCTGCAATCTGAACTAGGGTTTGAGTTAGGGTTTGGCCACTGGTAACCATGGCGAGACGCGGAGGAGGGAGTTCTACTCCCTCCTACAGTCAAGTAGCTGCGAATAGAAGTAAGGGAGCTAGTCAGCATCGCTTCAAGAAACCAACGGAGGTGACAACTGAGGATATTAACACAGGAAATATCAAACCTCACGGACAGGAAGAGAATCACGAGGAAGATAGTAGGGAGAAGAGGACAGGGGGTAGCAGTCAGAAAGCTGCACCTATGACTACGACAGGGGTCTGTAAACCTAAGTCAACCATTATTCCTCCAGTAGTTTTAAGTGACCCAGCGATTCAGGTGCACAGAGATCACATGGTGGAACACGCAGTTATATGCAAATTTATGGGGATTTGGCCGATGGAGAAGGCTTTGCACACATGGATAAGGAACCACTAGAAACCAATGGGAGAAATAAACCTTCACCTTGGGTCCAAGGGCTTCTTTATGGTGGTGTTCACAAGCTTAGAGGATAAAGATAGAGTGTTCGAGGGAGGACCCTATTTTTACGCTGTTGCAGGCCTTTACATGCGACCATGGGTGATGAATTTTGTCCCAGAACGAGAAACGTTCACTTCGGTACCGGTATGGATAAGACTTTACTCCCTTCCTTTAGATTATTGGCTGTCGGAGTCTCTAAAGGCTATCGGCAACAAGCTAGGGCATTTTATAAAGATATCAGATGCGACTCTAAGAGGCAAATACACTTCCTTCGCCCAGATTTGTGTGGAAATGGACTTATCTGGGGCACTTCCGGACGAGATCATTTTAGAAGTGTATGACAAAGAATGGGTGTAGGCGGTGGACTATGAACATGTCCCATTTAGGTGCCGTAAGTGCCATGAACACGAGCACCTATACAGAGACTGCCCATCAAACAAACTAGAGAGCAACACGAAAACCACCACAGGCAAAGATCCCGAGGGTTTCACTAAGGTGGGGGGTAAAGGGAAAGGAGGAAAGCGGTACCAAAAGAAAATCAACAAGGACGGGCAACCAAGCCACAATAGTTTCAAGATCTTAGAAGAAGAAGTCGGAAACAACGGGGCAAACCAGGAATCGGAGACTAATCCCACTGAGAAGGAAAGGGATGCTAGCATGGAGGATATACCAGAGAACAGCCAGCAAAAGGATGATATACCAAGCATTATGGAGCTTAGTAGGGACCATGAGATGACCCCAAGTGAGGCGGGAACGGAGGACCATGAACTGCAGGAGATTCTAGAAAGGGAGAATTTAGATCTAGAAAAGTTTCTGGAGCAGGGGATCACCAAAGGGGTTGACTCCCTGCCAAAAGAGGAGTTTGATAGGGTTCAACAGCTCTTCCTCTGGAGATCCCAATTGAAAGGTTCTGGAGTCAAAAGAAACCATGACAGCCAGGAGAATAGAGGGATGAAAACAATGGAGGAAACACTGGGGCACTCTTCCAAGAACCCGGGTAGGAAAAGAGGAAGGAAAAGATAGAATGAGTTGCTGACCGAATGTGGGAAACTCATGATTAACTCAGGTAAGATGAAAGATCTCACTAGTTACTCCTTTACAAACCTTTCTTAATGAAGCTCACAACCTAGAACATTAGGGGTCTAGGAAGTAAAAGGAAACAAAGAAATCTTAGCAGTAGAATAAAAGAAGAAAAACCAGATATGGTTTTTATTCAGGAAACAAAGTGTTCGATGGACAAGATCAGAGAAATACATAGCAAATGGTTAATCAAGTATGAGTATCTAGAGGTTAAGGCAGATAACTCGGCGAGGGGGATTCTTACGCTTTGGGATCCCCAGAAACTTGGAATCCTGGATGCTGAAGCGTCCAGGAACTATCTATCACTGGTGATTCAACCTTTGGGTGATAAAGAGATCTACATGATTACAAATGTCTATGGTCCTCAAAAACTAGAAGACAAACTCAAGCTTCTCACCTCCCTTGAGGAGCTGAGAGAGAGATATCCTAACATGCCCTGGATTCTGGCAGGGGATTTCAATATGATCAAATCTCTTACAGAGAAAAAAGGTGGCACCAGAATACTAGGCAGAGACTCCATTGCCTTCCAGAACTTCTTAAATAACATGGGACTAGTGGATACTAAAACAATAAATGGCACTTTCACCTGGAACAATAAGAGGGGAGGGGCTTCTCAAGTTGCCTCTAAACTAGATAGATTCATAATCTCAGAGAACCTCCTTCTCACAGGCCTTGACATGTCAGCTTTAATCCTTCCCTTTGGAGGCTCGGACCACTGGCTTGTCTAGCTTGAAGCCACTTTTATGGGTACACCGAGGAACAAACCTTTTAGGTTTGAAAATGTTTAGCTCTCTCACCCTGACTTCACTAGCAATATTGACAAATGGTGGATGGAAGATATGCTCGTTCAAGGCACTAAAATGTTCATGCTGCAACAAAGACTTAAACATATCAAATCCAGACTTAAAGATTGGAACAAAAAAGAGTTTGGTAATATTTTTAAAGCCAAAAGAGAAGTTGAACAGAAACTCCAGGGGATTAATCAGATCATCATCACAGATGGTTTTACTGAGGAAAGGAAAACTCAAGCCGATTCTCTTCAGAAGGAATGGGAAGATAGGTGCATGCAAGAGGAGATTTTCTGGAGACAGAAATCGAGGGTGCAGTGGATCAGAGAAGGGGAAAGAAACACGAAGTTTTTTCATAAATCAACTTTGGATCACAGGTCACATAACAGAATTTCAAAACTCAGAGATGTTCAAGGGAAAGAGCTCGTCTCCCACAAAGAAATGGAATCTGTCCTAGTTCAACACTTCCTTAGCATAGCAGAGGAGCCTCTCCTCAATAGATCACGGTTCATTAACAATTTCACAAAGTACATTCCCAAGCTTGTAACCAGGGAAGACAATCACAATCTTAACAGACCAGTGTCTGAAGATGAGGTCAATGAAGTTATCAATGAGATGAAAAATGGGAAAGCTCCTGGCCCAGATGGTTTCAATGTGGACTTCTTCAAAGCATGTTGGAAAACAATCAAACAAGACATCCTTGATGTTGTGGAAGACTCAAGAAGATCCAAAACGGTTTTGAAGGCTCTCAATGCCTCTTTCATAGCTTTGATTCCAAAGCAAGAAAAAGCTATGACACCGGACAAATTCACACCCATAGCTTTATGTAATGTGGTGTACAAAATTATTTCCAAAGTGATTGCTAACAAACTCAAGCCCCTTCTTCCAGCTCTTGTCTCAAAGGAGCAAATTGGTTATGTGGAAGGAAGACAGATTCTCAATAACATCATACAAGCTCACGAGGTGGTACACTCTCTTAAGAGCATTAAGCAAGCTGGTATGATCATACAGCTTGACCTAGCAAAAGCTTATGATAAGCTAAGCTGGTCTTACATCAGGGCAATGCTAAGAGCTTATGGTTTCAACCACAACTGGATTAGATGGGTTATGGCCCTTGTATCCACGGCTAGTTTTTCAATCTTGCTTAATGGCTTGCCCTCCAAAACCTTTATGCCTTCTAGAGGTCTCAGACAAGGAGATCCACTCTCCCCCTTCCTCTTTGTGCTCATGATGGAAGGGCTAGGTAGAGCGATCAAAATGGAAAATGTTGAAGGAAGAATCCAGGGACTGAAACTAACCAGAGATGGTGCTGCTTCGACTCATCAACAATTTGTGGATGACACTATGTTGCAGGATATTCCCATGGTCAAGGAAGCCAAAGCTTTCAAACAAATCTTGAACGACTTTGCTATGGCCGTTGGTACAAAGGTAAGCCTTGACAAATCAAAGGTTTTCTTTTTTAACACTGACATTGCTATTTAGAGGAACCTCACCAGGATTCTCGGGTTTCAAAGGGATCAATTACCTTCTAAATACCTTGGAATGCCTCTTACGGACAAACCTCTGAGCAAGGGTGTGTGGGAGCCAGTAATTAACAAACTTCAGGACAAGATCAAGAAATGGACTTGCAGGTCTTTGAATTTGGCAGGGCGTCTTGTGCTTACAAAGGTTGTCCTGCAGGCCATACCCATTTTCATGTTGTCATCTCTTCCTACTCCTAAAGGAGTTATGCAATAGATCAGGAATATTCAAAGAGATTTTATTTGGGGCAAAGGGGAAGAGAAAAACAAGTGGGCTTTGGTAGCTTGGGACAAGCTCTACAAACCTAAGGCCCATGGTGGTTTGGGGCTTCATGACCTTGAAACCCTCAGTAGAGTTTCGGGGGCAAAACTTTGGTGGAGGTGGCTTAAGGAATCGGCAACCCCTTGGGCCAAGCTTTGGAAACAGAAATATGAAAATAATTGGCAGGAGAGGGATCATATCCGAATGTCTGGGCTTATCAAGGGCTCCCACATTTGGAATCTTGCTTGGGAAAATAGAGCCATTGTCCAGTGGCATAGCTTCAGGGAGATCTGAGTTGGGAACCTGGCAAGATTTTGGGAGGATAAATGGCAGCAGGAACCAAACTTGTTTAGGGAAGAACTAACTGCTCTCAAGAATGACACTGACAACAAAGGTTTATGTATGGTAAGTGACTTTTGGGATCAAGCAAGGAAAAATGGTAAATGGAGAATATGGAAGGATCTGGGCTATAGTGAAGAGAGCCCTTTGAAGGCCCAAGCAAGCTCTCTTGCTCTGGACTTGGAACAGAGGAAGATTTTGGTATCATCCTCATCTAACCAATTGAGATGGGGAAGAAACACAGAAGGTAACTTTAACCTCAAAGAAGCTAAACGATTGGCCCTAGGGTTTGACTATCAAAACCCTGATAAGGTATGGAAGGACCTTTGGTAGCACCCGCATTGGATGAAAATAAAGTTGTTTATGTGGTTGGTTCAACAAAAGAAAATTCTAACTTGGGAAAATCTTCTAAAAAGGGGTTTTGTTGGCCCATCCAAATGCCATCTATGTGGTTTACAAGAGGAGACGATGGAACACTTACTCAACCTCTGCCCATTCACCTCTACCTTGTGGGATTGGGTGGCCTCAGTCTTCAGGAAAACTGACAGGGACAGACTCAGTATCACCAACACTTTGAAGAATTGGAGAAAAGACTTCTCAGGCAATGAAATCATCAACAAAGCTTGGACTCTGGTTCCAGGCTTTATAATCTGGGATGTCTGGAAAGAACACAATGGTAGGATTTTCAAGAACAAAATTGGCTCAACCCAAAACATTATTGCACAAATATTACGACAGCTCAAAGACACTGTTGGAGCCCTTTTGTGGAGACCTCCTGAGGACCCTACTCTGCCCCAGGATGCTTGCATACTGCTGTAGTTGGGTCTCCATTCGCTAGTTCCCCAAAGCATAAACAAGGGTGTGAGCCAGATAACTACTGGTAAAGACTTCTGGCAACCTCCTCCTCATGGTTTCTTGAAAATCAATATAGATGGAGCCTCTAAAGGAAACCCAGGGATGGCTGGATTTGGCGAGGTCATCAGAGATGAGCAAGGGCGCATAAAGGATATCTTTCATAGTCATTTGGGGACTGCCACTAATAACATGGCGGAGCTCATGGCCTTAGAGCAATGCCTAGAAATATTGATCAAGTCAAATCTACACAACGCCATCATTGAAGCAGACTCTGAATTGGTAATTAATGCGGCCAAGAAGATGTGTAATGGAACGGCACCTGGAAAAGTTTCAAAAACATTGGCGGCTTTTGCAGGTCTTTCATCGTATTCATTCCCACCTGTGAACCCTGAGAATGGTCAGCTTCGTTCTTGTCGAAGAAAAGCCAATATGTTAGTTGATCATCTGGCAAATGAAGGAGTGCTTTGCAAGGAAAGTTATAGTAAGCATGCTTGGGATTCAACACCCTCGAGGAAATTTCGTGATGATTGTCAAAGACAGGCGGCCAAAGACATGGAGCACTTCCAGACCATGAGGAATGAACAGAAGGAAGACTAGTGGAAGCAGGAGAAAGCGGAAGCAGAAGTCAATCATATTCGTTGATCCCACATAGAATGCTTAAAACAGAGTTAATTATAGGGGAGGGGTACTTGGTAAATAGCGGGCTTGTTGGAAGGTCGCTAACCATAGATTTTGATGGCCTCCGTCATCGAATGGCTATCAGGTTGGAAATTGATCGAAGGTTAAGTCTTCAAGTGGACCCGAAGATTTATAGATTAGCGGTTTATAATCCTCATCAGATCCATAAAGAGGGTAAAGATCGAGCTAGTTTCTGTTTCGATATCTCGGAGGACCGTCAAATCAACAGGGGCTTGATCGTATGGATATCAGGTTTTAAAAGTGTTCGAAGGTTAAGTCTTAGAACGGACCCGAAGTTTTATTCATTGACAATTTATTTTCTCTATCGGCTCCGTAAAGCAGGTAAGGGTCGCGCAAGTCTCCGAAGTGATTTCTTTAAGGACCATTGGATCACTGGGGTCTTATCAAATAGCCATCGGGTTGGATAATGGGCGGAGGTTTTTGTGTAAGATTTATGTGTAAGGTTTCGGGTTTTGTTGATGGTTAATCATCAACGGGTTTGCCCTTGCTGGTCTTTATACTTGTAAAGACATGTAACATATGTAATATTTCCTGCGGTTAATTGAAGGCTCCACTCTTACTTGACCCAAAAAAAAATAATAATAATAAAATGATTATAATAATAATTTATTAACATTATAATTAATTATTAATATAAATTAGTAATTATTATTTTATTTTTTTACATAAACGGTTATGGGATTTCATTAGATATTTGGCAAAGAGCCACAATTCAGGTTACAGATAGTGAAGCTGATTTCTGAGCGCCTCTCCAACAAGAGGGACATAGCACATACGCTTATGAGTCACCTCTTTTTACATTTTATAATGTGAACTATTGCTGCTGCTTTCCCGAACTTGTGAATGCATACAAACTATTTCAATAAAATGCAATAAAACATGGAAGATTAGGGGATTGGATCCCATGAGGTTTCTTTGTCTCTGAGAATAGTTCCAGCAGCTAGTTGGACTGCCTTGTTTGCCTCTATGTCTGCCTCTTTGTTATTTTCTCTCAGAACATGAAAGAATTTCAAATTCAGGGGCTTTGTCATGTCTTTGATCCTTGTAATCATCCTTGCAAGCCGCATATTTGTTGGATTAGTGTTGATCGCCATTGCTTTGATGATGACCTATGAATCACCAAAGACATTTGCCTCCTTGTGGCCCAACTCTTTGAGTAGTTTGATCCCTTGAAGAAGGGCCATCGCTTCAGCTTGCATGCTTGAGGAGTGACCCAGTCCCCAAGCATATCTGTGGATAGAAGTTTCTTTTGAGTTTATGATGAGCCTTCCTGTGCCAGCAATTCCTGGGTTTCCCTTGGTTGCCCCATCAAAGAAGAGAGAAGGAAGTGTTTGCTTGGAAATCCAGGATTGAAATTCTTCTTCGTTTTTCCTGATTTGCCAATCTTTGAGGGAGGTAGGTATGATGGTCGATTTTTGGAATTGGAGATTGAGTGCAACTCCAAACTCAATATCTTGCTGACATAGATTTGTATCATCCCTTTTGTCTCTCAGCCACTCAATTAACTGGCATTTCACTGTATTTGCAACTAGTCTAAAGTCCTGTTCTTTATTTCTGAATATCCTTCTATTCGTCTCAAACCAGATTTTCCAGCTGATGAGTTTAGGCAGAGTAGTCCATGCTGCCTTGATGATTTTGTTTTTTGGATTTGGGCCTGGGTATCTAGCCAACCATCCAGCAAACAGGTCCGGGACAGAACAGGGGAAGGTGAACTTAAAATTCCATGATCCAAGAAGCTCATGCTAGATAAGGCCTACGAATTTGCACTCTAGCGTGAGATGAATGGCGGATTCCGGGCTTTCCTTGCATAACGTGCATCTTGAAGGCCCGAAAAATCCCCTTTTTTGTAACCTGTCATCTGTTAGAATTTTTTGATGGCAGCCAGCAGAAATGGTCGATTTTTGGCATAGAGGGAATATTCCAGATACCAAACCAAGGTGCAGGATTGGGAGGTACGTGAGGCCATTCCATGCACTTGGCGTAGCCCAGAACCACCGTGTAACCATCCCGTTTCGGACCCCAGGCATGCACGTCTTTCCTCCAAGCGTGTGAAGGAGCCAGCCCATGCATAGTTTTTAGGAGCGCAGCAAAGTCTATTTGCATTGCAGGTGGAACCGGGAGCTGCTTCCAACCAGACCAACAATCACCACTCCAATTTGAAAAATCCCACAACGTTTTGATATTTGTGTCCATCATCCAACTCTTCAGCTCGGTCATGGAGTCCGAATCTGCCAGCGGGGGCCTGTTCATTATACTGTCGTCCCACAGATTGATGGATTTACCATTTCCAGGTATCCAGAAGGAGTGAATTCTTATCAGAGGGCCAACTTTGTTGCAGAGCATGCTAAATGGGGTTCTGAGATGAGTTTTGGGCTGATCCAGGCATCGGAGTCTCTGTCCTCTGAAATATTTTTTCCACAGTGCTAAGTGTACCCAACCTGGTTTGGGAGCTATGATTTTCCAAATCAATTTTGCTCCCATGGCTAAGTTTTGAGCACAGAGATCTTTGAAATTCAGCCCTCCCTCTTGAAGCGGTCTAGTGACAATTCTCCAGTTGACTAGAGGGATCCTTTTTTCGTTTTTCTTGCCTCCTTTCTAGAAATTTTTTATGATTAGCTCCTCCATCTTCTTAAGGATTCCCACAGGTGCCAAGAGAACAGAGAATTGGAATAAAGGTAGGCTGCTAAGAACTGCTTTGATAAGCACTGCTTTGCCAACAATGTTGAGCCAAGAGGATCCCCAGGCCTGCATTTTTTATTTGAATTTCTCTATCTGAGGATACCAGTCTTTGCTCAAGGCCCTCTTATGGAAGATGGGAAGTCCAAGGTATTTAAAAGAGGTCCAATTTGAAGAGGCTGCAAAACCTAGACATCTGGCAATGGAGTTTGCGGATGAAGCAGAGATATTCCAGCAGTAGATATGACATTTGCCCTTATTTAATTCACTGCCCGAGACTTCACAGTAATCTTCCAGCACTTCTTTAAATCTGACTGCTGAAAGTGGAGTTGCAGCCCCCAACAGTAAGGTATCATTCGTTAAAAGGGCGTGATTGATGTTCTTTACCCCTCTTGCTATGCACAGGCCAGCTATATCTTGATCTTGTTGTTTCTTATCTAAATAAAAGCTGAGGACAGAAGCCTGCAGCACAAAGAGGAGGGGTGAGAGGGGACACCCCTGCCTCAGCCCTCTAGAGGCTTTGAATAATTCAGCAACCCTACCATTCACCAAGGGAGCAATCCAGGGCTTCGAGATACAAGCTCGAATCCAGTTGATAAAATTTTGACCAAAACCCAACTTGTGCAGAACATCAATAAAAAAGCTATGCCTTACACAATCAAATGCATTTGCTAGATCTAGTTTAATGAACATACCTTTTTCTTTTCGATGAAGACTGGAATGGATCACCTCTTGGACCAGGATGAAGTTATCCACAAGCTGTCTGCCATGAATAATTCCTCCTTGATTCTCCGAGATGATTTTGGGGAGAATATTTCTCAACCTGTTCGCTATCACCTTGATTATCACTTTGTATCCAATGTTACATAAGGAAATTGGGTAGAATCTATTGAATGATTTTGCTCCTTTTTCCTTAGGGATGAGGGCGAGAAAAGTTGAATTTGTGCAACCTCCAATTTTCTGACACTCTTGGGACTTATGAATCATTTTAAAAAACTCCTTCTCCACAATCTACCAACAGGTCTGGAGAAATCTAGCTGTAAAACCGTCTGGTCCCGGGGCTTTGTCAGGATCCATTGCAAATAGGGCGTCCCTGACTTCATTTTTGTTGATTTTGCTTTCAAGCAACTGATTCATTCTAGAAGTGATAAGGTTGGGAACAACGTCCAGAAGATTAGCGCTTTGGCCAGCCTCCATGTCTTCACTATACATCTTCTTAAAATGTTCTGAAGTTGCCTTTTTGATGCTGGCAAAATCCTTTAAGGTGCAGTTTTCTTCTTTGATTTCAGAGATGGAGTTATGGCATTTCCTGGCTTGAGCTTGCTTATGGAAAAATGAGGAGTTTCTATCACCTACTTTGAGCCATAGACTCTTGGATTTGAGCCTCCATAATTCTTCTTCAGCCAAACAAGCCTTTTGAAATTTATGTTGTAGCTGCGACTCCTTGTCCAGCTCTTCTTTGGTGATTTCAGCTGCTTCTAGATGGAGATGCTACATTTCTAGAGTGTTTTGAATTTTTTTCCTTTCAACAGCAGGATTGGGCAAAGTCTTAACCCAGTTTTTCAGCATTGCTTTTACCCTTTTAATTTTTTCCTCCCAAACAAAAAAAGGGGAACCCTTGACTGGGTCTTTCCAGCAATCTCTGACCTTTTAAATGAAGTCTGCCTCTTTAGTCCATAGTGAACTAAATCTGAAACGGATAGGCCCCAAATCCTTGGGAGCCAGCAGCTCAAGACTAACAGGTTTGTGATCTGATACACTGTTATGAAGAATGTGCATTCTAGCCTCTAGCCCAAGAAGCAGGAAGGAGCTTTGAACAAAAAATCTATCAAGTCTTGCCGCTATATGTCCAGGACCAACTCTCTTATTTGACCAAGTAAACTTACCAGTAACCGGCTTGATGTCTAGCAGGTCCCAGTCCTGCATGAGGTCTTCCGCCCATTCTCTTGCCGGATCCCTGACAATGCTGCCTCCTCTTTTTCTGACGAGAGGAGGGTGAGGTTGAGATCTCCGGCTATGATGATATTTTCCAGGTTCTCTAGATCTGCCAGACTTTTTATGGAGTCCCAACAGTTTTTTTTCTCACCTGCATTGTTAGGAGCATACACATTGAATAGACAAATGAACTCCTTAGTTTCTAAATGCTGCATTTTTAAGAAAATCCAATGGGTATTCAGAGACTCAGAGATTAATGAGAACTTATTAGGATTCCAGAGCGACCCAAGCCCTCCCGAGGCTCCACGAGCAGAAATTGCTTGTGCTCTGCTTTTATTCCAAAATTTTTTACTTGCTTGGAGGAAAGTTGCGTCCTCCATTTTGGTCTCCTGGATGAGGAGGATATCTGGGGCTTCCAGTCTTATTAAACTGTTCATTGCTTCTTCCTTGGTTGTAGTGCCCATTCCCCTACAATTCCAGGAGACTATCTTCATCATTTATTTTTGTTGTGATGAGCTCCCTTGGAGCCCTGAGATTGGTTCCTCGTCATCTTCGGGGTTTTTGCCAATAGCTTCTCTAGAGTTGGCTGGCTGCCCTGAAGCTTGTCCTTGTAAGTTTCTTGTTCTCTTTTTTCCTTTGCAGACTTGCGTCCTCTTATGGATCTTCTGGGAGAAGATTGAGAGTCTCCTATTTCTCCTTCTTCTTCTGATTCCTCAGATTCTTGGGTTTCCTCCTCCTCTTCTGAGATCTTCCCTTTGGATCTCTCTGCTGCACTTCCACTTTTGATGGAGGGGGAGGCTTTGGATGGAGAAATTTCCTTTGGGACCTTTGCCTCTTGGGAGATCATGATTTCAGATCCAAGAAGCTCGAATTTGTTCCCTTGACCTTCCGTGGATGGTTTCTGAGCAGGACCCATCTGTGGAGCTTTAGCATTTGCGTTTGCAGTCTTCTTGTGAGAGGTTTTGGTGCGCTTTACCTGATTCCAGCCCTCTTCCTTCCCTTTTTCTTCCACACCGTTGGATGGACAGTCTCTGGCAAAATGGCCATAGACGTGGCACTTCCGGCATTTGAAGGGTAGCTGCTCATAATCAAGTTTCTGCACATGAGTCCAGGGGCCTACGATTATTTTGATGGCTTCCGGTAGTCCGATCTCTAGATCTACCTCCACGCAAATTCTGGCGCAGTCATATTGATCTTTGCTATTAGCCTTGTCTATAAATTTTCCTAGGGTATTGCCTATGTGCTTCAGAGAATCCCAATTCCAACAGTGCACTGGAAGGTTGGGGAGTCTCACCCACACCGAGACCGTTGTGGGCACATCCACTACCGGATCGAAGTCTGGCGTCCATTTATTCAAATACAGTCCTTAAGGGCCCATGAAGTAAGGTCCATTCTGGAAATAATATCCTTGTCCTCTTTTGCAATAAACTCAAACAAAAAGTAGCCTCTCCCGAGAAAGTATGAGGTTACTTTGTCTTTTATCAAGGGTGCCCAGTTCCTGGCGACCCAGTTCTTTGTGGATTTCGGGGAGGGCCAGAGTCCTGTGAACTGGCCAACAAGGGCATGATCTGCAAGAGACAGGGCCACTTGGATCGGCCCTTCTGGTGGGAGGGCGATCTCAAGAATGTCGTCCAGCTTCTTCACGAACTTTGCAGTTTCCAATTTCTTCTTCTTGGGCAAGGAAGCCAACAGAGTTTTGAATGCATCAGCGGCAGAACGCAGAGGGGGAGAGGTGGGAGGCCCCTGAGGAGTACCCAGCGCCTCCATGTCAAGCGGTCTTGGAAGCCCCAACCAGGGCAAGGCGGCCACGGCCTGCAGCGTAGAAACCCTTAGCAGGAACGCGTGCAGCTGTTGCAGAGCGTCGGTTTAATAATTATTATTAATGGTAATAACAATAATATTTTTATTATAATAGTTATTATTATTATTATTATATATTTATCAATATGAATATTAATTTTATAATTAATATTAGATTTATACCATTAACACTTATTAGCGATTTTCAACCACATTTATTAATGAAGTAGCTTTTAAGTGTGAATTTTTAGAGTTTTTGATAGATTTTTGTCTGGAATCCAGCGAAAATATTTATGGCCAAATTTTAATTTGTGTTATTTAAGCTCGTTTGTTTGTTGACTACATATATGGATTCAACATCGTAAAAAAAGTGGGACACTTCGATTGTGAAGAGTTCACCTGTCAAACGTGTGATTTCAATGATTCCCTGCCGCATTCTAGACCAATTAGATTGAAAAATAAACCGGAAAACTTTCCAAAAAGTCGCACTTAAAGGCTACTTATTTACTAATGTGGTTGGGTTTATAATATTATCAGTCCATATGGATTATTAATCCCTTAGGTTTATAATATTAATAATCATGTAGTTTTATCAATCCTTTGGGTTTAAAATATCAATCCCTTGGGTTTAAAATATTAATTAATGGGTTTATAAATCCGTTGTTTTTTAATATTGTTCGTTTGGGTTTGTTGTTCGCTTAGGTATATAATATTAAACTCTTGGGTTTATAATATTAATAATTCCTTGAGTTTATAATTTAATCCCTTGGGTTTGAGTTTAAAATATGAATTCCTTTGGTTTTTAATATTTATACCAAGGGTTTGTTGATCCCTTAAGTTTATAATATCTATCTTTTGTTTTTACTAATTCATTGGGTTTATAATATTAATAATCCCATTGGTTTATTAATCTCTTGGGATTAAAATGTTAATTGTTAGGGTTTATTAATCTCATGGGCTTTTAATATTGATTCTTTGAGTGTGTTGATCTTTAGGTTTATAATATTTATCTCTTAAGTATATTAATTTATTAGGTTTAAAGTATTAAACGTCCTTCTTGTTTATAATATTAATAATTCCATGAATTTATAATTTAATTTTTTCATTTTATTATTAATATAATGAGATAAATATTTATTAACACTAAAAAAATAATAAACCCCTAAAATTTATTATTTGCCTAAACTTTATAATAGGGAACCTTAGTGTTTAAATTTTATAATATATTATTATTAAATTATATCTTACGGTCAATATTTTATTTATGGTCTTTACATTAGAACAAGCCAACTTTTAACATCTTTGCTTTTTTTATTTTTCATCCATATTATTCATAGGATTTCACATTTGTTATATTGATTTTAATTTTTTAATAAACACATTTCACTAATTATTTTATATTTTATAAATAATATAATATAATTTAAAATCATATTAAAATTTTATTAAAAAAATATTTTAATGATTCATTTTAATTCATTTGAAAAATATTATAAATATAGTTTAAAATAAATATTATTTAAAAATATAATTTTTTTTAATTTAAAATTCTCATTATAATAATAAAAGTAATATTATTTTTAATATTATTGAAGATTATTTGAATTTGAAATTTTATACTATTAATTAATTTAATTATTAATAATTAATGATTATGATGATGATGGTTAACGTTCACTGAGACCAAACTTTGGTCTATCGGACTTAAAGAAACTAATTATTTAGTTTGATTTAAGATTTTATTCCTATGCTCAAAAAGCTTGGAGAGAAGCCTCCCAAGCTCACTGTAATTTTGACAATGTAAAAGGCTAGGAAGGTCAGTATTCCAACAAAGATTTTGAAACTAAGATCTAATGTCGTTGTACGCGGGGCACTCTAAGAGGAAGTGATTTTCATCATCGATGTTCGTATTCTCATAGAGATTGCAGAACATTTCCATCCATGGTGTTTTAGGAACTGCCCAACAACCCGTTTCACTATGGAGCTCATGAGAGTTTGTTCTAATCTTGGCTATATTAATTTTTTTTCTTTGAGCTAGTTAAAACAGAGAGATACTTTTGATCTTCTAGGGTGGGGTTGATGACCTCCTTATAATATCTTAATTTTCTTTTCGCTGCTAAATCTTTCTCACACCACATTTTTTCTTTGAACTTAGAAGTAACAATATTTTTAATATTATTAATGTTTTGCAATGCAACATTCTCGTCGATCTCCCAATGGTTTAACCAGGCCCTAGTGTCTTTATACCAACCTCATTTGAGCCTTAGGTGGTTTTGGCTGGAATTTAAAGCTAACTTAGGAAGTCTATAGTCTCCTATGCTATTGAGTTTGTGCTTCTACAATAGAAGCCTAGTCACAGCTAGGCTCTTGATAGGGGAAAGACCCACTTCTATAAGGAGAATAGGATAGGGTGTGTTGCTTTTAATTTTGAGGTTATACATTATAAAACACTTCTGGATTTTCTCAATCTTTCTCCAGGATTCTCTAGAGATGCTACAACCCCAAACCTCACATCCATATAAGATAATCGGAGTGACTAAAGTTTCAAAGAGGAACTTCTTTCTATCCCACATTACGAGGTTTTCCGTTTTACAATTATTTTCAAGACCAAAATAAGCTTTCCATCTCCCATTAATCCTTTTCTCAATGCTATAGTTCCAGTTGAGCTTGTGATGAATATCAATTCCTAGGTACTTGTACGAAGACACTTCCTCCAAGTTACTATTGTCATACATAAAATTAGCATAAGTGTCCTTCTTGGATTTTATAATCATAACTTTTGTTCTGTCAGTGTTAACAATCATACCCATGGTAGAGCAAAAATCCTTAAGAAGTATAAGTTGCATATCAAGATCAGATGGGCACCTTGCGAGAAGAACAATATCGTCAGTGTGGAGAAGAAGGATGATGACTATCCCAGCTAAGATCGTGCCAGCACATCCTGCTTCCTCTAAACAACCTTCTAGCTTGTCGATGTAAATGCAAAATAGGGTAGGGGAGAGGGGGCAACCTTGTTTAACTCTGATATTACACTTAATATCTTTTGACTACCCTTCATTTCTCTTTAACTTGGCAATTACATTCTTGTATAACCTTATAGCGATAGCTCTCAACTCAAAAGGAACCTTTAGCTCTTCTAATATGTTCCAAAGGTTGTTTCTAGGAACCATATCGAAAACCTTTCTAAAGTCCACAAAGCAACAAAAGAGATTGGATTTATCATTGCGGCATTCTTCCACAATGATCCTAAGCATAACGAGGTGGTCTGTTGTTGAGTGTTTCTTTCTAAAACCTACTTGGCCTTTAGCCCGCTTACCTTCACTTTCAAGCCATATGCTCAACTTCCTTTCCAAAATAATACCATATAACTTGGCTAGGAGAGGGTTGATCATAATTGTCCGATAATTAGAGGGGTTATTTGTATCCCCACTTTTAAAAATAGGGATAATGAGGCTTTGATTCCATGGTTTAGGGAACCCTTGCTTGACCGCTTGATTGAAAAGCTTGTGAATGTGGGGGATGAGGACAGGACCTCCAATTTTTAAGATTTCCACCTGGTAACCTTCAATGTCCTTAGCTTTCCCATTAGCCAAGCGATTAACCCCAAAATCAATGTCTTCTAATGAGAAAACTTCTTTCGTTGTGAGCAGGGTTTCAAAGTTATCCATGACATTTGGAGATTCATAAAGCTTTTTAAGATAGGAATTCCAGTCATGTAAAGCAATTTTATTATTATCTTTAGTTTTCCTAGTTAGAATCTACCTCTAGAATTTCGTAGGAGCTACCTTAGAGAGGTGTAAGAGATTCTCTTGTCTTTTACAAATATACTGCCTTTTTTTCCTTTTAGTTAGGCTTTGTATATTTTTATCTTGCCAATTTTAAGAGATTCATCAACAACTTCCTTAATTGTTCTCCTCGCACTTTTACAATCTTTGTCATACCATGGGTTGGTTTTGCTATTTCTTTTATTACTTGAAACTTCAATTGAGAACTTGTTAATAGAATATGAGAGGGTTGTAGTAAAATTATGATAGAGATCTTCTATGTTGTCTATACTAGATAAAGGAAGAAAATTAGTTTTTAATTCATTTAGAAAGAGATCTTTTTTATTTCTTTCAAAGATTAACTTCTTCTGGCTATAAGGATTATCTTCTATGGGATCTCTATGCATGAAAAATTAAGAGTTATAAGTAAAGGCCTATGATCAGAGTTAGGCTCGTGGTCGTTTAAGATGTCAAAATTTGTTATTTCGTTGTATAGAGGGAGATCGGAGATAACATAGTCTACCACGCTGCTACCAAGCCCATGGATGCAGGTCATCTGACTAGAATTGGGCCACTTCTTTAGGCCGTTGCAAATTATGAGATCCTGAGCACTACAGAGCTTGACTAGCTCTGACCCAAACAAATTCTCTCCAAGGTCTTAAAATCTCCTTTTGTACCGGCTAGCCAGAGGAAGGTCTTCGTCTAACCAAAGAGGATTAGGGTTGGAATGATTGCTTAGAAGAATAGCTTGGTTGCTTGAATTTCGAGCATTAAAGTCACCCATTAAAAGGATATTGCCTTCATTCCTTAGGCTAGAAATATCATTCTCTAAACCATTGTAAGGACTATTTTTATCTAGATTCTTTTTCTTATAGAAGTTAGAATTGATGGGGGGGGGGATAACAGATTTCTATGTAAGTCTTTTTATCATAAATGTCAGTAATTTCTATCGAACTATATTGGTTGTAAGGGTCGTTTTTATAAATCCTAGCATGGGGAGAGATGTTCTTCTTAATGTAACAAGCTATACCTCCATTTCCTCTACGGGAGGATCGCTTATTCCAGGTAGACCATAATGTAAAGCCATCTATGTTAGGAACCTTAAATTCTTCTTGGTCCCAAGTTTCAACAAGCAAAATAATATCAACATCATTCGAGATCCAACTTAGCTTAGGGCCTTTGTTCCATGGAAAGCCCCGACAGTTCCAAGAAAGAATCGAAGCATGTTGAATTGCTATTTATTATTATATTTTGGGTTTTTATCTCGAATAACAGCTTTTCTGTTTCTGATTATTGCCCATTTTCCTTCCTTCCTAGCTTCCTTTACCTTTTGAACCTCCTTTCTCAATTCTGCTTGATCTTCTGGAATGAGATCTTCATTTATAAATATCCCCGTTCCTTTTAGACTTGAGGTTTTACTAAGTATGTCATACTTATGGTCAGTAGAGCTCACCTTTATTCAGATCAGCCTTCCTTTATTCTCAGTTAGTTTCCCCGACCTTGTTGCTTCTGTGAGACACGTTGTTTCAATTTGTAATCTGTTATGTAATTATGTCTGGGCTATGGCTAAAGTATTCTCGTCTACCTCCTCTTTCAAACCGAAGATTATAAGGTTCAAGGCCCTCTTGTTACGCTCATGGTCTAATTCTATCAATTTTTTCATTTCATCTTTAATTGGTTTGATATCTAATCTACCTGCCACACTATTTAGGGTGAGGCGGCTATTGACTTTTTCTTCTAGCTCTTTAATCATGTCCTTCATTTTAAGACTCTCTAAAGTATCAGCATCTACTTGCTCCGATGTTTGGTTCATATCTTGGTTTTGTTTTTCTATAACCTGAAACCTAGTCTCCATTGCCTCCATCTTATTCTCCAATAGTTCTATTTTATTTTCTATTTGTTTTTGGATCTTGTCTTCAAGAGATGTGAATTTATTTTCCAGCATGGCTGCTAACTCTGTTTGTAGCTTGACTTCTCTTTCTTCTCTACATTTCTCTAATGACTCTATATACTCATAGAGGCTCTATAGAGTAACCGTGCTAGGTCTACCTTTGGTAATTGTGGTGAATTATTCATACTTGAAAATATATGAGCAGATATGTATTAGAAAAATATAAGGAATGTGTGCACCTAATATCAGCAAACCGGACCGCAGACGCACGTGCCCCAGATTGTTTTTCTATTACCGCAAAGAGATCGTGAATTATTACCACAGAGAGATCATAAATTATGACAACAAAGATCGTAAATTATTACCCCAGAGAGATTGTAAATTATTACTGCAGAGAGATCGTAAATACATCACCCTAATATATAGGTGGTAGATATTTAACTCTAAAAAATATTCAGAAAATATTTTAGTGGTAGTAAAATATAAATGGTTAAAGTTTCTTTAAAAAATAATTATACCATAGTCATGGTCTTTTTATTTTTTCAATTTAATTAAAAAAATATTAAATTAAATAATTTATATAAAATACTTTCATTATGAAATGAGTTATAGTTTTTGGACATGTGATACCAATATGCCATGGTATTGGTTCATGGTAAAATGTGTGATTTTTCATGATTAAAAATCTTGTTACATGTATATATATCTAAATATAAATTAAGTACTTTTATAATAATAACAACAACAACACAAAGTTATAATTTAGGTAATTTTTAAGATTTTTTAATTTTGGAAACACGAGATGTATTTTTTTTTGTAAACTTGGTAGTATTTTCTCTATTTATATTAACCAACCATAATCAAGTTTTTCCAGTAGTGTTAGGTGGTCTCAACCTGCCCGTAGGAAACCAGGTTGGCCACCTGTCAGCGTTAAAAGCTATCCAAAATTTATATAAGTCTTTCTCTATCAACCTTACAACATTGTCTATTTTGTCTATACTGAATATCAAATTTGGAAAATAAAAGCTAATCGGCATAAAAACAAAAACGGAAGTTCTCTGGATCTCTATTTTATTCCTTGTCTGAGGACTCCACGGGGGTTGGGGCTTTAGCACTGGATCCCGGCATCTCACTTCTCGTCATATCCTGCAGACTTTGATCGATTCTACCCAATGCCAGGTTGTTTTGATATGTTTGTATTTGAATTGTTGCTATCTCCCTAAGGAGATCTGCTTTGTTGGGTTCCTTCACTTTGGTATCCTCCTGTGCTGATCCGGATCTTGGGAGGAGGCCACCAAGATCTAAAAGATTGAAATGGATCTTGGGGGGAGAGACCCCCAAGATCTGAAAACTTGAATTGCCAGAAGAAAAAAGGAGAATGCCCAATAAACAAATCCACAAAGAAACTTTTTATTAAAACCGATAATAACTGTAAAGGCTACATTATGGCGGACAATATGTCCTCTTACAAAATGTGACTTGTTACTTATAGTATTTTTCAGTTACAATACCACGGGTCAATTCCATGGGTGAATGAATACCATGGTGGGTTTTACAATACCACGGGCGGATGCCATTTACAATACCATGGGTAAATTCCATGGGTCGATGAATAATATGGGTGGATGAGTACCATGGGTTGATGCCATTTTCCATTCAGATCATTCCTCCCTCCTTAAGAAGCAATGGTCCCCATTGCGTAAAGTTCCCTCCTGCGAAGCCTTTGTTGAATATGAAGAGCCACTGAAGATAAGGGTTTTATGTGGTTAACCCATAACCATGATGAACGAAGATCTGAGGATAGAGATACCCTGTAATGCTTGTAACCAACTGTGATTCTGACAATGTGCGGCCTAGAAAATGGACTTCGATGAAGTGTGGGTTTGTGGATGACCCATAACCATGATGAACGAAGATCCGAGGATAGAGATACCCTGTAATGCTTGTGACCAACTGTGATACTGACAATGTACGGCCTAGCAAATGGACTTCGATGACAAGGATTTTATGCGGTTGACCCATAACCGTGATGTTGGTTGTTGATGAAGTAGTAGGTGCCTACATAGCCTGGGGTGGGAGGGCACGTCTCCAAATAGCCCAAGCCGAATGCTGCTATGTTGAAATTGATGAATGTGAAGCAAGTGCCTACTAAAGTGGGGTGGGAGGGCACGTCTCCAATGGGAACCCACTCTGAATGCTGCTCCAGAATTAAAATGGGCATAACTCAATCAATATAACTCAGCATATTTATTATAACCTGTTTTTGGAAGCAGAAGGATCATTTTTCATCTTCCCATGTGATGGAAATCCTTATCTGGACACTATAGAATATCAAATTCTCCCTGCAACAGTTCTGTCGTCATAAAAGTTTTGAAAAAATAGTTGATTTTAAATCAGCGATATCTCCCACATCCAAACTCCAATTCGACCCATTTTTTTTTTGAAATTGGGTGATTTTTCGAGAGGATCTCAAATATACAATCCTTTTTCTAAAATTCTGCACAAAAACTTCAAAAAATTACAGAAGAGTCGCCGTCCACAAGTTGTCGTCAGAAAAAAACATTCTACGACGTAGCTGATTTTAAATCAGCGATATCTCCCTCATCTAGACTCTGATTCGGCTGATTTTTTTTTTTTAATTTTGGTATTTTTTCACAAGGATTACAAATCTGATATTTGTTTTTGTAAATTTTGTACCAAATTTATCAGATCTGATCTGCAAACTCACCGCCCAAAAAAACATTCCTGCAAAAAAATGAAAAAAGAAAAATTATTCCCGCTTGGCCCAAGAAAATGATCTGTGGAGGATGTAGCACATGCCTGAAGTTTGTTAAATATTGCTGCAAAATTTGAAACTTAAATATGCATCAAACCCTCATTCCCATGGAATCATAACCTGCTCTGATACCATTGATCCGGATCTTGGGAGGAGGCCCCCAAGATCTAAAAGATTGAAATGGATCTTGGGGGGAGAGACCCCCAAGATCTGAAAACTTGAATTGCCAGAAGAAAAAGAGGAGAATGCCCAATAAACAAAACCACAAAGAAACTTTTTATTAAAACTGATAATAACTGTAAAGGCTACATTGTGGCAGACAATATGTCCTCTTACAAAATGTGACTTGTTACTTATAGTATTTTTCAGTTACAATACCACGAGTCAATTCCATGGGTGAATGAATACCATGGGTGGGTTTTACAATACCACGGGCAGATGCCATTTACAATACCATGGGTAAATTCCATGGGTCGATGAATAATATGGGTGGATGAGTACCATGGGTTGATGCCATTTTCCATTCAGATCATGTGCCTCTCGTCCTTTGTTTACTGCCTATTCTTTGTTGAGAGTCATGACCCGGGCCACTACATTCTTCATGACCCAGTATTGCTGGATCGTTTGTCTAAAGAGAGTGTGCCGGCTGTAGGTGTTGCCCGGGTCTTGAACCATGTATTCCCATTCTTCTATGGGAATACCTTGGTTGATAATATTGTCATTTAATTCTCACTCGCAGCCCGTTATTTGCACTTTGACCTCAGGTGGATTCCTTGCCATGTATGCATCAATGAGGATCTTCATATGCTCATGTCTCGTCTTTCTCCCTCTCTTGCGTTGTTCATTGCTGGAGGTTCCCACCCCCCTGGCGGTCCTTTTCCCTGCTTTGCCTATACCTCTGTTGCTCTTCTTATCCACTTCTTTTCCGTCTCTTCCCATTCTTGCATTATCTCGGTTGTCGTTGTCTTCTCCCAGTTTGCTTTCCTTTGTGTTCTTGCTTGCCTTCACACTGTACTGGACGCAGATTATGATTAAACCTAGAACAGTACCATAAGAAATATCAGTAGTTTGTTGGTATACCACCCATTCTATCTTATATTTAATTGTGTCGTGCTTGGTCTCTCGCTCAAGTCTTGGTGGCTCAAGTTTGCTTTTCATTTCCCTCAGCTTTCCCCTTGCCATCTCTTGGGTTAGCTTTTTGCTGCCCCTCGATTCTTCTTTTCTTAGATTCATCCCTCCCTGTCAACCCTCACACAGAAGGGTTACCATAGAAAACCTATCGAGGAGACTACAAGGGGGAACCCTGTCCCTGTTCTGGCCTGCGCGAGTTATTATTACCATAGAAAACCTACCGGGGAAACTATAAGGGGGGACCATGTCCCTGTTCTGGACTGCACAAAGTAATTTCATTCCCTTCGCACACCTCTCTCTAATATTCACTCTAATTGAGCCCTTGGTTATCCTCTCGGTTTTACTCGGGAAATTCCTGGTAGGTTTCTCGGAGGCCCAATTGTCCCTTGTTTTAGCTACTAAGGTCTCTAGGTTAGGTTCCTCCCTATTCCAGCTACCTACGAAATCTCCTCCGTGCCTCAGGAGCCACCTAGCTGGAGTGGAATTCCTCAGACCTTCTCCCTTGTCAGGTTCTCTCTTCTCTCCTTGGCCTCCCTCCTTCCCTCTGTGCGCTTTCCTTAGGGGTGAAATTTTAATTATTGCTTCTCTCACCCTTTCCTCCTCATCCTTGACCCAGGTGGTGCTCCAGGAAACCCTGGTTCCGATTCTTTCGGAGTCCAGACTTTCCCAGGTCTCTTTCCCTAATACCATTGAATTTGACATAACTATAATTCTGTTGTTAAGGAAATGGAAGAATACATACCGTTGACTTGAGTTGACGCAACTGCTTCTCCCGGCCTGCGTCGTCGTCCTGCATCCACCACCTTTCTCTGCTCCTACTCTCACTCTCACATTCTGCATGCAACTATCTTCTATCTCTCTTCCCTTTTGTTTTACCTCCCTGTCCCTGCTACCTTTCGTCACACCTACCACTTGTCCTCCTAATTTTCTCACCGCCCTTTTCCTCATTTCTTCACCTAGTAATGATGGCCCTTTGTCCCTTCCTACTCTGACTCTCATTAACTCCCTCATGCCCCCGGTTGCTCCTGCCGTGAGTCCTTCTCTATTTTGCTGCCACTTATTGGCATAACTCTGCCTGTTGTCCCGCTGGCTCCCATGCCTTCCTCTCTGCCTTCCCTTCTTGACTCCACTTGCCTTCTCTCAGGGATTTCTCCCTCCCTGCATTGTCCTTCCACCTGCGCCTCCTATTGTCCTCTTCTTTCGCATCCTGAAGAAATCATTGTCCTTGCGCTAGAGTGGATGATCTCTGACATCTCCACTTCCCATCATCGCTGACTCACCTCCTCTTCTTTGTCACACCCTAATCGGGGGTTCTCCTCTTACTCCTTGTATTTTTCTAGTATTTCCACTAGTTTCTTCATTCCCTCCATTTGTAATAACTCTTCTACTTTTATATCTAAGTTTCTACCTACCTGGCCACATCCCCAGTTTGCCAGATTGTCCACTACCATGTTGCCCATCCTTCAGACATGTGTTGGGATAATGTATCCTATCTGTCGAATTATCTTGTTGATCTCTTGGACCAGCCATGCAGTCCTCCAGCTTTGGCTGATTCTTTCCCACTGCGTTCCTTGTTGTAGCTTCTTCACCATCTCTATCGCAATTTTCGAGTCTCCTTCTACCTGCAGTCTTTGGAATCGCTCTCTTATCGCAATTTCCAGTCCCCTCTTCAGAGCATGAAGCTCTACTTCATTGTTGCTTGCATTGTCGTAGTCCATAGCGTAAACTCTGAGCGTTTTCCCCTTATCGTCTCTGAATAATCCTCTTGTCCCTAACGTCCCAGGGTTCCCTTTTATAGCTCCATTGAAATTAAGTTTTACAAATTCTTTCTGAGGCCATTTATAAAAATTTGCAGACTCTCCATTGGGGGTATGATGCTTCCACGAGGAGGCGTTTAGCATACTAGGTTTCAAGTTCAGGGCTTTCATTATTCTTTCTTCCTGTGGATTTCTTTTCCAATCCTCCTCATACCATTTCTTTGCCAGTATTATGTCTCTTATGTTCTGGATTATCTAATTCCATCTTTTTGCTTCAGTTCTTCTTTCTTCTTTGAAGATCAGATTATTTCTTTCCTTCCATATTGCCCACAGGACGAACCCTAGCGATAATCTCCAAGCTCGATTCAGGATTGTGTTTTGGTAAGGCTTTTTCTGCCAATTATCTATTGTTGTTTTCATGATGTTTGGATTCCTATCACTTACTCTGAAGAGTTGATTATGTTTTTTCCACGGGTTATGACTGTATCTGCAGGTATTGGTCATGTGCTCCATTGTTTCTGCTTGTTCTTTACATAAGTTGCATATCAAGGGTCCTTGTAGCCCTTTTTTTGCATTTGATCCCATCTAAGTGCACGCCCATGGCGAAGGATCCACATGAAGAAGGTGACTTTCAGCCATGTCTTTTCTTGCCATATACTTTCCCAGATATTTGTCTCTTGTTGCCTGAGATGTTCTGCTTGTAGTTGATAACCCTCTTTAATTGTGAACATCCCTTTAATCCTGTATCCCCATCTTAGTATGTCTGGCCCTTCTGCTTTTGCGATTTTCCAGGTTTCCATTTCATTCTCATATAACTTCCACTAGGGTGTTTCTGGAGCATCTGGCCAGTCCTGTTTTTGTTTCCACTTTCTCTAGTATTCTCCAGGTTCTATGCTCCAGAAGTTTTTAACTGTTTGTTCCCCATGGATGTTGGTATATTGGTAGACTTCTTCTAGCTCAGGCTTACTGATTAGTTTTTCTCTCTGTTGCCACGCTTCTTCCCAGAAATTGGCTTTGTCACCTCCTCTGATTTCCCAGAAACTATGGTTGCTGATCAAATTTATGTTGTCTAAGGCTAGGTTCCATATTGTTGATCCTTTCTTGTTGTCTTGGAGTCTCAGCTTTCTTTTTGTTGATATAGGCATGTCATACTTCCTCTCCCATAATTGTTTCCATAGGTATACCCCTCCCTGGATCCATCTCCACCATAAATTTTCCCCCATGACTTGATTGAGTATGTAAGGATCTCGGAGTCCTAGTCCTCCTTCTTTTAGGGGTTTGCTGAGCCAGTTCCATGATAGAAGAGCCCATTTTTTTCGGTTCTAGGCCCTTGCCATAAAAACTTTTTGAAGATGTCTATCATCTTTTGGCACACTGTTTTTGGAGTCGCTTGACTGGTTAGTTGGTAAATCAGGATAGATTGTAGTACCGATCTCAGTAATATTACGTGACTTGGCATATTCAATGACCTGAATGTCCAGTTCTGCATTTTTCCTTGGGTTTTTCCCAACAAGGTTTTCCAGTTTGCCACTCTGTTTTGTTGATCATTTAGCTGGACTCTGTTTTCCTATTCTAAATCTCATTACTCTTGCTAAGAAAGCTTGTGAGAGGGTTGTTGTGTTGAAGAAAAATATATTAGACTTCTCTTTTTTTATCTTCGTCCATGAAGCACTAGTGAAGTCTGTGAGAATTTCCATTATTCTTCTGGCTTCCTTGAGCGATGCCTATCCATACATCATTATATCATCTACAAATTGTTGGTGAGTTAATGGTAGATCATTCCCCCATAGTCTGAGGTCAGTGTACTGTTCTCTTCGAACTTTCTCCTTTATATACCTTCTGAGGCCTTCCGCTGCAAGGATGAACAAAAATGGTGAAAGCGGGTCGCCTTGCCTAAGCCCTCGGGTTGTGTTAAACACCTCTGTGGGTGATCCGTTGAGTAGAATTGACAGAACTGGAGTTGATACCATCGACATTATCCAACTTATCCATCTTGCATCAAAGCCGAATGCCTTCAATATTCCTTGTAGGTAATTCTAATTCAATTGATCATAGGCTTTTGATAAATCTAATTTAACCAACATTCCTTTGGTTTTTTTGTCTTTAATGAATGAATTGCTTCTTTGCCACCACTATGCCATATGTTATTTGTCTTCCTTTAACAAACCCTGTCTATTCCTGAGATATCATCCTAGGTAGTATAGGTTTTAAACGATTGACCATAATTGTAGCCATAATTTTGCATAAGATGTTACAAAGTGCTATTGGTCTAAACCCTTTCGGTTCTTCTGAATGATATGTCTTCGGAATCAGGGCCAGAAATGTGGAGTTCAGGGCAGGGTGCATTCTTTTTGTGCATTTGGACTCCTCCACTAGTTTCATTATATCTTCGCCCATGAATGGCCATGTTGGTTGGAAGAATTCTGTTGTGTATCCATCTGGCCCTAGTGCTTTGTTTCTCGCCATATTCCTAATAACTTCATCTACCTCTGTTTTAGATATTTCTCTTAGCAGGGCCATGTTCTAATCTTTGCTCACTAGGTTGGGGATGTGCTATATGATTTTGTTTATATTCTCCTCCCTTCTTATGTTAGGTTCGGTCAGCACCCTTTTGAAGTGCTGCACTAACAGATTCTCCATGTCTTCATTTTGAGCAAGTCGATTGCCTTGTTGATCTACTAGGGAGAATATCCTATTCTACTGCCTATGATGGATCATTGCTTTGTGAAAAAAACCTTGTATTTTGTTCTCCTTCCTTTAATCATTGAATTCTCGATTTCTATTTCCATAGTATTTCTTCTTGTTGTCTCCTTTCCTCCATTTTATTAATCAGTTACCCTTCCTCCTCTGCTAGCACTTCACTTCTTCCTTCGTTGATAATTTGTTGTTGTACTTCCTTCATATTTGTTTGAATCAACTCTTGTTCCTTATGTATGTTACCGAATTCATCCTTGTTCCATTTATTTATTTTTCCTTTTAGTTCTTTAAGTCTGAGTTGAAAGGTGTGCATCAGGTTTCTCCCTACTATCTCACTCTCCTTCCACCACTCCTTCATTTTTCTATGAGGGTTGGTTCTCTTAGCCAAAATGCCTCAAACCTAAAAGGTCTTTTTCGATTTCCTTGTTTCATTTCTACTTCTAGTTTAATAGGCCAATGGTCCGACCCTAAACACGATAGAACTGTAGCCTCATAGTATACATCTTTGCTAATGAAGTGGTATGTGACCAAAAATCTATCCAGATGAGAGGCTATTTGTCTACTCCCTCCCCTTCTATTATTCCATGTATATTTTCCATTTATTGTTGGGATGTCCACCAATTGTAGTTCTTCTTGTAAATCTCTGAATTTCTCCATTTTCATCTCTTCTCTTCGCAGTCCCCCTTTTTCCTCCACTATTGTTGTTATTAAGTTAAAGTCACCTGCTAACAACCAAAGCTTTTCTTTATGTAGTTGGCTTAACCTCTTTATTTGTTGGAGGAAATTTTCCTTTTCCACTGGAATGTGAGGGCCATATACTGCAGAGACTAGGAACCATTCTTTATTTCCTATTAGGCGAAACCGCCCCGTGAGGATTCTCTTCATACCTATCCAGTAGTCCACTGTGATCTCTGCTGGGTTCCATAGTATTGATATTCCACCTGCGCTACCTCTCGCATCTATAGTCATGCATTCATACCTTGGTTTTATTTTACTTAATATATCTTCCATTTTCCCTCCTGTAATCTTTGTTTCTTGTAGCAACATGAATTGAGGTTTTTCTTTTCTTAGTCTCTCAGTTAAGTGTCTCTGTTTGCCTCTGCTATTGAGGCCTCTTATGTTCCAGGATGTAATTATCATTGGGATACTTTGTTTATTTGTTGGTATACCGCTGATAGCGATACCACCCTGCCTGTATTCACCAACATTTCTCCCATAATCTATATGGATTCTTGTAGGTTCCTCCGACCTCTTTTCTTTCCTCCTTTCATTTTATTTGAATATTCTTGGGGGTTTTCCTGATGCATCCCCAATTTTTCTGCCATCTCCACCTGTCCCTGTCCTTGCTTAGCTTGATACTGTTGGAATGTCTCTCTGTATAATCTTTTTTGGTCTTCTGGTATAAATCTTTCGTCTAGGTGTCTCCATTCATTCAGTAGTTTCTTCAGCACCTCTTCTTCCATGCTTAGTTCCTCTCCATTGCTTGGGTCGATTTCCATTGTGGTGTTTTCCATCCTCTCTCTATCCTCTTTATCTGCCAGCTCCCTTTCAACTTTCCTCTTGGGGTTCAGTTTTCCTTGACTCAAACTGCTCTCCTTTCCTTTTTCCTAGTAGTCCATAGTTTGGACCTCATTTTCTTCTTCTTCTTCTCCCTGCAGCGCTTCAAAGTTGTTCATTTTGCTCAGATGAGTTTGATATTCTTTTTTTTCCCTGTGTTGGGGGTTTCTTTTACTTGTCTCCTCTTAATTTTCCCTTCTTTAAACCCTTCCTTATCTTCTTGATGTTTCCTCTATTGCTTGTGCATGTTCTCTCCCTCCTCTAGGTTCATTGGACACTCCTTAAATAGGTGACCATACTCATGACATCTATGGAATCTAAACGGGATGTGTTCATTGTCTAGGGTTTGCTACCATACCTCTTCATGATATTCTAGTTCCACTGAGTCAGGTATGGGTTCAGCTATGTTCATGTGTATGCATATTCTCGCATATGAAGTGTATCTGCCTTTTTTTGTCGTTTCTGTGATTTGAAAAATATTCCTATCGTATTTCCAATGCCTTCCAATATTTCTGGGTCCCAGAAATCCATTGGGAGACCGAATAACCTAACCTAAACCAGGGCTACCAGAAATTTTTCCTTGTCTGGGTCGTAGCATTCTTCCCAGTACCTCATAAACAAACCAGCATTATAATGAAAGTAAGGACCATTTTCAAATACTTTTTCTTTGTCTTGCAGGTTCGAGAATATTACCGTGAAGAAGCCTCTAGCTCCCAGCTTGAGCTCGATATGACCTTTGGGCTGCCATTTTTGTTGTATCCATTTGGTGAGGTCCTTCTTCATCGACCAGACTCCGATGAACTTACATATTAGCGTGTGGTCTTTCATATAACTTCTGTATCGCTCCAGTTTGTTCATTGGAATGATGAATCTCGATTTCTCCGTCACACATGGTAAACATTTTCCTCTGCTGCTTGCCTGCCATCGCGCCCCGAGGACAGGTCTTGACATTTTGTTTGTATCTCCTGCTAGCTTCGGGTTACTTGTGTTCTGGTGGGAATCCCCTGCCGTCGCGTCTCGGTAGGAGGGGATCTCTCCCCCCCCCCCCCCCCCCCCCTTTCCTCCTCTGTCATTTCAACCTTGTTACTGACCTCCTAGTTTGCAGCTTTGCAGATGTCGTCAGAGTTTTTAGATCGAAGTTCCGTTTAGCTCATGGTTGCCGCACCATTAGGGTTAAAGAGTAAAAACTCAAGTCATTCCTTAAAATCGTCAAAAACGTGAGATGTATTATGAGGAAAGTATTTAATGTTATAAATTGATTCTTATTCATTATTTAAGTCAAAGAAACACAATAACAACCAAATAAAACAATTTGATGCACCAAAACATTGTTCCTCTTTTTTTTTACATTAATATTTATGGAACCCAAAAGTTAGAGTTACCAACCTTTCTTACCATTTGAAAAACAACTCTTATTTTCCTTTATTATGGCTTATTGTGATTTCAAGATCAAAAACTCAGAAATATGAACCAAGGCAAGAAGATTTAAGGGGAGAAGAGTTGAGTATTTAGGTTTTAACTATACTTTTTAAATGTGCAAAACGACCCACCCTAGTTGGTCATACCATAGTTTAACGAGAATTGGCTAAATAGGCCACCTCATATTGATAAGTAAATTGAATCCCTTTCCTATTGATCAATAAACCTCTTTTGAAGACATAAGAATTAATCTAGTTACCTCTTGCTTGTTTATCATTACATTTTAAATAAAATACTTAAGGAAATAGATTGATGCATTCAACTTGAAGGTAAATATAATAGAAACAAGAAATTCAAAACAACTAAGACATCACAATGTCTATCAAATTGCACATGAATCTACCTCCTTTGTTTCACTCATTGAGGTGAGCATTAGAATGATTCAATAATATCTCCCTTACCATAGATAATGGACTCCTCAACCATGGCGCTTTACACATAAAGAATATCTTTAATATAAACATTCAATTTTAATTATAGAAAGCAAGATATTTTTAAAGGATTCAAATATTATATTTATGTATAATATTCTAAACTAGTAATGTCTATTTGAAAAATTATACATATAATATGTAAATCAATATTGAATAAAAACATCTTATCAATTTAATCATATTTATATAAAAAACATACAAATTTTAAAGCTAATTCATATATATATATATAATTACTAAAAATGAGGAATTCATGAAATTTTACCCAAAAAAACTTCAAAAAAAATCTTGATCAAATTTGACTTTTAGCTTTCTTTTCTCCCTAGTTTGCTAGCCATATTGATATTACATGAATGTTTGTTGTCAAATTAATAACATTCACTTGAATTATAAATATTTATACGATGGTTGAATTCTTATTTATGTAGGTGAAAAAAAAATGTTAGGTTGAATCTAGATTTCGCAAAGTATTTTAACACCATAAATTTAATAAGTGTAACTCTTAATTTTAAAATGATATTAAATTGAAATTTCTTCGAATTATTTTTATAAAAATACTTGGTAAACATAAAAAACGATATTTGAATATTATTAGACTCAGAAAGATAACCTACCATAACATTATTTAACGAGTTTAATTCAACTAATAAAAATATATTAACATTATAAATTCAACGTGAGATATTAAGGTGGACTATCATTCTACAATCAATTAAATTTTTTCCCATTTATGCATAAAATGTTACCTCTTCCAAAAGTCCCTATTCCCTAAAACATTATCTCAGTCAAAACTTATCATCTCCTAAGTTTAATCATCAATCAGTTTTTGACTTATTCAAGAATCAAATAATCATGAATAATAATATAGGAGTAGGTGTACTTGGTCCTCTTTACTAACGAGTTAGAAAGGTGTATAAAATAAGCACATATTCCCCACTAGTAGCAAACGCAAACCATTAAAAGGACAATGAACTCAAGGGTATTTTAGAATTATACCTAAAGTCATAACAACTTGTGTGATAACAACAAGATATTCAAACTAACATTAGTTATTGTATTGAAATTAATTTAAGATTTTGAATGGCAATACAACCACCTAGGGTAGATATACAACCATAATCCCCCACTCATATTTTAACAATTCAATAAGCCAATGAAGAGGTTGAAAGTGTAGAAAAATGGAAAATAAATACATTGGCTAAACTATCATCATTATCAAAGAGATTCATTTTCCTAAAATAATTCAACTAGCCTCTTTCGAGGTAGAAAATTCTCTCCTTAGCTTTCAAAGGAACTAAAATTTTCTACTGTAAAGATTCTTTAGTACATGCAATCAAGAGAAAATGAAATTATGAAAATATGTAATGATAGCAAGCAAAAAAAAGTATGGAGATAAGAAAACAAAAATAGATTATGAATCAAATTGACACTTTCTACATCTATGAAATAGTGAATTAGAAAGGTGTTGGTGGAATTATATGTATTCTAATTTCAAATTTAATTATCAATCCGAGGTTGTAAGACTTAGAGAGGAAAGCACAAGAAATGCAAGATTATGGCCTATTCTAGCATATGCTAACAACTAATACTAGAAAAAAACTAATCACTAAGGATTATCACTTGTCACTGGACTATGGGACTCTAATGTTTATCAGGTTTTGAAACACAATCTTTTATTAACAATTTTCATGTGGTTTTATATATGTATCTTATTAGGTCTTCAGACCTCAGTGGTTTTAATCCTATAGTGATGAAACCCATTAAACACACCGAAGAAAAAAAAAAAAAAAAAGAAGAAGAAGAAGAAGAGAGTAAATCGCAGAAAAGTAAATGTCGACAACTATAAGCAAAAGAGTACGTGGTAAGTAAAGAAAGCAAGACAATAAACTAGCTGACCAAGTAGTTGCAAAGCTTCAATTAATTAAAGAATCATAAACTGCAAATTACATATATTTTTAATTGTTTGTTCTAGTACATAACCTAGTACTGAATTAAGTACAAAAAGGCTGGAATTTGAAATTCTAAATAAATACTGAATTAAGTACGGAAATTCTGTAAATTGGAATTCAATATATTAAAACGTGTTAAGAAACCAATTTAAATTTGTTTGACTCTTTAAGATTGAGAAAACTCAATTTGAATTTGATCATAATGCATTCTACTTAACAGATCTAAAAATAAAGCAATGAATATAATACCATGTGAAATAAAAATCTAATGAAAAAATGAAAAGAACATCAAATAAAATATGCAATCAAATGGAATTCACTTCTTAAACCTAAAGAGAAGTACTAAACACTAAATTGAAAGCATGAAAGTAAATAGATCTAAGTTTTATCTAACATAAATTCATTACAAAATAAAACTAAATTGCTAGATGTAAAACTAATCTACAAAGCATAGCAACACTTACCCACACTAAGGGCCCTTCCTAGGAAGTTAGTGATACAAATAAAATCTCAAATCAAGCTAAGAAGATGTACCACAATTTAGAAACCATCAATTCTTTATTCCCATCAAAAATCTTTGTTACAATTCAACTCTCTAAATCTCTCCAAAAACTAATCATTGATCTCCTCTATTACAATAATGAACAAACTCCTCTTACGATAATGAACAACCTTATTCCTCTGCCCTTTGAGGATTTATTTATACATAAAATGCATTATGGAAGGATAAGATCCAATCCCCTAAACTCAGAAAACAAATTTACAATTTGAGAGGAAAATCTCATAATTCTGGTTTTTTTGCAATTTTATACAAATTGGTGTTAAAGAACTAACCATATCTTCTCGACCATGATGTATTTTAGGGATCTATTTCTATGGATCCTAAGTGGTTATATTATCAACAATAAACTATCTTTTACTTTCTTGATTCGCTTTCATGGCCTCAGAAATCGCACCCAAAAATGACTGTTTAGATTTTTTGCCAATCTGGGTTTTGCAGAAATTTTATACAAAACTCCTTCGAAGAACCTATTGTAACTTTGTGATTGTATTGAATTTTGGGAAACGGTTTGAGATCCAAGTAAATCACTATATTTTTCACAACCCCATTTATTTTATTCTTGATATTCACAACCATCTTCTCATAAATCGAGGTGGAACATGGACGTTTCAAAATTGTTACATATTTTTGGTTGTAACTTAAATCATGTGCTAGAATCCCATGTGAGAGTTGAGTATATTCCAAGGTTTGCACCAGCATATTAGGTCCATTTGACACCTAATTTACCATGCTAGAGAAAATAAAAACATATTTTATAATTTTGAATTCCCCCCCCCCCCCCTAAGTGCATAACTAAGTATCGAATTGTTGATTGTCGGAAGAAGTGGGAGGGGCTCTGCAATTTAAACTAGGGTTTTGCGTTAGGGTTTTGTCACTGGTCACCATGGTGGGACACGGAGGAGGGAGTTCAGATCCCTCCTACAGTCAAGTGGTTGCAGACAGAAGCAAGGGAGTTGGATCGCATCGCTTCAAGAAACCAACGGAGGTGGCAACAGAGGCTATGAATACAGAAAAATCGGAAAATATCAGACCTCATGGAGAAGAAGAGAATCATGAGGAAGCTAGTAAGGAGAAGAGGACAGAGGTTAGCAGTCAGAAAATTGCTCCTATGAGTACAACAGGGGTCTGTAAACCCAAGTCGACCACTATTCCTTGGGTCGTTTTAAGTGACCCAGCGCTACAGGTGCACAGAGATCACATGGCGGAATATGTGGTTATCTACAAATTTATGGGGATTTGGCCGACGGAGAAGGCTTTGCAAGCATGGATAAGGAACCACTGGAAACCAAAGGGGGAAATCAACCTTCACCTTGGGTCCAAGGGCTTCTTCACGGTGGTGTTCACAAGCTTAGAGGATAAAGACAGAGTGTTTGAGGGAGGACCCTATTTTTACGCTTCTGCAGGCCTTTACATGCGACCATGGGTGATGAACTTTGTCCCAGAACGAGAAAATTTCACATCAGTATCGGTATGGATAAGACTCTACTCCCTTCCTTTAGATTATTGGTTGTCGGAGTCTCTAAAGGCTATCGGCAACAAGCTAGGGAATTTTATAAAGATCTCAGATGCTACTCTAAGAGGCAAATACACTTCCTTCGCCTGGATATGTGTGGAAATGGAGTTATCTGGGGAACTTCTAGATGCAATCATTTTAGAAGTGTATGACGAGGAATGGGTGCAGGCGGTGGACTATGAACACGTCCCATTTAGGTGTCATAAGTGCCATGAACATGGGCACCTATACAAGGATTTCCCATTGAACAAGCTGGAGAGAAATACGAAAGACACTACAGGCAAAGATCCTGAGGGTTTTACTAAGGTTGGGGGTAAAGGGAAAGGAGGCAAGCGATACCAAAAGAAAATTAATGAAGACGGACAACCGAGCCACAATAGTTTCAAGATCTTAGAAGAAGAAGTTGGAAACAACGGGACAAACCAGGAATCGGAGAATATTCCCACTGAGAAGGAAAGGGATGCTAACATGGAGGATATACCAAAGAACAACCAACAAAAGGATGATATGTCGAGCATTATGGAGCTCAGTAGGGACCATGAGATGACCCCAAGTGAGGCTAGAATGGAAGACCATGAACTGCAAGAGATTCTAGAGAGGGAGAATTTAGATCTAGAAAAGTTTCTGGAGCAGGGAATCACCAAAGGGGTAGACTCTCTGCCAAAAGAGGAGTTTGACAGGGTTCAACAACTCTTCCTCTGGAGATCACAAACGAAGGGTTCTGGAGTCAAAAGAAACCATGATAGCTAGGAGAATAGAGGGGTGAAAACGATGGAGGATACACCGATGCATTCTTCCAAGAACCTGGGTAGGAAAAGAGGAAGAAAAAAACAGAATGAGCTGCTGACCGAATGTGGGAAACTTATGATTAACTTAGGTAAGATGAGGGATCTTACCAGTTACTCCTTTACAAATCTTTCTTAATGAGGCTTACAACTTGGAACATTAGGGGTCTAGGAAGTAAAAGGAAACAAAGAAATCTTAGCAATAGAATAAAAGAAGAAAAACCAGATATGGTTTTTATTCAGGAAACAAAATGTTCAATGGACAAGATCAGAGAGATACACAGCAAATGGTTAATCAAGTATGAGTATCTAGAGGTTAAAGCAGACAACTCGGTGGGTGGGATTCTTACGCTATGGGATCCTCAGAAACTTGGAATCCTGGATGTTGAAGCTTCTAGGAACTATCTATCACTAGTGATTCAACCTTTGGGTGATAAGGAGATCTACATGATCACTAATGTCTATGGTCCTCAAAAAATAGAAGACAAACTTAAGCTTCTCACCTCCCTTGAGGAGTTAAGAGAGAGATATCCTGATATGCCCTGGATTCTGACAGGGGATTTCAATATGATCAGATCTCTGACAAAGAAAAAAGGCGGTACCAGAAAACTAGGCAGAGACTCCATTGCCTTCCAGAACTTCATGAATAACATGGGGCTAGTGGACACTAAAACAATAAATGGCACTTTTACTTGGAACAATAAGAGGGGAGGGGCTTCTCAAGTCACCTCTAAACTAGATATATTAATAATCTCAGAGGACCTCCTTCTCACAGGCCTTGATATGTCAGCTTTAATCGTATCCTTCGGAGGCTCGGACCACTGGCCTGTCCAGCTTGAAGCTACTTTTATGGGTACACCGAGGAACAGACCTTTTAGGTTTGAAAATGTCTGGCTCTCTCACCCTGACTTCACCAACAATATTGACAAATGGTGGATGGAAGATATGCCCGTTCAAGGCACTAAAATGTTCATGTTACAGCAGAGACTTAAACACATCAAATCTAGGCTTAAAGATTGGAACAAAAAAGAGTTTGGTAATATTTTTAAAGCCAAAAGAGAAGTTGAGCAGAAACTCCAGGGGATTAATTAGATCATCATCACAAAAGGTTTTACCGAGGAACGGAAAATTCAGGCTGACTCTCTTTAGAACGAATGGGAAGATCGGTGCATGCAAGAGGAGATTTTCTGGAGATAAAAATCGAGGGTGCAGTGGATTAGAGAAGGAGAAAGAAACACAAAGTTTTTTCATAGATCAACCTTGGATCACAGATCACATAAAAGAATTTCAAAACTTAAAGATTCTCAAGGGAAAGAGCTCGTCTCTCACAAAGAAATGGAATTTGTCCTAGTTCAACACTTCCTTAGCATAGTAGAGGAGCCTCTCGTCGACATTTCTCGGTTCATTAACAAATTCACAAAGTTCATTCCTGAGCTTGTAACCAAGGAAGAAAACCACAATCTTAATAGGCCAGTGTCTGAAGAGGATGTCAGTGAAGTTATCAATGAGATGCAAAATGGGAAATCTCCTGGCCCTGATGGTTTCAATGTAGACTTCTTCAAAGCTTGCTGGAAAACAATCAAACAAGATATCCTTGATGTTGTGGAGGACTCTAGAAGATCCAAAACTATTTTGAAGGCTCTTAATGCCTCTTTCATAGCTTTGATTCCAAAGCAGGAAAAAGCTATGACACCGGACAGATTCAAACCCATAGCCTTATGTAATGTGGTGTACAAAATTATTTCCAAAGTGATCGCTAATAGACTCAAGCCCCTTCTTCCTGCTCTCGTCTCAGAGGAGCAAATTAGATTTGTGGAAGGAAGACAGATTCTCAACAACATCATACAAGCTCACGAGGTGGTACACTCTCTTAAGAGCAATAAGCAAGCTGGTATGATCATGCAGCTTGACCTAGCGAAAGCTTATGATAAGCTAAGCTGGTCTTACATTAGGGTAGTGCTAAGAGCTTATGGCTTCGACCACAACTGGATAATATGGGTTATGGCCCTTGTATCCACGGCTAGCTTCTCCATTCTGCTTAATGGCTCTCCCTCTAGAACCTTTATGCCTTCTAGGGGTCTCAGACAAGGGGATCCGCTCTCCCCCTTCCTCTTTGTTCTCGTGATGGAAGGGTTAGGTAGAGCGATCAAAATGGAAAATGTTGAAGGAAGAATCCAAGGTCTGAAACTTACTCCAGATGGCACTGCTTCTACTCATCAACAATTTGTGGATGACACAATGCTGCAGGGTATTCCCACGGTCAAGGAAGCCAAAGCTTTCAAACAAATCCTGAACGAATTTGCTTTGGCTGCTGGTACAGAGGTAAGCCTTAACAAATCAAAGGTTTTCCTTTTCAACACTGACTGTGCTATTCAGAGGAACCTCACTAGAATTCTCGGGTTTCAAAGGGATCAGTTACTTCCAAGTACCTTGGAATGCCTCTTACGGACAAACCTCTAAGCAAGGGAGTGTGGGAGCCTGTAACTAATAAAATTTAGGACAAAGTCAGGAAATGGACCTACAGATATTTGAGTTTGGTGGGGTGTCTTGTGCTTACAAAGGTTGTCCTGCAGGTTATACCCATTTTCATGTTTTCAGCTCTTCCTGCTCCTAAAGGAGTTATGCAACAAATCAGGAGTATTCAATGAGATTTTCTTTGGGGAAAAGGGGAAGAGAAAAATAGTGGGCTTTGGTAGCTTGGGATAAGCTCTGCAAACCTAAGACCCATAGTGGTTTGGGGCTTCATGACCCTAAAACCCTCAGCAGAGTTTCGGGAGCCAAACTTTGGTGGAGGTGGCTCAAGGAATCGGCAACCCCTTGGGCCAAGCTTTGGAAACAAAAATATGCAAATAATTGGCAGGAGAGGGATCATATCTGAATGTCAGGGCTCATCAAGGGCTCCCACATTTGGAACCTTTCTTGGGAGAATAGAGCCATTGTCCAGCAACATAGTTTTTGGGAGATCCGAGCGGGGAACCTTGCACGGTTTTGGGAGGATAACTGGCAGCAGGAACCAAATTTGTTTAGAGAAGAACTAACCGCTCTCAAGAATGACACTGACAACAAAGGTTTACTTATGGTAAGTGACTTCTGGGATCAGGTAAGGGACAATGGTAAATGGAGAATGTGGAAGGATCTTGGTTATAGTGAAGAGAGTCCTTTGAAGGCCCAGGTGGATTCTCTTGCTCTTGACTTGGAACAGAGGAAGATTTTGGTGTCATCCTCGTCTGACCAACTGAGATGGGGAAGAAACACCAAAGGAACCTTTAACCTCAAAGAAGCTAAACGAATGGCCCTAGGTTTTGATTATCAAAACCCTGATCAGGTTTGGAAGGACCTTTGGCAGAACCCGCAATGGATGAAAATCAAGTTGTTTATGTGGTTGGTTCAACAAAAGAAAATTATCACATGGGAGAATCTTCTGAAAAGGGGATTTGTTGGCCCATCCAAATGCCATCTATGTGGCTTACAGGAGGAGATGATGGAACACTTACTCAACCTCTGCCCATTCACCTCTACCTTGTGGGATTGGGCAGCCTCAGTCTTCACGCAAACTGACAGGGACAGACTTAGAAATACCAACACTATGAAGAATTGAATGAAAGACTTCTCAAGCAATGAAATCATAAGCTTGGACTCTGGTTCCAGGCTTTATTATCTGGGATGTCTGGAAAGAACGCAATGGCAGGATTTTCAAGAACAAAATAGGCTCGACCCAGAACATCATTGCCCAAATATTACGACAGCTCAAAGATACAGTTGGAGCCCTTATGTGGAAACTTCCTGAGAACCCTCCTTCACCCCAGGATGCTCAGATACTGCTACAATTGGGTCTCCATTCTCTAGTTCCCCAGGGCACTGACAAGGGTGTGAGAAAAACAACTGTTGGTAAAGATATCTGGCAGCCTCCTCCTCATGGTTTTTTGAAAATCAATATAGATGGAGCCTCTAAGGGCAACCCAAGGATGGATGGATTTGGCGGTGTCATAAGAGATGAGCAAGGGCGCATAAAGGATATCTTTCTCAGTCATTTGGGGACTGCCACTAATAACATGGCGGAGATCATGGCCTTAGAGCAATGCCTGGAAATCTTGATTGAGTCAAATTTACACAATGCCATCATTGAAGCTGACTCTGAATCGGTCATTAATGCGGCCAAGAAGATGTGTAATGGAAAGACACCTGGAAAAGTGTCGAAAGATGGAGGCTATTGCATGTCTTTTAGCGTATTCATTCCCACTTGCAAACCCTAAGAACTATCGGCTTCGTTCATGTGCGCAGAAAAGCTAATATGTTAGCTGATCGTCTGGCGAGTGAATGAGTGCTATGTAAGGAAAGCTATATTAGGTATGATTGGGATTCGACACCCTCGGGTAAACTGCGTGATGACTATCAATGATAGGCGACCAAAGATATGGAGTACTTCAAGACCATAAGTGATGAGCAGGAGGAAGACTAGCGGAAGTAGGAGAGTGTTGCAGTAAATCCTAACAATCGATCCCACAATCAATGTTTAAGTCAGAGCTAACTATAGGGGATGAGTATTTGGTAAACAACGGGTTAGTTGAAAGGCCGCAAACCATAGGTTTTGATGGCCTTCGTTATCGAATGGCTATCGGGTTTGAAAATGATCGAAGGTTAAGTCTACAAGCGGACCCGAAGATTTATAGATCAATGGTTTATAATCTTTATCGGCTCCATAAAGCGGGTAAATGTCGCGCTAGTTTCCAATCCGATATCATTGAGGACCGTCGGATCAAAAGGGGCTTGATCAAATGGATATCGAGTTTTAAAAGTGATCGGAGGTTAAGTCTTAGAGTGAACCCGAATTTTTATAAACCAATGGCTTATAATCCTTATCAGATCCGTGAAGTGGGTAAGAGTCGTGCATGTTTCTGGTGCGATATCATTAAGGACCGTCGGATCATTTGAGTTCTTGATCGAAAGGATATCGGGTTTCAAAATGGGCAGAGGTTAAGTCCAAGAGCAGACCCGAAGTTTTATACACCATTAGTTTATTTTCTTTGTCAGCTCCGTAAAGCGGGTAAGGGTCGTGTAAGTTTCCGATGTGATTTCTTTAAGGACTGTCGGATCATTGGGGTTCTTATCGAATGGCTATCGGGTTGTAAAATGGTCGGAGGTTTTATGTGTAAGGTTTTGGGTTTTGTTGACCCTGTTGACTGTTAATCATCAACGGGTCTGTCTTTTGTTGGTCTTTACACTTGTAAAGACATGTACCATATGTAATATTTTTTTCGGTTAATTGAAGGCTCCACTCTTACTTGACCAAAAAAAAAGTATCGAATTGTTGAATTGCCAAATTGTCACTAAGATTTCCAAATTCGAACATGATTCTTGGCCACATAACCACATTAGTAAACTTTCATTGATAGACCATGTTAAAAACATGTTTAATCATAAAAAATATAAGAAATCCATCATAATTAATCACAGGATAGAAGAGATTCATTTAGTGGAAGTTGATGGTGTAATGCTACGATAAGTATCTTAAATGCGAGAATATGGCTCATGAATAGAGTCTTTATATGCTGATTGATATGACATATTCAGGGCCCAACAAAAGGATTTTGTGACCTTCAAAGAGGCTTTTACATAGTTATTTGTTGACATCAAGGCCATAACCCACAAGTTATGCTAATACTAGATTTATATAAAGGATTACATGAAACATGTTCCATAGCCTCAATGAAGGAAATATTAGAAAATTATGGAGCTTGTATGGGAAGCGTTGAAAAAATTATTAGATGTAGCATTTACCTATCTTATTTTCAATAGAAAATGGATTTCACCTTCTGTAGCATTTCATAAGAAAAAGAACAAAAAAAAATGGAGGGTGCATACCAACTATACATAATTCAACAAAGTTCATTTCCCCTCACCCTTCATTGATCACGTCCTTAAGAATTGTTCTAAGAAATGGTACTTTATATTTATGATAAGTTTTCCATAATAAAGCTAAGTATAAATTGCCCTTAAGAATCATGATTTAATTACCTTTACTTTCATGAACCTTCATTTATAACATGCTACCATTTAAATTGTGCAATGTAATATCAATCACCTTGCAAATATTAATAATCAACACATTTACAAAATTCCTCATAGATTTCATAAAAGTTTATACTTAGATGATTTTACTATCTTTGAGGATACGTTCAACAAAGCTTTAATAAATACTTGACAAATATTCAAGGATATCTAGATAGTCTTGTGCCATAGAAACTGCAAATTGCTCAAGTCATGGCAAGTGATTCCTGACCATGTCATTTCAAAGATTAGAATATGTTAGAACTTGCAAACACGCAATTAATTAAAATCTCAATTTCACCAACTAAACTCAAGGAAGTGCATGCCTTTCTAGGGCGAGTTGGATATTACTAAATATCCATCAAATATTTTAGCAAGCTAGTCACTCCTCTTAATGCATTGTTAGTGAAAATGAATTGTTAGACCAAATCAATGAATGTGATAATGTAATTTTTAAATTCAACAAAGACTTATTCATGCTCCCATATAAGGTAGCCTACTTGGACTTGTTCATATGAAGTTATTGAAGCATACTTGAGAGAAAATGGGTTCAAAATTAAAGATTACATGTTGGACCTCTATGTAACAAGCCTAGATATCCATTCTCTCTGAAGGATGATTTTGTAGAGGAATAAATTCTCATAGTACAGTCACCAATAAAAATTATGTGATGTGGGTGGGTAAGGCAATGGGAAGTGTTTATCAAGATCTCTAGATGATACTAAGTCTCTCAAAGTAGAGGTTCATTGGTGAAAGACAATTTAAAGATTAACAAATGATTATAACAAATATTTGGAGTAATGTTGATGAATGAAATTTTATTTGAATAATGCTAGTTTAAATATTTTTTTAAAGTCACAACTCTAGAACACAATGATTGTTATCTCACTTATTTTTATTTTATTGCATCTCTTGAATACTCGTATGTTTAGCATTGCGTTTCATGGTGATTTTTTACAAGAACATATAAAAATAATATGTTGAAAATTGTATATTAATAATTCTTTTTTGAAATTAGGCACCATTAGGGGAATTTTGAGGTCTAAAATGGGCCTTGTAAGAAAAATCTACAAAAAAAAAAAAAAAAAAAAAACTTTATAAGAACCAATAGGATTCAAGATGATGATGTCAACCGTGAGGGATGATTCACCATTTTTGAAGTAAAAAGTAAAAAAAAAAAAATAATAATAATAAAACTACTTTTTCAACTCGTATGTTCAACTTATCTCCCTAATGTTTTACTCAAATTTCGAGTGGGAGTACTTGTGGGATGCAAAAATTAATTCCTCATCCAAGGAGTACCCATGTTGCATACTTTCAATGGACCCTGCTATACGAAAAATGAGAAATACATGAAAAAACGTGTTTGCAATCACATTTTCCACGTATTTCTGATTTTTGTATAAAAGAGTCTATCGAAGGTATGCAACATGGGTACTCCTTGGATGAGGAATAAAATTTTACATCCAACAAGTGTTTCAGCTCAAAATGGGTACTCCTTGGATGAGGAATAAAATTTTACATCCAACGAGTGTTTCAGCTCAAAATTTGAGTAAACCCATAGGGAGATAAGTTGAAAATATGTGTTGGAAAAATAGTTTTTCTTTTTTCCCTCTAAAATTTGTTGACATATTATAATCTTATTTTATTATTTCCACTATTATTTAATGACTTCCTTAGGAGACCCATTTTAGACCTCAAAATTCCCCTAATGTTTGCATTACATCAAATGAGGATTACGCAAACCAAAATTTCTCTACTACTAGTATTCCCGAAGGGAAACAAAACCAATAACACGAGTTCAAATTCTTGAGGTTGCTAAGACCTCATATAACTATAAAATAATGTAAACATAAATTTGTAAAAATAGGATGGTTTTGTCAGAGCTTGACAAACATCGAAATGAGAAGAAGAAAAAAGACTACTAGTGCTGAAAGAAAATGACCAATGAGTCAAAACAAATATTAGGTAGAATATATAGGTATCCACATTGGCTGGTCACAACCATCATCTGAGGAGAAGGAGGTGTTGGCTGATTTTCTGGCTAGAATGACCAACTTGCATTCTATACAATCATTTTTTTCCTTTAGCTTTGCTAATTTGATATAATTGTCTTGTTTAGTACTCATGTACCTCCCTATGCCACCTACAATATTCAAATGCCATCTAACCTTGTGAACTTCATGCAATGATTGATGAATTGATGGGAGTGCATGAAATGCACCAAGGATAGTGGGAGTCATAGCCCACCTTTCATGTGAGTTGGCATCATATTGAAAGGAAGAAGGGGGTACACTCACTTCTAGGGACCTTTCTTAGGGGACTGTGTCCTTCATAGCCAAATCTTGATAGTGAGTTTGAATGGCTTTTGGAATGTCCTCACTCCAATCCATGTCAAGGAGATGAGTTGTTATAATGAGACCAAAATTGGCTAACTTGTCATCCAATTTGTTTCATTCTCTGCAAACATGAGAGAAGAGGGAATTTGTAAGTTTTTCTAGGAGTTTTGTGGTGTTACCTATTCAAACTTTCAACCTTCAACTCTTACATACTTTGGGAGAATTTGATATAAATTGGATTTTGTAGAAGATATTGATAATGGTCTTGGAATCTTCCTCAGTAACGAGTTCAATGACATTTTTTTGTGGATGGAAATTGAGAAACCCTGCTCTAGTGTCTATATTTCAAAAAAATAGTTAGTGTTGAAGGCCATGAAACCTGCATAAACATGTAGAATCGTCCCATTAGCATTAAGAAAGAATCCACCATAGCTTACTTGGCTTGGATTTCCTTTCAAGGGCTTGTCAAAGTTAAGTTTGATGAAGTCCTCCAAAGGTGGGGACAAAAAGGAAGTGATAAAGATAAGAAATTGCGGATAGAGGGAGTTTTACATAAAGAATAGAGGGAGATACTCAGTTTTGGTTTGAATGACTTTTTTATGTTGATTACATTCCCAATATTTGGGGGACCAGTGAAGAAAATAAATTATTTCCCTTATTTTATTTAGGATATCTTGCCAAAGAAAGTCTGTGGAGGCCCTGGTATTCTTAAATTTTCATCTGTTACGCTCCTTACAAATATCCCATAGGATGAATTCTACGATGAGTTTCCATGTTTTGTTGACAATGGGATTAGTAAAAGGGGATTCATGCCAGAATCATAGAGTGGAAAGGGCATTACTTCATATTCTATTGGTTTGTTTAAAGAGCATAGCAATATGGTCCCATATAGAAGCAAAGAAGCTATAATTGTTGAGAACATGATTAACATTTTATGAATTAGAGAAACATATAAAACATATTGAGGGTTCTTTAAAACCACAACTCTGAAGCTTGTCCCATGTCAATTTTTTGTTCCATCATAGAAGCTACATAAAAAGAGTGATTTTGGCCTAGTGTTTGAGATTCCATTGTTTATACCATTTTCCTTGATCATCCTCATTTTTGTTTCTTGTCAGAAGGCTACAGGATTTAGAGGGGTTAAAATTTCTTGAAGGATGATAACCCCAATGAAGAATATCATTTCCCTCTTGAACCACAATTCTTTTGTTTGTTAATTCTTACTTGATAATTGTGCTTTAATTTTGGGTGGGAGGCTTAATACATTCCTCACATGAATTTCAATTGTACCATTGGGATGTGTAGGGGGATGATTCCCAATAATGTGTAACTAAGATTTTCCCCTTGGAGATGAGGGAGTCCCTAAGTGGGAAAAGTTGTTCATTCTTAGCTAATTTTGGCCATTGATGTCATGAGTCATGCCAAAATATTCCATTGTTCCCATTTCTGATTTCCCAAAAACTATGCTCCTGGACATGATATTTTTTGCTCTAAGAATCATTCCAAATATGAAAATTGTTGAAGTTGTATGCCATTCTGATGAGATAAGATTCCTGGGTATTAGGACATACTACGTTTCCACATTTTTCTCCATAAAGCCTCTAGGTTTTTTTATCCATATCAACCAAGTTTTAGCACTTTAGACTCTGATAAGTATATCTAGATCACAGAGACCAATGCCTCCTTTTCTCAGATGACATATTTTGTTACATGCAACTAGAGTCCAATTTCAATCTCTTTTGGCACCCCCCAAAGGAATTTGTGTTGAATATTTTTGATCTTTTTTCTAAACTTTTTGGGGGATTCCATTTGTGAGAGAAGATAGGTACTACACATGCTCCCCAACTTGAAACTCCTTAAATGCCCTACGTTGTTCTACATAACTCTTCTAATGGTCATGTGTTTCCTTTAGATTCTTCTTTATAATCTGCATTTCATGTTCCATTTCTTCCAACATATCTGGTCCAATAAGTACCCTGTTCACTGGATCACTCCAGCTGATGGGAGTATTACAACTCCACCCATACAATGTGTCAAACATAATCATCCTTAGTGACTCCTGATAACCATTGTTGTAAGCAAACTCGACTAATGGAGGGCACTCCTCCCATATTCTTTGCTAGTGCATGACATACATCCTCAGCATATCCTCCAGAATCTTGTTGAACCTCTCTGTCTGTCCATCTATCTGTGGATGATAAGTTGTATTGAAGGCCAACTCTGTCCCCAAACCTTCAAACAACTCCTTCAAAAACTTCGAAGTGAACTTAACATCCCTGTCTGACACAACCTTCTTCAGAACACCATACAATCTCATGATCTCCCCGATGAAGACTTATGCCACCTCACTAGATGAATGAGTAGTCTTCACTGGAATGAATTGAGCTACCTTGCTCAACCTATCGACCATAACCATGATATAATCATGTTGCCTTGATGTCCTCGAAAGACTTGTAATGAAATCTATGGAAATGACCTCCCATTTACATTCTGGAATCGGAATAAGCTGAAGCAACCCACTTGGATGCTTACGTTATGCTTTCACCTGCTGACAGTCCAAACATCTAGCAACAAACTCTGCTAATTCCTTCTTCAGATTAGGCCAGTAGTAGAACTTGTTCATTGTTGTCAATGTCTTATGATATATTGGGTGACTTGAATATGGTTTGACATGAAACTCCCTCAAGATAAGCTTCTTGAGCCCACTGTCATTTGACACATAGATCATGTTTCTGAATCTAACCAAACCATATGTTGTGAGATGATAGTCCACATCTTGATCACATGTACCTTGTTCTAACATGTGCCTAAGCTCTCTGTACCTATCATCCTGTTGTCCAGCCTGTAAGGTCTGATCCTATAAATCTATCCCATACAAGCTCACCGCTACAACATGGTTCATATGAACCCTTCTACTTAGAGCATCTACAACCCTATTCGCCTTACCCTTAATGTATCAGATTTCGAAGTCAAACTCATTGATTATATAGCCTACCTGGCATTCAGATTCGGTTGGTCAAATAGATATCTCAACCCACTATGATTTCTCATCAATTCAAACCTCCTATCAAGAAGATAATGCCTACACATCTTCAAGGCATGAATAATAGTTGCTAACTCGGGATCATGAGTCACATAGTTCTGCTCGTGCTCATTTAGTTTCTTGGACTCATAACACACCACTTGTCCCTCCTTCATCAAGACTCCACCAATTCCTCTTTTGCAAGAATCTATACACACCACGAACTCTTTATCCAGATCTGCAATCTTAAGAATTGGAGCATTTGTCAACAACTGCTTCAACTGCTCAAAACTAGTTGCACATTCCTCTATCCATTCAAATTTCTTACCTTTTCTTTGCAATAATCTAATAGGATATGTAGTGCATGAGAAGTTCCTGATGAATATCCTATACTAACATGCTAACCCAAGAATGTTTTGACCTCATCCACATTCATAGGAGTTACCAACTCCATGATAGCCCTTATATTTTATGGATCCACTGCTAGGGATTCCTTGGAAACAACATGTCCCAAGTAGTGTACCTCTGTCTAAAAGAAACTGCACTTGCTAAACTTAGCATACAATTGATGCTCTCTTACAAATCTCAATATTGCTGCTAAATGTTTGGCAGGATCTTCCTCATTCTTAGAATATATCAATATAGCATCAATAATTACAATCAACAACTTGTCCAGATAAGGACGCAATACACTATTCATCAAGCACATAAAAGTAGTTGGGGAATTAGTCAAACCAAAAAGAACCACAACAAACTCATAATGCGCATACCTGGTCCTAAACGAAGTATTGTAGATATCCTCTTTTTTTATATGTACCTGATGGTATCCTGATCTCAGATCAATCTTCGAGAACATTGTTGCTCCCTTCAACTGATAAAAAAAGTCATCAATCCTCAACAACGGGTACTTGTTCTTGATTGTCACCTTGTTCAGTTGCATGTACTCAATGTACAACCTGAGAGTACCATCCTTCTTCTTCACGAACAATAATGGTGCACCCCAAGGCGATACACTTGGACTAAAATACCCCTTATCAAGCATTTCCTTCAACTGCGACTTCAACTCTACTAACTTTGGTGTGCTCATCCTGTAAAGTGCCTTTGATGTTGGTGTTGCTCCTGGTACCAACTCAATATAAAAGTAAACTTCCCTATGGGGAGGTAACTTTGGATTCTCTGTTGGAAACACATCCTGAAACTGTTGTAATGCAGGGTACCTCTTGAAGATTTTTGCATCCTCAAAATCCTTTCCCTTGTCACTATAAATATGAACTGCAAACATTACACACCCTTTCCTGCAACTACGCTTAGCTGACATAGTTGTTACCATTCTAACTGATGTAGGCTTCTTCTTTCCCTACAAGATTTTTCTTTTCCCCATTATCATCCAAACACTCAATGGCCTTGTCATAATAATCTACTTTGGTCCTGTTAAGGTACAACCAATCCATACCCAAAAGCATATTATATGATCCCAATGGAAATACATTCAAATGTGTTGTTGTAGGCATAACATTCAGCTCAAATGCACAAGACTTTACCAAGTGATGAAGTCTTTTCTTAGTACTTGTAGCCAACTACACCAACCAATACTCTACATGCACTTATTTTCTCAAGCCACACTTATCCACTAGGTCAGGATTAACATAACTCTAATTAGATTCAGGATCAATCAAAATAGAAACAACTTGACCACGGAGCTTACATTCCTTCTTAATAATGGATATCTCGTGATCTTCCTGCTTGTTGTCCATATTCACATAAATCTGAGGACTGTTATGACCAACATCCCCAACTATTTGCACCTCTTGAGTGTTATAGATTTGAGACCTTCCACCCTGGTAAAATGGACAATCCTTTTTGCGATGATCTTTGCAATATATCCAACACTATAATGGTCCCGTACAATCACCTATATTATGTTGCTCTCTAGGCTGTGGCCCATGTCCCTTCTCTACTGCATGGAACTTCTTGTAAGGAGCAACATTTTCTTTCTGACTTGCATCTTGAGGTCTTCCCTGCATTGGTGGCCACTTCCCTTTAACTTTCTCATTGCCCTTCAAATCACGATTAGGATTAGCTTTGCACTTTGACTGCTCATAACAATGTTTCAACTTCTGGATGGCCTCCTCCAACAATCTGGGCTCATCAAACTCAATCTGGTCTTATATGTTGTTGACAACCCACTAATTAATCTTTGAACCTTATCCTTCGCATCCTTGAGGTAAGGCACATACCTCAATAGCTCCAAGAACTTGTTAGTATACTCATCATCTGCCATAGAACCCATCTGCAGCTCATAAAATCACTTAGATATGTCATCATAGTACCTCTCTGATAGGTACTTCTTCTTGAAGAGTCTCTCAAACTCATCCCAAATGAACTATTATTCTCAAATACCCTTGACATTCTTCACATATTCCCACCAAATGTCTACTTTCCCTTTAAGACTGAAGGTAACTATTTTTGCTTTCATGTTCTCTGAGTAGTTATGCAATCTGAATAATTTCTTCATCCCAAGCAACCATGCCTCTAAATATTTTGACTTCTTCATCTCTCCATCGAATGTAGGAGGATTGACTTTCTTGAACTCCCCAGGCAATTACTCACTCCTCCTATAAGTATAAGGATGGTGATGATGGTGATGATGGTGATAATTTCTCCTTGATGAGGAACTAGAATGATACCCATACATACCAGTCCTCCTATCAGGTGTATCCAATGATCTGCCACCTCTGACTGTATCCCCTTTATCCAACTTGTATCCGGACCGAGACCTGCTACCATAGGCTCCATTAGTTTTCTCTTCCTTCTCTTGACCAATCGTCAATTGTCTCTATCTCTGTAAATCTGACAAGCTTTGACGAATCACTACATTGACTTATGCCTTTTTTTCGTGAGCCCTTGCAAGTCTTTCCTAAGCCTCAACTAACCTGTCATTTTTTTCTTTGCAACTTCTAATCTCTACCCTCATACTCCTCAATGTATCCGCTATACCAGGTGAATACTCATCTCCTTGTTTCCCAACTGATCTATATGGAGAGTCACTGGAACTATATTCTACCATTTTCCTCGTCATCTTTGATTCTCTTCTTCCTGCAAGTAGGCCATGTCAGATAAACTAAATAGATACCAAAATCAAAACCATGCCTCAATGATGTTCAAGGGATGCTTATCTCATCTACAAAATGATTCCACATTAACATGATACATATATAATCATAATCATATAAATATAAAAACATCATGCATGACCATACCAAATGTATACCATTACCCCATGCATGACAACCATAACCTTGAAAACATCAGATTTTACCCAAAGAGAGTGCAACCCGCTCTGATACCACCCTATAACCACCTCCTCCCACATTTACCCACTTTCAACGGTTTGTCTGATGTAAACATGAGCTGAGGGTCACTATGATAAGACTCAACCTCCTATATGAACTTAAGGAAATTGAGTCGACAACTTAAGACCTTACTGACTTCACTTAGGTGTTACAGGACCTCCAAGGGCTACCCAACCCCTCCAGGTATCCAATCCATGAGGTAACTCTCTTTTTTACTGCCTGGAATCTTAGTCACTCCCTTAACAAGGCCTCCAAGGGAATTTAAGCCTCCAATCACTCCCATAGGCATGCTTCTTAGTGACTATGGACTTTTCAAGTCAATTTTGTGTCAGCAACCCCGAATTCTGAGCCACTTTTTCAAGGCTAGGACTCAAGCCTCTGCCCAAAACTCAATGAAACTTCCAAAAATTATGAATAACATAGAAATAAAGCTTCTAAACCAAAAACTTGAACAAGGACTTGACCTGACCCCTCCCCACTAGGACATGCATTCCATCAAAGACATGGTAAAGATGCAACCTACAGGTCATGAATGCATATCTGAATATAAGGATCTGAAACTTATCTAAGGCTTAGCAAGAAGGACTAATGAATTCTCAAAATAGTTGTCGTAACACTAATTAGGTCATTCATTCATTAACCATACATTCATTACTCAAAATGTGATAAGAGACATACTTAAATTTGTCATATAACCATGCTTATAACTAGCATATAACCATGTAGATAACAATGATAGAACATCCATTAGAGCCACATAATAACAAGTATAATTATTGATCAAAGACTAGAGGAACTTAGCTCTTATTAACCTTATGAAAAATCCAACCAAATCAGGGACTTCCATGTACCACCCGACCATAGATTGGGTTGAACCAAATCTTTCTTTCAACCAATCACCCTCGTGCCATATTCCAAGCATGAATGTGGGATCTCATGGGATAAACCAATCCATAAACAACCAAGGGAATCTATAGGTTAAACCACCTCCAACCTCACCATACCATTATCTCACCTAAACCAGTCACGATATCACAAAACTAAACCAAGCTTGGATACCTCAGAATTCCTTCACCATCCCTTGAGGAATTTTCTTGTCTCCACCCACCTGTTGAGGGCTTCCCAAAGAAAACCATCTCCACCCCCAACCCTTGGGATTTTCCTGAGATCACCTCACCTGGATCCAAAACATTCTGACAATCCAAAGCTGAACCAAGAAAGAATCCCATCACATCATGCCTATCCAAAAATGGCAAGACAAGGTTAAAACCATTGTCGAATCCTGGAAAAACCCATGCCAATGATAGAAAATGAACCAAATACACACATGCACATACCATGCATGCCAAAACCAGCTAGGAAATAATGCATGCAACTTGTTACCTGCAAGTATTCTTGTTGAAGCTACTTGATCTAACCTTTCCTTGATTGATCCTTTCTCTCCTTTGTTTTCCTTTTCCTTCCTTTGCTTTACTTGTCCTTCCTTTTCTTGCTTGCTTTCCTTATCCCCTTGGTTCTCTTCTTCTCTCTGAAACTAATTCCAAAACAAAACTAACAAAAGGCCCCAAATTGATTCTCTTATGTCTTTCTATTGTTGATGCCTCTAATTTCTTCATTTTACTTAATTTTCCTTCAATTTCCTCCTCACATGCAACCTTTGACCTTTCACCTCCCTTTTCTCCTAATATCCTTTATTTGCATAAATAAAATGTGAATAATGTCTTATTGCATTTTCAAAGCCTTTTCCATTGCCTTTGCCAATTTCACCTTAGCCATAATAAACAACAAGCAATGTGCACTAGGATATTTTTCCCAACATTCAACTTGGAATATGTGTCCCATGACCTTGGTATTATTTTGCCTTTGTTAACTTTATTACATGAAATTTTAACCCAACATTGTTACAGTGGTGTTGATGTTGTACTAGGAGTCCAATGGTTACAATCTTTGGGGACGATAGCATTTAATTTTCAAGAACTTTTCTTGAAATTTGTTTGGGAAGGAAAGGAACTTTAATTAAGGGGTATTGCAAGGAAACCAAGAAAGATAATCATCTCCAATGGCATGACAAAGCTTCTGAAGAAAGAACAACGGGGCATAATTTCACAATTATGCTCACTAGAAGTTCAAACATTGAAATAATATATTTCTCCAGATCCCTAAAAAGTCTTGGACAATCATTCAAAAGTATTCGAAACTCCCAGAGGACTCCCACATTTTCATGACCATGATCATGCTATTCATTTCATTCCAAGAAGTGTTCCTACAAACATCAGACCTTACAAATATCCCTATGCCCATAAGAGTGAAATTGAACATATGGTTACAGAAATGCTAGAGGCTGGTATAATTCAACCTAGTCAAATTCCTTTCTTTGCCCCAGTAGTATTGGTGCACAAGAAGGATCGATCATGGCATATGTGTCCAGATTATAGGGAGCTCAACAAGATCACCATTAAAGATAAATTTCCCATTCCTATCATTGATGAATTGTTGGATGAATTACATGGGACAATTTACTTCACCAAGTTGGATCTTCGTTCAGGATATCATCAAATTAGAATAACGAATGAAGACATTCTGAAAACAACATTTAGAACTCATGAGGGTCATTATGAATTTTTGGTCATGCCTTTTGGCCTTACTAATGCACCTTCAACATTTCAAAGTTTGATGAATTCCATTTTCAAACCCTTCCTTAGAAAATTTATGTTAGTATTTTTTGATGATATACTAATCTACAACAAGTCTTGGAAGGATCATGTTCAACATGTTGACAAGGTGCTCAAATTGTTGGAGGAGAAATAATTATATCTAAAAACCTCCAAATGTTTCTTTGGAGTACAGGAGGTTGACAGGTATTATCACAAGTTTGTTAAGAATTATGGGAGAACAACAGCACCTCTAACAATGTTACTGAAGAAAGACATGTTTTCTTGGACTCTGGAAGCAACTAAGGCCTTTGAACATATTATAAAGGCAATGTGCCAAGCACTGGTCTTAGCTACACCAGACTTCATAAAAACATTTATTGTGGAATGTGATGCCTCAGGAAATGGAATTGGTATTGTTTAATGCAAGAAGGAAGACCCATTTCTTTTGAAAGATGTCCAATCAAAGGAAAGTATTTACACAAACCTATTTATGAAAAGGAAACGTTGGGCGCAATACTACATGCACTAAAGAAATAGCGGAATTACCTAATGGGAAGACACTTCAAGGTAAAAACACATCATGAAAGTCCTAAATACTATTTGGAACAAATGTTATCTTCAGAAGAGCAACAAAAATGGGTCACAAAGATGTTGGGTTATGACTTTGAAATCATCTACAAAAAGGGAAGCAAAATCTTGCTGCTAAAGAACTCTCAAGAAAGGATGAGGATAGGGAAGCAAAATGTTGTTGTGGATGCACTCTCAAGAAAGGATGAGGATGTGGAAGCATTGCTTTGTGCCATTTCTATTATCCAACCTGATTTGATAACCAGAGCAAGGGATGAATGGAAGAATGACCAAGAGGTGTGGACACTCATTCAAAATTTGCAACAAGATTCCAGTACATCTAATACATTTAGCTAGAAATTTGATTTATTATGGTACAAAGATCACTTATATCTTTGTAAGAATTCCCAACTCAAGAAAAAGATTCTTTTCGAATTGCATACCTCCCCCTTAGTAGTGCACTCAGGATTTTTAAAAACTTACCATAGGGTCAAGATGGATTTTTTTTGGGATGGCCTTAAATCTGATATTCAGAAGTTTGTGGCAGAATGTTTGGTTTGCCAACAAAATAAAGTTGATACAATTAATACCCTAGGTCGGTTACAACCTTTAGACATTCAAAATTAGTGTTGGAAGGAGGTATCAATGGATTTTATCATAGGTTACCCAAGTTTGAAGGAAATAGTGTCATCATGGTGATAGTTGATAGACTTACCAAGTATGCACACTTTCGTGTATTATCTCATCCTTTTAAAGCCGGTATAGTTTCTATTTCATTTAAGGAAACAATTCAAAAGCTACATGGAAACCCATAGATTATTGTAAGTGACAAAGATCCCAGTTTCACTGGAATTTTTCTAACGGAATTATTTTCTTGACTTAGTACTCAATTAGCTCATAGCTCATCTTATCATCCTCATTCTTATGAGAAAACTAAGATAGCAAACAAATGTTTGGAAGGATATCTTTGTTGCTTTGTATCTAATAAACAAACACAATGGGTCAAGTGGTTACCTCTAGCTAAATGGTGGTATAACCCTTCCTTCCATATTGTAGCAAAAATGACGCCATTTATGGCACTTTATGGATATCATCCACCATCCATCACATCATCTTTAAGAAAAAGTTCTAAGGTTCAAGAAGTGGAAGATCACATCGAGCATCAACAATAAGTTCTCTAACTCTTAAAGGATAATCTCACTTTGGCGCAAAATCGAATGAAACAATAGGCAAATCAAAATCACAGTGAAAGAAGTTTTGATATAGGTGATTGGGTATTTTTACGACTACAACCATACAAACAAATGTCCCTCAAGGAAGCTAAGAAGGATAATAAATTACCACCCAAGTATTATGGTCCTAACAAGGTTTTGCAAAATATTGGTACTATGGCATACAAATTGGAGTTGCCTGCATTTTCTCGAGTACACCTAATTTTCCATGTTTCATGCTTAAAGAAGGTTATCAGTGAGAAGCTCCCAATTCAAATAGTGTTACCAGAACTTGATGAAGAAGGAAAAATTGGATTTGAGCTTGAAGAAGTCATGAAAACAAGAACCCGATAACTACGAAATTGATTAATTTCAAAGTATCTCATTAAGTGGAAGAACTTACCCGTTGAAGATTCCACATGGGAGGAAGAGAATTTTATACATAATCATCCATAACTACTCAAGCATTGAGGGCAACACTTTTTTGAAGGAGAGGGGCATGTTAGGTCCCTATAATACTAGTGTATTCCCCTTATTGTTATTGTTAGTGTATCCTCCTATTGTTATTGTTGTGCCCATGTATCACCCATGTTGTTATTATTGTGCCCCATAGAAGCCCATTATTGTTATTGTTGTGCCCTTACATTATTATTGTTATGTAGGCTCTGATTATATTATGACCCCTTATACTCCTATATATACCAAGGAAATCCTATCATTTGAATCATCCAAGAATTGTTCATTTATGTAATGTAAAGGAGGTTTCCCACTTGAAGAGGCTAATTTTTAAGTCGTTGATTTGTCTTTTTTTCTATTTTGTGAGTTGGTTGCATAACTCCTACAACCTCAAGTGACTTTGGAGCCATTTGAGAAGTGCCGCATGGATTTCATTGGGCCAATTGATCCCCATTTTGGAAAAAGAGGTATATCATTCTGTGCACCAATTACTTGACCAAGTGTGTTGAAGAAAATGTAGTAAAGGTAGAAACTAAGAATAAAGTGGTTGAATTTCTAAGGGAAACCATCTTCTACAAGTTTGGTTTTCTGAGGGAATTGGTCAATGGTCAAGGGGCACAGTTCACCTCAAATTTTATTGAAGACATTATGGAGCAGCACCACATCAAAAACAAGAAATCCACTACCTATCACCCTCATGCAAATGGAAAGTGGAGGTCACAAATACAGCCTTGGAGAACATTTTGACCAAGGTTGTCAGCAGCAACAGAAGGGATTGGGCAGACTGACTTGTAGAGACCGCTTGGGCCTACAATACCACCTAGAATACCACCACTAGATTAACCCCATTTGAGCTAGTTTATGAAAATAAATCCATGTTGTCCAAAGAGTTTGAGTACAATACCTTAAGGGTGGCAGCATGGTTGGATTTAGACCTCACTACAGCACAACTAGAAGGGTTGCTCTAGCTCAATGGTTTGAATGAGTTTAGATTGCAAGCTCTCATGCACACTAAGGTAGTCCAACTACATAGGAAGATTTGGCATGATAAATGCATTAGGGAGAGAGCCTTCCAAGAGGGTGATTGGGCCCTTCTGTATGATTCAAGGTTTAAATATTTCAAAGGGAAATTGATGACAAGGTGGTTGGGCCCCTATCTAGTGGAAAAGTGTTATGAAAATGGATTTGTCCAAGTAAAAACAATTGATGAAGGGATTCCATTGATTGTTAATGGTTACTGGTTGAAGTTATACAAGAAGCCTCCATCAAAAGAGGAATTTACTAGCTCAATATGTAAGGAGTTGAATGTAATTTGGGGCCTCAAAACTGTTAGTTCATCTAGCCTCTGATCAACAAAAGAAGGTAACAAAAAAAACTAAAACAAAAAAAACAAAACTAAAAGGCTTAGGCAAAAAACTCCATGAGGCACCTAAAGCCATCTATAGGGTTGAAAACTTTCATGAGGCACCTAAGGCCAACTCTAGGGTTTAAAACCCCCATGAGGCAACCCAAGAGAAGAAAAGAGAAAAATAAATAAAAAGATTCCCAGGTGAAAACCTCCTTTGAGGCACCTAGGGCAGGTCTGCAGATTGAAAACCTATTTAGATGAAACCTACAGGCCTAAAACAAAAAACAAAAAAATAGAGAAAAAATAGAAAAAATGTAAAAAGAGAAGGAGAAAGCACCATAGAGGTAAAGGAGCCCTTACATTAGTTCTACTAACAAGTTTTTTTGCAGGGTTCTAATCATGGTCAAAGAATAAAATCCAAAGGAAGGAGGGGGTCCACATCTCATATTTCAACCTCCCAAGCTAGCCTCCTACATTTCCTTCATCACTCAATCCATCTCCCTACATTCCTCCATCATTAGAAAACTCATCTCACTCAATTTTTCCTCAACCCTGCGGTGTTATAGGATTGTCCTTAAATGCTACAGGATCGACCAGAATCGCTACAGGATTGAGATAAACATAGGAAAAGGGGTCATATATCATATTTTGCTTGGGGGAATGAAAGGAGAGGTTCACCACACCTCAATCATCTTTCATCCACTTCATTTAACCATTTTTCCATTCAAAACTTCACCTCTTTTCATAAATAAATAAATAAAAACTCCATTTCCACCACTTTTTCACAAGTTTTCACCACCACCAAAGTTTCCAGTCCCTGTCAATAGGCTCACCATGAATTATCCAAGCTTCTGATTGTATTTCATGAAGAAATTTTTGATTTTGGAAGGATTTGTGTGACTGCTACAAGAAATGATCCAATCCTGTAGCAGCGTACACAAACCCTACAGAACCACTGTCGAAGACACCTAACAGCTCTAGAATGAAACCTTGACCATCCTGAAGCATTAAGAGACCATCAGTGAGATTTTGGGAAGCCACACCACTCATGACGAGCAACTGCAGATTCATTGATCACCTCTAACAACAATAGATTGATCCTTGAAGAACCCGCATCAAAATACTTCACTCAGTAGGGCACCTATCAGAGAATATTCATAAAAAATATATTTTGTGTAGAGAAGGACCAGTGCATGAAAAATAGCATGAAAGATAGCACCTCCAGAGGCCAACAAATCAATCATTGAAGCAACATGCAAGCATCAACAACAACTCGACATCACCAAGTTGGCTCAGGTGTGACACTCCTCACCTCTTCCTTTAAGTGCATAATGGTTCAAAAGCGTTTTTAATGAATGAGGGATGAATTTTATAGGTTGGAGGTGGCCAGTGAACTTGGCCACCCTCAGATAGTTAAAGTGGAGTTCACTCACCTTCCATGGAACATGGAAAAGTCAAAACAAAGGGGGTGATAATTATGAGGAGTGGGGCCCAACGGTCCAAAAAAGGAAATGTGTGTATGGTAAGTAGGGGCCAACTCACAAAGTGTGTTGAGCCCACTACCACAAGAGGAAATAAAAATGATAGGCTCGAGTCCATTTGTACCGAGAAGCTCATTCCCAAAATGGTTTGAGAGGCCCACTAAGACATCGAGATTTGAGCTACCTATGACCAAGGGTCCCATAAGGTGCTAAAGAGAAGCTACAAGGTAAACTAGTAGGTCCTATAGGATTTGAAGTAGGTGCTACAAGATCAGAGATAGTTGTTAGAAGATCAAGTAAATTGCTACAGAATTGTAGAGCAGTTGCTACAAGATTGGGCCAAGAGGGGAAAGAGGGTCTGAATTGACAAAACATTTCCTCCAAACACTCACAATCATGAAGAAATCACCTGGGGAAAGGCAAGTAGTTTTTTTCTCCTCACCTTTCATGGTAAAAAAAAATGAAATGATTTGGTGGAAATATTGCATGTACAAACAACCTGTAATAAACCGATGTTGAGTTGAATTTCTCTTAAAAAGTATTTTTTTTATATCTACGAGGCAAGGTGGTTTTAGAGATAGTTTACTTAAAATTTGGCATATAATTTTCCTCCCTTTAACTAGAGGAAGAGTGACAACCCTCTCACCCCTATCTTGAAACCCTCGGTTGCTCAAAACACAACCTTCACTAGAAACTTCTTTGAGAAACTTGATGAAGCAGCAATAGGAAACATGGAAGGGTATTTCAATTGAAAGGAGCCCACAGACACTAAAAAATACATCAACATCCTCTTGTTAGAGATATATTCCTAAGCCACCAATGGATGGGGTTCTTTGAAAAATTAAAGGGGTGTGATGATGATATAACCCATGAATTTACCATGACCCTTCACTCTCAAGGGGAAGACAATGCCACCATTTTGGTAAGGGGACTTGCCATTCATTTGAATGAAAATATCATTAGCATAGTAAAAACCATACATTTAGGAGTTAAATGGGGGCAAGGAGTATATGACAAAGGCCATCACATTCAAGAAAAATGTCTTCCTCCCTGAAGAGAATCCAGTTGAAGACAAGAATCGAATTAGAAGGGAAAACCTTCCTTAACCTTGTTATGAAGTGGCCTATGGCACCCTAAAGTACATATATTGTGAAGGAAGGTTCAGTGTTGTGTATGTCTATCAATTTAGACTAATCTATGAGCTGAGGTTCCAAACAGAGTTTCCCATCCCAAGCAGGCTCATTATCCCACATTTTCTCCTTTAGTCCATCATTGAAATGAGCCAGAGAGTGAGAGACGGGAAGCATCAGTACATTGCCCAGCATGGCATCAAAAGGATAATTTTTATGATGCCTTAAGTCACCACATGAGCATTATGTTATGGACTAATTTTGTGGACATGGATAGGAAGGCCTTCATTGATACACAAGCCCAATCTCTGACAAAACATGAAGAGACCACCAAATATGGCGGTTCTAAGGAAGAAGAAGAGGTTGAAGAAGTCAAGAAGAAGAAGTTGAAGAGAAGGATGAGGAAATTGAAGAAAAATCTAGAAAAGAGAGAAAGTAAAAGGAAGGGAAAACAAATGCAATACAAGAGACCCTCGAAGAGCCCTCTAGACCTTAGAGGAAGAGGAAACAAGAGAAATAGGTAAGCCTCTTAGGAGGGGATGCAAAACAAGAGGTGGATGCCACCCTAGAAGCCCTTATCACACCCATCAAACCGAAACAGAGGGAACGCAAGCAAGGTCCCTTATACTTCAAAAGGAGGAAAAGCACTGAGATCAAACAAAGGAAGCCTCAGCCTCCTTCAAGAGTCCCAACCACAATTGAGGAATCTATCAGCCACTGAGGAGGAGAATTGGGACATGGAAAAAGTAAAATTGAGGAAGTCATCTCCCTCAAAGCCAAGGGAAAGCATACTCAAACATACCAAATGTTAGAAAATTATATATTACGGAGCAATGGAACACATAAAATATTGCAGAAATATAAACACAGAAAACGCACAAAACAAGAGAGACACAGATATACGTGGTTCACCCAGTTTGGGCTACGTCCACCCCGAACAGCCAGTCCTTCCTTTCTATTATCCAGCAAAATGAAGAGACACAACCTACAGCAAATCCGCTGTAATATCCTTTGTTTTCTCTCACAGTCTCACCTCTTTGTTTCTCTCTCACAGAATACACATCTCTTTCACAGCCTCAAATACATTCCTCTCATACAAAGAGAGGGGTTGCCTTCTAGGGCAAAAAACCCTAAACTAAACATAAGTTCTACCGTCAGATCATCCGCCTAATGAATGGCCCAGATTGACTAGAAATTACTATACTTTTACAAGGCAATTTTACATTTGTTTTTAGCTTTGGGGGCGCTGCCCCCGAGCCCCTGCCGGGGGACCGCTGGCCCCCGGACCCCCGCGGGGGGGACAAGTCCTCCCTGCGTGGAGGGGTGTACAAACTTCCTGGGGTATACATCCGGCTGAAACAAAGACCTCTGAACAATCATGCTCCACACACAACAATCTCCCACTTGGAGAATGATTGTAGAAACTCCACCGCTGCTTCATTTGCTGGACAATGACTCCTCTTTGGACCTGGTTGTTTCTCATCTTCATCGTCATCCTTGAAGACCAATTGAAACTGAGCATATTCCCAGTTTCTCCCTGGTTACAACTTTTGTTAGCATATCTGCAGGATTCTGGCTAGTGTGTATCTTTTCCAGCTTCAACTCTCCATCTTCCAACATTGATCGTATGAAATGGTACTTGAGCTGTATGTGTTTAGTCCTGGAATGAAATGTTGAGTTCTTTGCAAGATGAATGGCACTTTGGCTATCACTGTATAACGTGCCCTTATCATGCTCCTTACCCAATTCACCCATAAACCTTTGTAACCATATCATTTCTTTACTAGCCTCTGTAGCAGCAACATACTCTGCTTCTGTTGTTGAAAGTGCAACAACACTTTGGATTTTTGAAACCCAACTGACAGCAGTTCCTCCAACAGTAAATACATATCCTGTAGTGCTCCTCCTGTTATCTCTGTCACCTGCCATATCTGCATCAACATATCCCTGTAGAGAAATGTTTGAACCACCAAAGCATAATGCTTGATTTGTGGTACCTTTCAAATATCTGAGAATCCATTTCATTGCCATCCAATGTTCCTTTCCTGGATTGTTCATGTACCTGCTTACAACTCCCACTGCATGTGCAATATCAGGCCTTGTGCAGACCATTGCATACATTAAGCTTCCAACTGCTGATGCATATCGAACTTTAGACATATAATCCATGTCTTCTTGGGTCTTTGGGCACATTTCCTTGCTAAGTTTGAAATGGCTAGCAAAAGGTGTACTAACTAGTTTTGCATTTTGCATATTAAATCTTTTCAACACCTTTTGTATGTACTCATTCTGAGACAATGTTAATTTGCGATTTTTCCTGTCTCTAGTTATTCTCATACCAAGGATTTGTTTTGCAGCTCCCAAAACCTTCATTGCAAATGAATTTGCCAATTTTCTTTTGAGTACATTTATTTCCTGCATGTTAGATCCTGCAACAAGCATGTCATCCACATACAATAACAATATAATATAGCTGCCATGATTTTGCTTTTTCAGATAAACACAATGATCAGAGTGACATCTAGTATAACCTTGTTCAAACATAAACTTGTCAAATTTTAGATACCACTGCCTTGGAGCCTGTTTTAAGCCATACAAGCTCTTCTTCAACCTGCACACTAGTTTCTCCTTCCCTTTCACCTCATATCCTTGTGGCTGCTGCATATATATCTCTTCCTCCAAATCCCCATGGAGAAAGGCTGTCTTTACATCTAACTGCTCAAGATGCAAATCTTCAGCTGTTACAAGACTTAAAATAGTTCTGATTGAAGTCATTTTAACAACAGGAGAAAATATTTCATCAAAATCAATACCTTTCTTCTGTGCAAACCCCTTCACCACAAGTCTAGATTTGTACCTCTGTTTTCCTCCATCTTCTTCCTTCAGCCTGTAAACCCATTTATTCTTCAATGTAGTTTTTCCTGCAGGCAACTTGACTAAATCCCAAGTCTGGTTATGCATTAAGGAGTCCATCTCTTCTTCCATGGCTACCTCCCACTTCTTCCTGCTTTCAACCTGCATTGCTTCTTCATAACATTCGGGTTCACCAGAATCAGTCAACAATAAATAATATAATGAAGGAGAGTATCGTTCAGGGGGTCTACTTATCCTGGTAGATCTTCTAACACCACTTTCAGGTGTTTGGGGTGCCTATTGTTGTTGTGGTGGTTGCTATTGTTGATTATTATTATTTTCAGGCACCTTTGCCTTTTCAGTGATGTCATCAAGAACTGCGTATTCCTTGTTTTCATTTTCTTTCTTCTTTTCCTGCAACTGATTCTTATACAAGACCTTTTCATTAAATATTACATCTCTGCTCCTAATAATTTTGTGATTTTCATAATCATATAAGCGATAACCAAAATCATTAACACCATATCCAATAAAGGTACATTTCTTTGACTTTGCCTCAAGCTTTGTTCTATTTTCTTTATCAATATGGACAAAGGCCTCACAACCAAAAGGCTTTAAAAAATAGTAGTTTACGTTTTTACCTGTCCATTCTTCCTCCGGAACACCACCATCCAAGGAACTTGAAGGCCCTCTGTTTATTAGATAAACAGCAGTATCTACAGCATCTGCCCAAAAACTGTAAAGGCAATCCTACATGCAATCTCATGCACCTTGCACGCTCCATGATTGTTCTGTTCATCCTTTCTGACACACCATTTTCTTGTGGTGTTCTTGGAACTGTCTTCTCTTTGCGAATTCCATGTTCTGAATAGTACCTATCAAACTCTTTGCTGCAATATTCACCTCCATTGTCTGATCTAAGACACTTCAATTTCTTTCCTGTCTCAATCTCAACCAAAGCTTTCCATTTCTTGAAAGTATCAAATACATCAGATTTGTTCTTAATACAATAAATCCAAGTTTTTCTAGTTGCATCATCAATAAAGGTAACATAATAACGAGAGCCACCAAGAGATGATACCTGAGCAGGTCCCCATATGTCTGTATGTACAAGCTCTAATTTTTCGTTCTTCTTTTCTTTCCCAACTCTGAGAAATCTGACTCTCTTCTATTTTCCATAAATGCAGTTCTCACAGAAGTCCAAATCAACATTCTTCAAACCCGGCAACAAATTCCTTGAGTGAAGAATCTTCATCCCCTTTTCACTCATGTGTCCGAGCCTATGATGCCATAATGCTGCATCTGCTCCTTTGGAAGTTAAAGCATTAACAGAGTTAGAAATACCATTGCATAAATACAATGTACCAACCTTTTCGCCTTTTGCTATTACGAGGGCTCCTTTGGTGACCTTCCAAGCTTCATCTGTGAAATTTGTCACGCAACCTTCACCGCCTAACTGCCCTGTTGAAATCAGATTTTTCTTTAGATCTGGAACATGCCTTACCTCCTTTAATAGCCATTGGTTTCCATTCTGCTGTTTTACAAGAACCTTACCCATTCCAACGATTTTACAGGGTTTATCATCACCCAGACGAACTTGTCCAAAATCTCCTTGAACATAGTCATGAAAGTATTTCTTATCAGGTGTGGCATGGAATGAAGCCCCTGAATCTACCAACCAGGAATCAGTGATATTTTCGAAAGAAAGAATCAAAGCATCTTGTAACACCTCACCTGTCACATTTGCTTCATGATTTTTTTCTTGCTGTGCATCTCCTTCTTTTCCCTTCCGAGATCTATAGTCTTTCTTTAGGTGTCCTTTCTTTCCACATTTCCAGCACACTATCCCCGATCTGGACTTGGATCTGCCTTTCCTTGATTTAATGCGATATCCTGAGCTCTTTCCTCTTTCCATTTTTCTTCCTCTAGACTCTGCACTCAAAGCATTTCCCTATGTCTCACCAGAGCTTTTCCGTCGCATTTCCTCGCTAAGGATAGCACTGAAAACATCATCAAACTTTAAAGTACTAGATCCAGAAACGGAGTTACTAATGGCCATTACCAAACCATTCCAACTTTTTGGTAATGAGCACAAGAATAACGGAGCTCTAACTTCGTCATCAAAGTTTACCCCTACAGAACTTAACTGACTTGTAACTGTATTAAAATCATTTAAATGGTTTGCAACAGATCCACCTTCCGACATATTCATATTAAATAGCCGTTTCATAAGAAATACCTTGTTTGAGGCCGAGGGTTTTTCATATAGTTTCGACAACGTCTGCATCAAACCCTCTGTCATGGTTTCCTTCGAAATGTTGAAGGCGACTGACGCAGCAAGGCACAACCATATTGTTCCGAGTGCCTTTCTATCGAGAAGGTTCCATTCTTCATCTTTCATACCCGTTGGCATCTTTGTTTTTCCGCCCAATGGTAGGTATAGGTCTTTCTGATACAGATAATCTTCCATCTGCATCTTCCACAGCGAGAAGTTTTGGCCGTTAAATTTCTCGACCCTAAACTTACCATCTTCCGCCATTGCTCCCACTCAAACGAGGAACCCTTCTTTCCTGCGAGTTTATCAGCGAAATAGACCTTCAGCTCTGATACCAGTTGTTAGAAAATTATATATTACGGAGCAATGGAACACATAAAATATTGCAGAAATATAAACACAGAAAACGCACAAAACAAGAGAGACACAGATATACGTGGTTCACCCAGTTTGGGCTACGTCCACCCCGAACAGCCAGTCCTTCCTTTCTATTATCCAGCAAAATGAAGAGACACAACCTACAGCAAATCCGTTGTAATATCCTTTGTTTTCTCTCACAGTCTCACCTCTTTGTTTCTCACTCACAGAATACACATATGTTTCACAGCCTCAAATACAATCCTCTCATACAAAGAGAGGGGTTGCCTTCTAGGGCAAAAAACCCTAAACTAAACATAAGTTCTACCGTCAGATCATCCGCCTAATGAACGGCCCAAATTGACTAGAAATTACTATACTTTTACAAGGCAATTTTACATTTGTTTTTAGCTTCGGGGGCGCTGCCCCCGGACCCCCCAGCCGGAGGGGATGGGCCCCCCCAGACCCCCGCGGGGGGACAAGTCCCCCCCGCGTGGAGGGGTGTACGAACTTCCTGGGGTATACATCCGGCTGAAACAAAGACCTCTGAACAATCATGCTCCACACACAACACCAAACGAAGCCAACCACTAGGGAAGCCAAATTCAAGCAATCACAAGAAGAAACTGCCCTGCTACATGAAAGAACATAATTGTTACGGGATAAGCAAAAATTGCTACAGGAAGGGACAACAACACCTCAGGAGGGAGAATTAGGTCCACAAGGACTCCAAGATCTTGACCCACAACCTGATCTTGGATCTTGTTACAAGTTTGTTGAAGTAGGAAGAATTATGCTCGAAAAGTTTGCAATTCCCCTCCTATTTGAGTTAAAAAAAGAGAAGTTGAACTCACTGATGTATGTTGATTGGAAAATCAAATAAAGTGAAGGATGTAGGTCTCATGGAGGAAATGATGCAGCAAATGGGTAAGGAATGGTTGAATTAATATTCAAAGAGTCAATCAAGAGGGAGTAAATGCAACTAGAAAATCAAATGTTAAGAAAGCAACTATAGGAAAAGGAGGCACAACTTGCCACCATGGAAAGCTTGTCCATAGAGGCCATCTAGTGCAGGAAACCATCCAAATCATATGCCATCTTCCTCAAATAATAATGGTTGAAATTTCAAATAAAGACATTGGTACAATATGGCTCTCTCCCCTTTCAATATTATAGGAAGTTCATTGACATCTGCCAACAAGCAAGCATTGAGATAGGGCCAAATTAGTTGAATTCTACATGCACAACATGATCCTCACAAAAACGAATGTTGAGACCCCAATTCAAGGTTGGGAGATGCACAACTGATGGCCCTATCCTCTTGGCTTGTCCATGAGGAAGCAAGGGTTGAGGAAGTGAAGAAAGTTATGGCCAAGGAAGCAAGTGAGCCTCTATATATCATAACAGAACTAACAAGTCCCAAGGTTGTCATAAGCAACCATAGCCTCATCTTTGTAGACCCTAAACTAGCCCTTCGCTACCTAGAAAAGTAAGAGCAAGCCATCCTTCATTTTGAATACATTTTTATGCTTTTGGGGATCGAGAGTTTGCAAACCTACCAGAGGAGGTGGCATGCTCTGCCCCACAGTCTACAAATCAAGGAATACCACTCCCCTAAGAGGTTGAGGAATGCCCTAGAAAGGACCCCACTCTACAAGAGAATTGTTCAAAGATTGAAGATCAATTGGATTGGGCTAAATCTTAGTCCTCCATTGCTATTAGGCTTACAAGAGAGAAGAGATCAAACATAGGAACAAAGGGAGTGGGCAACCATAAGGCAAATGCAATTTTTTATCCACTAGAGGTGCCTTTGGATGTCATAGAGGGAACTAGGGCCATGGACGAGCTACAAATTAGTGAGTAAGTTGCTCAGAGGGTAGAAACAACTTCAACAAGGGGTTGATGATGGGCCCCATCAATAGGTAATTATAAGGCCAATTTTTCTATCCTCTAGACTATAAATTATTCTTTTCTCACATTAATTAACATCTTTTTGGCTATAGTGTGCTTAGTAGGAATACTAAAGGATGTTTGTCATACTTCATGGCCTAATGTGGTTAATGTGCAAGAAAAATATCATTTTTTGTACATTACTATGCAAAGGAACATCGGAGGCATCTAGAGGAGATGTAGGAGGCTTGACCCCTGCATTTACCCTCCTTCAACTGTACTTGATCCCTAAAATCACTCATCAACATCTAGAGGTCTACTGGCAACCAATGAACTCAAGTAATTGTGAGGAACTATGGGAGTTAGATCCACTTTTTCGAGATTTTAGAGGGAATTAATCCTCTTTCCAAGGAGGTCTCCCCTCAATCATCTTTGTATAAATAAACAAGCATAAGGGCTCACTAGGATTCAAACTTTTGGAGGAAGGAAGAGCTACTAAGAGCCAAGAGATTGAGACTGTCATTTTCCCTTTGCATGATGTATTTGGACTTCATTTTAGGTTAATGAAAAGTTTATTGTTGTCTCACATCTGAGTTTGTTTTAGAGAGTCCCCTTGGGTTAGGGCCCAACCCACAGGCTCAAGTCTCTCTTTGTGTATCTTATCTATGCATTATTTTTAGTAGCATCATTTCCTTCTTTCTTAGTAGAAGTTTACTTGTAAAAAAAAATATGTTGCAAGCTTGATTACCACCTCTCTTGTGGGAAGTGTGGTTAAAGAGTCTACAATAGCAAGCTACAAATATGTGGTTATTTTCCTTTGCATATTGCTAGACTTTAGATCATTGCTCTCTTACATACTTTGTTTCTACATATATAGGAGTTAAAATCACATTCTTCATCAAGTGTTCATCTATGTGGGTCAAATTCATGCTGAAAGATAGATTGACTCTTAATGAAATAAAATTCAACTTATTCTTTACCCTTTGGTTTCATAAAATTCAACTCATCCTTTCTTGTCTAGTTTATTTTGCTATAATTTGATCATTAGTTTGGCATTCTTTTTAACAATAAAAAGGGATTGATTGTTGCTCTGCAGGTACTATCAATGGCTTGTATGGTTGTCACACCTATCCTACATCTTTCTTGTCATCATCAACCTCTTCCTTGTCATCTCACATTGCACTTAAAACTCTGCCACCGAAACCACATTTTTGGGTCATTGAAAGACATTATGAGCATTTGCTTTTGTGCAAGATGGACCTTTGAGAGGTGCTAAGACTGGAAAAGGCCTCATGCAACCTTCATACACCCTCATCTACCCTTTCCCACCTTCAGAACATTTTTTCCACCCTCAAGATGCTCACAGATCCAATCCTGTGGAAAAACACGACAATCATATAGCATCCTCTAGCAATCCTGTAACAATCCTATAACATCCTTTAGAACTATCCAAAATTTAAAATATTTGCTCTAGAAGCTTGATTTTTGTCTCTTGGGCTTGAATAATAACCCCCAGGATCTGAATACATGATTGGGGAGGGACAAAGACCACTTTAGACCTACCTTTTCTTCATTGCAAGTAAAATTCTGCAATTAGGATTAGAGGACACATTTCCACATTTGAATAGTAATGATGGCTTTCATATGAAATGCACATGGACTCTGTCACTAAATCTAAGATTCCTTGAAAACATTGATAAAAAGGGTGATTCATTAATGCAAAGTAAATTAGGACTGATTCTTGAATTCCTGCATTCTTAAGGTTTGAGTTGCAAGTGCTGGTGTTGAATAGATTAATTTCCTTCTTAAATCAACTTTCCACATTCTGAAATTAGAGTATTGATTTACATTTCTGCAATTAGCATAAGGTTTACATTATGCAAGTAGAATAATATCCTTCATTTATGCAATTAGCACAATCTTTACATTTTTGCAATTAGAGTGAGTCTTTACATTTGACTGAGTATCATTTTCATTTTTGTACGTAGAATAGTATTTCCATTTCCACAGTTAGGGTAGAACTCTCTCTCTCTTCATGCAATTTCCTTCCTTGAGTTAGTCTAAAGAGTGGTCTTTGTATGCCTTGATCTGGTCCATTGCTTAAAGGTGGCATGAGTATAACTTGACCTATTGTGCATATAGTGTTGTCACGTCTTAAGTTTTACGAACTCCAGGTTGATAATTAAAGTTGGCAGCCTTGGGAGTCTCAACATTCTTGTTGTGATACTGAGGCTCATCAAGTTGCGCAGAGATTTGGGCAGGATTCAATGGGGCAAGCATCAAATGGTGTTTCCTCATGGATCATTACCTTTCGACGGGGGCCCACATTATTCAGAAGCAGGAGGATTAGTGTCAGTTGTTGCAGTTAGGTTCCAATGTGATAGTTGCAAACGAGTTGCAATTAGATACTGAGAAGTGCAGAGAGATGTTGGCAGTTGAGCAAGAGGCTCAGTGCAGAGTCAACAACAATGCAGATTTCTTAATGGACAATGCAGAGGCTAGTAGCAGTCAGATGCTCAAGAGACAGTTGGAGCATAGAAACATGGGTGATTCAGTGTTTTGGATGCTTCTCAGTGGTGGTAGTTGCAGTAGCAACAACAACAGTTGAGACGGAGTTGTAGTGTTGGCAATAGTACAAGATGTATATTGCAGTGTTAGCAGCAACACAAATACAACTATTAGTTCAACTACAGTCAGTGGCAGTTGAATCTGAGTTAGCACAGTGGTTGATGGATAGTAACTGAGGGAACATCACAGTGACTAAGGGAACAATGTAGTTACTAAGGGAACAAAATAATGACTGAGGGAGCAGTGTAGTCATTTTCAGCAGAGTTTCCTTTCAAACATCAACATGTATGGGAGGATGATGCAGAGATAGGGTGTTGTAATATTTTAGCACTAGAACACCTTCCTCACTAAGAGGGAGTATTAGTTTATGTAGCATCAGATGGTGCTCTAGTCTCAAGACTTTGTGGAGAGGCTAAAACACAGCAGTTCTCCAAAACCCAAAAATAGTTTATGAAAATTCCACCTAGAGATGGCTGAATTAAATTAAATTAGTGTGTAAGCTCAAAAAGAGTAGTTGATTAGTTTTATTAAGAGTTGATTTTATGTGAACTTCTATTAAAGTCTTCAGAGGGGTGTTGACGTATGGAGTTTAGTGTGACTATGACACAAGCCATGTAAGAAAAATTCTTTCATATTTTCATTCGATGAAAAAGAGCTCTTCCAAGGAGAGGTTATATTCATCATTTCAGTAACATATATCCAAATGCAGTAAACACATGCACAAAATGCAAACATACAATGCTCTCTAACAACTAACCCAAAGTATACATAATCAAACCAGCGAAAACAGAAAGCTAAACAAATTTTTCTTTTTCTTTTTCTTTTTCCTAAAAAACAAATGAGCTTAAGCTATCTTCCTAAAAAGAAAATTGATCATGCAAGCATCCAACCAAACATAATGCATAGTTGCAAATCCCAAGGATAGACTATAGGAAACCTTTCAACCCAAGAATCCACAGGACTAGGTGGATGTCAAGATATTGGTTGAATAACACTTCTCAAAAGGAAAATTAGAGCATTAGTAGCAGGATTAACGCTCTTTCCAAGAGGCTAGGGAGCGTTATAACACCTTGGATTGCGCAGTAAGGGTGCATTACAGAGGCAGAGGTTGCTAAAAGGGTCAGTCAAGGTCTGACCAAAAGTTGTGAATAGCAGAGGAGGTTTGGAAGCATACTGAGTGGTAAAAATAGGAACCAAGTGGAACAGGAAAGGCTGGAGAGAAAGAGAGATAAGGGAACTAAGTAGTAATCCCCAGAGGAGTTGCCAATTTTTCAATAGGGTTTACGGCACAAGTGGTTGTGCATGAAATACCCTCTCGGATCTTCAGGGGACTCAAGGTAGATTGTTTGATATTAATTGCAACTATCACAAAGAAACATGCATATATTCATATTAACCCATGATTGACAAAGCAAAAGGAGAAGAGTTACCTCAGTCCTTCGTGTAGTTCTGCTGGAGATCTCAGTGTGGCAAAGTGGAAGACCTCTTTGCTAGCTCCTAGATCAGAACCTACACATAAACAATTTAAAGTGTAATCTTCACAACATATGAACCTTAACAATCAAAGCATTAATATATAGGAGAATATAAACCAGCATGCCTCTAAGTTACTTATCAATCGTGTCATTGAACCAACTTGTAAAGAAATACAATATCAACACCATCAAGTAGAAAAAACAGAAACATATCTAACTTATTAGATAGAAGAAGGATGATTACAACCATATTGGCTATATCAAGCCTCCTCTAGCCCTTCAATTCTCTCTCTCTCTCTCTCTCTCTCTCTCTCTCTCTCTATTACAATACTTAATCTCTTCAAACTTTCGACAACCATTCAATCTTTGTTACAATGGTCGAGCCTCCAATTTATAGATGGAGAGAGGCTCATCCTTGCTAATTCCTCCATGATTTCCTAATGAGGCAAAACTAGGAACTTGCCTTGATTTATTGTTGTTTCCCTTTCCATGTGTCTTTAGATAGGTTTATAAATATCCCAAGTCAGTATTGAGGTGCAGGTTTCCTTCTTTTTGAGCTGACATTTGAGTGAAAAGCGGGATTTCAGTTAGTTAACTTGTGTTTTGACCTTTGGACCTTACCAAAATTTAGTAACGCTTCCCTTTAGGCAAAATAGATCATTAACCTAGGGATTAACGCTTTTGGCTCAGAGATGAACAAGGTTATAACTCCTTTTGTTTGTTTCTTGTGTGTGTTACCTTGGAAAATAGGCCTGTAACTTAGGTCTTTCTTCCAACTAATGTGTCTTTCTCCTCTGAATTGCTGAGGAGGTCATTTTGTCGTATAACATATGCCCCCCTAAAGTGTGAGGTCAGCGACGAAGATGATGGCCGAAATACTTTATAAATGTAGTAAAAGAGAGAGAGGATTGGAACTTCGGGACTCGGGGAGACCTAAAACAAGAAACATATGTCAAAAATATAAGAAGATGTCCTGAGTCAGGAATTCCCATGCTCACTAGTTGTGTTAGAGTGATTTCTCCAAAAGAGGTATGGCTGTCATGTCCACCAATAGGCACAATGTGGCAGTTGTGTCATAATATGATCAATCTAACAAGTTGTCTCCGAAAATAATATACGCAGCTTGGGAGAGGAAACAAGGCGAAGTGATGTAAGCCTTTACTTAAGGTCTTGATCGGCACTTATCTAAATAACATATTTCTACACATGTGAATAAAGGAGTTGAAGTTGAACATGTGAGAAATCGTCTGATTACTAGTCAATGATGAAAATTGTTAACAGACACGAGGATGGCCAGCGATAAGGACGCTGGTCTCCAAGATGCGTAGTATAATCTAGCAAGTGTGAGAAGGATGTTGTAGTCGAAGACTCGTAGAATCGTTCAATTGGGAGCCAATGATGAAATCCCCAATTAAATGCAAGGTAACCTGCCACTGAGGGCTGCAAGTTCCAGGGTACTTATGTGTTTCTGGATCCACTTCCTAGATATAGTGTTGCAGTTGATACGAAGAGATCTATCGAAAGACAAGCAATGAGGTGTCCTACATCAGTTGACATGAAACAGGACAAAAATGATTGTTTTTGAGGTAGATTAGAGCAATGGGTTACACAAATGGAAGGAAATATCAGGCATATGATGGTATGGTTGATATAGGAAGTAGAGGATAGATGAATCCCTTGAACAATAGAAGGCACGACATCAAGGCTATCAGGCAGCTTAGACTCATGAACACCAAAGAGTGGTAGGATACAGGGATGCAGGAACATCAGAGTATGGAGGCTAAACTCATAGGATGGTAAGGTTCAACGAGAAGCTGACAAAATAGGTTTGTTGAGGGAGTGCCACAGTCAAGGGATTGACTACTGCCAAAATATCTTTTAGAATATAGATATTGAGGCACTGTTCTGTCCAATTTTTCCCCATCTGTTTAAGTTTAACTAGTTCTACAGGTAGACTCGATGGTATTTTCATATTTAGAGAGTCTGGAAATATCATAAAGACAACTCCAAGGGGTACCCTTGTCATGGTTGATGACTAGGTGCAATAAAGGGTTAATATTTTACCCAAGATAGTTCCTTTTCTGCAAGTTAGTCCATTGAGTCCAGATAAAGTGATAAACCTATGCTCAATAGACATCTACCTCATTTTGTTACGAGTACAGGGAGACAAAGTGAACTCGATATTCTTCGTTAAATTTTAATGAGTTAGACAAAGAAAAACTCGATATGTCTTTTTCATCTTTAGGGAGCAAGAAAAAGAGATAAAAAGAAATGCTCAAGTCTTCTCCGTAAGAGTTTTACGAGTCGGAAGAAGGTAACTCAGGGGTTTTTTAGTTTAAGAGTGATAAAAAGTCCTAAAAAAGAACGTTCTCATATCTTTTTTGTAGGTTTTACGCGCCCAAAGAAGGTAACTCGGGGATTTTTCAGTTCAAGGGCGAGAAAAAATCCCAAAAAAGAACACTCTCATCTGGAGTAAAACTTGGTCATCTCTGCATAAAGATGCTAAAAATATCATCAGAGCATAACTAAAAATTAACAAAATATCAATATGGCACATGTTTAAACAAGACAGGAATGAAAAGATTCAATTTCAATGACTATCTAGAGTGATTCATACCTCTAGAGTGACTATAAGAAGGGTGACAGACCCTCATTTTCACTCTTTGAGGTTGGTGAGAGTGCTCTAGAGAGAAAAAGGATCATAAATTTCTTGAGTGATTGCAAGCAATCCAGGTGACCATTCGATTTCCCATCAGTTCCAAGTAGATGGCTTGATCCCTAACTTGCATTTAAATACTTAATTCAATAGTTTGCTAGTAAATTTTGTAGTTTTGAGGAAGCCGTAGGTGGCTTGGTCGGCTAACGTAGTCACTTAGGCTATGGTGTGCGCTAAACACCCTGCCCATGAAAGGGAGGGGCGTTAGCACGCCCTGTGGGCACTGGAGGGCCGCGTTATCCGGCCAAGCGCAAATTGATCTTTGTTTTGTTGATTTCCTAGGGATTTATACCAGCTAAAGACTGATTCAAGGGTTGTGTTATGAAGGAATCAAGCTTGAAAAATGAGTCTGTGGAGAGAAAGTGATCATGATGCTGAGGAGCTAAAAATTCTAAATGATCCGACATGTTTGGTAGCTTTATGACGATGTGGGTTGCTGAAGTATGCCATACTTGACCTGATGAAGAGTCAGGAGGATCTCCTCAGATGGATTATCCAACAGTGCGATGAACGACAGGGTGTGTTTAGGATTGGGGACCATGAGCTCTCAATTGAGAGAGATGACATATATTTCCTCATTGGTTTATCATGCAAAGATGCACGAGTAAACTTGACAGGAGGGAGAGCATATCCTAGGACCACCATGGAGTTGATCCAAATATATTGTAGAGATGGCAGTCAGCCAATGAGCAACAGGATTCCAATAGAGCTTATCAGAATAAGATCATGGGGTCTATTCTATGGATGTGCATGCACCTGGCAGGTTCTAAGATTCAACTTGTGGTGACAAGGCTCAGAATTGGATTACTTATAGCTGCAGGTATTCAACTGGTATGAGGGATTCCTCCATCAGGTGAAAGTAGAGATGACAACATGCAAGACTCGGGCCCAAAAAGAGTTTAGGTATGGCACTTTTATCATGTCCTTTATACTAGAGAGAGTTTCCATGATGAAGCCTCGCGTTAGTCTTGGTATAGCTAGTTCCAAGGAGCCTACATAGGAGCGATGGCCAGGCCTAACACCTGGTACCAAAGGGGGACCGATTAAACACTTCTTTTAGGATGACTTCTTTGAGTACCTCAGTGGCCAGATACTGATGATTAAGGATTATCCGTATGTCGACATGAACTACTCAGGGGATACATAACTAATATTTCCAACCGACACTCAGTGGGGTCCACTAGGTAAGAGGATCGATCAAAGTGCAAAAAGTTATTTTTTTTGTCTTTTGAAGTTTATGTAATTTTTTTTGTTTAATGGGTGAAATTTTTTTGACATGAATCTTTTTCTTGACACAGATGTGGCACCGGTACGTCTTGCGGGTATTCCTCACCATGCTAGGAGAGGTGATCAACTACCTAGGGTTGGAGCAGCAGCAGAGGTTGTGACAACCGCCAAATAGGGAGATGACACACCAAGTTTGCGCAAGGTTGCTAGGAACCTCGAAGGTTTGAGCATGGGTGTGTCACCTCTTCCCATGAGAGAAATACCTATGCATATGCAACAACACACATTGGGTGTGCTGGAGTGGTTTCTGGTGCCTCTGAGGAGGTTAGCTAGAGTAGTGATTTGTTACCATGAGCAGCAAGCTCAGCAGGGGTAGGGTATGGCCAGCAAGTGTCAAAGTGAGGCTTACCAGAGCTATTTTTCTACTTAAAACACCCAAGTTTTGGGAAACTTTTTACGTAAAAAGACTAGACACGATCTATATATGTGTGTGTGTGTACACACACACACATAGATATATATATATATATATATATATATATATATATATATATATATATATATGGCGATTTAATGGTGTATGTGTTTTTGTGAATTTTGTAAATTTTAATTATGAAAATTTTACGTTCATGCATGTGACTATAAAGAATGTGACAGATGCCAATCCAATACATAATTTTCCAATGAAGCAGCTAATGCATTAGATTCTCTAGGAATGTGTTCATAAGTGATAAGCTCGAATTAACGTTCTAAAATTTGTACCCTTAAAAAGTAACGTAACAAGATTGGATTGTGAATGTGATAATGATTAGTCAATTGCATAATAACTAACTAAGAGTCTAACGTGACCACCATATTGGAGATGTCCTTAGATGTGGCTTCAGTAAGGACTTCGATAACGGACATGTACTTAATAACATTGTTAGTGTCAGAACCAAGAAAAACTCCCCCAGAACTAAGCAGTACTGACTCAAGTGTATAGAGAACCCAAGCAGTTGATGCAATGTGTCGTGTGTGACGACTGGCACCATCGGCATATCCAATGCATGGTAAGGGTGATGAAGACATCTATGTAACGAGAGACGTGTATGAGACAAATACCCATTAAAAGCCAAAAAAATCCATACACACCAAAAGAAGAAAAACTTATACACATAAAATTACAAATAATATGCCTAGTAGAACACTAGGCAAAATAATTTTTTAGATAGAACCCATTATAGGGTTTAGCGAGTGGGATTCCATCGTAGTCCTAAAGTTCATAAGCACCTTTAGAAAGAACCTTAGTAACGATGTATGAACCGACCCATAAGGGTTGAAGGGTTCCTACCCCAAGAGATCATGCTTCTTGTCGTAAAGTAAAATGAGGTCACCCTCTTGGTAAGATCGAGGCTTGACATGTTTTTCATATTGGGCTTTGACTCAACGCTTATGTGCTTCGAGAGCTAGTGTGGCATCTTGACGAGTCTCATCTAGTTGATTTAGTGATAACAAGCGCTCTTCTTTGGCAGGAGTTCAACATCTAGTTGAGGGAGGGAATATGGCACTCGATAGGAAGAATTACTTCCAGGTTGTATGCAAGCTGAAATGGTGTGAATCCTGTAGCATTTTTTATTGACATTCGGTATGCCCAAAGAGAAGGATATAACATTCGATGCCAACTGGTTTTGTGATTGCCTACTAACCGGAGAATCATGGTTTTGAGGATGTCATTGACGGCTTCCACTTGGTCATTGGCCTATGGGTAGGAGGAGGAAGAATGTTCTTTTCGAAAATTGAGGAAAGATGTTAAGTCAAACATCATAAGGTTATGAAACTGGGAGCCACTATATGACATAATCGTGCGGGGTACTGAAATGATAGATTACCTGATTGAACAAGAATAAAGCAGCAATTTCTCCATCAATCTGAAAAATTGGAATGGCTTCATCCCATTTTGTGAAGTAGTCTACAACGACAACAATGAAGTTGTGTCCTTCATAGGAAGTGGGATTACAAGCAACGAAGTCGATGCCCCATTTAGCAAAGGGGCTGATGGAGATAAGTCGGTGAAGAGGGGCTGGGGGCGCATAGATTTTATTTGTATATATTTGACAAGGTTGACACTACTAGACTGCAATAGTATAGTCTTTAAACAAGGTTGGGCAGTAGTATCCTGTGCGCAAAATTTTCTGGGCAATAGCCATGTCAAAAAGATGATTGCCACATGCCCCAGCATGGCGGTAATTAAGAACGTGTTCCGCCTCGACAAGTGTGAGACAACATCGAATAATTGAGTTAACACCGCAACGATACAAAGTGTCGTTCAACACTAAGTAGTGCTTGGCTTGGTGGAAAATCCGACGACGGTGATCTGACAATATATCTAGGCAGAACCATTGAGTTTGGAGGTAGACAAGAATTTCTCCATACCAAGGATCAGTAGAGTCAACCAGATAGACAGATTCATCAGCCATCAGATCGTGGGCCACCTCATTTGGGTCAACTTTGGGAAGATCCAACAACAATTCGATGAAGACTAGGGATTTTTTAGCCTTGGCAGATGCAGAAACCAAATCAAATTTCTAGAGGATTACAATCCATTTGGAATATTTTCCTCCAATAACCTGATTAGACAAAATGTGTATCATGGGATTCTTGAGCGAAATGACAGTAGTCTGTCATAGAAGGATGTAATGTCAGAATCGGTTGACAGCAAAAACAACTGCCAAGGCTAGTTTCTCCACTTGTGAATAACAGAGTTCGGGACCAACAAGGCCTTTCGAGAGACAGTAAACCACATTCTAACTGTGATCATCGTGAGTTTGAACCAACACCATGCCAATGGAGGATGGCGAGGCTTCCAGGTATAAGAGAAAGTCATGCAAATAGTCAGGAGGACTGAGTAGTGGGGCAGTTATGAGTGTCTGTTTCAAGGAATCAAATGATCATTGAGCTTGATTATCCCACAAGTACGACACTTATTTCTTGAGCAGGCACATAAAGCCTTTCATTAATTCATCGTAATTCATGATGAAACAGCGTAAGAAGTTTTTCTTCCCTTGAAAATGTTAGAGATGTAGAATGTATTGTGGTGCGGGAAATTGAGTAATCGCCTTTACCTTATCGGGATCAATGCATATCTCATGTTTAGAGACAATGAAACCAATCAAGCATCTAGACTCGACAAAAAATACTCACTTATGTGGATTCAGATGGATGTTATAGAACCTACACCTAAGAAATATTGCTTGAAGATGAGCTAGGTGTTGGGCTCATTCCCTAGAATGAGTCGAAAGATCATCCAAGTAAGATTGAACTATATGTTTGATATCGTTAAATACATAGTCCATGGCCCTTTGAAAGGTTGCACCCACATTCTTGAGACTGAATGGGAGCTTCTGATGAAGGCGGTATTGTGTTGGTCTGCAGGTTTTATAGCAATCTGGTTATAGCCTGAGAATCCATCCATGAAGGAGAAGAACTCACAATCGACGCAATCATTGATTATTTGGTCAATGAACAAAGTCAGATAGTTGTCTTTCGAACATGTGGCATTCAAATTGCGGTAGTCAACATAGACACAGATGGTACCTTGTTTTTTGTCTACATGAACCATATTGGAAACCCATTGAGTCAAGGGAACGGGGTAGATGAAACCAACACTTGACAGTTTTTTCGACTTTAGTCTTGATAGCTGCAGTTTTACGGGGGTGGACTGGTCGAAGTCTTTTCTGAACAGGCCTGTCATTTTCATAGACCTTGACCTCATGCTCGACAATAGAAGGATCTATGTCAGGCATTTCCTCATAATACCAAGAAAAAACATCGTGGAATTCCTTGAAAAGGCAGGTGAAGCTAACAATTTCCTCCGGATTGCAGTCAGCTCCAATCTGAATGTTTTCCAAGATGCCTGTTTTGACAAAGATATTGATGAGCATAGTCTTTGAAATATTTCCAAAGTTCCCTTCTAAATCCATAGTTTGGACAGTCGTATAAATCAAAGGAATGATCTCAGGTGGACCAAAGGGTAAGATTTTTACAGGTGCCACATCTGAATCAGATATCGAAGTGCGATGATGAGAATTTTCCTAAGGTCGCTCTTTTGAAGACAAGATCTCTCAAATAGATTCGTCCATAGGTAGGAATTCATTAAGAGATTGTTAGAAGGAGTCGTGATGGGAGAGGAAGTGGTACTATTGGTCGTAATCAAAGCAGCGGAAGAATCAGATGCAGATTGAATGGATTGATAAGCCACCTCAGCTGGTGAAAGCGACATTTGTTGTCCATAAGAGTCAATGTTTGAAGGGGTCAGGAGGATCTAGGTATTGATTGGGTCATGAGGAATGCTAGAGACCATATAAACCGTCTATGGAACCTCGCGCAACGGGAGAGGAAAGAAACCCAACAGGGAGGAACCCTTCAAAATACCGGTACCAACACTGACATAAGAGTCAGTATACCACCCACTAAGGGCATGGTGTCGTTAGGAAACAGGGAGTAATCTGGGTTATAAAAGGACAGTTGGTCCACTGTGACTATTTTCCCATCCAAAAAGAAGAGGATGAGTCGGAAGACTGAAGAAACAGTGGAAATCATGGCATAGGTCCAACTACGGCCGAAAAGTAGATTATAGTCAAGATGGTGACCTACGACTTTAATATCCACCATTACCATTTTCCCACGTAGAGTGATGGGGTAGCTGGCAAGGTATCCTTTCAGGATGAAAGTATGGCCATCGAATGCTTTAAGGGAATTCGACGGTGGTGTGAGAGTGGGAGAACCAAGGGCAAGCCAACATGAATTGGACAATACGAAAGTTGAAGTACCTTCGTCAATGACCGTTTGATGGATAGCTCTACCTTTCAATATAACTTGCACTTGAAATGCAAGCTGGTGGGAAAGACAAGGCTTACTTTTCTCCATGTCAAAAATCACTACCGTGGAATCCTAAGAGTCAATTCTACCAATGGCTGAAAGCAAAGCTTTCTGTTGTGCTAGACAGGTTTGTAATACTTCGAGGGCAGATACAACTGACAGTGCTTGTATCAAATCTTCTACAATACTATAGTTTTGGGTAGCACGTGCAGAGGTGTTGTGTGTCATGCGACGAAGTGACCCCTTGGGGGAAGATCACAAGGTCAACGACATGCCTTTCGATATGAATATCACTAGGCAGTGGTGGATTCGAACTTGAGCTAGTGTCAGGAGAATTATTGACAGGAGTTCCATAATTTTTGGCTCGCTTTTGAAGATCAATTGTTTCAAAGGTGTAAACAGTTGAGGATCCTTCACTAGAGAAAGGAGGATTTGAACCTCCATTGCCCCCTTCTGGGGGTTGCAGTGGGTTCGAAATAATATGTTGTTGTTGCTAAGTAGGGAAAGGGTTGTTTAGGACCGCTGGGGGTCTGGTCGGTGTCCTTTTGAGCAAGAAGATCTGTGCATTCCTTAAGACAAGGACATTTGTAAGTCATGTGGTCCTCCGCACATATTTTGCAAGGGAACTTGACAGTTTTTTCTTTCCCATTATCAGATTTGGCAGTAACCTTCTATTTGGGGTTGTTTTGTGTAACAGAATGCTCCTCAGAAGGAGAGGTTTTTTTTCTTATTCTTCTTGTTCTTACCATTAGGTTTTTGTGTAGAATGTAGAGAGTTTATCACAGCAGTTGGAAGAATAGATGATTGGGTAGTAGGAGTGGTATCGATAGATAACTGGGCAGCTTTCCCACTGAGTTGTTTTACAACAGCCCCAAAGGTAGCGCCGACAAGGCGGTTAGTGTGCGCTCTGGGTTTTTTAGTAGCAGGAGCATTAGAAGTTCAAGGGGCATGGGGGATTACATCATAGAGTGTGCCAGATTGAGAGTAAATCAAATATAAATTCTAGGCACAACGAATGGATTGATCTTCCCTAATCGCACCACCTAAGGGAACATCCTTGGAAATTTGGGAACAAATGACTTGCAGAACCAATCTGCTAACAGGTAATCCGGAATGGGGGCTTTGACAAGCCTCTGCCTACATCTCCATTCATGGATATGAACAGAGATTTGCGTAGAGGTGTGTTGGTGTAGGATAGTAAGGAGTTACATTCCGGTTTCGTAGCGGATAGGAAGCTAGAAGTGCTTTAAGAATTCCATTGCTATGGAAACAAAGGTATTGACTGACATGCATGGTAACTCAGTGTACCACTTGGCAGCATTTCCAGTAAGGGTGTGGGGGAAGAGTTTGAGCTGGATATTATCATCAACCATGGAGTTCGATACACACCATAAATGGTAATGTGTAGTTGGATCACCCCCTTGTTTCCCTTCAAATTTCGGAATGTCGGCAGGTATCTTGCGGGATTGGGGCTAATGCAAGTATGATAGATGGGATGATTAGTCAATTTATACAGATTGGGGATATCAAGAGTTTCCAAAAAAGGCAAAGGTGTAGGTGCCCCTGAGTCTGACCAAGGTGATGAAGAATGACTTGAAGGACCAAGGGGTCCCCCCATTAAGTTGTTTCCAACAGGATACATAGGATTCATCGGATACTAACCTCTAAGTTATGGTGGTGCACTCATATAAGATGGCAGTCCATATGGGATATTAGGCTGGGGGGAAAAAGGTTGGTTTCCCCTAGGATAAAAAGTGCCCCCTGACTCAATTATGGTTGAGGAGGGGGTACCCAAATGGATGTAGCGAGACAGGGTTGAGGGATACCACTAGCCATATAATTAGCAATAGGCACATGACTGGCACTAGAATAATGTTCACTTGGAGGAGGTAATTCGATCAGTGAAGATTCGGGTTGTCCTATAGGTGGTAGGGGTATAGAAATGCCCCCTACTAGTATATGCATGTTGGGAACATTGCCTCCAGGCATTTGAGCCTGGGGGTTCGAACTTAGCAATGGGTTCCAACCAAAAGCGTTGTTGAAGGCATCTTTGCTAACAATGCTACTAGGAGCGATAGCCGGAGGTCTAGGAGCATACATGAAAGGGGCATAACCCAGGATGTACCAGATTCCACTCATAGTTGGTGTAACTAGGTTGCTCGGACTAAGCATAGTCTGAATAGCAAGGTAACTAGTTAGCTGTGTAGTACTGAACATAGGCAGAGGAAGTGGTGGTGGAGAAAAATTGTCCACAAAGTACCACAACCTATTAGTCATTGGAAGAATATTGGATGTCGGTACTAATGAAGACATGAAAGGTACAGGTGCTACCTGAACCAACACTAGTCCAGGAGGATCGATGAAGGGAGGATTATAAGGAGGTACTACTCCTTCATTAAAGAAGTCCTCATGCAATATGGTTTCTTGGGAAGTGTTATGTGATTTAGTGTTAGACACTAGAGACTGGTTTCCCGAAGAGGGAGAATCTGGATCACCAAGGCTCGATAGATCCTCAAGGGTCAATGGAGGAAGACCTCATTGTCGTCTAGAGAGACAACCAGGGCCGAATGTAGCCATGGTGACAGATATATTTTATAAAAAAAAATGATATTTATTATAGTCTTAGTGATAACAAACCAACACCTAAAAATCAAAAAATACTCTAAAAGACAATCAACAAGCAACCAGGGATATCACTTTGTCTGATAACCACCACTCATTAGAGATGAAACCTAGTATCACAGTGGCTAAAAGAGAGAGCCGAAGAAACCTGAACCTCAGATTAAGGGGCCAAGTACTCTCGTGAAGACGAGCACCCTCCCAAAAACCAAATACATAGTAGGTTCGTCTGTTTAGGTACCAGGGCAGCGCGCCCCAGTCAGCTTATGTTCATCCCTAGAAAGTTTTTCCAATAAGGTTACATCAAATCACAGACACCACCAGGGGGGACATGGTCATATACAAATTGCTATGTGGCAAGGATACTTGAGTCCCTCACTCAACTCCAATATCCCCAAGGGGATCCGTAGTACACAAAATATCCACTGGAAATGCAATCGAAGATGGTTACCTTCTCTCACACTCCAATGTTGTCTTACATCTAACTCCTTTGTAAGGGGAGTTGTCCTGGATGATATGAGTATAACATGATTTTACTCTCATTAATGACACTAGTGTTAGTTTTGTGATCTTGTGCAGTTTACTCACCACTCCCTAGCCCAAGATCCTAGCCTAGAGTAATCTGTGTGTAAGCTCAAAAATAGTTGTTGATTACTTTTATTAAGCGTTGATTTTATGTGAACTTGTATTAAAGTCTTCAAAGACGTGTTAACGAATGGAGTTCAGAGTGACCCTGACATAAACCATGCAAGAAAAATGCTTTCATATTTTCATTCGATGAAAAATAAATCTTACAATGAGAGGTTATCTATACATCATTTCAGTAGCATCCAAATGCAGTAAACACACGTACAGAATGCAGACATACAATGCTCTCTAACCACTAACCCAATGTATACATAATCAAACCAGCTAAAACAAAAAGTTAAACAAATTTTTCATTTTCTTTTTCTTTTTCCTGAAAAACAAATGCACTTAAGCTATCTTCCTAAAAAGAAAAATGATCATGCAAGCAGACAACCAAACATAGTGCATAGTTGCAGATCCCAAGGACAGACTATAGGCATCCTTGCAACCCAAGAATCCACAGGACTGGGTGGATTTCAAGATATTGGTTGAATAAATCTTCTCATAAGGAAAATCAAAGCGTTAGGATCAGGACTAATGCTCTGTCCAAAGGGCGGGGAGTGTTATAATGCCCTGGATTGCACATTCAGGGTGCGTTACAGAGGCAAAGGTTTCTAAAAGGGTCAGTTAGGGTCTGATCAAAAGCTATGAACAGTGGAGGAGGTTAGGAAGCATACTAAGTGGTCAGAATGGGAACCAAGAGGAACAGTAAAGCCTAGGGAGAAAGAGAAATCTAGGAGCTGAAAGATCACAACCAGGAACTAAGTAGTAGTCCCTAGCGGAGTCGCCAATTCTTCTATAGGGTTTATTGCACAGGTGGTTGTGGATGAAATACCCTCTCGGTCTTCCCGAGACCTAAGGAATACTATTTGAGATTAACTCCAACTATCACAAAGAAACATACATATATTCATATTAGCCCATGATTGACAAAGCAAAAGGAGAAGAGTTACCTCAGTCCTTCGTGTAGTTCTATTGGAGATCGCAGTGTGGAAAAATGAAAGACCTCTCTACCAGCTCCTAGATCAGAACCTGCACATAAACAAGACAAAGCATAATCTTCACAGCATATGAACCTTAACAATCAAAGCATTAATATACAAGATAATATAAACCAGCATGCCTCTAAGCTACTAACCAATTGCGCCATTGAACCAACTTGTAAAGAAATACAATATCGACACCATCAAGTAGACAAAACATTAACAAATCTATATTATTAGATAGAATAAGGATTATTACAACCATCTTGGCTAGATAAAGCCTCATCTAGTCCTTCAAATCCTCTCTCTCTCTCTCTCAACTTCTTGGCAGCATAACAATACTTAAGCTCTTCAAACTTTCGACAACCATTCGACCTTTATTACAATAACCGAGCCTCCAATTAATAGGTGGAGAGAGGATCATCCTTGCCAAATCCTCCATGAGTTCCTAATGAGGCAAAATCTAGGAATTTGTCTTGCTTTATCATTGTTTCCTTTTCCATGTGTCTTTAGATAGGATTAGCAATATCCCAAGTCAGTACTGAGGCGCAGGTTTCCTACTTTTTGAGCTGACAGTTGAGTGAAAAGTAGGATGTCAGTCAGTCAACTCATGTTTTGACCTCCAGACCTTATGAAAATCCAGTAACGCTTCCCTTTAGGAAAAACAAAGTGTTAATCTAGGGATTAACACTTTTGGCTGAGAGCTGAACAATGTTATAACTCCTTTTGTCTGTTTTTGGGTGCGTTACCCTGACAAATAGGCCTGTAACTTAGGTATTTCTTCCAACCAATATGTATTTCTCCTCTGAGCTGATGAGGAGGTCATTTTTTTGTATAACAAAAGCCTCAAAATGGCTCATCTTCAGTGACTCTTGATACCCATTGTTGTAGGAAAAATCATCTAAGAGTAGGAACTCTTCCCACCACTTTGGATGATGCATGACATACATTTTCAGCATGCCCTCTAAAAAAAATTTCACTCTCTCAGTTTTTTTGTCAGTATAAGGATGATAAGTTTAGCTAAAGGCTATCCGAGTTCCAAAACCAATAAGTAATGCCTTCCAAAAATTTGAAGTGAACTTAGCATCTCGATCTGAGATGATGTTCTTCGGTATGTCATGCAATCTAAATATTTCCTTCATGAAGATATGAGCCATGATAATTTCCATGTAGGTGGAATTGATAACAATGAAGTGATCTACCTTGCTTAATTTATCCACTGCCACCATTATAGCATCATGATTCCTTGATTTTTTTGGCAATCCTGTGGTGGATTCCAAATATATGACTTCCCACTTCCACTCAGGAATAGGGATTAGTTGTAGCAATCCTGCTGGGTGTCTACATTCCACTTTGACTTGTTGGCATTCCAGGCACCTGAAAATGTATTCAATAACTTCCCTTTTCATACCCAGCCAATAATATATTTTCTTTATGGTTGTTATCATTTCCTTATAACCAGGATGACCTGATTAAGGAATTTTGTGAAACTTATCCAAGATGAGCTTCTTCAAGTTGCCGTATATAAAACCTATCCTTGAATTTCAACATTTACTCGTATGTGAGGATAAAATTATTACTCAATGGCTCTTCTAGCTCCTTCTACAAGCAATATTTCACATTCTGAAAGTTCTCATCTTGTATCAATGCTTCCTTGATCTTTTCTTTTATATTAAATTCACAAGTGCTCATGGTTGTCGAGTGAGCCACTTGTAGACTTCTACTAAGTGCATATGCTATCTTGTTCTCCTTGCCTTTAATGTGCTTTATTTTGAAAGTAAAATTCACTGATCAATGCCAACCATTTGGATTGTCTATGATTTAACTTGGGTTGGTCAAACAAGTATCTCAACCCTCCATGGTTTGACATTAACACAAACTTTCTCCCAAGTAAGTAGTGCCTCCACATTTTCAATGTGTGCACTATCGCTACAAGCTCCAAGTCATGAGTGACATAGTTCTTCTCATGTTCATTTAATTTTCTTAATTCATAACAAATCGCATGTCCTCTTGCATTAGGACTCCACCTAATCCTTCTTTACATGCATCTGTACAAGCTAAGAAATCCATCTCTCGATCAACTATTCTCGGGATAGGTGCATGTGTGAGAAAATGCTTGAGTTGATCAAAGCTAGTTGCACTCTCTAATGTCCATTGGAATTCTATCGCTTTATTTTGTAAAGTTGTGATTTGATACCCAATCTTTGAGAATATCGAATGAACCATCGGTAATATCCATCAAATCCCATGAAAGATATAACTTTTGTAACATTTCAGGGGGTGGTCCACTCCATGATGTCCTTGATCTTCTTGGAATCCACTATCACTGCTTCTCTGGAAATAATATGTCCCAAGTATTGAACTTGTTATTGTAAGAAGTCACATATGTTGAGCTTGTGCTCCCTCAGCAATTACAATACTACTTTCAAATGTTCTTCATGTTTTTCACTAGTTTTTTAGTAGACCAAGATGTCATCCATGAAAACTAACACAAATTTATCCAAATATGGGTTGAGTACATTGTTCATAAGACATATAAATGTGGTTGGGGCATTTGTGAGCCCAAATGACACCATCACAAACTCATATTGTCCATATCTAGTCTTGAAGGTCATCTTATGGACATCTTCATCCTTAATCTGAATTTGATGGTAACCCAATCTTAAGTCCATTTTTTATAACAAGTCAATCCCTCTAAGATGAACAAACAAGTGATCAATTATGGGCAGTGAGTACTTGTTATTCATTTTAGCCTTATTCAGTTGCTAGTAGTCAATGCACAATCGTAGTGTGCCATCCTTCTTTTTCACAAATGGCACTGGGGCTCCCAAAGGAGACACAATAGGTCTGATATAGCCATGGTCCAACATTTCCTTTAACTGTAATTTTAGCTCCACCACCTTTCATGTGCTCATGTGATATGGACCTTTTGATTCTGGCACTAAGCTTGGAAGTAATTCGATGAAAAAATCGATCTCTTTCTTAGGTGCCAATCTTTGTATCTCATATGGAAAGACATCGTTGACTTGTCTTAACATGGGGTGACCTTCCATTCTATCCTTTTTAATTTATTAATCACTGCTCAATTAGACCACATATAAGTCACACCTTTTTTTGTTGCATATTTTCACTTGCAACGTTGATATTTTCTTGAACATGATAGGCTTCCTTATCCCCCACAACGTCACTTCCTCACCCTCATCATTGAGGCACTCCAACGACTTGCTATGGTAGTCAATTTTGGTTTTATGGGACACTAACCAATCCATGTCGATTAGTACATCATACAATCCCAACGACAAAAGATTAAAGGTGGATGAAGTGACCATGTCACTTATCATCACAGTACATGATTCCATTAAGTTTGTCACACACCTTTTGGTGCATGTGGCCAGCTACACCAACCACGATTGTCATGGGTTTTCTTTTGTAGAGCACATCTCTCTGTGACCTTTGGGCAGACGTAGTTAAAATTAGATTTGGGTTCAATTAAAATCGAACAAGTTCATTAACTACCTTACCTTCCATCTCAATTATTGAAGCTTGATGGTCTACCTTCCTATTATCCAATGAAACATAAATGCGTGGCACATTCTAAACCACATCTTTCACTATTGTTGCCTCTTTTATACAACCTTGTGTCATTCTATTGTTTTCGAGGCAATATCTCCGCTAGTGGTTTTCTTCGCCGCATGTCCAACATTACAAGGCTCTTTCCTGAATCCCTCAACCTCTTCTCTTATTACTTTATTGGGCTAGCTTTTGTTGGAAGTAGTGAAAATTTTTTAGGCTCACTCTTGGAAGGAGTGGTAAACTTTGCATTCCTCTCTCCTTGCTTATATCCTCAGAATTTTGGCCCTTTTCCCTTAAATTTGTTCTTACCTCTCTGTTTTTTTAGTCTATTTAAAACTCAACCTTGTCACAATAAAATTTGGCCTTTCGGATAGTGTCCTCCAAGGTTCTTCGCTCATCAAACTCAATTATATCTCGGTATGCTTGTGGTAGCCCACTGAGATACCTTTGAATCTTCACCTTCTGATCTCTTATGTATGGAACATACCTCAACAACTCCAAAAAATTGGTATTGTACTCATTAATAGTAAGTTGTCCTAGCTTATGCTCATGGAATTCTTTCACTTTGTTGTCATAGGACCTCTCAGACAAGTAATTCCCCCATAAGTATTTCTCAAATCTTCATCGTGATAGCTCTTTCTCCCTAATGTCCTTGACATTTCTCCCTTAACTTTATGCAACCAACTCATAAATAGATAGATCAACGACTTAAAAATTATCCTCTTCAAAGGGGAAACCTACTTTACATTACATAAAAGAACAATTCTTGGATGATACAAATGACAAGACCTCCTTTGTATATATAGGAGTCTAAGGGGTAACAATATAATTAGAGCCTACATAACAATTATAATGTAAGGGCACAACATAATAATAGTGGGCTTCTATGGGGCACAACAATAACAATATGGGGGCTACATGCGCACAACAATAACAATAAGGGGGTTACACTAGTATTATAGGGACCTAACATGCCCTTCTCCTTCCAAAAAGTGTTGTCCTCAACGCTTGAGTTGTTATGGATGCTTTTGTATAAAATTCTCATCCTCTCATGTGGAATCTTCAACGGGTAAGTTCTTCCAGTTAATGAGATACTCTGAAATTGATCGATTTCGTAACTGTCAAGTTCTTGTTTTCGTGACCGCTTCAAGATAAAATATGATTTTTCCTTCTTTGTCAAGTTCTGGCAACATTGTTTGAACTGGAAACTTGTCACTGATAACCTTCTTTAAGCATGAAACATGGAAAACTAGGTGTACTCGGGAAGATGCAGGCAACTCCAATTTGTATGCCATAGTACCAATCTTTTGCAACACCTTGTAAGGACCGTAGTACTTGGGTGATAATTTATTATCCTTCTTAGCTTGCTTGAGAAACATTTCTTTGTATGGTTGTTGCTGTAAAAATACCTAGTCGCATATATCAAAACTTATTTGCAATGTTGATATGCCTATTGTTTCATTCTATTCTACACCAGAGTGAGGTTATCCTTTAAGAGTTGGAGAACTTATTGTTGATGCTCGATGTGATCTTCCACTGCTTGAACCTTAGAATTTTCTCTTAAAGATGATGTGATGGATGGTGGATGGTATCCATAAAATGGGGTCATTTTTTCTATAGTATGGAAGGAAGTGTCATACCACCATTCAGTTAGAGGTAACCACTTGACCCATTATGTTTGTTTATCATATACAAAGAAACGAAGACATCCTTCCAAACATCTATATACTATCTCAATTTTCCCATCAGATTGAGGATGATAAGATGAGATATGAGCTAATTGAGTACCAAGACAAGATAATAATTCCTTTCAAAATTTTCTAGTGAAAATGGGATCTCTCTCACTTACTATAATCTTTAGATTTCCATGAAGCTTTTGAATTGTTTCCATAAATGCAGTAGCAATTGTAATCACTTTAAAGGGATGAGATAATGCACAAAAGTGTGCATACTTGGTAAGTCTATTAACTACCACCCAGATGACACTCTTTCCTTCAGAATTGGGTAAACCTGTGATAAAATCCATTGGGACCTCCCCCCAACGCTGACCTGGAGTGGATAAAGGTTGTAATAGACATGGGGTCTTAATTGTCTCAACTTTATTTTGTTGGCAAACCAAACATTTTGCCACAAACTTTTGAATACCAGATTTAAGGCCATCCTAAAAAAATTCCTTCATGACCCTATGGTAAGTTTTTAAAAATCTCGAGTGCCCTCCTAAGGGAGAAGTGTGCAATTCCAAAAGAATATTTTGTTTGAGTTGGGAATTTTTACAAAGATATAAGCAATATTTGTACCATTATAAATCATTTTTCCAGCTAAATATATCATATGTACTGGGATCTTGCTGCAACTTTTGAATGAGTGACCACACCCCTTCATCATTCTTCCATTCATCCCTTGCTTCGGTTATCCACTTAGGTTGGATAATACAAATAGCACAAAGAAATGCTTCCACATCCTCATCCTTTCTTGAGAGTGCATCTACAACAACATTTTTCTTCCCTTTTTTGTAGATGATTTCAAAGTCATAACCCAACATCTTTGTCACCCATTTTTTTTGCTCTTCTAAACATAATCTTTATTCCAAAAAGTATTTAAAACTATCAAGATCTGTTTTTACCTTGAAGTGTCTTCCCATTAGATAAGGCTGCCATTGCTTTATTGCATGTAGTATTGCCAACATTTCCTTCTCATAAATAGGTTTGCGTAAATACTTTCCTTTGATTGGACAACTTTCAAAAGCAATGGGTCTTCCTTCTTACATTAAAACTACACCAATCCCATTTCCTGAAGCATCACATTCCACAATAAAAGTTTTTTGTGAAGTTTGGCGTAGCTAAGATCGGTGCTTGGCACGTTGCCTCTTTAAGATGTTCAAAGGCCTTCGTTGCTTCTCGAGTCCAAGAAAATGCATCTTTATTCAGTAATGATGTTAGAAGTGTTTTTATTCTCCCATAATTCTTAACAAATTTGATATAATATCGTGTCAACCTGAGAAATCCTCAAAGATGCTTTATGGTTATGGGGATTTTCCATTCCTTAATGGATTTAATTTTGTTAGGGTCTACCTTAACACCCTCATGAGATACAATATGACCCAAATATTCCACCTCCTGTACTCCAAAGAAACATTTGGAGGTTTTTGCATATAATTTTTTCTCCTCCAAAAGTTTGAGCACTCTCTCAACATGTTGAACATGATCCTTCCAAGACTTGTTGTAGATTAGTATATCATCAAAAAATGCTAACACAAATTTTCTAAGGAAGGGTTTGAAAATGGAATTCATCAAACCTTGAAATGTGGAAGGTGCATTAGTAAGGCCAAAAGGCATGACCAAAAATTCATAATGACCCTCATGAGTTTTGAATGTTTTTTTCGGAATGTCTTCAGTCTTCATTCTAATTTGACGGTATATTGAACGAAGATCCAGCTTGGTGAAGTAATTTGTTCCATTTAATTCATCCAACAATTCATCAATGACAAGAATGGGAACTTTATCTTTAATAGTGAGCTTGTTGAGCTCCCTATAATCTATACACATATGCCATGATCCATCCTTCTTGTGCACCAATACTACTGGAGAAGAGATAGAAGTTTGACTAGGTTAAATAATACCATCCTTAAGCATTTTTTCAACCATACGTTCAATTTCACTCTTTTTGGCATAAGGATATCTATAAGGCCTAATGTTTGGAGGAACAGTTCCTGGAATCAAGTGAATCACATGATCATGATCATGAATAGGTGGGAGGCCTTTGGGAGTCTCAAACACCTTGGAGAGATTGTCCAAGACTTTTTGGAGATCTCGAGAAATAGATGATTTCAATGTTTGAACCCCTAGAGAGCATAATTGTGCAATTACACCCTATTGTTCTTTCTTAAGAATATTTTTCATGCCATTAGAGTTGATTATCTCTCATGGTTTCCCTGCGATACCCCTTAATTGAACTTCCTTTCCTTCCCAAACAAAATTCAAGAAAAGTTCTTGAAAATTGAAGGCTATTGTTCCCAAAGATTGTAACCATTGGACTCCTAGTACAACAACAACACCACCCATTGGAATGGAAAGCATTGGCCTATTCAATACATATTCCCCTATGGTTAGCTTGATATTATGGCACTTTCCAAAGTAATTTATAGTTCCTCCATTTGCAACCATCACTTGACACATTGGTGTTGGATATAGGAAGCAATTCAATTCCTTCGCTATCTTACAATGAATAAAATTATGGGTACCACTCGAATCAATCAACACTATTACCTTTTTATTCTTGATATCCCCTTCTATCTTGAGAGTTTGAGGAGTGGTAATTCCTGCCAATGCATTACAATATATCTTCGGCTTCATTTCTTCTTTCTCTAGGGTTGGTTCCTAGTGTATATCCTCCTCTTTTGATGTTTCTTGTTCCTTTTCTTCCTCCTATTCACAGTCTATGTAGAATAATTTTTTCTCATCACACTTATGACCTTTAGTGTATTTTCTATCACAACAGTAACAAAGCCCTTTTGCTCTTTTTTCCTCCAATTTTTGTGGTGTCAACCTTGTTGGTTGTGGAAGACTAAGAACAACAACACTTCCATCTTTATAGTTGTGAGTGGTAGACTTCCTTGTTGCCATAATTTTGCTTTCAAGTTTTCTTGCCATCCTAAATGCCTTCTCTAATGAATCAGGTTCCTAAAGGTGAACCTCGTGTTGGATGTTATATTTTAAATTTGTTATGAATACATCAATCTTATGCTCCTCTAGCATATCAGTTACCCTAATATTCAATTTTTGGAAGTCTTCAATGTTCTCTGCCATTGAACCCTTTTGTTTGAGATTTATCAATTGGCTAAAGAACGTGTTTCTCTTTTTATCTTCATAATGTGTTATCATTTCCTCCGTAAAAATTGACCAGGTCACAAGTGGTTTACAAGAACAAAACCATCTATACCATACAAACTAATTGGGTTCTAAATATAAAGATGCAATACATACCTTTTGTGATGGTTGCACATCTTGTAGATCAAAATATTGCTCCATCTGTAGTATCCATGTTACAGGATCCTTTCCATTAAACTTCCTCATATATATCTTTGGAATGTGTTAGTCCTTAAACCCCACAATGGGGTCTCTAAAGTCGTAATTCATATTCCTTTTGTCCTCGTCATGATTTTCATGGATTACCTTGTCACCCATGGGAAGCCTTTCTTGCAACAATTTTTTCAAACCTTCCTTCAAATCTTCCATGTATGCTTTCAAACCATTTGTATTATCTTCCATGTCATCCTTCAAACCTTACATGTCTGCTTTTAAACCGTCCATGTCACTTTTTAGTTCATCTTTGGTTGCTCTTTGTGAGAGCGAAATTTGTTGCACTCGTCCCGTAATTTTGATATGTCATGGTGCAATTCTTCCTCTTCATGCGACATTGTAGAGCTTTTTGAGAGCTTAATGGGTGTGGAATTCTTTTGCTCAGGATGCATTTTAGAACCCAATACTGATATCTATGCTTCAATATGCCCTTGGAATCACTTCAAATTGATTTTTTCAAATATGAAATTTAAAAAATAAATACACACCTTTTTCTTGCTTTTAGGAGCTCGATATTGAAATGATTGTAAATCTGTAATTTCAGATCTCCAAGTTTTGAAATTCAGTTCTTTAGTAGACCTATGAGTGTTCTTTCCAACCCAACAAGTCATACCAAGATTGGATTCTTCAAGAAAGAGTTATGCCTAATTTCCCACGATGACCTAATTATAGACTAATTCAGTAGAGCGAACTTATACGGAGTGCCACGTGTAACTGTTTCGACCTTCATCCATGAAAATTATATCCCAAAAACTAAATTTTTTCCTCTTTCAGTCACTTTTTACGAAATTCAAATCTAATGCTCAGAGAGAAAGTTATGATGATTTTCCCTAGATCACCTGTTTGATATGGAATTCTGGAGCCTGCAAAAACCCTAACTTCCTCAAATCATATATCTGAAAATAGCGAGACAATATCTGAAATTCTTACATGAGGTTCACTAATATTTCGGCTCCATGTGGTTGCAATTTCATGTTCTGAAGCTTCGTAGAAAAAAATTATAGCGAAAATGCCATGATGTCCATTTTGAAGAAGCGAAACCCTAGAATCGAAAGCTCTGATACCAAATGTTATGAAACTAGCTTACAAATAGATAGATCAACGACTTAAAAGTTATCCTCTTCGAGGGTAAAACCTCCTTTACATTACATAAATGGACAATTCTTGGGTGATACAAATGATAAGACCTCCTTTGTATATATAGGAGTCTAAGGGATTGCAATATAATTAGAGCCTACATAACAATAATAATGTAAGGGCACAACATAACAATAGTGGGTTTCTATTGGGCACAACAATAAAAATATGGGGGCTACATGGGCACAATAATAAAAATAGGGGGGATACACTAGTATTATAGGGACCTAACAGTCATAGTACCTATCAGACAAGTACTTTTCCGATAAGTATTTCTCAAACCTTCACCATGATAACTCTTTCTCCCTAATGTCCTTGACGTTTCTCAAATCCTCCCACCATATACCAGTCTTGCCTTCAATATGAAAATGGCCACTCTATCCTCCATGTTTTCAGAGTAGTCATACACTCTAAAGTATTTCTTCATTTCCAACAGTCAAGCTTCTACTTCTTCAAACTTCTTTATTTTTCCATCAAAGTTAAAGAGCTTCACTTTCTTGAATTCCCCCAGAATTTGTTCTCCCTCGTCCTTTATCGATGATGTCTTTTGGTTGCAAGACTATATAGCTTGGCATGATTGTCTTCCCTTCTTTCTGGAGTGATGATTGGAGTTCCTCCTCTCACTGTATCTTCACTTTCCTATTTGTGTCTTCTGTGACTTGCTACCTTCTGCCTTATTGGTCTCCAATATGTGCTTCCATATTTCAAATCGACTTTGCTTGGATTTGTGCCTACCTATATAGCTGGAATAGAGCTCATGTTGCTTTTGCCTTTGTATATTCGGTAAGCTCTACAAAATTACTATGTTTACTTTTGCTTTCTTCTCTTGAGCTCTGACAATCCTTTCATTAACATCCTTATAACTTCTCAACTCAGCCCTTAAGCTCTTAAGGGTGTCCATCTAGTCATCCCTTTTTCCTCTTCCCAACTAAGACTATCCCTGATTATGTTGGGATCTATTAGTGTTGTATTATACCATTACGCTACTCATTACTTTAATTCCTTGTTGTAAATTTGTATCTTCTTATGTGCTATTGCACACACATAATTGTTAGCTTAGGCAAGTCTAAATAATTCAATATATTCACTTGTCCCTTGGCATATCTACCCTTAAGCATGCAGGTTAGAAAACACATATCACATCAAAATTGATCAAAGTTAGTATCAATTTCCATTGTATATCTAACACTCAACACACATGAACATATGTAGCAATTAATTCATTGGGTCAAACATTTTAGCTATTGTGTGTGTGTGAGGCTCTTCGCGTCCAATTTAGAATCCCTTGCTCTAATTTGATTCACTTTGTGCCTCTTTAATAAAACTTTTAACTTTACTTCCCAAAGGTCCAGTGTTGGACCTTCGCTTCATATGGCGCGTTTTTGGCCCTCCAAGCCCAGTGTTTGAACCTGACTTTCATACCACTCGTTAATGGTCCCTCCCAAACCCTTGTCAAACCCTTGTACTACTGTTGGGCCTAAGAATTATCCTTAAAATAAATCCACCTTCACTCCATTCATCATCCACTTTCTCTCCATTTACACATTTTCTCACCTCTATTCCACCACCATGTCATCACATTAGCTTCACTTTCATCATTAAATGGTTACCATTGTGTTTTCCAAAACATTATTAATTCTTAGTATTTTTAAGAGAATTTGTGGTTAAACTTTAGAAAATAATATCCATATACTTATACCTTGTTGTCATTATGATGTATGTGTTGTACTTGATGGCAACCCACTTGTAGCAGAACAACTCACCTGTATATGGTAACTAGATGAATCTACATAAGAGATATCAAATGTGACAGAATGCATGACACTAGTGTTTATAGATGTGCTGAAATGCAGGGCAGCTTAAAGGAATCAGTTCAGAAGGCAACTCACTCAGATGAAAGTATAACAGGTAAACAACAAAGAATTACAGATCAGTCTTCACAGAGTGAAGAAAGAGAGGTATACGCAGGTTCACCATTGACCAAGCTACATATACACGTAGGTTCACTGTATACAAGTTGCGTATACGTACACATGCACTTTCACAGAAGGAAAAGTGTGTATACCTTGGAAAACTAAATTTTTGGTCCGAAGTATTTGGTCCATGGTATTTTGATCCATGGTATTGGTCCAAGGTATCTGGTCCGAGGTATTGACCCCAGGTATTTGGTCCAAGGTATTGGTCCTAAGTGGTTTTGGTCCATGGTATTGAGAAAGGCCTAAGACTATAAAAGGAGGAGAATATCATTAGGCCATGTGTGCAAGTATCGAATATCTGATGAAGTGTGAGATCTAATATGCAGGTTATTGTCTTATGGTGTTTTTCTTGATCTGAACCAAGGATGAACCTTAGCGTTTGATGAAGGATAAGATCTAATGATGTATCAAGATCTTAAGGCTTGAAGTGAATTATCTTTACATGGTTTGATCATATATCTGAATAACTGATGCATGTTGTAGTTTGTAAATATGATGATCTGGGTATGATTGAAGTCTGGAATATTTGTAATGTTTAAATCATCATTTACAGATATGTACGCAGGTTCACTTTAGCAAAGGAGCGTATACATGCTGGTTCTGCATATCCAAGCTGCATATACATCATAAATTTGATTTGCATATTTGTACGCTGGTTCGCTTTGAGGAAAGCGCATATGCATGCAAGTTCGACACATGGAAGTAGCGTATACCTTATAAAATATGTTTTAGTTGCTTCTGTTTGCTGTTGCAGTGTTCTGGGTTCTGGTGACTGCATTCTGAATAATCAGATTAATGGGTTGTCAAAGTGGTTGATCGATTCGGTTGTGGTTGGTTCAAAAGGAGATTGGTTGATGCAGATATATTTGATGATTGAATAATGTTGTTGATGGATCCAGTCTAAAAATTTATGAAATGTGGTCCCTAGAAGGAAAGAGAAGGTTGTAGCCTTCTGTAGGCCGGCACCTACGTACTAGTAAACATATCAGCTAGTAAAAGAGCTAGGGGGTTGTAGCTCCCTTCCAGTAGAAGCTGGAGAACGAGAGAAGGTTGTAGCCTTCTGTAGGTAGAAGCCTACGTACTAGTATAAGACTGCACCAGTACAAAAATTGTAAACAGAATTCTCTTATTATTAAAAGAAGACAGAGACGGTTGCAGCCGATGGTTTTCAACCACATTGGGTTTCCACCTTATATCTTGGTGTTCATGTGTGTTTCTTATGTGTGATGGTCTATTATGTTTTTACTACACCTGGTTACTATTTATATGGTTATGCACTGATTAAAGATCAACATATGATGAATTAACTGAATCATAAGTTTACTGGATATACGCTAGTTGCCTTAACCACAGTTGCGTATACATGCGAGTTCCATTAACTAAAGTAGCATATATAAATCTAATTATTAGAAATAATACTGATTCACCCCCCCCCCCTCTCAGCATTATTTCCAACAATTGGTATCAGAGCAGGTCCTTCAGAAGAAGCTTGACTACTTGAAGGAAGATCCATCATCATGAGTAATCAAGAAAGCGGGGGATCCATCAGACCGCCAATCTTTGATGGGAGCAACTTTGTTTGTTGGAAGGTAAGAACCACAACCTATCTTCAATCTCTTGGAACAGATGTCTGGGAAATTTTGGAAGGAGGATATACATTTCCATCAGCAATTCCTACAGATACAGTAGGTAAAAAGCAATATGAAACCAATGTCAAGGCTGTCAATACATTATTGGGAAGTCTGTCACAATCAGAGTTTGTCAAAGTTATGCAGCTCAAATCAGCCAAAGAAATATGGGACAAAATCGTTCTAAGCTACGAAGGAGACTCTCAAGTAAAACGTGCTAAACTGCAAACTCTCATAATTCAATATGAAACTCTCAAGATGCACAATGATGAAAGTATAGCTAGTTACTTCTTACGTATAGATGAGATTGTTAATTGCATGAAGAATCTGGGTGAAGAGATAAAGGAAGTTACCTTAGTTGAAAAAGTTTTAAGATCCTTATCTACTAAATTTGAATCAAAACTATTCGCCATAGAAGAAAAGCAGGATCTGTAGACTATTACTATGACACAGCTTCACAGAATCTTAACTGCCTTTGAGATGAGAAAAGGAGGTCCATCAGATATGAGAGAAGCCACATTTAAAGCTTCAGCAAAAGGAAAAGAAGAACTCAATGAATTAGGACATATTTCAGAAGAAGAAGAGGAAGCAAACTTTGTCAAGAAGCTTCAACAGGGTTCTGGAAGATTCAGAGGTAAACTACCTTTCAAATGTTTTGCCTATGGTAGAGTCGGTCATTATGCTGCCAAATGTCCTCATAAAGATAAATATGATAAAGGGAAGGAATCTGCAAAATGGAATAGAAAACAAAGTGTAAGTAAAAAGAGCTACTATACTCATGAAGATAGCAATGGTTTATCAAATAGTGATGAAGATGAAAATAATAATGACTATAGACTTCTGATGGCTTATGAAGATGATGATTTTTTGGATGTTTTAGATGAAGATGATCTTTATGAAGAAATCTCTAAACTCAAAATCTGTTTAGAAGAAAAGAACATGAGTATAGATACCTTGACATACCAGCTTGCTGAAAGAGAAAAACACAATGAAAAGCTAGAATGTGAAATTGTGGGTCTAAGAAAGGATCTTGAGAAAACTAAATATCTCAATCTTAGATTTGCTAAAGGATCAGAAACCTTAAATGAAATTATCAAAGTGCAGCGCTCTCCTCTGATAAAGACAGGTCTTGGATATATTGAAGAAACATCTCAATCACAGAAGCCGTCAACCTCCACTAAAAGCTATCTTGATGCAGCAAAGAGCAGTGAATAGTTTGGCAACCGTTAGCAAAGGTATAAAGCAGATCACCAGGTGAATCGGGCTCAATTTACTTCAAGGATGAACAGAAGCCAAAATCAACCTTAGGTAAATCATACTCAATTTTCTTCAAGGATAAATATCAATAGAAACTAAAATCAACAGGTCAGTAGATACGATAATCGCAGGAATTTCTTTAATGGTCAATGTTTCTCATGTCATAATTTTGGACACAAAGCTACTCAATGTGTTGCTTACAAAACTATCATGACTAGAGAAGCACGAAATCAAAGGAATGTGACAGGGATCAAGAAAAGTTCCTATAATAACTTTTCTCTTCTTGAAAATGAAATAGAATGCTCAATCTGTAACAACTTTGGCCATGAAGAATCTAAATGCAGGAGTAAATTTTGGAAAATAACTCAAAAGGAGCAAACTCCATTAAATCCCAAAATATGGAGAAACAAAGAACCACAAACAGAAAGATGTGGTATAGCCTTGTATGCAGAAGGACAAGAAAACTAGTGGTACATCGATAGTGGATGCTCAAAACACATGACAGGTGACAAAGAAAAACTGCACTCATATAATGCCTTAGAAAAGGAAAAGAGTGTCTCATTTGGAAACGACACTCCTGCTGTCATAAAAGGTAAAGGCTCTGTTTTCTTGAAAGAAAAAGTTAAAGCTGGGAATGTTATGTATGTTGATGGCTTAAAGAATAACCTATTGACTGTGAGTCAAATGTGTGATCAAGGAAATGAAGTAGTGTTTCGATCAAATGAATGTGTTGTTCGTGAGCTTGATACAGGAGAAACTGTGATCAAAGGGAAAAGAACTCCAAACAACCTATACATACTCAATGGAGGACAACAACAGTGTTATCTAAGCAAAAATGATGAAAACTGGCTATGGCACAGAAGATTGGGACATCTAAGCTTTTCTCAAATAATAAAAGCATGCAGATTCCAGGTTGTTCGTGATCTTCCATATATCAACATTCCTGAAAATACTATATGCAAATCATGTCAATTCGGTAAGCAAACTAGATCTCACTTCATCGAAAAGGAAGGGTCATCTAGTAAGCCTCTTGAACTTGTTCATACTGATTTATGTGGACCATCAAGGAAAAAGTCACCTTGTGGAGAAGAATACTTTATATTATTCATTGATGATTTTTCCAGAATGTGTTGGATAGGTCTTCTAAAGCATAAAGATGAAGCATTTGAAAAGTTCAAAGCCTTCAAAGCTTTGGTTGAAAATGAATCAGATCGCAAAATCAAATGCCTCGGATCTGATCGAGGAGGGGAATTTACCTCGGATGAATTCTTTGACTTTTGTGAACAACATGGAATAAAAAGGTTGTTCTCCACCGCAAGGACTCCTCAACAAAATGGAGTGGTAGAAAGAATGAACAGAACTGTTCAACAAATGGCTCGTGCTATGCTAGATGAATCTGGAACTCCTGCAACCTTCTGGGGTGAAGCTGCATTCGCTGTTGTCACTATTCTCAACCAAGCAAATGTTTGGGTAAACAACACTCAAACTCCACATGAACTTTGGTATGGTAAGACTCCTACTGCAAAATACTTCAAAGTGTTTGGAAGCAAATGTTACATAAAAAGGACTAATGAAAAACATGGTAAGTTCAAACCGAGAGCAGATGAAGGTATTCTTCTTGGCTACTCTTCTCGAAGTAAAGGATATAAATGTTACAATAAAAGACTTGGGAAAATTATTGAAAGTATTGATGTTGTGGTTGATGAAGCATGCAAAAATCCAAAACAAATAAAAACCGAAGATTATGACAATGAAGAAGATGAGGATCATTTTCCCGCATCTAATCACATTGATTCTGAAGAAGAAACCAATGAAGCACCAAAAGAAGAGATAACATTAGAAGAAAAGACTCCGTCCAGGTATGTTCAGAAAAATCATCGAGAAACTCAAATTTTGGGGGAAAAAGGTGCAGGTGTGCAGACTAGAAGAACCATTGCCGAAACTTCAAGCTATCTAGCATTACTATCTTGCACTGAACCTCAAAATGTAAATGAAGCATGCAGAGATGAATGTTGGATCAAGGCCATGAATGAAGAACTTTAACAAATCGAAAAGAATAATACTTGGGAATTAGTTCCTAGACCTCATGATAAGAATATCATAGGAACTAAATGGAAATTCAAAAACAAGTTGAACGAAAATGGAGAAGTTATTAGAAACAAGGCCAGACCTGTTTGTAAAGATATGCTCAACAAGAAGGTATAGATTTTGAAGAAACTTTTGCACCTGTTGCTAGACTTGAAGCCATAAGAATGTTTCTTACTCTTTCTAGTTTTCAGAAATTCAAAGTATACCAAATGGATGTAAAATCTGCCTTTCTCAATGGAGACTTAGAAGAAGAAGTCTATATTGAACAACCAGAAGGATTCATTCTTGGAAATGATGCAAAACTTGTATGCAAACTCAGAAAATCTCTCTATGGTCTAAAACAGGCTCCAAGGGCATCGTATTACCATCTTGACAAATATCTCCACCAACAGGGTTTTTCAAAGGGGTCAGCAGATGGCAATCTATATACAAAGATGGACACTAGTAAATTGCTAATAATTGTTGTGTATGTTGATGATATTATTTTTGGTAGCAACGAAGAATCCATGAGTCAGAATTTTGCTTTAGTAATGCAGCAAGAATTTGAAATGTCCTTGCTTGGTGAGCTTACCTATTTTCTTGGTCTACTACTTCAATAAAATAAAGATGATATTTTTCTCTCACAAACCAAATATCTCAAACAGATCCTGAAAAAGTACAACATGGAAGATTCTAAACCAGTAAGTACTCCAATGGTTACAGGATGCAGTCTTAGCTCAAATGATGAATCAGCAACAGTATATCAACCAACTTACAGATCCATGCTTGGCAGTCTGCTTTATCTAACAGGTACCCGACCGGACATCGTGCATGTAGTGGGAATAGTTGGAAGATTCCAAGCAAATCCAAATGAATCACACCTTCAGGCAGTCAAAAGGATTTTCAAATATCTTCAAGGAACGCATAACTTTGGTTTATGGTATCCTAGAGATACAAATCTTACACTTCATGCATATATAGATGCAGATTGGGCAGGAAGTGTTGATGACAGAAAAAGCACTAGTGGTGGTGCATTCTATATGGGTTCTAGGTTAGTGTCTTGGTTCAACAAGAAACAAAGTTCAATTGCATTATCTACAGCTGAAGCAGAATACGTGGCTGTTGCATCTTGTTGCACACAACTACTTTGGATGATGCAAACCTTGCAAGACTTTCAAATCACATGTACTCCACCCATCTCCATTCTATGTGATAATACAAGTGCCATCAGTATTTCAAAGAATCCAGTCATGCACTCAAAGACCAAGCACATACCCATCAAATATCATTTTCTACGTGAACAAGTGCTTGAACAAAATGTCAAATTGGAGTATGTTCCCTCCAAAGAACAGGTTGCTGATCTATTCACTAAACCATTGCCCAGAGAGACATTTGAATATCTCAGGCAAAATCTGGGAGTAGTTTCTGCATCATCCTGCTGTTAAATCCTATTTTTCAAAGAAAGGTGGCTATACGCGAGTTTCTTGAAGTATAGTCGCGTACATACGCGAGTTTCTGTGGGCACAATCGCGTATATGTTGGTTTAAAGAAAAGCAGTAGGCCAGACTCAAGAAAAAGGGGTTTGCTATGGTTCTGTCAATTATCTACTATGTTTGTTGATGGTTTCAATCTGCTGATAACATGTGGAAATATTTTGGTCCTCATAAGGTTGTTGATAACTTGATATATATATATGATTGATGATGATGCTTTGATATCTCTTACTGACATATGCAATGATCAGATCTGACAATGAATAGGTGGAACAGGTTTAGGGGGAGAACATGGTTGATGATGGACATATACAGGTTGTTGGTCTGGATGCTATTGACAGATGTTGTTGATGGTGCAGATCATATGATAGTTGTTGATGACTATCATGGTCTTGTTTAAAATATTTGGTCTCTGTTACATATGTCATGTATATCTTTTAATGTAACGGTCATGAAAATACCTAATTTGTAACCCCACTATGCATGGGATGGATGATGTAATGTTTCTTGTTTTTGACATGTATAAACAATTGATATATCCCCAATTGGTTGGGTGGATGAGTCAAATTTGGTATATCCCCACTTGGTTGGGAGATGGATGTATGTATGAGTCATTGGTGATAGGAAGGTCATTTGTGATGTATGTATAGAGTCATGTTCTTCTTTTAGAATATCTTTTTGCAGACTTTGTTGATGCTCAGGGGGAGCATGGACTCGATCATGGCAGCTCAATCAGCACACTTTAGAATATCAGAAAATTCAGCATGCACTCAGGGGGAGCATGACCCTTTTCCCCTTGATGTCAAAGGGGGGAGAGTGACTTGGTGTGATTGTTGCCATCAAGTCCAAAGGGGGAGATTGTTGGCATTATGATGTATGTGTTGTACTTGATGGCAACCCACTTGTAGCAGAATAACTCACCTGTATATGGTAACTAGATGAATCTACATAAGAGATATCAGATGTGACAGAATGCATGATAGTAGTGTTTACAGATGTGATGAAATGCAGGGCAGCTTCAAGGAATCAGTTCAGAAGGCAACTCACTCAGATGAAAGTATAACAGGTAAACATCAAAGAATTACAGATCAGTCTTCAGAGAGTTAAGAAAGAGAGGTATACGCAGGTTCACCATTGACCAAGCTGTGTATACACGCAGGTTCACTATATACAAGCCGCGTATACGTACACACACACTTTCACAGAAGGAAAAGCGCGTATACCTTGGAAAAATAAATTTTTGGTCTAAAGTATTTGGTCCATGGTATTGGTCCAAGGTATCTGGTCCGAGGTATTGACCCCAAGTATTTGGTCCAAGGTATTGGTCCTAAGTGGTTTTGGTCCATGGTATTGAGAAAGGCCTAAGACTATAAAAGGAGGAGAAGATCATTAGGCCATGTGTGCAAGTATCGAATATCTCATGAAGTGTGAGATCTAATATGCAGGTTATTGGCTTATGGTGCTATGCTTGATCTGAACCAAGGATGAACCTTAGCGTTTGATGAAGGATAAGATCTAATGATGAATCAAGATCTTATGGCTTGAAGTGAATTATCTTTACGTGGTTTAATCATGTATCTGAATAACTGACGCATGTTGTAGTCTGTAAATATGATGATCTAGGTATGAGTGAAGTCTGCAATATTTGTAATGTTTAAATCATCATTTACAGATCTATACGCAGGGTCACTTTAGCAAAGGAGCGTATACACGCTGGTTCTGCATATCCAAGCTGCGTATACATCATAAATTTGATTTGCAGATCTGTACACTAGTTCACTTTGTGGAAAGCGTGTATGCATGCAGGTTCGACACATGGAAGTAGCATATACCTTATAAAATATTTTTTAGTTGCTTTTGTATGTTGTTACAGTGTTCTTGGTTCTGGCTTGGGTTCTGGTGACTGTATTCTGGTGACTGCATTCTGAATAATCAGATTAATGGGTTGTCAAAGTGGTTGATCGATTCGGTTGTGGTTGGTTCAAAAGGAGATTGGTTGATGCAGATATATTTGATGATTGAATAATGTTGTTGATGGATCCAGTCTGAAAATTTATGAAACGTGGTCCCTGGAAGGAAAGAGAAGGTTGTAGCCTTCTGTAGGTCGGCACCTACGTACTAGTAAACATATCAACTAGTACAAGAGCTAGGGGATTGTAGCTCCCTTCCAGTAGAAGCTGGAGAACGAGAGAAGGTTGTAGCATTCTATAGGTAGAAGCCTGCATATTGGTATAAGACTGCACCAGTACAAAAATTGTAAACAGAATTCTCTTATTATTAAAAGAAGACAGAGACGATTACAACAAGTGGTTTTCACCCACATTGGGTTTCCACCTTATATCTTGGTGTTCATGTGTGTTTCTTATGTGTGATGGTATGTTTTGTTTTTACTGCACCTGGTTACTGTTTATATGGTTATGCACTGATTAAAGATCAACATATGATGAATTAATTGAATCATAAGTTTACTGGATATACGCTACTTGTCTTAACCACAGTTGCATATACACGCGAGTTCCATTAACTGAAGTAGCAAATATAAATCTGATTATGGAAATGAAAAATAATTGACTTGCTAATACTGATTCACCCCCCCTCTCAGTATTCCAACATACCTAACAATTAGAATGAGTTTGTTGACATGTGTAGGTACAAAGGAAACTTCTAAGGCACCCTTATGTGGCACTCTATGTTCAAATTCAAATTTGAGGAGATCATGGACCTCATGGATAAGATCATGGGCCTCATGGAGAAGATCATGGAGGATAGGGTTATGTGTCACCATTAGTTGAGAGATATGTGAATCTGAAGAGGGAATAGTGGATCCATATTTATGATTTTGTTATCATAACTTTTGTATAAATAGGAGTGTTATCTCCTTCATTTGTAACTTTGGAATTTGGAATTTAGAATTGAGAAGTTAGAATGTAGAACCTTAGGATCTTATAAGTTGTAATGAGAAGTTAGAATTTGGAATCATTGTAATGGATATCTTAGAACCTCTTGGGATGTAGAACTTGTAATTGCAATTTGCCTGAGGCTAGCATCTCTAATCTTGAGCAGTTATTCAAACTTTTCCTTGATAGATGGATGATTAAAATTAATTTCCTCTCGCTCATTCAAGATTATGATCAGTTAAAAAGGCTCCCTAATGAATCTGTTCAACAATTTTCTGATCGATTCAATCAAGTTTATCTTTCTATGCCATTGAATATTAGACCTCCCCCTGATCTAGCTCTATTGCATTATCCAAGAGCTTTTGATGCAGAAATAGAATTCCGTTTAAGAGAAAGGAGCCCGTCCACCATGAAACAAATGCAGGACATAGTTGTGGACATGGAGGCAAATTTGAAAATGAGGGAGGAGCAGCGCAAAGCAGAGGAAAAGGAAAGACTTCTTTATTTGTTAAAAGAAGCAGAGGAAAGGATGCAGCAGATCGCAATGAAAGTTGAATGTTTAGAGCACCAAAACACATCTGTTTTACAACAGGAAAGTAGTGACATTCACGAACAAACCTACCACAAATCAGATGACATATTCATAGAGCCATATGTGAAGGAGAAATCTCCTGATATACTGTGTGAATATGACAGCTTCTCTTCTTTCAACTGTTTGCCCAAATATGATCTGTATGATGAAGATTATGCTCCTCAAATCCATATTAACCTTCAGAGGAAACAGAAGCTATTTTGGGAGAAGGCAGAGTTCAGGCTCAGCAGCTTGAATACAATGATCAGCGTGCCCATTTCAGCTATGAAGAAAAGGAGGAAAATGCAGAGTGTTTTGATTTCAGCAAAGGAGCTTTGCCTTTTTCTTTCAAATCTTTTCAATTTTTCAAGGATAACCATCATGCTGTGTATAATCAAGTGTCAGCAAGTGTTGATATTGACCGTCTGGAGGATAATCAAATCATTGTTCAAAATGTATTGCCTCTAGTTTTGCAGCCCCAAAGAGCCATCGAATATCAGATTGAGGAAGACTTAGAAGCAGCAGCATGTGATCAAATGATCCAAGTGGATCCCCTGCCTCTTGGTTTTCAGCCATCTCAGGTATTTGAAGAAGAAGAAGAACAGCAAGCGCAGATCAGTCAGGTCCCATTCGAGCCTGTTTATAATGAGTTGCAAGTTTCACTCCAAGTTTTGAATAATCCATCAGATGACAAATTGTGTGATGAAATAAATCATTGCTCTTCTCCATTAGCGGGCTGTGTGGCTCAATGGCAAGTTGCTGATGATCTCCCAATTCCAAAGCATGATAGCTGTCCCAAACCTTTGTACAGTTCTTTAATTCAGCCCAGCAATTGTATATACATGTTACAGGACCCTTTTGTACAGTTTCTTGTTTCAGCAAGGAAGGTCAGCAGTTTCCTGATCTTCTCAAAGATTAACAAAGCCTTATCAGATTGCAAGATCTCTATTTCAAGCACCAGCAAGCACAAGCAGCAAAGCTCACTGATGTTTATAGTGCTTAAGTGGTTGCATTGGCTATTTCATTTTACCTAACAACAAAGCAAGTGCTGATTAGGGTAAGTAGGTAGGATTAATAAGGCAGCCGGCAAAGGGAATTTTGCAGAATACAGCAACAACTGAATACAAGGCCATCTGACCTGCTGTTCTTGACTTTTCGCAAGGAAAAGCCATCCCCAAGTGGAGCCACTGTTAGCCTCCTATTGCAATAGGTTGTCATTTTTCATGATTGACAGTGGAAGTGCCAAATATGTTCATCTTTTCCATACTGCAAAAGTTCCATATTTGATGAGTCATGCCATTTTTGAAGAATTTTTCAGTTAAAGGGAAGGCCAAACAATTTAATCTTGGCTTCCCTAGGTTTAAATTTCATGTTTTAGAATAGAGAGAATAAGCATCTATCCAAACTGTTTAATCTTGGCAGATTTGTAGATAGGTAGAGAAGCAAGGGCGCTCATCAGCTTAATCTGAGCCCCTAGAAGAAATAAGGGTCGTTTTAGATAGGAGGACAACAAAAAGAAAAGTTGAAAAGATGGGTTTACAAGTTCAAGTGCACCCAAACCAAAAAAAATATAAAATGCTAGGTAAGTAGGCCGGGTAGGTAGTTTTGTGGTGGCTGAATGATCATTTGTGATCCTTTTCATGTTCTCAAGTGTCAAATCTATCCAGATCACAAGTATGAGGCAGTTTTCCATTTGGAGCAGCTCAAGCGAGGCATGTTTAACTCCCCCTTCTTTCTCTTTCCCAAATCATTCACTAACTTCCCCAAAGAGGTCAAGATCTTCTTGATACCTCTTAAATTCATCATTTTTCATATCATTTCCCTTAGTAAAGATCTGCTTTACTTGAGGAGCGTTCATATGTCCTCTACAAAGTTCTATCTCCCCTTTTAAGCCTAAGCATTCCTATACTTAGCGCTTTCTTGTCATTTTCATATTAACTTCTAACATTATTATGTAAATCCCTATCTATTTCCCCTCCCCCTACTAAAAAGCACTAAATAGCTCCCCTACGTACATATCCCCTCCTTCTGGTTGAAAAATAACCATAAGTATGCTTGGGAATTGCTAAGTTTGCCTGAAACTTAGCAAGAACCCTCCTCTTACCTCTTTAAGCCATCTTCCAATGCTTTGGACCCCTTCCAAAGCATAAAATCCTTCTTCCTATGCATTAAAACCCTCCATCAGCCATGTTTTAACCTTTTCAAGGCTCAAAACCCTCATTCATACTTTCGGACCCCTTCCGAAGTATTAGAAATCCCTCATTTTCCTCATAAAACCCTTTTCCCATGTATAAAAACCCCCTCCGATCTCCAAAAACTCATCTCCGATCGTTTTGATCTTTTGTTGAATCATATAAGCCTTCTCTGAATGCGTATGCCCCCCCTCCGACGCGATATCGCTGTCGGAGGTCGCGGCAAGTGTTGGCCCTTTGTTTTATGCATGCCTCCGAATTCCATCTCGCCGATGTGATTGTCGCAATCGCATTTCGCAAGAGTTTGTGCCATGTTTTTATGCCTCCCCCCTCCGCCGATGCGATATCGTCGTCGCACCCGACAACGATATCGCTATCGCAATATATATTGTTATCGCAATCAACATCCATCCATATCGGCATCCTCCGCTTTCGTATTAATCCAACTTGACCCGCAATCCATAATATATTGCAAAGCCCGCCTTTCGCAACTTATTTTATTAATATCGCAGGCCTTATCGCAAAATCAGTTGTATCGCATATCGTTGTCGGCAAAATCATATATGCTATGGCCCGAACCTTCCGCCCCGCCGATTAGCGATATTGCGACTAGATCGTAGCCGTCCATTCACGCGCCCCTGATCAACGGTCCTAATAATTTCGCATCGCATCGCGTCATACATATTATTGCCGCACCCCGTCCCTGCCGATCGCCGATGCTTCGAGTTAATCACGGCCGTCCAATCGCGCAACCGCATCAACGGTCCACAATCCATCGCTCCGCCGATGTATCATATGTCGTCCAACGCTCCTCCCGATAGCCGATCGCCGATGCAATATCGGCGATCGGCCCATCGCAAAGTCATACATATATATTAAGGCCCGCGCCAGATGGTTAGCCCCGATGCGATATGGCGATTCAATCCTAGCCGTTGGATCTGCCTTGGCATGATCCAACGGCCCAGATCTATTTTTGGCAACAGTAATCGCTCCCGCCCATTTTTGATGGATTTTCATGTGTTAAGGCGTTTTTGCCTTATAAAAGGGAAATGGGCCATTCTTGCATGTATCAGTTCGGCGCCCTCGTGCGGCCCAACAACAAAGAAAACAAGGCATGCTTTAACAGTTTTGGATCGCTCCAAGCCCAGATTGCTCCAAATTGTAGATTTCGGCCCCAACAAGCCTCCAATCCGCGCATCCTCCTCTATTTTGCAGTCATTTCTTCATTTTTTGGAAACTTTTGATCGGCCAGTGCCGATGCTCCTCTATAGGCCACGGAAAGCATTGCAGCAGTATTTTCGGCCATAAAGAGATAAAGCAGGGGCGATTTGACAGTTTGAAGTGCTTCGGAGGGAAGAGAAAGCCCGATTCAACAACGAAAGAGTATCAAGGAAGCGACGAAGTGTATCAGATCAAAAATATCAATGCAACAGTTAAAGCCCGCAGCAGGGAAGCATTAAAGGCCCCCAACAAAGTCAAAGGAGCAGTTCTGAGCCATTTAAGGCTCACCAAATCATCGTTAAATGCGTTAAAGCCACCTAAAGGCAGCGGAACCGCGTAAAAGAGGCAGTTCAAGTGTTTTTAGGCCCAGATATTGCAGAAGCAGTGTATGAAGACACATATGGGCAGTGCTTCAGTATTCAAGGCGCAGTTATGGAAAATTGCCAGCGCATTGCAGCAAAGGACCCTTATTAATTCATTCTTATGGTTGTTGCTTCCAGCGCAACTCATAGAGATATTTTTAGCATTTATTTCAATAAGTGTTGGGTTAGAGGCATTCAGTTCTCCAGATCTGTTGTTGTAGATATTTTTTAGATATTTTCTCTATTTATACCACCCTCTGTATTGTGAAAAGGGTTGGCTGGTTGATTTTCTCTTTCAGGATTTGCCCTGTAAGTTTAAGAACCTCTGTAATCAAAGATTGCTGGAATGTTTGCATCTGAAATGGCTGGTTGTGCTTTAAATGGCTGAAGAGCTTGATATGGAATTCTCGTGCTCGCTCATGGTCCAATAAGTCTTTCCTCCCTCTGTTTATCAGTTTATATGTATCTGTATCATCTATATATCATAATCTAAGTTGCAGGAAGAAGGAATAGTTTAGAACTGGTTTTCATGCCCTCTGTCCTCAATTATTGTAACTTTTCTATGTTTTCCTCCAAATTAGTAATGAATATGCATACTTAATTGATCATGTTTAAGCTATTTCCTTCACATATGAATGTTGTCTAGGAAACTCTTCATTGCTCCTATTTAGCCTTCATCCACTTTCCCTCTTTGGCTGGATGAGAGATCCTTAACTGCCTCTCATCCCCTGACCTCCATTTCATCCTTGTTCCAGCATTAATCATTGTGCCATGTGTAGCTATCCTGCTCCATATTCCCCTCTTCTGCCAAAGAAAACACACCCTTCAGTTCACATTCATTGACTCCATGCCCAATGGTTTGAACTTCTTACACTTTGCATGCCAACTCTGCTTAAATAGATCAACCATCCCACCAAACTCAAACAAAACCCATGTGCATCATATCTAGCCTAAAATCATCCCTTAAACAAAGCTAAATCATAAAGAGAGAGCCCTCTCTGGATGCAGGTAGGCTAGGACCTGCATCTAAAAGATTGGTTTGTGGTTACCTCGGCCGTATTCCCTTAGGAGTCAAAGGGAACAACCTGAGTGATAACAGCTTCCCTGGAAGCATTCTTTTACTTAGGAAATAAAAAATTCTTTCAAGCAAGTTAAGGTAGAATAAATTAGAAAAATAAAACGAGATCTCGCTAGAGTTTTTAGTCTTGTTTTTCTTTGAAAAAAACCATCATCATTTCTCATGAATAAATTTACATTTCATCCACGCTAACCTGCAAAAATAATAAAATAAGACAAGTCAATAGGTTAGTATGCTCTCTTCCTACGCTTTGAGCGATCAGGAAAGATCAGAAAATCTATTGATTTATTTTGCACAAATCAATAAAAATCTCTTGCTTGGAATTTACACAAATCATAAAAACTACAGCATTATAAGAAATCGAAATCATTATAAAAAAAAATCGTTTATTTTCGATTTCAAATTTAAAAATTAAATCTGTAGTTTAGTGATTTGATCAATGTGTTAAAACTTCTCTACATATCGAGCTATTAAAGTGTTTACCTTAAGGAAGGCAATGGTGAATGTTGGGTTAACAAGAAATGGCTATCTGAATACTCTTACATGGAACCAACCCTCCAAGATTCGAATCCTTATTTTTCTTAGCCCACTTCAATTGGAATTTTGATAAAAATGCATATGAGCAAAGTGAAACGAATGTCCCAATTTAGTACGGTTAGATAAGAATAACCCCCCTTATTTCCAGTTTGCGTATGTGGTGATTATTCTCCTTTTGGATTTGTTGGTTGTGGTGAGCTCCAGTATTGCAGCAATGATGCTGCAACTCCTGGGGCTCCCTACTTTACTTTTATCAACCTGGTAGTTCATAACAAACTTGGAAGAAACGGTGTTGTATGCACAAATACTAGCTCTTACTGCAGGCTGTCACTTGATCAGTTGGCACAAGTTCGCTAGGAGCTTAAGCCAACTTCTATGAGTTCTCAGAAGAAGCTTTTAATCGTGATGGAAGAAAGCTAACTCAAAAGTGGCTATTCTACTTGCAAAAAGAGGATGAAAACTGAAAGGAACCGCAAACCCTAGCAAACCCTAGTTTTACCCACTAACCCTACTTTTGCAAGAAAAAGAGATGAAACTACTAAAATGGATGCCATGGACTATTGACAAGTTAAAATGCATATATTCAAGCTACTTCTGAAGGAAAATGTGGAAAAATCATCTTTTTGTACTTTCGAGCAATTTTATGCAGAATTATTATGCTTATGTTTTAACTATTTGTGACTGTGCAGAGGTTTGGTGGTGAAGGGAGATGGAGTTGGCTTTTGCAGGAGGTTGGGAAGGTGTGGAGAGGACCTAAGGAGTCCCTAGTACTCTTCTAGAGACTTCCACTGCGATCAAACTTCGAAAAATCACTCATGTGAATTTCTACAGGAGGCTGCAGGGGATCTATAGGAAGTTCTACAAGAGGTTTTACAGGAGGAGGCCGAAAGTGATTTTTGGAGGTTTGAATGTGGAAAAATGGTGGGAAAGGGGAAATGAAGGTAGGATGGAGGTGTCAGAGGGTTTAGGACTCTGTCAATGAAGGTCAAGCATGAAAGAGATGGTTGGATTTGTTCAAAGGTCAAGGAAGTAATTTTGCACAAGAACGTAGAAATTAGGGCAGTTTGGGAAAGTATGGCAAATGGGTGGAGGAAATCTTGAGAGATGGACTGGATCAGGTGGTGTGATGGAAGAATGATAAGTTGGAGTGTTCTACAAGTGAGCTGCACACTTACTTTTCAAAACTGTCCCAAGCAAAAACTAAAAAACAGAGTTTTACCTATTTTAACCTAATTCTAACCTAAAAACTAGAAAAGTGTTGAACAGAACTTTATGGACAGGAATTTATGCAAGAAATCCATGGAAACTGAACAAGAATGGATCTAAGCATGTGAATACAATTGATATCACCTTCTCCAACTCGAAATCTCACACTAGCAATTGCATTGGAAAGCAAAAAGAGTGTTTTGGTGGCAGCAAGAGTGCCTTGGTCTCAATTCATGGTCCCAAGGAGGGAGAAAGGAGATCAAGGCCTCCTTGGTAGCCTTTTTGTGGATCTTTTCCTAATATTGCAGCAAACTATCTAATCAACCTGAAGCAAGAACAACTATTCTAATCATCAAAAACAACCTAAGTAACAAAGCAAGATTTAACCTAAACAACAGAAGTTATTTCATGAATGCAAAAAAGAAACATATATATACACGAAGGAGGCGCTGGGCACTTGGGTTGGGCCCAACCCCAAGAGCTACAGCCCCCTTAGAAATATTAGTGTTGGTTCAAGGCTGGATTCATCTTCATTGATCAAAAAATAATAGTTACATCACAAAACTGTCTACAAAAAGAGCTCGAAAATGAGCTGAATACAAGGCTGCACTAAAGTGCGAAAATAGACTATCAAATGGCTAACCTACTGAGGCCTGAAGCCTTCTTATTTATACAAGTGAGGACCCCCAACAATCCTCCTAAACTTAAGGAACTCGGCTGCCTAAACCTGGAGATAACAACAACTTCACTAGACCTGCTCGGCTGCCCCTTGGAATCATCAATGTGGTGGCCTTTGAACTCCGAGCTGCTGGTGGAGAACTCAAGGAAGGGGTCATTAATGTAGGAGACACCCCTCCTATAAGTCCTCAGCCTGTTTCCTCAAGTTTGGCTGCTAATCTGCTCATAAATGCCTGGTATTGGTCCAAAAATGTCCAAAAATCTGCAATAAACACTCATTAGACTTTGTGGTAAAGTGACTATCCCCATTCACTCAATTAACATAAATATATTCAAAAACATGCACAAAACTATGGAGAATGGTGGATTAAATGGAAACAATAGGCAAAATGAGCCCATATAGTTACCCATTTCTGGGGCTCATCATCACCCCCTACTGAATGGGTTGCTCATCCTCTGAGCAACTAATCCAGTTCTTCATCCTTGATAGCTCTAACAGCTTCCCTGACATCCCAAGCTTCTGAGGTGATGTCCTCTTCCCTGTCATGAAAACCTGCCTTTCTGTCTACTTCCTCCCATTGCTTTTGTTCTTCTTCTTCCTTAACCCCTTCCAATAGTCCTAAGAGTAGTGGAGGACTGAACTTAAGGCCAATCCAGTTGGCTTTCAAGTTTTGCATTGATTGTTTGTACAGGGGCACTCTCACCAAAGCCTCCCTCATTCTGGTTGGGGAGTGATACTCCCTGACCTTTAAGCTATATGATAATGTATTCCATCTCCTCATGCAAGCATGAAGGCAATCATCACCAAATAATCTTTCCATATCTTCAAAATGGGCAATAGCTTGTGCTTGCCTTTCAACATAATCAGGGAGAACTTGAGGGTTGCTTGCAAGGTGTTGATGAGCATATATGAGAGCTGAGGGGTCTTCCAGTTCTGCCCTTATTAGCAGGGGCTCATTTAGTTCTTTTGCCATGATCTGTTGAACTTCCACTGCTCTTTTTTCCTCATGGCTCATCCAAGAAGCCATAGCCATGAGCTGTAGGTCTCCCAGTGCAGCATTTGGATCCCAAAAGTTCATATCAGGGAGTGCCATATTGTGTAAGTAAAACTCTGCTAATTTGGCTTTATCCTCAGCTGAACTAGTAGCACACAGATGCATAAATTGACCATAATTTTGGAATGGGATTGTGCCCCTTTGGGCCAATGTTTTAATTTGAAATTGGAGCCATTGGTCTTTAAGATACAATGCATAAGATCTGGCTGGTTGTCTACATTACAAGGCTTCCATTGCCTAGCTGGCCATGCAGGCCATCTGGGCTTCCCTTTCCTACAACTGCTGCTTCAGCATCAACACTTCAACTGTTGCCTGAGACTCCCTTTCTTGTTGCTGCTTTATCATCATTTCAACATCAGGCTGTGGCTCTTCCTCTTGTTGTTGTTTCTCTGCTGCTTCCTTATCTACTAGGGGACCTTCCTGTAGTTGTTGTTCTTCAAAAGTTTGCGATATGTCTCCCCTTTGAGTTTCCTGTTACTATAACTGCTTTTTCAGCAGTGCATTTTCCTCCTATAGCTAGGCTCTTTTAATGCTCTTGGCGTGTCTCACCATTGCCAACTCCCTTCTTAATTCTTTCAACTGTTCTTCCATGTGTTCTATATCTGCAACTCCCTTAGATTTAGAAATTTTCATCCAGGTGTGGGTTCTAACCCTTTCTTGTTCTAATTCAAAGAAAAGGGGTACAATGAATTTCTGTGGGATGATCTTCCCACCTTCTAGCAAATTGTAATATGAGCCTAAATTAGGCTGAGGGCTTGGTTCAGGTATCTCTTTGGCCTTGCCTTCCTCTTGTGACTGTTCTGATGCCTCTCTTCTAATTTTTCAGTCTCCTTTAGCTTGGCCAGTGTTTCCTATAGAGAGGTTTTAGCTTCCTGTAGAAGTGTTTTGGAGTCCATTAGTCTGATTCTTTCCTTCCAAGTGGAAGTTTTGGGACTCCCCCTCTCATAGGTAATAGAGATTTTGGAGGGAGATTCCTCCTTTTTCTCAGTAGGTGCATCATCAATTATTATCGGTTCTTTTGATGGTGGTTGGGGCTTGCCCACCTTTATCCTGGTGCTCCTTCTAGCTTTGAAATACATGGATGTTTCTCTTTTTCTTTTTCCCTTTTTGTTTTGCTAGAGTGCTCAATGCAGCCAGCACAACTGCTGCTTCTTTTGCCAATGTTTCATGGGATGCTTCTTTCTGCTATTCTTCCCCTTCATCTTCTATAGTCTTTTCTGTGTCTGCTGTCTCTGCTTGTGTTTCTGCTGTCTCTGGTAATGTCTTCTCTTTTCCTTGCTGGGTCCCTGCCTCTCCTGTGGCAGTCTTTTTCTGGGGGCTTTTTCTTCTCAATTTCTGTTCTTTTCCTCTTCTCTATCTTTGAGGCTGTTTTATTTTCTGCTTTAGGTATTACAATGGGTTTTTCAAGTTTCTCCTCTTCTTTCTGTTCCTCCTCTGTTTCCTGTTCTTCCTCTGTTTGAATGTTTTGTGTCTCCTCATGCATTTTTTCCTCAATTTCCTCTTTCTCTTCCTCCTCCTCACTGCCAGATGGGCTGATATCCTCAGTCAAAGTTTTGATGTCATCTTCTCTCGACATATTCTTGAAAATTTCCCAAGCTATGGGGATGGTGTATGTGTGTAGGGCATCTTCCACCAATAATTGAATGAGACCATGGTGTGCCAGCTGGTCTGGGACCCCTGCATTTAGCTTGGTGCCACATTATATCAAAGATTGAAGGAGGAAATATGGGAGACTGAGTTTCCTGACTGGAGGTAGGTCCATCCCATAACCATAAATTATGGTGAACCTTCCTTCACAAGTGATGTATTTCATTATTTGGTAGCTGACTTCACTCCATGGAGGAGGTAAGCTTGTCCTTCTCACCCCATTTTTATCCTCTACAGGATGCTCCCCAGGTTGAAAAAATGTTTTCTTGGCAACTTGTCCCAATGCTTTTTCCTCCTTGCTCCAAGGGAGCCCAAGTGGAAGACCTATGATTCGACTGATAAAATCAGGTGTAAGCTCTAGGGTGAGACCCCTGAAACTGGTTGTAGCATGTGTTTTCGAGTGGGGTCTTAAGGACATAAAAAATTCTTCAGTCACCTCATCATCATATCCATGTATTCTTTCAAAGAAAATCATCCAATTTGCCCTGGTGAAGAGGGCCACCACCTCAGGGTGTTCATGCAATTGGTTGGAGTTCAAAGGCTCCTTCCTCATAAAACCTCCTGGCATGGTGTTTAGTGCTTTTTAAAAATGCTCAGGTGAGAAAGCAGGCAAAACTGAAAACAGAGGGATAGCTGAATTTTGTCTTTTTCTGAAACCAGATAAGGAATTTCCCGTGTGCTTTCTCCTTACAACATCAAATTGCAATATTTCCCTTGTTTCAAACTGCTCTTATCCTGAATTTGATTCTCTGCTTTTGGAAAGAAATTTTTTTTGACAGAACAGAGGATAAATAACACAGGGTTTTTTTCAGAGAGTAGACAGATATGCAAATTCGATTTTTTTTCACACAGGATGGTTTCTACAGTTGCATGTGTTTTCTTTACAGTAGAATGTGAGAAAGAAGAAGACAGACTTCGAATGCAGAGAAGAAAACAGAGAACTGTGTAGAACTCAGGGAAAATATGCAGGCAGACTTTTAAGCTTCACTCTCCTTTCTTTCAATCCAATGTTGTGTTTTTAATCCACCACCTTATACAAATAAGTCATATGCAAAGAGGTTTCCCGAGCCTACCTCGTTTCAAGCTCGAATTTTGACAAAAATCTCGGGTTTTCCTTCTGCAGGGTTGTTCTCTGTCCTTCCTGTAGAAATCTTCCTGTAGAAATCTGGCTCCTGTAGAATGCAGCAGTGCTCCTATAGAGCCCGATAGGCGGGAGTGTTTTGAAAAACTGGCAGAAAACTGGCGGAGGATGACTAGTTTGCTGCTCTGGAAGTGGTAGGTGAGTACTGCAGTCAAGAACATCGTGAATGAAGAATGAAACAAAGGGTGGCAGAGGCTTCGCTCGCACTGTCCTTTAATTGTTGGCGTAATCTGTGGTGAGGAAGTGAGGTGGCCGGATGGGTACGTCATCCCCATCCGGACCGTTGGTCCTACGTCATGGTCATAATGGTTCTGCATGCCACCTGACTGCCATCACCTCCCTTACTCCCATTATACGCCGCCACCACTACCAGTCCCGAATGTTTTTTCCCAGATTGACATACCACACGTGCTGGCTGCGTATCTGATCGGCAGTTTGAATTTGACAGGGCTCATTTGAATTCCACGAGGGTGTGTAACTGAACAAGGGTGGCCAGTTAGCTGGCCACCGATTCCATTTAATTGACCATTCCCACAGTTCATGCAGTTTTGAAATATTATTCATGCAATCGAGGAATAGGTTTAGGCACTTACCTGCTCAGTCGCTGTTGTGTTATGCATATTTCAGACTTTGGCACTTCATTTCCTCGTTGTTGTTGCTGCTTGCGCTCTGCATGCTCGGCCTTGGGCTTTTGCTGATGATCTCCCGTTCAAACATTGCTCCTTGCATGTTTCATATGTCCTGCTGCGTTGACCCTGTCTCTGGAGTATGTTTTTCAAAGGGATCAGTTGCTACAGGAATCCGATAGGATTTCCTGTAGTTGCTTCTCCTTCTAAAATTCAAGCTAGTATTTGAGTAGGGCTAAAACTGCTGAAGAAGGTCTCAACTATAAAGAAATCACAACTGGAAGGTATCAGGTAGGAATGAGAAAAAATGTTGCTGCCTTTATTTGTCATCTTTTTTTTTTTTGGTTTGCAGAATGAAAGAAACATAATTTTTGTATGTGGTTGTGCAGGGACACAAAAAAACGAGTGGAAATGTAGGTGTACAAGGATGGAATGGCGAAATAGGAAGATGGATGGTGGCAGGGAGGTTCACAGACCTCATAGACAACTTTCCAACCCTCGGGTCCTTCTCTGAGATTGATTTTGGCCTTTCTGTAGTTTCTACAGGATCCTCCTATAGAATACACAGAGTTTCCTGTAGGATGCGAAATTTCAGAACAAATGAGACCAAAACTTGGGAAAGGATAATGGTGATGGGGTGATGGACTGTGAAGGGTGCATGCAGCTTGGCCATGTCTTTTCCCTCTTGTGCGACCCTCCTGCAACCTGCAGTGACCTTCCTATAACCTGCAATTTATTTAAAAGAAGTTAGGTTTTTCTTTTTTCTTTTTTTTTTTTTTTTTTTTTTTTTTTTTTGAGACAGCTGGGGCACCTGCAGGAGGTTTTCACCCTCACTCCCTGTCCTGGGCGCCTCCAAGAGGTTTTCACTCAGGGATCTTTTATTCCATTTTTTTCTCTGTTTTTTCTTTTTTCTGTGTTGTTGTTGTTTTTTTTTTTTTTTTGGTTTTGCTCAAGGTGTGGGTGGAGTGGAGACAGGGACCTGCTCCACTACCAACACTGATTTACCCAGAGTCTCAATGAACTCCTGCTTGGAAAGGGGCTTCCTGTAGATCTTCAATCGATGCCCATTGACGAGCATGGGGATGGCTTCTTCATCAATGGTTCGAATAAGGACTGAACCATTGTCATTGCATTTTTCTACTGTATATGGTCCCAGCCATCTTGTCCTTAGCTTGCCCTTGAAATCTTTGTATCTCGAATCATACAGCAACGCCCAATCTCCCAGCTGAAATTGTTTCTCTTTGAGGTGTCGGTCATGCCATATTTTTATTTGAAGCTGGACTACCTCTGAGTGGAGAAGGGCCTGCATTCTTTCTTCATCCAGTCCATTTAGCTGAAGCAGTCTTTCCTTTTGTGCATGGCTGAGATCTAGGTCCAGCTGAGCTGCCATCCTTAATGTGTTATATTCAAATTCTATTGACAGCAGAGCCTTCTTCCCATAGACCAGCTCATAGGGTGTAAAACCTGTGGTGGTTTTCCAAGTAGTGTTATAGGCCCAAGTGGCCTCAACCAATCGGTCTGCCCAATCTTTTCTGCTGCTACTCACTACCTTAGTCAAAATCCCTTCCAAAGCTCTGTTAGTGACTTCCACCTGTCCATTTGCTTGCGGATGATAAGGGGTGGAAGTTCTATGCTTAATCTTGTGATGTGTGAGCAGGTCTTCAATCAGATTGGAGGTAAACTGACTTCCTTGATCTGTGACTAATTCTCTTGGATAGCCAAACTTGTAGAAGATATTTTCCCTCAAAAACTCAGCTACTTTTTCTTTTGTTGCTGCTTTGATTGCCTTTGTTTCTACCCACTTTGTCAGGTAATCCGTGCACACAATGATGTAAGACTTCTGTTTTGAAGGAGGGTTGATAGGACCCACAAAGTCCATGCCCCACTTCTCAAATGGCTCGAAAGTCACTTGAGGCTGCAGGGGCATCTCATCCCTTGGAGTAGGTTTCCCCATCCTTTGACATCGGTCACATTGGCTGATGTATCTCCTGACATCTTGATGAAGAGTGGGCCAATAGTAACCTGCCTGCAGAATTTTGAAGGCAGTCCTCTTTGCTGCAAAGTGGCCCCCACAGGGCCCATCATGACAGGTTAGGAGGATGTCGAAAACTTCCTCCTCCCTGACACATCACCTCAAAATCTGATCTGGGCCAAGTTTAAAAAGATTGCCCCCAATCCAAGTGAATGGGGCACTTTTCCTCACGATCTTGCTCTTCTCTTTTGAGGACAGGTGTGGCGGAAACTGTGTTGAAACCAAATAATTTGCTATATCAGCAAACCATGGAGAGAGTACTGAAATAGCAAATAGGTGTTCATCTGGCATTTGATCATCCACCATTCCCTCTTCACCTATAAGCAAATCTAGTCTAGACAGAAAATCAGCGACAACATTTTCCTTACCTGGCTTATCAACAATGGTCAAATCAAATTGCTGCAATAAAAGTAACCATCTAATGATACGAGCATTTACATTAGGTTTATTCATCAAATACCTAATTGCAGCATGATCAGTATGTACGAATGTTTGATAGCCAGTGATGTAGTGTTTGAACTTGTTTAGGGAATGGACTACAGCCAGGAGCTCTTTTTCGGTTACAGTGTAGTTTAATTCTGCCTTGGACAGGTTTTTACTGACAAAATATATGGCATATGGTAGCTTCTCTTCAACTTGTCCTAAGGCTGCTCCTATAGCTTTGTTCGAGGCATCTGTGTGAATGTGGAAAGGTAGGGCCCAGTTTGGACCTCTCAAGATTGGGGCAGTTATTAGCTTACCTTTCAAGGCATCCAGAGCCTCTTGACAGTTGTCAGTCCATATAAACTCAACATCTTTCCCCAAAAGACCAAACAATGGAGAGGCTAGCTTACTAAAATCCTTAATGAATCTTCTATAATACCCTGCTAAGCCTAGAAAACTTCGAACATCTCTTACCTTTTGAGGAGGTGGGACCCTTTGGATGATAGCAATCTTGTTGGGATCCACCTATAATCCTTGCTGAGAAATTGTATGACCTAGCACGGTCCCTTCAATCATTAGGAATTCACATTTATCAGGACTGAGGGACAGGTTCATTTTGATACATTTGGCTAAAACTTTTCTCAGGTTAGTCAAAGCTTCTTGGAAGTTAGAACCATAAGGGGTAAAGTCATCCATATAGATTTCCACTAAATCATGAACCAGTTCAGCAAATATGCTCAGTACTGCTCTCTGGAAAGTGGCAGGAGCATTGCACAACCCAAAAGGAAGGACCCGGTATGCAAAAGTACCCCATGGACAAGTGAAAGTGGTCTTATCTTGGTCTTCCAGGCTGATTTGGATCTGGTTGTACCCGCTAAACCCATCTAGGAAGGAGAAGAACTTCTTCCCTGCCAGGCCATCTAACACTTGATCTATGAAAGGCAAAGGGAAATGGTCCTTCTTGGTGGCCTTGTTAAGCTCTCGATAATCTACACAGATTCTCCACTTCCCGTTTTTCTTTGGCACTAGCACCAAAGGAGAAACCCATTCGCTGTCAGAGATGGGGTAGATGAATCCTGCATCCAGCAACTTTTGCAGTTCTTCTTTGACAATGTCCTTAAGGGCTGGATTCATCCTCCTTTGAGGCTTCCTGACTGGTTTACAATCCTCTTTAATGTAAATGTGATGAGTACAGACTGAAGGGTGGACTCCCTTCATCTCCTTATAGCTCCAAGCAAAAGCATCCAAATGGCTGTTCAATAAGCTACACAGCTCTTTCTCCTGAGAGGTGGATAGGGATGAGTTGATCTTCAAGGTTCTTTCTGGGCCAAATTCCACATTCTTAACTCGAAGAGAGGTCGGATCAGCCACACAGAGATCAACTAAAGCATTGGCTTGGGTTTCTTCCACCAACTCTTCTAATGGAAACACAGATTTTGAATCAAATTCTCAATAAGATCATCCTCGGTTTGAGGACCCCCCTTGGTAGCTTCCACTGTGCACAATGGTGCGAAGTAGAGTTCATCCTCATCTTCCTCCTCCAACCAGAGAAGTAAGTCGTGTTCTAGCAGAGGTTGGGCAGGAGGATATAGGACTAGCTGTTTGGACATCTGCCCATTCTTGATGGTCATGCTCCCAGCTCGACAACTGATGTAAGCATCTACAGTAGCTAACCAAGGCCTTCCCAGGATGAGAGGATACCCAGTGAGCTTTGCCTTTGGCTGAAGAACCAAGAAGTCAGCAGGGTACTCCCAGGAATCAATGGAGACCATGACATCTTCCACAATCCCCTCAGGAGTCATAGTGGAGCGATCTGCCAACTGCAGTATTGTTGAGGTCTTTCTTAGGGAACCCTGAAGGTTGAGTTTGAGCATAGTGTCCCTGGTCATTACGTTAATGGCAGCCCCTAGATCAATCAAGGTGTGGGGGATTATGGTGCCATTGATGTGGACATCGACTACAGGACTCCCAGGGTCCAGATATTTTAGACAGATTACCTGTCCCAACATTAGGTCGAACAGTTGTCCTATGACATTGATAGTTGGGGCATCTCTCTTGCGCCTGCCTGGGTGCCTAAAACACTTCTCTTTGATCAACTTGTTGTAGATTGGTACATCTTTTATGGCCTGGAGAAGTGGTATTTTTACACATAACTATTTTAGTTCTCCGAAAAGTTCAGTTTCTTCTGGGGTCGGTTGTGTGGTTCCAGTTAGTCTCTCAGGAAAGGGTGGAATGGCTTTTGGTTCACTTTCCTGTTTCTCTTCCTCATCCTCCTTAGGAGGAGGTTGGCTGTCTAGGAGGACCTTCCCAGATCATAGGTTGATCTCCTGAATCTCCACAGCATAGGTAGGGCATGTTGTTTCTCCAGTATATACCTGCTGGGCCTGTCTGTTATTGGGGTTCGGGTTCGGTTGAGCAGGTATTTGGGGTTGTCTTGGAGGAGCAGGAGGTAATGGTTGTGGTTGAGTAGGTGGTGGAGGCAAAAGAGCGGGAGGAGAGTTGTATTGGGGCCTCCACCCCTGATGAGGTGCATTCCACTGAGGTTGTGGCTGAGCGTGAGAATGAAACGAATGAGCAGCTGGTTGAGTATGGTATTGAGATGGATACGACCAAGGAGGGGGTGTGGACCAGGAAGGATGAGCAGGGGGACCCCAAGAAGGCATGGGAGTGGCTTGATTGGGGTTGTAATAAGTCTGGGATGTCCCTTGCATTCCCTGCTGGTAAGGTCTGGGTCCATGTGGCCTCCTTTGGTTCATGAAGTAGAGTGGTTCAGTGGCTCCTTCAGCCCCTTGGTACATAGCTTTAAATCCGAGTAAGGACGGGCACTGATTTGTAGGATGGTCTTCTTCACAGACAAAGCACACTTCTATGGAGTGCAATGGACATTCGTTCCTAGGATGCTTTCTAGTGCATCTAGGACAAAAGATGGCCAAAGCCCTCTCAGCTTCCTCTTGCTTCTTTTGGATTCGCAAGGTATCCATTTACATGGCAATAGTTTGTCTCGTCTCGCTTTTGAAATCTTCCATCTGATTTGCAAATTCGTTTTTAAGGAATGAACTAGATAAGGGGGTATTGGCTAAAAGTTGACTTCCCCTACCTCTTTTTTTGGTTGCCCTAGAATGGTTTCTAAACACAGTCTTTAGGTCATCATAAGGTAGTTGTTAGATGTCTCCCCCAGCCAGCAAATGGAGGGCATCTAGAAGGTCTTCAGGGACTCCTATGAGTAGAACCAACTTCAGAGATTCGAGGTCAAGTGTGCACGTGGCCCTTTTATAACTGAGTTGAAACCTCTCTTCATAGTCTTCTAAAGATTCATCACTTCCCATGGTCATTCGAAAGATTTATTCCTTTGTATCCTTTGACCTATAGTAGTCCCGGTATTTGTTGTTACAGGCTTGCTGCGTCTGAGCCCAAGTTGTGATACTGTTTCTAGGTAACCCCATGAACCAGCGTAGCACTGCATCCTTGAGGGTAGAGGGAAAGAGTTTCAACTTTTGCTCGTCTTCTGCATAGTCATAGGTTTGACAAAGGACAACAAACTCAAACAAGAAGATATCAGGGTCTTCAGTAGTCAATCCATGGAAGTGAGGTAAGGCTGAGGGACTTATGTTTTTCATATTTGTGTCCCCATTGGTCTTTCGGATGGGAAAGATACCTTCTATTCTCTCCCCATTACCTCTACCATTTCTGTTTTCAGCGATGGTCTTAAGAGAAATGGTTTCTTGCTCTTCTTCTGTTATAGGATCTTTGTATATCTCTGGAGGTTCACCTATAGGTTCTTCCGAATCACTGCCACCAAAGAAGAGAGAAGGGTGACTTAGTGATGTGGTGGGGGGTGTTGGGTAGCAATTTTCCTGAATTGTCTCTGTTCCTACCCATGAAAGGAAATCTCTTTTTGGGTGATTTTTTTGTTTCTTTTTCTGCTTGTACCTGCAAAACTGGAATGGATTAAACAACAAATTGCAACTAACTAAAATCTGTCTTGCTGAAATGAAAATGCAGAATTGAAATGAAAGCAGGAAAGGACTAATCTATTTTGCTGAAATGAAATTGTGGAATTGAAATGAAAGCAGGGAATAGCTAATCTACGCTTGCTGAAATGAAATTGTGGAATTGAAATGAAAGCAGGAAATGTCTAATCTACTTTTGCAGAATTGAAATTGCGGAATTGAAATGAAAGCAGGAAATGTCTAATCTACTTTTGCAGAATTGAAATGAAAGCAGGAAATGTCTAATCTACTTTTGCAGAATTGAAATGAAACAACTACTCTACTCTTGTTGAAATAAACTACTTAGCAGAATGTTGTAGTAGAAAATAGACGAAAAGCAGTAATCACAAATACTCTGATGCTTCCCTGGCAACAACGCCAAAAATATGGTGAGCTCCAGTATTGCAGCAATGATGCTGCAACTCCTAGGGCTCCCTACTTTACTTTTATCAACCTGGTAGTTCGTAACAAACTTGGAAGCGACGATGTTGTATGCACAAGTACTAGCTTTTACTGCAGGTTGTCACTTGATCAGCTGGCACAAGTTCGCTAGGAGCTTAAGCCAACTTCTATGAGTTCTCAGAAGAAGCTTTTAATCGTGATGGAAGAAAGCTAACTCAAAAGAGGCTATTCTACTTGCAGAAAGAGGATGAAAACTGAAAGGAACCGCAAACCCTAGCAAACCCTAATTTTACCCACTAACCCTACTTTTGCAAGAAAAAGAGATGAAACTACTGAAATGGATGCCATGGACTATTGATAAGGTAAAATGCATGTATTCAAGCTACTTCTGAAGAAAAATGTGGAAAAATCATTTTTTTGTACTTTCGAGCAATTTTATCCAGAATTATTATGCTTGTGTTTTAACTATTTGTGACTGTGCAGAGGTTTGGTGGCGAAGGGAGATGGAGTTGGCTTTTGCAGGAGGTTGGGAAGGTGTGGAGAGGACCTAAGGAGTTCCTAGTACTCTTCTGGAGACTTCCACAATGATCAGACTTCAAAAAATCACTCGCATGAATTTCTACAGGAGGCTGCAGAGGATCTACAGGAAGTTCTACAGGAGGTTCTACAGGAGGAGGCCGAAAGTGGTTTTTGGAGGTTTGAAGGTGGAAAAACAGTGAGAAAAGGGAAATGAAGGCTAGATGGGGGTGTCAGAGGGTCTAGGACTCTGTCAATGAAGGTCAGACATGAAAGAGATGATTGGATTTGTTCAAAGGTCAAGCAAGCAATTTTCCACAAGAACATAGAAATTAGGGCAGTTTGGGAAAGTATGGCGAATGGGTGGAGGAAATATTGAAAGATGGACTGGAGCAGGTGGTGTGATGGAAGAATGATAAGCTGGAGTGTTCTACAAGTGAGCTGCACACTTACTTTTCAAAACTGTCCCAAGCAAGAACTAAAAAACAGAGTTTTACCTATTTTAACCTAATTCTGACCTAAAAACCAGAAAAGTGTTGAATAGAACTTTATGGATAGGAAGTTATGCAAGAAAGCCATGGAAACTGAACAAGAATGGATCTAAGCATGTGAATACAACTGATATCAACTTCTCCAACTCGAAATCTCACACTAGCAATTGCATTGGAAAGCAAAAAGAGTGTTTTGGTGGCAGCAAGAGTGCCTTGGTCTCAATTCATGGTCCCGCAGAGGGAGAAAGGAGATCAAGGCCTACTTGGTAGCCTTTTTGTGGATCTTTTTCTATTATTGCAACAAACTATCTAATCAACTGAAGCAAGAACAACTATTCTAATCATCAAAAACAGCCTAAGTAACAAAGCAAGATTTAACCTAAACAACAGAAGTTATTTCATGAATGCAAGAAAGAAACATATAAATACACAAAGGAGGTGCTGGGAACTTGGGTTGGGCCCAACCCCAAGAGCTACAGCCCCCTTAGAAAGATCAGTGTTGGTTCAAGGCTGGATTCATCTTCATTGATCAAAAAAATAACAGTTACATCACAAAATTGTCTACAAAAAGAGCTCGAAAATGAGCTGAATACAAGGCCGCACTAAAGTGCGAAAATAGACTATCAAATGTCTAACCTACTGAGGCCCAAAGCCTTCTTATTTATAAAAGTGAGAACCCCCAACAGTCCTCATAAACTTAAGGAACTCGGCTGCCTAAACTTGGAGATAACAGCAACTTCACTAGACCTGCTCAGCTGCCCCTTGGAATCATCGATGTGGTGGCCTTTGAACTCTGAGCTGCTAGTGGAGAACTCGAGGAAGGGGTCATTAATGTAGGAGACACCCCTCCTATAAGTCCTCAACCCTGTTTCCTCGAGTTTGGCTACTAATCTGCTCATAAATGCTTGGTCTTGGTCCAAAAATGTCCAAAAATCTGCAATAAACACTCATTAGACTTTGTGGTAAAGTGACTATCCCCATTCACTCAATTAACATAAATACATTCAAAAACATGCACAAAACTATGGAGAATGGTGGATTAAATGGAAACAATAGGCAAAATGAGCCCATATAGTTACCCATTTCTGGGGCTCATCAGGTTGCATGAAAACTTGTTTCCACACAGACTATTTAACATTTCTTTATCTATTCGAGAATTCTGTAATGGAGAAAGGGTCATCCAAATATAATAGAGATTTAGTTCCAATTTCCTCATCTGGATGCATGGGATTTGATCTATTTTGGTGAGATTTGATTGTTTGGCCATGGCTTAGTTCTCGGAGAGTGTAGTGTAATTCTTGTCGACTACATTCAAACCACCTGAATGTTTGGGATCATGCTTATATTTGAAAAACCCCAAGCTTAGGTGCTCGGGATTCATTTGATACCAAATCCAGAATCCCCGCCCTTTTCCAAGAGGTAGAAATAGGTCCAATCAACGAATCAAGCCTTGAGATTAAACGTTTTTCATCGAACGAAACAAAATGCTCCTAGATCTGCCTAACTATATGACCTATATATAGATATATATACTATTACAGACCACCGAGCTTCTGAACATTAAGGAAAAACAAAAAGGATTGGCGTGGGTTTGCTCTCTTATTTAGTCTGGGGTACTAAGTGGCTTCCATCTAATCAAATTCAAGTGCTAGCCTATTACGATTGGAGAGTGGTTTCAGATAGTAGTTTCTCCTTTGGTAGAATAAGGCACGAGTTGGGTTGAATGTGCACGTCTATCAATTCAACATTCTGAATCGTCGTGGCATAAACTGAACATTTTGCCATCCTCTGTGGCCAAGTGTAGCTATCTCTTCCTCTCTGTGCAGCATAATCAACACATTCTAGATATTTCTTAGTGCCAGCGAAAAACAAAGTGCCAGCAGAATAGTTTGATTTACCTACCATAGAATACAGTATTGAACCCGAGGAGCATACAACTTATTCAATTGAATCCATAATAATTGGATCGGGGCCCGTTCCTTCATCTGAAGCTTCTCAACCGACTATCAGGCTTGTTCATTTGTTTGGTTGTCACATTTCAAAGTGCTATTGCTCCAGCAGATTACAATCACAAATCGATATCACACTATTTGAGAAAAAAAATTAGGTGGTTGCGTGGAGCAAATCTCCAAAGAGCCGAAACAATTTCAAATTTATGGAGAAGAGATCATATATTTAGGAAACGTCGAATTCTCTATGATCAATTTGAAGAAATTGGCGTTGACTTTTAAAAATCCGCCACACGACCGAGGGGATTGGAGATCATGCCTCTGTCCTGTGGATCAAAAGAAATCTATTTCTTTTTGTTTGGGCTGTGGACCTTCCCCTTGATTTGGCGAGGTAAATTAGGTTCCTTGGATTGAGCTCTTTCCTTTGGTCTCTTACTCAAGTCACTGCGGCTCTATCCTTGTGATTAGCTTATCTGGCTCTTCCTCATTCCGCTATCTCGACTCACCTACGCGCTTCATCTGCACTTTCACTAGGCAATCTTGTTTCGTTCCTCAAGTCTTGATTTGATCTGCTTTCGCTTGATCCATTTTTAGCGATATCATGGTTGTGTGTAGATTTTGTGGCTCAATTTGAGCAATTTGATTATTCTCAACGATTGCATGCAGATATCGATTGCATTCCCTAAACGGTCAGGCCCCAACCTCAGGAGTTGGAATGGGGAGCCAGATTCAATCTTGACTACCACGGAGAGGAATTCTGATATGAACTCCATGCTATACTCTTCTTTGTGTAGCTCATCACAGTTCTTCCTTTACGCTAATACCAGGTAACAAGCACGAGCTACAAGTGGTTGTGAGAACTACCTATATTGACATCCATCAGGCAGGCTTTGGAGCAGCTGTTGAATTATGCACGGACTTATCTGGCCGATATCTTGGATCCCTATGTGGAGAGAGTCATTTATATTGATTCCAACCTTATTGTTATCGATGATATTGCTAAGCTGTGGGAAATCGATCTTGGATCGAGCACTATCAACGCTCATGAATATTTCCATGCAAATTTCACAAAATACTTCAGTGGTGCCTTCTGGTCGAACAACAATCTGGTGAAAACGTTCGAAGGAAGGAAACAACCGTGCTACTTCAATACTAGGGTAATGGTAATCGATATTGCCAAATGGCGGTAGATGCATACGCTACTCATTTAGCCAGCTTCTAGCTCCTTAGCGGGTCTTGTTTCGACATCAAATGCTCTCGGCACAGCACATTTGGAAAGACTGGTTTATCGAACATTTGGAGTATTATGCTTTTATGTGACGTACTAATCTGCAGGACACAACAAAGCTATAATGCCAAGCTTTTTGCCATGCACATTCCATGAGTCCTCTGACACAAACAGGGAGTTAATTTAATTTTCATGGATATTTATTAAAAATGGATTGTTATCAACATCATGAATTGGACTAAAATTACGCTTTCGATTTTCCTTAATTTGTTTCATTTTGGCATACAATTTTTGCGTAAGAATCAGGAAGGGAATGGCCATTTCTTCTTGAACACACTTATGTTCTTTATGCCAAGTTTTTTTTGCAGGATTTGGGAGATCAACTGATCATTAAGGAGACTAAATTGTTCCGGCGATTGCTCTTCAAAAAAGACTAATTTCATGAGAAATTCTAAAGAACAAGTCCATGATCATAAACGAAATTTCTAGAAAATTACAAGTTCTTGCAACTTCCTATAATAGCTTAATGGTTTGACACGTTGCATGACAGATTAGCAAATTCAAAGATCTAGGGTTTGTTTCTAAATGTCCAAGGATGGTAAAATACCTATCCACTCTTGAATTCAAAGTCTACAAGTGGTTGGCCAAACTCAGCTATTTTAGGAGAAATTCCAGAATAAATGAGCAGATATGCTATTTTTGAGATTTTTCATGCCATAATTCACATTTTCCCAGCGAGAGTCAATATCCATTTCTCATTACCCACATACACTATATTACATTTTCTTCCACCCTAACCCACCAATAAAAGCAACGAAGCTCATTTACAAGCTTTTTGTTCCATTTTACATATTCATTGTCAATTTCCTTTTTCCTACCCTTGCAAATAAAACCTTGCTTCCATACACCATTGAGTCCATAGTCCTTCAGTTTAAATATTTTTCTAAAAACACCGTGAATCTTACATGCCTTAAGGGCAAGCTATCATGCCGATAAACAAAGGGAATACATCAATGTCCCTTGTTCATCGGATCTTCTAAGTATTCGACAACAACAAATTCATTCATACTTAGAAAGATGTGTTAGGGGCATCTTGACTCTCATCCACATTAAAGATTAGAGCTCTCGTGTTGACTAGTGGCATCCATTAATGGCCACTAAGTTAACAATTTCTTGTTATGTTCGACACCGAAACATTTATTCACATGACAAGAATTATGCCAACAAGCGTTGAAGACTTGAAGAAGAGGCAACAGATTTACTTTCATTACTTTTCGGTTTTTGATGTAAATGTCTTGAGGACAAGTCAATAAATAAGGCTAGGGAGTGAAAGTGTAAATTCTGAATTTTGTATACCTTCCAAGCCTTATACATTTTCAGCCGCATTCAACCGCAGATCCTGAACATTCAGCAGAAGATCCACCAGCAGATGCAGCAACAATAAAAGATTCACTTTTTCGACTTCATCCACCATTTTCACAACCAAGTGAAGAAGACTATGATCAGAATTTTGCAGCCACGCATGCACAACTCTCATCCATTTTTGAAAGGGTAAGTTGAGGTATGATATTTTCTAACTTTTAACCATTTAATTCCTTGAAAAACTAGAATGATAATTTTTTGAAAAAAAACTTCCTTTCCTCATTTCACAAAATTGCCAAAACCATCAGTTTGGGGGGGGGATACATTTACATTAATACTTTGTCACCTTCATTTTTTCATATTCATATATCACATTCTAAAACCCACATACTTTCAAAATATATTTACTATTACATCATCATGAGCATAAAAATGGCTTTGTAAAAAGTATTTAAAAGTTAATTGGATGCCAACACAATCATGGTTGTTACACAAGAACCAACCATGATGCATTCCAACAAAAATACTTTGCAATAAAAATCACATTATCAATATGCAAAGATCATACATTAGAATTGAATGCAACAAACAAAATATGGTGGAAACACAAGAACCAACCAAGTTGCAATTCATCAAAAACACTTTGCAAAAGTTAAGTAAATGATATCATGCAAATTTTAAGCCAAAGCTCAAGTATCAAAAGTAATGTAATAGATTGCATGAGGACATGCAATACCTTCAGTTTGGGGGTATGTTGGGCCTAAGAATTATCCTTAAAATACATCCACGTTCACTCCATTCAACATCCACTTTCTCTACATTCACACATTTTCTCACCTCTATTCCACCACCATGTCATCACATTAGCTTCACTTTCATCATTAAATGGGTTACCATTGTGTTTTCCAAAACATTATTAATTCTTAGCATTTTTAAGAGAATTTGTGGTTAAACTTTAGAAAATAATAGCCATATACTTATACCTAACAATTAGAATGGGTTTGTTGACATGTGTAGGTACATAGGAAGCTTCTAAGGCACCCTTATGTGGCACTATATGTTCAAATTCGAATTTGAGGAGATCATGGACCTCATGGAGAATATCATGGAGGATAGGGTTATGTGTCACCATTGGTTGAGAGATATGTGAATCTGAAGAGGGAATAGTGGATCCATATTTATGAGTTTGTTATCATAACTTTTGTATAAATAGGAGTGTTATCTCCTTCATTTGTAACTTTGGAATTTGGAATTTAGAATTGAGAAGTTAGAATTTAGAACCTTAGGATCTTATAAGTTGTAATGAGAACTTAGAATTTGGAATCATTGTAATGGATATTTTAGAACCTCTTGGGATGTAGGACTTGTAATTGCAATTTGCAATTGATGATAAATAAAATGGAGCTTCTTTGATATTCTACATTTGACTTCTCTTTTAATGTGCTTGTGAATCCTTGGAAGGGTCCCCATTGTCTAGCAAGTACACTTTTGTTTTGGTAAGCTTTCATTTTATGTTTGTTTGTAAATTTCATTAGGTTCATATGTTTGAAATATTAACGAATGACCTTTTCGTAAGAAAGTATTAATGTTTCTTTCAATGAATCTAATTTGTTATTTAATGTTTGATTTCATTAGTTTAAATAGTTTGTTGATTAAGATGAAATATTAATGGACAGTCTCCTGCAAGGGAGCTTTAATATTTCTTACATTTGTCACAATGTCTTTAGATTTCATTTTGTTAAATGGCTAAATAAGTGTTGGAGATCCCAATGAAAGACCTCCTGTAAGGGAGCTTTGGCATTTCTTCACCTAGCTTAGTTTAGTTTGTCTCTAAGGCCATATATATTGGATGATCCTCGAAGTTTACTTACCCGGATTGATAGTGAATGAAACTCTAATTTGCATCCACATTTTAGACCCAACAACTACCTTGGGTTGTGGCAGGTGTCATATTTCCCTAACCCAACCCCTAAGGTATGTTATGGATATGGAGTTACAAAACCCTCGTCTTTAAAGTTAGATAATTGGATTTTGAGCTCACTATTATACCTAGCTCATCGAGATCTTTACGATGATATAAATTTTACCCCAATCTGACTCCTAGATTGAAAGTTATGCGCATTTAAAGTTCAACCAATCATAAGAGGCTACATCAACATTGAGCTACCACATGGCATCCACACGAGGTCCGCATGGTACTGCCATGCCAACAAAAACACAGGGTGTGGGGCCAACTTGAGCCTTCCCCATCATGTTATGCGTAATTTCCTATTATGTCTAATTCACAACTGATCTGGGGTTACAACGTAGTGACACCCTTCTACACTCCCGGATCTCCAGATCCACATTAACTTGGGGGAAAATCCATCCCACCACTTGGTATCCATTGCCATATCATATCCGGGCCCCCAAAGAGGTGTGTGAACTCACCACACCCAGATACTTGAATTATTGGATATTTGCTCTACCATACTACAATTCGATGTAGGTCCCACTAGACGATATCTTGTTCACAGTAAATCCAACGCCTCGCAAATGTTCACACCCTCATTACACTTGGATCTAGGGTGCAACTACTTCATAAGGGGAAATATAGTCTAGATGGGATCCAGTTCCCTTACAAAAAAACCCCCTATTTTAGGGCCACCCCATATTACCAGATATGAACTACACTTAATCCCTTGATCCAGCTTGGATGGAATCTGACCCATTGCAAAGGAGTTACGCCTTGATCGCCTAGATGTTGGGATTCACCAAATCTCTGTATACGCACAAAGACAGGGGGAAAGAGGATAATCAAGGAAATTTACAAAAGTTTCTTTGAGTAAAGGGAATTTTCCCAGGATGCCCCTTTTTTTGAAAGAGATTAACCAAGGCTTGAACAATGGTCTCCAACAAGAGAACAAACCTGCAACTCAGGTATTAAGGATTTTGTCATGTAGTTTATTAATACTATGGATTATGAGTAATTAATTCAAAGTTATCATCCAAACAACAACAACAAAGAACTATTGTTGACATTTACAGTTTTCAACCATTTTTCACATTACAAGAAACCACAGTTACCATCATATAGGCAATTGACCCAAGCATACAAATAATTGATAAATCATAACAGGGTATTAATCCACGGTGCTATTAATCCTTGAAAACACAATATTTAAGATAACTAGTAGTAAATGTAATCAACAACATTCAAACATCCACACATGAATATGCATGACCAAATAACTTTCATCATCATAATAAGGATATCACATCCTAAAAACCAAACATATAACATTTTATACTTATCTGAGTAAATTGAAATGGTTGGAAACTAAAGGAGGGACTTCAACTCTCCACCTAACCATAGACCAAATGTTGGAAAATCAAGGTATTTTGTAGATTAATATTGATTCTCCTTACTCAATAACTACTTGTGACATTTGTTGGCATTTTATTATTTTGCTTTACTTCTTCATCAAGCAATTATAAAAAATATGAAGATCACAAAACACAAGGAACATAAGATATAGGCTCCATGCCAGGGAAAAACCCCACAACTAGGGAAAGCCTGAATAATCCTCTTCTTATAGAATCAAATCAAAATGAGACATCCAAGACCCAAAGACCAAGTCCAAGACTTCCTTAAGCTCCAAGTCAACCCTCCAAATGATCTCCCCAAACAAGACAAAGTCTACTAAAGTCAATGAAGGTCAAACTCTTCACAAACTGCTCCAGTCAAAGTCTCGGTCCTACAACTTCAGGTCTACAATTCGGCCTACAATTTTCAGCCCCTGCAACTTGCCCAGAGAACCCTAACTTCTCGCACATGTGAGCAGAGTTGATTTGATTTCCATGTCTTCTTCCTTCGCTCTTGAATTGCATGTCTCCTTGATTTTCGCTCTTGAAAAATCTTCTTTTCTTACTGCAAATCAAACTTGTACAAGTGCTCCAAATGAGTCTCAGTCTCGTGCTATATACACACTCTTCAAGATGTCGAATAGGCCTCTTATAGGTTGACTTTATCTTGGTAGGGACTACTTGGTCTTGGGACTCCAAATTGAATTTATAAACTCAAAATTATTGTTTCTTTCTAAGACAAATTTTCCCAAAAGGGTATTTTACACATGACAGTAATTATTTTGACTCATGATAAATATTTATTGACTTATTAGATATCATTTTTTGGGATTCAACTGCGTTAAGTAAGTCATTCACTTATGACCATTTCCATGAGAGGTAGTCGTAACTGACTAATTTCTCATGATTTTTTAATAGTTCACTTAGCACTCATTGCATCGGGTCATGATTTTTGAATAGTTCACTTAGCACTCATTGCATCGGGTGATGCTCACAGGGGTGAAGAAGTGGGATTGAAACTAATGAAATGAATCACATAGCATCAATCATCACTTCCAGGGCTTGCACCCGGTAACCAGGACTTCCCGGGAGGTCACCCATCCCAGATCTCCTCTGGCTCAAGCATGCTTAACTGTGGATTTTTCCCCACAATCAAGCCCACTTAGCTTGCTACCCCATTTGCAAAACCTTAGCAAGTATTGTGCCTCATGGACTATTCAAGAACAGATCCCTTCACTCTTTTTTAATTTAAGTATTAGGGGGTTTTACGCAGTGCATTATATTAGATATCATTTTTTTGGGACAAACCCTAGGAGCATGAAATGCATGCTTGACCTATATGACCATTAAATGGAGTACGAAACCCATGCTTGAAAAACAATACTTTCTTTCTTCTTTTGCTTAATATACATAATGACATAAGTACAAAGACAATTATGAAGACTGGATCTAGTTACTTTTCCAACACTCCCTCTTAACTAGGGAGGTATTCATAATGATTCAAAAGGTCTATCTCAAGTTGAAATATTCTCATAAGAAGGGATCCATATTGATAAGCATCAAAGTATCATCATAGCTAGCATTGCCAAATTACCAAGGCCATGACAGGTACACTCTATCTCTCACATGATCAAAGCATAATGTTGGGAGGCATTCCATGGGACATCAAACCTCCTCATCGAGGTACATATTCCACCTAGGATACCCGAAGTATGTTCTTCACTAATCCATTTCCCTCGTGGAAATGTCCTTCCATTGGACCATTCTTTATCCAAGTCCATGTACTTGACTTAGGATCTCCATCCTAATCCATGCAGTACATGACTCAAGAATTTTTTGTCCAAGATGCTCATCCAATCCATCATTCTCCTTATCCATGTCCATGTATCTGACTTAGGATATCAATCCTAATCTGTAATAGTACCTAACACAACGAGAACCATTCCCATTGAATCCATTCTCCCTGTCCGTGATGCATGCACTAGACTTATGGTGGTTAGTCTTGGCCTAGTACATGACACAGGGAGAACCAATGTCCAACCTTACTCCCTCTCAACCTAAGAGGAGAAATCCATGCTCACTCCCTCTCAAATAGGGAAAATTTCATCAACAAGCCTCAAATTGTGTCGGAAGTACTCATACTTCACTTTGATCAGCTTCCTCAACCATCCCTCTTATCACTAAATTTTCTCATCTTGCAATTTCTTGAACTAGGCCTCCAAATTTGTCTCCTAACAATTCATGCTCCTATACTTGAGGTCTTCACAAACTGCATCTAGAATCGTGTCCAACACTACTTCCTGCACTGCGTTGCTTCTTGCCTCGAAGATAGTCCATCACACAGTTCCATCAAATAACTGATTATCATAGTACAAGGTTAGTCAATTCATTATTCAGTCAACTTTGAACACAATTTGGCTGACCTTTCCAATCAATCTCTATAAATCAATGCAACTCCATGGACATAAATAATTCTTCCTTCTAACTGTCATTCTCACCATTCCCAAAATAGCCAACTCAGGGTCTTCAAATAGACCTTCTTGTTAGTCCTTTAATTGTCCTATTGTTGCACCAAATTGACAATCCTTAGGAAAACAATCAAACTTCCTTTTAATAGTAACTTAGTTTCTCTAGGATTACTGTCATAAGGTCTTCCAAACACAACCCACTTGATAGTGAATGTCTATTGCTTCACTGTCCTCCAAGTTTTCACAAAACTGTCCTTATAATGGTGAACCATCTCTTGTGCTCACTTATTTAAGTTTTCTCTTTAAACAATCACAGATCTAAGATTGCACCATTCAACCCTATCTACGGCTTTCTATACCTACAAAACACAATAGAAAACCTTCACAAAAGGAACCTCTTCCTGTTTAGTTGTTATAGAGAGATGTGACATTATTTTGGAAGGCAATTTGACCTTCAAAATAAGCTCTTCTTTCAACTTGCAATTACATGGAGGTATTGTCCCTTCTAGATTGTGAGAATCTTCTTTATTCTTCTCATAACCATCCTCCTATACATTGGCCAATTTCCTTCAAAGATCAGTCTCAATTTCCAAATCCCTGCCTCTCCTAGCAGGCCTATAGTTTTTCAAGGTTTGCACCTAGCGCTCCCAAGATCGCCTACTTGCTGCCCTCTAAACAACCTTAAGATGAGTTTTAACAACTCAAAAGAAATTGTCGTTCTAATTCCTTTAGAACAACCCACCAATCTAGCAATCCTCCCCCACAAAATTCGCACCCTTATAGCCCTCTTTTCCACATTCCTATAAACTTTCAACCTTCTTTGAAATTTTTTGATACCACATATCTAAACCTCAAATTGTGGCTGCCCTAACACGTCAAACAAACTCCTTATTCCTCCACACTTTACCTTGTATTTTCCTTAGTTAAACTCGACCTGCTAATCCACATTTATTCCAAGTGTAAAAGCCCACCAACACTTGGCATTTAGGTCCTGCACCAAAAAATTCAGATTTCTCGGCCACATTTTCACCACAGATCATAGATAAGGTGGTCTAATAACTTAGCCCTCTAAGACTTTTCTTCACTTCATAATAGAGGTGCACAACTCAGCTTCTACTCCAGTTGCTAGGCTCTCAAAAACTCAGTTGATCCCCTCTTTACCCATGCTAAACCAAACCATAAACAAAGAGAAAAAATCATCCTTCCTTCTACTCCTATTCATCTTAGCTATCTGAGGTGTGTGATGTATTTCTTGCAAGAAGATTGCACTTGTTGGATGGATCAAATTATTGTCTCCTTAGCAGCCCATATTTTCAAGCTTAACGCATATATCACTTTCATGGTTTGGCACAGATAAACCAATTCAAATATTCCAATTTGAAGCAACATAGGCATGTATTGCCTAAGCGACAACACATATCATTGTTTTGACTTTGCATCAAACTTTAAGAATTAGTTTATATCATTGAATCTTCATATTGCAGTAGTATGGAAAAAGACCTTCAACTTGTATTGTAACTCGAATCATTGTACAGTTGTAGCATAGTGTCATATCTTGGATCAAACATATTGTAACATACTTGCATCATGTAATACTTATAAAGTAACTTGGATCAATTCAGATCATGTGTATACTATAGTGACTCAGATCTCAGACATTATTATCTTCTTGTAATTTGTTATTTGCATCTTTTTCCAAAAGTGTTAGGTCCCCATAATACTAGTGATTCCCCCATTACTATTGTAGCCTTTATTGTTATTGTTGTTCCCCTATTGTCCCCATATTGTTATTATTGTGCCCCATAGAAGCCCACTATTGTTATTGTTGTGCCCTTATATTATTATTTTTATGTCGGCTTTGATTATATTGTGACCCCTTAGACTCCTATATATAGAAAGGAGGTTTTGTCATTTGTATCATTGAAAAATTATTCATTTGTGTAAAATAAAGGAGGTTTCCCCCTTGAAGAGTCTAATTTTTTAAGTCTTTGATCTATCTTTTCTTATATTTTGTGAGTTGGCTACATAACATTTAGTATCAAAGCTTTGGATTCTAGGGTTTCGCTGCTCCAAACAGGTCATCGTGGAATTTTTGCTATAACTTGTTTTCTACAAAGTTTCAGAAGCGGAAATTAGAACCCGTTTGAGCCGAAATATCGATGAACCTCGAGCCTAAATTTTAGATCTTTTATTTCTATATTTTCGGAGATAGTATCCAAGGAAGTTAGGATTTTTGTAGGCTCCCGAATTATATCTCAAACAGGTGACCTGGGGAAAATCATCATAACTTTCTATTTGAGCATTAGATTTAAATTTTGTAAAAAGTTACAGAAAGAGGACGGCCTGTAGTTTTGAGTTTATCAGTTTCAGGTCCTAAGGTCAAAACAGTGACACATGGCACTTCATACAAGTTCGCTTTATTGAACCAGTTTATAATCGGGCCATCGTGGGAGATTTGGCATAACTCTTCCTTGGAGAATCCAATCTTGATCAGACTTGTGGGGTTGGAAAGAGGACTCAGAGGGCTACCACAAGATGTAATTTCAGACCTTGGAGATCTGAAATTACAAATATACAATAGATTCAATATCAAGCTCCTATAAAGTGAAAAAAGGTGCGTAGTTTTTTAAAATTTTTGCATAAGTTTGGTTTGACAAAATAGTTTGAAGGAATTTAAAGGGCATAGTGAAGCATTATTATCATTAATTGATTCCCTGAAGAAAGAAAATGGAGACACCTAGTAAGCAACCTGAAATCTCTAGCATGAGTCATGAAGAAGAGGAACAAATGCAACATGATATATCAAAATTACAAGACCAAGTGCAACAAAATTCACTCTCACAAAAAGTAATAGAAGCTAAGATGGATAGTTTAAAGAAAGGCATGGAAGCTAAGATGGATGGTTTAAAGAATGGCGTGGAAGCTAATATGGATGGTATAGAATAAAAACTTGAAGGCAACATGGAAGATTTGAAGATAGGCGTGGAAGCTAAGATGGATGGTTTAGAAGAAAAACTTAAAGGCAACATGGAAGATTTGAAGATAGATCTAACAAATTTGCTACAAGAAATGCTTACTAATGGCGAAAGGGTAGTAAAGGAAACTCATGAGGAGAACAAAGAAATGTTAATGATTTCATAGACTCTAACGGTGCATTGAAGGCCCACCATGTTACAAAGATCAATATGACGAAGTTTGATGACAAGGATCCCATAACATGGATACTACAGATGGAGCAATATTTCGATCTCCATAATGTGCAAAAAACACAAAAGGTACGCATTGCAATTTTATATTTGGAACCAAATTAGTTTGTATGCTATCGATGGCTTTGCTCTTGTAAACAAATTGTCACTTAGGCAATTTTTATGGAAGAAATGATAGCACATTATGAGGATACAAAAAGAAACATTTTTTTTAGCCAATTGATAAATCTCAAACAAAAGGGTTCAATGATGGAGCGCATTGAGGACTTCCAAAAATTGAATAGAAGGGTAAAATATATTCTAGAGGAGCATAGGATTGATGTGTTCATAGGGACTTTAAAGGATAACATCCAACATAAGGTTCGCCTTTCGGAACCTAATTCATTGGAGAAGGCATTCAGGTTGGCAAGAAAAATGGAAAGCAAAATTATGACGAGGAAGCCTACCAATCACAACTATAAAGATGGAAGTGTTGTTGTCCCTAGCTTCCACAATCTACAAGGTTGACACCACAACAATTGGAAGAAAAAAGAGCAAAAGGGCTTTGTTACAGTTGTGATAGCAAATACACTAAAGGTCATAAGTGTGCTAAGAAGAAATTATTTTACATAGAATGTGAAGAGGAAGAAGAAAAGGAACAAGAAACGTCAAAAGAAGAGGATATACACCAGGAACAAACCCTAGAGAAAGAAGAAATGAATTTGACCATAGATTGTAATGCATTGGCCGGAATTACCACTCCTAAAACTACAATATAGGACATATCAAGAAGAAAAAGGTAATAGTGTTGATTGATTCGGGAAGTACCCATAATTTTTTTCATTGTAAGATAGCCAAGGAATTGAATTGCTTCCTATATCTAGCAACAGAGTGTCAAGTGATGGTTGCAAGTGGAGGAACCATAAATTGCTCTGGAAAGTGCCATAATATCAAGTTATCCATGGGAGAATATGTATTGAATAGCCCAATGCTTTCCATTCCAATGGGTGGTGCTGATGTTGTACTAGGAGTCCAATGGCCACAACCCTTGGGTACAATAGCTTTTAATTTTCAAGAACTTTTCATGAAATTTTCTTCGGAATGAAAGGAAGTTGAATTAAGGTGTATCACAGGGAAACCAGGAAAGATAATCAGCTCTAACGGAATGACAAAGTTTCTAAAGAAAGAACAACGAGGCGTAATTGCACAATTATGTTCGCTAGAGGTTCCCACATCGAAATCATTTATTTCTCCAGATCTCCAAAAAGTCTTGGACAATCATTCCAAGGTATTTGAGACTCCCAAAAGCCTCCCACCTATTCGTGATCATGATTGTGCTAGTCATTTGATTCCAAGAAGTGTTCCTCCACACATCAAGCCTTACAGCTATCCCTATGCCCAAAAGAGCGAAATTGAACGTATGGTCGCATAAATGCTAGAGACTGGTATAATTTAACCTAGTCAAAGTTCTTTCTCTGCTCCAGTAGTATTGGTGCACAAGAAGGATGGGTCATGGAGCCTGTGTCCAGATTATAGGGAGCTCAACAAGCTCACTATTAAAGATAAATTTCCCATTCCTGTCATTGATGAATTATTGGACGAATTGCATGGATCAATTTACTTCACCAAGTTGGATCTTCGTTCAGGATATCATCAAATCAGAATGAAGACTGAATACATTCCAAAAACAACATTTAGAACTTATGAGGGTCATTATGAATTTTTGGTCATGCCTTTTCGCCTTACCAATGCACCTTCTACGTTTTAAGGTTTGATGAATTCCATTTTCAAACCCTTCCTTAGAAAAATTGTGTTAGTATTTTTTGATGATATACTAATCCACAACAAGTATTGGAAGGATCATGTTCAACATGTTGACAGGGTACTCAAACTATTGGAGGAGAAACAATTATATGCAAAAAGCTCAAAATATTTCTTTGGAGTACAAGAGGTGGAATATCTGGGTCATATTGTATCTCATGAAGGTGTGAAGGTAGACCCTAGCAAAATTAAAGCCATTAAGAAATGGAAAATCCCCACATCCATAAAGAATTTGCGAGTATTTCTCGAGTTGACAGGGTATTATCGCAAGTTTGTTAAGAATTATGGGCGAATAGCAGCACCTCTAACAACATTATTGAATAAAGATGCATTTTCATGGACTCTAGAAGCAACAAAGGCCTTTGAACATCTTAAAGAGGCAATGTGCCAAGCACCGGCCTTAGCTATGTCGGACTTCACAAAAACCTTTATTATGGAATGTGATGCCTCAGGAAATGGAATTAGTTCTGTTTTAATGAAAGAAGAAAGACCCATTGCTTTTGAAAGTCATCCAATCAAAGGAAAGTATTTACACAAAGCTATTTAGGAGAAGGAAATGTTGGCAATACTACATGCACTTAAGAAATAGCGACCCTACCTAATGGGAAGACATTTCAAGGTAAAAACAGATCATGATAATCTTAAATACTTTTTAGAACAAATATTATCTTCAAAAGAGCAGCAAAAATGGGTCACAAAGATGTTGGGTTATGACTTTGAAATCATCTACAAAAAAGGGAAGCAAAATTTTGTGGCAGATGCACTCTCAAGAAAGGATGAGGATGTGGAACCATTGCTTTGTGCCATTTCTATTATCCAACCAGATTGGATAAATGAAGCAAGGGATGGATGGAAGAATGATGAAGAAGTGTGGGCACTCATTCAAAAGTTACAACAATATCCCAATACATCTGATACATTTAGCTCGAAAAATGATTCGTTATGGTACAAAGATCGCTTATACCTATATAAGAATTCCCAATTCAAACAAAAGATTCTTATGGAATTGAACACCTCTCCCTTAGGAGGGCACTCATGATTTTTAAAAACTTACCACAAGGTTAAGAAGGAATTTTTTTGGGATGGCCTTAAATTGGATATTCAAAAGTTTGTGGCAAAATGTTTGGTTTGCCAACAAAATAAATTTGAAACAATTAAGACCCCAGGTCTATTACAACCTTCATCCATTCCAAGCCAACGTTGGGAGGAGGTTTCAATGGATTTTATCACAAGCTTAACCAAGTCCGAAAGAAAGATTGTCATCATGGTGGTAGTTGACAGACTTACCAAGTATGCACACTTTTGTGCATTATCGCATCCATTTAAAGCCAATACATTTTCTACTACATTTATGGAAACAATTCAAAAGCTACATGGAAACCCAAAGATCATTGTAAGCGATGGAGATCCCATTTTCACTGGAAATTTTTGGAAAGAATTATTTTCTTGTCTTGGTACTCATTTAGCTCATAGCTAATCTTATCATCCTCAATCTGATGGGAACACTGAGATAGTAAACAAATCTTTGGAAGGATATCTTCGTTGCTTTGTATCTGATAAACAGACACAATGGGTCAAATGGTTGCCTCTGGATGAATGGTGGTATAACACTTCCTTCCATACTGCAGCAAAAATGACCCATTTATGGCACTTTATGGATATCATCCACCGTCCATCACATCATATTTAAGAGAAAATTCCAAGGTTCAAGCCGTGGAAGATCACATCAAGCATCAACAACAAGTTCTCCAACTCTTAAAGGATAACCTCACATAGGCGCATAATAGAATGAAACAATAGGCATATCAACATCGCAGAGAAAGAAGCTTTGATGTAGGTGACCATGTATTCCTACAACTACAACCATATAAACAAATGTCCCTCAAGCAAGCTAAGAAGGATAATAAATTATCACCAAAGTATTATGGCTTGTACAAGGTGTTGCATAATATTGGTACTATGGCATACAAATTGGAGCTTCCTGCAGCCTCCCAAGTGCACCCAGTTTTCCATCTTTCATGCTTAAAGAAGGTTATAGGTGAAAAACTCCCAGTTCAAAAAATATTGCGAGAACTTGACGAGGAAGGAAAAATCATATTGGAACCTGTTAGTGTCAGTCTTTATAGCCTTCCTCCAGTGATCAAACGTGCTCTTACAAAGTGATTTTGAAGTGTCAAGGTCAAATTTTGTCATTTCAGTGAGTCTTCAAGCAAGATTTGGTCACTAGGCATTAGGTCTAGGGTTTGCTCTCACTCTTTTCAAAGTTGCCCAAATGTCAATCTATGTCACTATTTCAGCTGATTCTATCATCATTCATAGGGTTGTCATTATCATCTCAGTGTCTAATGAGTCATTTTACACCTTGTTCATGCTTCAGTTGCGCCTAGGCAAGGTCATTTCCCTCTCCTAGGGTTTTGAAAGGCAATTTCTCTTGGACGGTCAAATCATCAGCAAAACTTATATCCAGATGTTCATACACCTTCCCCTATCATTAATGTACCTTATTAAACACTTCCCATCACTGAGATTCCCCAAATTCATCATTTTCCCACAAACCCTAGTTTCTAGCTACAACCTGGCAATTTTCTAGGTTGGGCCTGTGTTTTGCCCTTTTGGACCCCTTCCCCTCACTCAATCTCTGAGATTCCACTTTCCCTTGCTTCCTAACATCCCTCCCTACTTCCAAAAATTTCCCCAAGAATTTAGAAGCCTCTTATCCCCTTCATTTCACTTCATTTCGACAAAATTCCTTGTTTCACACATCGGGATAAGTTTCACTCAAAAGATGTTTCAGAGAAATCAAAGATTAATTTTGGAAAAATGAGAGAGGTTTTTGTCCACAACATGCTAAAGAAGAAAAACCTCCTTCACTTTTTGCACAGGTGTCACGGTTTTAGAGAAATGTCAAAAATGCAATCGCTAGATCCAAGGAGGTTGGCCAAGGAACTAAAACGACGGAAAAGGCCCGATCCACTCCAAATTTTGGCCAAAGCCTCTTTGACTAAGAATGGTACTTGATTGGGGACTCCCAGCCCAAATTTCAAGAAATTTGGAGAAAATTTTGTCAATTGTGAATTTTTTTTGCCAAACACAGGTTTTTGCCCTCAACGCGTAGCGCGCCGCGCGCGACCCTTAAGATGGGCAACTCCATTTCAAGAAAATTCAACATTTTTAGATTTTTCATGCTAAAATACACTTTCTCAGCAATTTCCAAGAAATTTCACCAAGTTTTGGGCCTCCAGAAAGTCAAAAAACAAGCAAAAAATGACTTTCTGCCACCTTTTTGACACACAGGAAGCAGTCTTGGGAGATTGCAATTTTGGAGGGGCAAATGGCCACCAAATTCAGAAATTCCACTTGGGTTGGAAAGTAGACATCCAGACCTTTCCAAAAAGCCAACTTTTGCCTCATTTGGACACCTGGAAGTGCCTCAAAAGCAGCTCCAAAGGCGCGCGACGCGTTCAGGATCAGGGCGCGACGTGTTGGGCAGTTTTCACAGAAATTCACCTTCAGCTCAGCAAAACGCAGTTTTGACTGGATTTGACTTGTTGGAGTAGATTTTGAGCTTCCTTGTTGTAAATGATGTAATTTTATGATATTTTGACACTTATTTATCTCTTCTAGAAGATTCATTCATGAGATAGGCAAAAATTTAATGAATGAATTGGTTTCCTAGCTTATAGAGGCAAGTTGTTTTGACTGCCTGGTTTTCAGTGCTCAGTTTAGAATTGGTTGAAATAGCTCCTAGGATAGTGAGCTCGACCCCTAGAGGCAAGGAAAGATGTTAGATTGCCTACATTATGTACTTTCTTGGTCATTTTCATGGTTGGACTCTTGAGGGAGAAAGCTTCTATTGTATTACTCATTGTATCTCTGCAATTTTGGCAAAGGAAGAAAGACCAGGGTTTTGCAATCCTTTTTGGGATTCCTGTGGTTACATGTATTGATGGTGTGTTTCTCTTGGTACTTGTAAGTTTGTTATGTGAATCATCTTCTTACTTTTCCTTCTGCAAATTAGGCAAATGAAGTGTTAAAGTAGAATTCATGATTGCCATGCTCTGCTTTTAAGTTTGCTTAATATTTATGTTTTCATCTGTCTAAAGAGAACTCTTGAAGGTTTCTTGCTCTCTTTAGCTCCTCACCGGTCATTCCTATCCATTCACTTAATTTAAAGGCATCAATACAGTCTCCTACCTTGCCCCAAAGAACACCCTGCAAAAGCTGTGTCCAATCCCCGCACCCAAGATTGTCTCTCCCCAACTTTCAACCAAAACCCTAAAAAACACAAACTAAACCTTTTTATCAATTTACTAGCCTAAAATCAGTGTTCTTTATTGGTCATCTTTGCCTCGTTGAAGATCTTTGCCGAGATAGACCGGAGAGAGCCCTCCCCTGCCCCGTAGGGCTAGCTATGAGGCTAAGTGGTTTGATGTTGCCTTGGAGTTTACCTTTCTCAGCCTGAGGTGAAATTTCAAGCGCTAACATATTGGCGACCATACTGGGGAGAACAAATGGTTTGCTGATTAATGTGTTTATTTCATAAGTCTTAGACGGAGTCTGAAGATACGCCAGGTAGCCTTCGAAAACGCTCTTGCTTTGCATCAGCACAAGTAGATAAACGCTGCTTCAGTCGACCTCCGTGAGCTTGTGAATACAACACTTCATTTGCATTTTACCCCAGTACATGTATCAAGTTCAGATCTGATTGTTGATAGTGGACAACGATCAGACACTGACAAGGCTGAAATCATTCACTGGTGACTCCTTCACTGAAAACTCCAGAGATCAATTCTTCATGGTGACTTCACTGCAGAGAGATCAGTAGCTGTGAGATTTTCAAGATGGACTGAATCACAAGAAGATATGCTCCCTTGAGCTGAGATCACATCCCTGGTTTTCCAAATAAAATTCCAAAGGTAGATTGGTCAAGGAATCTGCCTATATTTAATGATGATGGTAAGAAGGATGCTGCTTTACATCTAGTTAGATTTCATATGCATATTCGCAAGTTGAAGGTGGATTTTCCTGAAGATTGCTTGATGAAGATATTCCTGGCCACTCTGGAAGGTGCAGCTCAATCCTGGTATGAAAATTTGCCGCAGGCCTGTATTTACTGTTTAAAGGATTTTCATGCCTTGTTTATTGAAAGATATCAAGCATCTTATCCATCATTAAATTTAGTTCATGACTGTTGCAAACATGCTTCAAATTTTATTGAAAGCCTTGAGAAATATTATGAAGATGATAATTTTATGGACGTTGAGATCATGGAGGCTCTGTATGAGAATCCATTTCAGCAACATGAAGAGAACCTAGAGGATTCCCATAGAGACGATTATGAAAATTTGCAGCAGGACCAAGATCTTAGTACGGTGGAAAATGAAACAATTTCGCATCTTGACAGTCAACAGGAATTGCATGAAATGGATCAGCAGTATGAGGAAAATCTGTATACTCCTTCACTTGAAATCAATGAAGACAATCACTGTTTGAACAAAAGAAAACAAAAGGTATTATCTCCTCTATCTGAAGATGAGATAGATCTACTTTTGAGAGGTCTTGTTCCAGCTCAAGTTAACGCAGAAATGCAGTGTGCACATGGTCAAGAAGATGATGGTGGACCTTCTTCCTCTTCTGAAAAGGATGACAGTCTTGTAAGCAGCTTTATAGATCAGCAGGTTGAAATTTGTTATATGGCTGAAATTGATGAAAGAGAAGAGCTTGTTTCAGATCTTCCCACAGAAGAAGACAGCATGCAGATTGTAGAATGTGATAACCAAGCATACCAAGATTCAGATTGTGATGACCAGGAATATCTTGTGCTGAAACCCATCAAGGAGAACTTTGCTGTTGAGATCATCTGGCATGAAGAAAACAGAGTTACAAATCTAAGTGCTCCCATCTCATCAGAACAGAGTCTTCACGAGGAGGTCATTCAGTCTGCTCATGAACAACAAGGTGAGATCTTTGCTCAAGCAAGTGAAAAAGTTTCTTTGAGTGAATTTGTGGTAGACGATATAAATGATAATATTGTGCTTGATACTATTGAAGAATGTAATAAGGAACTTGATAATTTGGTTGTGATATCATATGAAGATGACCTACCATATTGTCAAACTATAGAAGATCATAGCATACAGGATTACCTTTCAGATTCTTCATATGTTTCATGTGCTGAAATGTTTTTCCAAGAAGAGATCTGCTCATCCATTTGTTTGGAGTTTGTTGAAGCTTATGAGCATACTTTTACTGAAGCACATGATGAAGGCAGATCAGAATTTGAAACAAAGGATACCTTGTTCTTTCAGCAGGAGGTGGCAATGTCAAGTCTTCATGCTTTCCATGATCCAATGGCAGATTTGGTACAGTCAGCAGTGAAAGTGATTATTGTTGTGTTCAGTGATGAAGGAGATCATGGTCAGCTATGTTTTTGGATGCCCAGTTACCAGTATCTATTGTTGATCATGAGATCTGATTGGGAGAATCAATCAAGAAGGCATCTGCTTGATTAGTTACATTGGCATTATGATATAGTTTGATGGTATGTTGTCCTGTAACCTAGACGGTTATGTACTGCCATCAAGTTTTAAGTTTTAAGTTTAGGTCTTGAGTTAATTTGTTAGAATCAAGTTTTTTCCATCATTTCAATTTGTCATCGAGTCGGTTTGAGTCAAGTTTCAGTTAAGTTTCAGTCAGTTTTTGGTCAAGTTTCATTCAATAAATGTGTCAAAGGTTTTGTGTTATCCATTCAAAATAATGACTCCATCACCCAATGGATGAAGGCACTATCTAGCTCTTACAGAGATCTGCGGTTCTTGGTACCTCCAAGGAGCTACCATCCCCATTGGAGCCAATGTTAGTGTCTGTCTTTCCAGCCTTCCTCCAGTGATCAAACGTGCTCTTACAAAGTGATTTTGAAGTGTCAAGGTCAAATTTTGTCATTTCAGTGAGTCTTCAAGCAAAATTTGGTCACTAGGCATTAGGTCTAGGGTTTGCTCTCACTCTTTTCAAAGTTGCCCAAATGCCAATCTATGTCACTATTCAGCTGAGTCTATCATCATTCATAGGGTTTTCATTATCATCTCAGTGTCTAATGAGTCATTTTACACCTTGTTCATGCTTCAGTTGCGCCTAGGCAAGGTCATTTCCCTCTCCTAGGGTTTTGAAAGGCAATTTCTCTTGGACGGTCAAATCATCAGCAAAACTTATATCCAGATGTTCATACACCTTCCCCTATCATTAATGTACCTTATTAAACACTTCCCATCACTGAGATTCCCCAAATTCATCATTTTCCCACAAACCCTAGTTTCTAGCTACAACCTGGCAATTTTCTAGGTTGGGCCTGTGTTTTGCCCTTTTGGACCCCTTCCCCTCACTCAATCTCTGAGATTCCACTTTTCCCTGCTTCCTAAAATCCCTCCCTACTTCCAAAAATTTCCCCAAGAATTTAGAAGCCTCTTATCCCCTTCATTTCGTTTCATTTCGACAAAATTCCTTGTTTCACACATCGGGATAAGTTTCACTCAAAAGATGTTTCAGAGAATCAAAGATGAATTTTGGAAAACTGAGAGAGGTTTTTGTCCACAACATACCAAAGAAAAAAACCTCCTTCACTTTTTGTACATGTGTCATGGTTTTAGAGAAATGTCAAAAATATAATCGCCAGATCCAAGGAGGTTGGCCAAGGAACTAAAACGACGGAAAAGGCCCGATCCACTCCAAATTTTGGCCAAAGCCTCTTTTACTGAGCATGGTAATTGATTGGGGACTCCCAGCCCAAATTTCAAGAAATTTGGAGAAAATTTTGTCAATTGTGAATTTTTTGTGCCAAACACAGGTTTTTGCCCTCAACGCGTAGCGTGCCGCGCGCGACCCTTAAGATGGGCAACTCCATTTCAGGAAAACTCAGCATTTTTGGATTTGTCATGCTAAAATACACTTGCTCAGCAATTGCCAAGAAATTTCACCAAGTTTTGGGCCTCCAGAAAGTCAAAAAACAAGCAAAAAATGACTTTCTGCCACCTTTTTGACACACAGGAAGTAGTCTTGGGAGATTGCAATTTTGGAGGGGCAAATGGCCACCAAATTTAGAAATTCCACTTGGGTTGGAAAGTAGACATCTAGACCTTTCCAACAAGCCCACTTTTGCCTCATTTGGACACCTAGAAGTGCCTCAAAAGCAGCTCCAAAGGCGCGCAATGCGTTCAGGATCAGGGCGCGACGTGTTGGGCAGTTTTCACAGAAATTCACCTACAGCTCAGCAAAACGCAGTTTTGACTGGATTTGACTTGTTGGAGTAGATTTTGATCTTCCTTGTTGTAAATGATGTAATTTTATGATATTTTGACACTTATTTATCTCTTCTAGAAGATTCATTCATGAGATAGGCAAAAATTTAATGAATGAATTGGTTTCCTAGCTTATAGAGGCAAGTTGTTTTGACTGCCTAGTTTTCAGTGCTCAGTTTAGAATTGGTTGAAACAGCTCCTAGGATAGTGAGCTCGACCCCTAGAGGCAATGAAATATGTTAGATTGCCTATATTATGTACTTTCTTGGTCATTTTCATGGTTGGACTCTTGAGGGAGAAAGCTTCTATTGTATTACTCATTGTATCTCCGCAATTTTGGCAAAGGAAGAAAGACCAGGGTTTTGCAGTCCTTTTTGGGATTCCTGTGGTTACATGTATTGATGGTGTGTTTCTCTTGGTACTTGTAAGTTTGTTATGTGAATCATCTTCTTACTTTTCCTTCTGCAAATTAGGCAAATGAAGTGTTAAAGTAGAATTCATGATTGCCATGCTCTGCTTTTAAGTTTGCTTAATATTTATGTTTTCATCTGTCTAAAGAGAACTCTTGAAGGTTTCTTGCTCTCTTTAGCTCCTCATCGGTCATTCCTATCCATTCACTTAATTCAAAGGCATCAATACAGTCTCCTACCTTGCCCCAAAGAACACCCTGCAAAAACTGTGTCCAATCCCCGCACCCAAGATTGCCTTTCCCCAACTTTCCACCAAAACCCTAAAAAACGCAAACTAAACCTTTTTATCAGTTTACTAGCCTAAAATCAGTGTTCTTTATTGGTTATCTCTGCCTCGTTGAAGATCTTTGCCGAGATAGACCGGAGAGAGCCCTCTCCTGCCCCGTAGGGCTAGCTACGAGGCTAAGTGGTTTGATGTTGCCTTGGAGTTTACCTTTCTCAGCCTGAGGTGAAATTTCAAGCGCTAACAGAACCTAAAGCAGTCACAGAAACAAGAACTCAACAGCTACGAAATCGATCAATTTTAGATTATCTCATCAAGTGGAAGAACTTACCCGCTGAAGATTCCACATAGGAGGGTGAGAATTTTATACAGAAGCATCTAGAACTACTCAAGCGTTGAGGACAACACCTTTTTGAAGGAGAGGGGCATGTTAGGTCCCTGTAACACTAGTGATTCCCCCATTACTATTGTCATTGTAGCCCTTATTGTTATTGGTGTGCCCCTATTGTCCCCATATTGTTATTATTGTGCCCCATAGAAGCCCACTATTGTTATTGTTGTGCCCTTATATTATTATTGTTATATCAGATTTGATTATATTGTGACCCCTTAAACTCCTATATATAGAAAGGAGGTTTCGTCATTTGTATCATCGAAGAATTATTCATTTGTGTAATTTAAAGGAGGTTGCCCCCTCGAAGAGGCTGATTTTGAAGTCGTTGATCTATCTTTTTTTTTCTATTTTGTGAGTTGGTTACATAACATTACCCGTGCCAAACCAAACCATAAACAAAGACAAAAACTCATCCTTCCTTCTACTCCTATTCATCTTAGTTATCTAACGTGTCCTAGGTATTTCTTGCAAGAATATTGCACTTGTTGGATGGATCAAATTATAGTCTCCTTAGCAGCCCATATTTTCAAGCTTAACCCATATATCACTCTCATGGTTTGGCCCTGAGAAAACAATTCAAATATTCCAATTTGAAGCAACATAGGCATGTATTTCCTAAGCGACAATACATATCAACTCAACCCACCAACTCAAACCACCAAGGGCTTCCAGAGCGTTTGTCTAACCAGGGCTTCCAGGACTAGTAACTCAACCCTGGCTATTATAGGACTTCCGGAGCATTTGTTCAACCAGGGCTTCTAGGATTAATAACTCAACCCAAGATAAGGAAACATAAGAACCAACCAAAACAAAACAATGAAAGTAAACCCACAATCACCATGGCTATCCAAGAAATGGCAAGGCTAGGCAATCCTCGATGCCAATGACATATCACAACCAAGAAACCAAATGCATGTACCATGCATGCCAAAATAGTGAAGAAATCATACATGCAACTCGGTACCTGCAAGAAAATTTGATGTAGTTGATGATTTTGATGCCTTCTTTTGCTTTCCTACTCTTCCTTTACCTTCTTGCTCCAAGAATCCAAGTATGCCACACTCACTAGGAGTGCTCCAAGAAAACTTTAAGTCTCCAAGATTATGAGAGAGAGAGAGAATAATGAGAGAGTTCCAAAACTAAATTGACAAACGGTTCACACTGAAAGGAAGAAACTTTCCAACTGATCCTTAGAAGCCTTTTTATTAATGAGGCCTCTATTTTCTTCATTTTCCATTATTTTCCTTCGTTTTCCTCCTCGCATGCAACATGTGACCTTTCACCTCAATTTTCTCCTAATTTCCATTATTTTCATAATTAAATGTGCCAAAATACCTTTTTGCCTCTTTAATGCCTTAGCCATTGCCTTTGCCAATTTAATTAGCCATAAACAACCAAATGAACACCCACTAGGATGTCTTGCCCACCATTCAGCTTGGAATACGTGTCCCATCATCCATGGTATTTATATATTTTTACATGGAATTTTCACCGGGGCTGTTACAAAACCCTCCCCATTAGGGGAACATCGTCCTCCGTGTTCAATGACACATATAACCAACATGACCGTTGAAAACAAAACATATTTCCCATGGAGCTTTATAACACAGCTCGTTGCAACGATTACAATGAATGACCGACTGAAAAGCAAAACATCATGACAACATGACCATATAAAAACCATACCACATATTGGAGCTTTATAACACAACTCACTACGGTTTTTACAATGATATGCACATATACACATAACACATTTTCTTAACCAACAAATAAAGGATATGATGCCCATATCAATCAACAAGGGTATCTTGAGGCTCACACCTCCACCCTCAAAGTAATACCAAGATTCACCTCCTTCCTAGGAAGTCCAGAATCCAATGCAAAGTCAAATATGCATCCAATGTCCAGCGCTATAATCTTGCACCACTTGTCCTCTCAGGGAACAATTACTGGCTCATTGTTCCAGGGCGCACTCCCAATGTGCATATGATTCCATCTGGCAATGCCAATGACCAAAAAAAATCCATCCGTGACCTTTGCTTCTCTACTACACAGTTCCTCGGGAATCCAGTCACCCCTTCCATGCAGTCACTCACCTTCCAAGTTCCACTGGCACCCCCATTCTGGGTAGTCCATCCCATGGCAAGGCTTCCTTGCATTGGAAGATACAACAACCAAGGCATATCCCTACCTTAAAACCATCATACCGGTCATAGCATGCTCATGGAAATCAATGGACACTATTGGTTACCAGTGTCCCAAAATGGCCCTGCTTTTGAATACTTTACCAACTTGCTATTGCATGTTCCAATTTCTTTTGTTGTTGCTGCCAATTCCTACAGTTGATTTTAACCACCCAACCAAGCATTTTTGTGCTTCCTTTACCAAGCACATAACTTCCATTAGATTCGAAATAAATTGAAATAACTTCAAATCATACCTCATTAGTAGCTCGTCAATAAGGTACATTTTCAGTTGTTTACTTGCCGTCACAACAAGTCAAACTAACTATTTTATCAAAACATCATGTATAAACATATCACATATGGTTAGCTCAAAACATATACATCATAAATCACATGTAGCCATCATAAACCAGAATCGTAGATCACATGTAGTCATCATATATAAGAATCATAAATCACATGCATAGTAAAACTGAAATAATATCGATATTTATCCTTCATTGATCCTTACTTCTACCTTTGTTCTTTCTGTACACACACCGGATTGGTTTCCACACACAGAAAACACCCAGTGACTTCTCCTCCGCCAAGTGCACATACACATAGTGTGCATCACACACATACAACCACACACACCATACAACATCATGCAACACATGCACCTATACCTAACATACAACACATACACCTACACCCAACGTATACGTGCACAATGTACATCATAAGACATACATCCACACACAACGTGCGACAACACAAAATGCATACACGTACACCTAGTATACAACACAACTCGTACACCTATACCTGATGTACAACACAACTCATACTTCTACACCCAGTGCATAACACAATACATGCACCTACACAATGCACATACATAGTACCACATGCCCTCAAAACAGCATGTATGACATGCACACAATACCACACGTGCACCAGGACCATATGTACAACACGTACACCACACCACCTACACAACATGTGCACAACATTAAATGTACACGACGCCACCTGCACAACATGTACACAACAACACATGTACACTACACCACTGTACAACGTGTACACAATACCACATGTACATAGTACCACACACACGACATGTATGCGACACCACATGTACACAGCGCAACATGCACGACATGTACATAGCAACACATGCACACAACACTACTTGTACAACATGTACACAACACCACACGCACATGACCACTTGTACAATCATGCACACCACACCATATGTACATAGTACCAATGAACCACATGCACGCAACACCACTTGTACATAACACTGCATATCCAACACGTACATAGCATCATTTGTACACAACACTGCATATCCAACATGCGCATAGCACCATATGCACACAATACCACATATCCATCATGCACACAGTACAATATATACACAATACTGCATATCCAACATGTACATAGCACCATCTATACCCAGTATTGAATATGTAACATTCATACAACACTATATGTACCATCCTGTACATACCATTGCATAAACAACATGTACACACACTATATATACACAACACCGCAGGTGCACACATCATATATGAAACACGTACAACATATATAGTATATGCACAATAGTAGTAGCACATATCCAAAACCACGTTGTCCTTACCAAGAAACCTTGCTTCCAGTGTCTTATCCATGCTTTTCTTAGCATGCTTTGGACCACGTTGCTTTCATTCTGTTGATGTATCCTTTAGCATTACCTGTCTTAACATAAACACAAGCATAATACAAACATATAAATTTATATTCACATGATACTGACCTCATATATTTGTCATGACTATTCTTCCACTTGATCCCTCGCGAGACCTAGGACCTCTTCATGCCATTTTCATGCATAAGCAATCATTCCTCCACAAGAATGATTCCTGATGACCTTGTTAGACAGTGACATAGATACATGTACACATACATACACCATAAAATAATAATGATCTCGTCAGTCAACGTCATACATAGATACATATGTACATATAAACATTAACATAAAATAATCATGATTCATGATCACCCTATCAAATATGACATACATACATGTATACATATATAAACAACAACATAATCATGATCATAAAATAATTACCAGATATCAAGGTCAAGGTTAAGAGAACTTCCTTTATTCATGCACAACATGCACGATATTGAGAACAATAATTCCCAACATAGCCAAGGCATCTGACGCCTCAGATCCATTTACTTTACCTTTTCTGGTTACCTTTCTCATGACTATACTGCCACTGTCCATTTACACCAATGGACCGAACCAATCTAATCTGATTGTCATAGTCTTACCTTTTGCTACGCTTACTCATACACTGAGCTTCATCCGGGTCTTGCATTACTTGCATTACCTGTTGGGTACCACACAACTCTCCCCGAGCTCCATTAACTTTCCTCTTTCCCAACCAATTCCCAAGACTCGAAACAATAAATGGAAAGTCAAGAAACAGGCAAGAAGAAGATCATGGAAAACCAACAACAATACAACACCAAAAACAGAGTGGCATGGCCATGAACCATACATAATCAAAACCAAAAATCAAGCATAAACAAATGATAAAACACTGTAAGCACAAGACTTCCAAAAAACACCATGACTCAACCCCCGTGATTTCCCAGTATTTCCAAGGATTCATGAGTGAAAGCTCAGCTCGAGCCTTCTTAAAGATCTATGACAGTCTCTTTTGTCTTTTGGTTCCCTACTTTGCGCAACATTAACTCATGCTTTTATTCATGCCCTTACAATATTAGAACTCAACCTCTTATCTCAAATATCAATATTAAGATAACAACCTATCAAATACATATTCATGAATATAACACATATCCACATAATGTCAGTGAAAATTAAGGTTAAGAAAACTTTTTGTATTCATGCAAAGCACTCATTCATTTGGAATTGCAGTTTCCAAACATAGCCAAAGGAATTCTCACCCAATTCCTTTATTTTACCTTTTTACCTTGCTGCAATTGAGTCTTATTATGTGTTATCACATTCACCAATATGTTAGTTATATAAACAAATCAACTATTACATTTTCTAGATAATACCAAACACGTTTACCTACAACTGCTCACACATGTCAGTCACATGTTCCAAAAATCAAGACATCGTGTCTATTAATTTGAAATCAGCCTTCACACTTAGTAACAACCATGTCATAGTCGACAATCAACTCACAATCATAGTCATAATATTAAAACTAGCACCCACTTGCACGCAAGTGCATATCAATTATCTCAACACATATTGTGTTAGTACAATTGTATTAAAACAAGAGCATTCCTTCATAAAATTTTATAATCACAAACACATATCATGCACTCAGTCAAGCATTCAAACAACCTATAAACATACCCCCTTACTATCCATGAACCACACTAAGGTAGAAGGAGGAAGCTACTATAATGGCCCAATCTCCAATGTCCAATTATGGAAATGGGATCTCCAAAGCTCTACTAAATTTAACCACACTTGAAAAGAAATTGATTTTCAGTTCTCATACATTTTGTACGAGATTAAGTCAAAACATTGCACTTATTCCACTTGCAACACAATAACTAAAAACATGCCACTTTTCCAGTTCCTTTCATGCAACTTTTCAAATTCCTTGCATGCAACCTTTCAAATTCCTTACATGCAACTCTTCAAATTCTTTGCATGCAAATAGGCATAGATCAACTACATCCATATTATACTAAAATACTATCCCATCCAAAAAAAATAACATTTTCTTTAAACAATTACCATACTTTTACATTTTCTTCAAACAAATACTATACTATTACATTTGCATGTAAGCATTTCTTCAAACACTTTACATGCAAACTAATAGAGCAAACTGTTTGCATAAAAGTAAGCATATATCAACTACAACAATACTATTACACATTAATACTATCCCCAACCACAAACAACATACTCACTGGGGCATTTTATTAAACAATTTGTACGCAATTAATCATTGAACCTTTAAGCATTTCATCAAACACTTTGTATGCAAACTAATATAGCGAATGATTCAATGCATATATCCTAAACTGTAGCAGTACAAGTTATGGAAACTGAACCATATGATCAGTGGTATTTTTCCTCACTATGGTTCAAGTTTCAACTTCTTAGATTTCATACATGAAAAGTTATAACAAAAATACCAACGCAGTTCTATTTGGTGCACAATTCTAGGAGTATCGAGAAAGATCGACTTCCACTGGTCATATCTCCTAAAATATAGCGAATAAATGTCTAAATTTTTTATCACAATATTAGTGGGATTTTCCCTCATCGTGGAAAAAATTTCAGCTCTTGAGAGTGCCTAGAAGAAAAGTTATAACAAAAATTTCAGCGTGACTTGTTTGAGGCCTGATTTTAGGAGCATTCAGAAGGCTCAACTCCCTCTACTCATATCTCCTAAAATATTGCGACCCAATATCTGAAATTTCTACCACATAATAAGTGGTATGTCCCCTCAATGTGGACAATTTTTCAGCTTCTGAAAGCCTACAGAAGATAAGTTATTGCAGAAATTCCAACATGACCTGTTTAAAGGTGCATTTAGGAAGGTCATCTTCCTTAGATCATAATTCCTAAAGTATTGTGAACCAATATCTGAAATTTTGACCACATTATCAGTGGGATTTACCTTCAATATGGACAATTTTTCAACTTCTAATATGCCACAGAAGAAAATTTATAACAGATATGAAAGAAAGGTCTAAAATTTAAACCTTTGTTCTTCATTTCACCTATGATAGAGCCCATCTAGTCCAAGTGTTTGAACCCGGAAGCTCTGATACCACTCTGTAACACCCTCCTCCCATATCTACCAAAGCAACCAGCTATTCAGGGTAAACATGTGACGAGAGGCCATTATTTATAAGATTCAACCTCCTTGGTGACTTTAAGGAAATGGAATTAAAAAAGGTAATAAACTGAACAAGATCATAACCAGAACCCCATTAGCCATGACAGGCGTTTCATCAAACATATCATCGATATGTAATCTACACGTGTAAATAATAGAATTAAGTGTAGGGATCTCATACTTATCTGAGAATTACTATGAACCATTGTTCCCTCATGCCATTTGTTGCATTATCCTCCATTAATTCATAGACACATTATCCATTCACATACAAGTAAAAACTGTAGGAATTTACAGGGTAAGTTCCTCAGAAAGAATACCAAAAGGACACCGCTCACAACCAGATCTCAAATCAATACACCAGTATTTTTGACGTGGTTAAAACCCTCAGAGTGCAAGGAGGGAAACAGTCCACGGCCTGTCCCAACGTGGGTACAGACAATTTATTAATCAAAGAATGAAAATTTACATAAGCTTCTCTCATGCACGGATTACCCGAACAATGACCCTCCATGCGCTTTAAATAGAACTCATGGACCAATCGGGTGTCAAGCCACGGATCAAGTGTCGGTAATACCGAGGTGAGAGTGAACCGTCGGATCACTACATATCGTGACCGTCGGATTGTAAGTTACAAAATGTACAACGGTAAAGAAACACACTTTACCTAACTCTAACCTAACTCTATGCTAGACCAAGTTGAACTTAACTATATCCTATGTGTCGGAATATCCTAACATCCCCCCTTAAGAACAACTTGGGATAGGATTGAAGGATTTACAAATATGACACAATAGGAGAAGGAAGGAGGCACTAGAGCCTATCCCCCCTTAGTGACAACTTCCTGAACTCCAAGCATATATCGAAGTTTAGTGAACTTCGCCTCTGTGAGAGCCTTTGTGAAGATGTCTGCAACCTGATCATCCGTTGGACAATATTGCACTTCAAGAACATGGTCATGAATGAGCTTTCTGATGAAGTGCATGTGTAGTTCAATGTGTTTGCTGCGCTGATGCTGGACTGGATCTTTGCATAGCTGAATGGCACTTTGATTATCACACCAAAGTGTGGTTGGATGCTGCTGCTCAAAGCCAAATTGATAGGATCTGACGAAGCCACAAGGCTTCCTTACTAGCTTCCACGGCACCACGATACTCTGCTTCTGCTGACGAAAGAGAAATGGCAGCCTGTTTCTTACAAGCCCATGTAATAGGTCCTGAACCAAGAGTGAAGACATAACCGGCAGTAGACTTCCGATCATCAAGGTCACCAGCCCAATCAGAATCAGTGAAACCAACTAACAGAGGAGCTGCTTTGGCACTGTAATGAATCCCAAACTGTACTGTACCTCGAACATAACGAAGTATTCTTTTAGCTGCTTTCCAATGACTTTCACGGGGGTTTTGCATAAAACGAGCAACAAGGCCAACAACAAAGGAAAGATCAGGACGAGTATGGGTTAAATACAAGAGTTTTCCGACAAGTTGACGGTATAAGGTAGCATCAACTTCAGGAGAAGTACAAGAGACTGAAAGTTTGACTCCAGACTGAAAGGGAGAAGGGGCTGGCTTACAGTCTTCCATGTGAAAATGACGAAGAATATCACAAGCATACTTGGACTGGGAAAGGAAAATACCTTCTTGGGATTGCAAGACTTGAAGACCGAGAAAATAGTGTAAGTGTCCTAAGTCTGTCATTTCAAATTTCTTTTTAAGGCTGGACTTCACATGGTTTATAAGGTTGGGATCACTACCAGTAAGAATAAGATCATCAACATAAAGAACAAGGATGATAAGAGAGTTGCCCACTTTCTTGGTGTAGACAGTATTGTCAGAATGACACCTAGAAAAGCCAGATTCTAAAAGAAAGCTATCCATTTTGGCATACCAAGCTCGAGGAGCTTGTTTGAGGCCATAAAGGGATTTCTTAAGTCGACAAACGAGGCTGGAGTCTGTTTGTATGAAGCCAATGGGTTGTTCCATATAGATTTCTTCCTGCAAGTCCCCATGCAAGAAGGCAGATTTAACATCCATTTGATGGACTTCCCATTTTAAAGAGGCAGCAAGGGAAAGAACAAGGCGGATAGAGTTCATTTTGGCAACTGGAGAGAAGGTTTCAGTGTAGTCAATGCCTTCAACCTGTGAAAAGCCCTTAGCAACTAGACGAGCCTTATGTTTATCAACTTTCCCATCTGGTCCATACTTGGTTCTGTAAACCCATTTGCATCTAACAAGTTTGCGTCCCTTTGGTAGAGGAACAAGATCCCATGTATCATTTGTCATCAATGAATGATATTCTTCATTCATAGCTGCTTCCCAATGTGGATGGCCTGAAGCTTCTGCAAAAGTGTCAGGATCATGATTTACTGGAGCTTGAGCCAGTAAAGAAGAGGCTCTTTCAAACTGAGAACGTGTACGTCGCTGATCTGTAGGATCACCGGCAAGATCACCTGCTGCATCCCGAGTAGCACGGACCCATCTTGGAAGTTGAGGATCCTGAGAAGGTGGGGGAGGATTATCATCCTCGCTTTCATCATCAGAAGAAGAAATGTTTTCAAAGATAGAAGAGATAGGAAGAGGTGGCACATCCGCCGGACTAGGCTCGCAGGCCGATTTATTTTCATCAAATTTTACATCTCTTCTAATGATAACATTTTTGGACTTAAATGGAATAAGTCTATAACCTTTTACATCTTCAGAATATCCAACAAAAGTACATTTCTCACTCTTAGGTTCTAAAGCTTTATGCTTTTCATCTGGAATATGGGCCCATGCTTCACTTCCAAACACACGAAAGTGACTTACATCTGGTTTAATGGAACTCCAAGCTTCTTCTGGAGTGATATTCTCTAGAACCTTAGTAGGAGTGCGATTGATTATATAATTTGCACAATTAATTGCTTCGGCCCAAAAACTAAGACTGAGTCCTTTAGATTGCAGCATACAATTAGCCATTTCCTTTAAGGTGCGATTTTTCCTTTCAGCTACACCATTTTGTTGTGGAGTGTATGGAACAGTATGTTGCATTTGAATTCCATTTTCGGTGCAAAAGTTGATGAATGCGTTTTTAACATATTCTCCACCATTATCAGTTCTTAGCTTAAGAATTTGATGTCCAGATTGTTTTTCAACAAATGCTTTGAAGGCCAAAAAAGTGCTAAATACTTCGCTCTTGAGTTTTAAGAAGTATACCCAAGTGCGTCTAGAGAAATCATCAATGAAAGTTAAGAAGTACTTGCAGCCAGAGAATGAAGCAACAGGAAGAGGACCACATAAATCACTGTGCACAAGCTGTAAAGGGGCTGAGGCGTGCCAAGAGGCACGTTTGTCAAAACTGTCCCGATGATGTTTTCCGAGTACACATCCGGAACAAACACCATCTTTGCAAGATACCATAGGAAGACCTGTCACCATATTTTCTTTACATAGATGCTGAAGGGAGCGATAGTTTAAGTGACCAAACCGCTCATGCCAAAGTTTGCTCACTTCATCATTATGAGCAACAAACACTGAGGGAAGATGGGATGACCCAAAGTTGTGAAACTTATACAACCTTTTGGAATCATCAGCAAGACCAGTAGCTAGAATCTGTTTAGGATCTTTTAGATCCTTGATTACAACATCATGAGGTGAAAATTCAACAATTTTACCTTCACCTGAATGAGTTATCTGATAGACAGATAGAAGGTTGCAGGATAAGTTTGGAACACATAATACATCATTGAACTGACCATTGTCTAGATGAACAGTTCCAGTCCCTACAACATTAAGAGATCTATCATCACCAACATATATATTTTTGGTGTTACAATCATTTAAAGAAGAAAACATGGCTTGGTTTTTGGCCATGTGACAAGAGGCTCCAGAATCAATGAGCCACTCATGAGAATGAGAAGAAGAAGAAGATACATTTAATGCATAACCAGACTGAGATGATTGACGATGACATGCAGAAAGTGCCGTTCCGGAAGTTGAAGTTGAAGTAGGCTCCAGATGGATGTTATGTTTCTTCATTGCGGCTTCCAAGGCTTCCATCTTCTTAAAGCATTTAGATTCTAAGTGGCCATCTCGATTACAAAAGTTACAATGTCTGTCAGTCCTCTTCCATTTGTTTTTATTGGTCTTGTCATTTTGCTGAAATGATCTTTCATCTTGAGGCTGAGTTGGTTTAGGACCATTCCTTTGAGGATAAGACTTCTTAGGATTCTTTGAATTTGGTTGCTGCTGGGCGGCTAACGCTTTCGAGGAAGAGTTTCCAAGATTAAGAAGACCAAGGTGTAAGAGTTTTTTTTGTTCTCTTATTAAGGAATCACAAAAGGAGTCAAAGGAAGGGGGTTTGTAGTCTTTGCCTTGACAAATGAAAGCTTCCCTTGTAGAATGGAAAGTGGAAACAAATACAGAGTAGGCTGGTCCCAACTTAGTAAGGATGGAATAAATAAGGTTACCATCTTCTTTCTTAACTTTAACACCTTCCAAGAGATATCTAAGGGTCTTGAATTTGGACAAGAAATCTTCAATGCAAGAAAAATTATTAGGATCCAAAGTAAGCAACTCATTCTCAAGTTGATGGGCTCTAATTTCATTTTTAATCCCAAAAACTTTAGCAAGTTTTTCTAATGCTTCATGAGGAGTTTCAATTTCTGCAATGTGGAATCTAAGATCAGGAGAAACAGACATTCCTATCAAACCACGTGCTTGATCTTGTCTATTTTCCCATTTTTCGGCCTTGTCTTCATCTTTGGGTTTCTTCTCTTGGTCTGTGGCTATTCTGAAGAGACCTTTACTTCTAAGTAAATCTCCCATGTAGGCTACCCATTGGAAGTAGTTAGTGCTGTCAAGAATGACTTGGCATGGACTTTCCATTTTTTGAAAAAAAAAACTGAAGCTGAAGATGCTGAAAGTAAGTGGTCCAATGGATAGATCTCGAAAAAATAGGCGGTTTTAAAAAAAACGGCTCTGAAAAAGGCTTCCGGATGAAGAAGATATGGCTTTTTGAAAAAAAAATTGTTGACGTTGCCGGCAAAGTGCGCGAATGTGCGGGAATGAAAAAATCCGCCCCCCACAAAATGGAGATTTGAACCCAAGACCTCTACTCTCTTAAAAAGTCTTTGAACCAATTGATCTATACAAAATATTTGAGAGAGAGAGAGAGAGAGAGAGAGAGAGAGAGAGGGGGGGGGGGGGGCCTCGATTTGCGTGCTTGCCTTGGGAAGGCTCTTTTCCCCTACAAAACACAAAACACAAAACCCAACACGAATATGCAAAGAAAAACGAACCTTACGGCTCAAAGTTAGCTTTAGCCAAAAAACTAGAATTTTAAAAAAAAATCTCAAAGTTAGCTTTTAACCGAAAAACTAAATATTTTTCTCAATGTTTCTGATTTTCCAAGATCACACTAAGGTGCAGGGAAAAGAGCATACGCATGAGAAAAATCCTTTCTTTCTGTTTCTGATTTGCCCAGATCGCACAGAGTCGCAGGGCAAAGAGCATACGCAGAAATGAAAGGTATAGATCCGGGAAAAAAAAGGCTAAATAAACCGAAACCGAAATAAGCAGAGAGAAAATGACAGTAAACTGAAAAAAAAAACACTGTATACCTCCCGATCTGAAAAATGACGCAGCTAGGGCTACCGGAAACCTTTTCGCGTGAAACGAAAGGGGTTCCTCACTGAAACAGATGCTCCGAACGCAACAGAGCAGTCCTCTCGGCCCGAAAGCAGTCAGAAACAGCAGATCTAGGAAACGACAGCCGCATGCAGTTCTACCGGCTTCAGATTTGGATCACCAACGGACGCGGCCCTCAAATAGCTCTGATACCATGTAGGAATTTACAGGGTAAGTTCCTCAGAAAGAATACCAAAAGGACACCGCTCACAACCAGATCTCAAATCAATACACCAGTATTTTTGACATGGTTAAAACCCTCAGAGTGCAAGGAGGGAAACAGTCCACGGCCTGTCCCAACGTGGGTACAGACAATTTATTAATCAAAGAATGAAAATTTACATAAGCTTCTCTCATGCACGGATTACCCGAACAATGACCCTCCATGCGCTTTAAATAGAACTCATGGACCAATCGGGTGTCAAGCCACGGATCAAGTGTCGGTAATACCGAGGTGAGAGTGAACCGTCGGATCACTACATATCGTGACCGTCGGATTGTAAGTTACAAAATGTACAACGGTAAAGAAACACACTTTACCTAACTCTAACCTAACTCTATGCTAGACCAAGTTGAACTTAACTATATCCTATGTGTCGGAATATCCTAACAAAAACATGTTGAGAACCATACATAGTTGTTATCGTAAAATGTGCATATAACCACATAATAGGAACATGAATACAATAAACATATCAACCATCAAATCCATAAATACATCAGTACCTTTACACATGAAAATCAAGGGAATGGAATTCTCATTAATGAATGTAATGAACCAACCAAAGATGGGACTACCAAGTTGTTATGAAACCAGCTCACAAAAAGATAGAAAAGATAGATCAACGCCTTATAATTCAACCTCTTCGAGGGGGAAACCTCCTTTACATTACATAAATGAACAATTCTTCGATGATACAAATGAAAATACCTCCTTTCTATATATAGGAGTCTAAGGGGTCATAATATAATCAGAGCTGACATAATAATAATAATGTAAGGGAATAATAATAACAATAGTGGGCTTCTATGGGGCACAATAGTAACAATATGGGCACTACATGGGTACATCAATATAATAAGGGGGTTGTACTAATAACAATAAGGGGTTACACTAGTAGTATAGGGGCCTAACATGCCCCTCTCCTTCAAAAAGTGTTGTCCTCAACGTTTGAGCAGTTCTTGATGCTTCTATATAAAATTCTTGTCCTTCCATGTGGAATATTCAGCGGGTAAGTTCTTCCACTTGATGAGGTACTTTGAAATTGATCGATTTCATAGTTGTCGGGTTCTTGTTTCTGTGACTGCTCTAGGTTCCAATATGGTTTTTCCTTCCTCTTTAATTTCTGGCAATATTGTTTGAATTGGGATCTTTTGCAACTTTTGAATAAGTGGCCATACTTCTTCGTCCTTCTTCCATTCATCCCTTGCTTCATTTATCCAATCTAGTTAGATAATAGAAATAGCACAAAACAATGCTTCCACATCCTCATCCTTTCGTGAGAGTGCATCTGCAACAAAATTTTGCTTCCCTTTTCTATAGATGATGTCAAAGTCATAACCCAACATATTTGTGACCCATTTTTTTTGTTCTTCTAAAGATAATAGTTGTTCTAAAAAGTATTTAAGACTATCAGGATCCATTTTTACCTTGAAGTGTCTTCCCATTCGGTAAGGTCGCCATTTCTTAAGTGCATATAGTATTGCCAACATTTCCTTCTCATAAATAGCTTACTTGAGATGTAGCAGTAAAAATACCCAATCACCTATATCAAAACATTTTTCACTACGATGTTGATCTACCTATTGTTTCATTCGATTTTGCACCAAAGTGGCGTTATCCTTTAAAAGTTGGAGAACTTGTTGTTGATGCTCGATGTGATCTTTCACTGCTTGAACATTTTTCTTCTTGACATGTCCTTCTATCTTTAGAGTTTGAGGAGTGGTAATTTCTTCCAATCCTTTACAAGATATGGTCAAATTCATTTCTTGATGTTCGATGTGATCTTTCACTTCTTGAACATTTTTCTTCTTGATATGCCCTTCTATCTTGATAGTTTGAAGAGTGGTAATTCCGACCAACGAATTACAAGATATGGTTGGATTCATTTCTTCTTTCTTGATGTGATCTTTCACTTCTTGCACCTTTTTCTTCTTGATATGTCTTTCTATCTTGAGAGTTTGAGTGGTAATTCTTGCCAATGCTTTACAAGATATGGTCTGATTCATTTCTTCTTTCTCTGGGGTTGGGTCCTAGCGTATATCCTCTTCTTTTGATGTTTCTTGATCCTTTTCTTCCTCCTCTTCATACTCTATGTAAAATAATTTCTTCTCAACACACTTATGACCTTTAGTGCATTTTCTATCACAATTGTAACAAAGCTCTTTTTCTTTTTTTTCTTCCAATTGTTGTGGTGTAACCCTTGTAGGTTGTGGAAGGCTATAAGAAACAACACTTCCATCTTTATAGTTGTGAGGGGTAGACTTCCTTGTTGCCATAATTTTACTTTCCACTATGTAACAAATCCCTTTTACTCTTTCCAATTGTTGTGGTGTTGCTCTAAAGAAAGTGTTTCTCTTTGTATCCTCATAATGTGCTATCATTTCCTTCGTGAAAATTGACCACGTAACAAGTTGTTTACGAGAACAAAACCCTTTATACCATAAAAATTGATCTGATTCTAAATATGAAGATGCAATACATACCTTTTGTAACAGTGGTACACCATGTAGATCAAAATATTGCTCCATCTGAAGTATCCAATTTACCGGATCCTTGCCATCAAACTTTCTCATCTTGCTTTTTATTGATTTTAGGAGCTCGATCTTGAAACAAATGTAACTTTGTACTTTCGTATCTTTAAGTTTTGAAATTGCGACCTGCAGTAGCCCTCTGCGTCCTCCTTCCAATGCCACTAGTCTAATCCAAATTGGATTCTCCAAGGAAGAGTTATGCCAAATCTCCCACAGTGACCTGATTATAGACTAGTTCAATAGAGCGAACTTGTACGATGTGCCATGTGTCACTGTTTCGACCTTTGGCTCTAAAAAATATATACAAGAAACTACAGTCCGTCCTCTTTCTGTACCTTCTTACGAAATTTCAATCTGATGCTCAGAGATAAAGTTATGATGATTTTCCCCAAGTCACTTGTTTGGAATGTAATTCAAGAGTCTGCAAAAAGACCAACTTCCTCAGATCATATCTCCGCAAATATAGCGCGAAAAGCTTTGAAATTCGGACCCAAGGTTCAGCGCGATTTCATCTCAAATGGGTTTTGTTTTTCACTTCTGAAACATCGCAGAAAAAAAAGTTATAGCGAAAATTCCAGGATGACCTATTTGGAGGAGCGAAACCCTAGAATCCAAACCTATGATACCAAATGTTATGAAACTAGCTCACAAAAAGATAGAAAAGATATATCAATGCCTTATAATTCAACCTCTTCGAGGGGGCAACCTTCTTTACATTACATAAATGAACAATTCTTCGATGATACAAATGAAAATACCTCATTTCTATATATAGGAGTCTAAGGGGTCATAATATAATTAGAGCCGACATAACAATAATAATGTAAGGGCATAATAATAATAATAGTGGGCTTCTATGGGGCACAATAGTAACAATATGGGCACTACATAGGTACATCAATATAATAAGGGGGTTGTACTAATAATAATAAGGGGTTACACTAGTAGTATAGGGGCCTAACACAAGTTCCACCCAACTGTAGAATGGATGAGCCAAATCTCTCTTCAGCCATTCACCCTCGTTCCATATTCCCAGCATGAATGTGGGATCTCATAGAACACATCAATCAAAACTCATCCAAGGCTTCCAGAGGCCATCCACCTCAACCCTTCAAACAGTGATTCCACCTCACGGTCAGACATCACAAAAAAAAAACCATCATCAGATTGGTCTCCATCTAAGGCTTCCAGGGCTTTCCAGAGCATTTGTCCAACCAAGGCTTCCAGAACTAGTAACTCAACCCATAATTTATACAGGGCTTCTAGAGCATTTGTCTAATCAAGGCTTCCATGACTAGTAACTCAACCCACTAAGGGCTTCCAGAGTGTTTGTCCAACCAGGGCTTCGAGGACTAGTAACTCAACCCAAGCTGTTATAGGGCTTCTGGAGCGTTTGTTCAACCAATGCTTCTAGGACTAATAACACAACCCAAGCTAAGGAAAGATGAGAACCAACCAAAACAAAACAATGAAAGTAAACCCACAATCACAGTGGCTATCCAAGAAATGGCAAGGCTAGGAAATCCACTGTTGAACCAGACAGTCCTCCATGCTAATGACAGATCACAAACAAGAAACCACATGCATGTGACATGCATGCCAAAATAGTGAAGAAATCATACATGCAACTCAGTACTTGCAAGAAAATATGATGTAGCTGCTGATGTCGATGCATTCTTACTCCAAGAATCCAAGTATGCCACACCCACCAAGAGTGCTCCAAGAAAAAGTCTCCAAGAGTATGAGAGAGAGAGAGAATAATGAGAGAGTTACAAAACTAAACTGACAAAAAGTTCACATTGAAAGGACGAAACTTGCCAACTAATCCTCAGAATCCCTTTTATTAATGCGGCTTCTATTTCTTCATTTTCCTCTTCATATGCAACTTGTGACCTTTCACCTCCTTTTTCTCCTAATTTCCATTACTTTCCTTCATTTTCCTCCTCACATGCAACCTGTGACCTTTCACCTCCTTTTTCTCCTAATTTCCATTATTTTCATAAATAAATGTGCCAAAATACCTTTTTGCCTCTTTAATATCTTAGCCATTGCCTTTGCCAAACCATAAACAACCAAATGAACACCCACTAGGATGTCCTGCCCACCATTGAGTTTGGAATGCGTGTCCCATCATCCATGGTATTTATATATTTTTACATGGAATTTTCATGAGGGTTGTTATAAGCTCAAAATATTGTTTCTTTCTTAATAAAAGTTTGCCCAAAAGCGTCTTTTACATATGAGAATAATTTTTTTGACACATGACAAATATTTCTTGACTTGACAAACATTGGGAGCATGAAATGTGTGCTTGACCTAGATGACCATTAAATGGAGCAAGAAACCCATGCTTGAAAAACAATATTTTCTTTCTTCTTTTGCTTAATACACATAATGATGTAAATACAAAGACAATTATGAAGACCAAACCTAGTTACTTTTCCAACACCAGCTACATTGCAATCTCTCTTGCAGCTGACCACCCCCAAATCAGATCCAAAGTTTGAGGGGATACTTTCTCAAGGGAAAATTCACAACAGAGTTTTGTCAAACACCTAGGATATGGAGTCCACTGTTCAGGTGGTTTACCAACCGCTCTCCGATAGTAAGCACAGTAGTGACTCACTTACTCTCTCTAAGATCAATCACAAGGATTCACCTAAGGCTCAATTAGGGTATTGCTCAGTTCTAAGAGACTAAATTCACTATATACGTGGTTTATCAAATTGTGTTTTCAAGGCAAGCACTGTAAGAGCCTATAGCTCAATGTCCAAATGGTTTAGCAACCTTTTCTACAAGCACCACAGTGGTTAATCTTACTTTGAAAAGTGTTTATCAACCTCACAATAAGCAACTAAGTGGTTTATCAACCTATTCAACAAGTACTGAGTGGTTTGTCAGATTATTCATCAAACACTTAGTGGTTTACCAACTTACACATCAAGCACTCGTGGTTCAATCCTCCTTTGGTTCAGGTTCAAGCACATCATCCAGAGTCTTCTCATCATAATGTAGGGAATGACATCCCAAATGTCAGAGCTCTAGCTCAGTTTCTAATTGCCTTCCCATTCACGTGCATTCCTCTTCCTGTTTTGGGTCGATCGACCATTATCGTGTGATCTCTCCTCTATTTTGCCACATCCTCCTTTCACCATTGACCCCTTTCCGTTTTCCTTATTCGACCACTTTTCCTATCTCGATCCTTGAGGAAGTAACTAGGATGGGCACAAAACTTCCTTCACTCTTGCTGCCTAATCCAAAACTTCAATGCTTGTAAGCGTACGCAACACCATGGTCAGGGTGATAGGTGAAAAAGATAAATGAGTTAGGTGCGACGTACTCACAGTACTCCAATGCCAATCCAACAAACCACACAACCTTACCCTTCAGAGCTTTAGATTCATGTCCCTCCACTTTAGTTCAACCATTAATTAGGTTTTCTCTTAAATTTACATATGTCCCCAAAATTTACATAGGGACATTTACAATCACGGGGTGCGGAAAAAAGGATGTTACACTAAATCCCACAAATCACCTTGTAGAAATATGCACTTCCTACTCAATTTAAGGGATAGGAAGTGGGGTAGCTCCCACATAAATCATAAACCCTCCAACTCCAAATGGGATAAAAATCTAAATCCCAAATAGCTTTGCTTCTCTCCCATTGCCAATAAACCAAATCGATAATGATGCAGGAGCATTTATCCAAGCTGATAAGACCCATGACTCTTATTTCACATTTACTAAAGGGAGTGGGTTCCCTTAATCATTTTAATTTATTTTCCTAAGTTTAGTTGAGTTTGAGGAGATTTTAAGTTGTAAATTCAAATTGTGGAGAATATGTCGTGAATGTAGGGATTTTAGAGATAGTTAAGTAATCTTAGGAAGAGTGAGGATTTGAGGGATTTAAAAGCTTCATTTAGGATTTGTTTGAGAAAAGAGTGGAGCTGGAGAGATACTTTGGGAGAGAGTGAGAGATTGTTGGATCTGAACTAAATTGATTCATGAATCTGTTTATGTATAAATTGTGATCTTTTGAATAATTCGAGAGGTTAGCCAGAGGTTAGTGAGAGAAAGAGGTTTAGAGAGTGTTAGAACAGAGTTAGACAGTGTTAAAGAAAGCTAGTAGTGGATAGTGTTAGATCAGAGCATGAGATGTTATATATATTATGTAAATACTATTATGAAGGAAAGGAGTTGTGTATAAAACTTGTTTCTGTGTGGTTTTATTATGTGAGTTGACTCTCTAAATGTAGACTGAATCCTCTGTTAAACACTAGTTTTGTTGATCACCGACTGAACGCAGACAAAGATCGAATGAACTAGTGAATCATCATTGATCACAAGACGGATCAATGATGATCAGTTTATGAGAAGATCGACAGTGTTCGCCGATGAAGGCGCACACACCTTAACACGGGTAATGAATTGAAACATAATAAGAACGAGGAAACTTGACAAAGTTCGTGAGGAACTGGGAGAAGATCACAACTGTCCGATCAAACAGATCGCCAGATCTACGGTCATCGCGTGCAAATAAGAGCCGAGGTTTAATCCAGAAACGTACGCGATATTTTATTAAACTAAGTTAATAGCTGAGTCAATCATGACTGTCCGATTAAGGGAGCGAGATCTGACGGATATCATGCGGAGAAATGATCAAGAGTTAATATAAAAAATGGACGCGATATCGTATGAATTGTGATTTGATCCAGTTGAGTTCTAGATCAATCGTAACCGTTTATTGTAAAGGCCGCGATCCGACGGTGATTGCATGGTAAACGTGCACGCGGATTAATTTAGTTTTCGGACCTGAGAAGATTATATGCTGGGTTTTTATTCTTTCAGTCCCGTGTGTAAAATTGGGTTTTGCCATATTTCGAGAAAATCGAAGGATTCTACTATTTTAGCAGAACAACGAAATATAAAGTCTAAGGGGGGTTTTTAATTGTTTTGGGTTCCGATAAAGCAATTAGGGTATAATAATTAATTAAACAGGGTTTAATTAATTTAAAAATTCCTGATATTTGGATCAGCGGAATTACACCCCATCATTTGGTATCAGAGTAGAAGAAGATTATGTGTGAAGTATGATTATATTTGTCAGTGTTAGTCTTTATAATGTTTGTGCAGAGTAACAATAGAGGAAGGTGAGGAGATTTGCATAAGCCTAAGAACAAGGAGTGCTCATATGGTTCCAGAGGAGAGAACCAGAGAAATGTTAATAGACTGAGCTTAAAGGAGGAAAGCTTGGTGAAGCATGTGTAGAAAGAAGGAGACTTGTTATTGCAGAGGCTGATTGCAGCTCACCAGTTAAAGCTATTAGAGATCAAGAAAGCATATGACAAGGAAAATCAGAGGTGCAGCGGAAGCAAAGGAAAAAGCAGAGAAGTTAGTTTTAGAATTTGATTGAGGTAGATATTTTCTTTTATTGAATTTCAAATATTGATTGAGTTTGAAGAATTTGTGAAAATAAATATGGAGAAACTTAGCAAAGGTCAGATGAGTCATAAAGAGCGTAGGATAAGTATTGCAGAGATGAGAGCAGAATTGAATATACTACAGGAATGGTTTCAAGAGAAAGAGAATGAAGACCGAATACATGAATGAAGAATGTTTAAGTATTGTTAAAGACAATGATATTGATGGTGAAGGAACAATTAGACTGAAGACTGGGTTCGATAGATCTGAAAGAAGAGCTGCTACAAGGGTTTAAATTTGGAATTTGTACAAGCAAGACAAGATTTGCTTACAAAAACATTGTCAGAAGAAATTTGTAGTGTCTATCATGAATTTTATAATTATTGTTGAAGTTCAGATAGAATCTTAATTGATCTTAAAAGTTGAAGTGTTCCTTGTGAAAAGTAACATGGGAATTAGTTTTAAGATGTCTTTGAAGAAAATTGGCAGGTTTGGAAGGATACTTGATGAATCTTGAGGTAAGACTATGCAGGCCAAGGGAAGCAGTAAAATTGCTGAAAGATGGAATGAGCTATAACAACATCATAGCACATGAGCTATGTTAAAGAAGATGAAGCAAGAAGAACTCTCAGATGGATAAAAGGTGACAATACCCAACAGTAAAATGAAATTACTGAAGGTAAAGGGAAGTGAGCAATTGAAGATGCAATAGCCAACATCTTTGGAAGCTGAGCCAGAGTGCTCAAGGAGAAGAAGAGGTTCTAGTGCAGAGAACCTAGAAAAGAGAGGATACTAAAAGGATGATTTGGTATGTGTAACAACTAATAGACTTGTTACAGAAGAGAGAAGGGCTAGTTGTAGCTCACCAGTGAACAAGGAAAGTTCACCAAAGGAAACAATGAATTTGACTATTGTTGGTCATAACAGGGGTACAGAGGAAAGTCACAGACATAGAGAAAAGAGTGCCAAAGCAGTTGGACTCAAAAGAATGAGTAAGGAAGAAATTGACATAGAGGTGACTGAGGTAAAGACAGAACTCAGTCGTTTGAAGAAGCTGATACAAAAAGGAACCAAAGAAGAATGGAAACAAGGATTTTATGTGGGAAAAAGAGTTAAGTGGCATGTTAGGGAATTATTTGCTGAGAAATTAATACACCAAATAGTTGAGAATGAAAGAATAGAATACATTTGTGAACCAGAGAAGGGACCTCTCCTTGGGGAAGGAGATAGTGATGAAGAAATGATCTACATAGATCAACATAAAAGAAAGGTGCTGGTAGCATCTTCACAGACAAAGGAGTCTCATATTTTTGGAATTAATTATTTGTGTGAATGTAAATTTGTAGGTATGACACCTAATGAATTTGAACCTGTGCATGAAAAGTGAGAGAGCCAGAGATAGGAAAAACACAAAAGGAGATTCATAAAGAATTTCAAGACTTCAATTGGCGGAGAAAACTGAAAGGTATAAGTGAATGGTTGTGTCTTCTCTTATTAAAAATTTATTGGATCATGTTTGAAGGAATATTAACATGGATAGAAACCCAATGGAAAATGGACAAAGAAAAGGAAATAACTGCATTGCAGATTTGTGAAGTGAAGGCAAGAGAAGCTGACACAGAGAACTTAGCTCAAAAAGTTAAGTCAAGGGAAACTTTGAAGGATCAAAGTCTTATCATAGAAGAGAGGAAGACATTATTGCCTTACTTGGATAAACTGAGTGATGGAGAGAATTGTGTGGAGCAGAAGGAATTCTACAAACCTATGATGAAGTTGCCAAGCATAGTCAAGAAGCTGCAATTCAAGAAGTATTCTTTGATGAAAAAGAAATTGGAGATGTTGAGGAAGAATTTCTGAATAACTTAGTGAACTATCAGAATAGTTCAGAGTAGCATGAATATCTAATCACTAATGCTTCAAATGAAGAACCTTGTATTTTTGAAACTGATATGTTGTGTATGTTTTCAGGTTTGACAGGTAATGAACATCAATTGGACAATGTGCTTATGCATGTTGATGAAGAAGTGAGATTACTGGAAGAAATGGTTGGATTAGAAAAGTATTTTGAGCATGTATTTAATAACTTTGAGAATAATGGCATTGGCAGGGAATTTGACATAATTCAAGAAGCTGAAGACAAGCAAATGAGAGTTGGTAACCAGAATGAAGCATCTTCAGTAGAGAATCAAGATAGAATTACTATGGAAAATGTGAAAGAATGTATGATGATGTTGACAGATACAGAAGATCAGGAAATCTGTGATTTTGAAATTGATTATTTTTGAGTTTGTAAACCATGAAGAAGCTTTAGAAAAACAGAGTTTTGTTTCTGAAACAACATCATTGTGTTGCAATGGTATAAGTACAAAAAATGAGAGGATACTTCATGATGATATGTTCCAAGAAATTCTAGCTATTGAATTGTTGAATGATAGTCTTGTGTCAGAACAAGGAACACTGTGTAGTGCAGAGGAAAGTTCTGAAATAAAATTTGCTGACAATTTCATAAATTTTGTAGAAAATCAACATAAGGGTTTGACGACAGAATTATCTGTGGAGAATGGAAGGCATAGTAATTTTGAATCTGACAATTATGATGGAAATTCTGTTTTATACAGGAAAGAGGAGCCATATGTAAATGACATGCTTATTGAATATGAAGGAAGATTTAATTTGCTGGAAAAGTTATTAAGAGACCCTGATGATATAGAAGAAACGATTGTCTTTCATAACAACGAAGGGGAAGTTGTAAAGTGCAACCAACAGGTTGTCAAAGGAAGGGGTGAAGTAAAATTGGATAGAAATTTCATAGTTACTTTAGAAAAAGAGAATGAATAGCAGTTAGTTGACATTGGAGATCAACTAAGGTCCATGTGTTTCAGGAAGGTAGCAAAGTGCAAAGAGGAAATTGAGAAATTGTGAATGGAGAAGCCAGTAAAAAAGAGAACTAGCAAAGAAGAGAAATTAACAAAAGAAATCTGCATCAGCAAAGAGAGAGGACAACAACAACATAAGATTTGGAAACCTGGAAGGACTAAAGCAACAGTGGCAGAAAAAATGGAGCAGCAGCATGATGAAAGAGATGGCAAGTTACAAAGTAAGGTTTGGCATCCAGGAGAAGGAGAGAAGGCAGTAAATGCACCTGCAATTGGAAAAGGTCAGACAACCAGTTGGAAGATGAAATCTGATGAAGTTTGCAACAGGAGCAGTTGGGTGACTCATGAACAGGAGTCCATGAATTATTTCAACCTGGGGAGTCTGATGCAGGAGCATTCATCCAAGCTTATAAGACCCATGAGTCTTATTTCACATTTACTAAAGGGAGTGGGTTCCCTTAATCATTTTATTTATTTTCCTAAGTTTAGTTGAGTTTGAGGAGATTTTAAGTTGTAAATTCAAATTGTGGAGAATATGTCATGAATGTAGAGATTTTAGAGATAGTTGAGTAATCCTAGGAAGAGTGAGGATTTGAGGGATTTAAAAGCTTCATTTAGGATTTGTTTGAGAAAAGAGTGGAGCTGAAGAGATACTTTGGGAGAGAGTGAGAGATTGTTGGATCTGAACTAAATTGGTTCATGAACCCGTTTATGTATAAATTGTGATCTTTTGAATAATTCGAGAGGTTAGCCAGTGGTTAGTGAGAGAGAGAGGTTTAGAGAGTGTTAGAACAGAGTTAGGCAGTGTTAAAGAAAGCTAGTAGTGGATAGTGTTAGATCAGAGCACGAGATGTTCTGTATATTATGTAAATACTATTATGAATGAAAGAGTTGTGTACAAAACTTGTTTCTGTGTGTTTTTATTATGTGAATTGACTCTCTAAATGTAGATTGAATCCTCTATTAAACACTAGTTTTATTGATTGCCGATTGAACGCAGATAGAGATCGAATGAACTGGTGAATCATCATTGATCACAGGATGGATCAATGATGATCTGTTTATGAGAAGATCGATGGTGTTCGCTGATGAAGGCGCACACACCTTAACACGGGTAATGGACTAAAACATAATAAGAACGAGGAAACCTGACAAAGTTCGTGAGGAACTGGGAAAAGATCACAACTGTCCGATCAAACAGATCAACAGATCTACGGTCATTGCTTGCAAATAAGAGCTGAGGTTTAATCCAGAAACAAACACGATATTTTATTAAACTAAGTTAACATCCCAGTCAATGATGACTGTCCGATTAAGGGAGCGAGATCCGATAGATATCGTGCGGAGAAATGATCGAGAGTTAATATAAAAAACGGATGTGATATTGTATGAATTGTGATTTGATCCAGTTGAGTTCTAGATCAATTGTAACCGTTTATTGTGATCGCGTGGTAAAGGTGCGCACAGATTAATTTAGTTTTCGGACCCGAGAAGATTATATGCTAGGTTTTTATTCTTTCGGTCCCGTGTGTAAAATTGGGTTTTGCCATATTTCGGGAAAATCAAAGGATTTTGCTATTTTAGCAGAACAACGAAATATAAAGTTTAAAGGGGATTTTTAATTGTTTTTGGGTTTCGATAAAGTAATTGGGGTCTAATAATTAATTAAACAGGGTTTAATTAATTTAAAAATTCCCGATATGTGGATCAACGGAATTACACCCCATCAGATAATCACCTTCTAGGTGGCCCAAATGCTTTGAAAGACGAGGGAGCTAAACACTTGAAAGAAATGAGGAAACAAGGTGATATCATAGTGTTCAAATGCCCCATGAACTCTACTTGAATGTTTCACTAAAGGCACCAAATGTCGAAGCAATATATGCAAGGAACAAAACCCTCAAGACTCCGCATCATCCACTTTCCTACCAGGTTACTCTCTTGAGTGGCAACATTGATGAAACCAAACCCGCCATCCATCCTTAGTCTTGGTTCAAACATCCCATGGAACTAATAGCAAGCCTTGATCTCCAACACACTTGGACCAAAATTAAGTTCTCAAAATATATTCCATTTGCCAAAACTGAGTCTTGCTGGGAGACTAAGAACACATATAAAATATATGAGAAGTTTGAAGAATGTGACTAGTGATAATTAGCTTCTCAAGAGATGGAAAATTCTTATAATGCTAGGTATGAAGCTTGCTCTATAACCTTTGAAAATGCCAATCCCCCCATGGAGATTGATAATAAATCAACTCCAAAGGGAATTTTGAATTATCGTGTAATGACCCAACGCTGAATATGAGACCAAGAATTAGAGATTCAATTTGGGAGTGCATCGAAACCTACTAACCAAAAGATAGTTTATGAGCATTGACTATGGCAACTAAGGCAGAGAAAAAATTATTAAGACAAGCATGGGCCCCATCGACATATGCCTTTTCTGTTCTAATTGAGAGGATAAAATCATCCACAAAGTGGTTATTAACCATTTCAAAACCACATGGGAGAAGAAAAACATGAATCTGATTAGAAATGTTTGTTGCCTGTAATAAGTATCTCAAAGCAATTGTTGTAAAGACATATAAGTATGGGGCAAAATGACATCCCTAGTGAATTGATTGATGTAAATGGATCTAAGGTGACAAAGTCTTGTTGACAAAAACAAAATCCAAGGCATTCGTGAACAAAGTGTTTACCATAGAAACACATTGGGGACAAAGCTGAGTTGAACGAACATTTCATAAATAAAAGATCAATCCATTTTCAACATCTCATAAATAAAAGACCAATCCACTTGACTATATTCTTTGTGAAAAACGATTTTCAAGAGAAGGGACTACTGCCTAGTCTTTGTAGCCCACTCCACAATTTCTCATGTAGAAACCATAACTTCAATGGAAATCTGATTCACTCACAAAGAACCACATGCTTGACCACTGAATGGATTCACAATGCAAAGGCCTTGGCCATAAGTTCATAGGTAACAATGAGTAAGGTGATAGGTCTCTAGACACACATGGAATGCGTGGTTACACTCTTCAAGACTAATTGGGCTCAACCTTGGATGAGAAACTTGGATAATCGACTAGTAGCAAAAACTTCAAAGGCCAAAGAGTAGAAATCAACATCTATAGTATGCCACATCACCTTGTAGAACTCATAAGGAAGCCCACATATGTTTGGAGATCTACAGTTTTGTATAGAAGATAATGCAAGAAAACACTATTCTCTGAATTTTATTTGTCCAACATATCCCTATCACCACCAAAGACCTTACAGGAAACCACATGGCAACATGCATCTCTAGCAATTACCAACTTATTCATTAAAGCACAAGAAGAAAATATATCTCGAAAATCGGAACTAAACATACCTTGAACCTTGGTAGGATCCTAAGCACCCTCTATGTTGTGACCTTTTGCTTGAGAAATTCAATATAAAAATTAGAAATAGTAGTTGGATAGATTAAGGAATATACAACCAAGGTTGCTCAAATATACTCCCATCTTTCATCTTTAATCGCATGAAAATAAATATTATTAAACAATTTTAAAATTATATGATTTTTATGTTTATATTATATAAATTTACATTCTAAAATATTTAACCATAACAATACTTTGTTAATAAATTTTTTTTTAAAAAAATATATAACCAAAATTTACACACCATATAATACATTACATTAACCCACCATACTCAAAATGAAATCAACATAAAACAAAATAAATGAGTAATATTGATTCACTATGCTTGAACCATAGTGAATCTATTGGAGTAATCTAGGTAATGGGCAAAATCAAACCTAACTGCTACTCTAATAAAAATCACCGCCTACATTTCCAAATATCCAAACAACACAATTCTATAAAAATCACCATTTACATTTCCAAATATCCAAACAACACAATTCTATCACATTGGAGGATTTGTACTTAGTCGAGAGCATCTCAATGGATGGTCTACCATAATTAACATCACCTGCATAGTGAATCTTGGACGTCTTGACATAATTAAGACTGCATATTTATTTGTTGAGATGGTTGAGAACCCATCGTATAAGAGTCCCTTGTAGGAGCGAGCGAGAGTATTATATCATTCAAGAGAGGATTCAAGAGCGGAGTGTAGCATCGACATAAATGGCAAGTGGAGCAGGGGCAGCAGGGGTGGTCGAATGGCACCAGAAGCCTCCAAATCCAAAGAATCCTGTTGTCTTCTTTGACGTAACGATAGGCACCATTCCAGCCGGGCGAATTAAGATGGAGCTCTTTGCCGATATTGTTCCCAAGACAGCTGAAAACTTTCGGTACGTATCGCTTGTTTAGGAGACGCTGCTACTCTTTTTGGTCTTCAGCAGAAAAGATTAACGACAGGCTATTAAATCTTTAGACTTGGACAAAAACGAATGACTAATTTATTGGAATGTTTTTGAATATCCCATTGAGGGCCAGGTAGATTTAAACACACGATAATTTGGTTTCCAAAGAATTTGGTAGAAGTTGGACAGGTTTAACTATAGCTCACTAATACTTGTCATATACTGCAGTATATAGTTGCAGATAGATTGACCATCAAGTAGTTATACACCACGCTTCATATTTTAAATGCATGCTGGCGTGACACTTAAATCTGTTATACTAATCGGTTAGAGCAGCTAAAGATTGAATTTATTGGTTTTGTCTTTTCTAAGCTTTGAAGAATGAAAGTTTCTATGGTGTAGTCAGGGACAATGTTTTTGGAAGAAACTGGCATAGCCGCAGCAAACCTTTGTAGGTGGGTTACTTAATGGGGTCTTAGTTAGTTGGTAAAGCAAGGGTGTTTTATACCTCCATCAGGTTCACATCCCCCAGAGACACGTTTCCTCCCTTGTGGGCTGTTCCACGCAGTTGGGGTCAGGTGCAAGTCCTAGAGGAATTTGGCAGAAAGACACTTCCACCCACTGCTTCTTAGCCAAACGGATTTTTCAAGAATATTGTAACCTGGCTACATTCTTTTCTAACACTCCCAGAAAGGCAAAGGGCACGCTTGCCGTATAGTGATAATCAGAGTCATCTTTCAATGAAAAAACCCTTTTTAGGTTGAAAAAAATATGGGATTAGGGTATGTGATCGTTTTTGTATAGTCTGTTGTTTGAGTGAATAAATTGCTATCCAAATACTTAATGATATATTAGGTGTACCAGGCAGACTGTCTGGAAAGCACTTGTTCAGTTAGGCTTAGGTGGAATCTGTTGAGTCTAATGATCCTAGCTCTTGAATTCCAGTATTGTACAGTATATTAGAGCACTTATTATAATGATCAGCTGATGAATGAAATCATCGCTCTATTTCACTAGGCACAGAATCTCAGAGGTTGCCTAGCATGGTTAACAGTTCCACTCTCCAAGGATTAGGATTGGTCATTCTGGATATGTTTTTTTTTTGCAATTCCAATGCACCAGAAAGAAATGTGCAAACAGAGCAATGAAGAGCCCAAAAGAAGACATGGAACTAAATAATTCTAGTAGCCTTTAAGTAGGACTTGGGGGCATGCTAGCATGTGAAATGCAATCTAATAATTTAGTTTGTTTCTTTCGTTTCCAAGTTTGTTTGCAATGCGTGCTTACATCTGAAACGCAGAGAAGTGAGGAACACGGAAGCAAACATGAACTCACACATACGCAAGAGAGACAAGTGTCCGTGGCCTGCCTAACCATACACTATTAAGATGTATATGCATATAGAAAAGTACATAAGAACCAAGTTGGTATGTGCAAGACTAGCACAAGTGCCATGCATAGCTTGCACATTTGGTTTCCTAAAGAAAATCTAACTCATCCAAAGAAGGAAAATTTGGATGAGAAATAAAAGAAGAAAAGCTAAAAACTATTTAGTATTCACAATATCTGCTTTACGTCTGTAGAACTATGCAAACTTTGACTTTGTCTAATGAAGTCTCATCTTTTCCTCCCTACTAAAAGGAAATTGTCTTCTATATTTCCTCATGGTACACCTTTTCTAATGAAGGATGTAATAGTAGGCCGGAGTTGTGTAGTTGGCTTCACAGTATATACGATAGACCCTGGTATTTGCGTATATTAGAATTGAGATAAATTCTTCTAAATGTAAAGTGTGTTAACTAGGGTTGGAACAATTTCTGGCACTGAAGATGTTTGAAGTAGAAAACTATTGAATTTACTCCTTGCTGAACAACCAAACCTACAATAGTTAGTTGAGACACTTTTGTTGGAAATACAGAGAGGGGGTGAAGCACAGATCTTTATGTAAGAAACATTTATACAATTTTTCTTTGTAAATATTTTGTAAACTTCTTCGTACAAAGTAAGCACCAACTTACAACTTTTGTAGGCACCAACCTACAGGAGATTTTAGTCCCCTAGCTGAGCACCAACTCCGCAAATTTGTAGGCACCAACCTACAAAAGATTTCAATCCCCTAGTTGAGCACCAACACAACAAATTTGTAGGCACCAACCTACTTCAAGACATTTCACAATTTTTCCTTGTTCACACAACTTGCCTTTCTTTAGTAGGGTTGTCACCCAACCATGCCACCTTTAGGTTTGCACGATCAATCTTGAGCACAACCACTTGTCTTGCAGCTTGCTCCTCTGTCTTGTCCTAGTCCTTGGCTCTGTCGTCAGTGTAGAAAATCCTATAGATTCACAAGTTCATGCAATGTACTAAAGCAAAAGACAAGAATCTACTACTTTCAACTAGCGGAAGCCAATAGATCGATGAAAAAAATAATCGACAAGAGGAAGATAATCAAAGACACATAACACAATATTTATCTGGGGAAAGCCACAACTCAAAACCCCGCTATCTGTATTGCATATATCAGAAATCCAAGATGATAATACAATGTTTGTTCTCACAAGAACAATCCCAGCACTCAGTGTAATCAATCCTCAGCTCACAAGCAAGCTCTTGGCCAACACTTAGCCAATTCTGCAACTCTCCAAGCCCCTATTTCCTTGCGCAATTCCTATGGCTGAATAACCCATATTAATGGGAATCCAGTGCATCCAAAACTGCGCAATCCACACTAGGTTCAGTTCATGATTGCATGCATGATCTATACAACTCAGTAAATCATACAACTGATAGTACACTGTCCCTGCACTCTAGTCTCAATTGGTTCTTTCTCATAATCGATATGCATGAGTTTCTGATGAGGGAGTCTTCAGTTAACTGGAGTAGCACTAGTGGATGCATTAGTGCACCACCTGACTGTTAACTCTCTATTAGTTCCACAAACAGTTTGGAACTAATTTAAGTGAACTTAACTCAGTAAACTGAGTTATCTAATTACAACTCACAATTAAACTCATACTGGACTCCTAAAATATAGGGAGAACATTACATGACTTCAGAAAGACTTCCAACTTGAAATTCCTAAGCTAATTAAGTTAATTAAACTTGATTAACTATTTACAAGTTGCTATGAGAATAGAATTCAATTTTAATTCTCAGTTTAATTCAAGGACAAATCAAACTGGAATTTCTTGTTGCCATTTCTTAACAGTCAGTGTTTCCTTAGCTTTTCTTGTTGTTCTTGACCTGTTGTTCTTGGCCTATTTCAGCACTAGTCCTCTCTAGACTCCTCTTGATTCAATTTTCTGTTCCTTAGTCTGCTCACCCATCAGTCCTAAACTTGATCTGCTGTCAACACACTGTTTATACCCTACCCACAAGCATTCTTCAAATCTTGCATCTTGAGGTGTCACAGGTTCTCACAACTGAACCATCCTTTTATGGCTTTCTTAGCCCCTTAATGCCTTGTAGCCTGTGCACAATCAAGGGCTTACTCCTAGCTGTAGGCTAGCTCTATTCACTGTGCTTGGCCCTACTCTTCCTGGTCCTCAAACACCTTTGCTGTCTAGGGATATCTCAGCCTCAACACTAACTCATATGTGCATAAAAATGTTGTTTGATTAAGGAGAATTTGGTTTTCCTCAATAATTCGGGTATGTAATAGGACTCAACTCCATCATGAAATTCGGGCTTGCAACCAAGCCTGCGGCCAACTCCAAAAGCACAGATTTGGGTCTGCACTTTAGGCTGTTTTCAGGCCTGTAACAGGGCTTGATTTCGAGCCTTTTACTAGGTCCGATTTTTGTCTAGATCAGGCCTGATATTTGCTCAGATAGGGCTTACTAGCCAACCCTTTAATGGGCTTAGCCTACCCCAAAACAGGGAAACAAAACCCAACACTATGACCTGTTGCCTCCAAAACCAACACAGAATTCGGGCTGTCACAGAGTAACACCATAAAGAATAACAATAGAAACTACCTCAGCTGAGCTTGGCCTCCTTTTCTTCCTCAACTCAACCCTGTACTCATTTCAGACTTTATTCCTTACTCAGAACACCAAATTACTTGCCCAAATGAACGACATGAGTGGCATATTTATACTACTGGGGGGTCTGAGGGTTGACTTGTCCATTGGCTGGGCTGACTTGTGCAACTGGTAGAATGTATAATGAATATTCAAAAAAATCATTTCTCCTCAATCGCGAGGAGTTAGAAGGCGTGCCATATATTGTTGGAAAGGTCTTGAAATATACAATTTGACTATGTATTTTTCTCTTTCATTTGGACAACAACAACCATTTTCACCAACTTTTGCAAAAGAATTCTGCCCATGTGCTTGGGTTGAAGCAAACCTTGAACTAGATGAACTGCAAAATTAGTGTTGGACAATGAGGGGTGTAGACCTATCTACTTGATAGAGGTGTGTCCAAGCAAGAAGTTGAGTGAATCCTTGTTTGAAGCAAGATAAGATAAATTAAGACCTGAAAGATTGTTTAGCTACTAGTATAGTAAATACTCCTACTAATGCTAGTGTGCAACTTGATCGTGAGAAAGTCCTGTGAGGTGTTTTGAAAACTATCAAAAGAGGAGAAGATTGGAAGAGCAACCTTGAATGGGGGAAAGGAGAGATGACCATTGAAGGCAAACAAACATGAGAGGATAGTGTGGAGATGACTTTTCAATGGTTCCCCAACATCAAAGGTTTGTCGTATAGTAGCGTTGTAGGAGTTGGATGTTTCTCAATTGTTTTAGCAGCTTGGGAATTTTGCAATGAAATACATTCTTGGGAGACTATAGGCATAGGAATAAGCTACAATTGAGGTTTCCATTAGTCATGAGGTTCCTCATGCTGACTTTGATTTGTAGTATTGTTAATTTTTGGAGGCGGATGGTCAGTCAAGATAAATTTTAGAATAGGACGTTGAGCATGGATAGATGTGAGGGGACTGATGATTGCAAAACATGTCCACGACGCTTACAAAGTTGGAATCTCTTGGCTGTAAACCTGTTGTTGTTTGTCCCAACAATCAGTGGAATTGTGACTTCATATCTACCGTAAGCTTTGCTTAAAGCTTGTTCTGTTGCTATTGTTGGTGTCAAATCTCTTTAAGCAAGAGATGAACTAAAAGTGGAGCTTGAACATTGTGAAACCATGGAAGCAGGATTAAAAACAATAGTCCACTAGACCAACAGAAAATAACCCTCTAGCCAACGTGAAATATTGGCAAAAACTGTGAATTATAGGTGTGAACTCCACTTTCAGCTCAATATTTGAGTTTACCTAGCTTTGTTTCCTGTGTACTTTCTTAACAATTCTAGTTTTTAAGATATGCACGAGATTCTTTAAATCCTTGGCGAGGTGAAAATTTTATAGCTTGCCTTCACTTCAATGAGTGATTTCATACCTTGATAGAAGGTTGCAGGAAAGACTTGGAACACAAAATACATCCTCAAAGTGGCCATCATCTAGTTTAATTGTTCTAGACCCTACAACACTTAAGAGATCTATCATCACTAGCAAATACTTGTTTGGTGTTCCATTAATTGAGTAGGTAATATGGCTTTATCCTTAGCCATGTGATAAAATGCTATACGATAATGTTTTCGAGAAATTAATTGTTCAAGAGATGAAGTAGCCTATCGATCCCTATAATGATAAAGGGGAAAACCCCAAAACACCCAATGTCTAGACAAGTTTTGGGGCAGCTGGGCAAAGAAACCCAAAATTGGGGTTTGGAGTAAAATTTACTCAATCAATTAAGAAGAAGAGACCCCTCTAGGAAATCTATAAATATATGAGGGTTGATTTCATTTGATTATCATTGAATTGGATCATTTCATCTCTGTTTGTCTTTGATCTTGAGGCTTTGAGGGTTTTAAGACCCCTTTTTTCCTATCAATTTCAGTGGTTAAAGATTCCATGCTAGTTGATAAAATTATTTTCTCTTTATTTTTCTATTTTCTACTTGTTTTGGCACAAGATTCTCTAGTCTGAGGAGGTTCATCAAGACATGCAAATTCTTCCTAAAGTGCATTTGTGAACATTTTTGGGCTATGCGAGCTGATGCGAAGAAAAAACAAATTATGAACAAACTAAAATTAGGGCATTCGGATTTGCTCTACATTTTCTTGAAGAAAACCGAGTATTCTAGATTAAGCAAGACAAACCAAAACTATTGAAGCACTGTTGTAACAAGCCAGGGCTCCTGTAGTGACATTGCTGGTGATTTGAGGTGGAGTGAGTCTCCCTGTGTTTATCTTCGTGGAGTTTGGTGATAGATCGAATCATATGCTGTAATAAATAATTGGTTTCTAGGGCTGTCACCACAAAACTGATGTTTTGGATCTTGTAATAGAAGAGAGTCCGTAGAGTGTTAAAGGTATAGGGAAGTAGAGATCCAGTGCAAATTCGAGTCGGGTTATCTAGTTTGACTCGCATAAGCTAACCAGTGGCAACTTTTGGATTAGTTTCATATTATTGTAATTGCTCACCAGGGCAACGACTATTGTCGAGTGAGTGAAGAAGGAGAAACATCATCCAAGGGTGCCCATCCGTGAGCCAGGTCCATAAGGGATCATGCTGTTTCCAAGAATCTCTCGGAGGTGTGAAACGATATTGGATCGAAGGGTTTTTTTGGTGAATCTCTGTCCCAATTGTGATGACAATTTTTATAAATAATTACCATGGATGTCGCAAAATCTGTTGTCGCAGAAGTTACAATACTCTCTAAATCGAAGTGCTAGTTGCAGTGCAATAGAAGGCATATCCTACAGTGCCCAAACACGTGAACATCGTCATACCCAGGTATTTATAGGCCTGAAATCAGGTCAGCGTGAGGATATCCCCAGGCGTAAATTCTAAGCATATGTAACAAAACAATAACATGTAGTGGAATCTTAGTCTAGTACTGAGTTATATTTAGAGGATTGGATTACGAGATTTTTGTGTTGCATTTAGAATATACTGGTGGATTTGGAATTGTCTGTGAGCAGTCAGCCCAAATACTACGTGGTCCATTGTAAAGTCATGATATTTTTGAGACAAGTTTTTGGCAATAATCACATCAAAATTCATTTGTCGACGCGTTTCAAACCAACAAGTGTGGTTCATTGTCACCGAAAACTTGTCCCAAAGTTGATATGGATCACAGAAGCCTTAATTCAATAAAGTCATGATATGGTTAACAATATAGAACAATATCATTAGTTGTTTCTACTGTTTGTCGGATGCCCAACTTATTGACAATTGTATTATTATAATTGTGCATCACATAAACTGTTGCTTTTCGTTATATGAATGCATGGACATATTTCATGATTGAGTTATTAAAAAGAAAAATAAAACCCTGGCCAAAATAGTAATCCTAAGGGAAAAATCACCCTAGGACATTACATATAGAATCAATAAGCCACACATTAGAAGAAGTAAATGTTACATTAAACGAAAGCTAGAAGTAGAAAGAACATGCACTCGAGAAGAAGAGTTGGAAGGAGGAGGATCAAGACTGATGTTGTTTTTCTTCATTGTTGCTTCTCGCCTGGTTGATGGGGATAAGCTCAAAATAGGCTACTTGTATGAGGCTATAAATAGGGCCAAAGAAGGCATCCAATCTTATTATGTGGGCAAGGATGCCCTCAAATATGAAAAATACATAATGATTTGTGATTTGATTCGTAGTTGATGGGTAAAGATGCTCCATCTGTCTATTCATGCAACATCACTTTTCCTCAACCTTGCCTGTGCTTATTCATGTAAACTTGATTTTTATGGGGAGGTTATGGAAGTCTTCCTTACATGTCTACAAAGGATGGTACCTAATGTATATGTTTCTAGAACAATTAAATGCGAGATGGAGATATGTTGGGATGATAGTAGACTATTTGGTTTTGCCAATGCTATTTGAGAAAGGAGTATTTTTGATGCCACATAAGCCATTAGAATTTAGAATTTTAATTACGTGTTTTATTTGAAAGTTGAATTATATATATATATTTTTTATTTCCTTTTTTCCACTGTAATGAAATATAATTTAAGCCGATTTTTTCTTATTTGTTGTCGATGTTTGGTGGTGAAATTTGTAAGTTTTAGATCTGCAATGTATACATAGATTCTTAATAAACCAAAAAGTGAAATGATGGTAATATGTTAAGTTTAGGTATGTTCTATGCTTAGAGCAATCTATTTAAATTTTCATAGTTAGCTCAATATCTTTTCCAGATTAGCAATCACATCAGCATTGAAGTAAACTGCAGATAGAACATAAATATAAATCGTAGAAGACAAGCCAAGACAAGAGGACACAAGATGTGGCGCTAGCCAGGGACAAACCCCAATTTGGGGAAACCCTTGATCAATTCTTCTTATATGTTCTTCAATAGTTCAACACAGAGAGAGAGAGAGATAGTACATTTACAACAGAAGTCAACACTTTGACTTATCTAGATAGCTCATCTCTAAGAAGATGATCCCTGAGATCAGTGGAAGACAAGCCGCTTCAATTGATTCTCCAAGGTGACTCCTTCACCTATCAGAGTGATGCATCTCATCATCATGCTGCACCTCATCGTGCTGCACCATGCTGCACATGCTTGCTGTCCCATTGTCCCACTGCTGCACAATGTCATGGCTGTCCCGTTGTGCCACTGCTGCACTATGTCATGGCTGTCCCATTGTGCCACTGCTATACCATAACAACACCATGAATTTGCTGCACTAAATATCATGCTGCTGTCCCAATGTGTTATACTAGCAGCACTATGAACTTGCTATATCATACTGCTGTACCTCACCATTGTGCTGCCCCTCATTATGCTATGATACACTTCATCGCTGTACCCATCATGCTGCAACATCCATCAACATGCTGCTGCAATATATCTGCTGCTTCCAACATCATGCTGCTTCAATGTATCATCACTGTTTTCTCTCATAGAATTTACTGTTCATAACTTTCATCAAGTTCACACCCTTTTCTCCATCCAAGTGACTGTACTATTATCAACATAGTCCTAACATATGCTGCCTTGCTGGACAGACTTTAATGTATACCCTTCAGCACTCTTCTTCATGTCATACAAGCCGCTTTCAGACCTTCCTTCATGGCTGTGACTGGGGCATGCTTGAATAGTCTTCCTTTATATCACCTGGAGGACTGCGGTTAGGGCAGCATAGAGCTTCTCCATAGGGCTGCGTATAGGGCAGCGTAGGGCTCTCCATAGAGCTGCGTATAGGGCAGCGTAGGGCTCTCCATAGAGCTGTGTATAGGGCAGCGTAGGGCTTCCCATAGAGCTGCGTATAGGGCAGTGTAGGGCTTCTCTTTTAGACCAGCAATTAGATCTCTCCTTGCTGCGTTATGTAGGCTTCCTTCACTGCGTTAAAATCTCCTCCATGATAGCGTTAGGATCTAGGGCATCCTCTAGGGCAGCATATCCTCTTTAGATCTCTCCTCCCACCAAAACCCAAAGACAAGTGGAGAGGAAGAGATCACCAAGAGGATGTGTGTCCAAATGACTTTCAAGGCACCTCTATTTATACTAAAACGTTGAGCACAAGTGGGGTTTATTTGGTTGCTGGCCGACCTTGACGAATTGTCCCATAACACAAATAAATTCATATCTCCATGAATACTTATCGGGATCGGATGATCTTTAGATCAATCCTACACTTCTCGATGAGAGGGATCCAAGAAAAATATCAGCGGCCATTAATAAGATGACCCACATGGAGTTTGGCCCTAGTTTCCAATTTTAACATAATCACATATTACACAGAGATGTACCTTGGAAATCCAAAGTGGGAAAATGAGCAAACATTTTAGAGCCGCACCTCTAATATTTTTATCATCAATCAACTTCGTTGTTTACAATACAATATAAATGGTCTCGTGGCATCCAAAACCCCTAATTCATTAACCCGAATTAAATTACAACCTTAATTCCTTAATTAGAATTAGAAAACCATGGGTTGAACCACCATGTGCCACAGAACTGCCAAATGCAAAAACCATGTGTTGAAAACCACCAAAAGTTGATGCAAAAATATAGTTGTGCTCATGGAGCTAGTAATGTAAAGAATATAACACATACTCAACAAAATTATTGTGTAAAAGTGCTATTTTATGGAAATTTGTTATTTGGGCCCTTAGCCAAACCTGTAGTGCTTCAAGATGCAAGAGGAATTGGAGTGTGTCTGGAAAAATACGCTCAAAGAAGCACAACCGGTTAGAACTTCAACTAAGCAATTGCAATTATTATAATTTTTGACCGTCAGGACTCATTGAATTTATTATGACCCTATTATAGGTTCAATTTCCAATATCCTAATGATTTGATAATGTCCACTACTATCTGTGGGTGAGGCAGTTGGAGAAAATACTAGGTGTGGATACCATTTCCTTAGACAATATTAACATATTATCTGAGTGGAGGGTGGAGTACAAGGCACCTATTATGGAGGAGGCACTTGAATGGTTACAAGAGGAAGAGTAGAAATAGGCATAGGGGGCATGGTAGGAATAGCAAGCATGGGGGAAAATTAGCAGTTCGATAGCATGAAGGGTGATGTGGCAACAACAACACCACCTTCTACATGGATTGATACATCTACACCCACTAATCGACATTAGATAGATGACGAAATACCTTTTAGCAGTAAGTAAGCCATGATCTTTTCCTGTAAAAGGGGGAGAGGGAATTGATACTAAATTATTAAATTTATCATTGCAGATGGTTCATGATGATGGGATACATTTATATATTTGATGTCATGTTGTATTGGTTTCTCATTTATGAGTCCTTGATTGGACAACTATCAAGGTTCATAACTCAGTATCAACTTTGGTTTATGATTTTTTATTTGGCATCCACCACATCATATATCTCAGTGCTTTTCCATATTTATGTACTAAGGTGTGTATATTATCTTGTTTTTGGTTTATGTGTTCAACATATTGACTTTATTTTGTATTTTTTAATGCTTGCCATGGTTTGCTGATGATGTCAATGAGTTCTATTATGGACCCTTAGTGATTTTTTGCTAATGGAAATTTCTTCAACAATGGTCTCAACATCCCAAAGATGGCACAACTGGCAGATCTTGTTTGATTGGGCAAGCTGGTGTTTTGCTTCTACACAAAGTCTGTGCAAGCCTACACTGAATTGGCCTAGAGAAATAAACTTAACTAAGCAGGGGAATTGCTGCAGCAATAAGATAAAGTTAAAATGTTGGAAGAAAAGAGAAGATGAGGACCAAACTACTCATGTTACTAATATTCAAGCCTAAGAACATATTACAAATGCAATGGGGAATAAAACCCCCAAAACCAACTCCACAATAAAATTTGCTTGTTTTATAAGTCTTTGCTTCCTTCATTTAATCGCTGTTAAACCTAGCACCAGTAAATTATTAACCTAGCAAAAGCGAGATTTGTTGAATAACTTACACAACCATATTCAACGAAAGCAAAAATAAGATAACTGATCTCATAAAATGACACAAACAAAATTTTCCCAATCAAATTAGTTCATCATTAACAATGATTGAGAACCTACTTGGGCTCTCGTCTTGGGATAATGGCCCAATTGAGAAAATACAAAATACGAAATAAACCTGGATTTGATTGAGCATATCTGTCCTATACTGGGGCTTGATCTTCTCTGTAGATCTATCTCTCTAGCCTCTCTACACACTCTTGGACCCAACAAACTGCTTAGTGAGATGCCTCTCTCAATCTTGTGCTGTTGTAGTGTGTCTTTTTCCTTTCCTCAACTTTGCTTTTATAACTCTACATTGAGCTAAATTCCTACCCTAACCCTAATCTCAAAGTGATTAACGATCAAGATTAGATCTCGCCTCACTTGAGATCAACGACTAAGATTAGAACATAATTACTAAGGTAAATTATTTACTTTTCCTAAGTTTCTTTTAGCTCAGTAAGCCCACATAATAATGTGTTTTTTCCTAGGTTATACTCAGGCTAAGTAACTTTAGCAATCTTGCTTCCACTTAAGCAAGTGTTCTAAGGGGAATGTACTTCTATCACCAGGAAGTTGGAATTTGGTTCCGATCCCAGACTTGCATTAATTTCTATGACTACTCCCTCTAAACTAGAAGACATCCTTGCCATCATCTTCGAAGACTCGCTCCCGATGAACTTGTTCCTAGAAGCTTGTTTCTCCTGTACATCTTGTAAGGTTATGTCATACCAATAGACCTTCTTGACAGATTGGGAGAAATCTATTGACTACTTCTCCCCTCCTGAACCTAAAGGTTGTCTACCTTTGAGTTGCTCAACCTTCAAAGTTACCTACTCCCTTTTCTCTGTCACGACTTTGCTTCCTGCCATTGTTTGAATATGATGGCCATTTAGCCTACATAGGTTGCTCTCTCTAACCCCAATGATGTGGCCACCATCTGAGCTAGATCTCTTGGGTTTGATCAATGCTTGTCCATCTTGGAATGCTACACCAAACCCCTTCTTCTCGATCATCGAGACTGAGAGCAAATTCCACCTGAGTTCTGGCACCCATAGCACGTCCTTCACTTCCATCCTGCCTCCTGACTCAAGTTGGAATAACATTGTTCCAACCCCTCTAACTGCATGCTTCGTATCAACGCCTAACTTCACATCCAATTCTGAGTCCCACTCGGTCAAGGTGGTGAATTTCTCTTGTGCTCCTGTCATATGTCTTATGGCTTCGCTATCTAGTAGCCACACACTCACTGTAATGTGCTTGAGGTAAGGTAGGAAACAAGTGCGAATTCTGTCTCAAACTTCGTGGCAAACTCCTCACGAGCTTCTGCCAATGTAGCTACAATTGGCTGTGTGCCCTTTCCCCTTTCTTCCTCTCTGGACATTGTGAAGCATCATGTCCAGTCTTATGACAAGAGAAACACTTGACCTTAGTCAAGTCCTTCGTCTTCTTCGGCTGTGAGGCTGACTCCTCACTCTTGCTTGAGCTCTTTCCTTTGCCTCTTGTAGTCAGATCCATGTTCTCGTCATCTACTTGCTTGCTAATCTTTCCTTTTGATTGTAACCTAATTTCCTCTTGTATGCAGTCATCCTTGAGCCTATCAAATGTGGGTAGTTTATCTCTAGCACAAACTCCTTTGATGAGTAGATCTCATGCCTCTAAGAACCTGTTCAATGCCACATTTACTAGTTCTGAGTGTTTTACCTTTTCTCCCATTACTGCAAGTTGATCACGAATTTGTGTGATCTTCATCAAATAACTCATCACTAAGTCAAATCTGGGCATCTGCATAGTCCAGAGCATATCTTTCAATATCATCTTCTTGTTTATTTTCTTTCTTCGGTATAACCCTACTAGTGTTTCGAACATTTCCTTGGCTATCTTCTTCTCAATTAAGTGAGGTATTAAATGATCCTTCATGACACCCATAGGTACCCTCTATGCCTTTATCTCCTTCTATGCTAGAAGGGCCTTCTCCTGAGGATTTGATAACTTTGGATCTCACTCTCAACAATCTCCCAAAGATCGTTATCCTTGAGTACTAAGGTGACCCTAACCTTCCAAGGTAGGAAGTTTGACTATTCGTCTAATTTGTCTTCGTATCAGAGACCCATTGTGGTCATTTTTAACCAAATATTGTTGAAAAAACTTTGAAAAATATTATGTTTGGTCCTTTAGGCTCCCAAATTTAGTTTGTTTATGTCAACCTGTGCTGCCAGGTATGACCCTGTGAACCCGAGGCTCTGGTTGACCCTGCAGCCCTTGTTGCCAACTGTGACACTCGACACCGCCATCATTGTTTTCCTTGGACTTGGCCCAACAATTGTCACCTGTTTGAGCTTTGTGTTCGCTACATAGCCCTGTGTGTGCAACCTCGCTGTTTTTTGCGGTGCCGTGACTGTCACCTTGTCAGTGTTGACTTGCCGCTGGCCCTGGTGGCTATCGGCCTCCTGATGTTGTCTCCTCACGTTGCCGTTCGCTCTCAGAAGCTTGCACTCACTGTCGTGTGACTTGCCCTTGCATGACTGTCTTGCTTGCGTACTATGCCGACTGTTGTTCGACACTGTACACCCAGGCGTCTCATCTTAGTTGTTGACAATTTTTGTCAGTTTTGTAACGGGTCCCGTTTGTTGCTCCCTGCAGTCACCACAACCCCTGTGTCATCTCGTTCTATGTGGCTGGCTGGAACCCCGTGCGACCTTCATGCCCAACTCACGACTCCTCTTTTTGTTTGTTTGTTTGTTTATTATTATTATTATTTATTTTCAGATTACGTTGTGGCTTGCGACGGTGTGACTTTTGTTTTGTGCCTATCTGTGCCCCCTTGACTGCTAGCTTCTTGCGTGGGCGTTTTCTACTACGGTCGGGCCTGATTTTTGGCTCGGCTAGCTTGTCTGCGACCCATTAGCTGCTTCGTTTGTTTTCTTGAGCACCTACACCCAGCTTCTTAGCTACCTTTGGCAGCTAGCTGACCGTCGGCCTGTCCAACTGCCCCTCTTCTTATTTTAAAATTTTTTTCTTTAATTTTTTTTTATGCTTGGGCCGTTGTATGATTAGTACAACAGATTTCAGTCCCCTCCTTAAAAAAATGTTCTGCCTCATAAGATTGCGGCCGAATTTGGCCCTGACGATTCTGTACGAATATGGCATCTGTAATTTTGGGATTGGTTTTTAGAGATTAAACTCTGATACCATGTTAAATTTCCATTAAACCTAGCACCGGTAAATTATTAACTTAGCAGAAGTGAGATCTACTGAATAACTTACACAACTAGGTTCTTAACATTCAGCGCAAGCAAAAATTAGATAATTGATCTCATAAAATGACACAAACAAATTCTGCCCAATCAAATTAGTCCATTAACAATGATTTAGAAATTAGAACCTACTTGGGTTCCCATCCTGGGATAATGGCCCAACTGAGAAAATACAAAATACAAAATAAACCTGGATATGATCCAACAGATCTGCCTTAGATCGGAACTCGATCTTCTTTGCAGACCTAGATCTCCAACCTCTCTACACTCTCTTGGACCCAACGCACTGCAGTGAGATCTGCAACCTCTCTACACTCTCTTGGACCCAACACACTGCTCACTGAGATGCCTTTCTCAATCATGTGCTGCTGTAGTGTGCCTTTCTCCTCTCCTTAGCCTTGCTTTTATAACTTTACATTGAGCTAAATCCCTAGCCCTAACCCTAATCTTGAAGTGATTAATGACTGAGACTAGATCTTGCCTCACTTGAGATCAACGGCTAAGGTTAAAACATAATTACTAAAGTAAATTATTTACTTTTTCTAAATTTCTTTTAGCTCAATTAGGCAACATAATAATAAGGTTAAAACATAATTACTAAAGTAAATTATTTACTTTTTCTAAGTTTCTTTTAGCTCAATAAGGCAACATAATAATATGTGCTTTTTCGTAAGTTATACTTGGGCTAAGTTACATTAGCAATCTTGCTCACACTTAAGCAAGTGTTCTAAGGAGAATGTGGGTGACTTCTGCACGCCTAAACACAAAGCCTGTGCAGAAGTACCCGCCCAAACTGTAAATATCAACACAACCTCCCAAAGATGGCACAACGGGCAGATCCTGTGTGATTGGTCAAGCTGGTGTTCCGCGTCTACACAAAGTCTGTGCAAGCCTACACTGAACTGGCCCAGAGAAATAAACTTAATTGAGCAGGAGAATTGCTGCAGCAATAAGATATATTCAAAGTACTGGAAGAAAAGAGAAAATGAGGACCAAGCTACTCATTGCATTGATATTCAAGCCTGAGAACATATTACACATACAATGGGGAATGAAACCCCAGGACCCAACTCCATCACAATGATTGCTTCCTTGAAATATGTGCCATAGGTTTGAGAATTCCTGCATGCTACCCAGAATAGCCTGTATACTCACAGTTCACTTACTTCATTTTTGTTGATCAATCGGATACATTATTCCCTCCCGAGCTGTGCCCTTCAGAAATTGCTAATAGTGGACTCAACTGCTGGGACATGTGCCTGAATGTGTAAGTTTGCTAAAAATAGTAACCAATCTCCCTATTCAATGCACCTCCAGATCCACTATTAGTTCAACGTACAAAGCAGATTTCATCAATAAGTGGTGCACTTTTGCATTCCTGCCCAAGTAAATTGATGGCCAGCATGGATAGGATCAGATGACAAGTTGTATGTATGCCCTCACAGCCACTAGTATGCCTTTCCTAAAAATAACATAATCTCTAAATACATAGCGAGGCATACATCTTCTTCCACACGTTATTAAAAAGGATAAGAACTGCTGTTTACATGTGTGCCCAACCACTATGGCAAATATGCCTTCGCTATGACTGCATCCAGATAAGAACTAGTGCCTTCCTCCTGCGTTATACCTTGAAAAGACTGCCACCAAATGCTACAGCAGTACCCCATGTATTCCTAGCAACATACTCCATTCCTTTGCAATGATCTAAGAAGGTTGTGCTTGTTGAAAGCTGAGTTCCAGATTCGTTTGCAATGTTGTAACAGCATTCAAGTTTATAAATCTGAGTGACGTTTCTTCCTCCTCTAGACTGAACTTCCCATCTTATATCTCAGTTTTCTTGGTTTCTGAGAAGCTGGCATGGTTCCTTATGCAGCTCGTCGACACAGAAATGCAGAACATCCAACTCTACAGGAAAACCTACTTTCCTCAAAATCTTTGCCTTTGTTTTAACTGCCCTTCCAAAATAATTGGACAATCTGGTCAATTGAATAATTTGGCAAGGTTGTAATATGCGATTCTTTTCAAACACAATTCACTATGGCCCAATACAGGAGACACCTTCTCCACTTCGGACTTCAAACCATTTTTAAATTCTTTTGTGCCAATGGTTGACTTCATGAAATATGTAACACTTCAATGAGTACACCCACTCTGTCTCCAACTTTGCTCACTGCCTTCAGCACATCAAATCTTGCTTGTAAGCTCAATCCCTAAATAAAACATTCACAAATTAAATATTATCCCTCAGATATGGGGCCTTGAGACTTTATGGCATGTATAAATGTTGTAGGTACCCATAGCTCCATTTGTAGCACCTGCACTGACAACTGTATGTATCTTGTGGATAAAAAGAATGATCTATCCATCTGATGCTGTTACTTATTTTAATACTGTTGTCAATCCCTCTTTAAACTCTCTGCAAAATAATATAACTCCCACAAGCAATGCACCCATCTAATGAGATCAGCAGCCTCTTCAAAAAGGGCTATGGACAATCCCCTCTTAAAATATGTTGTGCCAGCCTCATGCTTGAACCTCATCATGGAACAGGCTGGGAGGTAAAAGTGCATGTTAACAGTGCACACTTCAAATCTTGCTAGATCTAGGAAAATACATCCTCATATTTATAAAAAAATAAATCTCAGAACACCTAAAAACATTTTTGATGTCCGCTTTGTTCCCATAATAATGTTGCTTGGCTGGTCTTCTGTCCAAATTAGAATTTTGTTGCAGCAATGGTTTGTGCATAGTACCATCATTGTTCAAAAAGTTGCATGTTGGTGTTTCTTTGAATAGAACTTCCTGTTGAAATTTGGTACCGGAGGACAGGTGGTTCCCTTAGGCTTTGATCTTTGGCCTAGGGAAAAGTGTCCAAAAGAATTTAATTTTTCTCCTAAAGTAACTTTATAATTTTATAAAGTTAAATCTAATTTAAAAGTGACTTTAAGTGATAAAGTTATTAAATCTAATTTTAAAGTGACTTTTATAAAGTCAATGAAAAATTAGAAAGGAAAAGTGACTTTGAAAATAAATGACTAACTGGGTCTTTATTAAAGTGGGGTGAATTAAAAAATAAAAAGTGAGATTTAAATGAGCATTTAATCTCAGCCTTAGATCTCAATCTATTTCAGCCATTGGATTTAGGGATCACTCAAAAGTCACTTGGATCACTCAAAAGTCACTTGGGGTTAGATTAAAGGAGGAAAAGGAGGAAAAGATCATCAATTCTTTCATGAGCAGATTGAGAGAAGGAGAGCAAGAGAGCAAGAGAGATTTCTGGACAGTGAGCTGCGGAGTTTCAGCAGCGGAGTATCAGCAGCGGAGTTTCAGCATAGCGGAGTATCAGCAGTGGAGCTTCAGCAGCGGAGTTTCAGCAAGGCTGAGTTTCAGCAAGTCTGTACAGCGGAGTTTCAGCAGGGCAGAGTTTCAGCAAGGCTGAGTTTCAGCAAGGCTGAGATAGGTTGTAAAAGTTTGCTTGTTGATTTTTGCTGAATATTTCTTTTACTGTAAGAAAGCATTTTCCAGAAATAAAGAAGAGCTCTCAAACTGGTTTTCCCCAAGAGTTGTAGGGGGTTTTTCCAGGGTCACATTGACCAAAAATCTCAGTGTTTAAATGTGTCTTAATGGCTGTTTATTACTGCTGATTTTTATTTCTGCAATTTCTAGCATTCTGTAAAATTTCCAGAATTTGTGTTTTCAGCAAATTTATTTTTTTCCAGCTTGTTAAATGTATGGTTATGGGAAAGGGCATTTAACTATATGGGAGAAATAAGGAGAAACTGAAAATCGGGGTGGGAAATGAAAAATTTCTACATGGTATCGGAGCTTGAGTGCTGAAGGACAGTTTGGGACAGCAAAAGGAAAAATTACAGCTGCTGATTTTTCACTCAGAAAATTCCAGCAAGCTGATTTTTTTCATAAACAGCGGTTTTATTTTTACTACAGCAGTGCTATTTTTCAGTTTTAGGACAGCAGGATGTCATTGGGATTGAGGGTGGAGGATAGGCTGGATGGGCATACAAATTACAGCGTTTGGAAGGAGAGAATGCAGAGTATCTTTGAGGAGGCAGAAGTCTGGGATATTATGGTGCATACCACACAGAACCCTGTTGTTGTGCCTACTGATGCTACTCAGTTGACAGCTTATAATAAAAAGAACAACAAGGGTAAGAGGCTGATTCTAGACGGAATCAAAGACCATTGCATTCCTCATGTGAGAGGAAAGAGCAATGCCCATGAGATGTGGACAGCATTGTCCAATCTCTACCAGAGTACCAATGAGAACCGGAAGATGGTCCTGAAGGAGAAGCTGAAGAACATTAAGATGGGTAATGATAGTGCAGCTGGATATCTCACAAAGATTACTAATGTGAGAGATGAGTTGGCAGCGATTGGAGAGGCCATTCCACCCACTGAGTTGGTGCGGATTGCAGTGAATGGCCTCCCCCGTTCATGGTTGAACTTTGCTGATGGGGTTTGTGCACGTGAGACCCTTCCCACATGGGAGAGGTTTTGGGATGATTGCATTCAAACAGAGATCAAGAAAGGTCAGCTTGGGGCAGCCAAGCCAGTTGAGCAGGATGAGGATGTAGCACTGGTGGCAGGAGGCAAGAAAGGCAAAGGGAAGAAACAGGCTTCCACAAGCAGTGGTGGGGGCAAAGGCAAAGGTAAAGGTAAACAGGGGAACACACAGAAGGACTATTCCAAGGTGAAGTGTTGGAATTGTCAAAAGATGGGACACTATGCAGTTGTGTGTCCGGAGAAGAAGAAGAAGAAGGGGAAGAACCAGGACGTGGCAGCTTCAGCAGAGATTGAGGACTTTGCAGGTCGTTTTGACCGGGAGTTTGCGTTCACTACGTGTGAATCCTCTAGTGCAGGATCACCTGCCACACAGGTTCAGAGGGAGCATGCTTTTCCTTCGATTAGCGGAGCATCTTCAGGTATCTGGTATGTGGACAGTGGGGCTTCACGTCACATGACAGGAGTCCGTGAGTACTTCTCAGAGCTTTCAGAGGGTGGCACTGATATAGAGGTAGTACTCGATGATGACAGAGTTGTTAGAGCAGTCGGGGTGGGGACACTGACATTTCAGAGGGAGTCCAAACCTCCCTTGAAAGTGTCAGATGTTCTTTATGTGCCAGGGATGAGGAATAACCTCATATCCGTCTCAGCTTTGGAGGATAGAGGATATGAGGTACTGTTCAGGGGAGGACAGGTGTTGATGTATCCCAGGGGCACTCCAGCTGATTCAGCTAGAGTGATAGGTGTACGCCATGCAAAGGTGTACAAGTTTGCATTCCAGCCCCTTTTGGCATTGAGCAGTAGTACCGACAGCAGAGCTAGCAGTTCTGAGCTGTGTGAGATTTGGCACTGCAGGATGGGACATATGTATCATGGAGCCTTGAGGACATTGCGGGAGATCACTGCAAGTGTGCCAGATTTCAGTACTGATCACTTTGATACTTGCAGAGGTTGTGCGATGAGCAAGTTTGCCAAATCCCCTTTTCCCAGCAGTGACAGCAGAGCGACTGGGATACTTGATTTGATTCATTCCGATGTGAGCGGTCGGATGTCTCATGTTTCCTTGAGTGGATATGAGTACTATGTTTTATTCATTGATGATCACTCTAGGAGGACCTGGATTTATTTTTTGAAGACCAAGAGTGAGGTCTTCAAGCGGTTTCAGGAGTTCAGAGCTCTTGTGGAGACACAGACAGGTCGAAAGATCAAGTCCCTGAGGTCGGACAATGGAGGAGAGTACACCCTTGGAGAGTTTGTTGACTATTGTGCGGAGGCAGGCATTAGGAGGGAGTTCACTGTTCCTTACAACCCCCAGCAGAACGGGGTTGCAGAGAGGAAGAACAGATCCATCATAGGGGCTGCCAAAGCCATGTTACATGATCAGGGGTTGCCATTGTTCTTGTGGGCAGAGGCCTGCAACACAGCTGTTTACTTGCAGAACAGGAGTCCGCATCGTGCCTTGGGGCACATGACTCCGGAGGAGGCTTTCTCTGGGAAGAAGCCTGATATTGGTCATCTTCATATCTTTGGATGCATTACATACTCCTATATACCCAAGGAGAAGAGGACCAAACTAGAGCCCACCGCAGAGAAGGGTATCTTTGTGGGCTACAGTGAGACCTCAAAGGCCTTTCGGATTTACATTCCTGCACAGAGGAGAGTTGTTGTCAGACGGGATGTGAAGTTCGAGGAGGACAAGGCCTTTAGGAGGTCACGGGAGTTAGAGTATCTGGATCAGCCAGACCCTCAGCAGCAGTTGAGTCAGTCGCAGGGATCCAGTGGGCAGGGATCAGGAGGATTAAGAGGTACATCTATGAGGATGTCAGGTCCGTCAGTGAGCAGTGGCTCACCGAGCCAGAGGGGTGGTGCTCCGGGCAGCATGCAGAGCAGTTCACAGAGCAGTTCACTAGGGAGTCCACTGATGGACAGTTCACACGGTACCTCAGCTTCTACAGGTTCAGGTGCAGGCAGGAGGACAACAGACAGACAGTCAGGAGTTCAGGCTCCTGATGATGATGAGGAGGAGGAGTTTCATTCTCCGGTGGGAGAAGTGCGCTCAGGGAAGAGGAAGCCCAAGTGGCTTCAGGACACCTTGAGAGATGCCTCATCTGTTGCTGAGCCGAAGAGGCCGGTCAGAGAGAGTAGACCACCTGAGAGGTTTTGTAGCTATATGGCGATGGTTACCAGCATCCTTGACTCTGAGCCTTCTAGCTATGAGGAGGCAGCTAGCCAGCAGGTCTGGAGAGAGGCCATGCAGGAGGAGTATTCTTCTATCATGAAGAATGATGTTTGGGAGGTGGTGCCGAGGCCTGAGGGCAAATCCGTGGTTACTTCCAGATGGCTTTACAAGGTAAAGCATGCTGCAGATGGTAGCATTGAGAAATTCAAAGCAAGGTTTGTGGCTAGAGGGTTCTCCCAGGTAGAGGGAGTTGATTATGAGGAGACTTTCGCTCCCGTGGCTTGATATACTTCGATCCGCTCCATTATATCGATAGCAGCAGAGATGGGTTGGAAGATCCACCAGATGGATGTGAAGACTGCATTTCTCAATGGCTTCATACAGGAGGAGGTGTACATTGAGCAGCCACAGGGCTTTGAGGTGGATGGGAAGGAGTCCCATGTGTGCAGACTGAAGAAGGCCCTTTATGGCCTGAAGCAAGCTCCCAGAGCTTGGTACTCCAGGATAGATACATATTTGCAGGGGATGGGTTTCACAAAGAGTGAGGCAGATCCGAACCTTTACTTTATTGTGATTGGTGAGGAGCCTCTCATTCTGGTGCTGTATGTGGATGACTTGGTCATTACAGGTGCAGAGAGACTCATAGAGCACTGCAAGAGAGACCTTGCAACGGAGTTTGAGATGAAGGACATCAGCTTGATGCATTACTTTTTGGGTTTGGAGGTGTGGCAGGAGGAGGGGCATTTCTTCCTGGGGCAGGGGAAGTATATTGTGGACATCCTTAGCAGATTCCACATGGAGGATTGTAGACCCATGTCGACACCGATGATCACCAACTGGAAGAAGCTTCATGCTTCGGATTCCTAGTTGGTGGATCCCACATTGTACAGGTAGCTGATTGGTTCCTTGATGTATTGGGCAACACTAGACCAGATATCTGTTTTGCAGTCAACACGATGAGTCAGTTTATGTGTGAGCCTAGGAAGGTTCACTGGGTGGCTGCAAAACACATTTTGCGGTACTTGCAGGGGACAGTGGATTATGGTCTGGACTACAGGCAGGGAGATGGAGTGAGATTGGCAGGATACACTGATTCTGATTGGGCAGGTTGTGCTTCTGATAGGAAGAGCACTTCAGGGTGCTGTTTTGGGTTGGGTTCAGCAGTAGTGTCACGGTTTAGCCGGAAGCAGCAGTCAGTAGCACTGAGTTCAGCGGAAGCAGAGTATATGGCAGCCAGTCTAGCTAGTTGTGAGGCTATCTGGCTTTGCAAGATGTTGTTTGGCTTATTTGGTCAGTCGTTGAGACCTTCAATGATTTACTGTGATAATCAGAGTTGCATTAAACTCACGGAGAATCCAGTATTTCATGACAGGTCAAAGCATATCGGGATCAGATATCATTTCATCAGAGACTATGTTCAGAAGGGAGCTGTGAAGCTTGAGTATATTTCCACTGATGAGCAGGTTGCAGATATTCTTACCAAAGCCTTACCACGGGGCAAGCATGTCTACTTCAGAGACAAGATGGGTGTGGTGAGGAACACCTTCCTCGGTAAGAGGGAGTGTTGAAATTTGGTACTGGAGGACAGGTGGTTCCCTTAGGCTTTGATCTTTGGCCTAGGGAAAAGTGTCCAAAAGAATTTAATTTTTCTCCTAAAGTAACTTTATAATTTTATAAAGTTAAATCTAATTTAAAAGTGACTTTAAGTGATAAAGTTACTAAGTCTAATTTTAAAGTGACTTTTATAAAGTCAATGAAAAATTAGAAAGGAAAAGTGACTTTGGAAATAAATGACTAAGTGGGTCTTTATTAAAGTGGGGTGAATTAAAAAATAAAAAGTGAGATTTAAATGAGCATTTAATCTCAGCCTTAGATCTCAATCTATTTCAGCCATTGGATTTAGGGATCACCCAAAAGTCACTTGGATCACCCAAAAGTCACTTGGGGTTAGATTAAAGGAGGAAAAGGAGGAAAAGGTCATCAATTCTTTCATGAGCAGATTGAGAGAAAGAGAGCAAGGGAGATTTCTGGACAGTGAGCTGCGGAGTTTCAGCAGCGGAGTATCAGCAGCGGAGTATTAGCGGCGGAGTTTCAGCACAGCGGAGTTTCAGCAGCGGAGTTTCAGCAAGGCTGAGTTTCAGCAAGTCTGTACAGCGGAGTTTCAGCAGGGCAGAGTTTCAGCAAGGTGGAGTTTCAGCAAGGCTGAGTTTCAGCAAGGCTGAGATAAGTTGTAAAAGTTTGCTTGCTGATTTTTGCTGAATATTTCTCTTACTGTAAAAAGGCATTTTCCAGAAATAAAGAAGAGCTCTCAAACTGGTTTTCCCCAAGAGTTGTAGGGGGTTTTTCTAGGGTCACATTGACCAAAAATCTCAGTGTTTAAATGTGTTTTAATGGCTGTTTATTACTGCTGATTTTTATTTCTGCAATTTCCAGCATTCTGTAAAATTTCCAGAATTTGTGTTTTCAGCAAATTTATTTTTTCTAGCTTGTTAAATGTATGGTTATGGGAAAGGGCATTTAACTATATGGGAGAAATAAGGAGAAACTGAAAATCGGGGTGGGAAATGAGAAATTTCTACATTTCCTTTCATATTGGTGAGGTTTGGTGGGTATTTGCCCCTCTCATACTCCTTGGTGTATTTTGACAACAACTTCAGAACCACTTTCTTTTGAGGATCTTCAACATTGAAATCTTTGGATGTATTCTTAACTGTGCCCTATCTACTGCTCCTCTTCGTAGCTGGTTGTTCTTTGCTGCCACCAAGCTCTGCTCATCTTGAACGCAATTATTTACATGTGCACTCTCTCCTAAAACTCCTAAGCGGGTCGCATACATTTCCCGTTGCATTCTTCTACTTGCTCTTCCAAATATCTTTGTGTGAAGTTACTCACAACTATACTGTTCTTAGGTCTCCACCCTTTGGAACTCTTGAACTGCTCAGTGGACTCTTCCTTTGTACATAATGATTGTTGCGGTTACTACGGTAACATCTATGTTATTTTGGGCATGAATATTTCTGTTATCCCCCACTTAAATTTCATTATGTTGAGAACAGAGTATGTAACCTTTGGCCATTCTACTCTCATGACATCTACGACCATTTTCTTATTGTTTCCCACACCATTATACTGATACACGAGTCCCACACACTGCATGATTGTCAATAGTCTGTGCATCTCCACTTCACGAGTTTGCGCATCTTCTCTCCTTGTGCAATAGTTAGTATGTATGTCACTTATTGTTGCATCACCATATTCACCATCCTCCTCATGATATTGTAGTTGATCCCCTTTACACCCTTATTATTGCCACTTCCGTTCTCATTGTCCAACTCCTCAATGGGTACAAACATCAAAACATGGAATAGAGCTCATACCTAAGTTGCATGAAACATGGAAACATCTGGAAGTTTCCTAAACATTTACGGCTGGAAACGTGACAAGTACAATTACATATGCTAATAATTCACAACGTCATCCTCCACAAAAATAGAACAAGGTTTTGGTTCAGCAAAACTAGAGCATGGATTGATTAGAGATAAATTTTAGTGGTAGATATTTTTTTTGGTCATAGAAGGGCCCCACACTCTTCGTGGGCCCTTGAGTGAGCCTACAAAAGCAAAAATAGTTGCAGAAACAGGGCAAATTTGGGCTGTAACGTTTTGGTGGCATTTCCAAATCATGAAACACCATACAAGAATTTCGGTGTTTTTGGGCGTTTCTAGTACCGATACACCATGTTGGGGGTCATTTCCTGCAACATAGCCTTATAGTCTTCCATTTGCTGGTGTAGTAATCCATTTTCTAAATTATCACCATCTTCTGAATTTTCTTTGAGCATCAATACCCTTTCTTTGGGTTCATAGATCAGTTAAATTTCTAATACCAGCCAGATTTATTTTCTCACAATAATTTAATTTATCCCCAATTTATTATTTATTTACCCAAATAATAACTGAATCACTGAAAAATAAAATCACAGGTATCTTTAACTTCTAGAATTAAAAATATACAACAGAAATAAACCAGAGAGATCAATCACACATTACAAAATTAATTAACCCTCGAACAATTCTCTGTCATTTCATTATCTGGAAAATCTGGGCTTTTCGACACATAGAGATACAAGGAAAACTACAATCTAGAACCTGCAACTCGGCTCTCTCAAAATGGATTCGGCCTCAAGGCAATCCGCCTCCAGATGAAATCACTCTGAACAAATCAGCCTCCTACAATTAGATCTGCGCCCTCCAACAACTCGATCTATGCCCTCCCACTAATGTGCACTGGAAAAACCCCAAAACCCCAACACTCCAGCAACTTGACCTCCTACAGACAAACACAATCTCCTTTTGGCAACTCAACCCTGCAATCTCCTCCAACTCAACCCTCTTGGATTCACTCAAACCCACTCGCACTGGTCACTAAGCCACTTGCACTTCAGAGAAAATCACTTGCGCTTGTGATGACTTGCTCACACATTGTGCTCTTTGTTTTATCTTCACCTCCATCTCTAGCTTCCATTTATAATATTCATTGAGTCCAAATCTTTAACCCCAATCTCCCTTCTAGAAACGTCTTGAAGATCAACAATTGAGATTATTTCTAAGTCACTTAAATAATTAAATTATCTATCCTTAGAAAATAGCCCAGTAGTCCACAATAATTAATTGACTTTAATTATTGTATTTTTCCTAAGTCAAACTTAGGAAAGAAGAGATAAATCACTAACAGAGGCAAATAAAGTCTTCCACTTGCTAAGACACCAAGCAATAGAAGACCTTCCGATGCTACTCACATTAACCTCCCTCCTAGAAGGGAAGGGATTCTCCACCGCCTCCATCTTATCCCAGTACTTCACAAACTTTCCCTTCACTAGAGGCTTCGTGAGAACATTTGTCACCTGCTTCTACCCTGCAATCTCCTCCAACTCAATCCTCTTGGATTCACTCAAACCCACTCGCACTGGTCACTGAGCCACTCGCACTTCAGAGAAAATCACTTGTGCTTGTGATGACTTGCTCACACATCGTGCTCTTTGTTTTATCTTCACCTCCACCTCTAGCCTCCATTTATAATATTCATTGAGTCCAAATCTTTAACCCCAATCTCCCTTCTAGAAACATCTTGAAGATCAACAATTGAGATTATATCTAAGTCACTTAAATAATTAAATTATCTATCCTTAGAAAATAGCCCAGTAGTCCACAATAATTAATTGACTTTAATTACTGTATTTTTCCTAAGTCAAACTTAGGAAAGAAGAGATAAATCACTAGCAGAGGCAAATAAAGTCTTCCACATGCTGAGACACCAAGCAATAGAAGACCTTCCAATGCTACTCACATCAACCTCCCTCCTAGAAAGGAAGGGATTCTCCACCGCCCCCATCTTTTCCCAGTGCTTCACAAACTTTCCCTTCACTAGAGGCTTCGTGATAACATTTGTCCCTTGCTTCTTTGTAGAAATGTATTGCAATCTCACAACACCCCTCTAAACCCTGTCTCTGATGAAGTGATATCTGATCTCGATATGCTTGGACCGATCATGAAACATAGGATTCTTAGAGAGCTTAATGTAACTCTGATTATCATAGTGTATCATCATTGGCCCCATCTACAGATCAAATAATTTTGCAAGCATATTGCGAAGCCACACTGCCTCACAACCTACCATATTCACTGCCATGTACACTGCGTTTGTTGAACTGAGTGTCACTGAATGCTGCTTCCTGCTGAACCATGAGATCATGGCTGATCCCAAGCTGAAACAACATCTAGATGTGGACTTTCTATCCACCACACTCCCTTCCTAATCAGAATCTGTTTACCCTTGCAACTCCACTCCTCTAGCTTTGACATATCTTAGTCCATAGTCTACTGCCCCACGTAGGTATATCAGCACATGCTTCTCTGTCACCCAATGAACCTGTCTCGGTTCCACCAGGAACTGTCTGAGTGTGTTCATAGTGAAACATATATCCGGTCTAGTGTTGACCAGATATATTAAAGAACCTATCAGCTGCCTATACAGTGTGGGATCCACTAGTTCACCTTCATACGCGCTTAACTTTTTAGGTTAATGACCATAGGTGTAGACATAAGCCTGCAATCCTCCATCTCGAATCTCCTCAAGATCTCCACTGCATACTTGCCTTTTCCAAGGAAAATCTCTCTTGGCTGCTGCCACAATTCCAATCCCAAAAAGTAATGCATCAAGCCAATGTCCATGTCGAATTTTGAAGCAAGATCCTCCTTGCACATCTCTATGAGCTTCTCTAATCCTGTCAAGAAGAGATTGTCCACATACAATGCCAAGATGAGCGGTTCACCTTGAATGAGTACAAGGTACAATTTAGGATCTGTCTCATTCTTGGTGAAGCCCAAACTAAGAAGATATCCATCGATCCTAGCATACCATCCGCGTGGAGCTCGCTTCAGCCTGTAAAAGGCCTTCTTCAACCTGCATACATGGGAATCTCTCCCATGCACCTCAAAACCCTGAGGCTGCTCAATATACACCTCCTCCTCAATCACTCCGTTGAGGAAAGCAATCTTCACATCCATCTGATGTATCCTCCACCCCATCTTTGAAGTAATGGACATAACTGCTCTAATAGATGCATATTTGGTGACGGGTGCGAATGTCTCCTCGTACTCCACTCCCTCCTTTTGGGAGAACCCTCTCACCACAAACCTCGCTTTATACTTCTCAATATTGCCATCTGCTGCATATTTGATCTTGTAGATCCATCAAGAAGTGACCACAAACTTCCCTTCTTGTCTCGACACTGTATCCTAATCATCATTGCTCATGATGGAGCTATACTCCTCTATCATGGCATCCCTCTAGACCTACTCGCCTATAGCCTCCTCAAAAGTGGATGGCTCAGACTTGCAGACGTTGCTCGATAGTGCCAAATAATTAGAATATTTGGTCGATGGTCTGCTCTATGTGAAAGTGCTGCTAGGAGCCTGCACATGCTCCTCAGCATCCCTCAATGTCTATTTGGCCCATCTCGGTCTCCCGGTAGAACTCGACGGAATATCCAACTCATCCTCTGAATCTGTTGGCTGTGTCCTTGTTGGTGCTGTTGGTCCTTGCTCAGCCTTAGGAGCCTCTTGCTCCTCCTCTACCACTGTTGGCTCTCGCTCATGAGATCTCCTAAGGGTCCTATCCTCATCAAATCTAACATCCCAACTCAAGATCACCTTTATCTGTCCTAGAATGTAGACTCGGTAGGCCTTTGAGACCTCACTATAGCCAACAAACACACCCCTCTTAGATAAGGGCTCCAGCTTAGTCCTCTTCTCTGTAGGCACATGGACATAAACTGGACTACCGAATATGCACAAGTGACTCACATCCAATTTCACTCCTATAAATAGCTCCTCAAGGGTCACGTCGTCCAACACTCTGTGAAGACTCCTAGTTTGTACATACATAGTTGTATTGCAAGCCTTTGTCCACAAAAACATAGGCAACTCCTGATCATAGATCATTGCCCTCACTGCCTCCATGATGGTCTTATTTTTCCTCTCGACAACCCCATTCTGCTGAGGGTTGTAGGGTACTGTGAGCTCCTTCTTGATTCCTGCCTGTTTGCAAAAGTCCAGGAACTCGTTGGAGGTGTACTCGCCCCCATTATCTGATCTCAACACCTTAATATTCCTTCTTGTCTGGTTCTCCACAAGAGCCTTGAACTCCTGAAACCGATTAAAGACCTCATCCTTGGTCTTCAGGAAGTAGATCCAAGTCTTCCTAGAATAATCATCTATGAATGTTGCAAAATATAAGGACTTTGTGATCGACATTACAAACATAGGACTGCATATATCAGAATGCACCAAGTCTAGCACACCCTTGGACTTGGTCTCACTATGAGGATACGCATTCTTAGCCTGCTTGCTAAGCGCGCGCCCTTTACACACTCCATCCCGCTCCACCTGGATCTCTGGAAAACCAATAACCATGCTTTGCACCATCAAAAGAGTTTTGTAGTCTAGGTGTCCCATCCTCCTATGCCAAATATCGCTTTGGCTGTCACTCTCATGGATGAGAGCCTTCATTGACTGTCCTCTCAACAAATAGAGATCTCTCTCCCTCCTACCGATCATCCACTTCTTGCTGAAATCAATGCTCTTCGACCCAACAACCACTTCACCTCTCGTAAAGCTAACCTCCAGTCCTCTGTCTTCCATGGCTGAAACTGAAAGGAGATTTTTCTCCAAACCCGATACATATAGCACTTCGTTCACCTCCATGATGCCACCTGAGTCCATTTGGAACTTGATACTCCCAATGCCCTCGACTGCATACTTGGCCTTGTCACCAAGCTCCATGTTAACATCTCTACCACCCTTGGTCATGTTGGTGAAGAAGTCCTGCGATCCTGTCATGTGACGAGATGCTCCACTGTCCACGAACCAGACACCTCTCGTGACAGTTCCAGAAAGGCAAGATACTAGGGCAAAGTTTTTATCGAACTTCTCCACCATCTCCTCCATCTGTGCAATAGCTGTTGTAGCAGTCTTACCCTTGCCCTTCTTTTTGTTAGGACATTGACTGGCAAAATGCTCGAACTTATGACAAGCAAAGCATTTAACTTTGCTCATGTCCTTTTCCTTCTTGCTCTGTGAAGATGCTTCTCCACTCTGGTTTTGCTTGGCCTTCACTTTGCCCTTTTTCGCTTGTGCAACAAGAGCAACTTCATCCTTCTCCTCACTGCCCTTTCGCTGTCCTCTGGTCAATGAATTTTCCCAAATCTCCTTCTGGGTGAAATCGTCCCATAGCCTACTCCAATTAGGAATCTATTGACGAGCAAGAATCCTGTCCACAAAAGTGGACCACTATTTCACACACCCCTTCAGAGCAACTTTGACGAGCTATGAATCATACACGTTTTTCCCCACAACTGCAAGCTTATCACGAGCCTGCTAGACCCTCGTGAGATAGGAAGTCACGATCTCAGAAATACCCATTTTAATATTTTTTAACTTTTCTTGCCACACCATTTTTCTGTTTTCATTTGTACTGTGATAAAGACTGGTCAGAGCTACCCACTTCTCTCTATTGGTATCCTTCCCTGATACATGAGGAATTATATGATCCCTCACACGATCCAAAATTATGTAACCCTCTTTCATATCCTCGGTTCTATGTTTTTCTGCTTGTACCAAATCTGAAGGAAACTGCGAATCTCTACTTACTAAATCCTAGAGATCATTCATCTTCAGGATCCAGGTAATTCGTTCCTTCCATGGGCTGAAATTTGATACCCCATCCGACCTATCTTCACATCTCAAACTATTTAATGATGCCATCTTTGTAGATCAACCATGGCCACGAAACTCAGTTGCAAAAAGGAAAATTCTCTACTGCAAACCCTCGTGATTTCATATCTCTCTTTCAGAGTCATCTAGATAGCTCTGATACCATGTTAAATAGCTAATACCAACTAGATTTATTTTCTCACGACAATTTAACTTATCCCCAGTTTATTATTTATTTACTGAAATAATAACTGAATCACTGAAAAATAAAATCATTGGTATCTTTAACTTCTAGAATTAAAAATATGCAACAAAAATAAACTAGAGGGATCAAGCACGCGTTGCAAACTTAATTAACCCACAAACAATTCTCCATCATTTCCTTATCTAGAAAATTTGGGTTTTTCGACCCACAAAGATATAAGGAAAAATACAATCTAGAACCTGTAACTCGGCTCCCTCAGAACGAATTCGGCCCATTTAAATCGGCCTCGAGGAAATTTGTCTCCAGATGAAATCGCTCTACAAAAATCATCCTCATGCAATCAGATCTACGTCCTCCAGCAACTCGATCTATGGCCTGCCACTAATGCGCACTGGAAAAACCCCAACATTCCAACAACTCAGCCTCCTCTAGACAAACACGATCTCCTTTCGAGAACTCAGGCTTGCGGTCGCCTCTAACTCGACCCTCTTGAATTCTCTCAAACCCACTCGTAATTCTTCCTCCTCTGCGCACTGGTCATTGAGCCACTCACACTGCATGTGAAATTTCCATGAATGCAGTAACCAAAAATTTATCTTCTAACTTATACAGTGTATTTGTCTTCAAAACAATACGAGAAATAACTATAAACTCACTACTAGAAGTATTCACAAAATTAAATATTGGAACTGAGAAAATAATTGCGCGCGCACATAAAATTTGACTCCAATATTTTTGGACAATCGTCCCTGGAAAAACTCTGAAAGGAAAACCAGTGCTGCAGATGAGGGTTTTATTATTATTCTTCAGCAAAATAGAGAATACAATTGCTTGCCTATTCACTAGAAAAGTTCCTGATAAATTTATTTCACTGCCAAAATAACTGGGAAATCCTTTTCACTTTACCAAATCAACTCGGCCTCTTCCTCTCCAACTCACACTACTCTCTGGCACTCGCACTGCTACCCAGAAATACACACTGTAGCTTCGGGAAAATTCGCACAACCTTCGGAATCACTTTTCGGCAAGTTGCACTGCCTCCCTCTACCTCCTGAAGCTACTCGCACCTCCGACAACTGGAAGTGAAATCACTGCTCTTGCTACTAGCAATGGGTAAACTCGCTACTCGCACTAGCTGTTTCAGTCTCCTTTGCTGAAAAACTTGGCCTCCCTTCCTCACACTGGAATGTTGGAAACCTCCTGAGAATTTCTCCGAAAATTTTCACTACTAAAAACCCCGTTGTTGGTGTCTCCCTCTTCTTCAATTGTGCCCTTGCTGAATCACTGCAACTAGGTAAGTCGAATTGCTTGAGTGTTTTATCCAAACCCCATTGACTTGCTCTTATAATCTTTTGTTGGACTCTCAATGGCCATGATCACATCTCAATCGATGGTTAAGATCGTCTTTAGTCCATCAAATGACTTTTCCAGAAGTCTCTAGAGAAAAATCGATTTCCCTCAATTAATCCAATTTAATTAACTAGTTTTTCTAAGTTAGACTTAGGGAAATATTTCTGGGTTTTGGAGATCTTGTGTTCCTTAGCCTGTTAGACACCATAGAGACTAGAACACCTGTCTGCGGCTGTCGAAAACTAACACTCCCTCTTAGCGAGGAAGGTGTTCTCCACTACTCCCATATTATCCCTGAAGAAGACAAACTTTGCTTTACCCAAGGGCTTTGTGAGTATATCTGCAACCTGTTGATCTGTGGGAACATGCTGTAGCCGAACTGATCCATGCTATACATAATCTTTGATGAAGTGGTACCTTATGTCGATGTGCTTTGAACTGTCATGAAACATTGGATTCTCAGAGAGCTTCATGCAACTCTGATTATTGCAATAGATATTGGTCTAATCTAACCATTGACCAAACAAACTCACTAGTAGGTTTCGAAGCCAAATAGCTTCATATGTGGCCATGCTAGCTGCCATGTATTTTGCCTCTGCAAAACTCAGTGCCATAGACTTTTGCTTCTTGCTGTACCAAGAGACAACCCTTGATCCAATACTAAAGCAACACCCTGAGGTGCTTTTCCTATCCATTGAATTGCCTCCCCAATGTACATTTGTATATCCACGTAAATTGACACCATCACCTCAAGCATATCTCAAACCATACTCGATTGTGCTGTGCAAGTACCTCAAAATATGTCTCGCCGCTATCTAGTACACTCTTAGGTTCCACCAGAAACTCACTAAGAGTGTTGACCGTGAAACAAATGTTTGGCCTTGTGTTGATAAGATACATGAGTGAACCGATAAGCTACCTATACAAGGTTGGGTCCACATCTGCATCCTTTGAAGCATCGATGTTCCTCCAATTGGTAATCATAGGCGTGGACATGAGTCTACAGTGCTGCATCCTAAACCTCTTCAGGATCTCCATAGTGTATCTCCTTTGCCCAAGGAAGATCTCCCTGTCTGTCTACCATACCTCCAAGCCTAGGAAGTAGTGCATCAACCCCAAATCCTTCATCTCAAATTTTGCTGTGAGGTTCCTCTTGCAGTCCTCTATGAGCCCTGATGACCTTGTCAAGAAGAGATCATCCACATACAAAACTAGGATGAGTGGCTCAACCCCCACCATCAAATAGTAAAGGTTGGAATCTGCTTCACTCTTCACGAATCCCATTTGCTGCAAGTAGCTGTCAATCTGACCATACCATGCCTTGGGAGCATGTTTGAGCCCGTATAGTGCTCTCTTCAGCGTGCACACATGTGTGCCTCTCTTATGCGTCTCGAAGCCCTCTCGCTGTTTGATATATACCTCCTCCTCTATCACCACGTTCAAGAAAGCTGTCTTGATGTCCATCTGGTGAATCTGCCATCCCATCTGCGCTGTTAGAGATATAATTGCTTGGATATAAGTATATTTGGCCACTAGTGAGAAGGTCTCCTCATGATCAATCCCTTCCTTTTGCGCATACCTCTTGGCCACGAACCTAGCCTTGTACTTTTCTACATTGCCATTTGCAGCGTACTTGATCTTGTAGATCCATCTGGAGCCTACAACTGACCTATCCACAGGTCTAGGCACGACCTCCCAGACATTGTTTGTTACGATGGAGCTGTACTCCTTCACCATGGCATCCTGCCACACATAATGCTTTGCAGCCTCCTCATAATTGGAAGGTTCCTTATCAATGACCTCTGTCACCAATGCCTTATACTTGTTTGGCTGTCTACGCTCCCTCTTGCCCATCCCAGGAGTTCCCACAAATTCCTACGCATCCTTCAGCCTCCAAAAAACTTCTCTGCTGGTTCTACCACGGGTAGTGGGTGGAGCTTGAAGCTCCTCATCTTGCCCCTGCTGCTTCATCTGTTGTGAACTCGCAGAACCCTTTGCACTTGAGCTAGTGCTTGTACAAGTAACTGTACTCATGCTCTGCTGTCTCTGCTGCTGTTGCTGCTTAGCCCTTGGAGCTTCTGTTGGCTCACTCTGATCACCTACAGGCAACTCGCGAGATCTTCTAAAGGCTTTCTCCTCTTGGAACTTTACGTCTTGTCTCACGATGATCCTCCTACTGCTTGGAACATAGATCCTCTATGCCTTAGATGTTTTGCTATACCCAACGAAATATCCCTTCTCTGCAGTTTGATCTAGTTTGTTGCATTTGTCATTCGGCACATGATAGTATGCTATACTGCCAAAGATTTTGAAGTGACCGACCTCTTGTTTCTTCCCTATGAAGATCTCCTCTGGTGTTATCTTTCCCAATGCATTGTGAGGAACTCTGTCCTGTATGTACACTGTTGTGCTATATTCCTTTGCCCATAGAAACTTGGCCATATGCTAGTCATACAACATAGCCTTTGTTGCCCCAACAATAGTCTTATTACCCACCTCCGGTGGGTGACACCATAGGAGAAATTTTCTCCTAGATTTGTTTTTAGCTTGCAGCCAACAACCCCTTGCAGCCACCTGATAGCTATGATGTGCTATCATTCTCCGCCACTTGAGCTAGCCATTGTGTACCTTCGCTCATCTTTCATGATCGTATGTTTGAAGGTGGGACATCCAACCCCACATCTATGATTTTTCATTATGTAATTGGGTGTTTATGCTTGCTTTTCTTGGGCACACTTGGGTATGTATTATTGGGTGATTTGGAAGAATGAAGGGCTTGGGCTGTACTTTTGTTTCCTTGCCTCAACTTGGGGTTTAATCTTGTATCCTAGTCCCATGGGATCTCCTTTATTGGCTACTAGCTTTAGGAGTGGCACTACATGGAAACCTTGATTTTGGTTACGCGGTCTCGCTTCTCGATATCATATATCTCACTCCCCTCTTTACAAGCCCTTTTCACATTCTCCCCATCTGGTTCCACATTTGTCCATTGGGTCCACAAGGTGTTAGCCTCCCCTTCCCCTTGTCCACACCTTGGGTCAGGCCTGGAACGATGCCCCAAAGGTTGATGCAGCTAAAAAGAAAGATAAAAGCATAATATGGCCACATACAACATGAAATGTACCACAAAATGCAAAAGATGGTCGGGACAATAAAATTTAGCATGCAGGAAAAAGCTAAACATGAGCTCTACCCCCTATCATTATGGCCATCACCCTGGTTCTTGAGGCCCCTATGAGTGCCTCTTGCATCATTAAGTATCCCATGTATGTCCCAGCGTTTGATGGGTGATGGAATGCCCTACCTTAAGGGGGTAATCACTGCTACATCTTACACATCATGCTTTCATCCCTTGAGCCCTGAGCAGTAAAATGAAGAAAAAGCAATAAAAGGAAAAAGACAACTGAAGAAGTGTGGAAAAACAAAGGTCGGGGTAACTCATGTACCACGATTACTTCCTCCTTACATTCATACACCCAAAGTGTGGGCGTTATTAATCATAACTACCCTTGTACCATGGCATGTGGCTTAGAGCCTCCCCTTGTCCCCACTTAGAGGTTCGCCTTTGTCCCCACTCTATTCCATCATCATTTCACATGACACTTGCCACTTGATGGGTGCACCTTGGACCTGCCATTCCCTTAGAGGTTGAAACCACCTAATAGGGTCCTTCATTAACCCCTCTTGCCAAGGGAGGTAACAACAGGAATGTCTAAAACCCCAAATTTGGAAGGGAAACCCACTATGAATTGTCCACGTCTGCCCTTGATTAGCAGGCTTATTTACTCAATTGCACTAATGAATCATTGTATTAGAAGGTGAGGAGACACATTGGATCTCATATAGGATTGCAGGTGGGTTTTTATCTTTGACATGGCCTCCCTATACGGGATCCAGGCCCTCCAAAGGATCACAATTGCACTTGTAGGGTGAGCGTTGAGAGGCATGGGTCTCCGTTCATGCAGAGCATTGATTGCCACACCATGGGCTTCTTCAACACCACCACTTGCTCGATGTTGCCCCAGTTATAGAAAGATGATGATGCACTTGGACTACATTGCCTAGCCGACTACACATTGCACTCGACACTTGGTAGTTGATCCAGGGCCCAGAGGAGGTTATTTCTTTCCTAGGGAGACATGGGAGGGCATGTGTCATCTTCTAGCTCGTGTTGATGGAGCATCGACTTGATAATAAGCTACCTGGAGACCCATGAGACCCATGAGACCCATTTGGAGCCCACGGGGCCCAAAGAGGGGTTTGGAAATGTTTTGTAGCATATGGATGGAATCCCCCTCTTATTCATTATCATTGAGGTCCTCACTCTCATCCTTAGCACATGAGGCCTCAACGTTGCCCCTCTAGGCCTCCACATCAGCCTTGCATGGGCTTAAGAGGGCTAATTCGACTTTATTATTGGGCTATCATGGTTGGCTTTTAACCATGGGTGGGTTACTAGACACTTTAGGCATTGGAGGGGCTTTGTCTTTTCATTTTTGAACTCATAACTCATGTATAAATAGATGAGACCTAGTCTCAGTCTATCCATCATCACTTGGATTTTGATATCTCTTCTTGAGAAACTTAGGACCTGCAATTTTTGGATGAATTTGGATGTTTTGGATGCATTTTGATGTTTGGGAATTTTCGCTCTCCCTCTTGGAGCTTCATTTTGGCATTGTGATGGATGGATATATATTCTTCATTGTCTTGTAAGTGACGTTTAATGCTATATTCTTGAAATTTGATTAATGTCTAATGCATGGAATGTTTTCTCATGGTTGTTTATGGGCCCTAATTGATGAAATTTGTCTGAACATTGAAGCTATTGGGAAATTTTGTATGTGTTACTAATGGATAATGAATGAATGAATGTTCCTTGAGGTTCTATTCCATTTTGCACCCTTGAAACTCCATCAACAAGTGTCATCGAAATATAAATATCTAGAAGTCGTTTTGTTGCTGCTTCATTAGGGCTAGCGAAGCTGCTTCTAGGTCTCCTTGAAGAGCGAATCACCATATCAATGTTGTCTTTGACTACAATTCTCCCAGTTGTTAGGCATTGGTCTTAATCCTTGGTGATCACTTTTAAATTGATAAATTATCTTTCTTTCACCTCCTTTCATCTTCTTTTCCTTGCCCCTTTAAGGATAAAGAGGCCTCTCTACTATCTAGGGCTTGGTACGAAATCCATTAGAAGAGTGTGTTTTGAATTTCGCTTGGATAAATCTCTTTCTTAGTGTCTCCTCTAGTGATCCTCATGTTTTGATGCAATTCCTACGATGGGATCTTCAGAAATTTGATTCCCTAGCCATCACACCAAGAGGGAACCCTAGAAGCTATTCTTCAACTTGGGGATTCTTCAAAGGCTTGTGCTTTGGTACTTGCTGAAGTATATCATACATGGCCTTTTCTCTTGTCTACCTTGACCTTGGATGAACTCTTATACCTTGACCTTGGATGCACTCTTATCTTGTTGAATATTTCAACCCTAGGTCTCGTGGAAAATCTTACTAGCTTCTCCCAAAGCTCGCACATTTATTGAACCTTTACATAGAAGGAGCCACCTTCCTCCACTTCAAACATTTCATAGATACATATCTGTCACAAGTGAGTCATATTGGGACTCCTCTCATTTGTGAAAATCCGAGAAGAGTAGGGGACTTAGGCTGTCGTGACAATGGGCCTTTGTCCCAAGGTGTTGTTGTGCCCTCTAGCTCTTGCCTCTTTACAAGGCCTGCTAGTTTGTGTGGCAACAAGTCTTGTTCTTTCGCTATGCTACTCCATTCTGTTGTGGATTGTATGGAGCTATCCACTCCCTCTTGATGCCCGATTTCACACAGAACCCCGTGAAGTCACTATCTGTGTACTCTCCCCCATTGTCTGTACGAAGCACCTTCATATTTTTTCCTGTCATGTTCTTGACAAGAGCCTTGAACTCTTGGAAGCGACGGAAGACTTCATCCTTCGTATTCAAAAAGTAGATCCAGGTCTTCTTGGAGTAGTCATCTATGAAGGTCGCGAAGTACTCGTACCCTCTGAGAGATCTGGTGGACATTAGGCGACAAATGTCTAAATGTAGAAGCTGCAACACACCATCTGCTTTACTGCCACTTCCTGGGAAGTGAATTTCCCAAGCACACATCATTGTGTTCTGTGCTTAATTCCAGAACACCATTCACTATCTCCTTGAGCATCTTAAGTGATCCATGGTGTAAATGTCCCATACGCTATGCCACAACTCTCCCAAGTCTCTACCATTGCTAATGCCGCTACTAACTAGTGCCTTTGAGAATCGAGCTGCAACCTATAGAGCTTGTTGCTTCGAACTCCAATCTACTTCACCTTCTTCCAACTCTGGTGTTTAATGAACACCTTCTGCCCTACGAAGTAGACATCGTATCCCTTATCATGTAGTGCGAAAACTGAAATCAGGTTGTTGCCCAAACTTAGCACATGCAACACATCAGTAACATTGGTGTTCTTTCCCGACTCTCTTTGAACACTGATGGTACCTCTCCCAACTGGAGTACACTTTGTCTTGTTCCCCATATGAATCTGGAAGTCCATCTCCTCCTCCCTATAGCTGGAGAAGTAGTCTCTAACCCTCGGCATATGCGTTGACCCTCCACTGTCTATGTACCAGACACTTGTGGATGTGGAGCTAGAGAGGCAAGCTATGAGATTAGATTCATCTTCCAACCCGAAAGACGAAGCCAAACTATTATGATCTTTGAATTGTTCTGCTACCATCTCTGGAAAATCTGCGAACTCAAATACAGTGAAGAAATTAATAAATTGGGTTATAAAACCTTGTGTGCTTTCTCTTCCTGTGCCCTGTGCTGATTTTATTAGAATAATGCTATTTTAGTGTTTAATGCTCATTTGTGGTCTTATTAGTAGTTTCTTATTAGAAACTTTCTGTTTTTATTTCTTAGTAGAAACTTGCTGTTTCTATTTTCTTAGTAGAAACTCGCTGTTTCTGTAAATACAATTGTATTATTTATTGAGCTTCATTGCTCATTGTAATTCAATTCAATTCATTCATTAATTATGGTATCAGAGCTCGGGTATTTTTTCGAAATAATTTTTCATTGTTTGAAGAATTTCGTGCTTCATTTCGAAATTGCTCTCTACTGGATCGATACATTATTATAGCAGCAGAGAATCCACTGTTATCTAGCGTCTTTTCTATAGATTCCAGCAACGGTTCCAATGATTTGCCCCCAGGTTTGGTGCGTGGTTTGATCTCCAAACGCTTCTCTTTCTCCCCTGGCAGGTCTAATTCTATTATGGAAGAGGCTAAGCAGGAGGGTTTCTCCATCGATTCACAGAATTCCTCGTTCTTTTCTCTGCGGAGAGAGAAAATAGATCTGCCATTCTTTGCAGAGGAAAATTGTTCCTCGGATAGCGATTCTGGTGAGTCGAATCAATCGTGTAAACACGAGGGTTTCTGGTCCTCCAGATCTGGTTATCCTTGTGTCCGCACGTCTCGACACGTCTCGATTTGTCACAATTTTTGAGCCGCAGTAGCACAATCTCGCCCTGAGAAGCCACACAGGTGCTTGGTCGAATTTGAAGTTCTCATTTATACTTTCATGGTCGACGCGTGCATTGAATCTTCCACTGTCCGACTAGTTTCCGTGGCAGCGAAAGGTGTGTCGAATGCGTGATTCAATTTGGGAAGCCGAGAGGTCGAATCGTAGCAATTGAATCCGTGGGGGATCAAGAACCTGGCATGAGTCGCTTAATCAGAGACCGCTGGATTCACGTGGTCGTTTTATTGTGATTTTTTGTAAGTAGTCGCCCAAAATTTCTAGGATCAAATTTGCTGAGGCCGACTTGAAATCAATCCCGACAATAGTTAGGTTTATTTGAGAGTCTGAACTTGTTCGTCGTTGAGGAGTATTGAACACGGGACCTCCATAATCGACCCTGGCGGACTATCGGGGCACAATTTTTTGTTCACTGCGTCGAATTGGTAGCGGAAACAACGTTTTTTTTAGCACAAGAATTCCGCTAAAACAATCGGCGTTGGTTTTCTGCTTAATCATTTTGTCTGAGCGGTTTCAGCGTGGAACTTTAGTTGAAACGCTTGGTGAGTGTCATTTCTCGAATTAATTGTTGGCTGCACAAAAGGGGAAATTAAGTCAACGCAAATTCTCCAGATTGCATAATCGGTGGGGGCCGAGGGCATTTCTTTTTCAGTTTTTTTAGAAGTCGGCGATTGGACATGTATTTTCAGTGCATGCAAATGCATGTTTATGTAGGAGTAATTATTGAGTGTGGGGAATTTTTGCCCCTGTCAGATTTTGTCCGGATCAGCCAGCATTTGCATTGAAATCTGTGTCGGACTCCTTTGTTGTTTTCTGTGTCTTGGGAAACGTGTAGATGGCCTCGCTAACCAACCTGATGTTGGAAGGTAGTCAACGCTTTAATGGAACCAATTATAACATCTGGAAACAGAGAATGTTGACCATTTTTGAATATAGGCATCTTGACTAGCTCGTTTTGGGCAAAGAGCTCAGTCCTGGTACACCTGGTGCAGATCAAGATAAGTTTGATGATCGAAATCGAGAGGCTGTTATGTTTCTCAAACTCTCTATGACTGATGATCAGTTACCACAGATTCCTTCCAGCAAGACAGTGGCCGAAATCTGGCAACATTTGAAGGAATTGCACGAAACATCCAACAAGAGCAGAGCTTTCTTTCTAAAGAATCAGTTGTTCTCCATCATGATGGACGAACATATGTCTTTATAGGAACATCTTAACAAGATTAAAGACATTCGAGATCAGCTCGAAGCCATTGGTCGGACCATGGAGGAAGAAGATATGGTAGTCATCACTTTGAAAAGTCTACCAAAACCTTATGAGCACATCATAGAAACACTCAACATTACCTCCACTAATGTTGATCTGAAGTTTCCAGAGTTATGCACCAAACTCTTGCAGTAGGATCGTTGGAAACAACAGTTTGGTAGTGGTGCTTCATTAGCCTCCTCAGAAAATGCTTTTGCTGCCAAATATCAGTCCTCTCAGTGCTTTCAGCAGAAAGGTTCTTCTTAGCCTTCTGATCCTGCTAAGAAGAAAAATGTGCAGTGTAATTACTGTCACAAGTTTGGCCACATGAAGAAAGATTGCCAACAGAGGATTGCTTCTGAATAGAAGAAGCAGGGAGGGTCTCATCAGAAAGCGAATGTTGCAGAACATTCCGAGCAGAAGGAATCTGCCTTTTACACCTTTATGGCTAAGAGGTCCTCAGATCATGCCCCGTCTTCTGCCTGGTACATTGACTCTGGTGCATCACGTCATTTCTCTCACAGGCATGACTGGTTTACTGACTTCTCATCTTTCAGTGATTCCGTGGTATTCGGCGGAGGTGAGGAGTACACAATGGTTGGCAGAGGTACAGTTCAGATCCAGTCTGATGGGTGCACACTCATCTTCCTGAATGTGTACTATGTTCCTGGTATGGAAATTAATCTGCTGTCTGTCAGCCAGATTATGAGGAACTCTCCTCAGCTCGATGTGGTGTTCAGTGCGCACAAGTGCTCCATTATTGACAGGGAAACTCGTCTTACGGTTGCTATTGGCCTAGAGGATCATGGCCTATACAGGCTTCTTGACACTGGTGATTCTCCAGAAGTGGCTCTAGCAGCTTGTGTTTCTCCCATCAGCACTTTGTGGCATCAGAAATATGGGCATCTAAACATTCAATATCTCTCTCAGCTATCTCGGGAGGGACTTGTGTCAGGGTTACCTGATATTTAGACTCAACATTTCGGAGTGTGCGACGCCTGTCAAGCTGGCAAGCAACATCGGTCTTCATTCAAGGATGGAGAATCTTGGCGCGCATCTAAGGTACTCCAGTTAATTCATGCTGATATTTGTGGTCCTATGAATACATCTTCAGTTATTGGTTGCAAATATTTTTTGCTTATTGTAGATGATTTCAGTAGAAAGATGTGGGTGTACTTTCTAAAACATAAATTTGATGTATTTAGTATCTTTCAGAGGTTTAAGCCCTTAGTTGAAAAAGAGTCTGGCTGTAATATCATAACTCTTAGGACAAATAACGGGGGGGAATTTTGTTCTTCTGCTTTCTTCAACCTCTGTGATACCCATGGCATCAAACGCCAGTTCACTACACCCGACACTCCTCAGCAGAACAGTGTTTTCGAACGTTGCAACCGTACGGTTGTTGAAATGGCTCGTTCCATGTTACAACACAGGAGTGTTCCGAACAAATTTTGGGCTAAAGCAGTGTTTACTGCTGTCTGTCTTCTTAACCGATCACCTACTTAGGCTGTTAAGGGGAAGACTCCAGAAGAGGTTTGGTCTGGCCGTAAGCCTAAGATTAGTCACCTCGAAGTGTTTGGCTCGATTGCATATGTTTGGATTCTAGCTGCTAAGCGCTCTAAGTTGGATTCCAAAAGCTAGAAACTCATGATGACAGGGTACAGTGATCACCACAAGGCCTACAGGCTGATAGATATAGACACCGATCGTCTTATCTTCAGTGGGGACGTAGTATTTGATGAAGACAGAGGGTTCTTTCAGTCCCCTCCTTCTGAGCAGTGTTCTGAGGATCAACCTCACAATGTTCTTCTTCCATTAGGTCCACCTGATGGGAGGGATGATGCAGCATCAGTGTTTGATGATGCACTACCTGAGTTCCCTCTGGAAACTAATCCGCCTCTCGCAGCTCCTGTTGTTCATGAGCCTCCTCCACCTACTCCAGATATTGGTTCTTCTACTCTCCGACCTAAATGGTGGGCTAAAACTATTGGTGATCTCCGGGATAATGAGCTCCTTGAAGGTAAAATTTCCAAAAATAAGAGCAAACAACAGCCTATAGTAAATTTTGCTCTTATGGCTAACCTACACAGTGTTTTTGAGCCTCAAACCTATTCAGAGGCTAAGGGTATACCTGAGTGGGAACATGCTATGGACGCTGAATTCCAGAGTCTTCAGAAGAATCACACTTGGACCCTTTCTGATCTTACTGCAGGGAAGAAGCCCATTAGCTGCAAATGGGTGTATAAAGTGAAATACAAAGCTGACGGAACCCTAGACAAGTATAAGGCTTGCCTTGTTGCTCGAGGGTTCTCACAGAAGGAAGGCATAGACTATGAGGAGACCTTTGCTCCTACAGCCAAGATGAGTACCATACGGCTCGTCCTTGCCTTAGCAGCTCAGTTCAGTTGGAAAGTCCATCAGATGGATGTAAAGAGTGCTTTTCTGAATGGTGACTTACAGGAAGAAGTCTACATGACGCAGCCTCTAGGATTCAAGGTTGTTGGTCAAGAATAGAAAGTCTGTAGATTAGTCAAAGCACTCTATGGTCTGAAACAAGCCCCTCGAGCTTGGTACATGAAAATTGATAAGTACCTAACAGATCATGGCTTTCAGCGGAGTCCATCTGATGCAAACCTGTATATCAAGCATACTGGTGATGATATTCTGTTTGTGGTTGTCTATGTGGATGACCTTATCATTACTGGCAGTTCAACACATTTGATCCATGGGATCAAACAGGATTTGTGCAGCACTTTTGATATGACAGATTTGGGACTTCTTCATTACTGTTTGGGGGTTGAAGTCTGGCAGACTGAGAACAACATCTTTCTCTCTCAGTCCAAGTATGCCAGAAGTCTTGTGGACAAGTTCAGAATGCAGGATTGCAAACCTGCCATGACTCCTATGGAACCAGGGCTCAAACTTTCAGCTCAGTCATCCTCACCACTTAGATGAATATTTATTCAGGCAATTAGCAGGCAGCCTCATCTACCTTACTGCCACTAGACCTGATATTAGTTTTGCAGTGAGCTACATTTCACGCTTATGACAGCTCCTAAGGCCGATCATTGGATAGCAGCAAAGCGTGTACTGTGTTATGTGAGTGGCAGCCCTGATTATGGACTTCTGTACACTCGGAGTTCAGAGCCTACACTCAGTGGTTACATAGATTTCGACTGGGCATGTTCGGTTGATGACCGTAAATCTACAGCTAGGTATGTGTTTAGTCTGGGATCCGATGCTGTCACATGGACTACTAAGAAGCAGCAGGCAGTGGCTCTCTCTTCGACAGAAGCAGAGTATTGGGGAGCAGTTAAGACATCTTGTGAGGCAGTTTGGCTTCAACGTATGCTTGTGGATATGCATGTTTCGCAAGCAGGTCCTACTCCCTTGTTTTGTGATCATCAGGGAGTGCTCAAACTCGCCAAGAATCCAGTCTTCCATGAACGAACAAAGCATGTGGAGACCCATTGTCACTACATTCGACAGCTTGTTGAAGATGGGATCCATTCAGTTGCTATATGTTCCCACAACGGAGCAGCCAACAGACATCTTCACCAAGCCCCTTGGTCCTGATAAGTTTGTAAAATTCAGAGGGTCTATAGGTGTTGTAAATAGATGGAGCATTAAGGGAGAGTATTAGAATAATGCTATTTTAGTGTTTAATGCTCTTCTGTGGTCTTATTTGCAGTTTCTTATTAGACACTTGCTGTTTCTATTTCTTAGTAGAAACTTGCTGTTTCTATTTTCTTAATAGAAACTTGCTGTTTCTGTAAATACAGTTGTATTATTTATTGAGCTTCATTGCTCATTGTAAATCAATTCAATTCATTCATTGATTAGATTTACCCATGCAAAACCATTTTGCTGAGTACGCTTTGTGCTAGATATGATCTATGTTGATTTACCCTGCAAACTCATTGCGGCAAATCCTCCGTGCTAGATCTGTTCTTCAATGCACTGATCTATTTGATCTGCACCATACCATGTGAAATTTCCATGAATGCAATAACAGGAAATTTATATTCTAGCTTATATAGTTTATTTGTCTTAAGAAAATTACAACAAATAACGATAAACTCACTAGTGCAATTCTTCACAAAATTAAATATTGAAACTGAGAAAATAATGCACACACATAAAACTGGACACCAATATTTTTGGATAGTCGTCCTTGGAAAAACCTCGAAGCGAAAACCAATGCAACATACAAGGGTTTTATTATTATTCTTTAGCAAAATAGGGAATACCACTGCTTGCGTATTCACTGGAAATGCTTCTGACAAATTTATTTTGCTGGCAAAATAACTGGGAAATCCATTTTGCTCCAACGAATCAACTTGGCCCCTTCCTAGCCAACTTGCACTCCTCTTTGGCAACTCATATTGCTGCCTAGAAATGCGCACTACAGCTCTGTGAAAATTCGCACAACCATTGGAATCACTTTCCAACAAGTCGTACTGCCTCCTTCTGCCTCCTGAAGCTATTTGCACCTCCTCCGACAACTGGAGGTGGAATTACTGTTGCTGCTACTCGCACTAGCTTTTTTGGCCTCCTCTGCGGGAAATCTCGGTCTCCCTTCCTCACACTGGAATGCTGGAAACCTCCTAAGAATTTCTTCAGAATTTCTCATTACTGAAAACCCCACTGCTGGTGTCTCCCTCTGCTTCAATTGCACCCTTGTTGAATCACTGCAACTGGGTAAGTCAAACTGCTTGAGTGGCTTCTCCAAACTCCATTGACTTGCTCTTATAATTTTCTGTTGGACTCTCAACGACCATGATCACATCTCAATCGATGGGTAAGATCATCTTGACTCCATCAAATGACTCTTTTGGAAGTCTCTAGGGAAAAATCGATTTCCCTCAATTAATCTGATTTAATTAACTAGTTTTCCTAAGTCAGACTTAGGGAAAATTTAATTATTGGTCAATTAATCTAATTGAGGCGTTTCTAAGGATTTTCTTGCAAAACCTTTTGTGGGTTTTGAGATGTTGTGTTCCTTAGCCTCTTAGACACCATAGAGACTAGAACACATGTCCGCTGCTATAAAAAACTAACACTCCCTCTTAGCGAGGAAGGTGTTCTCCACTACTCCCATCTTATCCTTGAAGAAGACAAACTTTGCCTTACCCAAGGCCTTTGTGAGTATATTTGTAACCTGCTCATCTATGGGAACACGCTGTAGCCGAATTGATCCAAGTTGTACACAATTTCTGATGAAGTGGTACCTTATGTCGATGTGCTTCAACCTATCATGAAACACTGGATTCTCAGAGAGCTTGGTGCAACTTTGATTTTCACAATAGATACTGGTCGAATCTAACCACTAACCAAACAAACTCACTAGCAACTTTCGAAGCCAAATAGCTTCACATGTGGCCATGCTAACTCCCATGTATTTTGCCTCTACAAAACTCATTGCCACAGACCTCCACTTCCTACTGCACCAAGAGACATCCCTTGATCCAAGACTAAAGCAACACCCTGAGGAGGTTTTTTGATCCATTAAACTGCCTGTCCAATCTGCGTCTGTATATCCACATAAATTGACACCATCACCTCGAGCATACCTCAAAACATACTCAACTATGTCGCGCAAGTACCTCAAAATATGTCTCACCACTGTTCAGTGCACTCTCTTAGGTTCCACCATAAACTGACTGAGAGTGTTGACCGTGAAACAAATGTCTAGCCTTGTGTTGACCAAATACATGAGTGAACCGATGAGCTGCCTATACAAGGTTGGGTCCACATCTGCTTCCTTTGAAGCATTGATCTTCCTCCAGTTATTAATGATAGTCGTGGACATAGGTCTATAGTCCTGCATCGTGAACCTCTTCAAGATCTCCATAGTGTAGCTCCCTTGCCCAAGGAAGATCTCCCCATCTGTCTGCCATACCTTTAGGCCTAGGAAGTAATGCATAAACCCCAAATCCTTCATCTCAAATTCTGTTGCTAGGTTCCTCTTGCAGTCTTCTATTAGCCCTAATGAGATTGTCAAGAAGAGATCATCCACATACAAAACTAGGATGAGTGGCTCACCCCCTACCATCAAATAGTAAAGCTTGGAATTCACTTCACTTTTCACGAATCTCATCTATTGCAAGTAGTTGTCATTCTGACCATACCATGCCTTGGGAGTTAGTTTTGAGCTCGTATAGTGCTCTCTTCAACTTGCACACGTGTGCCTCTCTCATGCGCCTAGAACCCCTCTGGCTATTTGATATATACCTCCTCCTCTATCACCCTGTTTAAGAAAGTTGTCTTGACGTCCATCTCGTGAATCTGTCATCCCATTTGCATTGCTAGAGATATAACTACTTGGATAGAATTATATTTGGCCACTGGTGCGAAGGTCTCCTCATAATCAATTCCTTCCTTCTGCGCATACCCTTTGGCCACGAACCTAGCCTTGTACTTCTCTACATTGCCATCGATGACGTACTTGATCTTGTAGATCCATCTGGAGCCTACGACTGACCTATCCATAGGTCTAGGCACGACCTCCCATACATCGTTTGTCATGATGGAGCTATACTCCTACACCATGCCATCCTATCACACTTGATGCTGTGCAACCTCCTCATAATTGGAAGGTTCCTTGTCAATGACCTTTTTTATCAACACCTTATACCTGTATGGCTCTCTACACTCCCTCTTGCCCATCCTAGGAGTTCCCACAAACTCCCGCGCATCCTTCAGTATCTGACGAGCTTCTTTGTTGCTAGAAGTGGAGCTTGATGCTCGTCATCCTGCCCCTGCAACCCTGTCTGTTGCGAATTCGCAGGACCCTCTGCACCTGAGCTAGTGCTCGTACGGGTAACTGTACTGGTGCTCTGCTTTCCCTGCTGCTATTTCTGTTAAGAGTTTGGAGCTTCTGCTGGCTCACTCTTATCACCTTTTGGCAACTAACGAGATTTCCTAAAGGCTTTCTCCTCCTCGAACTTCACGTCTCGTGTCACGATGATCCTCCTGCTGCTTGGAACACAAATCTTGTATGCCTTGGATGTTTCGCTATACCTAATGAAATATCCTTTCTTTGCATTCTGATCCAGTTTGGTGCATTTGTCATCCAACACATGACAATACACTTTACTACCAAAGATTCTGAAGTGACCGACCTTTGGTTTCTTCCCTGTGAAGACCTCTTGTGTTATCTTGCCCAATGCTCTGTGAGGAACCTTGTTTTGTATGTACACCGTCGTGCTAAATGCCTCTGCCCATAGAAACTTGGGCATATCCTGGTCATACAACATAGCCTTTGCTGCGCCAACAATAGTCCTGTTCTTTTGCTCCGCTACTCCATTATGTTGCGGATTGTATGGAGTTGTCCAATCCCTCCTCATGCCCTCCTTCGCAAAGAACCCTGTGAAGTCACTATCTGTGTACTCTCCATTTTTTGTACGAAGCACCTTGATACTTTTTCCTATCATGTTTTCCACAAGAGCCTTGAACTCTTGGAAGCGACTAAAGACTTCATCCTTCGTCCTCAAAAAGTTGATCCCGGTCTTCCTAGAGTAGTCATCTATGAAGGTCACGAAGTAATCGTACCCTTTGAGAGATCTCGTGGACATTGGGCCGCAAATGTTTGAATTTACAAGCTACAACATACCATCTGCTCTACTGTCACTTCTTGGGAATGATGCCTTAGTGAATTTCCCAAGCACGTAGCCCCTGAACACATCATCGTGTTCTGTGCTTAATGTTGGAACACCATTCACTGTCTCCTTGAGCATCTTAAGTGCTCCATGGTGTAAATGTCCCATTCTCCTATGCCACAACTTTCCCAAGTCGTTAACACTGCTACTGCTACTACTAACTAGTTCCTTTGGAGAATTGAGCTGCATCCTGTAGAGCTTGTTGCTTCGAACTCCAATCTACTTCACCTTCTTCCAACTTTGGTGTTTAATGAACACTTCTGCCTACGAAGTAGACATCATATCCCTTATCTTGTAGTGCGAAAACTGAAATCAGGTTCTTGCCCAAACCTGGCACATGGAACACACTTGTAACACTATTGTTCTTGCCTGACTCCCTCTGAACGCTGATGGTACCTCTCCCAACTGGAGTACACTTCGTCTTGTTCCTCATTTGAATATGGAAGTCCATCTCCTCCTCCCTATAGTTGAAGAAGTAGTCTCTAACCCTCGTAATATGAGTTGACGCTCCACTGTCTATGTACCAAACACTTGTGGATGTGGAGCTAGAGAGGCAAGCTATGAGATCAGATTCATCTTCCAATTTAGAGGACGGACCCAAATTATCTTGATCTCTGAATTGTTCTGTGGCCATCTTTGGAAAATATGCGAACTCAAATACATTGAAGAAATTAATAAACAGGGTTATAAAACCTCTTGTGCTTTCTCTTCCTGTGCCCTACGCTGATTTACCCCTGCAAAACCCTTTTGCGGAAATCCCTCTGTTCTAGATCTGCTTTGCACTGATTTACCCTGCAAACTCTTTGCGGCTAACCCTCTGCGCTAGATCTGTTCTTTAGTGTATTGATCTATTTCATTTGCACCAACCTCGCTCTGATACCATGTGAAATTTCCACGGATGCAGTAACTGTAATTTTATCTTCTAACTTATACAGTTTATTTGTCTTCACAAAATTATGGCAAATAATGATAAACTCACTATTGCAATTCTTCACAAATTAAATACTAGAACGGAGAAAATAATTCTCACACACATAAAATTGGACATTGATATTTTTGGATAGTCGTCCATGGAAAAACCTCGAAAGAAAAACTAGTGCAATAGATTAGGGTTTTATTATTATTCTTCAACAAAATAGAGAATACAACTGCTTGGCTATATACTAGCAAAGCTTCCGACAAATTTATGTCACTTGCAAAATAATTGGGAAATCCTTTTCCCTCCAACAAATCAACTCGACCTCTTCCTAGCCAACTCGCATGCCTCTTGGGCACTTGCACTACTGCCTAGGAATGTGCATTGGAGCTCCGTGAAAATTCACACAACCTTTGGAATCACTTTCCGACAAGTCGTACTGCCTCCCTCTACCTCCTGAAGCTACTCACACCTCCTCGAGCAACTAGAAGTGGAATTATTGCTCCTGCTACTCGCACTGGTTAAACAAGCTACTCACACTAGTTGTTTCAAACTCCTCTGCTGGAAATCTCGGCCTCCCTTCCACACACTCGAATGTTGGAAACCTCCTTAGAATTTCTCCGGAAATTCTCACTGTTGAAAACCTCGCCGCTGGTGTTTCCCTTTGCTTCAGCTATGCCCTTGGTAATTCAATTCCAATTGGGTAAGTCGAACTACTTGAGTGTCTTCTCCAAACCCCATCGACTTGCTCTTATAATCTTTTGTTGGACTCTCAACTGTTGGAAATACTGGGGGGGGGTGAATCAGTATTTCTTTTTCCCACTATTGTTTTACCAGTTAAAACATATATATTCAGAACACAAGATGAACAGCAAGAATAAATGCTTTTATTAATATAAACTGTGCAGTAAAACAATATATAGATGGTTACAATCAGTTGCCAAGCTCCAACTTGGACTTTGGTGAGGCTCCAACCTCTAGAGCACCAACTCTATTTCGCCAAGACACCAATCTTGGACTTAGGAGAACAAACTCCCAAGGACTTCAATCCTTCCTATTTCTGAGGCATCAACCCCAAGGACTCCAATCCTACTTACTTCTGAGGCACCAGCCCAAGAACTCCAATCCTTCTCACTTCTGAGGCACCAACCCCAAAGACTCCAATCCTTCTCACTTCTGAGGCACCAACCCCAAGGACTCCAATCCAATCTTGTCAAGACACTTTTGGTAATAATATTCTGCTCTCAGAACTCTTCTCTACTGAGTTCTGTCTGTTTACAGCTTCACTGTAGTCTCCATGCTACAACATCAATGACAACCAATCTTCTTATGGAGAAGTCTTTACAACTCTCCATACTGTCCACACAGAGTCTCCAATAGTCTTTGTGCTCTCTGATAATGTCTTCACACAGCTTTAGTCAGTCTACTGTTAGCTGCACTAAACTCTGTATAAAGAACAACTTTCTGTTCAAGCTTATGTTCTCATTGTCACAGTGAATGCTTCAGCATGACTGTTTCTCTGCTGGCTGTTTCTCCCCTTCGACTGCCTACTGTCCTGTTGGTCCTTCATCCCTCTTTCTGTTCTGCTGCACCCTCTTTCTGTTCTGTTGGACCCTCACACGGCCTCTATTTCCTCCAGCGTATTTCAACAACGTTCAACAGCTGCAGCAGCCTTCACCAGCGTTCACCAGCAACTTCATACAATGCTTAACCACCTCTGCTGCATCTGCTACCATACATTCTGGTTCTTCACAACACCAACCGCAACAACAGTTCTCTGTTTTTACTGTTTTATACATTCTCATGCCTTTGTCCATTCGTTTCCGCTTACTCAATGGCTCTTTGGCTTCCTCCTCGCTCGCTTGAGCTTCGGCTTCCTCAACACTCGCTCGACCTTCTGGCTTCCCTCCTCCATTCGCTTTAGCTTCCTCATGTTTACGATGTGCTGAAAATATAATGTCGTCGCGGAAAAGGTTGGTGTTTCAGCAACGCCGAAATTGGTGTTTCAGCAACGCCGAAATTGGTGTATCGGCAACTTTTTCACAAGTACCGGTGTTTCAGCAACGGAGAAATTGGTGTTTCAGCAACTTTTCTCCAAGTGTTTGTAATATGTGCCCGCCGATAGTGTTAAAGCATATGTATATGGGTTTTCTCCTCCGATAATGTATTCTGCTCATACAATATAAACTCTGCCTTTTTCACTCCGTCAGTGTATTTGCATATGAGTCTAAGTCTTCCGCCTCCGATAGCTCTGTTTGCGTTAAATGCATATACAGGTCTTTGCCGCCATATGCATGTTTATGCCGTGGATAGTGTTACAACACTCTGTGTGCTCCACTTGGCTCCTCTTGGCTCCTCTAACTCTGTCTGCTTCCTCTATGGCTCCGATGGTGGTGCTTCGTGCTCTGTTAGCTCCTCTCGTCTCCATCTGCTCCTCTGGTGGCTCTGTCTGCTCCTGTTTGCTCTGATGGCTCTCTGCGTCCTCTGTTTGCTGTTAAACGCATCCATTGCTCCTCCGATGGCTCCTGATGACTCTGATATGCCTCCTTGCTATATGGTTCCTCCTGCAGCTCCTCTTAGTCCAATGTGGCTCCTCTGGCTTGGCAGTGTCTTTCAAAGACCTCCTTGCATATATGAATGCCTCTCTTGCTCTGTCTCTTCATGAATCTGTTCTGCTTCCCCTTGGCTTCATGTCATCCTTTAGTATCCAGAATATTGCCATATTGACATCAATGACAACCTAGGTCAACAATGACCATGATCACATCTCAATTAGTGTCTAAGATTATCTTGACTCCATCAAATGACTTTTCCGGAAGTCTCTAGAGCAAAATCAATTTCCCTAAATTAATCTGATTCAATTAATTAGTTTTCCTAAGTTAGACTTAGGGAAATATTTAATTATTGGTCAATTAATCTAATTGAGATGTTTCTAAAGCTTTTCTTGCGAAATTGTTTTTGGGTTTTGGAGATTTTCTGTTCCTTAGCCTCTTAGACACCATAGAGAATAGAACACTTATCCGCTGCTAGCAAAAACTAACACTCCCTCTTAGCGAGGAAGGTGTTCTCCACTACTCCCACCCAATGTCACATGGTTCGGGTTCGAATTCGAGTTCGACAATGATTAAGTTCGATTCGAATTCAAATTTTTTGATAAGGTTCGAATGAGATTCGCCATTAAATTCAAATATATATAATTTTCCTAAATTTAAAATGGAACCCAATATAATATTTATATATTAAATTTTTAATGTTTATAATATAAATGAAATTGCCCCGTCCCTCCCCACCCCCCCCAACACACACATCTATATATAAAACATAAAATTTAATTAAATTTAAGATATAACTCTTTATAATATTAAAATATTATGTTTAGTACATATGAAACAAAATATAACAAATTATTTATAAAATTATCTTATTATAAGAAATTAAATTTGAAAGCAATTAAATTAAGTTAAATTTAATAAATAATTTATTATAATATGAATATATATAATTTTTAAATATACAAAACAATATGTGTCTACAACAAATTATAAAACTATACTGATGTGATTCAAATTAAAAAAAAACGATAAAGCTTATTCCCTAACCTACCGAAGTGTTATTCCTCTGCATAACCAATCAAAGTGTTATTCCTTTCTATGCGAGTGCAAATCCATCGTTGGTTTCTTAGCATATATTGTAAGGGCTGAGCTGATGTAAAGAACCATTTATGAAAATATAAAGATTTACTGAATTGTAAATATTGTAAAGGAGTTTTTATAGAGCTATCTATTCTAAACAGAGTATGAAACTTTAAGAAAAATTTATGTTCTAAATTTATGCAAAACTTCATATGACTAATTGCTTGATTCGATGATAAGTACTTACTTGGTCTGCTGCGGATGAAAATGTTTCAGAACTCCTCCAGTTTGCTAAAAGACCGAAACCACCCAGCCAAATTGAGCAGAACCTCGCTACTCAGTCCAGTAAGCTTCTCAGTTGAAGCAGACCGTTCCCCTATGCCCAGAAACCTCAGAACAACCAGCTCTCCTTCCGTTGGTAACTCAAGTTTACTTCTTCAGTATCCCCTTCATTCTTCCTTCTTCTTTCCGATCCCCTTTCCCAAACTCTTCTTTCTGGTTTATAAACTGTTTCTTGGCGGTGGCTGTCCTTCCTCCAGCACCCACCGCTTCGTTTCCAAAATTAAATATGGTGGACTATAGACCCCGTACTGTAAAATAACGCAAACGAAAAAGCGAACTTGAACCGAACATGATCGAACCTGATGTGAATTTGAAAATATTTTTGAGGTTCACCGAATTTCAAACCTCAAGGCTTAAATTCGGCGAACCTTGTGACACTGCTCCCATCTTATCCCTGAAGAAGACAATGTTTGCCTTACCGAAGGCCTTTGCTAGTATATCTGCAACCTACTGTTCTATGGGAATATGCTGTAGCCAAATTGATCCACGCTGCACACAATCTCTAATGAAGTGGTACCTTGTGTCGATGTGCTTCAACCTGTCATGAAACACTAGATTATCGGAGAGCCTGATGCAACTCTGATTATCAAAGCAGCTACTCGTCGAATGTAACCGTCGACTGAACAAACTCACTAGCAGGTTTTGAAGCCAAATAGGTTTGCATGTGGCCATGCTAGCTGCCATGTATTCTGCCTCTGCAGAATTCAGTGCCACAAACTTCTGCTTCCCACTGTACCAAGAGACAACCCCTGATCCAAATACTAAAGCTACACCCTGAGGTGCTTTTTTGATCCATTGAATTGCTTGCCCAGTCTGCATCTGTATATCCACATAAATTGACACCATCACCTCAAGCATACCTCAAACCATACTCGACTATGTTGCGCAAGTACCTCAAAATATGCACTCTCTTAGGTTCTACCATAAATTCACTGAGAGTGTTGACCAGATACATGAGTGAACCGATGAGCTGCCTATACAAAGTTGAGCCCACATTTGCGTCCTCTGAAGCATCAATCTTCCTCTAGTTGGTAATCATAGGTGTGGACATGGGTCTATAGTCCTGCATCTTGAAATTATGGTTGATCATGATAGTTGGAGATTCATCTCGGTCACCTTTCGCATTTTTGGAGCCTTATTAGCCCTAAAAGGCATGGTGTGATGCTTAGAGAGGCATTTCCGTTGGAAAATTGATTAGGACAACAATTTGATTTAAGTTTTCCTTACTTGACAATTATTTGTGACATTATGTTCTTTTTCATTATCATGCTTATGTTCTTATCATCAAATAAATGGCAAAACAACGAAGATCATAATCATACAGAGATGAACACAAGATATAGGTTCCAAGCCAATGCAAAACCCCTCCAAGGGAAAAACCCAGAAAGAACTTGTCTTCTTATAGAATTGATTCAAAGGAGACTTCCAAGACCAAAACCTAGATCAAGCCTCCCACCGAGAACCAAGTCAACCAGCCAATATTTCTTCTTTAATGCAAGACAAAATCTCCAAGGACAACGAAACATGATCTCGTCAAGATGAGTGCTTCTTTTTGCCTTTCAAGCTTGCCAAAGCAGCCTGCAATACCTCCTGCAATTTCGGACTTGAGGTAACCCTAGAAAACCTAGGGTACTCGCACGTGTGATCAGTTTAAGGCAGATTTTAGACTTCTGAAACTTTCTAGGGCTTCTTCCTTGTTTCGCTATCCTTCTCCTTGCTTTTCAAGGCCTTCATATCCTTCTTCCAACTCCAGACCGAATCAAAGGGATGTATGCTTGAGTGTATTCCTAAGAGGTCGAAGTTCCTTCTTTTTATAGCCATCTAAGAGGCTCGAAGTTACTTGAGGAGAAGTGTAACACATCCCAAGAATAGAGAGAGAGGTACACTTGTCTTGAGGAGTTACAATTCGAATTAGGGAGAGAGAGAGTTACACTTAAACATGAGAGAATATTTGGTGAGAGTTACAAATCGAATTGAATGAAGGAGTTACAAGTGCATTTAATGAGGAGTTACACTTTTGCCATACATTGAATTAGAGAGGGAGAGTTACATTCTCTTAAGTGTGGAGTTACTATTTTATTCCAAGAGAGAGGTTCGATTTTCCAAGTAATTCTCAATTTAATTTACTTATTCCATGAGAGAATTTGTTTTTATTAATCCATTAAAGGTGAATGACTTTAGACTATTTTATAAATAATAGTATCATAATAATAATAATAATACTAGTAAGGATAAAAATATTAATTCTTGACTTGTATAATCATGATTGATTTGATTTTAAAGTGGATTCCATATGTTGAGATCATCCTTGATCATTTAGACATGACTATCTATATTTGGAAAGTCACTTCCAAATTGAGATGTGACTTACTATTTTTGGAAAGTCATATTAGAATTGTTAGAAATGAAATTTTATTATAGGTGGTTCAAACAGAACTGAAAGATATGATTTCTTCTAGGAGAAATTCATCCCTGAGTTGTCAAATTTTAACACTCCCTCTCAGCTAGGGAGGAATTTCTTTCTGCATCAAAGATCTCTGCTTCCTTTGATCTCTTTCATTCATCTCAGTTCAACTCTGCTTTGTAACATCTGTAACAATGAAGTCACAATCTAAAGAAGAATCATCCACTTGACACAAATTTGGAAAGGAAAGGATCATCACATGTCACATAGACAAGGATTACACTCAACCAATTTTCATCTCAAAAAATTAAGTGATAGAACACAGGCATCACATAGACAAGACTCAAACAAGTCACACAAACAAGAATCAAACACAACCAAGTGTCAAGTGGTGGAACACTTGCATCCTAGACAAGTCTCACTACACCTATTGGCCAGATAGGTGGCTCTTCCCACGTCCCAGACTGTGGGTTAGATGCATACTGAGGCCTACTCTTGTGGCACACACTACACAAGAGGTCCCTCATCCTCAAGAGCTTTTCGACATCATTCCCTAATCCTGTGAGCTCTGACAGGGGGAAAGACAACTCAATGTTCTCGATCAGCTGTGACCACTTCCCGGAAGGGTCACATCCATAAGTCCAAGCTGCTCTCTAAAAACCAAGAACTTTCCTTTCGGTAAAGGCTTGGTAAGAATGTCAACTATCTGATCATCAGTGGAGATGTGATGGAGCCTCACTACTCCTCTCTGCACCATATCCTAGATATAGTGATACTTGATCTCAATATGCTTGGACTTGTCATGAAACACAAGATTTTCTGCAAGACGAATCCCACTCTTATTGTCACAATATATAACTGTTGTGTCTGGAACTTGCTCAAATAGTTCCCCAAAAGCTTTCTCAGCCAAACTGCCTCACAGTTAGCCATGCTAGCAGCAATGTACTCAACTTCAGGGTTTAGCTGTACTCAGTGCAACAGACTTTTGCTTTCTACTCATCCAAGAGATCATGGCAGATCCCAAGCTAAAGAAACACCCATAAGTGCTCTTTTTATCAACAAAGTTACCTGCCCAATCAACATCAGTATATCCATGAAGCCTTACATTTTTAGTAGTATATTTAAATCCTAGATTGATAGTTGCATGCAAGTATCTGAGTACATGCTTTGTAACAATCCAGTGGGCATGGCAAAGCATATGTTAGGCCTAGTGTTTACCAAAAACATCAAAGCACCAATGAGTTGTCTATACTCTGTGGGATTTGCTAGACTAGGTCCTACAACTTTGCCACATAATTTCTTAAAGTTCATTTCCATAGGAGTATGCATGGACTTACATTCTACCATAGCAAATCTTTCAAGAAGCTTAACAACATATTTTCCTTGAGAAAGATAAATTTCACCAGGTCTTTGCCAGACCTCTAGACCCAGAAAGTAATGCATCAAACCAAGGTCTTTCATTTCAAATTCAAAAGCTAACTCCCTCTTACATTGGAGGATAAGAGGTTCTCCTCTTGTCAAGAATAAATCATCAACATACAATACCAAAATCAAAGGTATACCTTGGATTGTCTTGAAGTAGAGGTTTGGGTTTGCACTGCTTCTTGTGAAACCAAGCTTTATCAGGTAGCTATCAATGCGAGCATACCAAGCTCTTGGAGCTTGCTTCAACCCATATAAGGCTTTCTTCAGTCTGCATACATGAGTTTCCTTGTCATGCTCTTCAAAGCCTTATGGCTGTTCCACAAATACCTCTTCCTTGAGGAAGCCATGCAAGAAAGCAATTTTCACATCCATTTGGTGAAGAGTCCATCTCTGGCTAGCAGCTAAGGCAACAACAGATCGAGCTACAGTTGCAAAAATCTCATCATAATCTATTCCCTCTTTCTGAGAGAAACCTCTAGCTATAAATCTAGCCTTATATTTTTCAATAATGCAATCTGCACCATGTTTAATTTGAAACAACAATTTGGAAGTGACAACAGATCTACCTCGAGGTCGAGGAATGTTAATTTTAGGTATGTTCTATGTTTAGAGCAATTTATTTCAATTTTCATAGTTAGTTCATTATCTTTTCTAGATTAGCAATCACGTCAACATTAAAGTAAATTGCATATAGAACATAAACATAGATCGCAAAAGACAAGCCAAGACAAGAGGACACAAGATGTGGTGCTAGCCAGGGACAAACCCCAATGTGGGGAAACCCTTGATCAATTCTTCTTATATGTTCTTCAATAGTTCAGCAGAGAGAGAGAGAGATAGTACATATACAACAGAAGTCAACACTTTGACTTATTTAAATAAGAGCATAAGTCATCTCTAAGTAGATGATACATGAGGTAACTGAACTTAGTTGAAGACAAGTTGCTTCAACTGATTCTCCCAGGTGACTCCATCACCATGCTGCACCTATCATTATACTGCTACTCATCATCATGCTGCACCATGCTGTACCTATGATTGTATTGCTCCTCATCATCATGTTGCACCTCACTGGGCTGCACCATGCTGCACTCATCATCACTATGTTGGACCTCATAATCATGCTACACACATCATACTGTTGCACCTTATGTTGCCACTGCTGTCCCATGTGTCATTGTTGCACCATGCTGCCACAGCTGTCCCATGTGCCATAGCTGCACCATGCTAGCCATTGCTATCCCATGTGGCATATTGCTGTCCCACTGTTAGTGACATTGCCATTCCATGTTTGGCATGTCGCTGTCCCTTTTGCTATGCTCCAACAAGCACCATTGTCTAGCTGTCCCATTTGGCATGCTGTACCTTGCTGCTGTCCTAATGAGTTTGCAACACTATGCTATTGCTGCTGTACCATCGTAGCCTTGCTGCACCATGTCATTGATCGCTGTCCTATTGCTTTCTCCACCAAGTGACCTTGCTGTCCCATGTATCTAGCTGCGAACACACCATACAAACGCTGCTCTGAATATGTTTGTATAATGCTGTTTGTCGTTGTTTTGGGCATATTTGAGCCCTCAATTCACCCTACGCAAGCTCTAACTATGATGCTATGGCCTGTGGCCTAGCACACAGTACTTCTGTAGCTTACGACCTGCACCATACAAGTATCTTGTCCACAAAACAATGCCCAAACAGATTTGTAGTAGAGGTCTCCAACTCGGACTACCCAGCAAGTAACCTCGGCCTCCCTTTCAGCAACTCGGTGCCCACAAAACAGTCCCTGATCTCCTCGCTGGCCTGACTTTATTACTGCGGCTAGGGCATGTTGTAACCCTACTTGACTGCGGCTAGGTACAACCTCTTAAGGCCTCCTCTATAGTGTTATTTCTCCATCCTAGGACTGCGTCTAGGCTCCTTTAGGCAGCGTATAGAAGTAGGATCTCCTCCCTTGAATTGCTACTAGATCATCCTCCTTAGGACTGTGTTAGGGCATCCTCCTTAGGACTGCGTTAGGGCTACTTCCTCCTAGATTTCTCTCACACTAAAACCCAAAACAGGTGGAGAGAAATCAAGAGAGAAGTGTGTGTGAAATGACTCTCAAGTCATCTCCTTTTATACTAAAACGTTGAGCACATATGGGGTTTATTTGATTGCTGGCCGACCTTGACAAATTGTCTTATAACACAAATAAATTCATAACTCCATGAATACTTATCGAAATCGGATGATCTTTAGATTAATTCTACACTTCTCAATGAGAGGGATCCAAGAAAAATATCAGCTGCCATAAATAAGATGACCCACATGGAGTTTGACCCTAGTTGCCAATTTTAACAAGGAACCACTTCCCAGACATCATTCTGGATGATGGACTCGTATTCTTTTGTCATGACATCTTTCCAGACTTGTTCTTTTGCAGCTTATTCAAAGGGTGCATGGTTATGTCTGAATGATGTTGCTCATGGCAGCGACATAACTTTGAAATTGACTTGGCTTCTTACTTTCTTTGAATGTTCCTCTTGGGGCAACATGTTATTCATCATCTTGTAGCCATAGTGGTCTCTTTCTGGTAAGAGGATCATGTGGTGGAGGATCTAGAGGATCCATGGAACCCAATGGATTATCACCAAGCTCATTCTCAGGTTCTAGTTTAGACTCAAATGCAACCTCTTTTTCATTAACAACTTGTTTTTCAACAATGGTAGGAGGAGGAGAGTCTCTTGCTTTTCTAAGAGCTGCATCTTCATCAAATGTTACGTCTCTGCTAAACTCTATAGTTCTTTGACCAGGGACATTCTATAAGCTTTTGAATGTTCAAAATAACCAACAAACATACTTTTCTTACCTAAAGCTTCCAATATGTTCCTTTTCTCTTTTGGCACATGGAAGTATACAGGACAACCAAAGATTCTCAAATGACTCACCTCGGGCCTTTTACCAGTGAAGACTTCTTTAGGTGTCTTATTGTTTAAGGCCTTATGAGGAGTTCTATTTTGCACATAAACAATGGTATTTGTAGTTTCTCCCCACAGAAACTTTGGTAGCTTTTGATCATGCAACATGGCTCTGACTGCTTCCATAATGGTTCTATTCTTCCTCTTAGCCACACCATTTTGTTGTGGATTGTATGGCACAATGGTTTCTTTCTTTATTTCGATGTCTTTGCAAAGATCATTAAAATCATTGGAGGTGAAATCTCCCCCATTATCAGATCTGAAAGCTTTGATCAACTTTCTAGTTTGATTTTCAATCAGAGCCTTGAAATCTCTGAACATGTCAAATGCTTCCCTTCTTTTTTAAAAAGAATATCCATGTCTTGCGAGAAAAATCATTAACAAAAATCATGAAATACAAGTAGCCACCAAGAGAAGTAACATGCATAGGTCCACATAAATCAGAATGTATGAGCTAAAGTACCTGACTAGTTTTTGTTCTGCTTGAAGGGAATGGTCCCTTTATATGCTTTCCACTTGCACATACTGGGAAACTCCTTCATGATCCATTCTGATCTCAAACATTCTAGAAACCATCTTCCTTACATGAGGTAAGGCTTTGTAGTGTAGGTGAGCAAATCTTCTGTGCCATAGCTCACACTGAAGATCAATATCATGGACCAATGCATGAATGGGTTTACCATTGACTTTGTAAAGCCCTTCACATCTTGATCCAAGAGTGAAAGCTTCTCTCATACTTGAGTTCAAAGGCCAAATTAGAACATTTCCATTAATAAAAGCAACTTTCATTCCTTTATCTTCTAGCGCAGATATGAATACAAGATTCTTTTTCAAACCAGGTACATACAAAATTTCTTGCAGAAAATAGATTTGCCGTCATTTAACTGAAATGAAATTGAACCATAACCTTTAACTTGGTGAGTAGAATTATCTCCAAGGATAACATTTAAATTAGTCTCCCTCTCAACTAGATTAGAGAGTGTTTTTTTGTAATCAGTAAAATGTTTGGAAGCACCACTATCAACTAACCAACTATCAAATGAATCTGCAGAAGAAGAACTGGAAATAGTAGAAACAAGAAAATATTTTGATTGAGTTTCTGCTGCATTATTTCTATATCTTGGATTTCTTGTTTTCTTAGGATGCCCTTTTCTTTGATTTTCAAAAGAGTCTTTTCTATAATCAGATTTGTTTTTGAATCTAGGTGCTCTTCTTTTTTCTTTACAGTCACGAGCAAAGTGACCATGCTTTTGACAGTTAAAGCATCTAACTTTTGACATGTCTAGATTCCCTTTATTTGATTTGAAAACAAATTTCTTTTTATTACATTTCTTTCTCTTGTCATAGGCTAAAAAAGCAGTAGGTTCTCCTTTATGATGTGAAATTCTCCCTCTAGGGATCATTTTGGCCTCCTCTTGGATACATTTTCCCAGGAGCTCATCAAATGTGGAAATAGTGTTGATGTTGTTGATGGTGGTGATAAAAGTCTCCCAAACAGGAGAAAGGCCTCCAAGCGTAATCAACACCATTTCTTTGTTGAGTACAACTTCACCAACTGTTGATAGTTGATTCTTGATTTTAGTCATTCTCAGGAAGTATGCTTGAACCGTCTCTCCTCTATTCATCTTGATGTCTTTCAGCTGATTCTTCAAAGCAATAATCTGATTCAAGTTACTAATTGCAAACATACCAATTAGTTTGTCATACATTTCTTTAGCTTTTTTCAAACCAGAAACATAAGTAATGAGATGATCACTAAGAGAATCAAGGATAATTTTCCTAGCTTTGATTTCACCCTTTTTATGTTTGGATTTGACAACAACACTTGAATTCTTTGGTGGATCAACTTACGTGCCTTCAACATACTCCAAAATTTCATTTTATTCAAGAGTGGCATCTAACCTTGCTTTCCATGGACAAAAGTTTGAAACATCATTCAACTTCTCTTCTACCTTGAAGTAGGACGAAGTCATTTTGATAAAAAAACTTTGGCAGCAAGTGGGGTTTCTTCAGGTGATCTCTGGTCTCCTTTGTTGGAAATACTGAGAGGGGGTGAATCAATATTTCTTAGCAATTAACACTTTTTAATCTTTTTCAGAGCATTAGTTAATCTTCAGTTATTATTATTTTTCTTCTTCAGATGATCATAAACAATAATCAACAATAGACAACACCATACAACAATGCAGAAAGATAAAACAAAGGACACAGATTTTTAGGTGGAAAACCCCCTCCGGGTCAAAAACCACCGAATGCTTCTTTAGTAATTGTCTTCTCCCTGTTAAAAGAAAATTGATTACATCAAGATTTCAGCTACAATTGAGGGAGGCGTCAACCCCCTAATTCACAGGCTACAACCTGTAGGACGCTACTAGACCCTAATATCCTGTTGCAACTAGAAGGATGCCCCAATGCCCTGTAGATCAGACCACAACCTGATGAGTGCCCCAACACTCTGTTTACCAGCTGTTGTCGGAAAGGATGCTTTGCTGCCTTGTTAGTTTATTAGCCACAACTGAATGGATGCCACAACACCCTATGCAAGCCACAACTTGCCCTAGTACCACCCTGCCACCCTGAAGTGTTCTTAGGCCACAACCTGAAGGTGACTCCAATCACCCAGAAGAGTCGGTAGATCATGTTTCACAATTTTCACACTGGATCCCCCTATGCTCTGAATCAATAGAAGAAGGTTGTAATGAATATGTATATCCTGTCAAGTCTTGTTGCCCAAAACTATTCAACTAACCACTGCCAAGTCAACCCACTGAACAATCATTGCATATTGCTGAACACTGCTCATCACTGATCACTGTACATCATCGTCACTGCTCAAACTGACCATGTCATATCCACTGTCACTGCACTGCTCATGAATGAGTAATCGTCAAGAGCTCATAAGCAGACTGTCACATCACTGAACCACACACCCTGTAATGTGTCGAATCCAAATGTCTGATAATGGCATATACCAAGATGCCATAGGTCATCCCTATGACCCACTGTGAAAATTCCTGGTCCAAGGAACCCCTGCTGTAGCAAATTTGAATCTACTTCACCTACTTGTTTTTTTTTAAAATTACAGTCATCAAGTTATTCTTCTGAATACTGAAGCAAATTACCTCTGCATCCTACACTAATTAAATATTTGATCTCATGAAACAGAAAACAGAGCAAAGAACAAGATACATAGGACACACTTAATTTTGGACACAATAGTCCCTAAAAAAACCCAATGCGGGAAAACTAGTGCAGCAACTTTGAGGGTTTTTATTATTATGCAGGAGAAATGTTTGAATACAAATCGAGGATGCTCATCTAGCAATCCTTTACAGAGAAAAATACTCGTGGAAATCTGAGTGAGTTTTACCTTACTTCACTCGATAGAATTCCGGCTGATCCAGCACAAGACTAGCTAACCCTGGCTATTTCTGCGTCACCTCTTCTGCCCTCTACGTCAACTTTCCCGACAGGTCCGACAGTTCCCGGCAGTTCCAACTGTTCTCGATAGTTTCGGCTTCTTCCCTTTGCGTTAGCTATCCCAACTGTTACAGTAGTTCCAATTTCTGGGTGACAGGCAACTTTTTTGCTCTGCTGGCTCTCTCTGCCTCTCTGTCTGTATTCTCCGGAAAGTCCTTCTCCCAGATTCTCACTGCCCCTCTACTGCAGAATGATCACTTAATTCAAAATCCTTAGCAAACCCTGCCCTAGGAATCAAATTCTTGATCAATTCGTTCTCTCCGTGTGTGTTTCCAAATGAACCCCAAGCCTCCATTTTATACTTTTCCTGTTGAGTCTTCAACGACCGAGATTAAGTCTCTAATCAATGACTAAGATTAAAACATGACTTGATCCGCCTTCTAGATCATTCTCACCCATATTTTGATTAATACCCATTAATATTTTAATTTTCTTAAGTTTAGACTTAGGAACCCCATTAAAAATATTAATTATTTTAATAAAATAAAATCCGGATTGAATTTCACCAAATGGTTTTTGGGTTCTTTAGAATGCACGTGCCTTAGCCTCTCCACCAATTTTCAAGGCTAGAGCACTTCCGATGCTACCAAAAACTAACACTCCCTCTTAGTGAGGAAAGTGCTCTAACAACAATGCCCAACTGCACGCTGCTCTATTTCTGAAGTATCTCCCTTTCCGCACTATTGCTGCCACCAACACTGTGCTGCTTCTGCTACTGAACAGCGACCCATGACACTGCCACTGCATTGCTGCTTCTGTACTACAACTCCCTCTCAAACACTACATCTGCTATGTCGCTAGCGCTGCCACTGCTAACACTGCATTCGTACTACAACTCAGTTGTTGAGAGAAGCAACTGAAGAACATCCAAAATTAGTTGAATTTAATTGTGCTCAACATGAATGTTGGACTCTGACTGCTGCTGATTCTGACCCTCTGAATCTCCTGCACTGCTGCTGACTCGTGCACGGTGCCAACTTTACTGCTGCCAACCTTGCTTTGTGCTGATTAGTCTTTGGTCCCCAGTTACTGCATCTGTCCTCCAAACACTGCACTGCATCATATGACACTAAGTAATCTCGCTACTGCTAAATCTTGGGCTCTTGTAGGAAGGAATTGATCTAAGGGGTGGACTCCTCAAGGATCCTGCCCACATGTAGTCCTCTCGACTACAGCTTAGTATCACCCCATCTCCCTCTTGGAGATGCGTGGGTCCTCATGGCATACTCATCCTCGTCAATCTTTGCTGAAGTAGCCTTAGGATCATGTTTCTCATCCTTGTCCTTTTTCTTCAAAGGACACTGGGATGCATAGTGGCCCATCTCGCCACAACTGAAACATTTCACCTTCGAAATGTCCTTCTTTCACTTTCGCTTCAGCTTCTGCTGTCCCTTCGATGCTAGAGCTACTTTCTCCTCCTCCTCCTTCGTCTTTGTGCCACTCCCACTGCTGCCACTGAGGTTGACCTTCACTAGGTCCCTCCTTAACTCCTCTTGTTGAAGAGCCGCCCACATCTCCTCCCATGAAGGTAGTTTTTCTCTGCCCAATATGCTTTGGACGAAAACTTGCCATTCATCCGAGACTCCATTAAGGGCTATCTTCACCATTTCGGTTGGATGAGGAGTGTACCCCACTGTAGCAAGCTGGTCTCTAGTGTCCAGAAGACGCTGAAGATAGAGGTTCACCCCTTCTCCTTTCTGCATCAAAGTCTGTTGCAAATTTTGCTCCAAATACATCTTCCGTTGTTCGGAAGAGCCTTCATATAGAGAAGACAAGGCTTCTCACATCTCTCGGGCTATATCCTTGCTCTGCAAGTGTGAGACCACATGATCTCGAACTGCATTGGGAATCAACGTCTTTGCCTTCCCCTGCTTGGCCTTGTATTTCTTCTTCTGATCGTTGTCAGCAGGGACAACCACAACACTTTTGACTTAGGCCTCGAGATTGTATTCTTCTAGAACAACTAAGATTCTGGTCTTCCATATGACATAGTTGGAGGCTCTGTCCAACTTGTCTTGATCTCTGAGCCCATGCGATGCCATCTCACCCAACTACCGAACTGACGCCTCTAGTCACAGCTTAGCACAACTGCCCAACAAGTGAGAAATTCGAACTTTCTGGCGGAAAGTTTTCTAAGGAGAAAATTCCCCTACTATGTGTCTTCGTTCTTTTCCAGTGGATTTCTGCCCTGGCAGAAACTGTGCCCTTCTAGCACTGTGTTGAGGCTCTACGTCACTTCCTTTGCCTCTGCAAGCTCACGATTCAGAAATCGTACCTCTCTGTCAACTCACTCAGAGAGAGATTTCCTCGGATTAGCGTCCTGGCAAGGACTGCGCAATCCCTCCAAGGGGATTCGAACTGCTGCCAAGTGCAGCTTTCGGCCTCACTGTTCAGCACTGGATCTGCTCTTCCTGTTTCAAAATTAACGCTCTGATACCATGTGAAAATTCCTAGTCCAAGGAACACATACTGTAGCAAATCTAAATCTACTTCACCTACTTGTTTTTTTTAAATTACATTCATCAAGTTATTCTTCTGAATACTGAAGCAAATTACTTTTGTAGCCTACACTAATTAAATATTTGATCTCATGAAACAAAAAACCGAGCAAAAAACAAGATACATAGGACACAATAGTCCCCGAAAAAACCCAATGCGGGAAAACTGGTGCGACATCTCTGAGGGTTTTTATTATTATGCATGAGAAATATCTGAATACAAATCTAGGATGCTCATCTAGCAATCCTTTACAGAGAAAAATACTGGCGGAAAATTTGAGTGAGTTTTACCTCACTTCACCTGGCAGAATTCTGGCTAATTTAGCACAAGACTAGCTAACCTCGGCTATTTTTGCGTCACCTCTTCTGCCCTTTGCGTTAGCTTTTCCGGCAGTTCCGGTTGTTCTCGACAGTTCCAACTTATGCCCTCTACATCAAGTTCCGCGCTGTTCCGACAGTTCCCAACAGTTCTGGCTTCTGCGTGATAGGCAACTTTTTTGCTCTGCTGGCTCTCTGCGCCTCTCTGTTTGTATTCTCTGAAAAGTACTTCTCTCGGATTCTCACTGCCCCTCTGCTGCAGAATGATCACTTAATTCGAAATCCTTAGCAAACCCTGCTCTAGGAATCAAATTCTTGATTAGTTCGTTCTCTTTGTGCGTGTTTCCAAATGAACCCCAAGCCTCCATTTTATACTTTTCCTGTTGAGTTTTCAACAGTCGAGATTAAGTCTGTAATCAACGACTAAGATTAAAACATGACATAATCCGCCTTCTAGATCATTCTCACCCATATTTTGATTAATACCCATTAATATTTTAATTTTCCTAAGTTTAGACGTAGGAACCCCATTAAAAATATTAAGTATTTTAATAAGATATAATTTGGGTGGAATTTCACCAAACGGTTTCTGGATTCTTTAGAACTCATGTGTCTTAGCTTCTCCACCAATTTTCAAGGCTAGAGCACTTCCGATGCTACCAAAAACTAACACCCACTACCAATGTTCTCAAACTCTGCCCACGAAGAGCTACCAACATATGTCTTCCTATCGCTGATCACAAGTCACACACTACTATCCATTTTTCTCATCATTAAGATTCTGCTGCCTCTTACATCAGGAATCCACACTTCTCTTCCTCAGAAAACTTCGCTAACCTATCTTAGAAAGGTCGAGTAATTTCAGAGCTCAAGCATAGAAATATTCGTTGAGTTTATTTGATGATTTGAGGGATGAACTAGGTGCCTTTTTATAGGTTTTTAGTAAGACTAATTTGGGGCTTTTAATGTAATCGTTGGAGGAAATTGAGATAATTTAATTCTTTTATTAATAAATACTTATTAATTAAGTGACTTAAAATCTAAGGAAAGGATTGTTGCTTTTATGGTTAGGGAATTTGGCCTTTTAGGTGAGGGGCGATACTTTATGTGGATTGTTAACTTCTTCTAACATGGTTTCTTCATAGATCAAGGCAAGGAATCCTCTTACTAAATTTGGATGCCCACAACTAATGAAAATATGCCAAGTCACCATCTCTTGGGGTTTTAGCCCAAAGATTGGGGTTACTGACTTCAAAGACGAATATCTCTCAAACTAGGAGGCCTCTCGGGGCATACCACATATTAACAGAAACATCTTTTCAAGGAGAATCTACTGACATAGATCTCCGACCCAAACTCAATGATTTGACCTACCAAAAACCCTCGAAATGGGGCACATCTTCAGTCCAAGGAACCCAAACCCTAGGACTTGGGGTTTTCACCATCCAACAATTTAACTGCTATCTTGATGTAATCCGACAATTACTAAGAAGCATTCTTTAACCATTTGACATCAATGACAGGTATTTTTGGTCAAAGTCAAACCCGGTCAACTCCATGGGTTGACATCAATGACAACACCATCCAACATCCTTAGACTTGTCTTCACCAAGGCTCTGATATCATGTTAAAATCTGAAAGTTCTATGCAGAAATTAAAAAAATTATTTGCAAAAACTTGGAAGTCCTATGCAGAAAACTGAATGTACTTTGCAAAAAATTGAATGGAACTGAATGTACTTTGCAGAAAACTGAATTTACTTTGCAGAAAACTGAATTTTCTATGTTGTTACAATTACTTAGAATGCAAATTTCTTCTTCAAAACTTTTCAGATCAACAATTGTAGATAGAACATAAATTTAAGGATCATATGAAGACAACCAAACACAAATATAAGACAGAGAGTTAGGTCCAATGACTAGGGAAAAACCCACAAGGGGAAAACCCAAATGATTCTTCTTCTATTAGATTTCTTCAATTGTTCAGCAGAGTACAAAGAGAGAGAGAGAATGAGAATGAATAAAGTCACCAATGTCTGATCAACTTGTAGCTGAAGTGCTCTTGCTCTTTGCTTGAAGATCTCCTTCTCTTGATCAGATCTTGTCCTTCACACTTGCTCTAGCTCTTCTCTTGCTCTTACTCTTCACTTGCTCTCACACTTCTCTTGCACATGTTGATTTGGGGTAGCATTGAATGTGCTTTAGCCATGAAAATTGGTGGAGGGGCTAAAGCACATGAGATCTCCAAGACCCAGAAATGGTTTGGGAAAATTCTATCCATGAAGGAGATATTAAAATAACTAATATTTTTAATGGGTTCTTAAGTCTAAACTTAGGAAAATAAAAATATTAATGGGTATTAATATAAAATTGGGTTAGAAGGTTCTAAATGACATGGATCAAGCCAAATCTAATCTTAGCCATTGATTAGAGATGTAATCTCGGCCGTTGAAGACTCAACAGAAAAAGTATAAGAGGAGGCTTGAGGGTCAGTTGGAGATACACTAGAGTGATCAATTAGTTCGATTTTCTAGAGCGGGGTTTGCTAAGAGAAATCGAACCAGTGATTAGAGTTGCAGCGAGGGGCAGTGAGTACGAGGCAGAGAGGCAAAGATAGTGCTAGAAGACCAGCGCAGAAGCAGAGAGGCAGACGCAGAGCCAGAGGGAGCCACATAGAGGCCAACAGTGACTGCGTAGAGGCCAGAAGGGGCAGCGATCTCCATGGTTTTCCGGATTTCAATACACCAGCCAAGCAAAGAAGCACATGGGCAGATGGGCATTGATCTCCTCATGGATCTCCTCCTATTTGCGCAACCCAAATCATTAAGGAAATCGCCCAGTGGCGCAGTCAAAGAAGCAGGTCAACACGTGGATAAATAGAGCAACAAGAGTTCAAATAAATCACGACTCTCCAATTTGCTTTCCAAATAGCAAATTGTCGAGAAATGTTAAATTCTCTATTATAAGATTAGCATTTAGATTATGATTGTTTTAAGTTTTTAAGGCATGAAAGTCTCAATTTGTTGAGCACGAATGCTATATATATAACTCTGTAAATAGAAAGCGACATGCAGACATATATGTAATCTTTAATTGACAGTTTGAAGTTTCATAACTCTGTTCCTTTTTAATTGAAGAAGCATTCTCATTGATATCATGCGCAGTTAGCTGTTGAATTAAAATCGTAAAACTTGTTGTTTTGTGGAGGGCCCCTGCAGACAGTTGAGGTTCATTCTTTTATCATTCAGTTCAGTTCATTTTGTTTTTGTTATTTCCAGAATTGCATTATCGCAACTTTCATTTCTTTGTAATTAGTTGTTTACAATCTTTCATTCACTGTTTGTCAATTTCACATCATTTGTATGTTTTCTAAAATAGGACTATGTATATAATTCTCCTTTCCATAGCAACTATGTTTGTCTAGATCACATTATTTCTGCTTTTGTTTTTATTATTTCAAGTAAGATTGTTAATTGCAGTGCGTAGATCTTAACATAGATTGCTTTATAAATTTTATTCTTGAATAGAAGTGATTCTTTGTAGAGTAGAAATAATTGTCTTTCTAGAACATAAGTAGTTTAGGTAGTTCTGTTTTTATCACCTTGCATAGTAACTCTTTTGAAACTAACAATAGTCAGTTAAATAGGATCATGATAGCTATTCTTACTTTCCTTTTTTTGTAAGAGTTGATTGTAGGAATTTAATTGTAAATATTTAGTTTTCATTAGGAACATAGGAATAAAGAAAATCCTTAAAACAAACATGATCATCATCTTAATAAACTCAAAAAGGCTTCTAGCATATATAGTGCACTTGCACTTCACAAGTTTACAAACTCCGGTCGATAATTTATGTAAGCAATTTAAGAACATTGAATTGACTAAATTGTTGTTGTGATGAGTACTTGGTGTGGCTAGATAGCTCAATGAAGGGTTTGTTAAGCTTAATCTGCAGGATGAAGAAGTCAAAGGAAACCAAGCTTGATGAGATTGCAAATGGACTTGACAATTTCCTACAACACTCTGCAATTTCTTCCTTAATTAAGAGATAAGTACTTCACAATGCACATCTTTCACCCTCAATTAATGTTATTTTTTCGTGGTGAGCCTCTTGTCTTTGTATTTTTTGCTTGGTCATAATTATTTCTTCCATGGCCTCCAAAATGAGGTTTGTAGGTACATCGTGAAGACTGCCAAGGCAATGATTCTGGCAGTGGATGGCAACATCAGGGAAAACAAAACAAGACTTGTGACAAGAGGGTTCTTCTAGTAAGAGGGAGCAACAGTGGCAAAAGGATTTACTCATGTGTAAGAGGGAGCAACAGTGGCAGAAGGACCTGCTCAAGACAAAGGGAGCAATAGTGGCAGGAGGATTTGCTTATGTGACAAAGGGTGCAGCCATATATACGACTGGAAGACCTGCTTCAGAAACTAAGACATGGTTGGGTCACTTCATTTGAGACATGATACAGGGAGAAGCAATAGAGCACCAATACATATGCACAAATGAGTAGATTGTGGACAGAGACGAGCTTAGTATGATGCTGAATGTCTCCCTCATTTTAAGGAAATGGTGAGGTCTTTGCAAGATTGGACAGACCATCTCCTGAAGCTATAAAGGAATTTGGTGTTGATTATTGGTAGCATCGGATGTGCTCTAGCCATGAAAATTGGTGGAGAGGCTAAGGCACATAAGATCTCCAAGACCTAGAAATCATTTAGGGAAATTCCACTGGGATTGAGAGATATAAAAATAATTAATATTTTTAATGAGGTTCCTAAGTCTAAACTTAGGAAAATTAAAATATTAATGTGTATTAATATAATATGGGTGAGAAAGTTCTAAATAATGAGGATCAAGCCAAATCTAATCTTAGCCGTTGATTAGGGACTTAATCTCGGCCGTTGAATCGTCAACAGGGAAAGTATAAGAGGAGGCTTGAGGGTCAATTGGAGACACACCAAGTTGATTAGTCAATTCGATTTTCTGGGGCAGGGTTTGCTGAGAAATCGAGTTAGTGATCTGTTGCAGCGAGGGGCAGTTCAACAGAAGGCCGAGAATACATAGCAGAGAGGCAGAGATAGTGTCAGAGAGACAGTGCAGAGGCAGCCTGGGCTGACGCAGAGACAGCTAGAGCTGACGCAGAGGCTTGGAGGGCTAGCGCTGAGGACGCAGGAGGCCGAGAAGCTGACATAGGTAGATGCAAAGGCTAGCAGAGCTGACGCTGGGCAGAAAGAGCTGTGCTGGGGTGTTTTCATGGGGCAGACTGAGAGCTGAGAGGTAGACGCAGAGCCGTAGAGGGTGACGCAGTTCTAGAGAGAAGCTTGGAGAAACTTTAGATGTCTAGCTGAGGAACAATCGAAGTCACTGTGGGAATCATCATCGGTTGCTGATTAGCCGGAATATCTGTCTTTGGAGAAAGGTACTTTTGCCAAGGAAAATCTCTAAAGGGTGAGCCATTTCTGGCACCTTGGTTGTATTCAAAAAACTGCATAATAATAAAACCCTCATATTTGCTGCACCGGTTTTCCCGCATTAGGTTTTTCTGGGGACGATTATCCAAAAATAATGGTGTCCCTTGTGTTGTCTCAGCTCATTTCAATTGCTGATCTGTATATGTGTGAAGGCTGTATTTGTGTTTATTTCGGTATTTATATTAATAAATAACTTGTTAATGGAAAGAACAAGTAGGAGATAATAAAACAAATAACGTAGTAGGGATTTCTGATGTGTCAGACTTAGAAATTTCCACATTTGGTTGGGTCATAAAGGACTTTGACTAGGGGAGATGAATACATTCACCTTTGAAGCTAGAAGGACGACTAGGTCGTAAAGGACTTTGACTAGAAAGGTGAATGGCCCAAGGCAATTACAAGGGCAATTATATGATACATTCACCTTTGAAGCCAAAAGGACTTGGTTGGGTTAACAGAAGGAGATAGATGTAATTCACCTTTGAAGCTAGAAGGACTTGGTTAGGTCATAAGGACCTTGACCAGAAAGGTGAATGGTCTAAAGGGAAATTCTCTCCCGAGAAGCTAGAAGAACTTGGATGCCAAAAGGAATTGGCTAGGTCATGACTAGAAGAGATTGACACATTTGTCTAAGGATCCATAAAGGACTTTGGCCAAAGGCCATGGATGCTTTACATATGAGAGAGTTACATTGCCAACTCCAGGATGGAGTTTTCTATAGACATGTATCTACATGGCAAGCTCAAAAACTCTTATCAAGGAAGGAGAAATTTCAACTAAAGGAGAATTTGTTGCAACCAGGGAGAATACCTCCCTCGCTAAGAGGGAGTGTTGATTTTTGTGTAGGATTGAAATGTATTCCCGCATGCCTAGAGGCCTCCTAAGTCGACCTAGAAAAATTATGGAAAATAAAATAAAATAAATTTTATTTTTGGGTTTCATGTAGGCTCAAAAGGGACAACCTGACCCCACCGTGAAAGGGTGTGTCTCTTGGGGTAAATGCACCTATTCGACTTGTATATATACACATGATGTGACACTTCATTTGACTCACTCACTCATCATCTCTCTTATATAGAAGACACTCATGGGAGTAGAAAAAGGATGAAATGGCTAAAGTTTGGACTTGTTTTTTAGCACATATTTCTAGACATTTTATTGTAAACTTTGCTAAAGAAATAAGTTCCCTTAGAAGAAGAGTTGTTGGGTTTTCTCCCAAGTTTGGGTTTCCTAGGGAAAATTTGTTGTCTCTATTGTGCATGGCTATCTCTTTATAATCTTATTTGTTTTTACTGTTTTCGCTACATTACTGTTGAGATTTTCAGTGTATAATTGCTTAATGATCAATGGCATAAGAAGAATTAATTAAAGATCTTTAGAAGTAATTATCAGATTAGAAAACTGGTTTCCACTGTGTTTACTGTAGAAAAATTAATAGCCATAACCAATAAAGTCAATCAAAACCACCATTTGCAGTGCCTATGTGGAGTGTATCATTGCATGATATACATACCAAATAGAGGCTTAGGTTTGGCATAGTAGCCTCGTCATGCAAACTTCGACTTCTGTCATATGAACTCGAGGTTTTGAATTGAAGAATTAGAGGTTAATCAAACTTTGCGATGAGACAGACCACCAAACTCGAACCTTTTAAATTGTCACGGGAACTAAGCAAACTAGGACACATTGGGCATGATCACTTGGATACAAGCAGAACCAAAGCACAACAGAACATACCCTTTCCCAATAATGTCATAAAACAATCTCAAACCAAAATGCTTCTCGTGGTAGAACTAGAACCATGTTGTTTCACCTCCATTCATGACCAAGAAAAAATCTAAGTGCTTATTCACAAAACTTGTCCAGACTTAAGTGTAACCAAAATTCGAACTGTTTACCATCACCTTAGCCCTTTAATGAAACAAATATAGTTGCTCAGAACTCAGACTTCCATAATCTTTGAACATGAGACAAAATTAGTGAAAAATGAGCAAGCTCATAATGAGTTGATTGTTGCAATCAAATCCCTGTGCTTTGAGTCCAAGGGCTATGCATATATATACTGCCCGTGAGGTCTCGGGGCCGACTTGCTTATTTGAGATTGGGGCCGACTTATGTCACAAAATAGAAAGGAATGTCTCCCACGAATTCAATTTTAGCTAGAGCTGATCTGAACTTTCCCTCATAAAATAATTTTAATGTTTACTTTGAATTTTGGGGCCAACTTTACAAGAAAGAATTTTCCATAAATATGCATTCGACTCACCCTTTTACTAGGCCAACCTATGTGTGGGCTTAGAGCTGGAACTTCCATTTTTTAACCTTTAATTTGGACATTAATATTTCACATGGATTGATTGAATGACCCATGGATTGGGGCACACCATCTTAAAATGAGCATATCTTCTCAATTGAGAGGAACCACATGGCGTGCCACTTATAGTTGGAAACAACTTGATGATGACTTCATGATGGTGATAGTCTAGCATATAATTTCTCATTCATTTGCGTTAACAAGAGCGGGGAAAGTGGGGCTTCATGGCTTTGGACCTTGGACTTTCTTTCCTCTCTTTCGGGGCTTCTTGTCCATTTGTGCTTCCATTTATTGTAATCCATTTACGTATGTTAAAGGCATTCAAGTTAAAACATTCATGTTAGGACTTTCCTTCTTTCCTTCATTGCTTCCAAGGAGGATGCACTCTTTATGCTGATCACTAATGGCTGCCTTTAACATCAGTAACAACAACATTCAACAAATGTATAAGGTAAAGTGAATGATTTGTTGAGAAATCAATGTAGATGTAGATTAGGGTTGATTCTTCTTACTTGGTAATTACTTGTGAGTATTAGTTGGCCTTTTATTACTTTCTTATGGCTTCTTCATCAAGAAATTTCCAAAACATAAAATACATGGAGATAACAAGAACACAAGGAACACAAGATATAGTCTCCACGCTAGGGCAAAACCCAGAAAAATTCTCTTCTTATAGAATTAGATCAAAGTGAGATATCCAAGACCCAAAGACCAAGACCAAGACCTCCCTAAGCACCAAGTCAGCCCTTTTGCCAAGCCTTCCTTTAGCAAGTCAAAGTTAATCAAATCCGCTCCAGCTTAAGATTTCAGCCCTGCATTTCAAATTTTCGGCCCCTGCAACTCAGGTCTGAAATTCGGCCCTCCAATTTTTTGACCTGCTATTTGTACAATTGCCACAAAACTCACAAGTGTTGACAAGGTCAAGACAAAAATCAGATTTTACCTACCTTCTTTGGTTTGATCCTTCTTCCTTAGCCTTCACACTTCTTTTTTGTCTCTCTTGCTTGGAGATAGAACTTGTTGAGTGTGTGTGCTAACGAGGACGAAGTCTCCTCCTATATATACCCTTTTCATGTGGTCAAATAGGCCTCTCTAGGACAACTTCTTCTGGAAGGGCCAACTTGGTCTTGGGGATCACAATGACTCTTCTAGACTCAAAAATAATATTTTCTTTTGATTACAAATTGCCCAAAAGGGACTTTGACTCATGACAAAATTTCTTATAGACTCAAGAAACCCTAGAAGCATGAAGAACATGCTTATCTAGAATAATAATAATAATTTTTTCTTTTTCTTCTTTTGCTTTTTACAAGAAATATACATTGATATAAGTACAAAGATAATTATGAAGACTGAACCTAGTTACAAATTTCAACACTCCCTCTTAACTAGGGAGGTATTCATAATTCTATAACAAGGTACAAGGATACTCAAATTGAAATATTCTCATAAGAAGAGTCAGATTGATAAGCCATCTTTAATATTATGACCAACATTGTCAACATAGCAATATAGCAAGGCCTTGACTAACAAGCTCTATCTCTCCACTAGATTAGAGCACAATGCTGGGGAGACATGACTATAGACACCATCATCATGGCCTCACAAGGCACATACCCCATCCGGATGTTCACCAGGTATGTCCTTAGGACTATTCTTATCTTGGATTTCCAATCCTCAAAGAATATCGGTCCTCTTCGACTACTCTTGTCTTGGATGCCCTACCACATCCTCAAAGAGCATCGATTACAAATGCTTATCCAATCCTCCATTCTTCCTACCAGTGCCTTCACTAAGACTTACAACTATTAGTCTTGGTCTAGTGCATGACACATGGAGAATATGGTGTCCTTCATCACTCCCTCTCAATCAGAGAGGAGATGTCTACAAGTCCAAGTTTGTTTCTTAAGTACTCTAGCTTCTTATTTGGAAGAGACTTCGTCAATATATCTGCTACTTGTTCGTCTGTGGAGATGTACTGCAACTTCACGACCCCATCCTGAACCAAACTTTGAATAAAGTGATACTTATTGTTGATATGCTTCGTCCTGGCATGAAACACTGGGTCCTCTGTCAATCTTATACAACTCTGATTGTCACATTGTATGATGGTAGGGTCCAACGGTCCTTCAAACAAATCTGATAGCAGCTTCCTAAGCCAAACAACTTCTCTACTAACTTCACTTGCTGCAATATACTCTGCTTCAACACTACTTAATGCAACTGAATCTTGCTTCTTGCTCATCCAAGATACCATAGAAGATCCCAAGCTAAAACATCCACCAGTAGTGCTCCTTCCATTTGTTTCACTGCCTCCCCAATCTGAATCTGTATAGCCCAATAACTGTATCTCATTACCTGCATATTTCAGGTAGTGATGTATGGTCCCACGAAGATATCTCAAAATATTTTTTGCTGCTATCCAATGATCATGCCTTGGCTCCATTTGAAATTGACTAAGAACATTTACTGCATAGCATATATTAGTCGGATGTTCACGAGATACATTAAGGAGCCAATCATTTGTCGGTAGCATGTAGGATCAACAAGGCTTGATTCTGAACTTTTGAACTTCTTCAAATTGGTAATCATCGGGGTTGTCATTGGTTTGTTGTCCATCATGCCAAACTTCTGCAATATCTTGATCACATATTTCCCTTGACCAAGATAGATCTCACCTGGTTTTTGCCATACCTCCAATCCCAAGTAGTAGTGCATAAGCCCAAGATCCTTCATGTCAAATTCGACTGCCAACTGCTTCTTGCATTCTTGAATACGATGCTCTACACCTGTAACAAGTAAGTCATCCACATATAATAGTATAATCACAGGTTCATTTTTAACCACTTTGATGTAGAGATTAGGGTCTGCAGAACTTTTGATGAAACCAAGTCTTAGAAGATATGCATCCATCCTTGCCTACCATGCTCTAGGGGCTTGCTTTAAGCCATATAGAGCCTTCTTTAATATGCAGACATGTGTCTCCTTATTATGAACTTCAAATCCCCCAGGATGCTCAATGTAAACTTCCTCATCAATTGTCCCATTTAGAAAAGGTGTTTTAACATCCATTTGATGAATAGTAGTAGCAACTAAAGAGATAAGTGACTTGATCGCAGTGAAGCACGACCCTTATAATACCCTTCAAGACTTGCGGGTCTTGACGAGTCATATGCCGAAACCCTTACCCGCACTGACTTGCATAAGACTCGCGTTGACTCGTTGACTTGCATATGACTCGTATCAAACTCGTATAAGACCCATCCCTGACAACAAATTTTGATTTTTTTATTATTATTTATTTCTGTATTTTGCCGAGTTTATACAAATCTTATATGGGTCATACCCGATTCTTATATGAGTCGCCGAGTCAATAGTGAGATGAGTCTTATATGAGTACAAGTTGTGCAACATCGCCTAATGGTAGTATACCTAGCTGTTGGAGCAAATGTTTCTTCATAATCAATTCCTTCCTTTTGTGAAAAGCCTCTTGCCACAAATCTTGCTTTATACTTGTCAATGCTTCCATCAACTACATGCTTGATTTTGTATATCCATTTGGAAGTGACAACAGATTTGTCCTTAGGTCTAGGAACAATTTCCCAGACATCATTTTTCATTATAGACTGGTACTCTTCCTGCATTGCATTCCTCCATTCTTGATGTTTGGCTGCCTTCTCATATGTGGTAGGTTCTGCTTCAATAAGTTTTGTTATGTAAGTTGCATATCCTGAATATCTTTTAGGCTTCTTGCTTTCTCTGAAACTTCCTTTTGCTGCTGCATGTCCTTCAACTTCTTGTAGAGTTGTCCTCAACCAAGCTGGCCTCTTATGAGTCTTTGGAATGATGATCTGCTGCATAGGTTCACTTGGTCCTTCAACTTCTTCAAGATTAGTAGTAGGTTCTTGAGGATTTTCATCCCTTGAGATTTCTTCAAAAACGTGTCCTTCTTCATTAGAATCAATAGGAATGTCCTTGGACTTCTTGTATGCAATGCTTTCATCAAAGATAACATCTCTACTTACTTCAATTCTTTGATCTTCCTTGATGTAGATTCTATAAGCTTTTGATGAAGAACTATAACCAACAAAGATGCCTTTCATACCTGCAGGATCCAATTTCTTCCTTTTGTCCTTGGGAATGTGAATGTATACGAGACATCAAATATTTGAAGATGATCAACACTTGGTTTCTTTCTTGTGAAAGCTTCTTCTGGTGTCATGTCATTAAGAATTATATGAGGGCTTCGATTTTGTATATATATGGCTGTTACAACTGCTTCTCCCCATAAGGATTGAACAATTTCAACCCCCCCTTCGGTTATTAGTTTTCCTTATCAGTCCATGCATTTAGTTTTAAATCCAAGAATGATAAAAATTCTAAAATCTGGAAATGACAATATTTTCTGAAAACACAAATTTTGAGATTTCACAACTGCTGAAATTGCAGAAATAAAACACAGCAAAATTATGACAGCCACACAGAAAATAACACAGTGATTTTTGGTCAATGTGACCTTGGAAAACCCCCCTACAACTCTTGGGGAAAACCAATTTGAGAGCTCTTGTTTATTTTTGAAAATGCTTTTATAGAGAAACTGAAATACATAGTAAAAATTCCAACAACCACAAATTACAACTTATCTTGATTTCCGTGCTTGAACTCCGCCTCGAAAATTGTGCCAATCAGCAAGCTGCCAAAACAGAAAATTTTCCAGCACTAAAACAACATTAAATGCTGTACGACCAGCGTCGAAAATCGTGCTTGGAACCTGCTGTACAGATCATATGGATTTCAACAGTATGAATGCCTTGAAAATCATGCCCAAAACCTGCCTCGAAATTTGTGCCCTTGCTACTGTCCTTCTTCCTCGATTTCTGTGCCTTTTTTTTCCTGCTGTATGGTTTTGCTTTGGGATGCATGCCAATAAATGATGTTGCTCAGATTTGCTAAAAAGTCTTCTCGCTGCTCTCCTTCACTTCCTCATTGCTCGGAAATTTTCTCCTTATTCTCTCTTCTCTTTCTCTCAAATGCTCATGAAAGAATGAATTGATCTTTTTCTCTTCTGTTCTTCTTTTACTCTCTAAATGACCTTTTGGGTTACCTTAAGATCTAATCACTGAGATTCATTTAGATCTAGGGATGAGAATAAATGTGCATTTGATTCTCACTTTCAATTTTTTAACTCACGCACTTAAATAAAGACCCACTTAGCCTTTTATTTCCATAGTCATTTTTTCACTTTCTAATTCTTCATTGACTTTAATAAAGTCACCTTTAAATTAGAATGTAACTTTACCACTTGTAAAGTCACTTTTAAATGAAATTGACTTTACCACTTATAAAGTCACTTCAGGAGGAAAGTACAAATAAATTTGGACACTTTTCCCTAGGCCAAAGATCAAAGCCTTAGGGAACCACTTATCCTTTGGTACCCAAATTTTAACACTCCTTCTTACCTCACCACTCCCATCTTGTCTCTGAAGTAGACATGCTTGCCCCGTGGTAAGGCTTTAGTGAAAATGTCTGCTACCTGCTCATTTGTAGAATTATACTCTAGCTTGACAGCTCCCTTTTGGACATAGTCTCTAATGAAGTGATGCTTGATCTCAATATGCTTTGACCTGTCATGAAATACTGGATTTTTCGTGAGTTTTATGCAAAGTCTCTAATGAAGTGATGCTTGATCTCAATATGCGTTGACCTGTCATGAAAAACTGGATTCTTCGTGAGTTTTATGCAACTCTGATTATCATAGTAAATTACTAAAGGTCTCAATGCCTGACCAAATAGACCAAACAACATCTTGCGAAGCCATATGGCCTCACAACTAGCCAAACTAGCAGCCGTATATTTTGCCTCAGTTGAGCTCATTGCAACTGACTGTTGTTTCCGGCTGATCCATGACACAACTGCCGAACCCAACCCAAAACAACACCCGAAAGTACTCTTCCTATCTGAAGCACAATCTGCCCAATCGGAATCCATATACCCTGCCAGTCTCACTCCATCACCTTGTCTATAATCCAGACCAAAATCCACAGTCCCCTGCAAGTAACGAAGAATGTGTTATGCAACCACCTAGTGCACTCTCCCGGGCTCACACATGAGCTTACTCATAGTGTTAACGGCAAAACATATATCACTTACTCGGAATCAGAAGCGTGAAGCTTCTTCTAGTTAGTGATTATAGGTGTAGACATGGGTTTGCAGTCCTCCATGTGAAATCTGCTAAGAATATCCACAATGTACTTCCTTTGTTCTAGGAAGAAATGCCCCTCCTCTTGCCACACCTCCAATCCCAGAAAATAATGCATCAAGCCAATATCCTTCATCTCAAACTCTGAAGCAAGATCTCTCTTGCAACTCTCAATGAGTCTTTCTGCACCGATGATGATCAAGTCATCAACATACAACACTAGAATGAGAGGCTCCTCACCCACCACAATGAAGTATAGGTTCGGATCAGCCTCACTCTTTGTGAAACCCAACTGCTGCAAGTATGTATCAATCCTCGAGTACCAAGCTCTAGGAGCTTGCTTCAGGCCATAGAGTGCCTTTTTCAATCTGCATACATGGGACTCCTTCCCATGCACCTCAAAGCCCTGCGGCTGCTCAATATAAACCTCCTCCTGAATGAAGCCATTGAGAAATGCGGTCTTCACATCCATCTGGTGGATCTTCCAACCCATCTTTGCTGCAATCGATATAATGGAGCGAATAGATGTATACCGAGCTACGGGAGTGAAGGTCTCCTCATAGTCAACTCCCTCTACCTGTGAGAACCCTCTCGCCACAAATCGAGCCTTGAACTTCTCGATGCTGCCATCTGCAACATGCTTTATCTTGTAGAGCCATCTGGAAGTAACAACTGATTTACCTTCAGGCCTCGGCACTACCTCCCAAACATCATTCTTCATAATAGAAGAATACTCCTCCATCATTGCTTCTCTCCAGACGTGCTGGCTGGCTGCCTCCTCATAACTAGAAGGCTCAAAGTCAACAATGCTTGTTACCAATGCCATGTAACTACAGAAACACTCAAGTGGTTTACTCTCTCTAACCTGTCTCTTTGGCCCAACAACTAATGTGGTCTCGTGCAAGGTATCTTGAAGCCACTTGGGCTTCCTCTTCCCTGAGCATACTTCTCCCACCGAAGTGAAAGAATCCTCATCATCATTAGAAGCCTGAACTCTTGAAGGCCTGCCAACTGACCTCATGCTTGAATCTGTGCTTGTAGATGCTGAAGTACCGTACGAAATGTCCATTAGTGGACTACCCTGTGAACTACTCCGTGGACTGCCGTGCATGGTGCCCGAAGAACCACCCACCTGACTTTGAGAGCCACTACTCACTGATGGACCTGACATTATAATCGATGTACCTCCTGTTCCCTGATCACTGGATCCCTATGACTGACTCAGCTGCTCCTGAGGGTCTGGTGACTCTGGATACTCTAACTCCTGTGACCTCTTGAAAGCTCTCTCCTCCTCGAAATTCACATCTCGCCTGACAACCACTTTCCTTTGCGCAGGAATATGAATCCGATAAGCTTTCGAGGTCTCGCTATAACCCACAAAGATGCCCTTGTCTGTAGTGGGCTCGAGCTTGATCTTGTTCTCCTTGGGGACGTAGGAATATGTAAGGCACCCAAAGATACGAAAGTGCCCAACATCAGCCTTCTTCCTAGAAAAAGCCTCCTCCGGAGTCACATTCCCCAAATGTGGACTCATGTTCTGCAAGTACACAGCAGTGTTGCAGGCATCTGCCCACAAAAATAAAGGTAACCCCTGATCATGAAGCATGGATTTGGCAGTCCCTACAATGGATATGTTCTTCCTCTCCGCAACCCCATTCCGCTAGGGGTTGTAAGGAACTGTGAACTCCCTCCTAATGCCTGCCTCAGCACAAAAATCAACAAACTCACCAAGGGTATACTCCCCTCCATTGTCTGACCTGAGGACCTTGATTTTCCTACCTGTCTGGCTCTCCACAAGAGCTTTGAACTCTTGAAACCGCTTGAAGACCTCACTCTTGGTCTTCAAGAAATAAATCCAAGTCTTCCTCGAGTGATCATCAATGAATAAAACATAGTACTCATAGCCAATCAAGGATACATGAGACATCCAACCACTCACATCAGTATGAATCAAGTCAAGGATCCCGGTCGCTTTGCTGTCACTGCTGAGAAAAGGGGATTTGGCAAACTTCCCCATAGCACATCCTCTGCATACATCAAGGTGATCAAAACTGAAATCTGGCACACTAGTGTTGATCTCCTGCAATGTACTCAAGGTCCCAAGATACATGTGCCCCATCCTGTGGTGCGAAATCTCACACAACTTTGAATTGTTGGATCTACTGTCGGTCCTGTCTTGGGTGCTGCTACTCAATGCCATCAGGGGCTGGAATGAGAACTTGTACACCTTGGCATGGCGCACACCAATCACTCTAGCTGAAGAAGCTGGAGTTCCCCTAGGATATATAAGCACATGCCCTCTCCTAAACAACACATCATACCCTCTGTCCTCAAGTGCTGAGACGAATATTAGGTTCTTCTTCATTCCAGGCACATATAGAACATCTGACACTTTCAAGGGAGGTTTGGGTCCCCTATCAAATGTCAATGTCCCCACACCGACTGCTCTAACCATGCTGTCATCACCAAGTACTACCTCCATATCAGTATCATCCTCTGAAAGCTCTGAGAAGTACTCTCTAACTCCTGTCATGTGGCGGGAAGCGCCACTGTCAACATACCAAATGCTAGAAGATGCTCTGCTAGTAGTGGAGAGTGCACACTCCCTCTGAACCTGTATGGCAGGTGATCCTGCACTAGTGGCCTCACAAGCTATGAACCCAAACTCCCGATCAAAGCTCTCTGAGAAGCTCTCTATCTCTGCAGAAGCTGCCATGGGTTTGTCTCTCCCTTTCTTGTTCTTCTTCTCCGGACACACAACAACATAGTGTCCCAACTTTTGACAATTCCAAATTTTGACTTTGGAGTAGTCCTTCTCCTTGTTTTGCTGCTTGCCTTTACCTTTGCCTTTGCCTCCACTGTTGGAAGCTTACTTCTTTGCTCTGCCCTTCTTGCCTCTTGCTAACAATGCCACATTGTCATCCTCCTCCACCTGTTTGGTTGCCCCAAGATGGTTCTTTCTGATCTCATTCTGAATGCAATCATCCCACAACCTCTCCCATCCGGGAAGGTTTTCCCGTGCAACAATGCCATCCACAAAATTCTCCCAAGTCTTGGGAAGACCATTCAAAGCAATCCTCACCAACTCAGTGGGTGCAATGATCTCACCTACAGCTGCCAACTCATCTCTCACTGAAGTGATCTTTGTGAGGTATGCTATAGCACTGTCAGTCTTAGCCATTTTAATGGCCTTCAGTTTCTCCTTTAGGACCATTTTTCTGTTTTCATTTGAGCTTTGGTAACGACTAGTCAAGGCTGTCCACATCTCATGTTTATAAGTCTTTCCTCTCACGTGGGGAATGATATGATCTTTGACTCCTTCCAGAATCAATCTTTTTGCCTTAGCATTATTTTTGTTAAACTCTGCCAACTGTACAGGGTCAATAGGTATTGCTACTGGGTTCTGTGTGGTATTTACCATAATGCCCCAGTGTTCTGCTTCCTCAAAGATGCTCTGGATTCTCTCTTTCCATGCACTGTAGTTGTTCTGCCCATCCAACTTGTCTTCAACTCTCAAACCCAAAGACATGTTTCACTGTCCCACCAAACTGAAATTTTCAAATTTGTGGTAAAGGTTTCTGTTTTCTGTGTAAAAATCAACTTGCTATAATTTTCACTTTATTGTCCCAAATTGCACTTTTCAGCGAACCAAGCTCCGATACCATAAAGAATTTCAACCCCCACTCCGGTTATCAGTTTTCCTTATCACTTCATGCATTTAGTTTTAAATCCAAGCATGATAAAAATTCTAAAATCTGGAAATGACAATATTTTCTGAAAACACAAATTTAGAGATTTCACAACTGCTGAAATTGCAGAAATAAAACACAGCAAAATTATGACAGCCACACAGAAAATAACACAGTGATTTTTGGTCAATGTGACCCTGGAAAAACCCCCCTACAACTCTTGGGGAAAACCAGTTTGATAGCTCTTTTTTATTTCTGAAAATGCTTTTACAGAGAAACTGAAATACACAGTAAAAATTCCAGCAACCACAAATTACAACTTATCTCGATATTTGTGCTTGAACTCTGCCTCAAAAATTCTACCAATCAACGAGCTACTAAAACATAATTTTTTTCAACAATAAAACAACATTAAATGCTATATGACTTGCCTCAAAATTTGTGCCCAAAACTTCTTGTATGGACCATATGGATTTCAGTAGTATGTCTGCCTCGAAATTCGTGCCCAAAACTTGCCTCGAAATTCGTGCTCTTGCTGCTATCCCTCTTCCTCGATTTTTGTGCCTTTCTACTACTGTATGGTTTTTCATTGGGATGCGTGCCAATAAATGCTGCTGCCCAGATTTGCTGAAATGTCTTCTTGTTGTTCTCTTTCACTTCCTCACTGCTCAAAAATTTTCTCTTTGTTCTCTCCTTTTTCTCTCAAATGCTCATGAAAGAATGAGTTGATCTTTTTATCTTCTCTTCTCTTCTTACTCTCTAAATGACCTTTTAGGTTACCCTAAGATCTAATGGCTGAGATTCATTTAGATCTAGGGATGAGAATAAATGTGCATTTAATTCTCACTATCTATTTTTTAACTCACGCACTTAAATAGAGACCCACTTAACCTTTTATTTCCATAGTCACTTTTTCACTTTCTAATTCTTCATTGACTTTAATAAAGTCACCTTTAAATTAGAATGTAACTTTACCACTTATAAAGTCACTTTTAAATTAAATTGACTTCACCACTTATAAAGTCACTTTAGGAGAAAAGTATAAATAAATTTGGACACTTTTCCCTAGGCCAAAGATCAAAGCCTTAGGGAACCGCTTGTCCTCTGGTACCCAAATTTTAACAAGGATTTAGGTAGGTCTTGGTCATGTAGCATGACTCTAACACATCCTTCAATTGATCGGTTCTTCCTTTTTGGCACACCATTTTGTTGAGGATTGTAGGAAACTATTAGCTTCCTCTTAATTCTTGCTTCCTTGCAAAAATCCACAAGTTCCTTAGAAGTGTATTCTCCACAAACATCGAAATGTGTGGGATTCAAAATCTCCTTGGATCTAGTGTCACTATTTGCAAAAGATTTCTTCACATTTTTGCCAAGAGCACATCTCTTACAGACTCCTTCATGTTCTTCCTTTAATTCGGGGATGCTAGTAACCATATGATTCAAAGATGGTAATATTTTATAGTGAAGGTGACCATACCTTCTATGCCATAGCTCACAGGGGTTAATTTCTAGATGTACTAGAGCTTGAGGAAGAGGTGTTAGAAGCCTATACAACCTCCCCTCATGAATCCCAATAGTCTTAGCATGTTCAATACTAGATCCCTTACCCCATACAATAACTTTTCCATCAACAAAAGCAACCCTATCACCTTTATCTTCTAGGCAAGAAATAGAAAGTAATTTTTTCTTCAAACCTGGAACAAAGAGTATATTGTTGAGATGAATGCTTCCACCAGTTTCTAGCTCCAAAGAAGTAGATCCAATTCCTTTGACTGAATAGCTTTTCTTGTCTCCAAGTTCAACTGAATGAGAAGAGCTTCCTTTTGATAAGGTTTGGAGTTGACTGCATTCCCTTGTCATATGTCTTGAAGCTCCACTGTCGATTACCCATATACTGTCATCTTCAAAAGTACCTGTGAGAGCGGAAAAGAGACCTCCATCCATGACTTCTTTTGATATCTTGGAGATGAACTTGATGATGCAATTCTTGATAGTTTCAAGAAGACCTCTAAGAGTCTTGAGACCTTTCTTTATGTAACTTGCCATTGAAGAGGGAGAGATAACTGCTTCAAAAGAGACTTCCAACAAGAGTGCCAACAAAGATGTGATCTTCAAACTTCCTTCCTTCACCTTAGCTCTGATACCATGTTGAGAAATCAATGTAGATGTAGATTAAGGTTGATTCCTCTTACTTGATAATTACTTGTGAGTATTTGTTGGCCTTTTATTACTTTATTATGTCTTCTTCATCAAGCAATTACCAAAACATAAAATGCATGAAGATCACAAGAACACAAAGAACACAAGATATAAGCTCCAAGCCAGGGCAAAACTCATCTAAGGCGAAAACCCAGAAATTCTCTTCTTATAGAATTAGATCAAAGTGAGATATCCAAGACCCAAAGACCAAGACCAAGACCTCCTCAAGCACCAAGTCAACCCTTCTGCAAAGCCTTCCTTTAGCAAGTCAAAGTTCATAAATTCAACGATAGTCAAATTTGCTCCAACTCAAGTTTTCAGCCCAACAATTCAGATTTTCAGCCCTTGCAACTCAGGTCTGAAATTCGGCCTTGCAATTTTCGGTCCTGTAGTTTCGTACAATTAGATTTTCCCTTTCTTCTTTGGTTTGCTCCTTCTTCCTTAGCCTTCTCACTTCTTGTCCTCCTATATATACCCTTTTCATGTGGTCGAATAGGCCTCTCTAGGCTGACTTCTTCTAGGACGGCCGACTTGGTCTTGGGGGTCACAATGACTCTTCTAGACTCAAAAATAATATTTTCTTTTGATTACAAATTGCCCAAAAGGGACTTTGACTCATGAAAAAATTTCTTATTGACTCAAGAAACCCTAGAAGCATGAAGAACATGCTTATCTAGAAAAATAATAATAATAATAATAAATTTTTCTTTTCCTTATTTTGCTTTTTACAAGAATTATATGTTGATATAAGTACAAAGATAATTATGAAGACCGAACCTAGTTACCAATTTCAACATGATTGATTGGAGCTAGGACAACTGCTCCAACCACATCTCTTTTGTATAAATATTAAATACACATTAAGACTAACAGAAACTTGGTTGGAATTCCTTCCCTAAACTTTGTTCTTCTTTCTGTATAATGTGTATGTTCTTGATGTTCTCATGATGTAGTCTGTTCTTCCTGCATGTGAAGGCAAACACTAGTTCCATTGCCGTTGGTACTGATTTCGGGATTGCAACAATGTTGAATGGGGCGGATCAAAGAGAGATGAAGAGATCGAAAGCTTGTGGAAGATAAACAAAATCTGCAAGTTGAAGATTCTTTTTAAGAAGATGCTCGTAAAAGCTTGTTGAGGAATGTTGATATTGTGTGGAAACTCGTGGATGTTGCTGAAATAATTTGCTAGTGGCTCGATTTTGGAAGGGATGCTGAAATTGAAGACTTGTAAAAGAAGCATGAGATTGAGAATCTATAACTTCAAAAGTTGATCGTGTATTTTGCGGGAAAAATCAGTTTCTGCATGAAAGGTATTCATGAAATATTGCGCATGGATGCTTGCATGTGGGCTATGTTTGACATTGCCTGCACAAATAAACGTTTGAAATTATGAGAGTGCAAACATCAGAAGGAAGTTGAAAGGAGCAACAATCAACCACATCAAGAAGGCTCGGTTGACCTGTCGAGGTTCCAATGTCTTTTTGAGTGCAAAACTAATCACATCTCACACTGACACCTACATTCAGCACACATGAACTATTGGATTTGAGGACGTTGATTGGATGTTTGCTGGAGTCGACTTGATTTCCCTGTTCACATGCTAAATGAGGTCAGGGGATGCTTGCACGTCAGAATATGGTGAAGAATTGACGTAGCAAGAAGGGACAAAGGAGGTTGCGATAGCGACTTATGTGGGTGCCCGAATGGACATCTCCAAGCAACTTCCAACAGATCAGAGTCTTCCTTGGATGACTATGACAAGTCATGCTTCTCTCTTTTGACATTGAGATTGCTTATTAATAATAGAATGATCACAATTGTGTGCCGATCACAAGCTAATTATGAGGCTTCTCGGTTATACCACCAAGATTGCAAAGAATATAAAAGTTTTACTACACGATTGTTGAATTCGATGCCAATGTTGAATTTAGGAACTCAAAATTGTTTAGCCAATTAAAAAACAAGAGAATAATGAGAAGAAGGCATATTGAAGGATTCATTTTCTTGAAGTTTTGATGATCAAAATTGAAGGATTCATTTTCTTTAATGGTCAAAATTGATGGATTTTGTTTAATTATTGGTGCACTTCATTTCCACATTGAAGCCGAAGGGTCTCAAAGCATACGACTGTTCGGGTGGAATTTTTTGTTGCTTTTCATTGCCAAATTCTAAGGAATTTGTTTAGCTTTTGATGCAAATTTCATCTTTGTTTTGGCTCCAAAAAGCCTCAAATCATACTAAAAGTCGAAGGATTTTGTCATTTTCATGTTGAAGCTTGAGAATCTGAATGCACATGACTGTCTACAGGAGTCTTTCCTACAATTTTCACCATCAAAGTTGAAGGAATTCGTGTTAAGTTTTGGTGCAATTTCACTGTGAAAGTTGAGGAATTCTTGGACTCTATTCGTTGATCATGAAAAAGAATTCAAGAATTTAAATGGGCCTAATGTTTTGAAGAGCTAAATTTAATTCTTGCAAGAAGCCATTTCTATGTGAGTCTGATGGAAACTTACAATGGATGTTGAATGATGTTTTTGATGTAAACTGATTCTAACTTTCGATATTATGAGTAGTCAACTTGTTCGACTATTCAACAATGTCTATTCCAGTTGATAATGGATCTACGCAAAACAAAATGGCACCTATTCAGGTCTATTAGGATTGATGGAGGATTTCTAGTCAATTTCAGAATGCTGTTCCCATAATTGAGGACTGGGAAAGATGTCAATGGATCAATGGTTTTCGCTCAAGAAGATGAGGATCAACAACAACCTCCAACTTGGACAACATAAGAGATTGCATTATTTCAAAGTGATTGATGTACAACCGACGCTTGGAGGAAACACATTCAAGAAGTTAGATGTGGGAGAAGAAAATTTATCATTTTTCAACGACGTAGTGATGTTAATCTACCTCTTTGGTGGGAGTGCCTTGTGACGAGGCTTGAGTCTTTCCGACTGCAAAATCGAGTGATGGGAGTTGATGTATGCAAAGCTGACTGACCATACATTGACTTGGAGAGAATCTTGACTTTTTGAATCCAGTCAGGTTGACTCTGACAACTTTTTGAACCAACTACGACTTGACTAGGAAACTAACCATCATCTGATTGATTGACTCTATGGATGAGAAAGCATGTCAACTGAGGGGTATAAAGCCAACTTGTACAAGCAATCGTGATTGAAAGAGCTAGTTGAATGCAATTTTGGTTGTGGAATTTCTGGTCAATAAAGATTTCAAATAAAAATAATTAGATCAAGACATGCTGAATGCCTAAGCTCTTCCTCTTCTTTTATTCTTGGTTTGGACATTGTTCTTCGCATATGACTTATGCTCTCATTTCTAGGAAGGTAAAAAGCAAATCAACGCATTCTATGAGGATGCCATCTTTGTTTTCAAAAGATAATTCCACATGCTGCAATCTTCTCTGGTATGCTATGATAACCTTGCTGTCTTGTGCAATTGGAGGACTCCCTGTCCGAGTATCTCTCTTACCTCATTTGGTCCCAGACTCCCAAGGCCATCACCTACTCATCACCACCATCACTATGTGTGTTATTCTTTTATGTATGTACACCACTTCTGTATGTCACTGTCATACACAGCACAGTACTATGTTCAAGCTGTACATCACGCTCCTGCATGACACTATGTTTGAGCCACACATCATGCTCCTGCATGACACTCAGTTAAAGCTGCTTAACTGCCATCATCAATCAGGTTGTTTATTCCAAATCCAGTAACGGCACTAAATGTTACCCTGTGCATGTGATTTCTCTGTCCACATTTTGGAAAGACGAAAAGCAAGTTGTAACTTAGTTGTATGTGCACATGACGTCATGTCTCACTTATCCTTATGAACGCGTAAATCACAGAAAATTTACTCAACACAAAGTTGATATGTATTATGTGCTGGCGGTGATACAATTATTTTTTTATGGGGCTTCCTTCAATGTCTCTATGTTTGGGAATATATCAGTTGACCAATGTACATAAATGCATTAATGATACACATGTGCTCTAATTACTCTGCCTCATAATTATTACATGACCCTCATAATACTTTATCACTCTTATTACTTACAAATAAGGATCTTACTCAATGCTCTTTGTTTTTGTTGGAAGTGGTTACAGAAATATTCCTAACAGGCTGCAGTACATAAAATGGACTTCCTTTGTCTTGGATGCCAGGTTTAAGGATATCTAGTTTTTGCAATTTGCCCAGGACTTGAACCCAGTTTCATCTCTTTTTAACATGCCATCCAAATGCGTAAAACAGCAAGAGGAATGAAACCCTGGTGGATGGATCAACAATCTGTCAACCTTACCAGTGAACTAAGGCCCTGTTGATATTGATGCCTATTTTAGGGCTAACATAGATGTTTATTATTAGTACATATGAATATATGGTTGGGTTGGCCCATTCACCAATCACAGTTCCATTAGTTCTCACAAAGTGAACGGTTTAATTATTGTCAATGCCATGGTGGTCACAAATACACGTGATGCTCTATATCATGACCAATGGGGTGGGTTTGTTACAAACTTACAGATGCAGCTTAATGATGTGCATGTTGTGAAATTGTCATGGTAGACAGTCTCTGAACTATGGCTCTATGATCTGATGTGGAAAACATATTACATGGAATACTTTTGTTAGAATACTTACTCATTTACTTGTGAATTTTCTTGGACTGTTTTGCTAATGTCTGCTCTATATGTGGTCTTGCAGGCAATTCTGCACAGGGGAATACAGGTATCCACCTCTTTTGCCCAGAATGAATTTAGATTATTTTTGGTCATCTTTTTCTTCCACAAATCAGGTGGAACAGAGAAATGAAAAGAAAAGAAGTTAGAACCAAAGGATATAGTGCTAGACCAAAGAAATGTGGTGAATGGGAATAAATGAGAGACCAATAATAGAAGATGATGAATCTATATATGGACATCGATATTTGTAAGCAAATCTGAATTCCACTGAAACAGATTCTATGTACATTAAAAAAAATAGCTATCATATATTTTTGTTAGCCTACTTATAATGAATACATGTCAGCATATCAAAGCTGCAATTTTTTTAACAAATACTAACGTAGATAAACCACTTTAGAAAAAAGGCAATGAAAATATCTTTAGCTTTAGTGGCTGGTGATATAGAATCTTGTCCTCTATTTGGCCATAGTATATAACATAGGCAGTGCCAAAATGAGATCTTTAGTTCAATTAGAATGCTTGTTACTTTTGATTTGGGAAGGCATTGCTTGTGGCACTGGAATACAGGTTGGAGGTCTTATTAACAGTATCGATTTTTTTGTCTTGCAAATCTGGTTTGAAATGTTAATTTTTAGGGCTAGATTGTTCTCTGCTGTAGAGAATTGCATTTTAAAACTTTTTCAACAATTTACACTTCGTAGTCACCCCATATCAACATTAGCAACTATATAGAGAGAACAATAACATCAACAATGCAATGGAACAGTAAGGAACAACAGAAGAAAAACATACACAACAGAAAGTTGAAACACCAGGATTTTGGTCGGAGAGCAAGGCAAAACCCCACAAGGGGGAAAACCCATAAATCAATTCTTCTTTTTCTATTAGCTATTCATCAATGTTCAACTAAGATGCAGAGTGCAATGAGAACGAGACATGTTTTTCATCATCAATCACAACAGGCCACCTAGGGCTAATCATATTAGGTCCTTATGAGATGACTGTCCACACATCGCTGTTATATGCATCACTGTCACAGCCTCACATCTCTGACATAGAGGCACCATTACCCATAGAGGCATTGTTGCACATCACTGTCATAGAGGCACTGTTGCACATCACTGTCATAGAGAGACACAGCGATACTGTCAGAATGTCACTGTCATATGGATCGGTGACATACTAGGATTATTGTCACACGTCACTGTACTAGGATCATCATCACACATCACTGAACTAGGATCATTGTCACACATAATACTGAAGATATCAATACCATATATCTTATTGTCATAAAGACACTTCTTAACATTACTGTCATGAGAACACTTTACCATACATTACTTCACTGTTATACATCACAGTTGTGAGAGCATTTGTATCATTCACACGAGCATAGGAATTTCTGTCTTATGTCACTGTCACATTATCATAAAGGAGTTGCCATACACCACTGAAGATATGACTGCATAGGTATAATTGTCACTTTCAATACATCATATGTCAGTGCTACAGCCTATAGGATGCAGACTCATTGCCCAATACCGCACTGTCATACTGCCTATTAATACTGCCGACTATCACTGCTGTCAAGAGAACAAGAGATACTGCCGTATGTCACTGTTTATATATCACTGTCATGTATCAAGGTCATTGCCATATAGAACAAGGTCATTTCCATATAGAACAAGGTCATTGCCATATCAAACAAAGTCACTTCTATACAACAAGGTCATTGCCATGTCAAACAAAGTCACTGCCATATCACAACCATAGTTTTAAAAACTGGAACTGGTGACTGGACCGGTCCACCTAATAAACCGGGTTTCAAACTGGAACTAGTCAAACCAGGACTGGTCAGGTCTAAATGAACCGGTTTTTAAAAAAATACATTAAATAATTATTTTTTAATGGAAAAAAACTATTTTCAAGATTTAAAACAATGATTCCAAGCCAATAGAGACAAAATATGCAAAGTTTACTCATTTATATACCATGTAAAGGTGAATATATCAAAATGGCACCAAGTGCAATACATATCATCGACAAAATACATAAGCAATGAGGCTCTAAATGGCCTATAATGTCCAAAAACAATGCTACAAGCTATGAGGCCATTGGCCTACTACAAGACTACAAGTCTAGATTCTAGACTCTAGAGTCTACACATGATTAATCATCAAATTCATTACCACTACTAGACACATGATCATCATCATCAACAGGAGCTACATAGACATCATTTGGTTCAGAGTCTGAGGATGCCTCAACCTCATCTGCAACCTCAGTAGCAGTGCCACCAATAACAATAGAAGTGGACTTAACAAAAAAAAAAAGAAGTATATAAAAAATTAATTGAAATAAAAAATAAAAAATAAAAAATTAGAGAGAATTGACTGACCCAGCTGACTGACCCACCATGAACAGTAGCCTGACCCTCAGCCATGTCCTCCACTGCGTTGATCTGTCTTCCACCGGTCCCAAGCTGCATGCATTATTCCTCTGCTGCAAGCAAATCTCATGCCGCCGAAACATCACTACTGCTGCTAGAAAAACCCTGTCATCGCTGTCTGTTCTTCTGCCATTGATGGGTTGTTACGAACTTATGCCACATAACGAAACCTCCACACCCCCAATCGCACAACCACTGTCATCTCATTATAATTCTTTGCATATAGTTCTCACACAATATTTTCCTCTCTCGGTGGACGTTGTAACAATAAATCCTGCTGCCTGCATCAACCATACAAAACACCAAATATCTGTCCACTACAATTCCTCATGGTTTTCCCGCTGGCTAAGGGCTCATTGCATGGTTTAGAAAAATTGATGATTGGATCACGCCAATCCATTCTATTTGAAAATTATTTGCGATCTAATTAATGTAATCTAGCATTCAATCAATTATTCGGCCATTTCAATTTGTACGAACGCATCCATTCAATTGCCAAGAGTCAAAAGGTTTAAATTTTTTTTTAACTGGACGCCACAATTTGTATGGACGCATCCTTCAATGTAGGTGTAATAGTTCAACATAATGTATATATATATAAAGTGCTTTCTATATATATATTTCTATACCTTCTATAAAAATATTAAAAAGGAGGTATTTCATTATATATTAAAAATGATATAAGAACAATAAAATGGTACGACCAAGGTTATAAAAAGTACCATTTGAAGCCAAGGAATTATTAAGTGAAATATATATAAAGAGTTAAAAAGGAATATTTTAATTGATATTTAACATACTTCTATAAAGTAGAAGAAAAAGGGGCTTGAAGTACACAAATAATTACAAAAAATATATTAAAAGGGTCAATTATCGTTGAAGTTTAAATATTGTTTGACGTAAAATTATCAACCAAGCAAAATGGAGTCTAATTCAGAAATGAAGGAAGGAAGATTTCCAAAAACTTCATATAACTATGTTTCAGTGCTATTTAAAATTCAAGGGAATCTTGTAGGAAAAGATGTTACTATTTCTATCTCGTCCTCTGAAGATAAGAATTATATAAACCCTAAATTCGCTAACCAATTGGTGATTCTCGAGTCAAATATAATTGAAAAATTAGACCTTTGGAACGCAAAACAATATGACATAATTGATGTACAAGTAAACATTGGGGTCTATACATTTATATCGCAATTCTCTGTTCAATCCCTATGGGGCGATCGAGGTGACATAATTCTAGGTTGACCTTGGATGGAGTCACTAGGGTTCATTTTAAATATGAAGAAAAAATTTCCGACATTTTCTTACAAGAAGAAAATAGTGCTACAGGACATTACATTGAAACCGGATTCAGTAACACTAGAAGATGTGAAAGATATCTCGAAAGCAATTCTTCAGAAAATTAGAAGGCAATGCAAAATATGCAGAAAGAAGTTGAAAAGATTATTGCAGACAAAAACGAAGAAGTGACTTGCCTCAAGGACCACAATGAGAAATTATTGATGCAAATTAAGAAATTTAAAAATGACAACAAATCATTGAAAAACAAATTAAAAGAAATCGTCACGAAAGACGTATTGAAGTTGTCAGAGGTAACCATCCAAGTTGAAGAAAAATGAACGAATATCAATCCATTCAATATCACAACTGAAGAAGATGATAAATCAGTTCAGACGACGAAAATTCCAAATGAAGATTTTGTAACTAGCTCAACAACAATACCTGAAGTAAATCAGGAAGTTGCCACAGACATGATAAGGGAAAGTCAAACCAAAAGAACTCCTTATTTACATACAAATCAAAAGAATAGACATGTCAATCAATCTACGAATCTGTATCGCTTAAAACATAAACAACAAACTTATGTTTCTGAAATATATTGAAGTTTGAACAATTCAGTTTGATGATAACAATTCATTACAAATTCCCTGTAATTGAAAGATTCCACAGAAGATTGATTTAGGATGCCCAGATCCCTTCTCAGTGCAACAATTTTGTTTATCACTTCGAGGATCCTATTATCATGTATCAACGAAGATGACAATTCGAAGAGACTTTGAAAGACACGAAAAGATTAAAGGACGAAGAAATAGATGACACGCCTTGAAACATATGACTCTTCAATATATATATTTCTTATCCTCAATGGATGTCTTTGTGTACCAAGCGTTCAAAAGATTATTACAAAGTACGAACTTTGTTCTTTACATTTTGTAGACTCAAAACCGCAGGAAACTCTCATCTTTTGCACAAATACTTCGTGTTTTTTGGAGGACAACAAATGGGTATATATACTTGCTTCCGTATGTGAAAAGACATGACCATTGGGGGTAGGCAAACATGAACATTATGAGGCCGACTTGTAACTTATCGAGGGAAACATGAATCTAAATGATATTAAATGTTTTTCCACATGATTTGAAGATTACTATCACAAGCAGATTTGAGCCACATTAAATAAGAGGACAGCCAAACCAATTAATAATAATTTCCTTTATCCAATTGAATTCTTCCTTTGGGGCGAGATTGGCTTCTTTTTGGGAAGATGGGTTTCTTATGGGAAATTCTCATCCCATAACTACCTCAAATTTCAACATGAAACCATCTTGAGACTTTGACACATGTTTTTTTTTATGATTAAAACAATCACATTGTCAAGTGTGTGCTATTTTACAAGGGAATCGATATATGTTGATATACCATGTTACCCATCGCTAGTGGGTGACCCCAAAGGAGAATATTTCTCCTAGATTTGTCTTCATCTAGCAGCTAGTAGCTCCTGACAACCACTAGTGTAGCCAATGATGTGCCAGATGTCTATGTTCCTTGAGCCAGTCATATGCCCCCTCGCCCATCTGTTGAGATCGTATGTTTGAAGGTGGGCCATCCAATCCTAAAGGTATGATTTTTCATTATGCAATTGGGTGCTTATGCTTGTTTTTCTTGGGCACACTTGGGAATGGATTATTGGGTGATTTAGAAGGAGGAAGGGTTTCGAATGTAGTCTTGTTCCCTCACTTTAATTGGGGGATTAATCCTCAACCCTAGTCCCGTGGGATATTCCCTATTGGCTTACAGCTTTAGGATGGACACTACTTGGGAAACCTTGATTTTGGTAGCATGGTCCCATTTTCCCGTTACACATTATTCACTCTCCTCCACACATTACATGCCCTATTTCATATTCTTACCCCTCTGGGTCCACATGACCACTAGGTCCACAAGGCTCTGGTACCTCCTCCCTTTGTTCGTATATCTGGGTTGGGCCTAAAACGATGCCTCAGAGGTTGATGTAACAAAAAAAAAGATAAAAGCATAATATGGCCACATACAAAAAGAAATGTACCACAAAATGGAAAATATGATCGGGACAATAAAATTTAGCACGTGGGCAAAAGCGAAACATGAGCTCTACCCCTTATCATTATGACCATCACCCTGGTTCCTAGGGCCCCTATGAGTGCCCTCTGCATCATTAAGGCACCCATGTATGTCCCAACCCCTGGTGGGTAATGAACTACCCCACCATAAAAGGGTAATCACTGCTATATCATACACATCATGCTCTCATCACCTAGAGCCCCGAGCAGTAAAATAAAGAAAAATCAACAAAAGGCAAAAGAAAAATGAAGAAGGGTGGAAAAACAAGGGTTGGGATAACTCATGTTCCATGATTGATCCTGTTGAAAAGTGTAACTAGGTTCGATCTTCATAATGACGTGTAAATGTGATTTTATGCAATTGATGTAAAGAAGAAAAATAAAATTATTATTGTAATGCTTGTCTCATGGGTTTCATGAGCAAGGAATTTAATTTTTAGTAATGGCTCCCATTGTGAGTCTTAAGGTTTTGTCATCTAGTCATAAAAGTCAAAATTGAGTCAATGTCATGTATGAAGGACCCTTATTGGGCATATTGCATTTTGTATGAGTCATTAAATAAATATGAAAACCCTCCAAGACAAGCACAAGACATCTCCTTCAAGTCGGCTCAAGATGAAAGTAAGAAAATCTTCAAAAGGCATGTCGGCCTTGTCTCCAAGTGATGTCGGCTAATTTGCATGGGCAAACTACTATTTATAGGCAACTCGACTTTCATTCTAGACATAGAATTCGGTCATGCATCTGAAGTACAACAGAAAGTGCAAAAAAGAGAAATAGAAGCCTCTCATTCAGCACAGGAGGAGAATCTGAGCTATTTAGGCACTATTTTGGTTACCTTTTTCTCGCACGTGTGGCATATAGTAAGGGTTCTGCAATAGGGTTTCTCAGTCAGCAAAGAAGCCCAGAAGAAGATCTTTATATTAGCATATATCACAGCCGAGGTCATAAGATTGAGTCTCCTAGTCAAGCAAAGAAGGAAGATACCTCCAAACAGCTCACACGTGAGAATTGCAAGGGTATAAGATAAGCCGAGGTTGCAGATCTGTGGATGAAACTGAAATTGCAGTAGTGTAGACAGTTTGACTTGTGTTGACCATAGGAGAAGGAAAGAGCAACAAGTTTGTTTCAAGAAGGATTTCATCAATGAAGTTTTGTGACTTGGTCTTGGCATTCATTAATTGGAATCTCTATAAGAAGAAGAATTTGTTCAGGTTTTCCTCTCAAGAAGGAGAGGGTTTGGCCCTGGATGATAGCCTATATTTTGTGTCTCTTGTCTCTTTATGGTTTATGCATTGGTAGCTGTTTGATGAAAAAGAACATTAATAATCTAAGTAAAGGAAGATCCTAATCTAAGAAAGTACAAAGCATTCACAAGCAGTTATCTAAAGAAGAGAAATCACCTAATATTGATGCCCTAGATTTCTCAACATGGTATTAGAGCTAAGGTGACTAAGTCAAGGAAGGGCATCTTATCAAGGGACACTCAAGGATCAAATCTCAAAGAAGGCATAAAAGTGAAGATCATCTTGAAGTCAAGATCTATAAAGAAAGCATCAAAACCCTAGATCAAAGAAGTCTACAAAGAAGTATTGGGATCATCATCAAGAAAAGAAGGCCAAAACCCTACATCTACTCAAGTTGAAAAGATCTATGAATCAAGTTGAAGTGTTTTGAAGACTATTCATCCAAAGGAAGCTAGATCAAAAGGCGTTGTCATCAAGACTCTAAGGCGATCTCTCTCTCTCGTTGAAACAAGATTCCTACCATTGAAGACATCATCAAGAAGTCATCATTGATCTTCATCAACAAGACTTCACCATCAAAAGGGATCTCCCTCTCTGTGAGATCAAGGATCATTATTGAAGAAAACTATCTTCATCAAGGAGAAGTTTTCTATTCTCTATATCATCATCAACATCAAGGAAGCAACAAGGAGAAGGAGCATCCTATCAAGTAAGTATATTTATGTCCACATCTGAATCTGTCAAAATGTCTTTTTGCAAGGAAAACAACAAATTGGTTGGGGCTTCAAACTATCTTGCATGGAAGAAAATGACAGATCTGAATCTCATTGAAAATGAGGTTATGGAACATGTCAAAGGATCTATCACTAAACCAAGAAAGGGGAAGTTACCGCTTAAAGGATTCTCATAGAATCCATCAAGTATCACCTCATCCCATATGTATCTAAACTCGAAACTTCAAAATAAATCTATGACAAACTGGTAGAGTTGTATTCTGCAAGCACTGCTGGAGAAGTCATCTCATTAAGGCAAGAACTTTACAAGCTGAAGATGTCAAGGGAAGACGGAGTAGCCTCATACTTTATGAGGATATCTGAAATCTGGGATCAACTACAAGATCTGGGAGAAGTCATGTCTGATAGAGAAATGACTACAGTTGTATTAAATGCACTTCCAGAGGAGTGGGCTAACTTTACTTGAAGTATTTATGGGAAGAAAGAAGCTACTCCATTCCAGGATCTGTGGTAACTGTGGAAGATTGAAGAATCTAGACTAAGGGCCAAATCTGATGTGGGAGCAGGTGAGCAAAATCAAGCTTATGCTGTAATGACAAGAAGAAAAGGAAAATTTGGGAAGTTTGGTTCTTGGAAAAAGAAAAGGGACATGGCTAAGATCCAATGCTATGGGTGTCAAGAATATGGACACTACAAAAGAGATTGTCCTAAGACCAAGAAGGACAATAACAAAAGAGGAAGAGAAGAAGCCCATATCACCAAAGAAGTAGAGGAAGCTGAAAAGAAGAAGTCCAAGAAAGTGGAAGTAAGAGATCTCTATTATTGAGATAGCCTTCCTCACATAAGTTCTTTTCAAATTCTTAAGCCTTCTGTTGAAAGATATGACTATTATGATTCACTAAGAAAATGATGGGATGCATCAAGGCATCATAAAAGCATTAAAAGCAAGAGCTCGTGACATCAACATAGAAAAGCATGAAAGATGGTCGAAGCATGGCAATCAACTATGGAAGGATATAGCTCTTGGAAATCTCATTTGTAACATAGGTGGCACTTACGGAAGAGAAGGAAAAAGGTCTTCTAGTACAAGGCTCATCATACATCTGTCAAAAGGAAACATCTGCTGGATGAGGATACTCTAGATCCTGAAGATTCTCTGATGGAATCTTCATTGAAAGGTTCACCGATCAAGAGAGGAAGCGAGTGTTTCATAAAGAATTCCAAAGTTGTGGAATTCATGGGATGATGGTATGATGACATAAAAGGCGAATGAAGCTACTGCAGGAACTCTGGATGACCCAAAGGAAAATGAGGTATATATGCTTATATTCAATATTGAAGAGTCGTGTAATATGGTTGCAGGTAACGTGGATCAATGCTTTATCTTGAGAGCATGATCAAAAGAAAAGGATCTCCTCCTCTGAAAGGATACATGAAGGCATGAGTCACACATTGTCTAGATAAAATCAACATAATATGTCCGCATATGTAATATGAGGTGGTTGACAACAATTAGAGGTATTTTGATTGGAAATTCCTGGGAATGAAATGTGTAAAGTAAGGAAGGACGAGATCGTGGAATATGCAACCATGGTAAAGGCAATCAACATCCGAAAAACCAAGAATATTTGACTAGGATATCTCCATGAAAGATATGAAGACTCTGATGGAGTCTGAGAAAGAAAGAGACCCTTGACAATATATATCTTTGGGAGATGTGTCGATATGTATGCAGGACGCTGATGTAAACTAGAAGGTGTCATGATGAAAAACCATCACAAAGGTAATTTTTATTTAAGTCTTCATTTCTTATTTTTGAACAAATATCTGGATGGGCTTATGCAGGTCTGCTGAGGGAAGATCTATGGATAACTTCCACCACTGATGCCCATGTAGTAGGATGAAAGACCCTTATGGAAACATGGCATGAAGAACGAAGCATGGCAAGAAGGAAGGCCATATATGAACTGATGGATCACTTTCCTAGACATGACTAACTTATGGATAAAAGTGATGGATGGTCCGTGCCCTATGAAAAAGTCCCAAAACATGAAGACTCCTGGATAACGAAAAGAAGTTCATGACATTGCAAGGAGGAGTTCTTCAAGCAACTAGTTGTCCCATTATCTCCACCTGAGGAGCTGCTGTAGGTCCCTAATTAAGAGGGAGCATGGAAACAAGTTTCTTACTTGGAAGAAACCTGGAAGCAAAATTCCTAAGCCAAGAGGGAGCTTAGGTACATTCCTTCTGAAGGAATGAGTACATTCCTTTATTGGAATATATATGTCCTCCCTAATTAAGAGGGAGAGATAGACACATCATTCTTGTCTTCACTTGGGAAGATAGAATGGAGGATTGGGTAAATGTTTGGCATCTGATACTCTTTGAGGATGAGTTAGGGCATCCAAGATGAGAGTAGTCGTAGAGGATCGATATTCCTTGAGGATTGGGAATCCAAGATAAGAATAGTCCTGGTGGAACACACCCTGAGAACTCGGGTGGGGTATGTTCCAAGAGAGACAATGATGAGGGTGTCTATACATCATTGGTCTTGCCAACATTGTGTTCAGATCTGGTGGAGAGATAGAGTTGTTAGTCAAGGCCTTGCTATGTGATAATGCTAGTTGATACGATGCTAAACAGATGGTTACCAATCCGACTCTTCTTATGAGAAATTCTTCAGATGGAGAATGACCAAGTACCGTTATGAATACCCTCCTAGTTAAGAGGGAGTGTTGAAAAGTGTAACTAGGTTCGATCTTCATAATGACATGTGTAAGTGTGATTTTATGTAATTGATGTAAAGAAGAAAAATAAAATTATTATTGTAATGCTTGTCTCCTAGGTTTTGTGAGCAAGGAATTTTAATTTTAGTAATGGCTCCCATTGTGAGCCTTTAGGTTTTGTCGTCTAGTCATAAAAGTCAAAATTGGGTCAATGTCATGTATGAAGGACCCTTATTGGGCATATTACATTTTGTATGAGTCATTAAATAAGTATGAAAGCCCTCCAAGACAAGCACAAGACCTCTCCTTCAAGTCGGCTCAAGATGAAAATAAGATAATCTTCAAAAGGCATGTCGGCCTTGTCTCCAAGTCATGTCGGCTAATTTGCATGGGAAAACTACTATTTATAGGCAACTTGACTTTCATTCTAGACACAGAATTCGGTCATGCATCTGAAGTACAACAAAAAGTGCGAAAAAGAGAAATAGAAGCCTCTCATTCAGCGTAAGGAGGAGGAGAATCCGAGCTATTTAGGCATTGTTTTGGTTACCTTTTCCTCGAACGTGTGGCATATATTAAGGGTTCTGCAGTAGGGTTTCTCAGTCAGCAAAGAAGCCCAGAAGAAGATCTTTATATTAGCATATATCATAGCCGAGGTCATAAGATTGAGTCTCCTAGTCAAGCGAAGAAGGAAGATACCTCCAAACAACTCACACGTGAGAATTACAAGGGTATAAGATAAGCTGAGGTTGCAGATCTGTGGATGAAACCGAAATTGCAGTAGTGCAAACAATTTGACTTGTGTTGACCATAGGAGAAGGAAAGAGCAACAAGTTTGTTTCAAGAAGGATTTCATCAAGGAAGGTTTGTGACTTGGTCTTGGAGTGGCAAAAAGGTCTAGGGTCTTGGTCTTGGTATTCGTCAATTGGAATCTCTATAAGAAGAAGAATTTGTTCGGGTTTTCCTCTCAAGGAGGAGAGGTTTTGGCCCTGGCTGATAGCCTATATTTTGTGTCTCTTGTCTCTCTATGGTTTATGCATTGGTCGTTGTTTGATGAAAAAGAACACTAATAATCTAATTAAAGGAAGATCCTATTCTAAGAAAGTAAAAAGCATTCACAAGCAATTATTTAAAGAAGGGAAATCACCTAATATTGATGCCCTAGATTTCTCAACAACTCTCTCCTACATTCATACACCCAAATATATGGACATCCCTCATCATTACTACCCTTGAGCCCATGTCAATTGGGCTTGAGTCCCCCGTCTCCCTATCCACCTCATCATTATCCACATGACATCTACCACTTGAAGGATGTACCTTGGACGTGTCCTTTCCTTTAGGGGTTGGGTACACCTAATAGGGTGGTTTATTCAATGTTGCACGACTCGTACTCATATAAGACTTGTGACGACATTGACTCATCGACTCGTATAAGACTCGGGAACGACCCTTATAAGACTAGTATAAGACTCGTCAAAATACAAAAAAGAAATTAAAATGTGGTAAATTTAAGCACAAAAAAGAAACTAATGACAATTCAAATCCTTATAAGTTATAAACACCACAATATATGCAATAATTCATAACATCATCTCATATCTATAAAAGTACAACGTAACATACTCGATTTTTGTAAGCAAAACATTTAAATACTAAATAAGAAAAGGACTCATGATTCCATAATTAAAATAAAAAATGTCAGCAAGTTCAAAATTCAAATACATATGTCATAAATGATAAATGATTATCTCATAACAATCTTGAGTCTCATCCTCATGGACGACCACGCCTAAAATAAGCCCTCGTGGAGCTAGTGGTAACATTGGAAGACTGAAGCAACTATGAGGCAAGTTTATTTGGAGTCTCCATTTGAGATGGAAAAGTAGAGAGATCCTCAGTCTCTTCATCAAGCCAAATCAAATCAGGGGCCTCCTCCTCCACAACCCAATCAGACTCTAAATCAATAGTATCCAATAAAATTGGATCTATATCCTTTGGTTGCACTTGTTTTGTGAGCATTCGAAGGTTCTAGTAGATGAAAACCAACTTCTCCAACCTCTCATGCTCCAACGCCTAAAATAAGCCCTCGTGGAGCTAGTGGTAACATTGGAAGACTGAAGCAACTATGAGGCAAGCTTATTTGGAGTCTCCATTTGAGATGGAAAAGTAGAGAGATCCTCAGTCTCTTCATCAAGCCAAATCAAATCAGGGGCCTCCTCCTCCGCAACCCAATCAGACTCTAAATCAATAGTATCCAATAAAATTGGATCTATATCCTTTGGTTGCACTTGTTTTGTGAGCATTCGAAGGTTCTAGTAGATGAAAACCAACTTCTCCAACCTCTCATGCTCCAACCTGTTTCTCTTTTTGCTGTGGATGTGCTCAAACACTGACCAATTACGCTCACAAAAAGAAGCACTGCAGGGTTGACTCAAAACTCTGATGGCGAATTCTTGTAATTGTGGTGCCTCAGTGCCACAATCTATCTGCTAACGAGCTGTAAAAAAATAACCACAAAGATTATCAGTTTGCAATGCCAAACATATAAAAGAGAACTATGAAAATTAAAAGCTAAGTTCTAACAATTTGCACTTACAAGGCATTTTCTTGTCCTTGAGACGTTGGCTTGAGTTGAATCCCAACATGCCAGATGCTTCCTTGTACATATCTCGTTGTATTTTGATTTTATCCTGAATATCTAGATCCGGGAACATCTTTTCAATGCATATCATCACACGTTTCATCACGTCGGGATCTCTTTGAATGCTAGACCCTCATTATAGAATAAGCTCTGATTGAGATATGCTCCTGCTGCAAGCAATGGTGAATGTAGTTGTCTGTCCCACCTGGAATCAATAATTTGCCATATAGGGAGATATTTAGATTCATTTCCCTTATAAAAAGTCTTGATGGCCTCTTTGGCCCTGTCCATGCCCTCATAAATATATCCCATTGCAGGTTTCTCTCCATCCATCAATCTCAAGACTTTCACAAGGGGCTCAGTGAAGCTGACAATCTTAGTGACTTTGTCCCACAAACTATCAACAAATACAGATATTTTCACAGACATTGCTTCCGATTTTGTGCTATCTTTCTAGAATACCCATTGCTGGCTACAAAACATTCTTCTCAAAGCTTGGTACTCATACAAAAGGCTTTGGAGGGAAAGAAAGTTTGTAGCAAACCGTGTGACAGCTGGGCGACTAAGCTCACCCTGTGTGAATTCCCTCATAAGGTTCAACACCCAAGCATGATTATAAATATACTTGGTAATATGCTTGCATTCTTGCACAATGTCTTGCACCCACTCCAACTTCCCAATGTCCTCTAGCATCAAGTCTATGCAATGGGCAGCGCATGGAGTCCAAAAAATGGTGGGATATTTGGCACAAAGCAACCTTCCAGCTGCCACATAATTTGCTGCATTGTCCGTGATTACTTGGACAACATTTGCAACCCCAACTTCCTCCACCACATCAGCCAACAATGAAAAAATCAAATGTGCATCTTTTACATTTGCAGATGCATCAATGGATTTTAGGAACATGGTTCCTTTAGGGCAAGCTACAACAAAATTTATTATTGTTCTACCCCTTTGATTTGTCCACCCATCAGACATAAGTGTAGAACCTATAAATTTTCATGAGCTTTTAATGCTCTCCAATTGTTCCTTGACACACTCATGCTCCTCATCTAGCTCTTTCCCCCCTAAGTGCATTAAAAGATGGGGCTTTGTATCCAGGGCCAGCACATGCAATGACATCCACCATGGGCTGATAAAAATAAGACTTTGCATAGTTGAATGAAAGACTGTTATGGTACCAAAACCTCCTCACTGCCATGTCTGCCTCCTTCCTCTTCTTATCATTGAAACTGTCCAAGGTTGGTTGAGATCCTGGAGTTGTACGAGGACTGAAGAAAGAAGAGGTTATACTCTTGTTTGCCATAGCAGTTGAAGAGGAGTTACCAATATCTTGACTTTGAAACTGTGTTTCACTCTGAGATGAAGATCTATCTATCCCAATAATCTCATCCTTCCTTTTTGCCCTCTTAGAACTTGCTTCCTTAATGGATTCCAAAGCAACTACCATTTCAATAGTGATTTGATCAGGGCAACTTTGACAACATCCCACACCATGCCCAAGAATTTTGGCTAGGTGGTATTTCAGCCTATTTATGCCTGCATGCATTGTGGCATTGCAATAATTGCACTTGATATTGTGGTCATTACCAGGAATGATTCGTTGACCATGTGCCCACGCCATATCACGAGATTGTCTGAAACCCTTTTGTGGCATGGTAAGAAAATTTGGAAGAAATATATATATATATATATATATATATATATATATATTTTTTTTTTTTTGGTTTTGAATTTTTTTTATAATTTGCAAATTTTTTTGGTTGTGTGGCTGAGTTTCTTAGCCACACAAGGCCGCTGTGTGGCTGAGAAAATCAGCCGCGAGCATTCCCAAACAATTTTTTTTTTGCAAACATAACAAAAATTGAAAAAAAAATGAATACATGGAAAACATTCTAACTAGGTTCATGAATCCTACCTGAAGCTTAGTCTGATCCGATGAAGCCTCCTTTAGTCTCCTCCAACAACTCCTTCACGCTCCTTTACCTTCACTCTCAAGTTTCAACACTCACACAAATTAGCCAAACACTCAAATGACAAGTGAATGAGAAATGGAAGGGAGAGAGGTGCTTATAAAGCTTTTTTTCCCTCCAATTTTCCTTTTCCTCCACCTCATTTCCAAAAAAGAAAAAAATTTTTTTTTTTTTGAATTTTTGGACAGATTGTGGGTTTTGATGCCCAGAGGGTCTTATATGAGTCCGATGAGGGTTTAGTGGGCTACTCGCGGGTTTGATGCGGGTAGCCGGGTCTTATACAAAACTCGCCGGGTCTGGCTCTAGACCGCGGGTTCTATGTGGGTGACCCGACCCAGCATAGCACCTGTCCTTACCCGCGGGTTTTATGAGGGTCGTGCTTCACTGGGTTTATTAACTACTCCTACCAAGGGAAGTAACGCCATTACATGCTTAAAGCCCACAATCTGGAAGGGAAACCCACTATGAAGTGTCCATTTTTGCCCTTGATTAACGAGCTTATTCACTCAATTGCACCAATGAATTATTGTATCTAAAGGTGAGGAGACACATTGGATATTATACAGGATTGGAAGGTGGTTTCACTTTGGGCTTGGCCGCTTTGTACGGGATCCAAGCCCACCAGAGGATCGTATTGACACTTATAGGGGAAGCGTTGAGAGCCATGGGTTTCCATCATGTGATAGAGCATTATCTCATGCCATGGGCAGCCTCAACACCCTCAACAACTTGTTCATTGCCCCACATTAATGCGAGATGAAGCAGTTGGACCAACAATCCCCCCAGCCAACTTAGAAATGTATATAGCGTTTGGCAACTGATCCGAGGCCCAAAGGAGGTTTGTCTCATCCTTGAGACATGGGAGGGCAAGCACCATCTTCCATGCCCTCATTTGGAGCAATCTACAGGCTTATTTTACACCAAGAGACCCATGAGACCACTACTTGTGCCCCAGAGCCACTTTGGAGCACCACATGATGTTTTACTTGGAGATCAAGGGGCCACCCCCTTGACCATCATTCATGGAGCCCTCTTCTTCATCATGGCACCTTGAGGACTCGATTAGGCCTTCCAACGACCCTCCTACACCATTGCTACATCATTTCGACTTCATTTTGGATGGCTTATCTTACACTTTATGAGCTATTTGGTGGGCTTGTCACCAAAGTTATGTTATTTTGCACATTAAAATATTTTTAGGGGCATCTTAGGCTAATTCGAACTCTTAGAGGCTCATATAAATAAAGTTAAGCCTCATTTGTATCAAACATCATCATCACACTTGGATATCTCTCTCTTGAGAATTTCACACTTTTTCTTGGATGTCTATTGGAGCTCTTTTGATGCATTTCGATATATTTGGAAGTTGAAGTCTTGTTCTTTCTTGGAGCCGCTATCTTGATCTTGGATTGGATATATCTCTTGTTATCTTGCAAGTGATTTTTTGAAAATTCTTCCATGTAATAATATCTAATGTGTGGAAATTTTGCAACTAGCTAGTTCGTATTGTGCCCTAATTATTGAACATCATTGTTAAATTGCAAATTTGTGCATGTTACTCATTGAATAACAAGTAGATGAATGTTCCTAGTGGATTGAAATATGATTTTCTTCCATAAAAGTCCATAGATCTTGGGTGGGTAATTGTTGAAAAGTAGGTGCTAGGGAATCACTTTTTAGCCTCCTTGAAGACAACTTTGGCCGAATTTCGAATCACATAGAGTCCATAGCCCAAGGGTAAGACAGTAGTCCAAGAAAACTTGGTGGTCACCTTCCTTATCCTTCTCTTTTTCTCCTTTTTTTCTGAATTTTGACCCCTACCCTAGACGACTAGCTAGGGCTACCTGCGAATTGCATTAGAGGGGTAATCTTGCAAAACCGTTTGGAAAATCCACTGCGCTTGTGTCTCCTCTAGTGATCCTCCAAGTTTGGAGCAATTCACACGATTTGCTTGTGAGAAAACCCAAGCCGTAGCTGCATATTTGGAAGCCATCTTTAAAGTCTATGGTTCATGGTCTTCTCAAGGGTCATTTGCACTTAAAACTTTGAGAAATCAATCATTCTTGACCCTTTCTTATCCTAAGCTTGACCTAATGATCATCTTGGAGGACTTCCTCCCATGGTCACTCAAAAAGTCTAGGTCTCGTTTAGGCTTCTTTCTAGGTCCCTCTAGTGGAGTGAAAACCCTTTTGAAAAAGGATTATTTTACCAAGCCGATAGAGAGGTCTTGCCTCATCTTGGAAGCCTTGATCCTAAGCATATTCTTCGTTATTGAATATCCCTAACCCTAAGTCTAGGTCTTCCTCTTAGATCTTTCTTGGAGAGCTTTCCCTATGTTGAGCCATAATTTGAATGGGCCTTGGGAATCACTTTCTATCTTATCATTGATCCTACCTTTACAAGTGATTTACTTCATACTGAGACTCCTCCCATTGGTCAAAGTCCATAAAGAACAGGGGACACTGATTGAGGTGATAGTGGATCTTAATCCCATTGTTGTCACTTGGTCTAGTAGTTGTCCCTTAGGTACCCCTCTTAGGACCCCTACTAGATTGCGTGGCCTCATTTTTGGTGCCATTGCTAGGGAGGAAGCAGGTTTACCTCCTTGGTCTAATATTTGAAGAGGTGATTCCTTTGACAACAATGTAAACCCTCTTCTGGCTACTCCATTGGAAGAACGAAGCCCATGTTCTTCATTGATTTTCAAAGTTCAATGCTTGTAGGGTGAAGCGAGCATTCGACAAGGCAATTTTCATTGACCTTGGTGACTCCCATGTCATTGATATCCAAGAACGAGCAACGTGCTGCTCGAACGTTTTCCCGCCTTGGATATAACATGGTTCTTGCAATTACCCAAATTGGAATGCATAAAGTATATGCCAATGTTCGATGGGGATCCACATTCAACAACTAATCATGTTGTGAGATTCATGAAGTATGCTTTGAGACTCAACATAACCCACCAAAATAAAAAGATTTACTTGTTTATCCTATCTATGGCTGCTAATGCTGATTGACTTAGGTTATGTGAGAATAGAAGCATTTCCTCCTTTTCAATGTTGGATTTATATTTCCTCTTGTATAAACGACTGCGTTTTTAAACCATTAAAGAGGCAAGCCAAAGCTTGACTGTAGCTCTCCAAGAAGAACACCTCATTGAGGATGGAAGTGAAGTTGACGATGAACAAGTTGAACTTGATGAGAGAATTGATGAAAACCTCGAGGACTACGTTGAAGAAGAAAATCATGAACTTGAAAGCATGTCATCCTAGGATGATGACGAGATTTTTGATCCCATAAGCCTCCACATGCTGCAGGAAAGGGCAAGTGAATATGCGAAATCTTGTGAGCATCTAGTTGAGAAATGTGGAGCAAAGGATCTCCTATTCCATTTCTGTGAGCAAGGAGGAAAGCTCTATGAGATGCGACGTGAATATGAAATGAATCCTACAGATGCCCTTCTCCTAGAAATTTATTACCAGAACTATGTAGTAAACACTTTGGGTGATATTGTTCAAGAAAAGGAGAAAGAGGAGGAGCTCTCCTTGCTTAATAATAAAGAGTGGGATGATTCTAAAGAAGATCATGGTAATCAAACAAACAAGGAATATATGGATGACTTTTGGGATAGAGATTGGGGAATGAGATATGACAACAATAAAGATGAAAGCCCTGTGGAAGCCCGGGTCTGCGATGATGAACCTAGTAAAGTTGGGCCTTTCATCCAAGAAGGGATGCTGAATAATGTGCTCCATGAAGATCTAGGGAATGTGGACATTATTGCTTCCGCTGAGGTTGACATTTGTGGCTTCTTCCACATAAGCGAGGGAAAATGGGATATATGCAACCATCATTTTGACAATGACCCTATTTATGATACTGACAAGGAAGATGAGGTTAAGGTTAGTCTTCCCTTTCTCCAGAACGCTATTTATAATGATATATCTATCGATAACCTTGAAAGGGAAGATGATCATTTTCCCCTGTGGGAAGAAGGATGGTGGGAGGTGATTGTCTGTCATTTAAACAAAGGTTCAACTTGTGATGACATCAATAGGGGCCTTGTTTCTCCCTACTTTCTTTATGATCCTAGGAATATATTCAAGCCATCCATGGACCATGGCCTCATCCCTTTTCATACAATCACCAACAATGATGAGCCTTTTCCCCCTCCTAAGTATGATCATTGTGAAGAGCAACACATTGACCATGATCCTTCGTGCCAACCACCTCTTTTTTCTTCCAATCATGGCCATGAGGCGACCATGAAGCATAACATTACTAAGAATGATCTTGATAGGGAGTTCTTGAGCTTGGTCGTTCAATCCTCCATTCTTTGTTTGTAGGAAAGGATCTGATCTCGCAAATTGGTGTCTTTCCCTTCATCCATATCTCCTTTCTATAATATATGGGTCTCTTATTTTCCCACCTCCTGCCCTCATAATCTTGCATATGATTATTCGTGTCCTTGCTCTTGGATTTGTCACATAAGTAATCATAGGGGCACATGTTTTTATATTGATATATCGATGTATTGGTTACATTGGCTCTATGATTACACTTAGTATTAGCATAATGTTAGAGTAGAATGCATTGCATATTTATTTTTGCAGAGCTAACATTATGATATCTTGTTCTCATGCTAGAATAGATGCATTTAGATTAGACTTGCATTTAGAATAGATTTTTTTTCCTGTATGGCTTTATTATATTGATGAAAACATGGGTGATCAAAATACACCTAGGACAAATGCTTCCCATGTTTGTTTGTGATGTGCAGGATAACAACTCTATTGTCCTAGAGGATTATTGGTGTTCTCATGACCTCCTCGTTCGAGTACATGGTTTGTGTCATGTGCACTTCGCAGGGAGCTCATGTCCCTGTTGGAGCCAGATGTTACCCACCACCAGTGGGTGACCCCATAGGAGAATTTTTCTCCTAGATTTGTCTATAGCCGACAATCAGCAGCCCTTGACAGCCACTAGTGCAGTGAATGATGTGCCAGATGTCTCCGCTCGCTAACCTAGTCATATGTCCCCTCACCCATCTGTCGAGATCATATGTTCGAAGGTGTGCCATCCAATCCTGAAGGTATGATTTTTCATTATGCAATTGGGTGCTTATGCTTGTTTTTCTTGGGCACACCTATGAATGGATTATTGGGTGATTTGGAAGGAGGAAGGGTTTTGACTGAAGTCTTGTTCCCTCACCTTAATTGGGTGATTAATCCTCAACCCTAGCCCCGTGTGATCTCCCCTACTGACTGTCAACTTTAGGATGGGCACTACTTGGGAAACCCCGATTTGGTAGCATGGTCCCGTTTTCCTATTCCACATTATTCACTCTCCTCTGCACATTACATGACCTATTTCATCATCTTACCCCTCTGGGTCCACAAGGCTCTGTTACCCCTCCCCTTGTCCATATGTCTGGGTTAGGCCTGGAACGATGCCCCGAAGGTTGATGCAGCTAAAAGAAAAGGATAAAGGCATAATATGGCTACATACAAAAGGAAATGTACCACAAAATGTGAAAGATGGTTGGGTCAATAAAATTTAGCACGTGGGCAAAAGCGAAACATGAGCTTTATCCTTTATCATTATGGCCATCACCCTGGTTCCTAGGGCCCCTATGAGTGCCCTTTGCATCATTAAGGAACCCATGTATGTCCCAACCCCTGGCAGGTGATGAACTGCCCCACCTTGAAGGAGTAATCGCTGCTATATCATACACATCATGCTCTCATCCCTTGGAGCCTTGAGCAGTAAAATAAAGAAAAATCAATAAAGGCAAAAGGAAAATGAAGAAGGGTGGAAAAACAAAGGTCGGGGTAACTCATGTACCACGATTGCTCCCTCCTACATTCATACACCCAAATATGTGGACATCCCTCATCATTACCACCCTTGAGCCCATGTCATTTGGCCTTGAGACCCCTGTGTCCCCATCCACCTCATCATTATCCACATGACACCTACCACTTGAAGGATGTACCTTGGACATGTCCTTCCCTTTAGGGGCTGGGAACACCTAATAGGGTGGTTTATTAACTACTCCTACCAAGGGAGGTAACACCATTACATGCTCAAAGCCCCAAATCTAGAAGGGAAACCCACTATGAAGTGTCCATTTCTACCCTTGATTAACGAGCTTATTCACTCAATTGCATTAATGAATTATTGTATCTGAAGGTGAGGAGACACATTGGATCTTATACAGGATTGGAAGGTGGTTTCACTTTGGGCTTGGCCTCCCTATATGGGATCCAAGCCCACCAGAGGATCATATTGACACTTGTAGGGGAAGTGTTGAGAGCCATGGGTTTCCATCATGTGATGGAGCGTTAACTCATGCCACGGGAAGCCTCAACACCTTCAACAACTTGTTCATTGCCCCACATTATATGTGAGATGATGCAGTTGGACCAATAGTGACCCCCAGTTGACTTAACATTGTATATAGGGTTTGGCAGCTGATCCGAGGACTAGAGGAGCTTTGTCTCATCCTTGACGTGGGAGGGAAAGCACCATCTTCCGTGCCCTCATTTGGAGCAATCTGAAAGCTTATTTTACACCAGGAGACCCATGAGACCACTACTTGTGCCCCAGAGCCACTTTGGAGCGCCACATGATGTTTTAGTTGGAGATCAAGGGGCCACCCCTTTGACCATCATTCATGCAGCCCTCTTCTTCATCATGGTGCCTTGAGGACTCGATCAGGCCTTCCAATGACCCTCCTACACCATTGGTACATCATTTTGACTTCATTTTGGATGGCTTATCTTACACTTTGAGCTATTTGGTGGGCTTGTCGCCAAAGTTATGTTATTTTGCACATTAATATAATTTAGGGGCATCTTAGGCTAATTCGAACTCTCAGAGGCTCATATAAATAGAGTTAAGCCTCATTTGTATCAAACATCATCATCAACTTGGATATCTCTCTCTTGAGAATATCACACTTTTTCCTTGTATATTTGTTGGAGCTCTTTTAATGCATTTCGATATATTTGGAAGCTGAACTCTTGTTCTTTCTTGGAGCCGCTATCTTGATCTTGGATTGGATATATATCTTGTTATCTTGTAAGTGATTTTGTTGAAATTTTTTCCATGTAATAATGTCTAATGTGTGGAAATTTTGCAACTAGCTAGTTCTTATTGTGCCCTAATTATTGAATATCATTGTTAAATTGCAAATTTGTGCATGTTACTCATTGAATAACAAGTAGATGAATGTTCCTAGTGGATTGAAATCTAATTTTCTTCCATAAAAGTCCATAGATCTTGGGTGGGTAATTTTTGAAAAGTACGTGCCAAGGCATCACTTTTTAGCCTCCTTGAAGACAAATTTGGCCAAATTTCGAATTACATAGACTCCATAGTCCAAGGGTAACACACTAGTCCAAGAAAACTTGGTGGTCACTATTGATTTTTGGTAGCATCGGATGTGCTTTAGCCTTGAAATTTGGAGAAGAGGCTAAGGCACATGAGATCTCCAAAACTCAGAAATCGTTTTGAGAAATTCCATTCGGATAAGGATCTATTAAAATAATTAATATTTTTAATGGGTTCCTAAGTCTAAACTTAGGAAAATAAAAATATTAATGGGTAATAATAAAGATAAGGCTGAGAAGCTTCTAAGAGACAAGGATCAAGTCTATTTTAATCTTAACTATTGATTAGGGACTTAATCTCGGCCGTTGATTCATCAACAGGAAAAGTATAAGAGAAGACTTGAGGGTCATTTGGAGATACACTGGCAGATACTCAGTATCTCAAGGAAATTCGATTCTCAAGGAAGAGGAGATCAATTTCAGAGGGAGTTGCAGGGTGGAGGAAGAGGAGGGCTTCAGTAGCAGGCAGTGATTGAGGAGGAGGTGACGCAGGGTCAGTTGAAGACAACGCAGAAAGAGAGACGCAGTCCAGAGGAGAGACACAGGGCCTATTAGGTTGACGCAGAGGAATGTAGAGCCACTCAGAGCCACGTTGGGTCAATTAGAGTGACGCAGGGGTGACGCAGTAGTGGGAGCAGGGTCTCCAAAGTGTCAGATGGTCTTAGAGGGAAAGTCTCAGGTGTTTTCTTTCAGTTTCTCTGTAAAATCATTCCTTGTATGATCTGGATTTAAACAGGAATGCAACAAATTACAGAGATAACCATAAACACAGAGATGCAACGAAAATAATACTTCATTTCATTAATGTAAAATACTGAAATATGCTTACAAACTTAAATGGAAATAAACCAGCTAGGGCGATGGTAGCTTATCTCTGAGAAGAGATGTGGTGGCTACATGCCTTTGAACTGTGTTACAATGAGGCTTGAAGGCCTATTTATTGTTGAGAAACAATGGAGAACTCTAAACATAAAAAAACCCTAACCCTAGAAGATGGAACGCTAAACTGTGGGCCCCGTTTGGGTAAATTGGTGCATCAACTTCCTGGGGTCGTAACTTTGGCATACGATCTCTGTTTGACGCGCACAATATTTCGTTAGAAAGATCTATTCGAGAACTCCAACTTTGGGAAGAGCAAGATCAGTCCATGGACCCATGTTGCTCCCAGTTTTCCAAAAAAACGTCGTTTAGGGCCGCAAAATGGCTCGGAAGTTCAGGACCTGAAAAACTGCTAAAAATAGTAATCTGTGCTACCATTAAGGAAACTGAAAAGCTGAAAGAAACAATGGTGGGGGTTCAAGTGGACTTGGCGGGTGGCCACCAATATCCACCTGGATCATTCCTCCCCCTTAGGAAGCAATGGTCCGCATTGCGTTGAGTTCTTCCATGAGATGAGGAAACTTCTGCTGAATTTGGTCCTTAGTGAGCCACTTGCCCTGGTGAAGGAGTTGGTCTGCTTTGACAACTCCATACAGTTGGATATTCTGCTGGCGAGTGTGTTTGATCTGTGTGTCCATGATTCGATCGGTTGCAGCTTGTTCCATGCAATCTGGATTTAACTCTGTGGGGTTGAGCTGTTCTGCAATGTCAGATGTGTCTAGTAATGGTGGAAAGTATGGCCGAAGGCGGTCCACATTGAACACTGGGTGCATGCCAAGGAATGGGGGAATGCCGAGCTCAAATGCATTTGTCTCTCACATCCTTGGTAATGGTTTAAGGACCATATCGGAGTGGTCTGAGTTTTCGATAGGCTCCGATAAGGCGTTCCTTTTGCAAATGCAACCAGACTTTGTCGCCCACTTGAAACTTGTGTGGCACCCGATGTTGATCATGTCGCTGTTTGTACTTGGCATTTGATTTCTCGAGAATGTCATGGACCTGTTGGCGAATATGTTGGATGTGCTCAATGAAGCTGTATGCCTTATCTGTTTCGGACTGGACATGAGCCGAATCTGCGTGAGTAGCTGCAAATGGCATGGCCACATCAATAGGACATAGTGGCTGGAATCCCAAGCCCACTTGAAAAGGGTCGTGGCTAGTCGAGCTGTGGAGAGCCCGGTTGTAGCTGTGTTGAACATAGGGGAGGCTCTCGTCTCATGTGTGTGGATGCTTTGAGTTGTACATGCGTAGAATGTGTACGATCATCTTGTTGACAACCTTTGTCTGGCCATCAGTTTGAGGATGGAAGGCTGTGGACTTAGTGAGCTTGGTGTCCAGCATCGACCAGAGACTGGACCAAAATGTACTGAGGAACCTGCTGTCCCGATCTGAGATGATAGACTGTGGGATCCCAAAGTGTACCACACTCGTTCAAAGAAGAGTTTAGCAGTGGCTTTTGCTATGATATTCTTCTTGCAGGCAGCCATAATGGCCATCTTCGAGAACCTGTCGACGACCACAAAAACACAGTCGTTTCCATGCTTAGTGGAAGGAAGGCCTGACATGTAATCCATGGAGATGGATTCCCAAGGTCAACTAGGGGTAGGCAGCGGGGTATAGAGGCCTTGCTTCTTGATGGTCGGTTTGGCAATGGCGCAGGTAGTGCATGATTTGGTATACTTCCCGACACCTGTCGAAGATTCGGCCAATAGAAATACTTCTGCAGTACTGCCACCGTTTTCTCGACCTCGAAATGCCCAGCAGCCCGACTGTAGTATGCTTCCCAAATCATCTTGGCACGCTCGCTTGAAGGAACACAAAGGTGACCCAGGTGCATAACAGGGCACCCTGTAGGTGAAAATCTGGAACATGCCGACCCTCCAAGAGTGTCTGGTATGTGTGGCCGAATTCTGGGTTGCTTTTGTAGAGAAGTGGCCAATCAGAAGTCTCGTGCCCATAAGAGTTGAGCACGGTGGTTAACGCCATGATCGGTGATCGACTGAGGCAATCTGCAACATTATTGTTGCTGCCCTTCTTATACTTGATATTCAAATGGAACTGTTGCAGGTATGTGGACCACTTCTGATGGCGATCATTCTGCAATTTCCCTTGGGTTTTTATGAACTGCAAGGGTCGGTGGTCTGTGTAGATGACTGTCTCCTTCCCCAAAGTGTAACGCTTCCATTGTCAGCAGGCCTGCACAATGGAATACATCTCTTTGTCATAAGTGGGATACTTCCGGACTGTGTCTGAAAGTGTCTCACTGTGATATGCCACTGGATGCCCGTGTTGAGTAAGGACTGCCCCAATAACATAGTCAGAGGCATCTGTCTCGACTTGAAATGGTTGTTGCAAGTCTGGTAATGCGAGCACTGGTGCCGAGCAGAGGCGATCTTTCAACTCTGTGAATGCCTTCTGTTGAGATTTAGACCAAAAGAATTTTGCTTTCACTCCTCCCTTGGTGACTTGACTTAAGGGCCAAGTGATATGAGAAAATCCCAACACGAACCTGCGGTAAAAGTTGGCAAGACCTAGAAAGCCGCAGAGCTCTGTCAGAGTGGTTGGAGATGGTCAATCCCGAATGACTTGGATCTTGGCTGGATCCACATGCACCCCCTGTTCATCAATAATGTATCCTAGATACTGAAGCTGGGTCATGCCAAAAGTGCATTTCTCCAAATTGGCACATAACTTTTGTTGCCGCAGTGTTTGGAGAACCTGTCGGATGTGTTGGAGGTGCTCTTCTCAATGCTGGCTGAAGATCAGGATGTCATTCAAATATACCACTACAAATGAGTTGGTGAATGGTCGCAAGATGTCATCCATTAGCCTCATGAAGGTTGCAGGAGCATTCGTCAATCCGAAAGGCATAACCAACCATTCGAAAAGGCCCTCCTTGGCTTTGAAGGCAATCTTCCACACATTGGAGGGTTTGATTGGTACCTGGTGATATCCTGACTTCAAATCAATTTTGCTGAAATATTTTACCCCCTCTAGTTGGTCCAGGAGGTCATCAATCCGTGGGATCGGGTACCTATTACGGACAGTGATCTTGTTCAGCGCCCGATAGTCAATATAGAGTCTCCAAGTCCCATCCTTCTTTGTACCAACATGATCGAGCTCCCACAGGGCGATGAACTCGGACGGATGTGACCTTTCTGCAGCAGCGCCTGAATCTGCCTCTTGATTTCATCGTTCTCCAGAATGGAGTGCCGATAGATTGGTCCATTGGGCAGCAACGCACCTGAGGTTAGATCGATGGAGTGCTTGACTTGACAGTGCAGAGGAACCCCTGTGGGGGAGGTGAAGATGTCCTCGTACTCCTCCACGACCTTGTCCATCTGTAGTTGTCGTGCGGAGGGGTCCTGTCTGGAGGTCGTGGCCACCGTCTTCTTCTTTCCTTGAGGGCGTATCATCAGGAAAACAAATTTCCCGGTTTTGGAAATGAGCTTACTGCATTGTTTTGTAGTAACCAAAGAGATGGCGGTAGGCGGTGCTACCTCCGATATCCTGTACAACTTATTTCCCGAAGTAACAATAACAGTATGGGGCCTTGATTCATACACAACATGTCGCTTCCACAAGTATGGTTGTCCTAATAATACATCACAAACTTCAAGGGGAGCAATGTCACACAATACCTCATCCGTGAAAAGCTTGATGTTGTATGGAAGTAGGCATTGCTGGCTCATGCGAAGATCCCATCCTTGGTGAAGCCACTCGATGGTGTACGGTTGTGGATGTGCTGTGGTCGGTAAGCCCAGTCGCTTCACGACCTCTGCCGAAATGAGGTTCTTTTGGCACCCGCTGTCGACAATGAACTGTAGCAGGGAGCCCTTTACCCACATCTGAGAGTGGAAGAGACGCTCCTCCTCCTTTGGATCTTCGGGTTCCTCCTTCTGGATCTTCGTGGTGGCAATGGTGTCGTTGGGCTCCGCATCGATAATCTGCTTCCCTTTGTCATTCCCCTTGTCGGGTTTTGACTCAGAGTCAGAACATGCATCTGATTCTGAAACCTTTAGCTTAGCCACTATTGACTGCTTGGCCCGACACTCACTTGTGTTGTGAGTGGAGCTCTTATGGAACTCACACCACTTTCTCGTGTCCTTTTTCGGCTTCGTGGCGCTGTTCTTTGCTTGCAGCTTTAGTGGGTTGTCTTGGGTTGCCCCACCTTGGCTTTGTCCTTTGTTTTGCGGTTTGTGGGCACCTTTCCCTTGCTTCGGATTCGCAGATCCAAAGTCTCGCTTCTTCTGTTTAAACTTTTGCTCGACCTTGACGGCATATCTGTATGCCGTGCCGAGCGAGGAGATGTTCAGGAATTCTATTTCTTCCTGTATGTATTTGTGCAGGCAGTCACGGTATTTGAGTATCAAATGCTGCTTTGAATCCTTGATACTCAACTTTGTGCGAAGGGTATGGAAAATATTGGTAAACTCTGGCACGTTTTGGTCCCTTCCCTGCCGCAGCGTGGTCCACTTTATGTATTGATCCTCATAGCTTCCGACAGGGTAGTACTGCTCTTTGATGGCATTTCGGAATGAATTCCAAGTGGGTGCCACTGAAAATAGTGAGCTTGTACTTTCATCCTTTTGCTCACAGTAGGTTTCCCACTAGTCCTTGACGTGGGGGGCTGCTTTGAGAAGAGCAAAAATAATCTTTTCTCGTTTGGAAAAATCATGAACAGAAAAATAACCCTCTAGCAAGGTTAACCATTTATCGACGACATCTGCATCTATCTGACCTTCGAATATGGGGATTTCAAAATTAACTTGTACCTTAAACGGTGTGGCGTTTCCAGAGTAGCTGTTGGAAGTCGATGCGTCACCCCTGGGTAGCTGCTGAAGGATCTGGGCAAAGCTGTCCATCATCGTGTTCCTTTTTCGCTTGAGGGCTTCTTCGAGCAAGATTTTGATAGGATCTCCTGCCCTTTCGTTTTTCTTTTCATTCACTATGGGAGGCCGTCGGGATTTGCGAGGTTGGTCTTGCAAAGGTTCGACCAGTTCAAGCCCTAACTCCTTATATCCCGACCTCGTTGGGGACATGCAAAGAAAAAAGAGAAAAAACAGACTGCTTTATACCACTGATCCGAATTTAAATAGGAACGCAACAAATTACAGAGATAACCATAAACACAGAGATGCAGCGAAAATAATACTTCATTTCATTAATGTAAAATACTGAAATATGCTTATAAACATAAATGGAAATAAACTAGCTGGGGCGATGGTAGCTTATCTCTGAGAAGAGATGTGGTGGCTACATGCCTCTGAACTGTGTTACAATGAGGCTCGAAGGCCTATTTATTGTTGAGAAACAATGAAGAACCCTAAACATAAAAAAACCCTAACCCTACAAGATGAAACGCCAAATTGTGGGCCCTGTTTGGGTAAATTGGTGCATCAACTTCCCGAGGTCGTACTTTGGCATACGATTTCCGTTTGACGGGCACAATATCTCGTTATAAAGATTTATCCGAGAACTCCAACTTTGGGAAGAGCAACATCAATTCATGGACCCATGTTGCTCCCAGTTTTCCCAAAAAACGTCGTTTAGGGCCTCAAAATGGCTATGGAAGTTCAGGACCCAAAAAACTGCTAAAAATAGTAAACTGTGCTACAATTAAGGAAACTGAAAAGTTGAAAGAAACAATGGTGGGGGTCCAAGTGGACTTGGCGGGCGGCCACCAATATCCACCTAGATCATTGTAAAAGCAATTGCTGCTGAAGATTAATAAAACCCTCATCTGTGGCACAGGTTTTCCCGCATTGGGTTTTTTCGGGGACAATTGTCCAAAAATAACTGTGTTGATGTGATTGATTCTTGTGCATGTATTTTTTCTTTGGGTAATTGTGTGATAACTGCAGTAGAATTTATTTTAATATTTGCTGAAGGAATTTCCTAAATAACTTATTGAGTACAATAAGTAGGTGAAATAAATCAGTTGCTGTAGTAATAGAATTTCAGTTTAGAAATTTTCACATGGAATCAGATAAGAGATCCGACAACAGGAAAGGAAAATCGATTATTGGTCAAGAGCATGATGCAGGGGCATCCACTCAAGGGGACTCGCACAAATTTCCAGAAGAATGTACAAGGGATGAATATTCGATGTTAGCCTCCAGATTGGAAGAAGAAGAAGCCGCTTGCCTTGCAAGCTCTGCCTCCTTGGAGGTTTGGTATATAGACAGTGGAGCTTCCTGGCATATGACAGGAATCCGAGAATGTTTTTCTGATTATTAGGAAGAAAGAATGAATTTTCAGATCACCATGGGGAATAAGGCAAAGTGTACTCCAATGGGAAGAGATACCATAGTGTTTCAAACCGAAGCAAGAGAGCGACTTCGGGCAACCAATGTGCTGCATGTGTCAGGATTGGGGATGAACTTACTTTCCATATCTCAACTTCAAAACAAGGGCTATGATGTTTTCTTCATTAAGGAGAAAGTATATGTCAAACACTCAAGTTGGAAAAAGAAGGTTCAGATTGGAATCAGAAGTAACAGGTTGTACAGGTTGTTAACCACTACGTGTCAACGACCCATAGCAGTACACCCCCTTTTTCGCAAAAGGGATAGCGCTTGATCGATATGTCCATGTCGTCCAACTATCATCATCAGCCTGATCATCATGTTATAATGTAAACCCATTCTGCATGTATATGATGTAAATAATCTTAGCAGAGTTATGTCATGTATGTAATTGCCTAGGTAAATCTACTTTTCTGGTGACAATCTACATTCTGGGAGGTTTTTTGTCTCACCGATCCATTTTCGGATGGTCGGCAGAGTTTTCCTTCAGTCTCACCCCAAAGCCGAAATATATTTTGTCACTGGGATCTTAGGCGAGTCTTAGTGTTTTAGATCAAGTCTATGTAAAAGTGATTTGGGAATAATCTTAACTATTTGGTTAGGTTATTTTATTACAAATTGCTTGGTCTGCTGGATTATATTGTGTCGCAGAAATGGGTAGTCTGTGAGGGTCTATTACAGATGAGTTTTACCCCTTATGATGTAAAAAATATGAAAATTATGATGCAAAATGTCTTGAAGGTTGGAAAAATAAATTATCCCCTCATAGGTTAATTAATTAAATTTTCTAGCCAAAAATTAATTAAAATCCTAAGCCAAAAATTTAATTAATTTTAGGTAAATTTAAATTATCCTAAGGCAAAATTCGTTGGTCCTTAAAAATCAAATTTTAAAAGGTCTCGAGACTAAGGTAAATTAATTATTTTGCTAAATTTTAAGCCTTTTGTCCCTGGGGGTTAAGTCAAAGTCATTCTTTTTATTTTTGAGTTAATTAAAATACATTTAATTGATAAATTTGAATTTCTTCAAGAATTAAATATTTCAACGGATGAGATTAAAAGAAATTTTAATCTTCATCAACAGTTGAGATTGCTTTGACGAGGATCACTTGAACTAGCTGTTGGAGGATTTATCTTTAAATAGGAAGTCATTTGTCAGTTGATCCATCCGATCTCTGAGTCGTGTGCTAAGCAAAAAGCTCGTGTAATTTTTTTCTGGATAATAAAGAAAGACTTTGGGGTTAAATTTCGCTGGTGTTACTCTTCATGGAAATAATATAAGATGTGTTGTTTTCATGCATAAATTTTTTTAGCCATTGATGATAGCTTCTGAAGAGTGATTTGCGTTCAGGTATTTTGCTCAGTCACTGGGGTTTAAGTGATAATTTAAATTTTGAATGTAATAGCAGATATCTCTATTTATCTGAATTTTATTATCATTTTCTTGCTCTACTTTAATGGCTGGATTGAGTTTTGCAGGAAGATCTTGATTTTTAGATCCTCGGGCGTTAGGGAAAGTTTTCAGTTGGACCAACCAACTCTTGGTCTGTGTTTTCTGAAGGTCCTAGCTAAGTTAGCTCCAGGCTTATTATAATATCTTGAGTTAAGCACCTCCTTTAAAATTTTAAAAATTAAATTTGTTCGGAATATTGATAGATTGGCTATTGAGAGCCTTAGATTATCAGATTTGGGAGCGGAGTTGGACTCACACTCATCAGATCTGATAGATCTGCCATTCTTCTGCATAGATCTATAAAATTTTTGGGTTTTCTGACTTAGGTTTCTGGGTTTATTTTTTTATATATCTGGGTTCTGGGTGTTTTTGTTTTCAAGTACATGTTGCAAATCTGAAGGTGAAGTTTGATTTGAAGCCAGATCTAGGCCCTGGAGGGTAAGATTTGGCCTCAAAATCATTTTTTGTAGGGGTATTATCCAACTTTTTTGCGGTTTAGGGGTTTATTTTTTATTTTTTTAAATCTGCAAATAATTTTACGAGAGTTTCACTAATAAATATGAAGCATAATGTATCAACTAAATCAAGATTTTTGGAATTTTTTTTGGGTTCTTTGGCTACCATTTTGTCTGCTGCCTGGGGTATTTTGCATTTTTGCTACAGAAATTTCATTTTTTTTAAAGAAAGGCCCACAACCCTCTGTTACTACCTATGGCCCTCATTTTCTGTGCTCTTCTCCTCTCAAACAACTCCCTCAACGCTGCCCACAACCTCCATATTTCTTCAAAAGACGGGCTTCCTAATCCCTGTTGCCATTAATTTTCCTTCCCTCCTCTCATTTCCCTGTCAGCACCTTCAAATCGGCGGCTACCTGCTAACCACATCCCTTTTGGCCTGCATTCCTCGATCCCTCTCTGCCATCTGCCCGCTGCCTTATCCTTATCATAGCCCCACTTCTCTCTTCTCAAGTTCGAGCTTGAAGCTCGATCCACGCCCATCACTGTTGCCTTTTCCTCCCTTAGCCTCACTGTAGTTTCTCCTCTCCGCCAGCCTTTGACCTCTGCTCTTGGGCCCTCATTTCCTAACCCTTCACGCTGCATCTCCAGTACTCAATTTCCATAGCTGCGTCCTTCATTCTAGTTCCTTGTTTCTCCTTTCCATTCCCTTTCCGCAACAAATTCGTCCCACAGCTCCGCTGAATCTCCATCTGTCGTCGTTGCCTTCTTCGATACCTACATACACACAAAGCAAACAAGCATTTCGTTTTCCTCTTTTTTTTATGTTTGTTTTAGCTTAGCTTTAGTTTCTTTCGTTAAGGTTTAGGTTAGTTCTTTTTCTTAATAATCCGATTTCATGTTTTTTTTTTTGAAACTTTGTTTAAATTTGTTTTAGTTTAAAGTTTCAATTTTATTTTTATTTTTATTTTTGATTTGATTTGATTTTGTTTTACTATTTTTTCAATTTCTTTTTTATGATTTTGATTTACATTTAAAAAACTTAAAAAAACATAACAAATTCTAAGAATTCTAAAATAAAAAAAAAATAAAAAAAAATTTAAAATTTGGGATTGAGAATAAAATAAACGAAAAAGGGATTTGTGCTTTTACATTAAATACTTTAATGTGGCCTATGGCCCATTAAAATCTTAAAATTTTAACCCTTTGATTCGTTTTACTTCCGTCACAATAAAAGATTTTGATTTATTCATTTACCACATTAAAGTTGTTGCCTGAGGAATAATTAAAATACTAATTAAAAGTTCCTTGGTATTTTTGGTGTTAAGTGCAAAATCTTAATTTTTCATGATTTCTCTATTGTCAGGGTGCGATAAATGTTTAAAAAATCGTATTGACTGTTGGAGAAAGATTATTTTGCTAGATTATCCTGTATGCTAAAGTTTTGGGCATTTTACAATTAATTGTTCATGATCGTTGCTTTGCCACATTATAAATTGCTTTGGGTGACTTGTTATTTATTTAGTCTTTGGTTAATTCAAATTAAAAGCATTGGTTTGTAGTCATTTTTATCTTGTGATTGTGTCTATCTATCTCAATTGACCGAGACTCGCTTTAAATTCATCAAGTTGTTTCTCCTTAAAATCTCCTAGAGCCTGTGTTCCACAGGCTATCCTCATCCATTCACCTTAGGGACTATCCTCTTGACTTGTCTAGGAGAGAGTCTAAACGGAGTAAGGATTAGAGTGACAACCTTTACTCTGAGCGTTGTCGCAGTGCCTAGACACTTTGTTCGACAACATCTTTTGGCGCAGTTGCCGGGGATAGTGTTTTTCGTCCTTGGTTCTCTCAATCTCTTCTCATCGTTTGATCCTTTCATCTTCACTCATTCATCTTCACCTCATTTTCATCATATCATCTTCTGTGTCTAAATTAGATTTCTGTTCGAGTGCCGACTCCACTTCCTTCATCTTCTACGGGGGCATGTACTAGGAGGAATCCAAGTAGCTTGGCCAATCTTGCTCCGAATCCTGGAAGGGCTCTTAGAGCTAGATGACACAAGCTCTCTTCTTGTACACTCCTTGTTAATCTCGGCTAGGAAGCTCTCCGTGACATCCATTCAATCTTCTTGAATCCTCCCGTTCCAGACATCATGGATATCTATCAGCCTCTTAACTTTGCTAACATCCAGGGTTATCCCCATAACCTTCCTAATAATGGTCTAGACAAGCTATCCGCCTTCCAAGGAAACAATGCAATCACTGTTAAAAATCATTTACATGCTTTCCAGACTTGGTGGGCTAAATTCGCCCTCGCTCAAAATTATGAGGATGTGCAAATGAAATGCTTCGTCTTGACCCTTGAGCAGGATGCTATGGATTGGTTTAGGGATAGGCCTGATCATAGCATTGATTCATATGATTCCCTCCTTAATGCTTTTAGAGAAAAATTTGGTGATAAGAAAGAAGATCGATTTCTAGCAAAAGCCTTTAGTGTCATTAAAAAGAAAGAAAATGAGACGTGTGAAGAATTTAATAGAAGCTTTAATGGTATGCTTAAAGAAATATCTACTGATTATAAACCAACTGAGAAAATGCCTCTTGAACACTATCTCGATGCTTCAATCCTGACATTTCTTATGAATTGAGAAGGTCCAACTGAAGAGCTTGTCAAGTCACAACTGAAGAGCTGGAAAAAGATAAGAAGGCTTCTGGCAAACCTGAAGTTCCTAGGTTCGATAGATTTGTTGTTAAATTAAAAAACCTAAAGGAAAAGAAAAGGAATCTGAAGAAGAATCTATGCAACAATTGCTTAAGAAGTTAGAAAATATGGAGTTAAATCAAGCTAGGATGATTGTTGATCATGCTAAGGAGATAACTGCATTACAGTCTAGGTTGATTCAAATGGAACGAGCTCAACCTAGGGGTCAGAATAATAATAATAATAATCGAAATAATTGGTAGAAGAAAGGTCATTCTAGTGAGCAGAGGCCTCCTCACCCTCTTGAAACGAATAATCTTGTGGAGGATACCCCACCTTGTTGTAGAGCCTGTGATGAGCTTCATGAAGAAGCCACTTTTCCTACTATAAACAGAATCATGCATCATCAGATGCTTGGGACAAGCAACCAGATAAATGTGGTTGGTAAAGAATATCATTTATCACAGGAAAATTGGGAAGAGGTCAAGGGAAATAGTTAATCCGTCAGACCTTTTACATCTTCATATAGCATTAATAATTTTGGTCAAAAAGCTAATGTCTTGGTTAAACTTTTTAGTGAGGAGCCTCCTCCTAAGAAAGTTCTTGAAATTGCTAAGGACAAGGGGCTAACCTATCAGAGAAGAAGTCAAGATGATAATCAAGTTAATTCTCGAAGTCTTAACCCAGGATCAACTTCTGGTATGAATATTGATTTAGGAGGTTGGTTTAATAATTCTAAAGTTTTGGTTCCTGTCACCGAAATAGTGAAGATCCCCTCCCAGAAGGCCAAGTTACTAAGTGCTATTGGCAGTACCCAGGTGAATGCAACTCAAGAGGAAACTCATGAGGATTTCTACCAGGATGCTCCCGTGTATTTGCAAAGTATGGAATCCAATAACAAAGGACATTCTCCTTTTTTCATTACTTTGCTTGTTAATAATTATTGGTTATATAACTGCATTCTTGACTCTGGTGCTTCTGCTTGTGTGATGACTAAGAGTCATGGAGCATCTTAAATTAAGGATATCCAGGCCTTATTATAACATATGTGCCATGGATTCGAAGAAAATTGAAGTTCATGGGTTGATCAAGGACTTACAAGTCCATCTGGCTGTCTACCCTAATATCATGATTGTCATGGACATAGTTGTGGTTGACGTGCCTAATGCTTGGGGTATGCTTTTGTCTAGGAAATGGGCCTCTGATTTAGGAGGAAACATTCAAATGAATTGGTCATATGCTATGATTCCTTCCCGAAAGGAGATTCCATGTCGAAGATCCTAAAAGTCCCCATAATGAGATAATATGTGAGCAACATAACCCTGGGAATCATGCTATTTTATCTAATTCGATCATTCTCGTAGAGGTCAAGGTTGATAAAAAAGAGGGTGATTTAAAAGATAAGGTTTGGCATTTATACTTTGATGGTGCAACATCTAGGCATGGTAAAGGTGGGGGAATTGTCCTAAAATCTTCCCTTGGTCATATTTTCAAATTTGCTTATCGATTAGAATTGGAAGCGACCAACAATGTGGCTGAATAGGAAGCCTTGTTGTTGGGTATAGAATTGGAAAAAGCTTTGAAAGTTAAATTGCTAAGTATCAAGGGTGATTTAGACTTAGTTATCATGCAAATAAAAAATAAATTTACATGTAAGAATCAAAGATTAAGAAATTATAGAAATGCTGTGTGGGATACCATAGAGGATTTTGATGCCATCAATTTTGAAGCTATCCCAAGAGAGAAAAATTGCTTAGCTGACGAGTTAGCTATTGTTGCTTCTACCATGCAGTTGTTTGATAAATTAATTGAAGATAAAACTAGGACGGATATCATTTTTAAACCTTCTATCTCGGATAAATCTGAACATGGGCAAACTTTTGATAATGAAACACGTGTTATTCACTTTCTAAATAATTTGGATAAGTTTAAGGCTTTTTAGGTAAATTCTGCAGAAGACGGATCCAAACGGCTTAATTTTCAGAGAAGGAAGAGTCCTACCATATGCACAATTGAAAATGGCACATCTGAAAAACAGCCTATAGATTTGCCTGAAAGTAGGCAAATGCTCAGCATGCACTACATTGAATGTATCTGATGCCATGGGGCATCCTTTGTATTGTATTCCTAACCCTACCCCTTTTATTTCAGTATTTTATTTTGTAGGTAGATTTATGTTTTTCATGTTGTTAGACTAGTTAATAAATGAAGAGCTTATATCTTTCCTGTGCTTAAAATTATATGATGATTTTTGAATGGACGCTACTTATGTTATATTGTGTGTTGCGTGGATGCAGATTTTGGGTTCTCACATTCCTCTGGTGCAACAATGTGTCCCCAAGTAGAGCCAGATGTTGACCACTACGTGTCAACGACCCATAACAGTACACCCCCTTTTTTCGCAAAAGGGATAGCGCCTGATCAATATGTCTGTGCCGTCCAACTATCATTATCAGCCTGATCATCATGTTATAATGTAAACACATTCTGCATGTGTATGATGTAAATAATCTCAGCAGAGCTGTGTCATGTATATAATTGCCTAGGTAAACCTACTTTTCTGGTGACGATTTACATTCTAGGAGGTTTTTTGTATCACTGACCCATTCTCGGATGGTCGATAGAGTTTTCCTTTAGTGTCACCCCAAAGCCGGAATGTATTTTGTCACTGGAATCTTAGGCGAGTCCTAGTGTTCTAGATCGAGTCTATGTAAAAGTGATTTGGGAATAATCCTAACTATTTGGTTAGGTTATTTTATTATAAATTGCTTGGTCTGCTAGATTATATTTGTGTTGTAAAAATGGGTAGTCTGTGAGGGTCTATTATAGATGGGTTTTCCTTTTTATGATGTAAAAAATATGAAAATTATGATGTAAAATGTCTTGAGGGTTGGAAAAATAAATTATCCTCTCATAGGTTAATTAATTAAATTTTCTGGCAAACAATAATTAAAATCCTAAGCCAGAAATTTAATTAATTCTAAGTCCTAGGTAAATTTAAATTCTCCAAAGGCAAAATTTGCCGGTCTTTAAAAATCAAATTTTAAAAGGTCCTGGGACTAAGGTAAATTAATTATTTTGCTAAATTTTAAGCCTTTGGTCTCTGAGGGTTAACTCAAGTCAAATTTTTGGGGAAATAAATTCAATTTATTTATTTATTTTTGAATTAATTAAAATACATTTAATTGTTAAATTCGAATTTCCTCAAGAATTAAATATTTCGATGGATGAGATTAAAATTTATTTTAATCTTCATCAACGGTCGAGATTGCTTTGACGAGGATTCATTCGAACTAGCCGTTGGAGGATTTATCTTTAAATAGGAAGTCATTTGTCAGTTGATCCATCTGATCTCTAAATTGTGTGCTAAGCAAAAAACTCTTGAGTAATTTTTTCCTAGATAATAAAGAAAGACTTTGGGGTTAAATTTCGCTAGTGTTACTCTTCATGGAAATACTGTAAGATGTGTTGCTTTCATGCATAATTTTTTTTTAGCCATTGATGATAGTTTCTAAAGAGTGATTTGAGTACAGGTATCTTGCTTAGTCACTAGGGTTTAAGTGATAATTTAAATTTTGAATGTAATAGCAGATATCTCTATTTATCTGAATTTTATTATCATTTTCTTGCTCTATTTTAATGGCTAGATTGAGTTTTGCAGGAAGATCTTGATTTTTAGATCCTCGGGTGTTAGGGGAAGTTTTCAGTTGGACCAACCAACTCCCGATCTGTGTTTTCTGAAGGCCTCAATTAAGTTAGCTCCGGGCTTATCATAAGATTTTATATGATATACGAACGGTTTTGAGTTAAGCACCTCCTTTAAAATTTAAAAAATTAAATTGTGTGGGATATTGACAGATCTGGCTATTGAGAGCCTTAGATTATCAGATCTAGGAGTTGAGTTGGACTCACATTCCTCAGATTTGATAGATCTGCCATTCTTGTGCATAGATCTGTAAAATTTTTGGGTTTTTTGACTTGGGTTTCTAGGGTTTTTTTTTGTATATTTGAGTTCTGGGTGTTTTTGTTTTCAGGTACAGGTTGTAGATCTGAATGTGAGGTTTGATTTGAAATCAGATCTAGGCCTTGGAGGGTAAGATCTGGCCCCAAAATCATTTTTTGCAGGGATATTATCCAACTTTTTTGCGGTTCAGGGGTTTAATTTTTTTTGTTTTGTTTAAATTTAGAAATTATTTTACAAGGGTTTCACTGATAAATTTGAAGCAAAATATATCAACTAAATTAGAGATTTTTGGATTTTTTTTTGGGTTCTTTGCCTACCATTCTGTCTGCTGCCTAGGGTTTTTTGCATTTTTGCTATAGAAATTTTGATTTTTTTTTTAATGGAAGGGCCACAACCCTTTGTTACTGCTTGCAACCCTCATTTTCCGTGTGCTCTTTTCCTCTCAAACAAATCCCTCAATGTTGCCCACAACCTCCATATTTCTACAAAAGACGGGCTTCCTAAACCTTGCTGCCATTCATTTTCCTTCCCTCCTTGCATTTCCCTGTCAGCTCCTTCAAATCCGCGGCTACCTGCTACCCGCATCCCTTTTGGCCTGTGTTCCTCCATCCCTCTCTGCGATTTGCCCGTTGCCTTATCCTTATCGCAACCCCACTTTTCTCTTCTCAAGTTCGAGCTTGAAGCTCGATCCACACCCATCACTGTTGCCTTTTCCTCCCTTACTCGCAATGTAGTTTCTACTCTCTGCCAGCCTGCGACCTCTGCTCCTCGGCCCTCATTTCCTAACCCTTCATGCCGCATCTCAAGCTCTCAGTTTCCATAGCTACGTCCTTCATTCCATTTCCTCGTTTCTCCTTTCCATTCCCTTTCCGCAGCAAATCCGTCCCACAACGCCGCTGCATCTTCATACGCTGTCGTTGCCTTCTTCGATACCTACATACACACAAAGCAAACAAGCATTTCATTTTCCTTTTTTTTTTTATGTTTGTTTTAACTTAGCTTTAATTTGTTTCGTTAGGGATTAGGTTAGTTCTTTTTCTTAATAATCCGAATTCTTTTTTTTTTTTTAACTTTGTTTAAATTCGTTTTAGTTTAAAGCTTCGATTTTATTTTTATTTTTATTTTTGATTTGATTTGATTTTGTTTTAGTTTAAAGTTTCGATTTTATTTTTATTTTTATTTTTGATTTGATTTTATTTTGTTTTACTTTTTTTTTTCAATTTAGTTTTTGTGATTTTGATTTACATTTAAAAAACTTTAAAAAACATAAAAAATTATGAGAATTCTAAAATAAAAAAAAGTTAAAAAAATCTATTTTTTTTTTAAAATTTGGGATTGAGAATAAAAGAAACGAAAAAGGGATTTGCACTTTTACATTAAATATTTTAATGTGGCCTATGGCCCATTAAATTTTTAAAATTTTAACTCTTTGATTCGTTTTACTTCCGTCACAATAAAAGATTTTGATTTCTTCATTTACCACATTAAAGTTATTGCCTGAGGAATAATTAAAATACTAATTAAAAGTTCCTTGGTATTTTTGGTGTTAAGTGCAAAATCTTAATTTTTCTTGCTTTCTCTATTGTCAAGGTGCGATAAATGTTTAAAAAATCATATTGTTTGTTGGAGAAAGATTATTTTGCTAGATTTTCCCATATGCTATAGTTTTGGGCATTTTACAATTAATTGTTCATGATCGTCGCTTTGCCACACTATAAATTGCTCTAGGTGACTTGTTATTTATTTAGTCTTTGGTTAATTCAAATTAAAAGCACTGGTTTGTAGTCATTTTTATCTTGTGATTGTGTCTATCTATCTCAATTGACCGAGATTCGCTTTAAATTCATCAAGTTGTTCATCCTTAAAATCTCCTAGAGCCTATGTTCCACAGGCTATCCTCTTCCATTCACCTTAGGGACAATTCGCCTTGACTTGTCTAGGAGAGAGTCTAAATGAAGTGAGTAAAGATTAGAGTGACAACCCTTACTCTGAGCGTTGTCGCGGTGCCTAGACACTTTGTACGACAACACAGGTTACAGATAGAATCATTGATAGGCAGTAATGAAGACAAAGACTTGAATGAGCTATGGCATAGGAGGATGGGACACTTACACCATGGGCCTTGAAAATTCTCAGGAAAACAGTATCAGGAGTTCCAAAACTAAGTACTGAACGAGATGATGTATGCAGAGGGTGCGCTCTGGGCAAGTATGCCAAAGTTGAGTTTTCCAAAAGTAACAATAGGGTGAAGAGTGTGCTAGGATTGATAAACTCAGACATCTGCGGACCGATGTCCACAAAAGCTCTTATTGGTGCCGAATACTTCGTCACCTTCATCGATGACCATTCTAGGAAGACTTTGTTATGAAACTAGCTCACAAAAAGATAGAAAAGATAGATCAATGCCTTAGAATTCAGCCTCTTCGAGGGGGCAACCTCCTTTACATTACACAAATGAATGATTCTTTGATGATTCAAATGACAAAACCTCTTTTCTATATATAGGAGTCTAAGGAGTCACAATATAACCCAGCCGACCTAACAATAATAATATAAGGCACAAAAATAACAATAGAGGGATTCTATGGGGCACAGTAATAACAATATGGGGACAATAGGGGCACAACAATATTAGTAAGGGATAAACTACAATAGTAATGGGGTAATCACTAGTATTGTAGGGACCTAATAGACTTGGATCTACTTTATGAAAACCAAGGATGAGGTTTTCGGTCGATCCAAAGAGTTCAAGGCTCTAGTGGAGACCCTGACAGGAAAGAAGATAAAAGTGTTGCGCTCGAACAATGGTGCAGAGTATGTTGACAAGGATTTCACCGATTTTGCACTAAGGAAGGCATTAGAAGAGAGTGGACAACTCCCTACTATCTAGAGCAAAATGGAGTAGTAGAAAGGAAAAAGCAGGGCTATTGTAGAAGCAGCTAGGGCAATGTTGTATGATCAGGATATGCCTAAATTCCTATGGGTAGAAGCATGCAACACGACAGTTTATGTCCAGAACAAGACTCTTCACAAGGCATTGGGCAAAATCACTCCGGAGAAGGGTTTCACTCGGAAGACACCTGAAGTCAGTGATTTCAGGATATTTGGGAATTTAACATATTGCCGTATACCCGAAGAGAAGAGAGAAATTAGATCAAACTGCTGAGAAATGATATCTTGTGGGATATATCGAGAATGCTAAGGCATATAGAGCCTATCTTCCAGGGAGTAGGAAGGTAGTAGTTCAGCGAGATGTAAAATTCATGGAGGATAGAGCTTTCAGAAAATCCTGAGAAATGCCTTCCGAGGAGCAGTGAAAGACGAGCCGTTGGTCAGACCACTTCAACCAACGGAAATTGGTACCAGAAATCTTCTTGAAGACAAGGCTTCAGAAAAAGAGGAATCTCAAGAAGAAGAGGAGTTGATAGATGTACCTACTACCAGTGGAAGAACGAGCCAGGAATTCCGACAGATTCTATAGGATGTACAAGACTTCATTGGTGCACCTAGGAATAGTAAAAGGGAGCAAAGACAGCTAGACATATACCAGACCTTAGTAGCTCAGGTTGGGGAACCTTCTAGTTTTTAGGAGGCCGTTTAGCATCAAGTATGGGTAGATGCTATGGTGGAAGAATACAGCTCTATAATTGTCAATGATGTCTGGGAAGTGGTACCTAGGCCTAATGACAGATTAGTGGTAGGTTCAAGATGGATCTACAAGGTCAAATATGTTGCAAACAGTAGTGTAGAGAAATACAAAGCCATGTTTGTGGCTAAGGGGTATGCTTAGAAGGAAGGGATAGACTACGAAGAAACCTTCGCCCCAGTAGCCAGGTATACTTCTATTAGGACCATGATATATCTTGCAACATAGATGGGGTGGGAGATTCATCAGATGGATGTCAAGACGACATTCTTGAACGGGGTAATAGAAGAGGAAGTATACATCGAACAACCGGAAGGTTTTGAGACACATGAGAAGAAATCTCATGTATGCAGATTAAAGAAAGCCTTGTATTGGCTGAAACAGGTACCTAGGGCATGGTACGTTCGAATTGATGGCTACTTGCAGAATATGGGGTTCGTTAAGAGTGACACAAATCCTAATCTCTACCATCTGGTTGTAGAGAATGAGCCTCTAATCCTAGTGTTATATGTGGATGATCTCTTCCTGACAGGATCATCCAGGCTCATCAAAGACTGTAAGAAGAACTTAGCCACAAAAGTCGACATGAAGGATTTGGGACAGATGCATTAATTTCTGATGTTAGAAGTTTGGCATCAGAAGGGTGAGATCTTCCTGGGACAAGGGAGATATGCTACAGAAATTTTGAAGAGATTTAGGATATAGGACTGTAGACCTATGGCTACTCCAATGATCACCGACTGGAAGAGGATTGATGCATCAGAAGATAAAGATGTTGATCCCACCTTGTACAGACAGCTCATAGGGTCCCTGATGTATCTGGTCAATACCAAGCTAGACATTTGTTACGCTGTTAACACCCTCAATCAGTTCATGGTAGAACCTAAGAGGGCGCACTGGGCAGCAGCCAAACATGTTCTCAGGTGTATACAAGGAACAATCGAGCATTGACTATTGTACACCAGAGGCAATGACATCAGGCTGAGTGGGTTCACTGACATAGATTAGGCTGGAAGTTCAGTAGATCGGAAAAGTGCAACTGGGTAGTGTTTCAACATTGGATCAGGAATGACCTTCTGGTGTAGTAGGAAACATAAATCCGTGGCTCTGAGCTCAACTGAAGCACAATATATGGCAGCTAGCACAGCTTTGTGCGAAGCCATATGGCTTAGGAAATTGCTTGTGAATCTATTGAGGAGAAGGATGGAAGCGACTAGGATCATGTGTGATAATCAGAGTTGTATCAAGCTCTCTGAGAATCCAATATTTCATGATCGGTTGAAGCATATTGATGTCAGGTGTCACTTTGTCAGAGACTATGTCCAACGAGGAACAATACAGTTGAGGTACACTCCTACTGGAGACCATGTGGCAGACATCCTCACCTGGGCTCTAGGAAGAACAAAGTTTGTTCATTTCAGGGAGAAGATGGGGATGGTAAAGAATCCATTTAAATAATGGATAAGTATCAGAAGTTGTAGTGCAATAGTTAGTAGTGGCAGTGCTATGGGCACCATGTTGCAGCAAGTTGAGAGGGAGCTACAGTACAGGAGCAACAATGGCAGTGTCATGGGCAGCAGTACAGGAAGCAACAGTGCAGGGGATGTGAGGTAGCAAGCTAAGCATTAACACAGGCATCGATGCGGAAGATCAATGTGATGTTTCTATAGTGAAACATTGCTAGAGCACATTCCTTGCTATGAGGGAGTGTTGATTTTTGGTAGCATCGGATGTGCTCTAGCCTTGAAATTTGGAGGAGAGGCTAAGCCACATGAGATTTCCAAGACCCAGAAATCATTTTGAGAAATTCCATCCGGATAAGGAGTTATTAAAATAACTAATATTTTTAATGGGTTCCTAAGTCTAAACTTAGGAAAATAAAAATATTAATGGGTATTAATAAAGACAAGGATGAGAAGCTTCTAAGAGACGAGGATCAAATCTATTTTAATCTTAACTGTTGATTAGGGACTTAATCTCGGCCGTTGATTCATCAACAGGAAAAGTATAAGAGAAGACTTGAGGATCATTTGGAGATACACCAGCTGATACTCAGTATGTCAAGGAATTTCGATTCTCAAGGAAGAGGGGATCGATTTCAAAGGGAGTTGCAGGGTGGAGGAAGAGGAGGGCTTCAGCAGCAGGCAGTGATCGAGGAGGAGGTGATGCAGGGTCAGTGGAGGACAGCGCAGAAAGAGAGACACAGTCCAGAGGAGAGACGCTCTGACGCAGAAGAATGCAGGGCCACTCAGAGCCACGTTGGGTCAATCAGAGTGATGCAGGGGTGACGCAAAAGTGGGAGCAGGGTCTCCAAAGTGTCAGATGGTCTCAGAGGAAAAGTCTCAGGTGTTTTCTTTCAGTTTCTTTATAAAATCATTCCTTGTAAAAGCAACCGCTGCTGAAGGTTAATAAAGCCTCATCGGCTGCACCGGTTTTCCCGCATTGGGTTTTTCTGGGGACAATTGTCCAAAAATAACTGTGTTGATGTGATTGATTCTTGTGCATGTATTTTTTCTCTGGGTAATTGTTTGATAACCACAGTAGAATTTATTTTAATATTTGCCGAAAGAATTTCATAAATAACTTATTGAGTACAATAAGTAGGTGAAATAAATCAATTGTTGCAGTAATAGAATTTCAGTTTAGAAATTTTCACAGTCACCCTCCTTATCCTTCTGTTTTTCCCCTTTTTCTGAATTGCGGCCCCTACCCTAGATGACTAGCTGGGGCTGCCCGGAAATTGCATTATAGGGGTGATCTTGCAAAACCGTTTGGATAAGCTACTGCTTTGGTGTCTCCTCTAGTGATCCTCCAAGTTTGGAGCAATTACCATGGTCGTCTTGTGAGAAAACTCAAGCCCTAGCTGCATCTTTGGAAGCCATCTTGAAAGTCTATGGTTGGTGGTCTTCTAAAGGGTCATTTGCACTTAAAACTTTGAGAAATCAATCATTCTTGACCCTTTCCTATCCTAAGCTTGACCTAGTGATCATATTGGAGGAATTCCTCCCACGATCACTCAAAAACCTATGTCTCGTTTAGGCTTCTTTCTAGGTCGGACTAGTGGAGTAAAAACCCTTTTGAAAAAAAGATTTTCTTACCAAGCCCATAGAGAGGTCTTGCCTCATCTTAGAAGCCTTGATCCTAGGCATAATCATTATTATTGAATATCCCTAACCCTAGGTTTGGGTCTTCCTCTTAGATCTTTCTTGGAGAGTTTTCCCTCTGTTGAGCCATAATTGAGCCTCTCCTTTGAATGGGCCTTGGGAATCACTTTCTATCTTATCATTGATGCTACCTTTACGAGTGATTTCTTTCATACCGGGACGACTCCTATCAGTGAAAGTCCGTAAAGAGCAGGGGACACTGACTGAGGTGACAATGGGTCATTGTCCCATTGTTATCCCCTGGTCTAGTAGTTGCCCCTTAGGTACCCCTTCTAGGACCCCTGCTAGATTGTGTGGCAACATACCAAAAGCAAAAGAGGCAGTTAAATTGTTTACTTGATTCTTAAACATAGAAAATAGGGAATATCAAGTGAAATTGAATTCCAAAACCCTACCTCTTTAGTTTCACAAGAGCTTAGGTGTGATAGATTAGTTTTGCTTTTTGCTTTTATATTACTGGCCTTCACCCACTATGTACAGTCACTTATATACTGAATACTCCTTTTGACCTACTTTGGTCATTTATTGGATATTAATAAACTTTGGTCAATACTTGTTACAAGAGAATACAACGTGTAGCTTTAAAATTCAACTAGTTTGTGGAAATGGTCTACACTAGCATAGATCCATCTTAACCTTGTATCTACCAGTACTAAGAACCAAGAGGGATCCAAAGAAAAAAAATACAGGTGCAAACATCTATCCCTTCAAAGAATTCTGGGTTTAAAGATGGATCTATGCTAGTTTAAAGAAATAAAAGGTCCACTTTTTCCTTTTTGGTCCTAGATGTTGGATGCCATTTTTTCATCTTATTTTATTAGCTTTACACATGATATGATATGACACAGATATCTTCCTCCTCAAGCTGTAAGAGAACCTTGCTTCTCTCTGTGCAAAATAGCGTTTTTTATTTGATCCATTGGAAAGCAGTTCATAAATTAAGCCCACTAATGATGTGGTGTTATTTATTTTTCACAGTGCTAAGTGCTACTACATTCTCAACTTGCCATCCATTTTTATTTTCTAAGTCACCTAGTTCATGTTTGTGTTTGCGTTTGGCAACATTGAAATTCGGAAAAATAATCAGCAGTGCAAAAAATATGATAAAATAATTAAATTCAGTAAAGATAATTGAGTGAATTCTTTAATAACTTCACATATTCTAACTAAAAAATTGCACTTTAGAATTGATACAAAAATATGAAAACATGTTAACATGTCATATTCTTCAGTTTTTTAAAAATGAATGTGTTTTCACAAAAAATGAATCTTAGTGATTTTATCTTTGAGTTTTATAAAAATGTCCCCTAACCAATTTGATTCACCATTGAATTTGTTAGTGCTTGAGATATGGTGAATACTGTATTTTATAAAAAGAAATTGCTGAATGTCCTGACTAAGGTTGAGATATGGTGAACACTGTATTTTGTAAAAAGAAATTGCTGAATGTCGTGACTAAGGCTGAACAATCCTTTATGCTTCTATTCTGCTATCTCTTGGAGTTCATTTAATCTTTCAATTAACATGGTAGCTTTCGATCATCTCAAACTTAAATATCCTTGCTATTGCTATAAATGCTGCCATGCATTTTCTTGTTTGACAAAAATGGAAGTACCACTATAATTCCTTGTTTTGCATTTTGCAACACTTGCGACATCAACCATATTGACCTTCATTTATTTATTTTTGGCTACTGTAAAAAATCTTTATGCTAAATTTGCACAGTAAGCATGCCTAGGGTTCCCTACTGTTAAAATCATTGCCTATTTGTCATTTGATGTTGCTTCATGTTCTCCTTGATAGCATACACACTTATATGGGTTTTGTGAAACATGGCATTGTAGTGTCCAACATTTTTGTCAATGTCTTGCCTGGCTTAATCACCTTTTATTTTTAGTTTTCTCATTGTGATTTGTTCCTCCTTGGCTTTGGTTATGGGTCTCTTATTTGTTGTTTTATGGTACCTGTTTCCCTTTTCAACCAGATTCTTGTGATTGGAGTATAGGAAGGGTCTTCTTTTTACAAGACTCCACAAATATAATGATTACTTGCCAAGTCAACGAAGGCCCTGAAATGAGCTCAGCTTCTACTAAAGTTCAATAATAGATCAATTTTTGTCAAACTCATGAATACTCTATGATTTAACCCAACTTGCAAGTACTCAATGGGTTTAACTAGTCTTGTTGTGCTCCTTATAAATACTTGGTGTAAAATATATTCAAAGACAGCAAAATATTACTGCAGCCTTCGTAATTTTCAAAACCATCTGTGATTATTGCATGTCAGATTTGAAGTCTTTTTGAGGTTTTTCAGTCAACGTGAAAGAACAACACATAAGGCAGCTGGTTTTGAAGTCCATAATCCATCATCCAGGGTGTTTGGAGCATGGACTCTGTCCATTTAAAATTTTGGAACTTATGTATAAAAAACATCTTGAAGTATATGTAAAGTTAACATGTGTTTATTTAAATTGCTATAATTTATGTGCAAGTATCTTAATTGAGTTCTTCCATTTAGTATGCTTCCTTCCCACAGATACATGCCCCATTCGTTAACATCTTATGTTTGGAATGATAATGTAGGAAAGCGGGCATTCCTATTGGCTATAAAGGTTGCCATTTTCACAGGGTTATTAAGGACTTCATGATTCAAGCTGGTGATTTTGTGAAGGTTACATTCTTCTATGTCACTTGCATTATACTTAATTGGGATGACGTATCTATAAAATCCTTAGTAATGAAAAAAATCTTGCATGTTTCTTAAATAGACAAGGAAGACGAATCATGATAGTTACTTTACAAGATGGTTTGATGTGGTTATATTGTTTGTTCTGATTCTATAATAATATTGTTTCATGGGCGCTTTTTGGTTTTCTAGGGAGATGGTAGCGGATGCATCTCTATCTATGGTAGCAAGTTTGAAGATGAAAACTTCATTGCTAAACATACAGGTCCTGGCCTCCTCTCTATGGTAAGTCATATTTGCATTTCCAGGATTGTATGGGTTAAATGCTTTGGAATAAAAGATCTTCTTGGATTGATAAAATATTGATATGCAGCACAAAGGTGATTGTTAGACCTAATAATGATATCCATCTGAAGGATTAAAAAGGTATTGTTGTAGGTTTTGCTTTTGATACTTCAAACCTAATTGTCAAGCTGTGGTATAGCGGTAAGAACAAGTTCCTTATCACAATAAGACCTAGGAATAAGATTTGGTGGGCATTGCCCTCGAATAAGCACACGAGTTTTAGTGCAAGTCTTGGGTGATTTCTTGGAATAGATGCCTCGTAGACATGGATTCTAAGTTGAAGGTAGTTCCTCACCTTGCATTAGAAGTTTCCTTATGTTGGTTGGAGAAGCAAATATGAGCTCCAACAATAAAAATTAGCATGTAAACATTTGTATTATTTGACCATATTAGGCTAGTGTTAGATGATGTTTGGGTTGACAAATATGTAACCATTAATGTTAATGTTAAGTGTTTATTGTGGTACTATAAATTACATATGGGGAGTGGTGTGATCTATAAGAGTGACTCATAGTTGGCAATGTTCATCAAATAGCCTTGTGATGTATCTTGTTGAAATTTGGTATCGAAGGACAGGTGGTTCCCTAAGGCTTTGATATTTGGCCTAGGGAAAAGTGTCCAAAAGAATTTAATTTTTTTCCTAAAGTGACTTTATAATTTTTATAAAGTCAAATCTAATTTAAAAGTGACTTTAAGTGATAAAGTTACTAAAGTCTAATTTTAAAGTGACTTTATTAAAGTCAATGTAAAATTAGAAAGGAAAAGTGACTTTGGAAATAAATGACTAAGTGGGTCTTTATTAAAGTGGGGTGAATTAAAAAATAGAAAGTGAGATTTAAATGAGCATTTAATCTCAGCCCTAGATCTCAATCTATTTCAGCCATTGGAATTAGGAATCACCCAAAAGTCACTTAGGGTTAGATTAAAGGAGGAAAAAGAAGAAAATGTCATTAATTCTTTCATGAGCAGATTGAGAGAAGGAGAGCAAGAGAGCCAGGGAGATTTCTGGACAGTGAGGAGAAGGAGGCTGCAAGTCTGTACAGCGGAGTTTCAGCAAGGTTTTTTAGCAAGTCTGTACAACGGAGTTTCAGCAGGGCGGAGTTTCAGCAGGGCTGAGTTTCAGCAAGTCTGTATAGTGGAGTTTCAGCAGGGCGGAGTTTCAGCAGGGCTGAGTTTCAGCAAGTCTGTACAGCGGAGTTTCAGCAGGGTGGAGTTTCAGCAAGGCTGAGTTTCAGCAAGTCTGTACAGCGGAGTTTCAGCAAAGCGGAGTTTCAGCAAGGCGGAGTTTCAGCAAGGCTGAGTTTTAGCAAGTTTGTACAGCGGAGTTTCAGCAGGGCGGAGTTTCAGCAAGTCTGTACAGCGGAGTTTCAGCAAGGCGGAGTTTCAGCAAGGCTGAGTTTCAGCAAGGCTGAGATAAGTTGTAAAAGTTTGCTTGTTGATTTTTGCTGAATATTTCTCTTACTGTAAAAAGCATTTTCCAGAAATAAAAGAAGCTTTCGAACTGGTTTTCCCCAAGAGTTGTAGGGGGTTTTTCCAGGGTCACCTTGACCAAAAATCATTGTGTTTAAATGTGTTGAATGACTGTTTGTATGTGCTGATATTTATTTCTGCATTTTTCAGCATTCTGTAAAATTTCCAGAATTTGTGTTTTCAGCAAAATTTATTTTTCCAGCTTGTTGAATGTATGGATATGGGAAAGGGCATTTAACTATATGGGAGAAATAAGGTGAAACTGAAAACCAGGGTGGGAAATGAGAAATTTTTACATGGTATCAGAGCTTGAGTGCTGAAGTGCAGTTTGGGACAGCAAGGAGGAAAATTACAGCGTGCTGATTTTTCACTCAGAAAATTCCAGCAAGCTGATTTTTCACAAACAACAGTTTTATCTTTACTACAGCAGTGCTATTTTTCAGTTTTAGGACAGCAGGATGTCATTGGGATTGAGAGTGGAGGATAGGTTGGATGGGCATACAAATTATAGCGTTTGGAAGGAGAGAATGCAGAGTATCTTTGAGGAGGCAGAAGTTTAGGATATCATGGTGCATACCACACAGAACCCTGTTGTTGTGCCTACTGATGCCACTCAGTTGGCTGAGTATAATAAAAAGAACAACAAGGGTAAGAGATTGATTCTAGACGGAGTCAAAGACCATTGCATTCCTTATGTGAGAGGAAAGAGAAATGCCCATGAGATGTGGACAACATTGTCCAATCTCTACCAGAGTACCAATGAGAACCGGAAAATGGTCCTGAAGGAGAAGTTGAAGACCATTAAGATGGGTAATGATAGTGCAGCTGGATATCTCACAAAGATTACTAATGTGAGAGATGAGTTGGCAGCAGTTGGAGAGGACATTTCACCCACCGAGTTGGTGCGGATTGCAGTGAATGGCCTCCCCCGTTCATGGATGAACTTTGCTGATGGGGTTTGTGCACGTGAGACCCTTCCCACATGGGAGAAGTTTTGGGATTGATTGCATTCAAACAGAGATCAGGAAATGTCAGCTTGGGGCAGCCAAGCCAGTTGAGCAGGATGATGATGTAGCACTGGTGGCAGGAGGCAAGAAAGGCAAAGGGAAGAAGCAGGCTTCCACAAGCAATGGTGGGGGCAAAGGCAAAGGTAAAGGTAAACAGGGTAACACACAGAAGGACTATTCCAAGGTGAAGTGTTGGAATTGTCAAAAGATGGGACACTATGCAGTTGTGTGTTCGGAGAAGAAGAAGAAGGGGAAGAACCAGAGCGTGGCAGCTTCAACAGAGGTTGAGGACTTTGCAGTTCGTTTTGACCGGGAGTTTGGGTTCACTGCGTATGAGTCCTCTAGTGCAGGATCACCTGCCACACAGGTTCAGAGGGAGCATGCTTTTCCCTCGATTAGCGGAGCATCTTCGGGTATCTGGTATGTGGACAGTGGGGCTTCACGTCACATGACAGGAGTCCGTGAGTACTTCTCAGAGCTTTCAGAGAGTGGCATTGATATAGAGGTAGTACTCGGTGATGACAGAGTTTTAGAGCGGTCGGTGTGGGGACACTGACTTTTTAGAGGGAGTCCAAACCTCCCTTGAAGGTGTCAGGTGTTCCTTATGTGCCAGGGATGAGGAAGAACCTCATATCCGTCTCAGCTTTGGAGGACAGAGAATATGAGGTACTGTTCAGGGGAGGACAGGTGTTGATGTATCCCAGGGGCACTCCAGCTGATTCAGCTAGAGTGATAGGTGTACGCCATGCAAAGGTGTACAAGTTTGCATTCCAGTCCCTTGTGGCATTGAGCAGTAGTACCGACAGTAGAGCTAGCAGTTCTGAGCTATGTGAGATTTGGCACCGCAGGATGGGACATATGTATCATGGAGCCTTGAGGACCTTGCGGGAGATCATTACAGGGGTGCCAGATTTCAGCACTGATCACTTTGATACTTGCAGAGGATGTGCGATGGGCAAGTTTGCCAAATCCCCTTTTCCCAGCAGTGACAACAGAGCGACTGGGATACTTGATTTGATTCATTCTGATGTGAACGGTCGGATGTCTCATGTTTCCTTGAGTGGATATGAGTACTATGTTTTATTCATTGATGATCACTCCAGGAGGACCTGGATTTATTTCTTGAAGACCAAGAGTAAGGTCTTCAAGCGGTTTTAGGAGTTCAGAGCTCTTGTGGAGACACAGACAGGTCGGAAGATCAAGTCCCTGAGGTCGGACAATGGGGGAGAGTACACCCTTGGAGAGTTTGTTGACTATTGTGCGGAGGCAGGCATTAGGAGGGAGTTCATTGTTCCTTACAACCCCCAGCAGAATGGGGTTGCGGAGAGGAAGAACAGATCCATCGTAGGGGCTGCCAAAGCCATGTTACATGATCAGGGGTTGCCATTGTTCTTGTGGGCAGAGACCTGCAACATAGCTGTTTATTTGCAGAACAGGAGTCTGCATCGTGCCTTGGGGCACATGACTTCGGAGGAGGCTTTTTCTGGGAAGAAGCCTGATATTGGTCATCTTCGTATCTTTGGGTGCATTACATACTCCTACATACCCAAGGAGAAGAGGACCAAACTAGAGCCCACCGCAGAGAAGGGTATCTTTGTGGGCTACAGTGAGACCTCAAAGGCCTTTCGGATTTACATTCCTGCACAGAGGAAAGTTGTTGTCAGGCGAGATGTGAAGTTCGAGGAGGACAGGGCCTTTAGGAGGTCACGGGAGTTAGAGCATCTGGATCAGCCAGACCCTCAGCAGCAGTTGAGTCAGTCGCAGGGATCCAGTGGGCAGGGATCAGGAGGATCCGGAGGTACATCTATGAGGATGTCAGGTCTGTCAGTGAGCAGTGGCTCGCCGAGCCAGAGGGGTGGTGCTCCAGGCAGCATGCAGAGTAGTTCACAGAGCAGTTCACTAGGGAGTTCATTGATGGACAGTTCACACGGTACCTCAGCTTCTACAGTTTCAGGTGCAGGCAGGAGGACAGCAGACAGACGGTCAGGAGTTCAGGCTCCTGATGATGATGATGAGGAGTTTCATTCTCCAGTGGGAGAAGTATGCTGAGGGAAGAGGAAGCCCAAGTGGCTTCAGGACACCTTGAGAGATGCCACATCTGTTGCTGAGCCGAAGAGGCCGGTCAGAGAGAGTAGACCACCTGAGAGGTTTTGTAGCTATATGGCAATGGTTACCAACATCCTTGACTCTGAGCCTTCTAGCTATGAGGAGGCAGCTAGCCAGCAGGTCTGGAGAGAGGCCATGCAGGAGGAGTATTCTTCTATCATGAAGAATGATGTTTGGGAGGTGGTGCCGAGGCCTGAGGGCAAATCCGTGGTTACTTCCAGATGGATTTACAAGGTAAAGCATGCTGTAGATGGCAGCATTGAGAAATTCAAAGCGAGGTTTGTGGCTAGAGGGTTCTCCCAGGTAGAGGGAGTTGATTATGAGGAGACCTTCACTCCCGTGGCTCGATATACTTCGATTCGCTCCATTATATCGATAGCAGCAGAGATGGGTTGGAAGATCCACCAGATAGATGTGAAGACTACATTTCTCAATGGCTTCATACAGGAGGAGGTGTACATTGAGAAACCACAGGGCTTTGAGGTGCATGGGAAGGAGTCCCATGTGTGCAGACTGAAGAAGGCCCTTTATGGCCTGAAGCAAGCTCCCAGAGCTTGGTACTCCAGGATAGATACGTACTTGCAGGGGATGGGTTTCACAAAGAGTGAGGCAGATCCGAACCTTTACTTTATTGTGATAGGTAAGGAGTCTCTCATTCTGGTGCTGTATGTGGATGACTTGGTCATTACAGGTGCAGAGAGACTCATAGAGCACTGCAAGAGAGATCTTGCGGCGGAGTTTGAGATGAAGGACATCGGCTTGATGCATTACTTTTTGGGTTTGGAGGTGTGGCAGGAGGAGGGGTATTTCTTCCTGGGGCAAGGGAAGTATATTGTGGACATCCTTGGCAGATTCCACATGGAGGATTGTAAACCCATGTCGACACCGATGATTACCAACTGGAAGAAGCTTCATGCTTCGGATTCCGAGTTGGTGGATCCCACATTGTACAGGCAGCTGATTGGTTCCTTGATGTATTTGGTCAATACTAGACCAGATATTTGTTTTGCAGTCAACACGATGAGTCAGTTTATGTGTGAGCCTAGGAAGGTTCACTGGGTGGCTGCAAAACACATTTTGCGGTACTTGCAGGGGACAGTGGATTATGGTCTGGACTACAGGCAGGGGGATGGAGTGAGATTGGCAGGTTATACTGATTCTGATTGGGCAGGTTGTGCTTCTGATAGGAAGAGCACTTCAGGGTGCTGTTTTGGGTTGGGTTCAACAGTAGTGTCATGGTTCAGCCGGAAGCAACAGTCAGTAGCATTGAGTTCAGCGGAAGCAGAGTATATGGCAGCCAGTCTAGCTAGTTGTGAGGCCATCTGGCTTCGCAAGATGTTGTTTGGCTTATTTGGTCAGCCGTTGAGACCTTCAGTGATTTACTGTGATAATCAGAGTTGCATTAAACTCACGGAGAATCCAGTATTTCATGACAGGTCAAAGCATATCGGGATCAAATATCATTTCATCAGAGACTGTGTTCAGAAGGGAGTTGTGAAGCTTGAGTATATTCCCACTGATGAGCAGGTTGCAGATATTCTTACCAAAGCCTTACCACGGGGCAAGCATGACTACTTCAGAGACAAGATGGGTGTGGTGAGGAACACCTTCCTCGGTAAGAGGGAGTGTTGAAATTTGGTACCGAAGGACAGGTGGTTCCCTAAGGCTTTGATCTTTGGCCTAGGGAAAAGTGTCCAAAAGAATTTAATTTTTCTCCTAAAGTGACTTTATAATTTTTATAAAGTCAAATCTAATTTAAAAGTGACTTTAAGTGATAAAGTTACTAAAGTCTAATTTTAAAGTGACTTTATTAAAGTCAATGTAAAATTAGAAAGGAAAAGTGACTTTGGAAATAAATGACTAAGTGGGTTTTTATTAAAGTGGGGTGAATTAAAAAATAGAAAGTGAGATTTAAATGAACATTTAATCTCAGCCCTAGATCTCAATCTATTTCAGCCATTGGATTTAGGGATCACCCAAAAGTCACTTAGGGTTAGATTAAAGGAGGAAAAAGAGGAAAAGGTCATTAATTCTTTCATGAGCAGATTGAGAGAAGGAGAGCAAGAGAGCCAGGGAGATTTCTGGACAGTGAGGAGAAGGAGGCTGCAAGTCTGTACAGCGGAGTTTCAGCAAGGCTTTTTAGCAAGTCTGTACAGTCGAGTTTCGGTAGGGCGGAGTTTTAGCAGGGCTGAGGTTCAGCAAGTCTGTACAACGGAGTTTCAGCAGGGAGGAGTTTCAGCAGGGCGGAGTTTCAGCAGGGCTGAGTTTCAGCAAGTCTGTACAGCGGAGTTTCAGCAGGGTGGAGTTTTAGCAAGGCTGAGTTTCAGCAAGTCTGTACAACGGAGTTTCAGCAAGGCTGAGTTTTAACAAGTCTGTACAACGGAGTTTCAGCAAGTCTGTACAGCGGAGTTTCAGCAAGGCGGAGTTTCAGCAAGGCTGAGATAAGTTGTAAAAGTTTGCTTGCTGATTTTTGCTGAATATTTTTCTTACTGTAAAAAGCATTTTCCAGAAATAAAAGAAGCTTTCGAACTGGTTTTCCCCAAGAGTTGTAGGGGGTTTTTCCAGGGTCACCTTGACCAAAAATCACTGTGTTTAAATGTGTTGAATGGCTGTTTGTATGTGCTGATATTTATTTCTGCATTTTCCAGCGTTCTGTAAAATTTCCAGAATTTGTGTTTTCAGCAAAATTTATTTTTCCAGCTTGTTGAATGTATGGATATGGGAAAGGGCATTTAACTATATGGGAGAAATAAGGTGAAACTGAAAACCGGGGTGGGAAATGAGAAATTTTTACATATCTTTGTTGCAATGTAATGTAATGTCATAAATTACATAGTAGGATTAGAGATAGACTTGGGTGAAAGAGGATCGTGATGATCATGATCGTCACATTCCTTTTGTTTTTGTTGTTTGCAGATGTTAGAAATTTATCCAAACCCAACACCCGGTATTTAATTCCTAACAATTAATTACTGAACAAATACACGACTAAGTTCCTAATACATAAAAATTCATTGGAAGCAAATTACGATCTGAATTACATGACCAAAACAAATTTTTGCCCACCAATTCAGTTCATCATTTATAAAACTCAGAACCTACTTGGGATCTCGTCTTGGGATAATGGCCCCACTGAGGAATTATTATACAACAATAAACCTAGAGTTATCCAACTGATAAAGCCCTAGATTTTTCATTCGATCATCCTTGGTTGATCTGGATCTGTCTCCCTTGCTGCTCCTTCACCTTCCTCAGACCTGACATTATGGAGTATCACACTCCTCCTCCTCCTGAGGCTAGTGCTGCTATTGTGTCTTTGCCTCAACACGTAGGCTTAATTTATAACTTTCCTAAGTTAAGATTGATAGCCAAAATTAGCTCGTCAAGTTAACTAAAGATAAGTGACATTAATTTAGTTAACTATCCTATCTTTAGCTTTCTCTACTTTAACTCAAGTACAAGTGATAAATTTAGCTTGCTTTACATGCACATCTCATGCATGTCACACGCAACACATCAACATGCGTGCAACTCACTTGCACACTCTACATGTCAAATGCAAGCTCCTATTGAGGCAAATCAAGGTCCTTCTAGTCAAGACACAAGACTAGATGTACCTGTTACCCACCACCAGTGGGTGACCCCTATAGGAGAAATTTTCTGCTAGATTTGTCTTCAGCCGGTAGCCAACAACTCCTTGCAGCCACCTGATAGCTTAATGTGCTACTATCCTCCACCACCTAAGCCAACCATTTTGTGCCCTCGCTCATCTATTATGATCGTATGTTTGAAGGTGGGCCATCCAACCCCTAAGGCATGATTTTTCATTATGTAATTGGGTGTTTATGCTTGCTTTTTTTGGGCACATTTGGGCGTGGATTAGTGGGGGGATTCGACAGATAGAAAGGACTTTGACTGTACTCTTGTTCCATTACCTCAACTTGGGGTTTAATCTTGTATCCAAGTCCTGTGGGATCTCCTTTATTGGCTACTAGCTTTAGGAATGGCACTACACGGGAAACCCTGATTTTGTTTGCGTAGTCCCCCTTCTCGATACCATCTATTTTCACTCCCCTTCGCTCATTTCAAGCCCTTTTCACATTTTCCCCATCTGGGTCCACAAGGTGTTAGCCTCCCCCTCCCCTTGTCCACACCTTGGGTCGAGCTTGGAACGATGCCCCAAAGGTTGATGCAGCTAAAAAGAAAGATAAAAGCATAATATGGCCACATACAGCAGGAATGTACCACAAAATGCAAAAGACGGTTGGGACATAAGAATTTAGCACGTGGGAAAAAGCCAAACATGAGCTCTACCCCTTATCATTACGGCCATAACCTTGGTTCCTAGGGCCCATATGAGTGCTCCTCTCATCATTAAGAAATCCATGATTGTCCCAACTGCTGGTGGGGGATGAAATGCCCCACCTTAAGGGGGTAATCACTGCTACATCTTACACATCATGCTCTCATCCCTCTGAGCCCCAAGCAGTTAAGTGAAGAAAAATCAATAAAAGGCAAAATAAAAATGAAGAAGGGTGGGAAAACAAAGGCTGAGGTAAATCATGTACCACGATTGCTCCCTCCTACATTCATATACCCAAGATGTGGGCCTCCCTCATCATAGCTACCCTTGTACCATGGCATGTGGCTTGGAGCCTCCCATCTTGACCCCACTCTGTTCCATCACTATTCCACATGACACCTACCATTTGATGGATGTACCATGGACATGTTGTTCCCTTAAAGGTTGAAACCACCTAATAGGGCCCTCCATTAACCTCTCTTGTCAAGGAAGGTGTTATGAATATAATTTATATAAAAATAAAATAAATATAAATGAATAAATAATAATAGTTAATTAATGATTAGTTGATGAAGAGGCATGTCTTAATGGACATGACCATTCATGAAAGGGCACCTGCTTAGGTATATAAGCGGGCCCTCATTGTAACATTCAACATCATTGTACATTCATCTTATTAATAAAAATATATTTATAATACCTTCGTGTATTTTACATTTAAAGTACAAACAATTATAAGTTTTGTTGCTTTAGTGGTATCAGAGCCATGCGGGTCTTTGGACATTACTCGCCACACAATATGCCATCAAGTTTATGTCCCGAAATCATTGGGCAGTTAAGTGAAATGTGAGAATCATTACAACAAATAAAAAGATCATTTGTAGAATCAACAAAACATCTTGAAGCATATGCAGCATGTCTATCAGAGAAGAACATTGACATGAAAGAGACTAACGATAAAGAATGCTCTAATCAAGAAATTGATGTTGAATATGTTGAATTAGGAAGTCCTCATGGTGATATAGATGAGACTAATCAAATAGACAACAACCAATCAATTTATAGAGAATGCAAAAAAGAATTCAGTAGAGGTGATGGAACTGTATCGTTTAACTTATTGGAATTTCTAGAAAGCCCTACTAAGCATGGGAGCAAGGACGCGCCAACGTTTGATGAACCTAATTTCGTTATTGATACCTTACATGCCATTGGTACCCATAGCGTAAACAATGAGAAAACTAATGATGCATCATTTTCCTCAAATGCCATGCTTGATATCGAGGGGAATTCCTTTCCTTGTGAGAATCATTATGGTTTTTTTAATTCTAATAATCATCATAATTAAGATGCCCTCAACAATTATGATGTCAACAATAGTTTTGTTCCTAGTCCTGCTAACAGAGTTAATTATAACATCAATAAGATGATGAATTATTATTATGATTCTGTTGCAAGCGCCATGAATCCCAACTTCGTCAACGATCATTCACATTTAAAGAAATTAAGAAAACTTCATCCAAAATTGCTAATAATTAAACATTTTAAGGCAACAATGGAAAAAACTCCATCGCGATTTCTAGACAACACAATGAAAGAACCATTGCTGACCTATTTGATATTTACCGTTTTATATAGATTCATAATAAGAGAACGTTCCTTATGTTTTTCTCGAATTGAACTCAAATCCAAAATGGAGGATTCCATCAGAACAACCTTCAGGAATACGAAGAGAGCTCGCGAAGAAATCAAACACAGAATCCCCACGACCAGCTCTAACTCGATATACAGAAGCGGGTCACCTCCACAGGCACAAAAAATTGAATCTAGATGTAAGGAATTAAACGATTATATTGACGCTGAAGCTATCTCTATGCCATCAGGCGCTCAAAATTTTGTTCCTGTTTTGCAGTTTGGAAGCTGGGCCGACATTGGTTCAAAGCCAAGCATGGAAGACGAGCACATATGCATTGACAATGTGGCGGGAAACAATTTGGGCTGTTGTGAGTTCAAGTCACGGCAACCGATGGTGTTCTATGGAGTCTTTGACGGTCATGGCGAGAACGACACCACGACATTTATTAAAGAAAACCTGCTCAACGACGTCGATTTCTCCGACTGAGGACTTCAAAAGGCTGTGAAAAATGCATTCCTTACACATGCTGAAATGATGGAGACAAGGAAGAAATTGTTAGCGATTAAGCTTAGAGGACAAAGCTTTTTGAAGAGAGGGGCAATGTTACAAATATAATTTATATAAAAATTAAAATAATTATAAATGAATAAATAATAATAGTTAATTAATGATTAGTTCATGAAGAGGCATGTCTTAATGGACATGACCATTCATGAAAGGGCACCTGCCTAGGTATATAAGCGGGCCCTCATTCAACATCCTTGTACATTCATCTTATTAATAAAAATATTATTTACAATACCTTGGTGTAATTTACATTTAAAGTACAAACAATTATAAGTTTTGTTGCTTCAGAAGACAACACCAGTACATGCTTAAAGGCTATTTGGAAGAGCATGCCACTATGAAATGCCCACTTTTTCCTTTGATTTGCAAGCTTATTTTCTCAATTGCGCTAATGAGTTATTGTATTGGAAGGTGAGGTGATGCTTTGGATCTTATACAAGATTGCAGGTGGGTTTTCATCTTGGATTTGGCCTCCATATTTAGGATCCAAGCCCTCCAGAGGGTGGGTCATAATGGCACTTGTAGGGTGGGCGTTGAGAGCCATGGGCCTCCAGCCATGCAGAGCATTGATTGCCACACCATGGGCTTCTTCAGCACCACCACATTACTTGTTTGTGCCCCAGTTATTCAGAGATGATGATGCACTTAGATCACGTTGCCCAACCGACTACACATTGCACTCGACACTTGGTAGCTAATCCAGGGCCTAGAAGAGGTTACGTCTTGCTTGGGGAGACATGGGAGGGCATGTGTCATCTTCTAGCCCTCATTGATGGAGCATTGATTTGACTTTGAGCCATTTGGAGACCCATGAGACCCATTTGGAGCCCACATAGCCCAAATTGGGGTTTGGAGATGTTTTACAACATTTGGAGGGCATTATTTTTGAGGCATCACCCTCATTCTTAGCACATGAGGCCTCAACACTAGCATTGGAAAGCACTCCACATTAATTGTATGGGCTAAAGGACAAATTAAACAACGATTAATGTTTAAACTATCTTGGTTGGCTTGTAAGTTTGTAACCAAGGGTATCTCACATCATTTGTTATGTTAGGGGCTTCTTCTTTAAGAATTGAAACCCATTAGGCTTGTATAAATAAGACAGTCTCTCTCTCAACTTATGACAATGACTCTTTTGACTTCTTGACCTAGGACAAACCCCAGAAGAACTCAATGGGTGCTTGACTTTTAAAATAAAAGACCTTGAGCATGAAACCCATGCTCAATAATAATAATAATAATAATAATAATTTTTCTTTCATTTTACAATATACAGGAATCAAAGTACATTTCATATTTATGAAGACCAAACCTAGTTACACATTTTTCAACACATGATGATATCCAAATGAGGTAGAGGTCCCTTGTATTTATAGCCTTCTAAGGGTGTCAATTTGCTTTAGGGGCAACCTGATCAAATATGCAAATGTGGGCTTATAATTCAAAAATACACTTTCCCTTATCCAAATTGAGCGCTTCAATAGTCAAAATTGGTCCTCTCAAAAAGAGGAATCTCATTCCATGGTTGGTATTTGTCATTGAGCTTCCAAATTAACACTATAAGAAGAGAAGAATTTCTTGTGGGTTTTCCTCTCTAGGAGACATTTTTGGCCCTGGCTAGCAGCCTACATCTTGTGTCCATTTGTTCTATTGATCTTGTGTCCATTTGTTCTATTGATCTTCATGTTTTGGTAGTTGTTTGATGATAAGAACACCATAATAATCAAGATAAGAAGAAGATAATTATAAATACTACAAGTTGAATTATACTACAAGTTGAATTAAAGAACATCACAAGCAGTGGTCAAAGTTAAGAGAAATCACCCTTAATCTAGCTGCCCTAGATTTCTCCACATGGTTTCAAAGCTAAGGTGACAACGAAAGGCACTTGAAGATCATAAGGGTCAAATATAAGAGGAAGAACATCAAGGACATCTAGTCATCACATCACAAAGACCTTATAATCTTGAAGGAAGAACTCTTGGAAGAAGAAAATGAAGACTTCAAGGACCTCACCCCCATCTCAAAGAAAGGAGGACTCTACACATTTGAAGTATTGTGGGAAACCTCCACATTCTTCATCATATTCAAAGGAATCAAAGTGATCTCCCTCATATTAAAGAAAATAACACATCTCAAGCATCTTTGAAGGAAGAAGAACATCTCTCCTTATCTTGAAGAAGAAGCATTACCATTTTGAAGAAGGTAGAACATCCCTCTCTCATTCGAAAGTTCACACTCTAGTGGAAGACATTATCTTCAAGGAGGCATCTTCATTTATCAAGTAAGTACTTTATATTCATGTCTCAACCTACAAATCAAATGACTACTTTCTACAAGGAGAACATTAAACTTGTTGGGACATCAAACTATCTTTCATGGAAGAAAAGAATAGATTTGATTCTCACAGAAAATGAAGTTTTTGATTATGTCAAGGGCTCCATGACAAAGCCTCCTCAAGGACAATCTCAAGCATGATCAAAATATATGAAAGGAGAAACAAGGGCTCAAGAATCCTCATTGAATCTATTAGGAATTCTCTCATTCCCTTTGTAGTAAAATTGAAGACATCAAAAGAGATCTATGACAAGTTGGTGGAGTTGTACTCTGTAAGTACAATTGGGGAAATAATATCTTTAGGAACCAAATTATACAAAATGAAAATATCAAGGGAAGAAAGGGTAGCTTCATATTTCATGCAGGTATTTCAAATTAGAGATCAACTACAAGAGCTAGGAGAAACAATATCAGATAGATGACCACTTGTGTACTCAATGCACTACCACATGAATGGGGCAACTTTGTATCAAGCATCTATGGAAAGAAGGATGCTACACCATTCAGTGATTTATGGGCATTATGTAAGATTTAAGAAACCAGATTAAAAGCAAAGAATGGCGTTGGATCAAATGAGCAAACACAAGCATTCACAACTATGACAAGGAAAGGAAAGTTTGGAAGATTTGAGCTTGGTAAGAAACCTCAAAAGAAAATTGACATGTCTAAGATTCAGTGTTATGAATGTAATGAATATGGGCACTTCAAGAGAAATTGTCCTAAACTCAAGAAGGACAACACAAAAAGGAAAGAAAGAAGTGAAGCCTATTGACCATTCTGAGTCAATGAACCCATAGCAGTACACCCCTTTTTATCCAAAAGGGATCCATCATGTTCGATTGTCCTTGCCAATCGGACTTCATCATCAACAAACAATTTTGTTAAAGATGTAAACCCATTCTACATGGTTATAATGTAAATGATCTGAGTAAGACCATCATGTATGTAACAACCTAGGTAAACATAGTATTTTGGTGACGATTTCTACCCTAGGAGATTTTTTATCTCACTGATTCATCTATGTCTCTAGACACAAAAGATTCGCAAAGTTTTTCCCTCCAACCTCACCCCAAAACTAGGGTGGATTTTGTCGTCAAGATATTAAGTGAGTCCTAATGTTTTTTATCGAGTCTTTGTAAAAGTAATTTGGGAATAATCCTAGCTAATTGGCTAGGTTATTTTACTACAAATTACTGGGTCTACTAGATCATATTTTGAGTGTCGCAGAATTGGATAGATATTTGGGATCTATGACGAACGGGTTTTCCCCTTTCATGTACTAAAATGTAAAATCTTGATGTAAAAAATATTTAGTGCATGGTCTCTCATAATTAGACACCATGGCTAAATATTAAAGGGTCAGAAAAATTATTAATCCCCGCATAAGTCAATTAATTTAATTTTCTGGAAAAGTAAAATTAAAATCCTAAGCCATAAATTTAATTAATTTTATGTCTTAGGTAAATTTAAATTCTCTGAAGGCAAGATTCGTGGATCTTAATTTTTTTTTTAAAAGGTCCTGGGCTAGGGGAATATTGAAAATTTTAAGAAATCTTGGACCTTTGGACCTTTTAGTTAAGTCAAAGTCAAATTTTTGAGGTAATTAACTCAAAATTATTATTTGTGAGTTAATTAAAAAGGAATTAAATGAAAAATTCGAAATTTCTCAAAAATAAATAATTTCGACGGACGATATCAAAAGATAATCAAATCTATTTTAACGGTAGAGATTACTATGATAGGGATCAAGCGAACTAGCCATTGGAGAATTTATCTATAAATTAGAGGTCACTGTCAGTCTATTTTTTCATCCGATCTTTGAATCGTGTACTAAGCTCTCAAGCTCTCTTGTATATTTTCTGGAATAAATGCAAAAGTCTTTGGGGTTTCAACTTGCAGTGGTGTTCCTCTTCATGAATTTATGGTAACATTGTTTTAATTTCTGCTTAATATTATGTGAAAACTATCAATCAATAGCTCTCCTAGAATAATCTGAATACATATATCTTATTTAGTTTGTTGGATCTAGGATAACATTTTTAATTTTGATTGAATTAGCAAGTATCTTTATTTCTTCAGAATTTTATTGTTATTCTATTTCTTTATTTGGTTTGATGGTTGATCTAGTGTTTGCCGAAGATCTCTTAGGTTTTCATTGAGTGTTTGGAGATAGTCCTCGGTTGGGCCAACCAACTCTCAACACATTTTTTTGAAGAGCCTACCTCATATAAGCTTTGGGATTTATCTAATGATTAATTTTTTCTATAGGGTATTATTGGGCTAGTACCTTTCTAAAAAGAAAAATTTATTTTTTAAATATTTAGTGGAAAAATTGATAGATCTAGCTAGTAAGAGCTTTAGATTATCAGATCTGGGAGCGGAGTTGGACTTATACTCCTCAGATCTGATAGATTTGCAACCTTTGTGCATAGATCTATAAATATTTTATATAGATCTGAAGTTTTTTCGAACTTGGGTTTTTGGGGTTTTTATTCATTTTTGTATATTTTGGATTTGGGTATTTTTTGTTTTTGTTTTTGTTTTGTAGGTGTAGATCTAAAAGAAGAAGTTGATTTGAAGCCAGATCTAGGCCTTGGAAGGCAAGATCTGGCCTCAATACAATTTTTGCAAGGACAAATTATTCAAATTCATTTTTCCGAGGGCTTCAAAATCAGATCTGAGGCTTTTTTGAGGAAATTTGAAGCAGGAATATATCGGTTTAATATTTAAATTTCTGGGATTTATTTTGAGGTTCTTGGGCTACCATGTGCTGTCTCGAAGCCCTTCAAAAATCGCTTCTCTTTTCTACTGCGTTTTTTCTCCTCTCTTTGCGAAAATTCGATTTGCTCCCCTCCTTCACCTTTGCGTTTTTCCTCTGGTTGCATCTTCAACCTGCATCCTCACTGCGTCGCTTCCTTGCTGCTCCACGTGGGTTTCCCCTTTGTTTTTCTTGCGTTCTCCCTTCGTTGCCTGAGTCTTCTCCTTCTCCCGCGCGACCCTTCATTCCTTCATCTCTCCGTGCTGCATTCTTCTTTGTTGCTTCTTGTGGGTTCCTCCTTACGCTGCTTTGTTGCACCTTCTCTTATCTTCGCTGCCTGCAAGCTCTATTCCTGCTCGCGGTCCCTTGTCATCCATTCCTTTTGCTGCCTGCAACGCTCCTCGTCTACTTATCCTCCTTGCTGCTGTTGGATCTCCCTATCCCACATCCAGTCCCTTCCTTTCTTCCCATCCATTGCATGGACTTGCCCTCATCCCTATGTCCTCCCTTCTCTGCGTCTTTTCTTCTATTTCGTTTCTCCCTCCTTCGATTTTCTTTCCCTCGACTTCCCTTTCCGATTTCATTTCATTTTTTTGTTTTTGTTTTTTTATTTTTTTCTTCGTTTAGGGTTAGTTCATAGCCAAAAGAAATCTTTTTTTTTTTACTTAATCGTTTTTCATTTTATTTCATTTTCGATTTTAAATATTTTTAATGTGGCTATGATTTTTTTGAAAGTTTTGATTTTTTTTATATTATTTTATTTTATTTAGTGTGGCTTTGATTTTTAAGGTTCTAAATCATCGAATTAAAATTTTTATGTGGCCTTTGGCCCATTAAAAATTAAAATCAAACATTTTTTAATTTTCACACATTAAAATTTTACTCATAAACTTTGTCACATTAGAATTTTCTAAACGAATAATATAAAAAATTTAAATTTGAAGTTCATTTTTTGGGGTTTTTTTGTGATAAGAGTTTGGGATTTTGTAAAGCAAAATTTTTTGATTGTAAAATTAATTTTCTTCTATTGTCAAGGCACATTTAAATATTTTAAATTATCTCTAAAGTTTGGCTATAGGAAAACAATAAATTTTTCTGGATTGGAGCACTTAAGAAAATTATTTTAAATCCGGAATTGTTTGAAGTGTCTAGCATTTGAATTTCATGGTTCTACATGGTAATTATTTTTCGAAACTTAATTGCTCAAGTCTTTTGCATACTAAGGGTTTTGAAATTTTTTTATGCTTGATATCTATTGAGATTGCTCGTCGTTAAAGTAATTCTAGGTGTGGTTTAATTACTTGAATTATTGAATATTTATTGCATATTAAATTTTTGAGAATTATTTAAGTAATTTTCAAGTACTCTTTTATGGAATTGTAGTAAATTGCATATCTTTCGTTTCTTGAACTGAGTATCTTTGAGCATATGTATAATTGGCATTGATATTAAATTGTGAAAAAGCTTTTGTTTTCTTTGAGCTATAATTGCATTGGAAAGAAATCTAGATAAATTGAAGTGATAAGGTTGTGTTTTAATTGGGCATTGTATTGTGATATTTTAAGCATATTGCTGAGAAGTTTATCTTTCAATCTAGTGAAGTGAACATTCATTTTGGCGATTAAGGGCTTTGGTATATAATTCAGATATAGATCGCAACATAAGCACTTTCAACCCTTGAATCTAACTTCTTCTCGCTCTATCTTCTAATCATCTCGTGCATTTGCATATTAAGTTAGCCTTGCATTAATTAAAATTTACTTCCAAGCATAAGCTTGGTCGATAGAAAGATCGGTACCTATCCATCTTTTGCTTGAGAAACCTGCTTTTAACAGTGCTTAAAACGGTGACCTTGCAGTTGTCAGAGCCACAACTCTCCAGCGCCGGAAGAGAGGTATCGTTAATCACACGTTAGTGTGCTTCACCTTATCTTCTCTCTGCCACTTACTATGAAATCAGGGTCAATATAGAAAGGATTGAAGGGTTAAAAGTTAGATAGGCATTTAACTAAAATTAACTAAGATTCCTCCATCTCACATTTGTTTTAGGATCTGCATTTTATCTAAAGATAGTTATTCATCCAAGCAACAATTGTTCATCAATTACTTTGTCCTAAATTTCCTAACAAGATTTTGAACCCATAAGGCACTGGTATCAATTGTTTAATCGAATCCTATAAGTCTTGCTAAATATAAACAAGTACTTGGTTGCTTGACTGTGTCTTCTGAACTGGTTGGTTCCCAACTAGTTCTCCTTCATTTCATTTCCGTAGGGTCTACCCCCCTTAGCCTGCTGTTGGGAGACAACTTAAACGGAGAGATTGGGGATTCGGGTGACAACCTCCGATCTGAGCCATTGTCGCGGTGCCTAGACATTCTGTGCGACAACATTTTTTGGCACCGTTGTCGGGGACCAATTTATCAGACCTTGGCTTTACGACATTCATTTTCATTCATCTCATCCATTTTTTCAATCTCTTATCATTTTTTGTCCCATCAACGCCACATTTTCTGACACCACTCCATCTCTTCATCTTTTCATCTCCTTATCTTTTTTCCTCTCACTAATCCTTTCATCTTCTCTATCTGCACCTTTAGCACTTGAACATTTTGGTTGGTTTCCTGTTTGGGTGGCGACTCCACTTATTCATCCATTATTCCTCTTACAAGAAGCCCTTCTTGATATCCATTTGCTTTCTCCCTGACTAATCTTTCAGTTTTTGCCTTTTGGATCTTGGAGATAGATTCATGTTCAAGTGGCGACTCCACTTTTTTCATTTCTTACAAGAATTTCTGCTAGAAGCTCGCTTCTTGTGGATCTCTTGTTTTTCTTGAGCAAGGATCTCTCTCTAACATCCATTTGCCTCCTCCTTTTCCCTTTGGGCAAGTCATCATGGATGTGTTCGCCCCTTGTAACTTTGCTAATATTCAAGGTTATCCTAATGATCTTCCAGAGAATGGGATTGATAAATTGCCTTCTTTTCAGGGAAATAATGCAATTAGTGTTGATGCTCATCTGAAAGCTTTTGGTTCTTGGGTAGGTAAGTATGCAAGGGTTGTTGATTATAATCATGAAGATGTAAAAATGAGCCTCTTTGTTCTTACCTTGGAGAAAGATGCTTTGGATTGGTTTACGAAAAAGCCTGATAATTCATTTGATTCTTTGCAATCGATTATTAATGCCTTTAAGGAAAAGTATGGAGATAAGAGAGAAGAGAGACATCTCGTAAAAGCTATCAGTGTCATAAAAAAGAGAGAAAACGAGACGGTTGAAGAGTTCAACAAGAGATTTAATGGTATTATTAAAGAAATATCTACAGATTATAAGCCTCCTGATAAATCTCTTCTAGATTTTTATATCGATGCTTTTAATCCTGATACATCTTATGAATTGAGACGAGCTAAGAATCGTGATTATAAAGTTGCTCAGACTTTAGCTATAGAGCTTGAAAAAGATAAGAAGGCATCTGGGAAGTCTGAAATCCCAGGTTTTGATAGGGCTTCGACCAAATTGAAAGAACCTAAAGGAAAAGAGGTTAAAGAATCTGACGATGACCCTATGCAAAAATTACTACAAAAATTGAAAGCATGGAGCTTAACCAAGCAAAATTAATCTCTAACCATGCTAAGGAAATAAGTAGTTTGCAGTCTAGGTTGGTTCAAATGGAAATGGCTCAAGCGCAGAATTTTCAGCCTAGGATTAACAATAATAATCAAAGCAGTAATACTTGGCAGAGAAAAGGCCAACCTAGTGAGCAAAGACCTCCCCATTCGATTGAATATGCAAATCAAGTGAATGAGGCTCTGCGTTATTGCAGGGCATGCAATGCTTTTCATGAAGAGGCTACTTGCCATGTTGTCAAAAGAATCATAGATAGTAGAATGATAGGGACAAATAATCAAGTCAATGTTGTGGTAAAGGATATAATGTCTCTGGAATATTGGGCGGAAGTTAAAGAGCATAGTCAAGAAATTAGACCTTTTACATCTTCCTATAGTATCAATAACTTTGGCCATGAGAAGGATATGCAACTAAATCAAGAGCAGGTAATCAAGAATATGGAAGACAACCAGGTTCGACTCATTAAGAACATGGAGCTTAACCAAGCTAGATTAACAAAAGATCACGCTAGGGAAATGAGTTCTGTGCAAAATAAGTTGTTGGCTATAGAAGAACAACACATTAAGGAAATGTAGATCATGGAAATTAATCACTCTGATCACATAACCACCGTAGTAGAAAAGTGTGTTCAGAAGATGGAGGCTATGAGGACCGACATGCGGAATCATCATGAGAAAGAGAGAAACAATATGCAAAATTGTTTCATGGCCATGAAAACGAAGAATGATAAAATTATAATGGACATGGAAATTGGTCATATATCTCTTCAGAATAAGTTATTGGCCATAGTGAAAAAACAAGCACCATGTGTTATAAATATGGAAGGAATGGATACCATCGAAAACAAATCAAAGATAATGGAAGTTAATCATTCTAATTAGACGTCCATTATTCAGAATCATATGATTGCAATGGAAGCAAAGAACACTCGGGAAATGAAAACTATGGAGGCTAATCATATCACTCTGCAAGACATATTCGTGAAACTAAGCTCAATCAAGCTAAATTAATAGTAAAGCATGCCAGAGAAATGAGTTCCATACATAAGAGGCTGGAAGAAAGGAAATCACAACGACAAAAGTTTCAGCCTGATCCAGATGATAGATGGCATAAAATCAAGAAGCTTTCAACAGATCATAACTTTCCCAATCCATTAAACAAGGTCCCGTCTTGTTGTGAATATCCTGAGAATGTGGTCTACCCCATTAACGAAGATTTCGCTGGGGATGACATAATCAGAGAAGAAATTGAAAAGGTTTAGGTTATAACTCATAACACTTGTGAAACTGATCCATCATTTATCACTAAGTAGATGCAGAATGAAGATAGGCATGTCACAAATATCTTAAATACTTCATTTGAAAGTTCTCAAATAGAATGTTCCACATCATCAGCGATATAGTTTGCCAAGAAGAAAACCCTGAAGCGAAAATAAAAAGAATAAGGAAGCGGTTTGATGCATCTGATGGTCGCGAGCAATTCGATTTTCGGATAAGACAAAGTCCTACCATATGCAGGATTGGACATGGCACATTCGAAAAACAACCGACAGATTTGCCTGAAAGAAGGAAAATGCTCAGTATGCACTATATTGAACACATTTGATGCCACAAGGCATCCGTTGTATTGTATCTCTAACCTTACACCCTGTTATTTCAGCATTTTCACTTTGTAGTTAGATTAAATTTATGTTTTCATGTTAGTAAAATAGTTAATAAATGAAGAGTTTCTATTTTCATGTGCTTAATGTTATATGATGAGTTTTGGATGGATGTTACTTATATAATCTTGTGTGTTTCTTGGATGCGGATTCTGGATTTTCACATTCCTCCGATGAAGCAATGTGTCCCCAAGTAGAGCCAGATCTTGACCACTCTGTGTCAACGACCCCATAGCAGTACACCCATTTTTTTGCAAAAGGGATCCATCGTGTTTGAGTGTCCGTGCCACTCATACTTCATCATTAACCGATAATTTTGTTAAAGATGTAAACCCATTCCACATGGTTATAATGTAAATGATCATAGTAAGACCATTATGTATGTAGCAACTTAGGTAAACATAGTATTTTGGTGACGATTTCTACCCTAGGAGGGTTTTTTGTCTCACTGATTCATCTGTCTCTAGACACAAATGATCGGCAAAGGTTTTCCCTCCAACTTCACCCCAAAGCGAGGGTGGATTTTGTTGTCAAGATATTAAGTGACTCCTAGTGCTTTTTATCGAGTCGTTGTAAAAGTAATTTCGGAATAATCCTAGCTAATTGGCGAGATTATTTTATTACAAATTTCTGGGTCTACTAGATCATATTTTGAGTCACAAAATTGGGTAGATATTTGAGGGTCTATGAAGAACAGGTTTTCCGCTTTCATGTATTAAAATGTAAAATCTTGATGTAAAAAATATTTAGTGCATGGCCCCCGTCATAATTAGATACCATGGCTAAATATTAGAGGGTCGAAAAAATTATTAATCCCCTCATTATTGGGTACGGATTTCTGGGCCTCTCTCCACACATCTGAAATTTCTGGAGGCCGAAATTTCTGGAGAGCGAAATTTCAGGAGGCCGAAATTTCAGGAGACCGAATTACTGGATAGTTTGACCAAGCGTTGACCAACGTTGACTGCAGTTAGGGCTGACCGTAGGTGGGCTGTTTGACCAGGCTTTGATTGGGCTAAATTTGACTATTTTGAGGGCTATTTTATCTTGCTGTTTGGAGGCTGAAGTTGACTGAAGTTGATCGATTTGCTGAGGGTCAAATATGCCTTGTTGACCAGCGTTGACTTTTCTGGTTAGGGCTCTTTCGCTGCTGTTATAAATGATCAGATTTGTAAATTGTACTATCTCTCTCTGTTGAACTATTGAAGCTAAAAGAAGATTTGATCAAGGGTTTCCCCACATTGGGGTTTGTTCCTAGCTGGTGCCACATCTTGTGCCTTCTTGTCTTGGCTTGTCTTCTACTGTTTATGTTTATGTTCTATCTGCATTTTACTGTCATGTTGATGTGATTGCTAATCTGAATATTGATACTGGGCTAATAACGAAATTGAAGTAAAATTGCTCTAAAGCATAGAACATACCATTGTTGCCTAAAATTAACATGGTATCGGAACTAAGGTGAAGACAAAGCCCAAGCAAGAGTGAAAGAGCAATCACCAAAGACCGTTGGACAAGGACAAATGGTTCAATGGGTTCCTCATCCTACTTCCCGACTGAAGACAATCTCCATGATAAATCTGACTATCATGGATGGAAGATGTCTCTTGATTTGACCTTGGAAGAAAAAGAAGTGATGGATGGACTATGTGCAGGGTAAAATCCCTGAGCCTCCTTCAAATGCACCGGCTGCTGCAAAGACCAAGTACAATAAGGCTGAAGTCAAAGCAAAGAAGATTATCAGGGATTCTATTGACAAGCATCTGGTGGCCTACATCTCCGAATTGAAGACCTCTAATGAGATGTACAACAGGTTGGTCGACATGTTGAAGGTTACTAATGCTAATCAAATTCTATTTCTCAAGAATAAGTTGAAGGATATTAAGAAAGCAAGGACGAGGACATTCAATCCTATTTCTTGAGGATCACTTAGATCAAGAATGATCTACTCTCGATTGGAGAAGTCATTCCTGACAGGGAACTTACGCTCACCACCCTTGGAGGACTCCCACCTGAGTGGTATGTATTTAGAACCACCGTCCTCAACAATGATCGAATTCCAGGGTTTGAAGAATTGATGTTGATCTGCATTCAAGAAGAAACAAGAATGGTGGAGCAAGAAATGCCTATTAAAAGAAGCAACCCCACTGCATTCTCCGCTCATGCCAAAAGGAGAAATAATATAGGGTCTAAAGGTCATTTCCATGGAAAGCCTGGATCTAAGGGAGGAAGGAAGGGCAGGTGCTTTGTTTGCAATAAGTTTGACCACTATGCAAGGGAGTGTCCAAATAGAAGGGACACATCACATGATGATGATCACAATCATTCCAAGGGCAACTTCAACAACAACGATCAAAGGAATGGCAGGTCCAATGGCAAAGGAAAAAGGAATGCGGGACATCAAGGAAATGGTTGACCCTCCCAGAAATCAAAGAACTCCAGGTATGAAGAATCAAATGTTGTTAACAATAAGCAAAAAGAGTACTATCTTATATCGGCCCTCTCCATTGCCTCTCCTTCGAACACTTTGGGAAATTGGTTGATTGATAGTGGTGCCTCAAGGCACCTCATCGGATATCAGGAATCCCTCACTAATCTGATAGAAAAGGAGACAAACTTGGAGATCATCCGTGGAGACGATGCCACCTATCCTGTGAAGGGAGTAGGGAATGTTACCCTTCAATTGAATCAAGGTAACACTATTCATTTGCAAGAAGTACTATATGTACCTGATCTCAAGAAGAACCTGGTGTCCATTTCAGCCATGGAGGACAAAGGATTCAAGGTGGCATTCATCGATGGAAAGATACGTGTTTGGAAAATAAATTTTAAAGATCCTTTTACTCTTGGTTCTAGGGTTGACTCTTTGTATCAAGTTGGATGAAGTCCATTGGGAGCCATGCCTTGTGACACATCTCTACAATCTGAACTATGGCACCAGAGGTTTGCTCATCTTCATTACAAGGCCCTACCCGATGTGAGAGAGATGGTGACAGGTATGCCCGAGTTCAAAGTGGAGCATGAAGGTGTATGTCCGGGATGTGCCAAAGGAAAACTTACAAGGGGACCATTCCCCTCAAGTAATATCAAGACCACAGATATAGTGCAAGTGATCCAGTCCGACATATCTGTTATGATGCCCGTAAACTCTTTGGGAGGGTACTTATTTTATCTCACCTTTACGGATGATTATTCTCGCAAGACCTGGATCTTCTTCTTGAAGAAGAAGGATGAAGTGTTCACCTAGTTCCGATAATTCAAAGCCTTGATCGAAAACCAATTCGAAAGGAAAATCAAGATATTGAGGATGGATACTGGGACCGAGTACAAATCCAATGAATTCCAAGATTATTGCAGAGAAGCTGGCATTAAGAGGGAGACTACAAGTCTACAACGCCATACACTCCCGAGCATAATGGTGTGGCTAAAAGGAATAATCGCTCTATTGTAGAAGCAGTTCGTGCCATGCTTCATGATTAAGGCCTTCCGAAATTCCTATGGGCTGAAGCAGCAAATACCGCGTGTATGTTCAAAATCGATGCCCTCATCAAGCATTGGACTCCAAAACTCCCGAAGAAATGTTCACTGGTAAGAAACCTGATGTCTCTCATTTTAGAATTTTTGGAAGTCCCGTATATTTTCATGTTTTGAAAGAGAAAAGAAGCAAATTGGGTGCATCTAGGAAGAAAGGAATCTTTGTGGGCTATAATGAAAATTCTAAGGAATATAAAATTTATGTGCTTGGTCAAAAGGAAGTTGAGATAAGTCATGATGTCACCTTTGACAAAGATATGGCCCTCAGGAAGATCAATAACCTTCCTATCCTAAGGAAGGACAAAGAAGCTGACACCAGAAATCAAGTTGCAAAAGAGGACGAAATGATGCCTGATGTTGATGAACCTATGGATCCTTTTGATCCTCCTCCTCCAAAAGGAGACCCTCATGGCTTGGCTTAGGGAGACTCTCGAAGATGCCGAGAGACACATTGCACCAAGGGGGACTTTTTGTGAAAGCAAGAAGCCGAACATGTATCAAGGATTTTTGACTGCCATGAGCACTATCATTCAAAATGACCCTTCATCATTCGAAGAAGCCGTGAAGCATCAAGTATGGAAGGATTCTATGAATGAAGAATATGAGTCAATTATGAAGAATGATGTCTGGGATGTGGTCCCTAGACCCCAAGACAAATCGGTTGTTACCTCTAAGTGGCTCTACAAAATCAAGCATGGCGCTGATGGAAGTGCAGACCCTCTCATTCACAAATGTAAGAGGGAGTTGGCTTCTGAATTTGAGATGAAGGACCTAGGACCGATGCACTATTTCCTAGGGTTGGAGGTCTGGCAAAAGCCAGGTGAAATTTTCCTCTCTCAAGGAAAATATGTTGTGAAGATATTGGAAAGATTTGGGATGGTGGACTGCAAGCCTGTGACTACTCTGATGGAACTTAACTTTAAGAAGTTATGTGGTAGTGCTGTTGGACCTGAATTGGGAAATGCTTATGGGTATTGTCAACTCATATGAGCACTGATGTTCTTGGTGAACTCCCATCCGAACATATGTTTTGCAGTTAACACATTGAGCCAATACATGGTTGAGCCTCATCATATATATTGGATTTCTGCCAAGAATCTTTTGAGATATCTTCGGGGCACAATCACTCATGGATAGGGATACACTTCCGGAAATGTGAGGCTGCATGGTTATTCTGATGCTGATTGGGTTGGCAGTGTGGTGGATCGCAAGAGCACTTATGGATGTTGTTTTTCTTTAGGTTCTGCTTTGATATCTTGGATGAGTAGGAAGCAGAAATCGGTTGCCTTGAGCACCGCCGAGGCCGAATACATAGTTGCTAGTATGGCCTCCTGTGAAGCTGTCTGGTTGAGGAAGCTCTTCAGTGAGATGTTTGGACATGTGCTAGATACCGCCGGGATCCTCTTCGACAGCCAGAGTGGGATTCAATTATCCCGTGCTTCATGATCGCTCCAAGCATATAGATATTAGGCACCACTTTATCCGGGATATGGTACAACGAGGAGCAATAAGGCTTCATCACATTGGGATTGATGAGTGGGTTGCCGATATTCTGACAAAGCCCCTGGGGAAGGTCAAGTTCTTGGCCTTCCAAGAATGACTTGGAGTTAGGGAGAGACCCTCTTATGAGGGTCCTGTATGAGATGGACATTGAGCGTTGGGAGCTTCGGGGGGCTTGGGGTACTTCTTGGAGTGATGAGCAACCGTAGGGTGAGTGGTTCAGCCTTCTCCTAGTGGTTTGCTGTGTGCAGGGTGAGTGGTTCAGCCTTACCCTGTGATACCCCTTGGAGACATGTAGGCAGGATGAGTGGTTCATCCTTTTCCTGCTAAGGCATCCTATGCATGCAGTCTGGGACTCATGGGAAGTACCTCGAATTTGGCCAATGAGTAGGGAAATGAGGATAGGGACCATAGTACTATCGATGGACGCATCGTGTACTACCGAACTCGCTATGCTAGGATGACCGATATTGATCTAGGATCAATTGGAATTGACTTTGGGTTAGTAAGAGTGGTATGAGACTCTCTCTTTTGATTGGAATTGACTTCGGGTCAGTAAGAGTGGTATGAGACACTCTCTTTTATTTTGGACTCACTTCGGGTCAGTAGAGAATGGTATGATACATTGTCGATCACTTCTTCTTCTTCATAGTTCAGTAGAGCAGAGCAGAGCAGTGCATTGATGGCAGAGATAGTACAAATTAGCAGATGGAGTTCTCCCTAGTTGAGAGGGAGTGTTAAAATTGGCAACTAGGGCCAAACTCCACACGGGTCATCTTATTTATGACAATTGATATTTTTCTTGGATTCTTCTCTCCGAGAGGTGTAGGATTGATCTAAAGATCATCCTATTCTAACATGTACAAATGAAGTTATGAATTTATTTTGATTATGGACAAATTGTCAAGGTCGGGCAACAATCTTATGTAGGCTCATAAGCCCAACAGTCACGTCTATTCATCCTCAATGTTTGCTATAAATACATGATAACTTAGCCTCATTTGGACACACTCATCTTCACACCTCTCTCTCTCTCCTCATTGATTGGGTACGGATTTCTGGGCCTCTCTCCACACGCCCGAAATTTCAAGATAGCAAAATTTCAAGAGGCTGAAATTTCAGGAGGCCGAAATTTCAGGAGGCCAAAATTTCAGAATATCGAATTTTTGGACAGTTTGACGAAGTGTTGACCAACATTGACTGCGGCTAGGGCTGACCGCAGGTGGGCTGTTTGACCAGACTTTGATTGCGTTGAATTTGACTGTTTTGAGGGCTGTTTTATCTTGCTGTTTGGAGGCTGAAGTTGATTGATTTGCTGAGGGTCAAATCTGCCCTGTTGACCAGCATTGACTTTTCTGGTTAGGGCTGTTTTGCTGCTGTTATAAATTATCAGATTTGTAAATTGTACTGTCTCTCTCTGCTGAACTATTGAAGACTAAAAGAAGATTTGATTAAGGGTTTCTCCACATTGGGGTTTCTCCCTGGCTGGTGCCACAGCTTGTGTCCTTTTGTCTTGGCTTGTCTTCTACTGTTTATGTTTATGTTCTATTTGCATTTTACTATCATGTTGATGTGATTGCTAATCTGAGTATTGATATTGGCCTAATAACAAAATTGAAGTAAAATTGGTCTAAAGCATAGAACATACCATTGTTGCCTAAAATTAACATTGTATTGGAGTTGGCATAATAGCTCTGCAACCTTTGTGCATAGATCTGTAAATATTTTGTATAGATCTGAAGTTTTTTCTAACTTGGGTTTTTGGGGTTTTGGTTCATTTTTGTATATTCGGGATCTAGGTAATTTTTGTTTTTGTTTTTGCAGGTTAGATCTGAAAGATGTTGATTTGAAGCCAGATCTAGGCCTTGGAAGGCAAGATCTGGCCTCAATACCATTTTTGCAAGGACAAATTATTCAAATTTATTTTTTTGAGGGTTTCAAATTCATATATGAAGTTTTTCTAAGGAAATTTGAAGCAGGAATATATCAGTTTAATATTTAAATTTCTGGGATTTATTTTGAGATTCTTGGGCTACCATTCACTGCCTTGAAGCCCTTAAAAAATCGCTCCTCTTTACTGTTGCGTTTTTTTCTCTGCTCTTTGCAATAATTCGATTTTCTTCCCTCCTTCCCCTCAGTGTTTTTCCTCTGGTTGCATTTTCTACCTGCGTCCTCGCTGCGTCCCTTCCTTGCTGCTCCACATGGGTTTCCCCTTTGCTTTCCCTGCGTTCTCCCTACGTTGCCTGAGCCTTCTCCTTCTCCCGTGCGACCCTTCATTCCTTCATCTCTGCGTGCTACATTCTTCTTTGCTGCTCCTCGTGGGTTCCTCCTTACGCTGCTTCGCTGCACGTTCTCTCATTTGCATTGCCTGCAAGCTCCATTGCTACCCGAGCTCCCTTGTCATCCATTCATTTCGCTGCCTGCAACGCTCCTCCTCTACCTATCCTCCTCGCTGCTGTTCGATCTCCCTATTCCATGTCTAGTCGCTTCCTTTCTTCCCATCTGTTCCCTGGACTTGCTTTCATCCCTGCGTCCTCCCTTCCCCGTGTCTTTTCGTCCATTTCGTTTCTCCCTCCTTCGATTTTCTTTCCCTCAACTTGCCTTTCCGATTGCATTTCATTTTTTTTTGTTTTTTGTTTTTTTTTATATTTTCTTTTTTCTTTTAGGGTTAGTTCAAAACCAAAAGAAATCAATTTTTTTTTTACTTAATCGTTTTTCATTTTCGATTTTAAATATTTTTAATGTGGCTTTGATTTTATTTAGTGTAGCTTTCATTTTTAAGGTTTTAAATCTTCGAATTAAAATTTTTATGTGGTCTTTGGCCCATTAAAAATGAAAATCAAACATTTTTTGATTTTCACACATTAAAATTTTACTCAAACTTTGTCATATTAAAATTTGCCAAAGGATTAATATAAATTTTTTAAATCTAAAGTTCCTTTTTTTTTCTTCTATAGTCAAGGCACATTTAAATATTTTAAATTATCTCTAAAGTTTGACTATAGGAAAACAATAAGTTTTCCTGCATTGGAGCATTTAAGAAAATTATTTTAAATCCAGAATTGTTTGGAGTGTCTAGCATTTGAATTTCATGGTTTTACATGGTAATTAATTTTCGAAATTGAATTGCTAGAGTCTTTTGCATGCTAAGGGTTTTGAACATTTTTTATGCTTGATATCTATTGAGATTGCTCGTCGTTAAAGTAATTCTAAGCGTGATTTAATTACTTGAATTATTGAATATTTATTGCATATTAAACTTTTGAGAATTCTTCAAGTAATTTGTAAGTACTGTTGACACCTAATCTTCATGATTGGGGAATTTGTGTAAATAAATAAATTAGGAATGTGAACAGTCATCGGGAGATGAACTGAACAATCACTCCTATTGTATATAACAATAACCTACCTATGGAATAATAGACGAATCAGTTTTTCTGCCTTTGGAGAGTTACTGCCTGGCCTGACATGGTATCAGAGCCAGTTCTAAAAATAGTTGTAACTCCCTTCATCTCTGCCACTGCCTCTGTCCTGAAATAGTCTGCCACTGCCTCAGTCCTGAGCGCTGCTCTGCCTCTGTCGATGGCCTGACATGGTATCTTTTATGGAATTGTAGTAAATTGCGTATCTTTCATTTCCTCAACTGACTATCTTTGAGCATCTATATAATTGGCATTCATATTAAATTGTGAAAAAGATTTTGTTCTCTTTGAGCTATAATTGCATCAGAAAGAAATTTGGATAAATTGAAGTGATAAGGTTGTGATTTAATTGGGCATTATATTGTGATATTTTAAGCATATTGTTGAGAAGTTTATCTTTCAATCTAGTGAAGTGAACATTCATTTTGGCGATTAAGGGCTTTGGTATATAACTCAGAAATAGATCGCGACATAAACACTTTCAACCCTTGAATCTAACTTCTTCTCGCTCCATATTCTAATCCTCTCGTGCATTTGCATATTAAGTTAACCTTGCATTAATTAAAATTTACTTCCAAGCGTAAGCGTGGTCGATAGAAAGATAGGTACCCATCCATCTTTTCTTGAGAAGCCTGCTTTTAATAGTACTTAAAATGGCGACCTTGCATTCGTCAGAGCCACAGCTCTCTGCAGCGCCGGAGGCACCGGGTATGTTAGATTTTCAGGGGAGGTATCGTTAATCACACTTTAGTGTGCTTCACCTTATCTTCTCTCTGCCACTTACTATGAAATCGGGCTCGATATAGAAAGGATTGAAGGGTTAAAACTTAGATAGGAATTTAACTAAAATTAACTAATATTCCTGCGTCTCACATTAGTTTTAGGATCTGCATTTCATATAAGATAGTTATTCATGCAAGCAGCAATTGTTCATCAGTTACTTTCCCTAAATTTCCTAGCAAGATTGTTGACCCCATAAGGAACTGGTATCAATTGTTTAATTGAATTTTATAAGTCTTGCCAAATATAAAACAAGTACTTGGTCGCTTAACTGTGTCTCCCGAACTGGTTGGTTCCCAGCTAGTTCTCCTTCATTTCATTTTCGTAGGGTCTTCCCCCCTTACCCTGTTGTTGGGAGACAACTTAAATGAAGACATTGGGGATCAGAGTGACAACCCCCGATCTGAGCTGTTGTCCCGGTGCCTAGACATTCTGTATGACAACAAAGTGCATGTGACTGAAGAAGTAGAAGAATCAGAAGGGAAGAAATCTAAGAAGGAAGAAGTGAAGGACCTTTACCATTAAAGGTCTCTCATACATCAAGTTCTTTTTGAAGACAACAATCATGATAAAAAGCATTACAATTATGATAGGATGCATTGTAGCAGTGATTGAGATGACATCATTATTAGAAGCATAGAAAGATTGTAGAAGTAGCAGTTTACATGGTTGAAGCAGTCATCTTATTAGATAGAAGGAAGAAGCTCATCACGTCATCATTAGAAAGAAAGTTTCGCAAAATAAGGATCATCAAAGATCTTCCATCAGAAATCTTTGTTGAAAAAGGTTCCCCCTTCTTGGAAGAAGCAAGTGCTACATAGGTTCTCTACATTCCACCTAGTATGGGATCCACGGTTTGGAAGGTTGCACGTATGATGACAAAAATGTGCAGCATGCTTATTTAGTTGAAGTATTTCTCCATCATCAAGCAAGGGAAAGGAAGTTGCTAAAGGAAGTCTAGATGACCACATGAAGGAAGAGGTATGCATATATTTCGTAATTTTTAATAGATAAAGTCATGTCATCACTTAGTTGCATATAGAATGGTTAGAATACTCTATCTTATAAGCATGATTGAAGAAGGAACTCTTCCTTATGAATGACACATGAAGGCATAAAAACAATATGCCTTGAACTCTTCTACATTATGACATGATAGAATCAACATCATATGACCTCATGAAGAATATGAGGTGGTGGGCAACAATTGTTCCTATGCAAGAGGAGCTATGTATAGAGATCCCGAGGAAGTAGTATGTGAAAAATTGAAAGGAGAGTTTGCGAAGATGTGTCTACAACTACTTAGATAAGATGATTCATCAACATCTGATGACAATTAGAAGAATTAACTATGACATCCTTGTGAAGAAGCTATGAAGACTCTGATAAGTATAGTGAAGAAGGAGAACCTTGATAATAGATAGATTCATGTAGTATACAAAAAGATGATGATGCTGCAGAAGCAAATGTTATGCCGAAGGGCCATCATAAATGTTCTATTTTTTGAAGTTCACTTTTGATTTTTTGAAAAACAAGCATCTTGTTGGATTGGAATAGGCTACCAACAGAAAGTTGTAGAAATTCACCTACAATTAGTACACATAAAATTAGATGGATGATTATGAAAGGAACATGACTTGGAAAAGGTAGCAGTATAAAGGATAGCTAGATGATGAGAAAGAAGGTCACTTTCAGATGATAAGAAGGATGACATGACTAGTAGTAATTGGTTCACCAATACGTTTCCTTGAAGGAAAGTGATGAGAAAGATGGTCGAAGCCCTATGAAGATGTTATGGAAGAAGATGGCTCCATGATGTAAAAGTTGAAGTTTACTTATGACATGATGATGTAGGAAGAGGAGCCCTACAAGCAGCTGATACCATGATCTCCATGAAAGAATAAACAGTTGGTGTTGGAAACAAGCCCCTAGTTAAGAGGGAGCTTGGGTATATTCCTTTCATATCAAGGAATGAGTGGATCCTCCCTAGTTGAGAGGGAGAGATAGACACATCATTCTTGTCTTCACATCATGAGAAAGAATGGAGGAGTGGGTAAGCATCTGAGACAGATACCGATACTTTTTGAGGATGAGGTAGGGCATCCAATAGGTAAGAGTAGTTGAAGAGGAGATTCCTTGAGGATGTATAAATCCAATAAGGGAATGATCCGAAAAGGACACAGCTTGTGAACATCTAAATGGGGTATGTGCCTTGAGAGACAATGATGAAGGTGTCTATACATCATTGTCTCCCCAACATTGTGCTTTAATCTAGTGGAGAGATAGATCTGTTAGTCAAGCCCTTGGTATATGACAATGCTGGTTGATATGATGAGATGCACTGATATAATCTGAAAAGATAGCTTATGAGTTGGCTTACTAATCGGACTCTTCTTCTGAGAATTCTTCAGTATGAGAATGTCCATGTACCATCTATGAATACCTCCCTAGTTAAGAGGGAGTGTTGAAATTTGTAACTAGGTTCGGTCTTCATAATATCTTATGTATTCTTGATTTTATATATTTGATGTAAAAGAGAAAGAAAATTTATTATCTTTATAGCATGGGTTTCATGCTTAAAGTTAATTTGTTTTTAGGTCAAAGCACCCATTGTGTGCTTCTAGGGTTTGTTGTCATTGTAAAAAGTCAAAGGAGTCATTGTCATATGTAGTAGACCCTATTGGGCATCTTGTATCTAGACAAAAGAATTTATTTGAGTCAAAATGTGTCAAAGAGTCCCTCAAAGACCAAGTTGGCATACAAAGAAGAAATCGGTCTCATTAAGGGCAATTTGCACTCCTACAAAGCCTATATATAAGAAGTATTCGACCTCATTTGTGAGACCATCAATCAAGCTTATCCTTGAAGCACAAGAAGAAAGAAAACGACAGCAAAGGAGAGGGGAATTCAAAGAAGAAAAAATCGAAGTTTGGAGTCTGATTTTGGGCCATATTCTCCCACACGTGCGAAGGAATTAGGGCACATTTTGTTGCTACAAGACTGAATTACGAATCTACTTAAAGAAGCCAAAATTTGGATCAATTTTGAAGGCCTCATCACCTAGAAGAAGAACGCAAGTCGAGCAAAGAAAAGAAACACATTTTCTGCCATCTTTTCATCCACACATGTGAATTAGGGTTTCTGCAGTAAAGCCGAAATTTGCAGTGAGAAGTTGCAGGTCCCAACTTGAGATCAATGGTGAAGTTACAGTAGTTTTGAAACAGTTTGACTTGTGTTGACTTTGTAGAAAAGAAGCTCATCAAAGGGAGGTTGACTTGGTCTTGGAAGGGGTTTTGGCCTTGGGTCTAAAGGTCTTGGAATTTGTCATTTGAAGGTTCTATAAGAGAAGAATTTCTTGTGAGTTTTCCTCTCTAGGAAATGTTTTGGCCCTGACTAGTAGCCTACATCTTATGTCCATTTGTTCTATTGATCTTCATGTTTTGGTAGTTGTTTGATGATAAGAACACCATAATAATCAAGATAAGAAGAATCTAATTATAAATATAAGTTGAAGTAAAGAACATCACAAGCAGTTATCAAAGTTAAGAGAAATCACCCTTAATCTAGCTGCCCTAGATTTCTCAACATTGCAAAGCTAATTAGATAGAGAACTGCATTGGTGTCTCCTCTAGGGGCTCACGAAGTTTGGTGGATTTCTCACGGTCGATTTTCAAGAAAACCTAAGCCTTAGTTGCATTTTCGAAAGCCCATCTTGAGCATCTTGGGTTGGTGGTCTTATCGAGGGTCATTTGCATATAGTATTCATAGGAATTGATCATTCTTAACCCTTTCGCTATCCTGTCTTGACTTGGTGAGCACATTGGAGGAACTCCTCCCACGATTACTCATAAACCCTAGGTCTCGCATAGGCTTCCTTTAGGTCTCTCTAGTGAAGTGAGAAACCTCTTTCAAGTGGAAAATCATTTTGTAATGCTTCTAGAGAGGTCCTTTATCACATTTGGAATCTTGGTTCCAGGCATACATATCTTAATTGCTAGTTCTCAAACCCTAGACCTCGACTTCCAACTTAGGTCTTTCTTGGAGATCCTTTACTCCATCAAACCATAATGGAGTCTCTCCTTTTATGGGCCTTGAGAATCACTTCATACCTTATCATTGACTCCATCATTATAAGTGATTCCTTCATACTGGGACTCCTCCCATCGGTGAAAGTCTGTAAAGAGTAGGGGACACTGAATGAGGTGATGGTGGGTCTTTGTCCCATTGTTGTCATTTGGTCTAGTAGTCGTCTTTTAGTTTGCCCTCGTAGGACCCCTACTAGATTGTGTGGCAACATTTTTGGCACCGTTGTCATGGAGGAAGCAGGTCTACCTTCTTGGTTCAATATTTGAAGAAGTGTTTCTTACAACGACAATATAGATCCTCTTTTGGCGACTCCATTGGAAGAATGAAGCCCTTGTTCTTCATTGAGCTTTAAAGTGAAATGCTTGTAGGGTGAAGCGAGCATTCGTTAAGGCATTTTTCATTCACCCTGGTGACTCCCATGTCATTAATATCCAAAAACCAACGACATGTTGCTCAAACATTTTCTCGCCTTGGATAACATGGATCCTGCAATACCCCAAATCGAAATACATAAAAAATGTGCCAATGTTCTATAGGGATCCACTTTCAACTACCAATCATATTGTAAAATTCATAAGGTATACTTCAAGATTCAACATAACCCAGCATAATGACAAGATTTACTTGTTTATTTTATCCATGGTTGTTGATGATGATTGGATTAGGCCATGTGAGTGTAGAAGCATTTCCTCTTTCTCTATGTTAGCTTCATATTTCTTGTTTCATAAAGGACCGAATCTTGAAACCACTGAAGAAGTATGTTAGATTTTGGATGCAGAATTTGAGGAAGCCTTGCTTGAAAATGAAGAAGACCATGAGGAAGAAGGAGATCCCTTTCTAGATCATCAAGATGAGGTCAATAATGAAAACATTGGGTGATCTAGAGTGGGAGCATGATAAAAAAAATTTAATAAGAGATTTCCTTTGAAAGTGTAGTGCCAGATAGCCCAATCTCTCTGATGTCATCCCTGATATTGTGCATATCAAAGACCTTGAGAAAGACAACCTCATCATCCCTTTGAATGTTGACATTGGTGATTACTTGCATATTGAAGATGGGAAATGGGAGATCGGTGGCCATTGTTTTGACAAGGACCTTATCTATGATACCAATGATGATACCAGTATGAGCATTGTCCTTCCCTACTTTCCTTATGATCTTGGGGGTATATTCAAGTCATCCATGGACACCCTTATCATTCCCCAATGTTTTCCATTATTGATGATGAGCCTAGGTAATTTCCCTCTTTTGAATACGATCATGAGGAAAAACAACTTATGGGTTGTAATCCTTCATGCCAACCATCCCTTCACCCTTCTGATCATGGCCCTAAGGACCCCATGAAGCATTACACCACCAAAGAGACTTTTGTGAAGGAATGCTTGAACTTGGTCATTGACTTTTCCATGTTTAGGATTGAGGGATTGATCCAATGGGTTCGGCCTAATCCATGTCCTTCCCCTTTTCTCATTGCTCCTGTGCATCATTCGTGGTCACCTTATTTTCCCACCTCCCACCCTTGTGAGCTAGCATATGAGTATCATAACTATCATGTTTATCTTCACATGTATATTAATCATAGAGATAGGACATATGATGTCGATCTAATGATATGCTGGTTGCATTGGCTATGACTACACTTAGCATTTGCATGATGTAGCATGCATGTTAGAGTAGGATACATTGCATATTGACTTTTGCATAGCGAACATCATCATATCATGTTCTCATGCTAGAGTAGATGCATTTATAGTAGACTTACATTTTAGAATAGAATTTTATTTCCAAGTATGGTTTTTATTATGTGATGAAAACATGGGCGATATAGTACACCTAGGACAAATGCTTCCAACAATTGTTTGTGATGTGTAGGATAACAGGTCTATGGTCCTAGAGGATTGTTGTTATTCTCATGACCTCCCCATTCAAGTACATGGTTCATGCACTATACAAAGAGCTCATTTCCCAGTTGGAGCTAGATGTTACCCACCACCTGTGGGTGACTCATAGGAGAATAATTTCTCCTAGATTTGTCTTCAGCTGACAACCAGCAACCCCAACAACAACCAGTGTAGCTGATGTTGTGTTAGTTGATCTCCACTCCCTGAGCCAGTCATATGTCCCCTTGCCCATCTATCAAGAGCATATGTTTGAAGGTGGGCCATCCAATCCTAAAGGTATGTCTCTCATTGTGCAATCGGATGCTTATGCTTGTTTTTCTTGGGCGCACTTGGGTATGGATTATTGGGTGAATTGGAAGGAGCAAGGGTTTCGACTGCAGTCTTGTTCCCTCACCTTAAATGGGAGGTTAATCCTCAACCCTAGTCCTGTGGGATCTCCCCTATTGGCTTATAACATCAGGATGGGCGCTACTTGGGAGATCCCGATTTTGGCAGTTCGGTCCCGTTTTCCCGATCCACATTATTCACTCCCCTCCGCACTTACATGCCCTATTTAATCATCTTCCCTCTTTGGGTCCACAAAGCTTTGGTACTCCCCCTCCACTTGTCCACATGTTTGGGTCGGGCCTAAAACGATGCCCTAGAGGTTGATGCAGCTAAAAAAAAGAAGATAAAAGCATATCATGGCCACATACAAAAGGAAATAATACCGCAAAATGCAAAAGATGCCTGAGACAATAAAATTTAGCATGTGGGCAAAAGCCAAACATGAGCTCTACCCCTTATCATTATGGCCATCACTCTGGGTCCTAGGGCCATTATGAGTGTCAACTACATCATTATGGAACCCATGCATGTCCCAACCCCTGGTGGACGATGAACTGTCCCACCTTAAGGGGGTGATCACTGCTATATCATGCACAACATGCTCTCATCCCTTGGAGCCCTGAGCAGTAAATTAAAATTAATATCAATAAAAGGCAAAAGACAAATGAAGAAGGGTGGAAAAACAAAGGCCGAGGTTACTCATGTACCACGATTGCTCCCTCCTACATTCATACACCCAAATGTGTGGACATCCCTCATCACTACCACCCTTGAGCCCATGACATTTGGCATTGAGACCCCTATGCCCCAATCCACCTAATCATTATCCACATGACACCTACCACTTGAAGGATGTACCTTGGACATGTCTTTCCATTTAGGGGCTGGGAACACCTAATAGGGTTGTTTATTAGCCACTCCTACCTAGGGAGGTAACACCATTACATGCTCAAAGCCCCAAATTTTGGAGGGAAACCCATTATGAAGTATCATTTGTGCCTTGGATTAACAAGCTTGTTTCACTTAGATGCACTAATGAAGTATTGTACCTGAGGGTGAGGAGACCCATTGGATCTTCTACATAATTGACAGGTGGTTTCATCATGGGTTGGGCAATTTAACTGGGGCCCAAGCCCACTAGAGGTTCACATTGACACTTGTAGGGGATGCATTTGAGAGCCATGGGACTTCTGATATAGTATTGTCTCGTCTTATGGGCACCTTTAACACCTTTAGCAACTTGTTCATTGCCCCACATTATATGCGAGATGATGCACTTGGACCAGCAGTGCCCCCACTCGGCGTAGTAGTATATATAGGATTTGGCAGCTGATCTGAGGCCCAGAGGAGGTTTATCTCATCATTGAGACATGGGAGGGCAAGCACCATCTTTTGTGCCCTCATTTGGAGTAGTCTACAGGCTTATTTTTCATTAGGAGACCCATGAGACCATTACTTGTGCCTCAAAGCCACTTTGGAGCACCACATGATCATTTGCACAGAGATTAAGGGGCCAACCCCTTGTCCATCATTCATGGAGCCCTCACCCTCATTATGGCACCTTGAGGACTCATTTCGACCTTCCAACGACCCTTCTACACCATGGTTTCATCATTTCGACTCACTTATGGATGGCTTCTTCATCACTTTATGAGCTACTTGGTGGGCTTGTCACCAAGGACATGTTATTTGCACATTATTTTATGATTGTAAGGGCTATTAGGCTAGTTCGAGTTAGTAGCGGACCATATAAATAGAGATCTCTCCCATTGAGAGAGATCATCATCATCATCTCTTGGATCTATTCTCTTATACGAACTTCACACTTTTTCTTGGATGACTATTGGAGATCTTTTGATGCATTTCGATATATTTGGGAGTTGAAATTCTCGTTCTTTCTTGGAGCTGCTTCTTGATATATGATTGGATATATCTCTTGTTATCTTGTAAGTGCTATTGGTTGAAGATTTTCTTAATACAATGTCTAATGTGTGGAATCATTGCAACTAGATAGATCTTTTGTGCCGTAATTGATTGAATATCCTTGTGAAGATTTGTTAGATTGTTAAATTGAACATGTTACTCATTGCAAAACAAGTAGATGAATATTCCTAGTGGATTGAAAGTTATTTTCTTCCATTAAAGTCCATAGGTCTTGGGTGTGTAAATGTTAAAGAGTGGTTGCTAGCGCACCCCTTTCTAGCTTTCTTGAAGACAATTTTGGCAAAATTTCAGATCATCATAAACTCCATAGGCCAAGGATTAGGCATTGGTCCAAGTAAAATTGGCGGTGACCTCTTCCTTACCTTTCTTTTCTCTCTCCAATTTTTTTTTGGCCCCTTTCCTAAATCGCCAGCTAGGGCTCCTTGCGAAATTCTCTAGAGGGGGAGTCTTGCGAAGCTAATTGGATAGAAAATTGCATTGGTGTCTCCTCTAAGGGCTCACAAAGTTTGGTGGAATTCTCACGTTCAGTTTTCAAGAAAACTTCAGGCCTAGTTGCATCTTCAAATGCCCATCTTGAACGCCTTGGTTTGGTGATCTTATTGAGGGTCATTTGCACATAGTATTCAAAGGAATTGATCATTCTTGACTCTTTCCCTATCTTATCTTGACCTGGTGAACATATTAGAGGAACTACTCCCACGATTACTCATAAACCCTAGGTCTCTCATAGGCTTCCTTTGGGTCTCTCTAGTGAAGTGAAAAACCTCTGTCAAGTGGAAAAACATCTTGTAACGCTTCTAGAGAGGTCCTATATCACATTTGGAATCTTGGTTCTAGGCATACCTATCTTAATTGCTAGTTTTCGAACCCTAGACCTTGACTTCCAACTTAGGTCTTTCTTGGAGAGCCTTTACTCCATCAAACCATAATTAAGTCACTCCTTGAATGGGCCCTGGGAATCACTTCATACCTTATCATTAACTCCATACCGAGACTCCTCCCATTAGTGAAAGTCCGTAAAGAGCAAGGGACACTGATTGAGGTGACAATGGATCTTTGTCCGATTGTTGTCATTTGGTCTAGTAGTCATCCTTTAGTTTCGCCTCTTAGGGCCTCTGCTAGATTTTGTGGCAACAGATCCCAAAATCGATTTGTCCCCATGAGTCCAGCGTTCATGGCACGTCTAGCCGTCATACAAGTGCACATAAATATACATGTACATATGCATATTCATATACCAAATCAGTTCAAGACTTCTTCGCAAGGCTCACAACAGTTTCACATTCCCCCAGAAGTTCACAAGGGATCATTTCAGCACACACACGTGTGTGTGTGTGTATCAAGGAGCTTGAGGGAATGCACCCTCCTACTTCTCAATGTCTTGCATTGTTTATTCATGTCCTTGTGGCTTGTAGGAGCTAATTTCTTTCTTCGTCTGCCTGTGGGGACAATCATTTTTTAGATGCTCTTCTCCACAACACCAACAACATAATATCTTCTTTTCCTTTTTAGCCTCACGAGGCATTTTCCTGCCAATGCCATATTTCCTTTCTGAGGATTCAGCTGGTATGTCATCTCTCACAACTTCTTTTGCAGCTCAACATTCCATTCAACCAGTGCTTTCTATTTCTTGGCGAGCTTTCTAAGTTCCGCCTTGCTTATGTTTAGCTCATCTTCCAAGTCCTTGAGCTCAACCTCCAAATTCCTTAAGGTTCTTTTCCTTTGGAGGGATGTCCCTCTTTCTCGTTCTCGATGGACTTGGTCCATATCTTGCTACACCATGCCACGATACATGTTGCTGTCACTAAGTCTTGCTATGTGCTATTGTTAGTGCATTAATAAATATAAACAAATACATCAGTTGCCTTGCCCTACTGCAACAAGCATGCTGCCCTGCCACTGCACACGTCTCAATCTACATCTTTACTCGCATGTCTCAAAAACTATGACGTAAATAAGAATATTTTATTTTCAACATAATTTTGCAAAAACTAGAATTGCTACATGCACATGCACATATTAGCTTATTTATAACTTCTCTTTCTTTGTCAAGTTCAACTAAGAGTAGAAGCAGTTACTATGCCAAAATAAACATCATTATTTTCATTCAGCCTCTTATACCGAGGCCAAACAACAATTTAAATTCAGCCTCTATACCAAGGCTAGTAATCAGGGCATCTGCAACCTTATGGGAATTAACTAGAACAATCTATTATGCCAGCAGTAGCTCATGCCCTTACTCATGCCTTTACAAGGTTAAAATTCAGCTTCTTTATTTAAGGCCAACAACTTATAACTTACTTTACGACTTATAACTTTTCCCATTTGTGCAGTATATCATACATATACACGTAGTTTCACAATCAATGGATTTTTACATATAGTAACACAATCACAGTGCCACACCTAGCACCTACACGCATAGGCAAGCATTCAAGTCCCCCCCTCCTTAAACATGGAAGGTATTAACCACAAGAAAAATCCTTCACAAGGTGAGACATAACATCTGTGTATGAACAAGAATCAACCTCCACTGAGGTTCTTCCAAGGCCACAATGACCGACTATCCAGACCTTCAAGATGCCAAATAGCAAGTACATGCATTGCCAAGGCATTTGTCACAATAACATGTTGAACATCATTGCAGTTAATATGCAATCCAAAATCAACACTATGAGCAGGATGCCATCATACGCACATTTAGATATTACACTCAGAATTGAGGTCCATCCCAAAACCAGGGATCCGAGCATTATTACCATGCAAGCAATAAATCAATTATAGACCGACTTTTAACACCTAAAACATTAGTTTAGTTAATTTTCTAAAAATCATTATGAAACCCCTTTGTGGGAATTCTACTGTCACTTGTCCATGATAGAGCCCATCTAGTCCAAGTGTTGAACCTAGATGCTCTAATACCACCTGAAGTGTTCACTTGCTTATCCAATCTCCCTTGTACAATTAGAGAAATGGGATATATATATTTTTAACATTCTTCTTGTGTTTCCTTCAAGTCATCAAAACTCGAAATAAATGCCACCATTGTATTGCTCTCGACGAGACATTTCCAGTGATATAAGATTTCGTCCAATTTGGACTTCTGGATCTTAAATTATGCCTCATTAATGTTTCATTTATTTTAACTATCGTTTTCTTTTTTCTACCACGTGGCACCCATGTGACGTAGTAACCCATCACTATTAGGTTGAGGTTCTCAGAACCTAAGAGTACAAGCCTACATGGCATACCCCATATGGCTAATCATACATATATTTATATATATACTTATGAATGTATCTGTGATTAATATTGTTGCAGTGGTCCACTTGGGTTATATGGCCCACGATCCTACCATATACCAATACCACAAATTTGGATGTAATATATATATATATATTTGTTACCCATGTGAACATACATATATGTATAGTTCATACGTCAACCACCACTATTGGCTCATGCCTATTAAACAATGGTAACACATTTGATTTCGTCGCCCGCTTTTTCTTGGATTCCTCTCTCCGAGAGGTGTAGGATTGATCTAAAGATCATCTGATTCCGACATGTACAAATGAAGTTATGAATTTATTTTGATTATGGACAAATTGTCAAGGTCAACCAACAATCTTATGTAGGCTCAGAAGCCCAACAATCACGTCTATTCATCCTCAACATTTGCTATAAATACATGATGACTTAGCCTCATTTGGACACACTCATCTTCACACTTCTCTCTCTCTCTCATCATTGATTGGGTACGGATTTCTAGGCCTCTCTCCACATGTCCAAAATTTTAGGAGAGAAAAATTTCAGGAGAGTGAAATTTCAAGAGGCCGAAATTTCAGGAGGCTGAAATATCTAGAGAGTGAAATTTCAGGAGGCCAAAATTTTAGGAGACCGAATTTTTGGACAGTTTGACCAAGTGTTGACCAATGTTGACTACAGCTAGGGCTGACCGCAGGTGGGCTGTTTGACCAGACTTTGATTAGGCTGAATTTCGCTGTTTTGAGGGCTGTTTTATCTTGCTGTTTGGAGGCTGAAGTTGATTGAAGTTGACCGATTTGTTGAGGGTCAAATCTGCCCTGTTGACCAGGGTTGACTTTTCTGGTTAGGGCACTTTTGCTGCTGTTATAAATTATCAAATTTGTAAATTGTACTATCTCTTTTTGTTGAACTATTGAAGACTAAAAGAAGATTTGATCAAGGGTTTCCCCACATTGGGGTTTGTCCCTGGCTGGTGCCACATCTTGTGTCCTCTTGTCTTGGCTTGTCTTCTACTGTTTATGTTTATGTTCTTTCTGCATTTTACTATCATGTTGATGTGATTGCTAATTTGAATATTGATACTGCGCTAATAACGAAATTGAAGTAAAATTGCTCTAAAGCATAGAACATACCATTGTTGCCTAAAATTAACATGGTATCGGCGCTGAAGTGAAGACAAAGACCAAGCAAGAATGAAAGAGCAATCACCAAAGACCTTTGGACAAGGAGAAAAGGTTCAATGGGTTCCTCATCCTACTTCCCGACTGAAGACAATCTCCATGATAAATTTGACTATCATGGATGGAAGATGTCTCTTGATTTGACCTTGGAAGAAAAAGAAGTGATGGACTATGTGCAAGGTAAAATCCCTGAGCCTCCTTCAAATGTATCAGCTGCTGCGAAGACCAAGTACAATAGGGCTGGAGTCAAAGCAAAGAAGATTATCAGGGATTCCATTGACAAGCATCTGGTGGCCTACATATCCGAATTGAAGACTTCCAAGGAGATCTACGACAGGTTGGTTGACATGTTCAAGGTTAGTAATTCTAATCAAATTCTATTTCTCAAGAATAAGTTGAAGGATGTTAAGAAAGCAAGGACGAGGACATTCAATCCTATTTCTTGAGGATTATTGAGATCAAGAATGATCTACTCTCGATTGGAGAAGTCATTCCTGATAGGGAACTTCCGCTCACCACCCTTGGAGGACTCCCACCTAAGTGGTATGTATTTAGAATCACCGTCCTCAACAATGATCAAATTCCAGGGTTTGAAGAATTGATGCCGAGTTGCATTCAAGAAGAAACAAGAATGGTGGAGCAAGAAATGCCTTCTAAAAGAAGCAACCCCACTGCATTCTCCTCTCATGCCAAAAGGAGAAATAATGGAGGGTCTAAAGGTCATTTCCATGGAAAGCCTAGATCTAAGGGAGGAAGGAAGGGTAGGTGCTTTGTTTGCAATAAGTTTGGCCACTATGCAAGGGAGTGTGCAATTAGAAGGGACACATTGCATGATGATGATCACAATCATTCCAAGGGCAACTTCAACAACAACGATCAAAGGAATGGCAGGTCCAATGGCACAGGAAAAAGGAATGCGGGACATCAAGAAAATGGTTGACCTTCCAAGAAATCAAGGAACTCCAAGTATGAAGAATCAAATGTTGTTAACAATAAGCAAAAAGAGTACTATCTTATATCGGCCCTCTCCATTGCCTCTCGTCCAAACAATTTGCGAAATTGGTTGATTGATAGTGGTGCCTTAAGGCACTTCATCGGATACAAGGAAGCCCTCTCTAATTTGATAGAAAAGGAGACAAACTTGGAGATCATCCTTGGAGATGATGCCACCTATCCCGTGAAGGGAGTAGGGAATGTTACCCTTCAATTGAATCAAGGTAACACTATTTATTTGCAAGAAGTACTATATGTACCTGATCTCAAGAAAAATCCAGTGTGCATTTCAGCCATGGAGGACAAAAGATTCAAGGTGGCATTCATCGATGGAAAGGTACGTGTTTGGAAAATAAATTTTAAAGATGTTTTTACTCTTGGGTTCAGGGTTGATACTTTGTATCAAGTTGGAGGAAGTCCATTGGGAGCCATGTCTTGCGACACATCTCTACAATCTGAACTATGGCACTAGAGGTTTGCATCTTCATTATAAGGCCCTATCCGATGTGAGAGAGATGGTGACAGGTATGCTTGAGTTCAAAGTAGAGCATGAAGGTGTATGTTTGGGATGTGCTGAAGGAAAACTTACAAGGGGACCATTCCCCTCAAGTAATAGCAAGGCCACAGATATATTGCAATTGATCCACTTGCAAGACCTGAATCTACTTCTTGAAGAAGAAGGATGAAGTGTTCACATGGTTCCGACACTTCAAAGCCTTGATCGAAAACCAATTCGAGAAGACAATCAAGATATTGAGGATTGATAATGGGACTGACTATTGATTTGGGGTAGCATCGGATGTGCTCTAGCCATGAAAATTGGTGGAGAGGCTAAAGCGCATGAGATCTCCAAGACCTAGAAATGGTTTGGACAGATTGTACACGGTTTGGGAGATATTAAAATAATTAATATTTTTGATGAAGTTCCTAAGTCTAAACTTAGAAAAAATAAAATATTAATGGGTATTAATATAAAACTGGGTTAGAAGGGTCCAAAAGTCATGGATCAAGCCAAATCTAATCTTAACCGTTGATTACAGATTTAATCTCGGCTGTTGATGGACCAATGAGAAAAATATAAGAGGAGGCTTGAGGGTCAGTTGGAGAACACACCAGAGTGATCAGTCATTCATTTTGCTAGAGCGAGGGTGCTAAGAAAAGTTGAATCAGTGATCAACAACAAGGGGTAGTGAGTACGATGCAGAGAGGCAGGGACAATACTGGGAGACCAACATAGAAGCGGAGAGAGCCAGAGAAGCAGTGAGTCCATGCTACGTAGAGCCCAGCAGAGGCAGCGCAAAGCCCAACGAGACTGTGACATCCACGTAGAGCGCAGAGGGAGTGACACAAAGGCTCCCAGAGGTTGCATAGTGCCTTAGAGGGCTGATGCAGAGAGTCCTGGGGCTGACACAAGTTAGCAAGAGGCTGACGCAGAGGCCAAAAGGGTCAGCACTGAGCTTCAGTTGTGCCGGAGAGGGTTTCATGAGACATGTTTTCTGAATACCTGTTTCCGGATATAGAGGTGTTGCTGCCGTGTATTTTTCTCTGTCGGGTGAGAGAGATTAGTTGTCCAGTTGTACTCAGATAGATTGCTTAATAATATAACCCTCTGAATAGCTGCACCAATTTTCCCGCATTGGATTTTTCTGGGGACATTGGTCCAAAAATAACAGTGTCACTTGTGTGCTTGTTTTCTTTCAGTTGATGATCTGCAGATGTTGTGACTGTTTTGTGTTTATTTCAATATTTTACTGTATTAAATAACTTGTTTGGATTTAGACAAGTAGGAGAAATAAACCAACAGAATACAGATTAGTTTTATAATGGATAGACTTAGAAAGTTCAACATGGTATCAGAGCGTGGTTGCAGATCACATGATAATTGAAGGCATCAGCCGAGCAGAGCATTTATAGCAGATTCAACTGTCCCGAGTGACAAAGCTGATCATTGCAAAAGGCGACATAGGAAGGAGTGACGTAGAGGGATTGCGTCATCATTCTGGGCCAGAGAAAGGCAGCACAGAGGCTAAGGGAGGCAGAATCAGACTCACGCAGAGCCACACAGAGGCCAGGAGGGCCGACGCAGTCGGCTGCTGGCGCTGATTTGCTAGTGTCGGGATTGCGCAGAACCAAGTGGCTCAAGCCTTCAGTTGTTGAGGCATAGGAGACTGTGGGTAATTTGTAGAGCGAAGCCGGTGGGGTACTGTGGTTAGAACAATACCTAACAGGGCAAGACCAAGGTGGAGGGAGTTGTTGCCAAGGTGGATTTCTTGCCAAGGAATCCAGATCAGTGGTGCAGTTGCACAGATAATCAGAGTGGGGCAACTTGACGTTGGCAGAAGGATTTTCAGGAGTGAAATTGGGACTCAGAGGGAGTCCAGAGAAGAGCTTCCAGATGGGAAGTAGAGAGACTCAGGAGTAGAACCGGGAACTTCCAAACGGGAAGTAGAGAGACTCAGTAGGAGTCGAATAGAGAACTTCCAGGAGGGAAGTAGAGAGACTCAGAGGAGTCGATAGAAGAGCAACGAGATGGCCATGAATGGGCTGAGAGATTAGGACAGGCTAGACAGAGCGTCCAACTTTGTGGTCTGGAAGGCTAGTATCTTGTCCATTCTAGACAGACATCGCATCAAGGGCTTTGCCTTGAGAACGATGGCTATCCCAGTTGACCCGGTAGCAAATGATAGGGTATGAGGAGGCAATGGCTAAGGCAAAGTGCATTATCCTTGATGGGGTCAAGGATCATGTGGTACCACATATTGTCAGGAAGGAAACGACAAAGGAGATGTGGGACACTTTGAAGACATTGTACCAGCATACTTCCGTGCAAAGGAAGATGCTCTTGGAGAATTAGCTAAGGGCATACTAGATGCAAAAGGGAGAGCGGATAGATGTCTTCCTCGGTTGGTTGAAGGAGATCTATGACCAGCTAACTTCCATAGGGGCCATGCTGAATGAGGAATTGATGGTGAGGACCGCACTGTACGTAGTTTCCGAGGATTGGGAGGTATTTGTCCAAAGCATACTGGGCAGGACGAAGCTTCCAGATTGGGAAGAATTGTGGGCGGCTCTTCGTCAAGAAGAGATCAGATGGTTGACCAAGGCAGGGAGTAGCGGCAAAGCGGTCAGGATCAAGGAGGAAGAAGAGGATGCAACTCTAGCATCTGTGGGAAAGCAAGAGAAGAGGAAGAAGGACCTCTCCAAGGTCAAGTGCTTCCATTGTGGGGAACTGAGTCATTTTGTGAACCAGTGTCCAAGGAAGAAGAGTAAGGGAGAGGCTTCTGACTTGAAGGCAATGCCAACGAAGGTGGAGAAAGAAGTCGAGGAGGATGATGATTGTGCCATGAGTGCTCATGTGCCACTTGAGAAGAAGTGGGGAGACATCGAGCTGTAGTTAGGAGGACTACAGGCGATAAGGGGCAGGATCCTTGAGGTACCCAACCTCATGGATTATATCTTGCTACGGGAGCCCCGAAGAGGAGTAGCAGGACTGACGGATGTAGGTAGAGACGGATGCGGATGAAGCGACAGAGAGTGCTACAGTGCAGGAGTCCCTGGGCAGCGCGAGGCTAGCAAGTTGCAACAATGCGAGAGGCACAAGAGTTTTGCATCAATGCAGGATGGCACAGAGAGGTGTGCAACAGTGCGAGATGCAGGGAGTTGTTGCAGCAACCCAGAGGTCAGTAGAGGGAGCACTTGTTAGCGACAGAGAGAGATTTAGCATTGGGAGTGTTTCTAGCCTGACAAGGATGTCAAAAGTTGGGTGGATCAATTACTTACTTCTTAGTAACTGAGTTGCAGAGCAGTAGCAGTATGCAGTAGCACGATGTAGCATGATGAGAGGGGGATGCAGTGCAGATGCAGTGCTGGGAGAATGGACTAGTAGCAGCACAGATGCAGAGGTGAAAAAAAATACCTCCAGGCACAAACTACCTCCTCAAGCTTGCTCCAAGAATCAACTCCTCAATGCTACTCCAAATGGCTGCCCAAGAAGCTCCTCACTCCAGCTACAATGCTTGCCCAAGACTCCTCACTGCTGCTCCAAAAACAAACTCAAGAACTGCTCACTAACTCTCAATGAAGTTCTCACTCAAATGCATGAGATGGCTGTGAGAGAATGATAGCATTTGAGTGTGTTAAATAGGGTTTGGGAGGGGGAAATGGACCCCAAATAGCATTTAACTAATTCGTAAAACACATTGGAGTCCCCACCAATCAAAAAACACTTAAAAATTTAAAAAAAAATATGATAAATCACATTTTAATTGGGGTTATAGGCCGCAGTTAATGACTCAACCGAGTTATTGCGGAAACGGCTGAGTTGGTCGAGTCATGGCTGACTCGGCCGAGTCATGCAATAACTCGGCCGAGTCAGCCATGACTCGGCCGACCGTACCGTTTCTTCAACCGAGTCACAAAAATTTGCAATGAAACGGATCAACTCGGCCGTTTTGGATTCGATTCGGCCGAATTTTAAAACATTGGGTCCAACAAGTCCACGACATTGCAGGATGCCGTTGGGAGAGCCCGAGACCTACAAGATGCCCTACCCAGGACAAGGGCACCATTTCCCCATAGACAAGACTTCCAGCAGAAGGGGAAGGATAGCGTGGCCCCAACACCAAGGGCCAATCAGGGGCATGCACAGCAGGATGATGAGACCAGAAGAGACCTCAGGCAGAGGAAGTTGTGTTTCACTTGCCAGGAACCATGGGCACCAGGCCATAGGTGTGCAGCGGGCAAGGCTCACTATATAAAGGTCTTCTCTGATAGTGATGCAGAGGAGGAGACTTATTTTGAGATGTCAGGAGAGGACAATGCAACACCGCTAGGAGGAGGAGGAGGACCACCACCACCACCACCAACAGGGGAAGTTTCTTTTGCACCTACTGGAGGGGTACCCAACTTCTTGACTGAGGATCTGAGGCACTATTCAAGGGCAGCGTGTCTCAGTACTGGTGAACAATGGGGCTACCCACAACTTCATTGATGCGCAACTGGTTTAGAGGAGGGGCATCACAACTGAGGAGTTCGAGGGATTCTCAGTTCTTGTGCTTAGGGACAAGACCATGCAGTGCACTCGCTATGTGTCGGCTTTGACAATGACCATGGGGAATTACTCCATGACAGATCATTTCTTTGTGGTGGATGTATCAAACACCAACGTTGTGTTGGGAGTTCAGTGGCTGTACACACTGGGTAGAGTCACGATAGATTGGCCGAAGCTGGAGATGGAGTTCGTAGGGCCAGATGGCAAGACCATGCTGCTTCGCGGGATGCACTCATACCCCCCACAGACTATCTCAGCCCATAGGATGGAGGCTGACTCGAGACATGGAGACATAGAGTCGATTGTGGAGTTGAGGATCTTAGAGGCTGGGGGAAAGCCCAAGCCACCACATCCGGAGATACAAGCTATTCTTGACAGGTATCCAGTGATGTTTGGGGACATACCACCGGGACAACCTCCTGACAAGGGATTTGAGCACACCATCGAGTTGGAGCCAGGGGTGCAAGTTGTCATCACCACCCCTTATTGACATCCCAAGGCTTACCGGGATGAGATTGAGAGGGCCATCCATGAGCTATTGGCACTAGGGCACATTAGACCCATCTCTAGCCCTTTTGCTTCATCAGTTGTGCTAGTGAAAAAGAAGGACAGGTCCTTACGAATGTGCATTGATTACAAGGCTCTCAACAAGAAAACGTTGAAGAACTGCTACCCTATTCCCCATATAGATGAGCTGATGGATGAGTTGAGGGGAGCGAAGTTCTTCTCGAAGATTGATCTGAGGTCGGGGTACCATCAGATCTGGGTGAGGGACCAAGATGTCCCAAAGACAGCATTTCGGTGCCACTATGGGCACTTTGAGTTCTTGGTTATGCCCTTTGGGCTGACCAACGCACCTGCCACATTCCAGTCGTGCATGAACCACGTATTTCGTGGGCAGTTGAGGAAGTTCGTGTTGGTGTTCTTTGACGACATATTGATCTACAATCGGACGTGGGAGGAGCATTTACAACACCTTGAGGCGGTATTGTGCATCCTGGAGGAGCAACAATTCTATGCCAAACTATCCAAGTGCGAGTTTGGGTTGACTGAGATGCTCTACCTTGGGCATATCATTGGGGAGGATGGTGTCAGAGTGCATGAGGAGAAGATCAGAGCTATTCGGGATTGGCTAGAGCACTAGAATGTGACCGAGTTGAGGGGGTTCATAGGCATTTGCACCTATTACAGGAAATTTGTGAGGGGTTTCTCACAACTGGCAACACCCCTCATAGATTTGACGAAGAAAGGGGTTTTTAAGTCGACCACTACAATGCAGGAGGCATTTGATCGCCACAAGGAGGTCATGAGTAGTTGTCCAGTGTTGTCACTCCCTGATTTCGCTCAACGTTTCGTGTTGGAGTGTGATGCATTAGGAGTGGGCGTGGGGGCTGTATTGATGAAGGGAGGGCACCCCATAGCTTTTGAGAGCAGGAGGCTATTGCCCCATGAGTTTCTCTACTCCATCTATGACAAAGAGATGCTGGCCATCATGCATGCATTGGCCAAGTTCAGGCAGTATTTGGTGGGGAACAGGTTCAAGGTCAAAACCGACCACAATAGCCTCAGGTTCTTTTTGGAGCAGAAACAACTACAGGAGAGGCAGCAAAAGTGGGTCAGCAAACTGCAGGCATATGACTTCGACATTGAATATGTCAAAGGGAAGCACAATGTAGTTGCTAATGCGTTGTCCAGGAGACCAGCCACCTTGTCCTTGATGAACATTGCCCTGGACTAGAGGGCGCAATTACTCGTTGAGTACTCCGAGGACAAGTTTACATGCGAGATCCTTGATGGGTTGGTGATGAATGACCGGTATCGGGTGATGAACGAGGTGATCTACTATCGAAACTAGATTTACTTGGTGCCCAACTCCTCGCTAGGGAGGAGATTTTGCAGGCTACCCATGATTCCCCACTAACAGGGCACCAGGGGTTTACGAAGACACACCGGATCATTAGGGAGCGCTTTGCATGGAAGGGCCTCAAAGAGGACGTTCTAAGGCATATATGAGAATGTGACACATGCCAGTGGAACAAGGGAGAGCAGACACACCCCGTTGGTCTACTACGCCCGCTTTCCATTCCGGAGGGAAAATGGGAAAGCATATCGATGGATTTCGTCACTGGGTTGCCCACAACACAGGGCAAGGACTGCATATATGTGGTGGTGGATCACTTGACGAAGTACGCCCATTTCTTTGCCATTCCAGCCCGGTACTTGACCTCATAAGTGGCTGAATTGTTTTTCAGGGAGGTATTTCGGCGACATGTTCTCCCTAAAACCATTTTCAGTGACCGAGACAGCAGGTTCATGGGTGGGTTTTGGCAAGAGTTATTTAGATTGGTGGGTACGAAACTCACCCTGAGCACCAGCTACCACCCACAGACAGATGGCCAAACAGAGATAGTTAACAAGTGGCTGGAGGGCTACTTGCGTAACTACGTGATAGCGCAACAAAAGGCATGGATACGATGGCTGCATTTGGGGGAATACTGCTACAACACTACCCATCACATGTCTATAGGTATGTTGCCATTTCGAGCTCTATATGGTTATGATGCATTGTCTTTTGCTAATGTTATGTTTGGAGATAGCAGGGCCCCAAGGGCCAAGGACTGGATACAGGAGAGCCAAGACATCTTGGGGGCTCTAAAAGACAATCTACAAATGGCCTAGAATCAGCAAAAGCTTTATGCAGATAGGAGCAGAGTTCAGAGGCAGTACGAAGTTGGGGACTCGGTCTTTTTGAGGCTCTAGCTGTGCCGACAGTCTACGCTCAAGTAGAAGGGGGCTGAAAAACTCAAACCCCACTTCTGTGGGCGTTATCGTGTTGCTCAGAAGGTGGGGGAGGTAGCATATGAGTTGGAGCTACCACCAAGGAGTCGGGTGCACAACGTTTTTCATGTGTCTTGCCTCAAGAAGGTACTAGGGCAGCAGGTCACCGCTACTACAGAGTTACCCCCTATGGACGATGAAGGCCATTTGGTGCTGGAACCAAAGGCCATTTTGGATTCCAGAGAGAGGCACCTGCATAACAAGGTCATCAGGGAATTTCTGATTCGATGGAGGAATCTACCGGATGAGGATGCCACCTGGGAGGGGGAACAGATACTACAACATCCTTCTTTGCAGTTGCTTGAGGACAAGCAACGTTTTGGCGGGGAGGACTGTGATATTCTGCTTAGTGTTTCACTAAGGGAATATCGAAATTTTGATCAATTTTGGCACTCACACTATCTCACTTAGGAAAAAGGGGGCCTAGGGGACCCATGTGTGATTTTTGGCCTAAGAGGCACTCCAACTATAGGCTCAACGAAAAATTGTGGCTTTGGTGGAACATGGGGGCCACCACGAAGGCATTTTCGGCCCACAAAGGGAATACGCTTCATTGGCTCGAAGAAGGTGGGTGGAAGTCGATGTGGGCCCACATGGGCAGCCTTGGAGGCAATTTGATAAAAGGAGGAGCTCTCATTTTGGATCATTCATTCATCATTTTCGAATTTGTCTTTGACAAAGAGCACGCTTGAGCAGTGAGCCAAGTCTGCATGTGTTGTTCAGCACACCAGGTGTTTCCGAGCGGAAATCCCAGCCCTTGCTTCGGTGGAGTTCGAGTGCCAGCCCAAGGACGGAGTTCTTTTCAACGTAATCCAGACCAGCAACATGAGTTCGAATTGCAGCAGTAGAGGGAGCCACAACAACGCAGGGACTGTGCAGTCATTAATAGAGGCACTCTGGGAGTGAGGGGAGATAAGGGAGTTTGAGGTGGAGAATTGGTGGGAAGGCTTAGGAAGCCTTCTAACAGGGTTTGCAAGTATTTTGGAGGCATTTCGGCAACAAATCATTCAGCAAGTCAAATTTCTCAGTAGGAGAGCTAGTCAAGTTCAAGGGGTCGAAATTCTGGGGTCAAGCGTTGGCCAAGCCCTTCGTGGGTTATTCTGGGTTTTATGAGTAGAGGTCAGGATTAAGTTCCCGAAATTTTTTGAGCGGTAGATTGGGCTCTAGCAGCTCTTCATTTCAGGTAGCAACACCATTTTCTAGGTTTTACAGCTCAACAGTTGGGCCAAATTGACAGGGCTTGAAGGAGGGTGATTCAGGGATCATTGTGGGCTTTGCTAGCTTGCTTAAAGCAAGCCCAGGTGCACACATTCCAACACTTTGATTGTACTCCTTTCCCATTTAATAAGAGGAGTAGACAACGCTGTTGTGGAGCATTTTTCGTGGTTTGATTGTCTATTTTCTTTTTGTGATGTGTTGTCTATTTTTCTTTGAGAATTACTGTTAATTTTCCCTGTAGGGATATTACAAGTTGCCATATGTTCAACTTCAACAATACTTAATGCAATCGAGTCTTGTTTTATGCTCATCCATGAAACCATAGTGGATCCCAAACAAAAACAACCACCTGTAGTACTTTTTCCATCTTCAGCACTGCCTACCCAATTTAAATCAGTGTAGCCCAATAATTGAATCTCATTTCCTGCAACGCATCCTAAACAATGATGTATGGTCCCATGAAGATATCTTAAGATGTGTTTTGCTACTATCCAATGATCATGTCTAGGCTCCATCTGAAACTGGCTAAGAGTATTTACTGCAAAACATATATTTGGCCGGGTGTTCACGAGATACATCAGAGAAACAATCATTTGCCAGTAAGATGATGGATCAAATTGGTGATCATAGGTGTTGTCATGGGTTTACTATCCATCATCCCAAATCTCTATAGATCTTGATCACACATTTTCCTTTACCAAGATAAATTACGCTAGGTTTTTGCCAAACTTTGAGTTCCAGGTAATAGTCCAAGACTCCAAGATCTTTCATGTTAAATTCCACTGTTAGTTCCTTCTTGCATTGACGAATGCGATGCTCCACACCTGTTATTAGTAAGTCATTCACATATAACAATATGATCACAGGCTCATTCTTTACTACCTTGATGTAGAGGTTCGGATCTGCAGTACTTTTAACGAAACCAAGTCTTATTAGATAAACATCCATTTAGGCATACCATGCTCTAGGGGCTTGTTTTAAGCCATATAGAGCCTTCTTTAACCTGCAAACATGAGTTTCTTTTCCATGCACTTCAAATCCTTGAGGTTGCTCAATGTAGACTTCTTCATCAATTGTACCATTTAGAAAAGTTGTCTTTACATGCATTTGATGTATATTCCATCCCATAGAAGTTGCAATAGAGATGAGAGATCTAATTGTTGTGTACCTAGCTGTAGGAGCAAAAGTTTCATCATAATCAATTCCTTCTTGTTGAGAGAATCCTCTAGCCACAAATCTTGCCTTGTATTTATCAATACTCCCATCAACTGCATGCTTGATTTTGTACACCCACTTGGAAGTCACAATTGATTTATCCTTTGGTCTAGGAACGATTTCCCAAACATCATTCTTCATTATTGATTGGTATTCTTCTAACATTGCATTCTTCCATACTTTATGTTCAACGATCTTTTCGTAAGTAGTAGGTTTTGCTTCAATGAGTTTGGTCATATATGTTGCATAACTAGAATATCTTTTGGGTCTCTTGCTTTCTCTGAATGTTCCTTTTGCTACTGCATGTCCTTCAACTTCTTGTAGAGTTGTTCTTAGCCAAGTTAGTCTTTTTCGAGTTTTTGGAATGATGATAAGTTGTACAGGTTCACTTGGTCCTTCTAGTTCTTCATGATGATCAATTGTAGGTTCTAGAGAATTGACTTGCCTTGGACTCTCTTCATTGGGAAAGATAAGTCCTTCTTCATCAGAGTCAATGGGGATATCCTTGGACTTCTTGTATGCAATGCTTTCATCAAATGTGACATCTCTGCTTACTTCAATACGACGTTGTTCCTTGATGTAGATTCTATATGCTTTGGATGAGGTGCTATAACCAATGAAGATTCCTTTCATACTTGTAGGGTCCAATTTCTTCCTCTTGTCCTTGGGAATATGAATGTAGATAGGACATCCAAAAATTCTGAGGTGATCAACATTAGGCTTCTTTCCTGTAAATGCTTCTTCCAGGGTCATGTTGTCAAGAATTCTGTGAGGACTTCTATTTTGAATGTAGACTGTTGTCATAGAGGCTTCTCCCCATAAGTTTGGGAAGATCTTGGTCATGTAGCATGGCTCTTACACATTCTTCAATAGATTGATTCTTCCTTTTAGCTACACCATTTTGTTGAGGATTATAAGGGACTATCAACTCCCTCTTAATTCCAACTTCTTTGCAAAAGGCCACAAGTTCTTTAGATGTATATTCACCTCCATTATTTGATCTCAAGGTCTTGATCTTCTTTTCTATCATATTCTCAACTTTTGCTTTGAACTCTTGGAATTTTTTGAATACTTCATCTTTAGACTTCAAGAAATATATCCAAGTCTTTTTGGAATGATCATCAATAAATGTTACATAGTATTGATGACCACCAAGTGATTTTTTTGACGAACATCAGAGTGGATTAGATCCAAGATTTCCTTGGATCTTGAGTCACTGCTAGGGAATGGCTTTTTCACATTTTTGCCAAGAGCACACCCTTTACAAACTCCTTCATGTTCTTCTTTCAATTGGGGCATACCTATAACCATTTGACTCAAGGATGGCAATATTTTGTAATGGAGATGGCCATACCTTCTATGCCATAACTCACAAGGATTGATGTCCAAATGTACTAAAGCTTGAGGAGGAGTTAGAAGTCTATACAACCTCCCCTCACGAATCCCAATAGTCCTTGCATTTTCTATACTAGATCCCTTTTCCTAAACAATTACTTTGCCATCAATAAATGCTACCCTGTCTCCTTTATCTTCTAAACAAGAAATAGAAAGAAAATTCTTTTTCAAACCTGGAACATAGAGGATGTTGTTGAGATGAATGTTCCCACCAGATTCCAACTCTATGGAGGTAGATTCAATCCCTTTGACCAAATAGCTATTTTTCTAAGTTACCAAGATTTAGATATGGATACGGATAAGGATCCGGATCCAGATTCGCTAGTTTTTTGAAAATCCAGGATCCGGATATGACAAAGATATGTCAAGTACAAAAAAAAAATATAATAATATTTTTAAAATTTTAAAAAACACTTTTAGAGTTCAAAAATCAAATCCATTTATAAATCACAACATTTAAAATTGAAACCATTAGATATATTATAAATATGAAGACTGAAACATTGAAATGATGCATCCTCCCTCATACAAAAAGGATAATATCATAAATGATAATAGTAAGTACAAAAATGAGTGTCTCATCCATGATCACTCTACTAATATCATAATGTGCAGTAGGTTTAACTACAAATCCTCAAATGGATCTACATTATCTTCTGCATATTGCAACTCTACATCATGAATAGATGATGGGGGCCTGGAATGTAGGAAGTCGCATCAGTAGGCTAAACTGGTGGTGGAACAATATCCTCAAGTAGGTTGAGGTGAGTCATGGCATTCAGTGTTAGGTTCAAGTCAGAAATCTCAGGCTCCACATCCCACATCCTGCTCAGACCTTTTTTATACTCTAGTTCAACATGTGATAGAAGACAGAGGTTGGAATGAACGTACACAAGATCCTCAGTCTTTTCCGCTCCCAGCCTGTTTCGCTTCACTGAATGGATGAAGCCATATGTACTCCAATTCCTCTCAGCTGATGAGGAACTAGCAACCTGTGATAACAACCTGGTGGCTACAGTGGAGAGATGAATGTTATCCTCACCATGGAAGTCCCACCAAGTAATAGGATCAAGATGCCCTCAATCATCCATAGCTACTCAATCTGAAACGCTGCCAGTAGATTGTACAAATCCTCCAAATGCTTGGCATATTTCCATTGCAACTCCCTCATCTCTCTAAATTTTCCTCATAGTTGTCTTGTACCCTTGTACCACTTCAGAATCCTTGTTTGACGTTGTTCTACGTAGTAAAGACAAAATTTTGAAATGATAATATTTGGGGTGCAATGCATAGGCCAAAAGGTGTAATGGTGTGGTCATTTTGTTCCACCTTTCTGTAACTATGTCCTTCACTTCATAATAGAATGTTTCAAAAGGGTCATTTTCACTTGCTCTGATAATTTCCCTTATCCTCTCCAACATACTATCAATGTTTTCATAAACTTCCCCCAAGCAAGATGTATATGTGTCAAATGCCCTGATCAAGGTCAAGATTGGTTTAGTAAACCGCATAAGGTATTGAAAATCGTCCCACCATGCATCATCAAGAATGATGAACTTGATTTTTTTTCCCTCTATCAAAAGTGGAGGTCCTCCATGATTCCCAAAGAGGGTCAATGACCATTGCTTCTTGTGAAAATTTCTAAACAAAAATTCTATTACTGCAACAACTGATTTATTTCACATACTTATTATTCCCAATAAGTTATTTATGAAATCTCTTCAATAAATATTAAAATAAATTCTACTGCAGATATCACACCATTATACAGAAACAAATATATGCACGAGAATCAATCACATCAACATAGTTATTTTTGGACAATTGTCCCCGGAAAAACCCAATGCGGGAAAACCGGTGCAGCAGAGGAGGGTTTTATTAATCTTCAGCAGTAATCACTTTTACAGAAAAATTTACATAGACATTGGTCCTCCAAAAATTCAAATGGTCTTTCTTGCCTACCTTCTGACTGTGACATTTTCCTGCCACAATCTTTCCAACCAATAGGAAGGGTGCCACCTGTCCATCTATTTCCAGATTTTTTCTGTTGGCTTGTTGCAGGGCCACCCCACAAGCTGGCAGCCTGCCCATTCCTCAATTTTTCTCGTCATTTTTGCCTTGTAGAATTTGCCAAGGCAAACATGGGCCTGTGTCCTTCTGCTGCTGCTCCTTTAATTAAGACATACCAGCCCATTAAACATACCAACCAGATTTTAATGGCTGTGCATGTCAATATAACTCGAGATTTTTCCTGCAGCAAGTAAACCTGAGCATCCCAGCAAGTAACCATCCTCAGTTCCTAGAATCTGTGTCTCTTGACTCAGCCATTTTTTTTTGTAATTAAAAATTCATGACACATTTACAATGCATTCATAATTAGGAAGGAAAAATGACCAGGGCTGTCACATAAAATCATTAGAAATTTGAGCTTTTTACAAAGATACCTCCAAATATTTTATAATCTGCATATGAGGGACTAATAAGATTCGCCAAGGCTTCTAAACTTTAAGATAAATTCCCATCCTTAAAATTTTCCTTGATTGGCTGTTCATGGTAATTTGTAGCCTTGTATTACTGTTGGTTTATCATATTCAGTCTTTGCTTTTCTGATGGAATTTGCAGGTATTTTCCTTCTATGACAAGTGCTCAGCAGCAGGTGCTTTGTCTCTTAGTTTGATTTGAACATCTTCAATAGTATCCTTACTACAGTTTTTCAAGAAAGTAACTGATAGTTTACTGCAAATGGAGCAACCTAAATTGAAATTATACGAAAATTGGAGCTAATATGCATCACTATATTTAGTGCTTTGGTGACCATGCTCTCGAGCTTTGACTATTGGTTCCAGTAATTTGTATTGGAAATGCTTTTGCATGCTTATGGTATTGGAGACAAAATGCCATTCAGATACAATTGCAGTTCAGTACAGGCTTAGGTTGTTGTTCCTTTACTATTATCAAATATTTGGCACTTTTGAAGGGACTTTTCAGGCCTCCTTGAATGGCAGCTTGTGCCCAGGGCAACTTAGAGTAGTAATTTAACTCTAATGTCTGAATTAGTACTTCATCTTGACCATAAACCATTTAAATAGATTAATTTGAAACTGAAGAATTTGGAGATAATTTGCTTGAATGGTTGCTGTCCGTGGCATGCTATGTTTTTTTAGCAGAATGCTTGTTCTGGCATTTTTAGGATGATAATCGGTGTGCATTTGCTCAAATAATTTGTCAACAAGTAACCGAACGAGATACTTTAATTGATATCATCATCCTTACGCTTTTTTGGCTGTTCTATTGTGCAGGCAAATAGTGGGCCTAATACTAATGGATGCCAGGTAATTACCGTTGACCATCAACCCAAGTTTTAATGTGTCCCTTCTAAAAATTATTTTATTTACATGAAAGCTTTTTTACTTGTTTGCCAGCGGGTGGCAGCCACTGCTCTGGTTACATGCCTGTAAACACTATTAGACACCTATGCTTTTTCTGCTTATTTTGTCAGCCGTTTGTAGTTTGTATTCTGGATATATTACATGCTGATTATTAATATTAAGAATATACTTTATTTATGATAGATATTGCATGCTTTCTTAATTGAGGTGTGGGACTTCGATATAATTTGATATTGCATATTAGTTTGAAAGTTTAGAATACATTCTGAATCTATGCCGTCTCGTATCTTTTATACTTTTTGAGTAGATCTCTAATTTGTATTTGACGAGGATAAATTGAATCTCAGTTTTCTATTTTGTTGCTTCTCTTTTTGTAACCATCCTGGTTGTGAACTTGCTTTGAGTTTATAAAAATCTGATCATGCATTTTGCTGCTACTCTGCAGTTCTTTTTAACTTGTGCAAAATGTGATTGGCTGGACAATAAGCATGTGGTTTTTGGGGTGAGTTTTCAAATCGTTGTTCTCAAACAGGTTCTTAAATTTTGTTTAACAATAACAGGAGTTGCGTTAGATCTTTTTGTAATTTTCCAGCATATATCTTTGTTCTTTGTATACTCTTATCTCAACGTTGCAGACTTGATGGACTTCCACTTTTATTGGCCAGAGGGTACTAGGAGAAGGACTCTTGGTTTTGAGGAAAATTGAAAATGTCCAAACTGGGCAACATAATCGACCCAAGCTACCTTGTGTTGTTGCTGAGTGTGGTGAAATGTAACAACCAAATGCCTGTCAATATTGTGTCGTGGGATGATTTATTTGCTCATGGATGTTAGTTCGACAAGCCTCAGTTTTATCTTTTGTTTCGTTCCCACAGGGAATTTTTAATGAAATGAGGAGACCATTGCTTAGATATTTATGGGTCTATCATTAGCAGATAGAATTCTTTATGGTCACGAATAACAGTAATGCAAGAGCTTGAATATGTTCCATGCTCTCCAGTTTGTTTTAATGGCATTGTGAACCTATATAAATCAGTATACCAGTCCTTTGTTGCCTGGTTTACCAAATTTTGTTCAGAACATAATTACTTATCCAGTCCATGGATACGGTTCTATTATTAGCAGACAGAATTCTTCATAGACAAGAACAATGGTAATGCATTAGCTTGAATGTGTTCAAACTTGAAGTTCTGTTTGTTTTAATGGCACGTTGGACTTTTCTAAATCAGTAGACCAGTCCTTTTTTGCCTGTAATAACTGGTGTAGAACATAAGTACCTATACATTCCATTGATATTAGACTTCTATTGAAGAAATTCTAATCAAATGTAAAGTTTTTTCGTTTAAAGGGTCAAGTTAATGTAACATACCCAGCCATCTAATTAAGCCGAGATCAACATTTTACATAGAATAGATAGGCAAATAAAACTCACTGGCAGAATATACAATATCTACAAACAATTAATTCAATATCCATGATCATAATCAATCATACCATATCAGCATATAAACATATTTTTTTCTCATGCATTGGATAATAACCACTGATACATGGAAACCAGGATAGATCCATCTTAATTTCAGATCTACCAACGATTGAGAGGGATCAGATCTTTCAAGATGCAAAGCCCTTTTGAGTGCAAAACTTGAGGAAATGTTTGGAATATGGTTTTTTTTTTTTGGTTTTTTTAAATTAGGCCTTTTTTATTACTATCAAAAAGATGTACACAAATAATTCTCACAAGCCACTGGTCTGCCACTTGGGAATAGGTAGCATAAGTTCAAACTTTTATGGTTGCATATTTCATAGGCTACGAGGATGCCTTTTAAACTGAAAAAGAAGCAGGAAATAAACTAAACCATGAGATAACAAACATGACAATGGCATTGCCATTATAGAAACGTTTGGCTCGCTTAATCATTACTCAATTGGAGGGTCCACCGGCTTCGATGGTTGTGGCTAACTGTCATCGTTTGAGGAAGAAAAGTCAAAAGTTTGCCAATTTCTTGGCACGAATTGTGACTCTTTTGTTCAATCTGTCCTCTTTGTCCATTAGTTTAGGTATGTAGATTATCATTTCTTGTTGAGTGTCTGCTCTATTTGTAAGTACCCTGCCCATTGGAGGTTTGATATACAAATATAGGTTGTCGGTTTGCATGTAGGAGAAATATCGAGCTCTGGAAGAGTTGTCCACATCAAATATCCTTTCCCTGGTATCCTAATCAACCTGCATGTCAGGAAAGAATCTTCAGGCATGCCTAACTTGGTCTTCAACATTAGAAATCGTTGTCTCGACTACTTCAGGGATGATATTTTTGTATCTGGCCATAGCAAAATGAGTCGTTGCTTGAGCACGAGTCTAGTTGACAGAGGGGGGAGATGTATCAGTGGTTGCATAGGGGCCAGGATGACCTCGCCTCCTCGGTGAGCAGAGGAGAAAAGACGCCTAGCCATGACATGAGAAGCACAAAGAGAGAGAAAATAGAGGGGGATAACACAGAGAGGGGGAGAGTATTCATAGACAGGGAAGGGGTTGTGTTGTCGCTGCGACAAACACCCTCCAAAATTTTGCCTACACTTGAATTTTGGAGCCTACTGTGGATCACAATGTTGTCGTTGCGACAAACACCCTCTAAAATTTTGCCGACACTCGAATTTTGGAGCCTACTGTGGATCTTGCGATCGGTCGTTTCATATCCACTTCTTGGTCGGTGATCCTTTGTTAAGATTTCGAGATTCCTTCTTGAATTGCAAGTGTCGAAGTCACCTGCTCACACATGCTTAGTGCGTAATGAATTCATGAGCGCATTCTTTCACGCAAGCTTGAACATGCCTAGCGCAGTCTGTCAAGACAGTGCATGTGCTATGCTCAACCCATGTTTAGTGCGCATGTTCATTTATAGTCTCTCACTTTTGGTTGCGTTTGCGTTTGTACCTCTATTTTGGTGATTTTTTTGAATTGTAGCTTTTGCGCACCTTTGTTCTCGCGAGTGTCATTTTCATGTTTTTGATTGTCTCTTTTGCTTGCTTTCACTTTAATTAGCATCGTTTTCACGTTATCTTCGCTCTAGCATGTGTCGCTTTCACCGTCGTTCACATATTGCAAGTGTCGTTCGCACTGTTCTTTCAATATCGCATGTGTCGTCTTTTGGCATGGGAAGTGTCGCTTATCGCATAAAGTGGAGTTTTGGTTTGTCTAAAGGGGTAATCTTTATGATAATGAGTTGTTCTTATCATGTAAACATGTATCACATTCATTTCCAAAGTTTAAAGCACTGTCGCACATGTGTTGTCATTGTCGTTGCAAAGTGTATCTTTAGTGTCGCACTTGGAGTGAGTTGTCACAAAGTTGTTGCATTGAGGAGAAGTATGTTGTTCATGTGTTCTGAGTGCTCCTTGTCGTGTCGTCAAGTGATCCAAGTGTGTGATCATGTTCAATTCTTGCCTTGGTTCAACTTTTTTTCACTGATCCAACACAGTCAAAACTGGGAAAAATCCCCGACCAAGCCACTCAACCTTAGTCAACCCTCCTAAATTGTGCATTACACAGTCTCACTCCTCAAGCAACAGTCGTGCCTCTTGGCACTACACACTATCAAGTCTTTGCCCTCTAGAACTGTGAATTGCACAATCTCAATGCTCAAGCCCAACCCCTAAGCTCCAGAATTGCGTAATCTTTCTCTCCTGCCCAACTTGAACTGTGCCTTGCGCAATCTTAGTCCTTAAGTCTTAACCTTGAGCTCCTGAACTGCGCAATTGTGCAATCACTTGGCCTTCCTGCTTCCTAGAATTGCGTAGTGGGAAAACCCAAGGCTCAAGCCTCCAACCTGAGTCCTTGAGTCCCTCAACTGCGTGGTTCTTATGCCTTGGTCTCTGGAACTGTGCAATCCCTTAGCAATCACTCAACCAATCACCAGTTCCATCCCTAACAGGTGAGTTCATGGAATATGTTAGGTTAGGGGTTTTTTTGACTGATGTTGGCTTGTCATGAATGGTTTTCAGTTGAAGGTACTCTATCTTATTATGATAGGATGACGAGGGAGGAAAAGGAGAAGGTGCCCATGTTAGAAGACACATATGGAGCTGAAGAGATAAGATCATAAGGTGAGAAGACGAAGGAACACTAGATTACAACGAAAGGTCAAAGATCAGGACTGCATGAAGACTCCATCTAATTCACAACCCTTTGGAGGGCGGATATGAAGAACAAAACATATCTCTCATGGAGATGAAGCATTGGACATCTCTTATTGAAGACAAAGCAACAATAGAGAGTGGCTTGACAGTGCCATGTCATCAATGTCATGTCACGTCATAAGCCATCATGTGCCACATCATTTGTGAATTATGTAAATTCTATATTAGAAAATATAATGTAAAGTGGAAGTCCAAGAGTCATCTATGTAATGGGAAAAGGCACATGGGAGTCGAAAGGTCATAGAGAATCAAGCATTCATGAGGGTAGTCCAAGAGTCACATGGGAGGTGAATGATCACCCCATTTGTTATATATACACCCTCATTGTACATGGAAATGAATTTTCACCTTGGCTTCTCTTACCAAGCATTAGAGAGGAAGATAGTTGTTTTGGAGGAGCAATGAATTGCTTTAATGCTCCACTATTAGGGCTAGTGGTGTTCATTGTCTTGATGTATTTTGGAACTTTTACTTAATTCAGAAGTGCTTTGAGCCAACATGCTTTCATGCATATGTCATGAATATTGTAAGACTATTATTTGAATGTTTGTGATGTATGTTGTTTTCATTTGTACTAAGGGAATTGAAATATTTCGATGACTTTGGTACTTATCTTGTTGAAGGTGTGTTGTATTTGCTTTAACAAATGTTGCTTCCTTGTGAACTATTTCGTTGTTTGATCAACGATTCATTCATATGTATATGCTCGTATGCCTTCTCTAGATTATTCGTTGGTTGATCCACAAATACCTGTGTATTACTTTCTTGTGTTGAACTGTATAGCCAAGACAAATATACGAGAATACATGGCAGTCGGGCCGATACTCCGAATGGGGCTCCTATTCCAAATGGTGTGAGGCCTAATTGGGACTTCACATTGGGGAGACCCCCTTGATTGACCAATTTCCAGCATCGTCAACAAATGGTACTGCTAGAAGGAGGGTCAGATGACAAGTTATGCCTATTGATTATGGTTTGAATCTCTTATCATAAATGGCTTATCCTCAAATCATACTCCTGAGGTGTTTTTCCAACATATCCCATGGTAAAATTTTAATCCCCGATGAGCCTTTTTATCACTTATCTTAATTGAAGTTTGATGGTGAGGATGGAACATCCATAACCGAGCACATTTCTAATTTTCTTAATTTTTGTGAATATTACGAGATCAATGATGAAGATTTTGTTTGTGTGGCTTTCATCCTCACCCTTGAAGGTCATGTTAATCGATGGTGTCATACATTACCATCTGCTTCCATCCATTCTTTTCATCATTTACTCAAGGAGCTTTATTAAGCCTTCGATAGGTATGATTACGGAGATGTTCTTAAAATAATCAATCAGCGAAGAATAAAGCCTAATGAATCTATTGAGGATTTCTTTGATCGATTCCTTCACCTTCGTTATGAATTTCTTGAAGAAGACACGGATTGGGATTTCTTTAAGCAAAAGTTTGAGCGTTTGGTTCACATCTTTTTGCACGGTGAATCTGAACCTCTTGATGTTTCTGCTTTCCCAACTCTTGTAAATCATGAGACACCTCTAATTTCAGATGAAGAATCTATGATTCCTTTTGTTCTTTGTCCTCCTCCCTTTTCAGTTCTGACATGGGTGCCTCCTTGCGATGATGTCGAAGTTGGGAAGTATGAAAATCGAATTCCTAATCCATATCTTCATCCTCCTCCCACTTTTCACGATTCATATCTAACAGAAGAAACCCCGAAATGGCTCATAGAGCCTAGGGTGAAGTTTGATCCTTTCATTCCTCAAGATGACGTTGGAACTCTTAACATTAATCTTGAATTTGGTTTCATTGAAAGCGTTACTTCTTCAAGAGACATCTGTAATCCTCTATCATCTACATGTCATGACTCTGTGTATCATGATTTGCTTGATCAATCTGTTCCACCAACTAGCTCTTAATGCTCTTCTAATTTTCAAGTTGCAGTTCAAATTGTGATAAGATACAAGGCAGTCACATTACTCTAGTAGAGGAGGAGGAAAGTGAAGAGACTTTTGATCGTTCTTCCCTTATTCAAAGTTACCCATGTCAAGATGATGCACTTCCGCTCTTGGATGATTTTCAATTTGCTAATCTCGATAGTGAATCAAATGCAATCAATTTTCCGAATCAATTTGTAGCCTTGGGCAACAATCGTTCTAATGAGGATGTCTTTGTCGATATATATGATGATGGATGCCCAAGTGCACCAATTGATTTTCTGGTTCCTCGAGAAGATGTTAATTTAGAAGATTTCAATGTAAATCTAGAATCTGATTTGGTCAAAGAAGATGTTTTTATCGAAACTTCCTCTTCATCTCACTATCCCTTGTGCTCTACTGTTTGCAATGCATCTACTTGCGATGCAGATGCTTCATGATTTTCAAGTTCTTTATCCGATGAGTTTAACTTCTCAATTGGCACAAGGTGGTGAGGATATCCATGATGAAAGAGAAAATAAGCAAATCATCTAGTATCCTTTCCATCCCTCATCATCTTTGTTACACGTCATTTTATCACATTAGGCAAATGACCATTAGTTTGGATCTTTCACTATCCACAAATGCGTCCCAAAAAACATTCCCCTTCGAAGTTAGAATCCAAATCATCCCAAAGAAAGTGGAATTCCTGAATCCCGTGGTACAAAACCCTGTCTTTGGCTTCCTACATAGTTCCCTAGTCAATTTTTGTGCATACGCAGAAAAGTCCATTAGGAATTGTGCATAAGTATGCATTGTCTTACACTGTGACCTGTGAACATGACTCAACGCATGTAAAAATAAAAAGTAAAGTCTAGAAGCATTGTTGGTAGCATCTATCCTAACCAACAAGATTTGAATGGTTTCCTATTCAGTCCTGATCCCTCCCTTCATGGAGAAACTACTTTTTGTGGAAACCATATTCCACCATTAGTGGATCTCATCCCTTGGAAAATGGATCCCAAACTTCCCACTCTTGGCCTATAAAGCTAAGCCAGCCCTGAGGATTGGGGGAGGACTGTTGGAAGTAGGTTTATGCTGCAGGATTAAGGTTGGAAGGCTATTCATTCAAGGAGAGGGTTGGAGATTGTGGGAAGGGACTTGCAACATCAAGGCTACATGGTTGTAAGGTTATTCTTCATTTTATTAATACAAAGGAAATTTTTCTTTCTCAATTACATTTTAGTTGATATAATTTGTAGGATTCCTTGATCACCTACATAGATTGTGATTACATATTGATCAGTTTATGATACATGGTTGAGTTAATTAGTCCATTTATCTCTTATGTTATATACTGGATGCTTTGATCTCGTGTTTGTTTCCGTCTATGTAGATCTTCTTCAAGACATTATGGAGAAGTTGTGGGGAGCAACGGGAGGATCTCTAAAGCATTGAGGAGCGGATGATCGAAATCTTTGAAGGGGACTTCATCAATCATTTTGTTTAAACAGTAGCTGGCCTCTATCATAGTATTTGTTTCAATCAATCATAATCTAGAGAAAGGGAATAGTTCCTAGTTGTTTGTTACTAGATTTCTTTGAAGTCTAGGGAGATCGCTCTTGTCCACAAGAGGGATAGGTCCACATAACAATATTTTTTTTTCCATAAAGACAATTCTTCAAATCATCTTGCTCAGGAAATTTCCCGATTCATTCATCTTCAGATTTGCGATCAGAAGAATCTTTAGACTTGAGTAATCTGGTTGTTCAAGTTGTAAAATCCAATCAAATCAGTGACAAAGATGGCTACCATTCTGTTACTAGTGGTCTTATTGAAATCAACAACAATAGTTATCCTCACACCATGGACAATTTGGTTCAATCTTCAAAATATGATTTTACAATCCTCGAAAATTTTGAGACTTGTCAGGGAGTCGAGGCACTTCAACTTTCATTGATGGTTATCTCAGGGTCTCGCGACTCTAGTAAGACTCCCTAACTAAGTCAAATCTGGTTTCTCTCGCGAAATCTTTCTCTTTGCATGGTTTCACTAAATGTAAATTCCTTCTTGAAAGATGTTTGGTATTGCGGATGTAGTCTTTCGAGCTTTCAAGATTTTATTTCTGATCAGATTCACGAATCTTCCTCAGTTGATTCACCTTCATGCAAATCTCTTGTATCACACTCGGGTTTGGAATATGTATCTCTCATAGAATCATGGAACTGTGAATTTGATCATTTCAAAAATCATCTTTTGTCGAAGCAATGATGTCTATCAGATTCATTTCGTAATAGTCAGCTCTGGGTTTTTATTGTGAATGTTATATTGTGAATCTTTCCCTTCATCACACTTGAAATCCTTTTGAGTGATAATGAATGCATGAGTTATTTGGTGAATCAAATTCTTCTTCGCTCATTGTATCTTGACTGGTTTCATGTGTTGGTTGTATTGGCATTCATTTTCACTTCTTTCGATGATTACGATGCTAGTGCAATATGTTACTGGTTACAAGGAAACGAGTTTTCATATCTATCATGCGAGGAATATGATTCATTTGCTCAAGGCATTCGTAAAGACGTTCAAACTTATTTATCTTTGTTATCTTCTAACTGAGAATCTCTTGCCACAAACAGTCCATCTGATCATAATATTAACTATCATTTGTTTTATCATTTTCCCATCGATATATTTGATGATAGTTGTTTGACATCGATTAATATTTATGGTTTATCTCACCATTTGAACACTTGTCAAGCAACTGAGGCACTTCATCCTTCACTGATGGTTATGTCAGGTCCTCACTATCTTGACAAGCCTTCTGAATATGATAAGATTCATTTTACCATACAAGATTCTCATCTTGATCCCGTGCTTTTAATTTCAAATTCATCTTTTAAAAAATTTCAGGATTTTCAAGAGGAATGTTTCGAGTTTTACGATCCAATCGCTAAATGGTTGGAATAATCTTACCTGGAAAGCTCTGTCACAAATAACAAGTTTTGATCTTTCCTCATGCTTGTTAAGGAGTTCGATGTAGATGAAGACACATTCACAAGAAGCTTCCAAGGTTTTTTTAATGATGGTTAGCGTGCATGTTGACAGTTAGTGTGCATGTTCATTGAAAGTCTCTCACTTTTGGCTACACTTGTACCTCTATTTTGGTGAGTTTTTTGAATTGTTGCTTTTGCACACCTTTGTTCTCGCAAGTGTCTTTTTCATGTTTTCAACTGTCGCTTTTGCTTGCTTTCACTTTAATTAGTGTCGTTTTCATGTTATCTTTGCTCTGGCATGTGTCGCTTTCACTGTCGTTCACATATTGCAAGTGTTGTTCGCACATTTCTTTCAATATCGCATGTGTCGTCTTTTGGCATGGGAAGTGTCACTTATTGTATAAAGTGGAGTTTTGGTTTGTCTAAAGGGGTAATCTTTATTGTAATGATTTGTTCTTATCATGTAAACATGTATCTCACTCATTTACAAAGTTTCAAGCATTGTCGCACAAGTGTCGTTGCAAAGTGTATCTTTAGTGTCACACTTGGAGTGAGTTGTCGCACTGAGGAGAAGTATGCTTTTCATGTGTATAGAGTGCTCCTTGTCGTGTTGTCAGGTGATCTAAGTGTGTGATCATGTTCGAGTCTTTCCTTGGTTCGACTTTTTCTCACTGATCCAACACTTAGTCAAAACTGGGAAAAACTCCCAGACCAGGCCACTCAGCCTCAGTCAACCCTCTTGAACTGTGCATTGCGTAGTTTTAGTCCTCAGGCAACAACCTTGCCTTTTGGCACTGCGCACTGTGAAATATCTGCCCTCTAGAACTCTGCATTGCGTAATCTCAATGCTTGATCCCAACCCCTGATCCCCAGAACTGCACAATCTCAGTCCTCAAGCCTCAATATTGAGCTCTTGAATTGCTCAATTGCACAATCACCAAGCCTCCCTAACTCCCATAATTGTGCAGTGGGAAAACTCAAGGATCAAGCCTCCAGCCTGAGTCCCTCAGTTGTGCAGTTCCTATGCCTTTGCCTCTGGAATTGTGGAATCCCTTAGCCATTCACTCAACTGGTCACAAGTTCCAAGCCTAACAGGCGAGTTCATGAAATAACTTAGGTTAGGGTTTTTTTGGACTGATGTCGGTTGGTCATTAATGGTTTTCAGTTTCAGGTACTCTATCTTATCTTGACAAGATGATGAGGGAGGAAAAGGAAGGGGACCATGCTAGAAGACACATATGGAGCTGAAGAGATAAGCTTATCGTCAAGCGAGAAGACAAAGGAACACTAGACTACAACAGAAGATCAAAGATCAGGACCACATGAAGACTCCATCTGAGTCACAACCCTTTGGAGGGTGGATATGAAGAACAAAACATATCTCTCATGAAGATGAAGCATTGGACACCTCTTATTGAAGACAAAGCAACAATAGAGAGTGGCTTGACTGTGCCATGTCATTAGTGTCGTGTCACGTCATGAGTCATCACGATCCACATCATTTGTGAATTATGTCAATTTTATAGTGGAAAATGTAATGTAAAGTGGAAATCCAAGAGTCATCTATGTAATGTGAAAAGTCACGTGTGAGTCGAAATATAGAGAAGTAAAACACTATGAGGGTAGTCTAAGAGTCACATGGGAGGTGAATGATCACCCCATTTGTTATATATGAACCCTCATTGTACATGGAAAGGACATTTCACCTTGACTCCTCTTACCAGGCATTAGAGAGGAATATAATTGTTTTTGGAGGAGCAAGTGACTGCTCTAATGCTTCACTATTGGGGCTAGTGGTGTTCACTGTCTTGATGTATCTTGGAACTTTTACTTAATTCGGAAGCTCGTTGAGCCAACATGCTTTCATGCATATGTCGTGAATATTGTAAGACTTCTTTGAATGTTTGTGATGTATGTTGTTTTCATCTGTATCAAGGAAATTGAACTATTTCAGTGGCCTTGGTACTTATCTTGTTGAAGTTGTGTTATATTTTCTTCCTTGTGAACTATTTCACTAGTTGATCAATGATTCATTCATATGTATATGTTTATGTGCCTTTTTTAGATTAGTACTATTACTTGTCTTTAAAGGGCCCACTTTTCTCTGCCCTTTTAATAGAAACACCTCGATATTTTTCGCAAGTGAACATTTCACAAGGCATACACACTTTATGATCCATAAATACCTGTGTATTATTCCCTTGTGTTGAATTGTGTAGCCAAGGAAAATATACAGTAATACACGGCAATTAGGCCGATGCTTTAGATGGGGATCATATTCCAAACGATGTGATGTCTAATTGGGACTTCACACCGAGGAGACCCCCTTGGTTGACGAATTTCCAACACTCTCAACAAGTTGAGAGGAGAGATGGGGAAAAATTGGAGGTGCACTAGGCGCATAAGCGAGAGAGGTGGTACACTAGCAGAGAGAAGAGAGTTAGAGAAAACCAACATTTAGTAAAATAGGCAAAGAGATATTGGTGAGGGAAAAGAAAATAACCTCAGGAACTAGGCTTAGAGGGGGAACTAAAGAACATACCACCCAAAATTAACAAACCAAGAGAGGGGAGTGAAAATAAAATGGATACTATCTCAAGACACAAGCAAAACACCATGTTGTCGCCTAATCCACACCCGGGCTATCGTGGAGAAAATCTATAATCCACTTGGTGTGGCCTTGGGGGCAAGTCTCAAGTGGAGTAGTTGTCACTCAATTCTCAACTCCTGCGTCTAGGCCAACTCCTAATGAAGCCAAGGGAGGTAGTCCCTAAGAAAATAACTAAGTCTTTGTGTATGTTATAGCAAATAAGAAATGTTAATCTAGGAGTTAATTACTCGAGAATACATTCACCTTCAATATATGATTTACATCATGTGAAAGATAGAGAAGCGAATAATCACATTCACCAACAACATTCGAGAAAAAAATGATTAGTAGAAAGACTAGTGCCAAAATTAAATTGTTGATGCTTGTAAATGAAATGCCCAAAGTAAATGATTATTGCTTGAAAGTAAATTCTTATGCATTGGAAATGAAATGCCAAGAGTAAATATTGCTTGAAAATAAATATGGAAAATGAAATAATAACTCAATGTTGAATGTTGTAGGAAATGTTGTGGAGTGTGTTCTTGGTAAATTTTATTAAGTTAGATTTCACTTGGATTTAGATTAATTAGTGAAGTGAGTGCACAATAGAGATAAGTGTATATGACCCATGTGATTGCAAGAAAATAAATCTAATCTAAATGTGTGTTTTCCCTTCTACCTTTATCATTCGAATGAGTTTCAGAGGGTCACAAGAAGATCTAACAGGAGGAAGCTTTGCTTAAATGATTACTATCATGATTTCACAGGTCGACCAGTTGCAAGGCGATCCAACACTAGGAGAATCTAGCTCCTAGCCTAATGTCATAAGTCAACCTTTACCTTCCCCCAATCTCACAATAAGTGGTAGAATTGGTTTTCCCTAATTAAACTAAGTCAAGCAACAAGCTCTTTATGGTCGTGTGCAATGGCAAAGATCATGATAGAGCTTGACGGAGTTCGTTAGTCTTTGCAAAATGAAATCTAATCTATGAAATTGAGATCTTCTCTAATGTTTTGTGGTGTTAAGTAAGTTTTTAGCCCAATACAAACACACCATGAAAATGAGACACAAAACACAAGAGAGGCCCCCCTGCTAGGTAAGGGGGATTCAGATTCCTAAGAGACTTTCTTAGCTCCCTTAATGTTACAATGTTTAGTAGTGATGGTATCCCTTGTGAATAAAGGGAGAAAAGATGGTGTTGAAGTTACAATGATGGTAAAACTTCTTGTTTTACAAAGGTAATTGTATGAGGTTCCTTCTGAGTGCTTGAAATGACTCAACCTAACGAAATTTTGGAAAAATATCCCCTTGTAAATTCATTGACCTACTAAAAACCAACAAGCAAATCTAAGTGAAAAGTGCCCAAAATCTTTTAGAACACTCCAAATTAGTTAGTACGAAAGACCAAAAGTATTCTAAGTGAAATACTAATGAAATAAATCAACTTCTATACTAAGTAACTTAGGAAAAGCAAATCCAAATTGGCTTTTTCTTAGTTGCTATCACTGTTGTTATGACATCAATTGATTTTAGCCTCCAAATGTTAGATTTATCAATGAAACTTATAAAAATCAAAGCAAGAAATATTGAGAAGAAATTTAGACTTTTATATGAGAAGAGAAGAGAAGTTTGGGGGTCTTCAAAACCCTTGGAGACACTTGGTGGTAGGTGGGAATAAGGATTCTTTTGTATGTTAAAGTTTGGTACTCCAAGCAAGGAGAATCCCAAGTCTTCAAGCTTTGATGAAATTGCAACTTTCTCAAGATCTTGCAAAGAAATTAGTAATCAAAGTGAAGCTTGCATATAGAAAATGAATGAACATGATATTCAACGAAGAAACACATGTAAATTTAAATTACAATACACAAAATATCAAGAAGACAAACAAACAATTGTTTGTCTTCTCCTTTGGACAACAATGTCCATATCAAGGCCTAGAATACAATTCAAAGCAATACAAATTTAAACAATACAGAGTTACCTCGTGAAATCTTGAAGCAAACCACACAAGTCACAAGGGCCATAAGCCTCCAAAGCCTTCATTTATTAAACAAAGATATAACTTATAAAGTAACAACAATTCCCCAGGATCTCAAGTCTCCATAATAGATTTCTCAAGAGAGCAACCTTCAATTTATAGAGCAATGGGAGGAGATCCAAAGAAGATTAATGATCCCAAGGAAGAGGGACAAGTTCCCCAAGTTTCAAGATGACAATCCCAAGGGAAAATGAGATGCAAAATGAGGGAAAACAAGTTGCCAAGTGTGTTTGCATAGAGCCCAAGAGAGAGTTGTGTATCTCATTGAGGGGGCAACGTAGATCCAAGTGTGGATTGTGAGTTGGAGGGGGAGACATGCATAGGGGATTAAAGAGTGAGAGTACAACCAAGTGTGAGTAAACTCGGCCTACTTTAACTCCCACTCAACTCATGCTCCAAGTGGCCATGTGTAGGAGCTAACTGGGCATTCATGTGCGGGCCTCAACTTGGCCTCTAGGTGGCAGAAAAATCGATCCCATTAATGACTCAAACTCAACCTCCATGTGAGCCTTTGACTTGTGCTAACTCCCTCTTATTTGCTTAGTCACTCCTTTAAGCGATTGAGAGAGAATATTCCCAATTGATTAATTATTGCTTTTTCTTGTCTTTTTCCTCACTTTTAAAGCAAACGTGATTTTTCATGAGGGGGAAAATTAATATTTTCCACCCAAAGTGGGTAGTAGGATAATATTGGTACTATGAACATGAAAATCAAGTACTCACATGCCATAGGAGTCTTCCTAATGCCACTTTTTTATTTTTTCACATAAAAATTAATTAAAAATTCTCGTCTAGTGGGAAACTTTTAATTATTAAAAATTCCTACTAAAACCAAATGCAATTTCGTGAGACTCAAGATAATGCTTAGCATGGTAATATACATTCACCTTAGACTTAGAAAACCACTCATGGCTTAGTTATTGAGATAGCTTTGGAGGTTGTCTTAAAAAACTCAATTAATTATTTTCCGCTAAAAAGCAGTAATAATTAACTAAGTGAAAAAAATACTCTATAATTCTGTTACATAACTTCATTATGCTATTGTCATTTTTATAACTCTCCGATAGGGGTGTGAAATTTGCATAGAGAAGGAAAATAGAAGAAGAGAGAAAAAGAAGGGACAAAGTTGCCCTCATAGACTTCTGAATTTGAAATTTGTGAGGTGCCTTGTCCATTGGGAAATGAAGCCGTCCTTCTTATTCCAAGTACAACTGAGCAGAAAACACCAAAAACAAGAAGTTTACTAGCAAACCATTGTTTAGAATAAAGAGAAATATAATGTTGATCCTGAAATTCCTTAACCAAGTTTGTAGCAGTCCAGAGATGACTCGTTATGTGCTGGTAAATTTCCAGTTGACGAGCCCAACTAAACTTACATGCAGCGGTAGCTTCAGCATGAAATTGACATTGGCCCACACTCCCTTTAAACCTAAGTTACCTAGTTTGGATTCAACAACCTTGAAATTCAGAAAAAATTCAACAATGAAAAATTAGATGATAAAATTTAACTTGTAGTTTGACAAGTTATATATATAGTGATGAATAAATAAATTGTATAAATTATAATTATATAAAATCTTAGATTATTATGTAATTTTTTTTTATAAATATATTAAAATTTATATATTATTATATAACTATAGTAATAAATAAATAAGTTATATTAATTTAAACTATGATTATTAAAAAGCTTTTAAGTTATGTAAATAATCTTTATCTTTTTATATAGATTTTGATTGCAACTACATAGAACAGAGGCTTCAAGAATCGACGTCCCGAATTAAAAAAAAGGAAGGATTAAACATTCATGGAACCCATTTGAAAACTATTTTCAGGTTCGCGTTTTTGTTCAATTTTAATTTTGTGAGTGAATTTAAACAGAGAAATTCGATTTGGTTTTAGGTTCAGTGAATTTTGAATTTCAACATTGAAATTCGTCGAACACAATGAATTTGCTTTAAGCTAGTGCATTTCCGAAATGGAAACTCCAAAAAATCCCTTGAGAGCCCACGAGAACTGTTTGTCAATGATATTATAGGCAACAGGAAAAGCACTTATCAATCCAGCTATAACCTTCTCCCACCACCCTGGATCATAATACTTATTAATCGCCCAACAACTTCCACTATTGTCACCAGGATGCTTTTGCAAACCAAATTTATGATAGATCGTCCTTCCGAAGACTCCCATGCGATAAAGATAGTCACTTCAGCAGCCTCCCACTAATTAGCTAACTTCCCCATTAGGTGCGAATGTGTTGTGTGACATGCAGAACACTGTTTGGTGGTAGTTCTACGACCTTTCTTTAAATGCTCGACACTCATTTCAATCCGTGGAGGAAAACCCCCTTCTGAACATCTACCTTGTGGAGTTTTGAAATATTATGATTACTAATATGAATCATTATTATTTAAATCTATTTTAATATGATATGCATATTATGATTTTTTTTTCTTGAAAAAAATGTTTGTAATTTTATTAATAAAAACAAAATTACAATATGATAAATTGAATTGAACTGACTTATTATTTTCATTACTTTTACTTTTACGTTTTATTGCTTTTTAAACTTAGTTGACATTATGTTTTATTATTATTATTATTTGATCTAATGCTTCATTTTACAAGCCACTACAACATCTCCCTCATACTGGGGTAGAGAGTGCCTTTTGGTGCAACTATAGTAACATATGTAACCAACACTTCCCCAAGAAGGTCATTACCATTTCTTCATGATTCTAGCCTCTTCTTGGGTGCCCATAAGGCCATTTATAGGAAACTGACATGGTTGTAAATTAAATAATGCAACTAAGGGAGAATTTTTCTCTCTCCATTACGATATGTGGTTGTAACACCCTCAAATCTGCATACAAATATATGCTAAACAACCAAGAATGCCCTCCTTAGACAAAGGTAACTTCCAAACTTTTATCTTAAGGAATATAAGTACATCACTACATAGTTCCCATATACAATAGTACAACAACATTAACATCACTACATAGTTCCCATATACAATAGCACAACAACGTTAAACTTAACACATCAACAATAAAATCTATAATACTTTTCTATATGGAAATTGTTCGCCAACTAGCTACAGAAGGAGATTCCACGCAAAACATAGACTCTATATGACTCTTAACCTCTATGCAATAGAAGCCACCCTCAAGCTAAGACTATGAATCTACAAGGTTGTATTCTTCCTATGGTTGCCTCTAATTTCTCTTTTCACAGTCCAATTCTCATGTTCATAGTCAATATTTACACTTACAACAATCTCAATCCATTGTCCTCTTCCCCATCAGCATGCAACCCAAAGAATGAGATCCCCTTTTTTTCTCAGCAGTCACTCACGCTATCCAAGTTCCCTCCACAACATCAACATAAGCTGGTTAAGAAATATCATAGTTGAAATTCTAGGGATTATCAATTGTAAATAATTTCTCAATGATAGAGTTTATATTCCCTACAACGATAGTTTTCACATAATATGTGGTTGTATCTTTACATACTTTGGTATAGTATGTTCATGGCAATATTGACGGTGCTGGAAATTCATCAACCAAGGGGGTCTCCCTAATGTGAAGTCCCAATTAGACCTCACACTGTTTGGAGTAGGAGCCCCATCCGAAGTATCGGCTTGGCCACCATAACTTAAAAGTTTGGTGCAATGAATACCATAAGAGAGTATGCACATAACCTTTGAAATCAACAAGAAAGTTGACACTGTGAAACACCAATTGTAATGTGTAAAAAGAGACTTTCATGAGGGGAGAGAGAGGAGTGAGTCTCTGGAAGGAAGTAATAGTACTAACCTAAGAGAGACACACGAGATCATGAAAAGATTCGTTAGTTATCTAGCGAAGTAGTTCACATAGACCCAATGATCATTAAAGCAATACAACACATTTTCAACACGATAAGTACCAAAGCCACTGAAATAGTTCAATTTCTTTAGTACATGTGAACAAAACACATACCACAAACATATAAAGAATAGTCTTACTACATTCACGATACATGCATGAAAATGTGTTGGCTCATCGAGCTTCTAATTATTAGGTAAAAGATTTAGGTATATAGTTACAACGACGAGCCACTTTGCTCCAATAGTGGAACATTATGCACTTCTTGCTTCTCCAAAGAGTTATGTTCTCTCCTATGCTAAGTTGGAGAAGCCAAGGCTAAGCCTCCAAAATCCATTTGCTTGAGTTATGAGGGTGTATTTATAAAAAGAGGAATGACCTTTCATATCCCCGTGGCTTTTGAGCTTCCCTCATGACTCGTAGTTTTTTAATGTGACCTTTGGACTTCTATATGCCTTTTGGACTTTTCCTAAAGACTCTTTTGTTCATATATGACTATGCGACTTTTCATATTCCACATATGACTCTTGGACTTCCACACATTACATTTTGTCCATTCCCTTTGATAATTACAATTTTACATCCACAAATGATGTGGCAAGACACATGGACACACATGAGATTGTGATGGCACTGGTACAAATCACAACTTGACAGTGATGATATGGACTTCATGATGAAGTGGCAATACCAATTTGTTTCTCTTATTGCTTTTTCTTCAATCTTCATGAGAGGTTTGTTTAGTACTTCATCTTCATGAAAGATCTGCTTTGTTCTTCATCTTCACCCTCCAAGGGGTTGAATGGTATGGAGTCTTCATGTGGTCCTAATATTTGGTCTTCTGTCATAAATTGGTGTTCCTTCATCTTCTCTCTTGATGACCTCTTCATGGTTTCAGCTTCACAAGTGTCTTTTAGCATAGTCTCCTTCTCCTCCTCTCCAGGCATCATCTTGTCATGTCAAGATATAGTACTTGCAAGTGAAATCCACTCATGACAAGACGACATCAGTCCAAAAATATCCTAGTCTAACTTGCTTCATGAAAATGTTGATTGAGCTGGAACTGGGTGTTAGATTGAGAGGTAGACTCAGGGATTATGCAGTGCGCAGTTCTAGGGGTCATGAGTGATGGATTGAAGCTTGAGACTATGCAATGCATAGTTTTGGAGGCATGGGAAAGATGATTGTGCAATTAAGGAGCTCAGTGAGGCAATCTTGAGCCTTAAGATTGCACAATGTGTAGTTTTGAAGGGAGACTGGTCAGTGGATTGCACAGTTGCATAATTCAAGGACTCAGGGAGGCAACTTGATGACTGAGACTGTGTAATACACAACAAGAGACTAACTGGGAGGTAGGATTGCACAATTTATAAGGGAAGGGAAGCAATCCTTCATCATTGTGACTACACAATGCACAGTCCTTGGAGGCAGAAATTGTGCATTTTGCAATTCCAAGATGCAAGGGATCAACTTGAGGCTTGTTACTATGCAATGCGTAGTTCAAGGAGGCTGAGTGAGGTCAAGTTGATCGGGTAGAGGATTCTTCTAGAATTTGACTAAGTGTGGGATCAATGAAGCAGATATGAAACCAAGGTAAGACTTGAACATGATCACACACTCAAAACAATCGACGAAACAACATATAACACTCAGTACTCATAAACAACATGATCCCCTTAATGTGACGATGAAATAATACTTTCCCCCAAGTGCGACACTTAGGGTACACGTTGCGAAAACATTGTCGACACTTGTACGAAAGTGCTCAAGACTTGGGGAATAAGTCTAATGCATCTCTTTAGGATGAAGAGGACACAATGGTGCAGTAAAATGCATTAGAACTGCCCTTTAAGAATGTACAATTGACTCCCTTAGACTAGGTGTGACACTACTTTGCGACGATAGTGACGACACTAGTATGATAATGCATGAAAATTTGGGAATGGATCTAATACATGTCTATATGATAAATAGGACCCATTGACACCAAAATTGCCTCTTGAAATAGACCAAAACACTACTTTCACAATGTGCAACACTTCCCATGCCAAGAGACGACATTTACAAAAGTAAATGAAAAGTGAAAAGGACACTTGCAAAGGCTCAAAGAAAGTGGAAGTGATGCATGCCAAAGCAAAGATGACAAGAAAACAAAACTTATCAAAGTGAATGAAAGCAAAAACGACAGTTGGGAACATGAAAGTGACACTTGAGAGAACAAACGTGCGCCAAAACGACAGTTGAGAAATCTCACCGAAATGAAAGTGCAATTACAATTGAAGTGAGGGAAATTGTCAATGGAGAGTGTGCACTAATTGTCGATATGTATTGTGCAGTGCATTGTGCTTATGGATTACGCAGTCACTGTCACCAGTGATTGTACAAGCCTTACCTTCAAGAGTTGCGCAATGCCTATCTAAGCTTGCATCGAAAGAAGTGTGTTTGTGAATTCATTAAAGACAGAACATGTGTGAGAAAGTGACTTTGACACTTAGAAGAAGACTCAATACTTTACAAATCATTAGATGACCATGAAGTGACCATAGAACAACAGATTGAAAGATCCTCAGTAGGCTCCAAAATTCAAGTGTAAGCCAAATTATGGAGGGTTTTTGTCGCATAAACAACACTTGGCGACACACTGGTAGAACTCTAGCTTCTTTGCTCAGGTTTCATCTTTAAGTGCAACGTCTCAGTCTTTCAGGAAGTATTAATTCATTGCATGGATTACCTTAGCTTTCCCATTTGACCCAGTTATGGATATAGTCTCCTCTATTCCTTTTCTTGGGTAAACACATTTACAAATCTTTCTAAATCATAATTGTTTTGATCCAGGAGAGGGTAATATAGTAATTTGAGTTAGAGATAACTAGAGTATGAGTTTTCATCTTTGGTGTTGCTCTACCGCCAATAGGCTTGGATAGTACCCCGATTGAGTCACTACAGGAACACAAGCATCGCTTTGCTGCCAACAATCCTAAACAATACCTCGACGAAGTTACTTGCTTCTCCTCTCTGCGTAGGAAGCCTTTCTCTTCTTTCACCCTTTTATTTATTTTAATATGGGTTTGTGCTTAGGAACTTATTTATTTTACTGGGGCGGAAGAGGTATCCCGAATTACTGAGAGCAGGAGAGGTTGTTCCTTCAAAGACGAGTATATATAACTCTTATATTGGTTTTCTTGCTATTGATTTTCCCCTTTCCATTCTCTACTCGGTTGGACCGGTTGGGAGAAAACCATTTAATTACAATATCGAGTCAAGGAATGAAGATCCTAGAATAAATACAGCCTTTATGGTTCAACCAAAGTCTTTTCATTTGAATGGATCGTATTTTCCATTCAAACGTCATTGACTTTAAATATATGTAAACCTAAGGTAGAGAAGAGGATCATAGATAAGCCAAGCGTTGTTTGTTATCACAATTTCCCTTTTCAAGTTTCACCACATTATCTTTTGAGCCAAACATGAGTGTTTTTCATGCAAAATTTTGTTAAGAAAAACACAAAAAAAAAAGTCAAAATAAAGAAAAAAAGGCAAGCTAATGGAGGTTGAACATAAAGCAACATGTAGACAGAAGTAAGAAAACAAAAGAAAAACATAGACTAGATAAAGAGCAAGCGTGAGGTGAGTGCAAAAAAGGAAACTAGAATACAACTACTAGACCTACTCCTAACCTAACTAGCTAGAAGGTCAAAGTCAAGTGTAATGAGATTTCGATTGTAATTGTTGTAACTTCTCTTGACTTGCATCTATGTTGTTAAGCTTAGCAAACATCCAAAAATATCAGAACTTATTCTTAGCATAAGGGCTTGCTAAGTAAGATGCTTTCATCCACTCATAGATTTGATCATGAAATTCAAAACAACCCTTTTGAAACCCCTGAAATTCTCGAGAGAATGAGCGTTGAAGGAAGCTCTACTTGTGTTGTCACTCATTGCTTTACGAGTTGTCAGCTGTCCATAATTCCTAACAACAGTGAAGTTGAAGCCATTTACAATGCCACAAAATCTCTCAGAGATAAATCAGACCCTCTCCATTGCCTATTTCTCGGAAAGAGCTTTCCAACGGTATATGGAAGTCCAAAAATGGACTCCTGGAGTAGAAGTTAGAGCATGTTGAAGTTACCATTGTAAAGCTCGAAAAACAAAGAGAAGTGACCCAAGGATGAAGGAAAATAGACTATCGGAGGGGTCCCGAGCACATGCTTACGGTTTATCGGTGGGTTATGGTATTGTTCGTTGATATCGTAGTCCTGCCCCCGTAGTCCCGCATCATCGGCACATCGACATAACAACGTATCGACAATCGGCGGGGTCCTAACTTGAAAGCCTCTCTATGTTGTGATTTGTGATATAGTGTAACATCGTCGGGGGAGGCCGAAAAGAGTTTATAAAGGAAATGCGAGAAAAAACCAAGGCATGGTTGGCCTCTTCTCTCTCGTCCACGTGGTGGTACGGCTTATCGGCGATTGACAGTGGGTAGTCCCGCATATCGACCATGTCGCATCCTGCAGGTCCCACAACCCGCATCTCGCATACAGGCAACCCCGCAGTCTCGCAGTACCGCAATCTCGCATCTCGCATATCGGTGACCCCGCAGTCCCGTGATCCCGCAATCCCACGATCCCACAGTCCCGCAATGGGCCATTTTTAAGGAATTGCAGGGGGTGAAACACGCTGATAGCGCAAATCGCTGATAGTTCAGGCCCTCAGTGTTAAAGTGCCTACAAAAACAGGGTTGGGTAGGCCATTTTCTCTCTCCTCTAGGGTGCCACGTGGTGGCATATGATTGGTCCTCAACGCTGACATGGCAGCTAACGTCATTGCTGATGTGGTAGTATGGACACTGATGTGGCAGTACGAGTGGACACGTGTCACTCAGTTTCGGTGTTTTCAGGGGTCTTATGGGGCCATTTCCGGGTGACACATGTCACCACTCACTGGGTGACATGTGGCAGTGATGACATCACCCCGCAGATCGGTGATCGATGGTTGCACAAAGTGTAAATTTCTTTCCTCCGCCGATACTCCTCCACGACTGTGATTGCGATAAGGAAAAGGGTCCCCGAATGCAATGTTTCATAGGTTATATTTTATAAGGATTTCACGTCCAGGATATCGGCTGATGTGGTATAAAGAGTTATCAAAGGCGTTCCATGTTACAAAGGAAAAAGGTCCCCCAAACAGCAGTTGAGAGCCTTGGCCCCTGAGGGCTAAGCGCTCGGTCACAACCCACGGTCAGGTGATATGAATAAGCAGAAAGGGGTTGAAGCAAAGGGGGCCCAAGGGGAAATCAGAGCGCGCCTATTTCATGATATTTCAGTGATAGAGGCCCACATCCAAAGGACTGCTTGTTACGTTGTAAACGCAACCCCAGGTGTATCAGAGCGCCGAAAGGATTGTGTAAAGCTCTTAAGGCGGATGGGTCGACAATTGTGATATTAAATAGAGTATGGGCAACATTAAACCAGTATGGGAGGCTCACGAAAACTTAATGACTCGGCATGGAGCCTCACTCCTCTACACAACAAAGGACCATCGAGACAGGCACTTGCAGCGACCCACTCCCCATTCCACAGAATTGGTCGTTCACGCAGTAAAGGCAAAAATGACAGAAATCAGCCGAGTAGCAGGGGATGTGCATCACGACTGAGATGTGGCTTGACCAGAGACCTTCACAGGGACAATAGGGGGACACCTGCTCCTTCCTCTTTCCATTTTCTTTCTCTGTTTATTAATTTCCATTTATTTCCAAGAAGGGATCGAATCCCAATTGTAATCGTTTTGGGCAATAGTGCCTTACATAGGCCAAGACAACTAGTCTAGCAGATAGCTGGAGCTCTGGCTCAGATATTTTGTAAACTATAATTCCAGCTCCCCCTCTTATAAAAAGGAGGAAGCAACACTTTAACAGGTATTGGCTGGTTCCGGAATTTCTCACTCGCAGAAGCCATTTTGGTTCAATTTGTTTTTATGGGCGCTTCACTGATATCGTGTTGAACGTATGGACTAGTTATTTGGACTCTTTAAGATAAATGGCATTTCCCTATTGATTCCAAGCATGATTAATGTGCAACATGTTCCTCTAGGTAATCTCATTTCATTTGTGTTTTTCCTTCTCTGAAATAATGTAATGAGATTGTTGGTTTCTCTTGGATTTACCTTGGCTGCTAAATAGAGAACAATGCTTGTGTGTATTACAGATTTACTTGTGTTGTTCAATAGCGTACAGTACCTGCAGTAACTACAAATTTACTTGTGTTATTAGATTAGCCTACAGTACCTATATGAGCACAACCTTCCTCACATTGTTTAGTGACAAAGGTACCCACGTCATAGGCATGAAACCTCAATAAGTACTTTTCTATTTCTATCACTCCACCTCCTCCCTCTTCCATATTTCTCTTGGAAAATCTTTGCTTAGGATTTTGTGTTGTTTACATTTCTATACATAAAATTCCATATTTACGCTGGAACATTGTTTCTTAAGATTCTGTTTGTTACAACCCTATGCATCTACTTCCCTCCTTCCTTTCCTCCTCTCCACCATTTCTACAACTTTAATTTTAAGCTGTCTCATTGTTGTGTGTTGGCCACCAGAAGAAGAGGCCATTTCTCTTTGAGATTGCCCCAAATATACCCCCAGCATTTGTATCCATGTGTTGGTTTGAAACTACCTTAGTGAAGGCTTATTGAACCAAGCACATCCTATTACCCTTTTACATGATAATTGGAGTGCTGAAAACCCCTCACATATTATCTCTTAAGCACTCCTCTTTTTAAGATGTCCTAGTCATTGGTCTACAATCAACCTCGAGGCTATCTCTAGGAGGCTTTCTATCTCCCTTGCAACACTTGTGCTGTTGGTGCAATTTGAAGCGACAACAACTTGAATAGTTCATGAGGCACAATACTTGCTAAGGTTTTTCAAATGGGGTAGCAAGCCAAGTGGGCTTGATTGTGGGGAAAACTCCACAATTAAGCACGCTTGAGCCAGAGGCGATCTAGGATGGGTGACCTCCCGGGAAGTCCTGGTTACCGGGTGCAAACTCCGGAAGTGATGATTGATGCTATGTGATTCATTTCACTAGTTTCAATCCCACTTCTTCACCCCTGTGAGCATCACCCGATGCAATGAGTGGTAAGTGGACTATTCAAAAATCATGAGAAATTAGTCAGCTAGGACTACCTCCCATGGAAATGGTCATATAGATGAATGACTTACTTAACACAGTTGAATCCCAAAAAATGATATCTAATATAATGCACTGCAAAAACCCCTCAATACTTAAAATGAGTTTTGAATTAGCGCACTCAAATTATAAGGAGAATCGACAAGATCAACCGATGTAGGACAATTATCATCAAATGTACTAATGGGAAAATGATTCATCGAGTGATAGTTGTTAGGACCAATGTTGTGACCGGATTGATGAATTAACATATGATATTTTGGATTCTCCATTGGTTCCCTTTGTGTCCAATTCTGTACTAGACCAGTAATATGAAAGCTTGTGGAATCAAAAGAAATTGTTGGCCTTGTAAATATGGGAAACCGATTGAAACAACATGCTGACAAAAGGTTAGAGGAATATGTCAAATCAAATCTAGAATCCATATCAACAAGGGGTTTTGATCCACTAAATGATTCAAGACTTGAATGTTGCTCAAAAGGATTGATTGGGCCAGAACAAAAATGATTAGTTGATTAACATTCACAATGAATATAAATTCTTTGGCCAAAGTTAATATTTACATTGATCAGCTTCAAAATTATGTGCATTCATGAAAGACATACATTCCAATCCCAAGTTAGATACAAGAGGTCTAGATGAAGATGAATTCATTACAGCAGTATTCTTTATCTGATCAGAAACCCAATCTTGAGAGATAGAAAAATTGTAACGAGAAATCCCAAAATCCATAAAGGATGAGTTTGCAATGAAACAATACAAATGAAAGAATTCTACGAGAAAATCCAGATCTGACATGGTTCAAGAATCTCACCAGGATTGTGAGACCCTGACATAACCATCAATGAAAGTTGAAGGGCCTTGACTTCCTAACAAGTTCCAGAACTTTGAAAAGATATATAACAACATTTTGAAAATTGAGTCAAATCGCAAATTGCATGTGGACAGTTGTTATCAATTAAGTTCACAAAATTACTATTATCTCGATGGTAGCCACCTACATCATTGGTTTTATTAGAATTTTCAACCTCAACAAACAGATTACTCAATTCATAATATTATTTTGATTGAAAATGGATCAACAAGTTTCTTTATCACTTGTTTCAGACTCTCTTTCTTCTCAACCTATCGGTTCAAATGATGATAAAGTATAAGAGAGTTATGTCATTCGAATAGAAAAATAAGAGTTAAGGGATTGTTCATGATAATTATGTGTGGGACTCGAATTTTGAACAAGAATTACTGGTTGTTAATGATCCTTCATCCGAGTCCTCCACTCCCTCTTCACCCTCAACACATCATTCATCATTTCCTGACACATTTAATGAATCTTTTACACCAAACTGTTCTTTAGATTTTGTTGATCCTTTTTCCGCTCGTCTTAATCATAATCAAGTATGGGGTGTTGTTGATTCTTTGGTAGAAGAGTAGAAGGAGGAATTGGTTTTTCATGATTTCTTTCATTCCTCATCTTTAATATGTTAAGAAGAAAAGGTTGTAACTTTGAATGTTCAAGCAAGTCCTTTTTTTTTTATTCATCTGGTTTCTTTATTCATGAGGAATCTATTGCGTCAAATGATAAATCTAATTGAGTGAGTGACTTTGATGATGTGTTTACCTATTCATCTTTTGATAGTTGTATATATCCACTAGTTGATCTCTCTAAGCCACCCGTGTTTAATGATGCATCATTTGATAGTTTGGAAACTTGTCAAGAAGTCGAGGCACTTCAACATTAGCTGACGGTTATGTCAGGTTCTCGCGATCTTGACAAGGTTTCAAAACATGATCAGATCAAATTTTATTCATGAGATACTCTTCATTATCCAATTATGCAAATTGAAAACATATCTTCTTTGGAACCGCAATATTCTTCGACAGATTTTTTTCAATATCATGATTCTATTGTCGAATGGTTAGAAGAATATTACTTGGCAAGATGTGTTGCTAGACATAAGTTTTGATCTTTCATGATGTTTGTCAAAATTAATGATATGAGTGAATGTACTTTGATGAGAAGTGATCAAAGTTTGTATGACTATCAAGACAAATTGGTAGGTTTGTTAGCAAAAGCCTTCTTTCTATATTTTTCCACCAATATGTCTGGCTTTCAAGTTGATGTGAAAATCCTTCAGGATGATCTTTGCATTCTTGCACTTAGCATTATCAGGATACTTATCATCCCTGTCGTGTCTCTAACAGGTCGGGAACCTCTCTTAAGGTTACATTGGAAGTTTGATTTTATGTAATCTTAACATTTTATTGTTAGTGTAGTTGTAGGTTAGTTTAGTTTCCTTTCTTGTATTCGTTTTAATATTTCCTTTTCTTGGTTTGTTTTGAGTTCAATATTTTGCGCTTTATTTCGAGTTTGTACATAAATAAATTTTGTATGAAATCTATCTTGTTTGGCTTTGGAGAAATGTGGCAAGTTCAAGAGGACATTGCAACAACTGACAACACTTGATTAATTTTTGATCCACCTCTTTGTTTGAGCCCATATCTTTAAGAGTCCATGATTCTTAGATGGAAAATATGTTTCTCTCCTAACAGAATCCATAGTTGATCTACGATGCTCGTATCTATAATAGGATCTTCATTCTTTGAATCATCCTTTCTATTTCAATTAGTTCAATGTGTCAACTTGGTCGAGTAGAGAAGGGAAAGGAGGAAACTCAAGCGAGCATATTACTTTTAGAGGTATATATAAGAGTCTTTGTAAAACAAGGAACAACCTCTCTTGCTCATTAAATAATTTGGGATCCCTCTTCCACCTGCGACAATACATATACCTATAAAATTCCATAAGCATGATGTAATCAATAAATAACAGGAGAAAAAATAGAAAGGATTCCTACGTAGAGAGGTGAAGCAAGCAATTTCGTTGGGTTACTGAAGAGGCACGCTGGCAACAAAGCATTGCTTGTGATTCCTTGAAGTGACTCCATCAGGGTACCGAACAGGCTTGCTAGCAGCGAAGCAACACCAGAGATGACATTAAAACTCAGACATCCTAAACTCGCATATTTTTATATTCCTACTCCCTAATCGAAACAACTAAAGTTTGATTGGCTTTATGAATGTGTTAAGATGATTAGAGGAATAGAAGAGAATACATCTGTAATCAGGCTAAGTAAAGAAACTATGGTGATCAACGAGATGAAACAATACTTCCTGAAAGCTAAACAGTGTGCACAAAAGTGGACTTAGACAAAGAAGTTGGGGTTCTTCCAGTAAATCGCCAAGTGTTGGAGTTTTTACAAACCCCTCCAAAATTTTGCCTATTTCTAATTTTGGAACCTCCTTTTTGGTCTTGTGAGCTATCATTTTGAGTTACTCAAGTCTCCCTTGGTCTTAGTTTACTAAGTTTCAAGTCATCTTCTAGTGATCGTAAGTGTCGCAATTGCTTGATCTTGCATTGTCTAGTTTTTAGCTCCTAGATGTGCACATTGAGTTGACAGTCACTGCTTGCCAATCACAACTGTGCACCCCCATAGTGCTAGTGATTTCACAATGCCTTGACTAGAGCACCTGTGCAATCCTCTCCAGCAGAGAACCACATAGTCTCTTGTGATAGGCAATTGCGTAGTCCCTTGATCTAGTTGATTGCACAGTTCCTTGTGCCAATGAACTGCGCAGTTCCTTGAGCCAGTCAATTGTGCAATCACTGTGGATAGAAACTTCACTTTTCTTGTGGATAGAAACTACGCAGCTCATGTCTACTGTGTGGCACACTTGTCAAAGTTGACTCGATCACAAGTGGCAGTTTCTAATCCTATCTCCTAAATTTTAGGCATGCATGCGCAAAACCCTAACCCTGGATCTACAAGTGCTCACCTATATAACAAGCTAGCCTAGATCTCATTCTCATGCTCATATTTGGAGATCTTCACATTCCTTTAGCACTAGGAGCTTTTGGTCTCATATGCGCTACTACTTTGGGTAAGTTTCATAATTGTCACTTTTTGTTGCTTTTACTTTTGCTTTTGTCATTTTTTCTTTTGTAAGTGTCATTTTACCCTGATTTTTACATAACAAGTGTCATTTTTACTATATTTAGTTGTTGCATGTGTCAATCCTCTCTTGCATGCTTCTTTTCTAGTGTCATTTCACATTCTAAGTCCTTTCACATTCCTGTTATCATTGCAAATCAATCTATTTATGCATGTTATCTTCTCGCAATCCTCATTGCTTGTTGTTGATCCATACTTAGCTAAATTTTGACTTGATCTGCCTCTCCATCACTACAATTGTGCATTTCTCTAGCCTTGTCCTTTGTTGATCTAACATGCATAGTTTTCAAGGCCTCTCTCTCTCCAACTACACATTGTGCAATTTCAATCACTTGTGAGCCTTTCCTTGCCATTTGTGACTACACACTATGTAAGCCCTAGCCTCCACTATGCATTGCACAGTTCTAGTTAGCAGCGTGTCAGCCCTTTCCCACTGTAACCATGAACTACACAATCACGTAGTATCTCTCCCTCAATAGTTGCACATTGCGCAATCACAAACCCTAACCTTCATCTTTGCCTCTATTGATCAAGAATGTCTAATCTATCTCCTCATCAATTTCACAGTTCGAACTTCCAATGACCAATCATGCCACTCTTATCTCAAATATTGTCGCTTGTGCTTAGTCCTTATGCAATTCCTTCTCCCAATAGTTGTCTTTTGTGTTTCATAGCTTGATAGAATAAGAGATTATTTGTGAACTAAATTTGTGTTATCATGAAAAGTTCTTGTTAATTTTTTCAACTGTGGTCAAATTCCACCTTGGAAAGCTCAAATGGCTGAGATAATTATTACATTAGATTCCTCTTTTCGAGAGGACCAAAATTGACCTAAAGATCACGTTATTTGGACAAGAAAAAGTTGAGTTTTGAATTATTTTATTCATACATGTATTGTGGAATGGGTCGGCCCTAACCACATGTGTAACTACTTAGGTTGGCCTCAACCCCATGTGGAGTCTCAGGTAAGCCTATAAACAGAAGAGACCTCAAGCTCATTTGGACACATTGATCAAGCCATCTTCTTTTCTCTTATTGTCTTGGTTCGCACAGGTTTGTCGGAGGAAATTTCGCACAAGGGTCTGAAATATCAGGGGTGAAGCTCGCACTGATCTAGGGTTTTCTGGATCTCGGATGCTGGCACAGATCTAGGTATTTTAGTCCCTAGACGTTGGCACATATTTGGGTATTTTATTCCCTGGACGTTGGCACACAGTGGTTCTGATATCGTCTAGGGATCCTTGGACACTGACACAATGTGTTATGGGAGCAACCAGGGCTTCAAAGGTAGATTGGGTTGTATCAGTCCCCAGACGATTGCACAGAGTGGTCCTGAGAGTTTTTGGGCTACCATAGACACTCCCACAACAACCTTATGAGAGTGTCCAGGGTGTGAGGTAGATCTGGGTATGTTTGACCCTGGACGCCCTCATCCAGTTCACCTGGGAGCGTCCAAATCTGTTCCAGACATAATCATCCAGTTATGTAGAGAGTGTCCAGATCTGCTATAGACGCTCGCACAACTCCTCCTCCCTACGTTCGGGACTCATGGATGAGATTTCTATATTTCGAAGATTCCGCTCAGTGACAACAATGTTCAACAATGTTCAAATCAGTGACAACAGTTGACTTCAGAAAGTGACAATACTTTATAGTCCTCAGAATCTGGCTTTTTTATTATAAGCATGATCAAATCTGTTTCATGGATATCATAGTTGTTTTTTTTGCATAGATAAAGTTATGGATCATTGTACTCTCTTTTGCTGAATCATTTGATGACAATCTAAGAAGAAGAATATTTGCAGGGTTTTCCCCATAATGGCTTTTGCCCTTGTCTCGGACCAATCCTAGTGTTTCTATGTGTGCATGATTTTCTTCTATTGTTCCTTTATGTTCTGCTGCATTGATGATGATGATGTTGTTCATTCTACATAATTTCACATGTTGATTAATAATGGTGTAGATATGAGTAATGTAATGATGATATGGGTTGAATTTAATGTAGAAATGTAGAAATGCAATTATCAAAGCAAAGAACAATGTGGCCCTATGAAAAGTTAACATGGTATCAGAGGTGGGCTGAAGAAAAGCCATGGAGATCACCCTGACGATGACACCTTTGATGGAAGCAAGAAGAGGATGGTGGAGACCTAAAATAATTCTAGGGTTTGAAGAAAACCCTAGGAAACTTGATTATTAGGGTTTGACTGATTCTATGAGGTTAGGGTTGGAGAGAAAACCCTGGTTTATGAGATATGGAACCTAGCTGGTCAATGTGAAGATGCTCAAGCACTTGACAAAGGTTAGATGGGATAATCTCTAGCAGACTTCGTTGGATAATTGAAGGAAACATTGGTATATGGACCATTGACATTGATGGACCTTGAAGATTGGTTCAAGAGGGAGAGGATCACCTCTCATTGAAGATAAGTATTTCTTGACCTATGATGCCTCTTAATTCTGTTTAGACCTATGAATCTAATGATTATTATTTTTGATACTTCCTGCATATATATATATATATATATATATATATGAGTATATGGATGTTTCTAACCTCCTTTATGAGATGTGATGAGTGAATCCTTCTTGAGGATAATTTGAAATACAAGAAGGATGGCTAGAGATGGAAAAGGAAAAGAGGCACTATATGAATAGGTTAAACATGCTACCTATGTCTAGTAAGAAGGTGCATAGGTATTTCAATACCACAAGGTATGCATGGTATGTTGTGCTTCAGCTATTGGCCCAGTAAGCCCTAAGGTATGATGAGAATGTCTCTTTCTTTGATGGCTCATACATGCATATGAAAGCGACTTGGATCTATGTTTTCTATGATGAAATGATGCACCTTGTATTGAACATTTTGATCTTCTTGGATTCTAAGGCTATCTAATGTTGATACATTGATACACTTGATGTTTGGCTCACATCCATTTGTTGAACATCTTGATCCTATAAGGAAGGCTATCATCTTGTCTCTAGTAAATAATACTCTGGATACTTGTCATGATGGATTTCATATAGAAGGATAACTCATTGACTCCTATACATGAGTCTATTGGTAATGCTTGCGATAAGCATGATGAAAGCATATGGAAAGAGATTGACACTCTTGTTGTTTTGGTAAAGCTTTATTGAATGACCTAATTTGATCTCATTGGTCATGAAGAGCATGGTAACCTTGATATGAGAGTTATAAGTGTAAGATTGATATTCCAGATCTCTTACTACATGTGGTCATGTCTTAATGGCATATGGTAAAATTGGATGCCCTAACTTGATGAAGTGACTTGATAGAAAGTGTTATTGTGTTCATAATCTTTGAGATATGATGTTGCATCTATATTTTGCTTTGAGTCTAACCTTTGATGAAAGTTTAATGTCATGATGCTGATAGCCATGATAGATATATGTTTATGATCTAACAGATATGTTGTTGCTTGACTCTAGTAGAGATAGGTTGATGACATGAATGAAGATGAATGAAGTAGATCCCTAGTTAGAGGGAGAATATCTTCTCAAGACTCTTACCCATATTACAACTTGCATTGTGTGTTGCTGAAGTATACTTTTTGTGCATCTAATAGTATTGATCTGCAAAACAGTCTCAAATCTAAAGCCCGTACAAAAATTAGGGTTTCTACTCCAGATGTAGTCACAGAACTAGGAGATCTCATCCCTGGACGCACACATGTTAAGGCCCAGAGAGCATCCAAGAAGCTAAAGACTCTCCCATGCTAACCTAGGGAGCGTCCAAGGGTTTGACTACAATTGACCATCACCTGAAGCTTTCTGAAGTTGTTTGAACTATGAATCAAGATGTTTTTGACATTTCCTACCACTGTAATATGATTTCTGAGGTTGTTGGATTAAATTGTTCATCACATAAAAATGAAGTATCTTGAATGAAATTAGATGTTCACTTGGAAGATGTCAGTTCCACAGATGTGTTGCAGATAATAAGATCTGAAAGCATGAAAAACTTGAATGTTTTCCATAACATGAACATGCAGATTGAACTTGCGTTTGCAGGTGACCGGGACATACATATAGATATGCCACTATGTTTGTGCTACAAGAGGTTGGCATGATTTGGTTGATTGATATAGATGGGCAGCCCTTAGTGTTGTGTCATGATACTTGACAATAACTTGGAATTTTGAATTGATGATTGAGATATGCTTTGACTATAAATCTCTCTTCGATAGTGAATTTGGACTTGACCTGATGACTGATGATTTGATTTGACGATTGCTGATTTTCCCTGATATCAATGCTATGTGGGCATAATGATTTATGTAGGTATTTTGAAAAATGATTTTGTATTAGCCTCCTCGTTCCTGCCACAATGGTTGAGGTACTGATAGTTATGATTCAGCATGAAAATAAAAGCTGCATGACTCATCCTTGGTATATGCATGTGCACCTAGTGACAAAAATGACATATATTATGATTATGAGAATGACTTGATAACGTTCGGATTGATATTGCATGCTTGATGACAACGTGTTGTCATGATAATAGATGAAGTCATGATTTGATATGATCTCCACCTGTCTCGTGGTTGAAAGAATTGATACTGTGATGTTGATAACTTTGATATTGGTTGTGATCTGACTTCTAAACTTTGATAAGTTGACTCTATTGATGTGATGGTACAACATTGATTTATGTAAGGCTAAGCAAGGAATTATTCTTAGAGCACTGCATGAAGCAAGCTTGATCCAGATATGTCTATATTTGATTGTTATCTGATGAAGTCAAGATGATGAGTTCCAAGGTATGTCTTTGATATTGATTATGCTTTTGGTTTTACATCCTGATGGTATACTCTTGACAGGTGATGAGCCTCTGATGATCTAAGTAAGAGAGAGATGGCTTCTGAAGCTCAAAATGATGTATCATGGCATGATGAATCGATTTTTGAAATTTGGAAAAGAAATTCTGCATTGCAAATCTATTGGGAAATGTTTTTGAATAATGAAAATTCAAAGCCTTGGATACTTCGATTTCAAGTTCAAATATGTTGTTGAACTTGACATGGTATCCAACTGTTGATTGAAGAATTGATGTTCCATTTTGAACATCCATCTGTATATATATAATGTGCATAGAACCTGAATAAATTCATAGGGTTTCCACCGAGCATCCTTTGAAATGGATGCATGAAGTGTTCTATTTTTTAGAATGAGATATTTCTCCTATGATATGCGCCTGCATAGATGTATTGTTGATATTTGAGATTATTGTTGATAAGCACATTTGGATGCTTCTTTAGTATGAGATATGCCATGATATATTGGATGATAGTTCCATAGTATGATTGAGGATGAGTGCGATGTTGCTATCATGGCTAGCTGTGTGGCGGGATGAAGAAGATCCTTAGTTTGTTGTCTGAGCATGATCTGGTTATGAAATGGATACATTGTGATGACATAGAGTGAGATCCGGATGACAAAAAATCCCATATTTATAGTTGGGACCGAAATACTCTCATATATTGAGATAGTGCAGTTGTTCGAAACAAGGTCGGGCTTGTGGTTGGCACCTCCTTGAGAGGGAGGATGATTATGGTATACTTTTGTGATTTATATGATTATTTATGTTCTGACATGATATTTGATTTGATGTCCTATATGAACAGGAAACAATTGCTATTGAGACAAGCTAATACCAGATTTGAGTATGATGAGAGAAACACTGATCAAGGACACTGAGCCAACTCTTCGTCCTTGTCTGAGCTCCCAGGGTGAGGAATTGAGATAGAGGTCTCCTAGGGTTAAGGAAACTCTAGATAATAGGGAATGACCCCTATATGTTACCCATAGGGTTGAAGATGTTTCTCCCCTATCTTAATAGGGTCAGGGAATGTTGCCCCCCTGTTTCATCTTTGTAGAGTATACCCCAGTTGGCATCATACACACAAGCTAGGCTTGTCGGGAATACCGCCTCTCGTTTGGCCAACAAGTTGAGAGTGTACTTGGGGTTGTACAACCCAAGTCAATTACGATGAAGGTGTTCTACCACATGACTAATTAGGGTCATCGATGGGAAGATTAGTAGTAGTAGGCAATAGGATGGGTTGAGATAACCCTATGCGATCCAGGTTGAGATTGAGCTCCTTGATGTGATCCCAGGGTTGATATGTGCTCCCCTGTGTGTTTGGATGTCCTATTGCTCAATATGGGGTTATAGATGTATAGCTCCCCCATGATATTTCGGGTCAAGATGTTCTCCCCGATGTGGTTCCAGGTTGAGATGTGCCCCTTGATGATATGCTCTCTAATGATGATTGATGATGATATTCTGGGTAGCAGCCTGCTGGCAGAGATTCCAAGTAGAAACCTGATGGATAGAGGGTGGGAGCTTAAGCTCCCTTCTGCTAACAAATTATTCTTCTTCTAGATTCGAGAATGTTCAGCATACGAGCAGGAACGATCAAGAGATAAGCAAAAATAAGAAAAGGATAGATCGAGATGTACAATGATGATTAGTGATGATGAGACACTTTAGATGGACATGGCATGATGACTACATGATAGGGATGATACGTGATAACACTTGAAGATTCTAGAGTCACATATTGATCCATGGACATATATTGGCAGGTGGAATTCTCCCTAGTTGAGAGGGAGTGTTAATTTTTACAACTGCGGTCAAATTCCACTTTGGACAACTCAAATGACTGAGATAATGATTGCATTAGATTCCTCTTTTCAAGAGGAGAAAAATCAACCTAAAGATCACCTTATTTGGACAAGTGAAAGTTGACTTTTGAATTATTTTATTCATACATGTATTATGGAATGGGTCGGACCTAACCACATGTGTAATTGCTTAGGTTGACCTCAACCCCATGTGGACCCTCAAGAAATCCTATAAATAGAAGAGACCTCAAGCTCATTTAGACACATTGATCAAGCCATCTTCTCTTCTCTTATTTTCTTGGTTCACACAGGTTTGTCGAAGGAAAGTCACACAAGGTTCCAAAATATCAGAGGCGAAGCTTGCACTAATCTAGGGTTTTCTGGATCTTGGACGCTGGCACAAATCTGGGTATTTTAGTCCCTAGACGCTGGCACACAGTGGTCCTAACAACCTCAAGGAGTCTTGGATACTGGCAAAGTGTGTTATGGGAGTGTCCAGAGCTTCAGAAATAGATCGAGAAGTATTAGTCTCGAATGCTCGCACAAAGTGGTCCTGAGAGCATCCGAGCTACCATAGATGCTCGCACAACAACCTTATGAGAGCATCCAGGACTTGAGGCAGATTTGGGTATGTTTGACCTCAGACACCCTCATCTAGTTCACCTGGGAGCATTCATATCTGTTCCAGACGCAGTCATCCAGTTATGTAGAGAGCATCTAGATATGCTATAGACACTTGCACAACTCCTTCTCACTGCGTCCGGGACTCATGGATGGTATTTTTGTATTCCAAAGATTTCGCTCAGTTACAATAGTGTTCAGATCAATGACAACAGTATCCAGCAGTTGACTTCAGACAATGACGACACTTTACAATCCTCAGAATATGGGTTTTTTATTATAAGCATGATTAGATTTGTTTCATGGATATCATAGTTGTTTTGTTGCATAGATAAATTTATGGATCATTGTACTCTCTTTCGCTGAATCATTTGATGACAATCTAAGAAAAAGAATATTTGCAATGGTTTTCCCCATAGTGGGTTTTGCCCTAGTCTTAGACCAATCCTGGTGTCTCTATGTGTGCATGCTTTTCTTCTAGTGTTCCTTTATGTTCCATTGCATTGATGATGATGATGTTGTTCTTTCTACATAATTGCATATGTTGATGAATAATGTTGTAGATTTGAATAATGTAATGATGATATTGGGTGAATTTAATGTATTAATGAATAAATGCAATTATCGAAGCCAAGAACAATGTAGCCCTATGAAAAATTAACACTTCTCCATTTCCAGGTGCTACCATTCAAGAGCTTATCGACCTCTCATGGATACAATGCCTCCAATCACAAGATAAGTGTAGGAACAAAACTTAGAGTTGTTTGTGCTTTTAAAATGTAAAATACAAAATGTATTGTGAGTAATATTTTTATTAATAAGATGAATGTACAATGATGAAAATGAATGTTACAAGGAGGGCATGCTTATATACCTAGGTAGTTGTCCCTTCATGAGTGGACATGCCTTTTTAAACATGTCTCTCCATATAAGTAATGACTATTTAAATGCTTATTACTTTGATTATTTATTATTTATATTTATTTGTATTTTATTTTATATAACTTATGTTTATAACATTGCCCCCCCTCTCTTCAAAAAGCGTTGTCCCCAAAGCTTTATTGTTAACAATTTTATTCACCTTGTGTTTGTCATCTCATTATGCATAATTCATCTGTGATACTTACTTGGAATTCAGGTTTATCCCTTTTTCCTTTCATTTTTTTTGTTTTTTTTTTTTTAAATATGAAATATTTTTATTTTTATTTTTTTAATGTTATTTTATTTATTTTATTTTATTATATATATAATAATAATAATAATTATTTTAAGTTTTAATATATATATATATATATAGATATAAATATAACCTAAAAGTTTTATCTTGCCTAATTATTATGTTTTTAAGTTGTATTTTTTTTTTTTAACTTATATAACCACTAAGCACTAGTCACATCCCTTGTATCCGATTGTCCCCAAAGGTTTTTCATTTGGACATGCACGTTAAGGTTAGTTCATATGGACATATGTGGCATCCATCGCAAAGTCGGTTTGCAGCTCTATAATTGAGAATGGGACAATGTTGTCCTTCTGGTAGGTCTGGGCAAGAAATGTGTAGAGAATTACTCCACATGACCATATGTCTGCCTTGGTGCCATTGTATCCTAGACCCTCTATCACCTCGAGTGCCAAAAAGAGAGAAGTTATGAACCTAGTGTGAAATTACTCGTTCGTCCCTACGTTTTCTTTCATTGCACTCACCCTGAAATCGGCCACCTCTGTCTTAGTATTTCTATCAGTTAACGATTATTTCTTGTCGAGTCTTCACGAAGAGTAACTACAATTTCTACTATTTTATAATCATCACCGATAGTCTCAGTAAATTCTTGTGCGGCCACCTGATTCTCGTGAACAAAATAACTTCTCTTTGTATTCTCGTCAGGTAATGGTTTGTCGATGTCAGTAAGTTTATGATACAAATATCTTCTCTGCGCATACTTCATCACAAAATATACTTCTATGTCATTGTACATGACCTCGTATAGTTGCAAGATGTCCGGATGCCTTAGGGATCTCATTGCGGAGACTTCTGTTTTGAGCAGAGATTGATTCTTCTTGTAATGTATTTTTTTTCTTATCACCTTGATTACATCGGTCTCATCTGTATTTATATTTCTTGCAATGTATACCCTTGCAAATGTCACAATAGTAGCCTCTAAATTCAATGAATCTTGAGATATCTGATCTTCCAGTTCTGTGAGTCCATGTGAATCAATATTATTCCATGTTAAGTGCACAGGAGGGAGTTGCACTTCCAGAGAGACTGCATTGACAAACACAATTCCTGGGATCTGCATTTCTAGTGATTCTATGTTGACAGGGACAATTATTGAAGAAGTAGAAGCAGGGAAACCATTATCATTAGTTGGGGGCATTATATTATCGTTCATACGAGGCTTGGAGGGAGAAAGAAGTAAATTATCTTTATCTCCACTATTGTCCAGTAAGGGAGAGGAGTTTGTCTCGTTAATCCCAAAATCAAACATGTCCATATTGAACATGTCATCCACATTTTTCTTTCCATTATCAGCATCAACTATTTTCCCTTAATGTCCATCATCAAAATCAATAATCTTGATATCTTCGTCATCTACAACTGTATTTACATCCTCATTTTTCATATACCCACTTTGATTATTAGTCTCATTCATGTCATCCTAAGGAGATCACAATCCAACATATTCAACATCAATTCCTTGGTTAGAGCATTCTTTATCGTTAGTCTCTTTTGTGTCAATGTCAACTTCCATTGTAAGTGTTGAATATGGTGTTTTGAAGGCCTTTAATGTGTTATCACTCAGGTTGTTACCCAAAGTTGTAAGAAGGGGAATACGGCCGAGGTAACCACAAACCAATCTTTTAGATATAGATTCTAGCCAATCTGCATCTAGAGAGGGCTCTCTCTTTATAATTTAGCTTTGTTTTGAATTGTGTTAGGGTAGTTATGAAGTGCAAGGGTTTTGTTTGGAGTTTGGTTGGAGGGATGGAGATTCAATAGGACTATTGGACACCTAATCCTAAATGGGTTAGTGTGGAAGCTGAATAGACTAAGTAGTCCAAGAGACCTTGGGATGTGAAACCCAACGGTCACAACAATGTACTGTAAATGTATATCAGTTGTTAATAAAAATTGTACTGCATGTTTTATCTTTCATATTTTCTGGTTGCCCATGTGTGTTTAACATGGTATCAAAGCAGGCGTATTCCTGCCCTGAATAATTAATTTGAGCCATTTGTTTTATGGCCTTTCTGTGCAGTTTATTTTTGCCATGAAATTCATGAATATTTTCTCATGAATATTTCTTCAGCTCAATTTTAGCTGCAACCTGATTATACTGCTGCTGGTGTCTGTTCTCCATAAAATTAGCTGCCCCTTTGTCTGACTGTTCAGTTCTCTGACTGTCATAAACGTTTCAAAAAGGGCGTTTTTGCACCTGCGCCTCCATTGCATGAATTGCTTCACTTGATTATACTGCGCCTCCATTGATTATTCTGTGCTTTGTCTTGAGATAACCTGCCTCTGCCAGTGCTGCACATATGTCCATATTCAAAAAAAAAAAAAACCGATGCCAGGTGCTGCAAACTCACTATCGACCACCCATTTTTACTACACCTCATTATTAAACGCTGGTGACATTACTGTACGCTGTTCTGACATTACTGAAACGCTGTTTTGACATTAATGAAACGCTGTGCTGCTCTTTTCATTCCATTGAAACGCCCCCGCCTGGCCGTCAGTCGCACCATTTGCAAATCACGCCATTAGGTTGGGAGCTGGAAGACTCGGCATCATTGACAACGCTGTGTACGCTGTCTATTGAACGCACAGTCCCATTCATGAACCAGAGAATGTAAGTTTATGGTGGAGGCTCTTTTGTACGCTGTCTATTGAACCGGAGAATGTAAGTTTATGGTTTACGCACAGTCCCATTCCTCTCGTTGTTTTGCGGTGGAGGATTTTGGTACCTGCGCTTGCTCTTTCACGGTATTCAAAGCGACAAGCCAGCACTGACATCTTTGAGTCTCCGCCACCCTTTCTTGCACTGTGAAGAAAACTTCCGAGAACTATGAACAAGAGAGATCGGTGCAAGAAACTGTGTCGGACAAATCAACTGATCGCGGCATGGTTCGTGTATTGAGCTCACCTTACCTCAAAAGATCTTAAAGTTTAACGCTGCTTCTCGGCATGGTGCTTCATAGCTATATACTATCAGTTATTTTCTCTGGCGTTCAGGTGTTGGCCCTGTCATACTATATTATCTCATACTTCCCTGGAGGGTCTGCCGGCATGAGGTTTCTCTCGTCAACACTCACGTCTACGGTGATGAAGTGTTTTGGGCGGTGATATGATTAGTGTCTGGATTTTCAGCCTCAGACCTTAGCTTCATTTCTTACAATTATTAACTGATACCTGTGAGGAATGCGCAACTTGAAACGAGATTCTTCACAAGGTGCTTACCAGTAATAACTAAATATGTATTATACTTCTCTGACTGGGCTTGTGTTTAATGATGTTTATTTGTTCCTAATGAAGAAAAACATGGGAAACAAATAAAATCCTGGGTTGATTCTATATGTTGTTGGAAAATATCATTTGTATCTGCACGCGCACTAGCACTACTTCCGCTTTTATTTCAGTGCTTTCTCAGCTTACTGTAACAAATGAGACAACAAGGTTCGTTTTGCTTTCTTCGATTTGCTGGATTCTGTAGCAGCCACACATATATGACAATAATTTATTTACATGGTATGGACATGATGCTTAACAGCATGGTATGGACATGATGCTTAACAGCATATATGCAAATACTTAGTCCAAGTGCCGAAGTGCCAGTGGCTTATAGGTTGTTTGTGGATGGACCAATGCCTCATATTGTTGGCTGTGTGTATCAGTTTGGAAGGCACCAGAAATCCTCATACACTAAGAATACCTCTGTGACTAATTGTTACGCTATCCGCTGAGGCCGAGTATCCCATTTATTTGCTAAACAGGTTCACATAATAGATTAAGCTATCTGTCTTTAAAAGGGAAAGCCGAGCACTAGTTTGGGTCATCATAGTTCAAAGGAGTGGGCATTCGCTGATTCCATATCTGACATATTCTCTGTGGCAGACTATTTCGAGATCCGAGTTCAATTTGACTCAAAGGTTGAATTGTTGTCACAACAGTGGTTTTCAAGACTGAATTATTGCATAATATTAGAGGGCGGAATATTTGTATCCGATTTATAAAATCAGTCTCACAATTATTATCTTCCTGGGCACAGACTGTCATTTTGTTGACTATATTCCTTGTTGTTGGAGCAGCATTCTGGGTCTGAAAGTCCTTGCTGGAATTTACTCTCATTGCTTCTCTTCATTGCTAGAAAGTGGCAAGATCAGAGAATATTAATTTGTACCCCAGTCAAAGCATATGAGTATTCAAGTCCTGCCCATGACATGGTGTTATAATTATTGAAGTTTTGATAGTCATCATTTCTGATTTGAAAGTGAAGGAGTACTTGAAGGATCCAAGCAAGTTTGCAGTTGCTGCTGCTCCAGTGTAGCATTGTATTTAAAACTCATTATAGTGCATTGATTCCTTGATTCCACTGCTGCATAAAGAGTTTGGTGAGCTGATTGTAATCTTTTATGTTGCACACTGATCATTTGCTGACATTTATAAAGGATTTGCTTCTTCTTCACTGGTTGATAGTTGTGATCTGTTTCTTTAACATATAAGATAATGAGGAAAATGACCAGACTTTATAATGCATTAGAGTTATTAAATACTCTGATACATTCCACTGTTGATGAGATGGTTAAGATCAACAAAACCTCTCTATTCAATATTAAAATATGTCTACAAAATGCACAGGAGAATATTGAGTTTTTGCAGCTTGAGACAAAACTACAGCAAGAAGAATTAAAACAAAGGAGTCATCATTCTGAACCTGTTTCTGTTCAGAACAATGAAGCAGACTCCCATAAATAGCAAGTCAATATTGTTCAAGTTCATTCAAATCCAGTGCCCAATAAAGCAGCAATTGTACATGCAGATGCAGAAACTCAGTCTGCACTTCCCAAGCCCATCATCAGACCTTGGGAACAGCTTGTCCACAACAAGCACAGAACTGGTCTTGGATATGACAAGGACTTGTCCTTTCATATTCCAGACTACGCCAAGCCCATTCAGTTTCAGAGTGCTGGATTCATTCATGACAGTTCAGCTGCTCCTCATGACAGTTCAGCTTCAGTTGTTCCAGACTCTGCCCCTCTTCCACAGCAACAACAACAACAACAACAGATTGTGAAATGCCAACACTGTGACCGAGTTGGCCATTTGAAAGATCACTGTTTTGATCTTCATCCATGTAAGCACTGTCATAAAACCAGCCATTCTTCACACAGATGCTTCAGAAACAAACGTCCTGCAAGAACAAAGATTCATCTTGGATGGATCGCTTCTTGGCAATGAGCATCAACAGCTAAGAAGATATTCCAAACACATGTCAGAACTTGTTCCAAAATATTGAACAGTCTTGCAGTTGAGTTTTCTCCATCTTCTCACCTTGTATCTGACAGGGGGGGGAATGATGGTCATCTACAAGCTTCAAAGCCACATCAAGCGAGCCTGAGCCACAACCTGCCACACCAGTTTCAGAGTTGTAGCCAGAGACTAAGATGCCCGTGAACATGCCTTCAGTTGGCAATTTGGGACACTTCCTCTAGCAGAAGACTTCAGCTTCTTGCCAGTTTTGGAAGAATTCCAGGAACAAAATTGAGAACACTTCCTCTAGCAGAAGACTCCAGCTTCTTGCCAGTTTTGGAAGAGTTCCAGGAATTGCATTAAGCATTCCAGAGTTGTTGGTCATCCTTAAACCATCACAGGTTGAGACTTCCATTTTCAGGTTGAAGTTCTCCCTTTTATGCGGGGTGAGACCTCCCTTTCATGGTTGAAGGTTTCCCTCTTCAAAACAAGAGGAGCACTTCCTCTAGCAGAAGACTTCAGCTTCTTGCCAGTTTTGGAAGAGTTCCGGGAACTGCACTAAGCGTTCCAGTGTTAGTGGTCATCCTTAAACCACCGCCCTTTATACCAACATTTCAGAGAGCACATTCAGCCTAGTGCTGCCATGCATTTTTGCACATTTTGTATTTCAGCTCTCTTCTTGGACTCATACATAACCCTTCGGATTAAGGGGGGGAATGTTGGACACCTAATCCTAAATGGGTTAGTGTGGAAGCTGAATAGACTAAGTAGTCCAAGATACCTTGGGATGTGAAACCCAACGGTCACAACAATGTACTATAAATGTATATCAGTTGTTAATAAAAATTGTACTGCATGTTTTATCTTTCATATTTTCTGGTTGCCCATGTGTGTTTAACAAGGACAGTGAAGTAAAACTGAAAAGTTTCAGTCCATTGGGCATGATGGAGTCAAAGAAGGATAGCTTTCTGGATTTGGTTTTTCAACAAAGGATGGTATCACAGAGCAAGGTAATCAAACATGGAACAATTCATAGGCTGGAATCAGGTGGAATGGAGTCAATGGGTGAAGGGCAATTAAGAATCCTTCATCATGTTGACAGAGGGAAAATGGTTGACTACTGTTAAGGAGCAGTTAAGAATTCCTTAGCAAATATTCAAGATGGAAGAACCAGGGGAAACATGAGCAATTAAGAATTCATTGTTTATTCTAATTCTGAAGAAAACATTAATAATAACAAAGACTGAACACAGAGTGCAATCAAGCAAATTCTGAGTTATTCTTTTTCTCTATTATTTAGATCATGAAACATAGATGATATAGTAAACACAGAAACTGTAAAACACAAGTTAGAAGGAACTTATTGATCCATAAAACGATTCAAGAATTCTGTAACAAGTCCTTAGCATCAATTCTTCATCCAGTGAGCTCGACAAAAATGGTTCCAACAGCTTTTTATTCCGAAATTCTTCAGTATTACAGTCAAAACTATGAACATCCACCACCAACCAACCCCAAATACTTCGTCTGGGGGGGTATTTATACAAAAATGTCAAAATATATTACAAAATATCTGATAGAAATAATATCTGATGACAATTAATGCTTCTTTTGCAAGAGATAGAGATGAACAGTCTCGAAAACAGGGGAACAATAAATTGATGTAATAAATTTGATGGTGTGTTGGCTGTTTCGTCTTTATGAGATGTACAGGAGATAGGTGCTGCGCGTCAGTTTGAGGCCATCTTCTATTGATACTTTGTGCTGGTTGCTCCATCCTGCGTCGGATGTTCTTCAACTCTGATGTGATGCGCTTTGACCTGCATGACTCTGATTTATTTATGTTCTCTGCATTATAGTCGATGGTCCAAAATTTTCAATTGACCAAAGATAAGTTTATAGAATTTCTAACATACTTTGCCACCACTCCGATCCTGGTAATTTATGTCTCTGAAGCTTCCTCAAAGTTTCATCAGTCTCTGTGTATCTGAAGAAATTAGGTGGGATGGTGAACAGATGTTTCACCTTGTGCTCAATGTAGAACAAATTTTCCAGGCTGTCGTAGAGGGCTTGGCTAGATGGAAGTGCCTTCTCTCCTAAAGTACTTGATGATGTATTAATTTGGTCAATAGCATATGTATTCAATTTAAGTGCATAGTCTTTGTGTTTCATCAGACGATCATTACTTCCCAAAGGACTTGGCAAACCTTTTTGATGCAAGACTGTAAACTTTTCTGTGAAAGAATTAACCTCTACCTGCATGTCCCGACATCTTCTTTCCAAATTTTGCATTAGAGTTCTCATGGTTAGAACTCTCTTGATGTCTAAAATGGTGCCTGTTTTGTCTCTGATTTCCAGAGCCTCCAGTTCTTCACTGGTCTTGGTGTTCAAGAAATGTATCAGCCAGTTAGCTTGTTCAGGCACCTGTCCTAATAAAGCTCTTGTTTTTTGAATCTCCATTTGGGTCACTCTTATCAGGTCAATCTGCTCATAAATGATTTGGATAGACCTCCACATATCACTAAGGGATTGATTGATGTTGGTCCACAGAATTCCTTTGATTTCTGCTAGAGGTTTATCCAGAGAGAGATCTTTTTCCAATGCTCTTACTTTGTTCTCTAATGTTTTGACCTCCCTTGTTTTCTCTGCCACATTCATCTTGGATTTATCATAATTCTTTTCCAGCTTTGCCAATTGCTCTTTGACCAGTTTCAATTATGATACTTGCAGCTTTAATTCTTCCATGGCTTTTATTAGCTGCTCTGTATTCATAGTAGTACTGCTGCCTGGTGCTGTTGCTGTGGTACCTGTGATGATCTCTGTTGTTGATGCCGGGACAGTGGGAGGCAATGCTGTCATAAGTGTAGAGGGGGCAGTAGTGACTGTTGGGACTACTTCAGGTGGCTGGGAGGTCGACTCTCCCTGCTTTTCTTGTATAGCTTTCTCCAATTCCTGTTCTATCTCACTCAATCTCTCATTCAGTCTCATGAGCAGGTCCATCATGTCCTCTTCATATTTCTGTTGTATAACTTCTGCAGTGTGTGGATGCATAGAAGGAGGTAGTTTCAGCTGTTTTCTGAGGGTAGCAATGTCCTCTTCTTTCTTTTTCATCAGTGCTTTTATGCCTTTGGCATTTTTGGGATCATGTCCCAGTTCAATGATGATTTCCTCCAAAGACTTTATCCTGTTGTCCTTAGGAAGAGAAGAGGCTTTCTCCAAATCTAACTGAGCAGAGGTATTATTCAAGGAGTTTTGTAATTTATGAGCTAACATAGCTTTATCAGCTAGTGTGGAGTAGACCATCTCTCCAGTCTGTTTATGAAGCTCAATCTGGTCCATTGGATGAATATCCTTGGCCAAGACCTCCAGATTTGTCCTGATGTAATCAGCTGCTGATTGTGGTTGCTGCACCTTGGGCTTGAAATAACTCATGATCATTTTGCCCTCCTTAATGCCATGAGGAGAAAATAAAGAATTGGTACAATAACAATGTAAACTATCAAATGGGAACTATACCAAGTACATGTTTTTTTGAGGTAGAAAAAATTCATCTGATTTTGAAAAGTGCTGATTCAGAATACACCTTTTTCTTTAAGTATATTTTTGACACATTAAATTTTCTTATATATCAAGTATGAACATATTTTTTAAAATGTTAGTGATATTCATGTTGATTTTGTGAAGTGTTGATGCAACATCAACCCCTTTTTTTAGAGGGCTTATTTTTGACACTTTAAAATTTCTAATGTATTAAGTGTGGATAATTTTTTTTTAAATGTTGGTGATTTTCATATGGATTTTGAACAACATCTACTTTTTCTAAGGCATATTTTTGACACTTAAATTTTTTTTATGTCCCAAGTATGCACAATTTTTTTAAATGTTGATTATTTAACCATTTTTCAAGTTGTATTATTCCTCTTCTTGTTTTTCATCCTAAGATGTTTGTGCTTTAAGGGTTTTCCAAATATGTGTTTTTTTGTTTTTCTTCGCAATGTTTTTTTTTATAATGAAACATTTTTTTCGCAAAGTTTAAAAAAAATGATAACATTAATATTTTGAGGTCATGATTTTTTATATATTTATATATTGTTAATCAATACTTCAATACACATAAAATAATTGTCACAAAAAAAATCATCTAAATATAATTAAAAAAATATGTATTTTAGGACCTTTTCGCTAAAAATGACATATTAAATAAATAAAAATTATGAAAAAATTAAATAAAAAAATTGGAAAAATAACAAATTTTATAGAATTTTATATCCAAAGATGATGACATTTGAAGTTTTTTTTTCCAAAAAAAATGATTCATATAAAATTTTAAGTAAAAATAACAAATAAAACGTACAATTTAAAAAACAAACAAACAAACAAACGTACGTTAAAAAAATAAAATACAAAATCATTAAAAAATAAAATTAAAAACATAAAGATTAAACAAAAATAAAAAATAAAAATACATTAAAAAATTAAATAAAAATACATTAAAACAATTTAAAAAAAAATCGAAAAAAATATATATTAAAATAAAAATAGTTAAAAAAAGCATTAAAACAATTAAAAAAAACATTTTAAAAACAATGAAAATTAAATGAAATAAAATTTAAAAATATTAAAATTTAAATAAAATAATATAAAAATAATAAAAAAAATTAAAAGCCTCGCTCGTGCCCCACAAGCCCTAAGCGGGGGAAATTTGATTCTCGGAATTAGATTGGATCGCCCAGGGCCTGTGGAGTGCGTCCCTGGGTGGGGATGGCAGCTGCAGGGCCTAGGGGGCACAGCCCTAGGCAGGGGTGGGAGCTGCAGGGCCCATGGGGCATGACCCTGGGTGAGGTTGGCAACCCTCGCCCAAGGTCTCACCCCATGGGCCCTACCACTACCGCCCCCGCCCAAGTTCACACCCCACGGGCCCTTAACGGGGCAATCTATTACTGAGAATCGAATCTCACGCCCAGGGTTATGCCCCATGGACCCTGGGCGTGGCAATCCGATTCTCGGAATCAAATTGCTATGCCCAGGACCCGTGAGGCGCACGCGAGGCTTTTAATTAATTATTTTTATTAATTTTAAATTTGTTTATTAATAAATTTCTTTTAAAAAATTTCAATGTTTTTATTAATTAATTTTTTTTAAATATTAATATTAATATTTTGATTTTTTTAATTGTATTTTTAAAAATGTTTTTCATATTTTTTAATTTTATCTGTGATGTTTTTTATTTTGTTTTTTTTAACAATTTAATGTTGTTTTTTATTTTATTTTATTTTATTTTTTAAAATGTTTCTGTTAAACTATATATATATTTTAATATTTTCTAGTTTTTTATTTATTTTTTTAATATTTTTAATTTTTTTTTGTTTAAATTGTCTTTTATGAGTTAATTTTGTTTTTTAATATTTCTTTATTTCTTTTTGTTTTGTTTTGTCTTGTTTGTTTTTTTTTTTTCATTTCTAAATGTTTAAATTTTTGTTTTATGTTTTTAAAAATTTTCATGTTTTATTGTATATTTTTATTTACTTATTATTATTTTAATTTTTTTTTCTCAATGTTTTTTTTTTTTTTTGTCATGATTTTTAATTTTTGTTTGCTTTAATATAATTATTATTTACTTCTTATTATTTTTATACCTTCCCAGTATATTGTAATCAGTTTGGGTCAAAAAGCTTTGACTAATAATTAATTTACAAACTTTTTGAAACTATTTCCAAAGTTTATTAAGGTTTTTGTAAAATTAAATATTAAACTTATTTTTTTAGAAATTGAAAAATATTTGTTGAATTTTTAAAATTTAAATTTCTAATTTTTTATTGGTGGATGACTAATTTTATGTGATTTAAAATCAAATTTTCGGAATTAAAAATTGTAAAAAAAAAAAATCAACTTTAATCGCCAAGTGTCCTCATAAATTAATTATCGAAATTTTTTTCAAATTTTATGGATTTTCCCGTAATTTATATTTTCTTTTCCAAAAAACGCAATAGTTTTCATTATGTTTCGATTTTTTACTAACTATGAAACACCTTTTTAAAAAACAAAAGAAGGAACACTACATAATACACTAATTTTTCCCTTGTTGATTTTCTTCATATTATTCTGATTTTTATTATTGAATGCACTTGGTTGAATCATTTTCCTCAATAAACCTTACCTATATTATATATTTTGACAATTCAATTTTAAATCATGATGCAATATAAAAATTAAAGTTTAGGTCAACACTACAATAAATAAGGGCTACATAGTACTAGTACTTATCGCTTAGCTTAAATATAACTTAATTAAACTAAAAAATAATAAAGACAAATATTTCATCACAAAAATGAAACAATTAATAAAATATTGTATTGTTGAATATCATCACCAAAAATTAAGAAATATGATTAACTAATATTGTTTATATTAACATATATACATTTTAATATATATGTTTGTGTGTGTGTGTGTGTTTATTTTTTATTTTTTATTAATATATATAGTTAAATTTATTAAAATATGTTTTTAATATAATAATAAGTCATTTGCTATGGCACTAGGGCTAGAAATCGATCGAAGATCTCCACTTACAACCCCAATGGGGAGGTGATTGGAAAACCTATATTAGAGAATTGCATCGCTCAAATGTCAGATTAAGGGATTGTCTTGATGTACTCTGATGGGTACATGCACCCATAGGTCAATACTCTCAAAAATATGGTTATATATATTAGATGGATAGGAGATTTCAGGGGGTGTAGTCTTGGTTGTGGAAACCACTCTGAAACTGAAGTGCCCAGCAAAGACAAGGTTTTTATTTTGGTGTCTTCTCAAGAATAAAGTGCCCACACGGGACAACCTTCAGAAAAGAAACAAATGTGGTCCAGGATGGTGTATTTTATGTAAAAACTTAGAAGAATTAGTTTTTCATGTGTTCTTAAATTTTCCTTTTATTATTAAAATTTGGGAGGCTACCTTGAGACTTCTGGGGATTAGGTAGAACTGAAATGGGCCAACTATCAAGGAAGCTTGGCAAAATTGGTGGAACTCTGCTTATGATGAAAACCTAAGAAATGTCCCTCCAATAATCACTTGGGTTATATGGATGGCAAGAAACCAAGGCATCTTTAGGGACATTCCCTCGTCTCCTTCCCTAATTGCAACTGAGTGTGCTTCAATTTTTACATTACTCCCTCTTCTATCAACAAACCAGTCCCCTCGGACCATTAGAGAGGAACAGATCAGTCCACACATTCCTTGGGCATATTTTGATGGTGCATTGCATGCACGAAACAAATGTGGGGCAGGGCTGGTATTACACTTAAATGACCACAAATTTCTAAAAGCTTCAGTTGGCCTTGGTGCGAGATCAAACAATTTTGCAGAACTCCAATCATTGAAACTATTATTATGTTGGATTCGGGAAATAAGGATTGATACAGTGCAAATATTTGGTGACTCCTTAAATGTTATAAACTGGTTTAATAAATTTCAGAGATGTCAAAATCACATTTTTATTCCACTTATTGAAGAAATTTTACATATTAAAATGGGTTTTGATTTTATATTTCTCTGTCACATATACAGGGAGTGGAACACAGAGGCAGATCTCCTTTCTAAGGAGGGTCTGCAACAAGATTTGGGCTCATGGAGAATAAAAGAATCAGAGGAAGGAAGGATCTGTGTGTCAGATCAGGCGCCTTACAACAGATGATACATGTTTTTTTCGCAAGTTTTTTCCATTTACATTTTTTATTTACTTGATGCAGATCTATCAGATGGACATGGTTTCGTCTTCTTGTTACCAGTGGTACTTTTATTTTTGTGGACATATTTGCTACATTTTTGTATTAACAGTAATTATGTGAGGGTTTTTTTCTCCTTATATATGGGGACGCCCATATATTATTTTTGTTTTTGTTATGGTTTCTGAGTAACACAATTTCTCTTGGTATTGTCGTTGTTATTACTCAGTTGCAATGTGTTTTTATTTTTGTGAATCTGCAGTCTCATGAATGCTTTCAGCATCTATGCATGTAATTTTTTATTAACTTAATAAAAAGTTTGATTTTTCTCGATAAAAAACAAATAATAATAATAATAATAAATCATCTTAAATTGAAAAAAGGAGAAAAAACTATAATTCATTAAAATGGGAATAACATATATATATATATATATATATTAAAAAAACAAAAACAAAACAAAAAACAAAAAAATTAGTAACTAATAAAAATGGAAGTTACTAAACATCCCATAATAAGACCTCGAGCAATCACCTTTCAAATAAATAAATTTAAATAATAATAAAAAATAACAAAAATTGAATTCTCAATGTTAAAATAAATTTTTGGTCAAAGACAAACTAATACAGGCAAAAGCAAAATTAAATGGTTTTCTCTTTTGTCTTTACAATTTTAATCCAAAAAAAAAAAAAAGGAATCTTTTGCACTCACACTTCAACCTTTGTATAACTACTTTTTTTTTATTTCAACATACTAGACATTATAATTTTTTTTATTAGATATTTTATTACATATGAATTCTTTGCCATGATACTTCATATCAATTTGATTTTTTCGATATAGAAATTCTACCATGGATTACTTATTTGTGGTTGAATTAGGATGAGAATAAATTTAAAGTTAAATAGTTTGTTACAATAATTATCTTTTTAAAAAAATATTTATTTTATTTATATCATATATATACATTATTTAATATAAAGATACTAGATATTGTAATTTATCCTCTTTATTTGGTACCATAAGATAAAGATGGAATAAAATGTGCACAAACATATTTCAATAAACTCTTAACTGTTATAACAAACAATGACGTTGGGGCTAATGTTTCATCAAAAATTATTTATGCACCTATCTCTATTTTTCTCCAAGGTTATCTAGTCCCTTAATTACTTTTGTTGCTTCCCTTAGTTGTATTCAAATGTGTTTCATTATTAGATTTATGGATTTGTTCATGCATTCAATAATTGTTATTGATTATTTTTTGCATAAGAGGCAAGTACGAAGTAGCAATGTTGCATATTACACTTGTTTAATTTTTTGTGTTTTTTTCGTTTTTTTTTTTTCAATGTTTTAATATTTTTTTTTTGTATTTTTCATTTTCATTTATTTATATATTTATTTATTGTTTTGTTTTATTTTATTTTATTTTGTAGGGTCCGTGTTGATCCTCGAATAACAACTCAATCCCATTATGTGTCAATTTGATAGTTGATTTTAAAATTTTCATTATAATGAATCGAGTGTGCCCCCACAATGTCTCAATTTCATGGTTGGTCTTTAATTTTTTACTACAATGGGTCAACTTCGCCTACACTACTTGTCAATTTGATGATTGATTTTTAAATTTTTGTTGCAATGTGTCAACTTGTCTTAGGCTAATATTACAAAATCATTATACTTTTAGCATTTAAAATAAATTACTCTTGGTATGACTCTTTTATTCAAGTGTTCATTTTTAAAGTTTTTTAGTCATAAAAAAAATTCATAATGCCATGGTTGAAATATTTTAAAAACTTAAGGTTTTCTATAGTCATGATCTTTGGTTTTAATTCCATGGTGGTAAAATTGTCAAAATTTTAAAGTTTTTTTAGTCATGATATTTTATCTTTAATGTTATAGTTGAAAACAGTTATAAGTATTTTACCTTTAACACCATGGTTGAAAATTGATGGAATTTTAAGGCTTTTCAAAGACTTTATATTTTAACTTTAATGTTACACCTGAAAATCGTTGGAATTTTAAGGTTTTTTGAAGTCATGATATTTTATCCTTAACACCAAGGTTAAAAAATGTTGAAAATTAACCTCGAAAAAAAAAAGACATTATCCCAGCATCAACACTCTTTGTTTTCAGGGTGTTTTTTGAACAAAAAAAAATTGGTTTTATTGACTTTTACTGTCATTTTTTAAAATGTTAAAAATCTACTCTGAAAAAAAAAATTAAAAAACAAAAGCAAAATTGTTATTCCAGCATCAATACTTTTCATTTTCGGGTTTTTTTTTGGGTTTTTTGGCTAGAGTTCTCGTTTTGAGTTTACAATTTTTGTTTGATAGTTTATATTTTTCAATGCTTTAAGGGCAACAAAGTCAGATGATGAGGCGGGCCCTTCTAACACAGGCCATATAGTAGATATTATACAGGTAAGGAAGCAACAGGAAGTGCTTATTTAGGATAGTTTTGTCAAGTTTAAGAGGAAGATCCTGAATGATACTGAAGCAGAGAGGAGTAGAAATTTTAAAGCAGGTCCAACTACCACAAGCACAATTGAGGTGGAAAGCAAAGAAAATAATATGAAGAAGCTTGAAGGAAGCGGGAGGAAGAGAAGGAAAAAAGGGAAACAAAGCAGAAATAGGAAGATGAACGCAAGTGAGAGGAGGAAAGAAAGAAAAAGGTAGAACAATGAAGGGAAGAAATGAAAAGAAGAAGGGAATAGGAAGAGAGGAAACGTCAAGAACAATCCATGTATAAGTAAAAGGAAGAAGAAGAGTGACAAAAGTTATTAGAAGAGGAAAGTTGGAGGAAACAAGAGGAAGACTTGCATGCTCAATATATTTTTGTTGAATAGGAGGATGAAGATCGAGAAGAGGATAATATGCCTATCAAAGAGGAAACAAGCTATCAGTCTCCTCCTCTTACTAGTGGTCACCTCCCATTTAGCGATATGGGATTAGTTCCTCCGCTAGATGACAGGGTCATGGACATCTCAAACTTCACCTTTTATTTGTTGAAAAGAAAGATAGTACAAGGGAGGAGAAGGTATTTTATAAATGACCCTCATCACCCTATTTCTATTAATACATAAAGGATGATTGTGCCTAATACAAGGAAGAATCTGAGAGCAGTTGCAGCAGAAAATGCAGCCATTTTTGAAGCTATTAAGGATAACATTGATTACTCTGTGAGATAAAATGAAACATTAATAAAGGAGTTAGCTTCAGAAAGATAACAGGTCGAGCATCTCATGGCTGAGAACCATAGGTTCTCTTCCACTAGTACTAACAGGATGGAACTGAAGGTATCTATACTGACAAAAATTAAACCTTTAGACACTATGAAGCAACTATATGATGAGATGTACACTCCACGAAGCAGTGGTGCTTTTGCAGGAAGTGCAGAAAGGATCACAAAAGATGGTGAAGGTCTTAAAGACAAATTATATTTCCATTTATATGATCCAGGATTGGTGCACCAAATATCTCAATCTACCTACAATGTTGGTTAGAAAGAGTAATCAGGATGTGGAAATAGAAAGAGCATAAATCAGGATGTTTGTACAAATCTATGACATGTTCATACTTTTGCTACCAGCATTATTACTGCTTATTTGCAATTGTATAATGGATTGGATTCCTTGGTCAGGATGCACAGGATCCCTTTTATTGGTCCATTTACAGAGTTAAAGAGAAAACTCATAATTGGAGAACAAATAGTAGCTTTCTTCAACGATATCAAGTAGGCGACTACTCAAGATGAACTTGAAGTAACCAAAGATATTATTTTACAGTATGTAATTGATCCAGATAAGATACACATGAATTTGATCATGTTGTTAAGTAACATTCAAACAAATTCTAAGACCATATATCCAAATGCACTGGAGTGCAAACTCAGATACAATCCAGATGTGTTAGTGAAGGTTGAGCAAATAGTAGTGGAATACAAAGCTTGGCATCAATATCTTACTACAAAATTACATGCTTCCGTTGCCGAGTTACATTTTACACAAGTTAAACATAATGTGGTATTTTTGTCTTATGGTAAAGAGCCATATTTTGTCTTATTGTAATTTTGTATTTCGAAAATAATAAGAAATGTAAATGTGTAAAAGTGTGAGTCCAAGAGTCACATGGGGAATATGAAGAGTCATTAGGAGCTAAAGGACAAAATAGGAAGTCAAGAGTCATGAGGGAGCTCAAGAGTCATAAGGGGATGTGAAAGGTCACCTCACTTATTACAAATAAGCCCTCATAACTCAAGAGAAGGGACTTTGGAGAGTGGGCGTTTGCTTTTCTAATCTAGCATAAGAGTGAAGATCATTCTTTGGAGAAGCAAGTGATAGCTTCATGTTCCACTATTGTGGTTAGTGATCCATCACACTTTCATGCGTGTATCATGGATATTGTAAGACTATTCTTTAAAATGTTTACGATATATGTTTGTGTTTGCACATACTAAAGTTAATGATTTTTTTTATTGCCTTGGTATATATCTTGTTAAATGTGTGTTGTACTTGCTTTCATGATCATTGTACCTTATGAACTATTTTGCAAGTTAACTAGCGAGCCTTTCTTAGCTCTCGTACAACTCTTTTAGGATATTACTATTACTTTTCTATTAGAGGCTCACTTTTCTTCCCCTTTCGTGAAAGCTCCTTTTATACATTACAATTAGTGTCTCACAAAGCTTATACACTTGTTGACCTCAAAGTTATGTTTGTGATATCTTATGTTGTTTACTGCAGCAAAGGCATATCCTTAAGGATCACTTTAATGGTGGTTGGGTCGATAATCCGGGTGAGGCTACTATCCCAAACAATGTTAGGTCTAATTGGGACTTCATACTATGGAGAACCCCTCACATGTTGGCACTTCCAACACCGTAAAAAAAAGGCTTTTTTAATTTTCATGAACTCTGACTTTGTTTTGATGTACTCAACATTGAATTTGAATGGAAATTTTGTTTATGGTTTTACAACGTAATGTTTATGGTTCTAGGAAAGATTTGGGTACTTTTAACTAGTGGTTAGTTTAAAATGTCTTGTACATATTTGGACAATTAGGAGTATATTTTGGAGTAAAAAAAGTGATCCAAAAATCTAGATAATCGATGTGCATGGATCCCAACCACAAGCACAATTTAACAATATCATAAGGGAATGTAGGGATTAGGGTCTGCAATCCCTGATAATACTTGCATATTGAAATTATATAAAATGCAAAAAGTAAAAATCAAAATCAAACCAAGGTCAACAGTGTAAACTTTGAAACGGGAACTGATGCTATTACCCGTTTTGTAGAGATAGCGAAAAAGTGATCCGATTTTGAAAAGGGGTGATGCAGAACACACATGTTTTTTTAAGAGCATAGTTTTTGGCACTTTAATTTTTTTTTTATGTACATTACGTTTTAGAATGGTAGTGATTTTCATGTTGATTTAAAAAAGTGGGTATTCTGCATCACACCTTTTTTTAAAAGACCTATTTTTTGATTTTAAATTTTCTAATGTATGAAATGTAAACAATTATTTTCTAATTTTGATAGTTTTTGAAGTGGTCGTTTTCTTCATATTTTCTTGTTTTTTATTTTAATTTTAATTTTTTTGTAGTGAGGTTTTTATTGTTTTGCATTTTTAAATTAGAAAGTCGATATTTTGAATTTTTGATAATCTACATATTTATACATCCTTAATTAATTTTTCAATCCACATGAAATAATTGTTTCTAAAAAACAATATTTTTTAACAATGGACATAAAAATAACCATTTTTAACATAAATATAACAAAAAAACTACACATTTTGATAATTTTTTGCTAGAATTGACATGTCAAAATCACAATTTTTATACGGAAATTTTAACTAAAAATGGTTAAATAATAGTTTTTTTTTTATGAATTTCATGTCAAAAAAATAATAATAATCTCTTTTTCTCTTTTTCTTTCTATTTTTTTCAAAAAATAATGATTAACTTAAAAATCAATGCGAAAATCACATATTACAAATATTGAACGCATAACAACCTTAATTGATTGATTATTCTTCTCATAAAATGTCAAAGTCAAAACATTGCAAAGCTTGATTTCTAAGCATAATTTAAATTTAATCAACAATGTCACGTAATCCAAACTCTTCGTCCTTTAGAGTTTCATCATTGTTTTCTTCCACAATATTTTCTACTTCCTTTTGCTCATTTTCCTCTTCTAATGGATCTTTGATGTTTGCGAATCTCCCAATGTATGTCTTTCCAAACATTCCATGTAATGGTGGTTGGGGTTCCTTTGCCTTTTTTGCCACACGTGATTCACTAAAGTCCCATTTCTTCAACCCAATTTCTTGCATTGCATCTGGAAGAAATTGAAGAGCATTAATTCTTTGCTTAATGAAATTGCACTGTAATGGATCTTTCTCAATTGCAATGCAATTTCTTCCTTTTTGAAGGCAACATGCTAGTGTTGTACCTAATTATCAAGCACAAAAGAAATAATGAAGTAAATTAGTACAATGACATATTAATTAAAAAAATAACATATTGAAATTCAATTCCATATAATAAAACTTACCTGAGCCAGAAAATAAATCCAGAACCCAATCTCCTTCATTTGAACATATGTCTATAACATAGTTAAACAATAATTGTGGTTTTTGATAAATGTTAACTATCTCTCCTTTTGTTTCTTTGTCTTCATATGTTAGTTTTCTCACAACAACATCCTAAGTCAGTATTTGGCTATGACTTTTTCCGTCTACCCGATTAAAACTCATAGACATATGGCTATCATCTTTTGCCCAACTATCAATATGAATGAACTCACAATCATTTATAAATTGTTGATCTTCATTGTTAAGAAGATTTGACTTTTCCTGTAACATGAAATAGTAAAAGTTCAATTAACTTGTACATAAATGAATTTTTCAACATTAATCAAGTATACATTTTAAACGTCTTACCATGTAAGCTGCATCCTTGAATTTGTTTTCCCCTTGAATCTTGACAATATCATTGCCAATTGTGTGTCTGAATGAAATGTCACAAATCTCCATAATGGTGATGATGTCACTTCTACAAATCCCGTAACCACTTTATTAAGAGCTTGATAAGTATAAGGGTCACTATCATAGTAAATGTTTGGAATATTGAAACCATGGGGAATATCTGCAATAACTAGGGCATAATCCCTTTTCGGTATGAGTTTAGCAATGTCTTCATAGTCGCCTTGTATTACTTGATATTGAATAGTGTCTAGCCCATTCCAAATGAAATGATTAAGAGTTGGATCAAGTTCAACATTCTTAATACGTTGCTTCCTCAGTCTTTCGATCTTTATTTTTTCAATAAAGGTCTTGAAACTATCTGGTGCTCCATTATCTTCCTTCCTCATATTTTATAAAATAAACAAATATATGTGTAAGTTATAAATTAAAAATAGTACACAGATGAATAAAAATGAATGTATAAATCAAGATACCTTTTTAAATGCAAGATAAAAAGATTTTAATGTTGATGTATAACTTGAATCTGGATAGTTGCGTACAACATCATCCCAACTATCTTCATTCAACAATCTAACCATTTGTTCTTGAATTTTCATGTAAACTTTGTGACTGCATAGATAAAGTAACAAAAAGTTAATATAATGATATGTATAACAAATACTACCAAGAACAACATGTTTTATTTTAAAGATAACTATAATCTAGAAATAAATAAAAATGATTCAGCAAACTTACTTTTGAAATTCTTTAGACATTTCCTCCAATGATAATTCCCCTGACCTCACGTGAGATAATATTGTTTTGACAATTTTTTCATCTTTCACTCCTTGCATCGCCCTCCAAGGCGTGATAGTCATATCGTCTGGAAGTTGCTTCAGTTCAAGAGTTGATTTACTGTTTCTACATATCAATGGCTTAGACTTTTTGACCCTCTGGTTTTTAATGCCAATGTCTTCCCACATGCTAAAAATCTCATCACTCAACTTCCAAACATCTCCAGTTCTAAATGCTAATTGGAAAATGTTATCAACACCTCTGAATAAATCACTATTTTTGTTGCCTTTTCCACCTGTTGAATTGGTTTTCTCTTCAATTTGATAGCCTATTTCCATACAACATTCCTTTCGGAAATCTGTAGTAACATTTATCCTATCCCCACCACATTTTTCTTGAAATTCACTACGAATAAATCTAACCCTTTGGATGAAAGTCATATACATCCTATATTCATTATCTGAATTATGATCTCATGCCATTAACTTTGCTTCTGTTTCATTTAAACCAGCATAAATGATACATTTCATTGTTTCAAAACGTGGGTTATTAGGATATTCCTCCATCAATTGTCTTTGAGCTTCTACAGAATGGTTCCCCCCAAGCACATAATAATTGTATTCAAAACATTTTGACTTATCAAATGCTTCTTTGTTGGGAACTTGAAGTGGATCAACAAGAAGCACATAACTAACCACATGAGCATATGGATTGTACCTCATCAATGTCTTCAAGTTGTGAACATGCAGATGATGTGGCTTTCTGACTTGATATTGACATTGTCCTTCACTTGCCTTATAGGTTTGTCTGACATTAAGTTGAAATGTACGACCACCATCAATTAAGTTTCTCTTTGTCAAATTTTGTCAAATGGCATTTTGTTTTGTTTTGATAATGCCATCATCTAAATCAGCTCCTGGTGTAATGATTTCTCTGCTTTCTTTTGAAGTTTCACTAGGTTCTTGACTGCTGGTAATGACTACTTCAAAATCTTCAACTTTACTTTTCTTCGTCATAACATTCTCAACAGATTTATTCTTGGGCATTGTTACTTTTGGTCTTTTACGACTTTTCTCAGTTCCAATGTCATCTTCAGTAATGGCAACATATGCTTCACTGTCAGTTTCAACTTCATCATCCTCAAAAGTAACTTGTTTACCCTTGCTAGATTTATCCACCAGAGGCCTTTTTTCCTGATTCTTTGGATGTAGTTTTGTAGCATCATCAATTACTACATTTTGCTTGTTTTCCATATCTTCTTTTGACACTGAGTAAAAACTGCTGACAACTTTCATGATATCATGCTCTATGAAATGAATGCCTCCCTAGCTAATTGAACAACTTTCAACAAAATTCTGTCAAACAAAATATCATATGTCAATAAAAACAAAGTTAAAAAAATATAGCGAGACACTTTCAAGAACGCAAAATACAAATATAAATAACAATACTTATGATGTTTTGTGTCATCTCATTTACGATTTGTTTACACAACTTTGTAGATACTTCTCCCGTGTCATACAATGAATATGATAGTCGGTATTTAATCCTTTCATGTGACTTGGGAGCTTTTGTAAGTACGTAAACAACTTCAGTGTCCGATACCGAACACATATCTATGACTCTTCCCATCACCTCAAAATTTCCATTATCATTCGGTATATCAATATATAGATATATATTCATATTTGTGCTTTTTTTTCTTTCACATACCAGATTCTTGATGGAAATTTCACCTCTTTTGAATTCTTCCAGTCTGAAATTATCTTCTTATCACTTGAGGCACTTGAAATATTTGTAGCCATGAGCTCAGGTGGAGTTCGTTCACCAATGTTTCTTGAAGATGCACCTTTAAGAGTCTTTGGTCCATAAAGATTCACAGAAATTTTCTTTGATGCCATTTTCCTGAAAAATAGAAACACATAAATCAGTAAATAACAAAAACATATTAACTTAAATTAACAATGAAAATATATCATAAATTTTTTATTTGTATAATCAGAATCGCCCAGCACCCCTAACAAGCGAGCGGGCGGGTCGGCGCCACGTGGGTTGGTGGGAGGTCGGGAAGTCAGGTCAGGGACGGCGGGGCGGGGTGGGCAGCTGGGCGGGTGAGGGCGGGCGGGGTCGGTGGGCGGGCCAGGTGGGTGTGGGCGAGAAGGGTGCGCGGGCGTGGGCAAGCGGGCACTGGATGGGGGGAGCGTGCGGGGGCGCCGCACCCAGCCCCCTTCCACCCCCACGCGCCCACGCCGACCCTCTTCCCTCACACCCACCCGCCTCTCCCCCATCCCTCTCGCCCCCCCCTCACACACTTCCTCACCCCCTCACACCCACCCGGCTCTCCCTCACCCATCTCGCCTCCCCCTCACACGCCCCCACCTACCCGACCCCTCCCACACCCCCTCACACACTAGGCACTCCCGCACACCCGCCATCCCCACACAGCCCCACCCACGGCCTCTACCTGCTTGCCCACCTTTCCACTGACCCTCTCCGTCCCTTGCCCTCCCCTTCTCTGGCCGCCCCCTCACCCACACGCCCTCCCCGCCACCCTCTCCACCCACGTGCCCCCACCTCCCCCCAAACGCGCGCTCCCCTCACCCACCCCCTCGCGTGCACCCCTCCCCTCACCCACCCCCTCGCGTGCACCCCTCCCCTCACCCACCCCCTCGTGCGCACCCCTCCCCTCACCCACCCCCTCGCGCCCTGCTTCTCCCCCTCACCCCTCGTCCACCCCTCCACTCACCCACGCCCTCCCTACCCGTCAGCCACCCATGCCCTCCCTACCCCTTACCCTTCACCCCCACCCGGCGCCCTCCTCCCTCTCTGCACCCACACCCTCCCCACCCTCTCCACCCACCGCCTCCCCCTCTCCACTCACCCCCTCCCTTCCTCCCCGCTCCCCCTCCCTCCCTCCGTCCCCGCCCACGGCCTCCCTTGCCCCTCCTACCTCCTCCCCCTCCCTCCCTCCCTACCCATGGCCTCCCCCGCCTCCTCCCTCCCTCTCACCCCCGACCCCTCCCTCCCCTACCTCCCTCCCCGCCCACGGCCTCCCCCGCCTCCTCCCTCCCTCCCTCCCGCCCCCGACCCCTCCCTCCCGCCCTCCCGCCCCCGACCCCTCCTGCCCCCGACCCCTCCCTCCCCGCCCACGGCCTCCCCCCCCCCATGGCCTCCCCGTCAGTCGGGCGGGGGGGCGGCCGCCTGGGTGGCACCGGGCCGCGCCACCCCGACGGCCCGCCCCCCGCCCGACTGGCAGTCGGGCGATTCCGGGAAGTTCCCGGCCGCTAGTTGGGCGGGGGGGCGGGTCGCCGGCGAAGGTGGGGAGGCTGTGGGCAGGGGAGGGCGGGGAGGCCGTGGGCAGGGAGGGAGGGAGGGGGAGCGGGGAGGCCGTGGGCAGGGAGGGAGGGGTGGTGTGCGGGGAGGGGGGGGGGAGGGGAGGGGGTGGTTGAGGAGAGGGATGGGGAGGGAGGCAACGCGGGTGGAGAGGGAGGCAGGTAGGGGTGGCGCGTGGGGAGGGAGGGAGAGTGGGGTGGCACGCAGGTGGGTGAGGAGAGGGATGGGGAGGGAGGGGACGCAAGTGGAGAGGGAGGCAGGTAGGGGTGGTGCGTGGGGAGGGAGGGAGAGCGGGGTGGCACTCGGGGAGGGAGGGGAGGGGGGTGGCGAAGGGGAGGCGGCGGGGAGGGAGGGGGGGGGGCACGCAGGGAGGGAGGGAGGGCGTGGGTGAGGGGGTGGAGAGGGCGCAGGGAGAGGGGGAGGGCGAGCATGAGGGGGTGAGGAGGGTGGCCGCGTGGGGAGGATGGGTGAGGGTGGAAGGGCGCGTGAGGTGAGGAGGTGGGGAGAGCGTGGGTGAGGGGGGATGACGGTGAGGGGGCAGGTGCGGGTAGGGATGGGAGGGTTGCCGAGATGGGAGGGTTGCCGAGTCATGTGGGGATGTGAAGGGGAGGGGTAGGGAGGCAGGGGCATGGGGTGTGGGTGAAGGGGGTCAGAGTGTCGAGAGGGGGGGGGGTTGGTGGTAGGGGGTGAGTCGGGCTGCGGCGCCCACCCCGACAGCTCGCCCGCCTGCCACGGGGGTTGGGCGATTATGAGAATCACCCAACCCCCGCGACAGGTGGGCGAGCCACTGGGGTGGGCGCCGCAGCCCTCACACCCCACCCCCCGCGCCCTCACACCCCGCCCGACCTCCCCGCCCACCGCGCGACACCACGGCGGCCCACCCATGGCTATTGGGCGATTGAGTTTGATCGGGCCCACCATGCTCACGATGGACGTAATTGTTATTTTGGCTCAGAAAAATTATTAATTAAAAAAAAAAAAAAAAAAAAAAAAAAAAAAAAAAACTAAACTTCTTCATTAAATTAATTTAATATGAAAATTTTCAAGGAAAAAAATTTAACTTACCTTTCAATTGCGAGAATTCTTCGTTGAATATGTTGTTGATAGCAATATAGCTGCTCCACAAATTCACGAGTCTTTCAACGAACTTCAGAAAACCTGGATGTGACGTGAGTAATAGTGATAATGAAATTTAATATATAAGTGAAATTACGGAGATGTTTTACCGTACGGTTAATGTGGGATAATTTGTTTTAAAATATTATAAAGCGAATATTGTAGAATTGTTTTACAACAGGTTGAATGTGGGATTAATTTGTTTTAGAAAAAATAAATAAATAAAATAAAATAGAAATTCAATTGTTTAGTAAATATTATATACTTTAACTATTAAAATAATTAATGTAGAAGTTGTAGTTTACAATTTTAATTTTAGTGATTTATTTCAAAAAAAAAATTAGTTTACATTTTTCAATAAATTGTAGAATAAAATAATGAAGGTAAATAAATCTAACAAACTTTTTGGAGGAAAATATTTTCGCGAAACTTTTTGGAGGGAATATTTTTGGAGGGAAAATTTCATTCTTTAAGCTATATAATATCTTTAGGAGACTCTCCATTTGTATCATTCAACATCTTCTATTTGAAAGGGATGGATTGTTCTGATAGTGAAGTTTCAATTTATACACCATCAACATCTTCATTGCGTAACAACTCTATTCATATTGATGAATATAGCGGGAATTCTTCCACTATGAATAGAAAGTCAATTCTTCCACTTAGTCCTGATTCTAAGGACTATGAGAACAACACTGATGAAAGAGGGGATGGAGAATTTCAAATAAATAAAGAGTCACAGATTCCACTTAGTCCTAATTCTAAGGACTATGAAAGCAGCAGTGATGAAGAGCATGATGGTGAAGTTCAAAAGAATGGAGTGTCACGATGTCCACTTAGTCCTAATTTTGAGGACTATGAGAGTAGCAGTTTTGAAGAGCATGATGGTGAAGTTCAAAAGAATGGAGTGTCACGATGTCCACTTAGTCCTAATTCTGAGGACTATGAGAGCAGCAGTTTTGAAGAGCATGATGGCGAATTTCAAAAGAATGGAGTGTCACAGTGTCCACTTAGTCCTAATTCTAAGGACTATGAGAGCAGCAGTGATGAAGAGCGTGATAACGAATTTCAAAAGAATGGAGTGTCAAAGTGTCCACTTAGTCCTAATTCTAAGGACTATGAGAGTAGTAGTGATGAAGAGCATGATGATGAATTTCAAAAGTATGGAGTGTCACGGTGTCCAATTAGTCCTAATTCTAAGGACTATGAGAGCAGCAGTGATGAAGAGCGAGATGATGAATTTCAAAAGATTGGAGTGTCACGGTGTCCACTTAGTCCTAATTCTAAGGACTATGAGAGCAATAGTTATGAAGAGTGTGATGATGAATTTCAAAAGAATGGAGTGTCACAGTGTCCTCTTAGTCCTAATTCTAAGAACTATGAGAGCAGCAGTGATGAAGGACAGGATGATGCACTTAGTCCTAATTTTAATGGGTATAAAGGTAGTAGTGACAAAGGATAGGATGTAGCATCTTCAATAAGTAAACAGTCACATTTTCGACGTAGTCCTAATTCTATGGACTATGAGAGTAGCACTGACAATGCACATGAGGAAGAATATCCATTAAACATCGAGTCAAATTTTCCATTCAGTCCGAATTCTAAGGACTATGATAATAGCACTGAAGAAGGGGAAGATGAAGAATATCCTTCGAGTCAATATTTGAAAAGCAGAGCTGATCATAGTGTGGATAACATTCCTCTTAATGATGATGAAAATCCTTATACAAATGATGATCCAATGATGGAGATGTTGCCAAGAAATATTGTATCGAGGAGTAGGAGCAAACCTTTTCGTATCAATGCAAGTTGTTCTAGTTATACAAGGGGTAGAGCAGAATATCTGACGAGAAGAAGTTCTATCAGCGCTCTCATTTCAAGTGAATGTTGCCAAAAAAATTGCTTGAAACATATGGATTTCACATTTGCATTAGAAAGCAGGAAGAGATATTTGTCAATGAATAAAAGCATGCAAAATTCATATTTAGTTGGGTGCATGCAATCTACATTGTCAGGTTATGATTATCATATTAGGAATTTATTTATGTGTAGAAAAGCTTTCAAAATGTTTCATTCGATTGGGAATTTTCGTCTCTCAAGAATTCAAGAAAATTTGGAAAAGGATCCCACATTTTATTCAGAAGTATGTCATAAAAGACAGTTTGGGCCATTATCAAATACTACAATGTCATGGATGAAAGATTTCTTTTCAAAGCATGGAGAGTGTATGCCAAATAGAGAGACAATACATATTCTAGATAATTTTTCAAGACGAGAAATCTACAACTTATACAAAGAATATGCAGAAGGTGTTGAGAGACATGGCCGGTTTATTACATATCAATATTTTGTGAAGGTATGGAAGAAAGAATTCAACAATGTCCGTATTCCTAAGAATACAAGGATGGGGATTTGCAGTACATGTGCTTCTCTTAAATCAAAAAGGGACAAATGTGAAGGCTCAGAAAGAGGTAAGCATTCATAACTTTAACTTTTAAAATTGTATAGTCATCAACTATGAAAACATATTTCTTAATGAATTTCTTTTATGTTGTGTAGATTTAATTGTCAAAGAACTTCAAGAGCATCGCGAACAACAAACAAACGAAAGGAAGAAGTTGTACAAGCATCGAAAGAAGTGTTATGATAATCCGAATAAATATTTGGGTTTGATAATTGATGGTATGGACCAGAAGAAAACAGTGTTACCACATTTTGTTCACACACCCAAAAATTTACAGGAGGAAAATTTTATTCAGTTTCACTTGGTCGGTTGTATGGTCTTCAATGGGAAAATGTTTCCAAGGGTGTACTTCACAGCTCCAAATATTCATAATGATGCAAATCTGACCATAACCATAATTCATGATGTGATTTCTCATTGGTCTGGTAATCTTCCTGAAGTTTTGTATCTACAATTGGACAACAATTGCCGTGAAAACAAAAATCAGGTTGCTTTTAGATATCTAAACATGCTTGTTGAATTGAGAATTTTTCAAAAGGTAAAGGTTGGTTTCCTTCTTGTTGGGCACACTCATGACCATATCGATTAGATGTTCAGTCGTTTTTCAGTCACATTGAGGAGGTAGGAAGTTGGGAGCTTGCCATCACTAATTAAATGTATTAAGAAATCATACATGCCAGAGCCTACTTTTGATGTGTTGGAAGAAACTGTTGACATGCGAAGGTTTATTCTGGGATCATATGGTGAGGGGAAATGCATTGAACAACTTAATGGCATTAGCTTCCAACATCAATTTTGTATCAAAAAAATTGATGGGAAAACACTAATATGGGGCAAGAAGTATTCAACTACTGCAGAATGGGCACCGTCATTAGGTTTGCAATTTTTTAAGTTCATTCCAGATCATCCAATATTTGCATCAAAAATATTGTTATTACAATCATTTGGTGAAGTTCAGAATGCACGCAGACAGAATAAAGATATAAATTATTCTGATTGCCTGGAAGAAATTAAAAAATGTATTAGATATACATATGAGTACTTTGACATTGTTGATTCAGTTTGGTGGGAGTCATTTTTCAATAATCAAAGTGATATCATTTCAATAACAACAAATGAAGATATACCTTTGAAAAATCCATTTATTTGGCCACAAAATGTGTCGAATGAACATGAGGAAATAAACATTGTTGAACAACAACAATCTCAAGGTATTATT